>CM076913.1:1993412-3310175 GCA_039566165.1 Maruca vitrata
CAATTATGCCACCGTAAAGCAATTCGAACAAAACCGCTTGAACACTGCGGGAACCCATCCTGATTGTTTCTGAACGATATTTTCAATTTTAATACCAGTAATGACCGCAGACGATGAGTTAAATTTTTGAACGAATTTGCTGAAAAAAATCATATGATAAGCTCTGAGCGATGTAGTGGAAGAATTCTTCTAATGGGCAATAAAGTTTTATATCATTTAGTGATTCTCTATATTTTCTTTCGACGCATCATTGGCCAGACTTTCTGTTTAATGAACAATGAAGTTTATTTTAATATAAATAAATAAATCTTTCATCAGTACCATATTTACAATAGAGATTTAAATGATTGGAATCTCCTTTTAAGCGCATAGGCACTTGTGTTAGGAGATCTCGCTCTTTCGCAGTAAATTCAATACAATAAAATTCAATACAAAACAATTCAAGACAATACAATATTAATAAAACAATTCAAAATATAAATTGTTTCAAAGAATTAAATATACAATAGAAAAATGCATTCAAATGCATTCTTGTGCAGTAAAAATGTTTAAACATACACTTTATAATAACATAATTTATTAGAAGTTTGTAAAACTACATACTATACGAGTACCTATAAAATATGTGTCACATTCAAGTGGCTGCAGTAGCTGTCACAATACAGAAATACTGAAAGTAAGTACATACTAGTTTTACTTCTCAGCTTTATTTAGTTTTTCTTTTGAAGATGACCTCACTCCATCTAATGGCAAGCGGTAGTGAGATCCACATATGAGGTCGACAGGCACAATGGACCACATTAAGCCTATCGCACTCACCCTGAAGCCCTGCTTAAATGCCGTTTCACGCACCGCCTCAAGAGCCTGTTCACGAATCAACATCCCATTCATCAGTTTATTTAGCAATAGACTTACTTGTTTACACCAGTGCTAGATTAAAATGGAATCTGCAGTACGATAGCTCAGTTCTCGCATAAGACCGATGCTTCTCGATAGTTTTATAATCGATACAATGACGTGACGGCCGCCGAGGCAAAACACCATGGTCGACGGAAATTGTATCAAATTGACCGTACAGTCTGCGTTTTGAAGTTTAATATGCAGAACAGAGCGTTAGAGGACGGGCAGTGCTACTATGGCACTAATTGGTCGATTCTTTTTTTTTTCACGGCGAGAGCATTCTCATACGCGTACCCTTTTTAAAGCCAGAAAAAAGTGGTCAAGTGCGTGCGCACAAAAGGTTCCGTACCATTGATTTATGTAATTAAAGGTCTTTCATTTTAATTTAAGTAATTTGTATAAAAGATTACTCAGCAATAAAAAAAGCGGTTTACGGTTTACGAGGTATTAAAAAAACTACTTACTAGATCTCGTTCAAAATAATTTTCGTTGGTACCTAGTTTTTAGTCTGGCACGCAAACTATTCGGTATGGAAAAAAAATATTTTAGAAACCTCGATATCATTTTTGAAGACCTATCCAATATCCATAGATACCGTACATGTATGAGTACGTTGAAAAAAAAATTGAGGTTCAGTTCTAAGCATGGCGAGCCTCCAATACTTATTATTATTATTTATTTTGCATCAAAATTTTAATGCGGTTCACAGAATACATCTACTTACCAAGTTTCAACAGGATAGCTCTTAAAGTTTTCGGAAAATAATGGCTGTGACATACGGACGGAAGGACAGACATGACGAATCTATAACGGTTCCGTTTTTGCCATTCGGCTACGGAACCCTAGAAATGCTATTTTGTTCGTATGAAATTCGGCACGCGTACGCTTCTGCAATTAAATATAACGCCTGTTGGGATCGTTCGCATACAACAAACGAATGTTGCACCATTTGAAAGTTTTTACGGGCCAAAACAAATATGAATTCGTACTAACTGCAGGATCTCTCTTTTGTCTACTTTTAGAGTTCCCGTTGGACACATACACATTGACTGGCTCGGTGGAACAGTGGTTAGTGACCCAGGTTTACTACCTACGGTTCCAAGAGTCGTGGGTTCGATTCCCACTCGGGATAAATATTTGTGTGACGAACATCGATATTTGTTCCGTGTCTGGGTGTATTATTAAATTTATTTAAGTATATATGTGTATCCACTGTTGATTCTGATACCTGTAACACAAGTGCTTAGGCTACTTACCACAGGATCAGATCAATGTATGTGAAGTTGTGAAATATTTATTTATTTATTACACATATTCTGGGTGACATTGTTTTCCCGTTTTCATGGTAGATCATCATCATCAGCCCATTACAGTCCACTGTTGGACATATGCCTCCCCAAATGCACGCCACTTCTTTCTATCCTCGGCCACTCGCATCCAGCTCCTACCAGCCGTCCTGCGCAGATCGTCACACCACCTGGCATGCGGGCGTCCTACACTACGTTTGGCGAGACGCGGTATCCACTCCAGAACTCGTCTACCCCATCGGCCATCGGTTCTACGACTGATGTGGCCAGCCCACTGCCACTTCAACTTGCTAATGCGATGAGCTATGTCGATGACTTTGGTTCTCTGACGGATCGCCTCATTTCTGATTCGATCCCGCAGAGAAACACCGAGCATAGCTCTTTCCATAGCCCGCTGAGCGACTTTTAACTTGTGAACCAGCCGTCAGTGTCCACGTTTCGGCTCGATACGTCATAACGAGTAGGACGCACTGATTAAAGACTTTGGTCTTCAGGCTTTATGGGTCATGGTAGATATTTCAAGGTTATTTTCAAATCTAAAACGTACGTCAGTTATCCCTTGCATTCGAGTCTCTACATGTTATACGTCTCTATATTTATAAACGGCATTTTTGAGACCTTATTTTCAAACAATTTATAAACAACTTTATGTATACGTATGATTTTAATCGGGTTCCATTAAACTAAATATTAGTCTTTAGGGGTCTACACGCGATATTAGGAGTAGCAAATACTTAGCTTCTTACTGCCCGACGTTTCGCCTGGGTTACACCAATCATGATCGCGAGCGACAGTCGCGTGTAGACCCATAAAGACTAATATTTAACTTTATGTATAACTCAAAGTAAGTAGTTTATTATGAGTTCCTACTAAATAATACCAAAAGTACTCTTTGTAATGCCAAACATAATGAAATTAACTAATTAAAAAGACAATTTTTTTACTGTACCTTAAGGAAAAATAACAGTTGTTGTTAAAAAAATAAAATCGTCCGGAACCCACAGGGTGCGAGTCCAACTCACACTTGGCCGGCATTTTGAGTGGATGGCAAGCTTTGCTATGCGGCACTAATTGGTGCACATGTCGCTCACTTTATTACATACAATTTACTAAAATTGGCGTTAGGTGTTCTTTTGCTTTTAGAACATTTTTAAAATTCTTGCAATCATATGTTAAATAAGCAATAAATAAATATTAGGGTCATCTCCACACTCGGTGGGCCTGCGCCCGATCTCTCATCGATCATGTCGGTTTGCCGTCTCACCGAACAATAAGGTAAGGAAATAGAGAGTGCACTTGTAGTATAAGACGTCCGACCGATTTCAGCCATGGCGGCCGATCTCAATTGAGATCAGCCAAGTGCGCAGGACATATCGATACCTTAAATCTCAAATGGCGTAACCACCAAAACGCAACTTTTCAGGAGAGCAAAAAAACGAAAAAAAAAAGTATTTTTTTTATATAACTTTGTCAATTTTAATGCAGTGAAAATGTTTTATACATTAAATTTCTTAGAATTTTGAGATAAAGGCTTCAGTAAGAACTCTTTGCACCTAGATCTTATATTTAACAAACTAGAAGGCGGTTACGCTTGTGAAAATATTACGAAAAGGCGTTTACGCCTCATAAAAAAACATGATTTTTAAGAGGTGAAGGTCGTATCTCCCGAAAGTAATTGTCTTTTATGCTTTAAAATAACTTAATAATGAAAGAAAACGTGAAATTTCCACTCTGTATTACGCTTTTTACAAAGTTACGCCATACGTCACGTTTTCATAGTGATGTAACGGGTAATACTCACCTTGTAAGTTTTATAACAGGATGAAGAATTTTTGTACATGGGAAATTTCATACGTAATTCGATTAATTTTGTCATTCGTAACCCCCGCTGCTGTATATTCACCCTACATTTATCTATGTATTCAGCCATTTGCGTACTTGTGCGCATAGATTACGTTCCTCCGTGTATTTATAATTTTTTGTGACCGTTACGTTGACTTTGGCGCGTTATTGGTCTTTGATTCTGATTTGTGTTTGGACATTGATTTAAAATGCCGAAACAAGGAAAAGCAATAAATAGCCAATGTCTCCGCAATCTTAATCCCCCCGCGCATCAATACTAACAATAATAATGACAATCATGTGTTCAGCGATTTTGGGTGTAAACGCCTTTCTTTTGTATTGCAATTTCGAAAAATAGCGTGTCTTACGAGTTACGCCAGAAAATTATGTACCTTACACCCTTTTTTTTGACTTTTTTTTCACGTCACAATAATTTCTAGGGGCGTAACCACCAAGTAAATTAGACTAAGCCTTTTACGACCTGTTTACCTTATGAAAAGTGTTCAAATCTATAAAAAACATTGGGTCGTAATAACCTTTTTTTTGCGATTTTGAGGATTTTAAATATACAGATCGATAGAGAAAAAAAAACTGAATAAAACTGCATTAAAAAGTCATTTTGACCAAATTGGCGGTTACGCCATTTGAGATTTAAGGTAGCGATATGATAGTGCACAAGTGTGCGCGCAAACACAAGTGCACTTTCTATTCCCTTACTCTCATAATTCGGTGAGACGGCAATCCGACATGACCGATGAGAGATCGGGCGCAGGACCACGGGCTTAACGTGCTTTCCGAGGCTTGGGCGTTCATCCGCCAACTTCCTAACTCCGGGCTGAATTTCATTACAGAAAAACTCACACAAATATTGCCCGACTCTGGACTCGAACCGGGGACCTCTCGGTCCTAACGCAGCACTTGTAGTAGAGCGCAGTAGGCTCACCTCCATTGAGACCGGCCGCCATGCCCGAAATCTTTTGGACGCCTTACTAATATTTTATAAACCGTACACCGTAATGACACTATCAAGCCACACATTCTTAACACTAAACGTACCATGGTGTCAGATATCCCCTTCAACCGGGTCTTAAAGGACCAACTAGTATTCAAACCTGTAACTTTAGAATTAATTACAGCGTGTTGCGCTTACTTATAAAGCTCTCGTAAATACTTGCCAGCCGAAATACTGCCAACACTATTAGATGTCTAATAGTACGAGTGAATAAGGTTGGAATTAGCTTGCAAGCTCAGATGTGACGTTTGGTCTATATTTATCTGATGGTAAAAGACACGACGGATCCATTTTCCTGTACTCAAGTCATTAGGCTCATAATGTAGTAAGATAAGTGATACAGTGGGCATGTATAATGGATGTTTATCCCATAGTTCGTGATGTGGTTTTACCAGGTTTATCGACAAGTTTGAAATTCGTTTTTTTTTTTAAGTGGTTAATAATAGTGAAATCGAAAGATCGATGGCGTGTCTTATACTTTGTTATGTAAGCGTGTGGTTTTTGATCCGCGTTGCTTAGTGGATGGTGTAAAAGCTGTTGGTCCTGCGCCTAATCTCTCATTGGTTTAATTGATTAATCTCATGAGAATGCATACAATAAATTCGTTAGTAACCCAGGTTCGATTCCCACCCGGGACAAATATTTGTGTGTCGAACATCGATGTTTGTTCCGTGTCTGGGTGTGTTATTAAATATATTTAAGTATATTTGTGTATCCAACTGTTGATTCTGATATATATGTTACGGTCAATGTGAGCAATCGGTAATTATCTATAATCACCGGTAAATATAGATAATTTCCGATGCACATGGTGAATGTAGTGAATTATTCAAATTTACCGGTAATTATATAAAACTCCCGTTCGACTGTGGTAAATGTTGACATTGCTGACAAATATCACAAGTACTCTGCAATTCCAAATGTCACAAATCTTAAATCTCAAAAATATATTGACGAGAAAGAATTTTAAGACTTCCACTGAAAATTCCCTGCCAATTTGCTAATTTTATTTAACATTATTTTTATAAGATAATATTTTTAAAATTAAACATGAAGTTTGGTTTCTAGATACTTGACTGGTTTATTTTATAACTATAGGATTCTACATACAAAAGTTTTTTCCCAGTAACTCCCGATCCCTTACGAATTTTGCAATATCGCGTCGCAAGTATTAAGCTTGAAGTCTATTAGAGTACCTGCATGCCATATTTCAAACATCTATCTTACGCGGTTTAAATGTTTTCAGAAAAGTTATTTATAAATACATACTTAACTACATAATCATACCTAGACACGGAACAAACACCGATATTCACCACACAAATATTTGACCGAGTGGGAATCGAACCGACGACTCTTGGAATCGCCAGGCTGGGTCACTAACAAAACCATTGATTCACCGAGCCTGTCAAGTCAGTTTTATTTTATTATTTGCCACATTTACACAAAGGGTATAGTAATTTTATAGAATTACCGGTAAATGTGATTAATTCGATAGTTTTCACCACCTTTACCACGAACACTAGTAATTATGCATAGTTACCGGTAATTATACATAATAAGCACTCTATCCACTTTTACCGTAACATATATACCACGGGATCAGATCGATGTACTTATGAGATGTTGTGTAATATTTATTTCTATAAACAAAAAAAAACACAAAACTTAACTCAAACAAATAAATATCACACAAATACAAGGACTTTAAGAAGTGGTCAACAAGGTTGTAATATTTTAATTTAGTTTATTTTCGCTATTAAATCATATTACTTTGAAATTATTAACATATTTCGCAGACGTCTCATTTAGTTCGCAGTAATTCGTTTTCTTCCGCAACATTGCAAGAAACATCAGTCATGTCGCAATAATTATCTATACATATTTGTGGTTCTAAGGCAATAAAACGATGAACAATGTACCCGCATCTGTGGACGATAAGACCCGTATTTGGGAAAACGGGATCCCGTATGAACGGGATTCCGAACGTACCAGATGAAAATTGTTCAATTTTCGCTTTTGTTGTTCGCGAATGGTTGTTCGTTCTGTGAATCTATACAACTTAACAAAATTGTAGTGTCTGTTGGTAAATATCCCGGACACATTTTTTTTTCTAATGTGTGTAACCACCATAGTTCAAAGTTATATAATAGACGAGTAAAGTTGATATTAGTGCAATTTTGTTAGCGTTTGAGATGGCATAAAGTCATTACATTAATGCCTTAGAATACTGACATATAAACTTTAAAAAAATTGTAAACAAAAAAAAAACCGCCTTCAAAAACCCGACTCACTAAAAAATACAAAATAATATAATACGATCATTTATAATCATCTGGGTATGAATTTAATATGTTGTTGAAGGCGGTGCCAATCAAAATTTTGAGGAAAACGAAGCACTCTGTGCTTGTCTGTATGAAATATAAACGGCACCGCCTTCAACAACATATTTTTTAAATTCATACCCAGATGATTATAAATGATCGTATTATATTATTTTGTATTTTTTAGTGAGTCAGGTTTTTGAAGGCGGTTTTTTTTTTGTTTACAATTTTTTTTCATACTTTTTAGTGTTACATTTTTTTTCACCATTTTAGTTTAGCTCACCTGTAATACTACTGATATTATAAATAGTAGTCTTGATATGTATACAGTATTGAAAGAATTATCCTTTTACTCCAAACAATTAAGGAGTTGACCTTCCTTCTCCTCCTTCCAGCTCAGCATCATAACATTATGATTGCAAGAAGCAATGCCAATATAACTTCTGAAAATATGTAAAACGCGGTACATGTGCCTATGAAATTTGAGGGTTGCCCTCGATTTCTCCTGGATCCCATCATCAG
This sequence comes from Maruca vitrata, assembly GCA_039566165.1. NCBI lineage: Eukaryota > Metazoa > Arthropoda > Insecta > Lepidoptera > Crambidae > Maruca > Maruca vitrata. Next base: position 2,001,320 of record CM076913.1, read on the forward strand.
ATCCTAGACTGGTCCCTATTAGTTCAGCTTACCTATAAATTCTACTGAAATTAAAACTAGTAGTCTTAATATGTACACAGACTTGAAAGAATTATGCCTTTACTCCCAACTATTAAGGAGTTGACCTTCCATCATTAGCTCAGCATCATAACATTATGATTGCCAGACGCAAATTCCAATATTACTTCTGAAAATATGTAAAACGCGGTACATGTGCCTATACAATTTGAGGGTTGCCCTCGATTTCTCCTGGATCCTATCATCAGATCCTAGACTGGTCAACCTAATAGTTTAGCTCACCTGTAATGCTACTGTTTATAACTAGTAGTCTTAATATGTATACAGTATTGAAAGAATCATCCTTTTACACTATTAAGGAGTTGACCTTCCATCATCAGTTCAGCATCATAAGATTATGATAGCCAGAAGCAAATGCCAATATAACTTCAGATAATATGCAAAACGCGGTACATGTCCCTATAAAATTTGAGGGTTGCCCTCGATTTCTCCTGGATCCCATCATCAGATCCGGGACTGGTGAAAATGGGACCACCTCGGAAGTAAACTCCATCTAACCAAAAAAAAATTTTTGAAATCCGTCTATAATTGACGAAATAATCGGTGAACATACATAAAAAAAAAATATATAAATACAGACGAATTGAGAACCTCCTCCTTTTTTGAAGTCGGTTAAAAAGCGATGGAAAGCGAAAGTTTTTTTTTTCAGGCTTCAAAAATGGAAACTGCTACCTGTTAGTTACATAATTTATGTGTGTGCGCAAAGAGTCATGTACTTACATGTAGCGTTAAAAAGTGTCGATGACCGACTGGTTAAGGTAATTGCTTGCCACGCGAGAGGTTGCCAAACCCCGCCACGTACCACTGTGTTTTTCAAATTTAATATTCATATGTATAATTATTTAACGCTTTAACGGTAAAGAAAAAAATTGTAAACAAAAAAAAAACCGCCTTCAAAAACCCGACTCACTAAAAATTACAAAATAATATAATACGAACATTTATAATCATCTGGGTATGAATTTTATATGTTGTTGAAGGCGGTGCCGTTTATATTTCAAACAGACAAGCACAGAGTGCTTCTTTTTCCTCAAAAATTTGTTTGGCACCGCCTTCAAAAACATATAAAATTCATACCCAGATGATTATAAATGTTCGTATTATATTATTTTGTAATTTTTAGTGAGTCGGGTTTTTGAAGGCGGTTTTTTTTTTGTTTACAATTTTTTTTCATACTTTTTAGTGTTAAATTTTTTGTTACCCTATTAGTTCAGCTCACCTGTAATACTACTGATATTATAACTAGTAGTCTTAATATGTATACAGTATTGAAAGAATTATCCTTTTACTCCAAACAATTAAGGAGTTGACCTTCCATCATCAGCTCAGCATCATAAGATTATGATTTCCAGAAGCAAATGCCAATATAACTTCAGATAATATGCAAAACGCGGTACATGTCCCTATAAAATTTGCGGGTTGCCCTCGATTTCTCCTGGATCCCATCATCAGATCCTAGACTGGTCACCCTATTAGTTCAGCTCACCTATAATGCTACTGATATTATAACTAGTAGTCTTAATATGTATACAGTATTGAAAGAATTATCCTTTTACTCCTAAGCATTAAGGAGTTGACCTTCCATCATCAGCTCAGCATCATAAGATTATGATTTCCAGAAGCAAATGCCAATATAACTTCAGATAATATGCAAAATGCGGTACATGTCCCTATAAAATTTGCGGGTTGCCCTCGATTTCTCCTGGATCCCATCATCAGATCCTAGACTGGTCACCCTATTAGTTCAGCTTACCTATAATGCTACTGATATTATAACTAGGAGTCTTAATATGTATACAGTATTGAAAGAATTATCCTTTTACTCCTAAGTATTAAGGAGTTGACCTTCCATCATCAGCTCAGCATCATAAGATTATGATTTACAGAAGCAAATGCCAATATAACTTCAGATAATATGCAAAATAAAATTTGAGGGTTGCCCTCGATTTCTCCTGGATCCCATCATCAGATCCGGGACTGGTGAAAATGGGACCACCTCGGAAGTGAACTGTATCCAACCAAAAAAAAATTTTTGAAATCCGTCTATAATTGACGAAAATATCGGTGAACATACATAAAAAAAAAAAAAAAAAAAAAAATATTATACATACAGACGAATTGAGAACCTCCTCCTTTTTTTGAAGTCGGTTAAAAACATCCTGAGGAAACCTGCACTCCACTACGAAGAAATTCTAAGGTTGTAAGGTTGTGTTGTATTCAACCAACCCGCACTTGGCCAGCGCGGCAGCGTGGTTGACTAAGGCGTTATCGCCCTAGTTTAGGGTAGGCCCTTGACTCACCGGTGGCGTCGACTGCCGTAGAAGACTAGGTCAGAGTCCCATGACGCCACCTTAAGGCGATGAGGTACACCGCGGTGTTTTAGTCGGTAAGCCCCCTGGGCATTGCACCCCGCCCAGGAGCCGCGGCTGGCATTTACCATATCTTCGCAAGCCGCCGGGGAGTCCGACACACCGGGACACACTGGGAGAGAACCCCCTCTCCAGTGACGGTGCGAAAAGCATTTCACCGCGTTAAAAAAAAGGCCCTTGACTCAGCACTGGGGACGTATATGGTTTGATGATAAGTCCATTAGCTACTTACCACGCGATCAGATCAATGTATGTGATGTTGTGATATATTTATTTATTTATATGCCAATAACGCCAAGACGTCGAAGGTATCCCTCAACGGTCACCCAATGTTCGGTCATGTGCTTAACTCATATAAAGCGTCCCTAAGGATTTCATAAATCGTAAGTCATATAGATTGTAGGTAAATCGTATGTTCAAGGATAAATTTGCCTGCCACAAGCTTAGTTCATAAGACGATTCAATCATATTATTACTGGATTGACGATTTATAAGTGCTTGTAAAATGTCCTTATAAAATATTTTTTATTTGAATTTTTGATTTGGCTGTACAAAATAGCAGTATCAAATCAGTCAAAAACATTGAGTTTGTTTACACGTTCGATACATTGCACACATCGTTTTTAACATTCCATCAGGCGAATAGGTGAAATACTGTAAATAAAAAAATAACTCTTTTTCAAACGCGTACGCGGAACGTAGCTAACGTCCAAACAAAAAAAAACATGTAAAAACTATTAAATGTTATCCAATCCAACTGCGCCCCAACGCACGTTTCAATTCGAGTCGTTTCACAAACGGAAACTTTGTCCAGGCCCACTGTGCAATTGATTTGTTCCGTCAAAACAAACATGCGTGCCCACTGTGCACAATGGTGCGACCGGGACTTTGAGATCAAACGAGAGCTAATACAACACGACACAAAGTGCAGGCTTCCAATTTCGTGTACTAACAAACGAACAGATTTCTTTCGACAACTTGACTGGCGGCGGCGCGGAAAAAGCGTCGATGGCCGAATGGACGTTGCTTGCAATTTGAGAGAGGCCTGTTCAAACCCCGCCACGTACAGTGTTTTCAAATTTGAAATTCATATGTACGATTTTTTGACGCTTTTACGATGAAGGAAAACATAGGAGGATTCCTGCACACCTGACACAAATTCTAACGTTGTGCAGTCGACCAAACCGCACTTGGCCAGAGTGGATGGCTAAGGCCTTATCATCCTAGTTAAGGATAGGCCCGTGCCCTAGAAGTGGGGACGTATGTGGGTTTGTGAACTTGACTAGATCATACTTTATTTAAAGTGATAATTTTATCCTCGCGAAGACAGATCTATCTGCCGTGAATCTAGACCAACAAACTGACGTTGCTTTATGCTTTCAACCACTGCCGTGAAAAAGACGATAGTTCATCTAGCTACCACCGTTCTTCATATACAGACAACAAATGGACAGACCGACAGCCAAGTCTTATTAATAGCGTTTTACCGTTTCGGTACGGAACCCTAAAAGATGATTGTAAAACTTACCACTACCCACTCATACGACACGGTTTCTACCCGCAGTGTACGTGGTTGCCTAAGGCCTTATCGCCCTAATTTAGGGTAGGCCCGTGCCCCACCAGTGGGGTCGAATATGGGCTGATGATGATGATGATTAGCAGAAAACTGTTAACCGCAACCGCCAAGCGTGAAAGAACACCGTGCTGTGAGTTCTTAGCCTTAGCACTTGAAATGCAAATGATTTGACATTCGCTGAAAGTGATTTTTGAAATGCGTTTGATTATCTTTTGATTGTGCCCTGAAGCAGGTGCATTTTCGAGTATAATTTAAACACAATTGCGGTCTCGATGATGTCTTTCTCGCCGCTTTAAATTTAATGCAAGGTTATTTTTAACCGACTTCAAAAGGAGGAGGTTACTAATTCGTCTGAATGTTGCTTTCTAATGATGTAATTTTGATAAGAATCTTTGCTTCAATGTAAATTAGCCTCAATGTTTTAATTTTGAGTAAAATAAATAAAAAAACATACATTAATGTGACAAGATCATTTGTAATTGTGTGTACATGAGTACACCAATCTGATCCTAAATTTAAAGTATTTAAGAACGTATTGTATTACGAACATTAAAAAACAGTATGATTTTAGACTTTCGCGTTCCATTACATAAATATTAGTCTTTATGGGTCTACACACGTTAATAGGAGTAGCAAATACATAGCTACTTACTGCCCGACGTTAGTAGCTATGTATTTGCCCAATAACGTGTGTAGACCCATAAAGACTAATATTTAGATTTAAGAACAGTGGTGTGCACAAATACCACGTGTATTTGCGTGAATGTGCATAGTAATGTAATCTATATCATTACCGTGCTAATACTTAAGTAGTTTAAATAACTCATCCATAACATAAATAACTGTGTTACAAACAACAACAAAATACAAACGCTCATCACAATTTATTTCTTCCGATATCGTGTATCAAACCCACGACTCATGGCTTGCGACCTTCAAATGTGCATTCATAGCAATAGCTAATCATACGAGCTTTTTAATCATAATTACCATTTAAGCTTATCATTATTCATTGTCATTATCAGCATATGACTGCTGGACATAATCCTCCCCAAATGCTCACCACTCCCATCTATTTTCGCTTACAACTCCCACCAGCCGTCCAGTGCAGATCGTCACTCCACCTGGCCTGAGGGCGTCCCACACTACGTTTGCATTATACGTATACACCGTGTTTTCATATAATTAAACAAAGTATACGAACGCTCTCATCCAAGTGCCATAAACATTATGAATACGCGTAACTCATACTCAGCGAAAAACGTCATTGTATAATTCAGTTATGTTATTCGTCTCACGTTGCGGCGGTAATGGAAGGATAATGGCGGAATCAGTTTGAGACACAGTGCGGGACTCAGTAACCTACTCTATTATTTTGTATAATGTTTATATCTACCACTAAACAGCATCTTTCGTAGCACCTTATTTTTTCTATAAAAATAATCATTCTCCTGCACTGTCCCTCGCTACGCAATAATGCGCAACATGTATACTTCTTCCACTCCGGCCTGTCATTCATCAGCTCTTTGTCTACTACTTTCACTCCCGGATCATCTCTCACGCCATCCATCCATGTCTTTTTCGGACTTCCTCTACTATTACGTCCATTGACTTCCAGGCTCATCACTTTTCAAGTCACATGACTTTATTTCCTCCTCATAACGTCATGGCCATACCAATTTCCATAAACTAATTTCTACTATATTATTTTCTAGGAAACTTGTTCTATTAATAACAAACACAAAAAGATTTTCATTGTTTCCATTAGTTTCAGTTGAATATACATTTCATATGCATACGACAAAGCTTGAAGACATTTAAACCTTTAGTGGCAATGGGAACTTGAGCAGGTCACATCACACAAATCGGTGACGCAGCATAGGAAGGTCCTCTATAAGATGGACTGACGATCTAATGATAGACTTGGCGCAAGACAGATCGTTGTGGATATCATTGAGGGAGGCCTATGTCTTAGGCCGATCATCACCTGATGATGACGATGATTCATCAGCCCACCGTTGTCCACAGCTGGGCATAGTCCTCGCCTGATAATAATGATTAAGTATGATTTAGATTGAAAATCTATTAATATCGTATCGTAATATACGTACAAAAGAGCGCAAAGGTAATGTTACTGTTTAATAGCCCAATGAAATTAATTATCAACAGCTGAAATATGACAGCCCCATGCCGAGGGGACCGGGCGCCCCCCAAATTCCTTTTGTTTTACCCTATGAAATGTCTTACGTAACGTCTACAAAAGAGGGGGTTCTTTCCGGGTGTAAGTCGGTCTCCCAGACCAGCGACAAGATGATTAATTGCCAGTGGCTCCTGGGCGCAGTGCAATACCCAGGGGGTTAGCGACCGACAGTTACAGCGACACCAGACGGTGCCGCGGTAACTGGCCTTTAATTTTAACACGTTGAAATACATTTTGTATCTTCACATGACTGGCGAAAAGATGATCCTAGGCTCCAGGGCTGGGTGCAATGTCCAGGGAGTCTACCGGCCAGAATACCGCGATATATCTCATTGGCGTATGGCGCCGTCATGGGACTCTAATCTAGACTTCTTCTACCACGACGCCACCGGTGAGCGGTACCTGGCGTAGGCTTCTTTCATGATTTCCCCAGATGTCTACCATCAGATGACCTAATCGGCCTTCAGAGGTGGCCGTTGGAGTAATGCTGGAGATATAAGGTCAGTCAAGCACGCTAGCCACAAAGCGTTAGCCCGGGAAGTTTCTTCTCTTAAAATATTTGCTGATAAAATAGACATAGAGCTGACGAATGAAAGACCTGAGTGGAAAAAAGGGAAATGTTGTGCTGACCCCACCTAGCGTGGAGCAAGGGCAGGAAAATGATAATGAATATTTTCGTCAGGCTGTATAAAATTTATTTAATAAAATCATTATTCACAAATTCCCCTTAATCCGGTCGTAGCCAGCATGACCTACTTTGACATGGATACTGTTGTTATCGCTATTTTTATTATATTTTTCATTGGAAATTATAAAACTATATTCTCATGAAGTTTTATGAGCTTTTGATGTGATAACATTTTATCAATATTACGACCTGGGTGTCGAATTATTACGGTATTAAAAAATAATCAGAAAAACAATAGTCTAAAATTTTTCTGAAAATGAATGACGCAATTGATTCAATTAACGTTGAATCTTTTAAATTAAAGAACCTTATTTTATTTACTTATTTATTATAATGGCGTTCACAACAGGGTAAAATCATAAATTAATTCTAATTAAAACATTAAAAAATTACAGATCTACATTATGACCTAAAAACGTGTACACTCAGCGTGGTTAATCAATAGCGCGCAAACTTATATTAAAATTTTACCACAAACTCTCATCTTTTTTTAAGTATATTAAAAATATAAGTGAAAACTACTAAAAAAACTAAAAAAGTATTGTCTATTTTTATTTGCACGAGCACTACACTACACATTCAAATGAACAAAAAAGTTAAACAATATTTGTATCTCTGACTTTTGATAAGCTACTGCGATGGGTACCTTGGGGTATCCACGGTCCGTAGGAAGTCAGCTGTTGCTTTCTTAACCCCACTAGAATGCATAAACGAACCCTGATTACATCCAAGATTTACCGACAGACTAATAAAGTAATGGCTTTTATTACATCGAGTAGTTATAATAGAAAATGGTCACCTGATGAATGGGGTCCTATTTTTAACCCGGTAAAATGCGTTTCGCACCTTCAACCTGAGAGGGGGTTCTCTCCGGGTGGTGTGTCGGACTCCCCAGCGACTGGCGAAAAGATGGTAAATGCCAGCCGCGACTGGTATACTGCCTGGGCATTGCAGTCCAATTCCCAGGCAGTATACCGGCTAAAACACCGGGGTGTACTATTTGGCGGTGTCGTGGTACCTGGCATAGCCTTCACTCACAACACCGCCAGCGATCTGATTGGGGTCCTTTAAATTAATATACAATTTTTACTCATATCGATTGATCGCCCTCGTTGGGAGTAGGGTCCCTTAGTGAGGACTATGAGGCTAAATCAGAATAGAATATAATCAGATGACGTCAAATGGATCACACTTACTTAGTTACCAAACATATCTGGGAATTAACATTCATTATTTTGTGGTTTTCGTCATCATCATCATCATCATCAGAGATGAGATGTACCTATACGGTATTAAAATTGATACACGGTTGTCCACATTTTTTTTTATTACTGACGCTTTACGCGTTTAAGTTTTTTTAAACCAGACAAGTGGTATTGGCAAGATTATATAACTGACTCCTGTTATGGATATCCGAACCATGTACTTACAATGAACCCATTCAGACAGGCAACACATATCTATACTATTCATTACAAAAAGTTTACTCCAGAGTATCAAATCTACGACCCTCGCCGCTAGAGACAGTAGCACTCCGTAATGAGCCATAAATCATAAATTAATATGAGTACGCTTTTACTCCCTATTTAGACAATATCCAACTTACCTTACATTATACCCGTTTGTGACAACAGAGCCAACCAACCACAAACATTCTCTCCAACAAATGAACAATTATTCAAGTACCTTATTTCCATTACTTAGAAAATATATGTCAACGCATAGCCTAACGGAAACCGCATGTTCAGATGCACAAACATTCATACACAATAGCGAAGCACAATGCGACCCACATACCGTGAAGATCAGTGGCACAGTGCTGGAGAGCCAGTGAGGCAAGTGTTTAGGGGTGAGAGCCATCCGTCCCCTATGATGGCAAGGTTACTTCAAGCCACTATCGTAGTCAGTTACCTTAGACGCGAGAGTCATCCGCTCCCCCGCAAGTCCGGTGATAATGACGAGGTTACTCCAAGCCACCATCGTTTGTCAGTTAGGGGTGAGAGCCATTCGCTCCCCCGCAAGCCCGGTGATAAAGACGAGGCTACTCCAAGCCATCATCGTAATCATATACCTTAGGGGTGAGAGCCATCCGCTCCCCCGCAAGCCCGGTGATGATAGAAGAGCTACTCCAAGCCATCATCATATGTCAGTTAGGGGTGAGAGCCATCCGCTCCCCCGCAAGCCCGGTGATGATGGCAAGGTTACTTCAAGCCACCATCGTAGTCATATACCTTAAGGGTGAGAGCCATCCACTCCCCCGCAAGCCCGGTGATGATGACGAGGCTACTCCAAGCCATCATCGTATGTCAGTTAGGGGTGAGAGCCATCCGCTCCACCGCAAGCCCGGTGATGATAGAAGATGTACTCCAAGCCATCATCGTAGTCTGCTTCCTTAGGGATGAGTGCCATTCGGTCCCCGCAAGCCCGGTGATGATGACGAGGCTTTTCCAAGCCATCATTGGATGTCAGTTAAAGGTGAGAGCCATTCCCTCCCCCGCAAGCCCGGTGGTGATGATGACGAGCCTAGTCCAAGCCATCATCGTATGTCAGTTAGAAAAAGAAAAGGCAACTGTAGTTTTGACCGGTTCTTTCGCACATTAGATAGTGTCTATTGAGCCAAGAATAATGAGGGACAATTTTTTTGTGATGAATATCAGTGTTGGTTTATTTGCTGGGTGTGTTTATAATAATATTCGTAGGTGTTTGTTTGATATTTGGTTGGATAAAGGCTAACGAGATGACTTCACTCCATCTGATGGTAAGCAGTAGTGAGATGTCGCACTTAACCTGAAGGCCTGCTTAAATGCCATTTCACGCCCGCCTGAATAGCCCGGAATCACAGGAGGGAGAGAAAACATGAGCTGGAAGGGCATATCATGCCTTAATGACACGGGGCAGAAAAAAAAATTGTATACCATGTTATTTCTGATATCGATAATACAAGTGCTTGACACCTAACGGTCACTCTGAGCCATCATCGCAGAAAGTTAGAAGGAGGATAAAAAAATATCACTGTAATATAACGAAAGTGTTAATACCGTTTAAATGTGCATTTCAATATATAATTTTCAATTTTAAACTCAGTGAAGAAAAATCGGGAACTCGATAATATATGGAGACATGCTAAATATCCCGGAAATTTTAATTTTTAAATGAGCATTTCAGAGTTGATGTGAGTTTTCTCACTGGCAATGTTCGCACTGTGTCGCACACAGTGTTCTGTGAAAGTCCATTGGTCTATCGTTGCATGTGCAACGTGTTTTCATCTAGACTCAGTCCTTTGGGTTTTACAATTCCACAGTCTTCGTCAGTATGGGTCTGATTTTGGCTTAGACTTTGTTTTGGGTATTTAAGCAGCGAAAGAGGCCAATTAGCTTATACTAATTAATGTTGTTTAAACGACAACAGAATAGAATTTATTTTCCTCCTATAATAAAGACAAAACATACAACAGAGCTAAGAACTTACACAAACTTATCTACTAAAAGATTCGCTATTAATACTGCATTTTACACCATCTAATTAAAAACCCTCTATAACCAAAAGCTATCGTAAACTTAATTGAGAACAACAAAATATACGCATTTATAATGCAGTATGAATACTAATATCTTAATAATAATACTTTATTAGCATTAGAAATATTAAATAAGAATTGGTTACTCATTTTAGTGAAGACAAGTTTACACTGTGTAATTAGTTCATCAGTTCAAGTAAGGTTCGTTTAATTATAACCAAGCAAAAAGCATCAAAGTAAAATGAAGTAAAATATTAACATTTAATCTCTTGTCGTAGGTCAAGATCCACTTTGGGTCTCTAAGACATTACAGTAAGTATAATTAATATTTAGGCTAAGTAAAGTAGTACCTAGTGGCGTAACTATACCCTCTGGGGCCTGTGGCAAATTTCTTTCATCATCATCATCATCATCATCAGCTCATATACGTCCCCACTGGCACGAGACACGGGCCTACCTTAGGGCGATAAGACTTTATTCAACGCTGGTCGAATGCAGTTGGTTGACTACACAATTAAAAAATTCTTTGTAGGTGCGCAGCTTTCCTTCACCATGTTTTCCATCACCGTTAAAGCGTCAAAAATTCGCACATATGAATTTAAAATTGAAAAAAAAACACAGTGGTACGTGGTGGAGTTTGAACTGGCGACCGCTCGCATGGCAAGCAACGACCTTAACCACTCGGCCATCGCTTTTGGTCGAATAGAATCGAATTTCTTTCATAGGGCTCTGAAAAACGGCAAATTTTAAGGAGTTGCCATTTATGAGTACCTTGCCTCTTGAGCCGGGGTTCCTCGTAGGTTCGAGTCCCATGTCCTTTTACCAGCTCTGCCACTCTGTAGTTACGCCACTGGTATCATGTCCATTGGTAGTTGTTATTAAACAATCCACCTGAATGAATATTGGTTTGAATACCAGCGATACTGGACAAATAGTATTATTGTAGAAGATTCCATTTGAACAATAGACAATGTGTGACTCAGATGAGGTACGGGGACTTACTACTGAATATAAACCTTGACGAGGGAAATCTGATTGAATATGATTGAAAATATTGTCCAATGTGCAATTTTCATGGTACATCTGACCAGGGAATTACGAAGACTATAGAAGTTTTGTTAATATCCATCAAGAAAGAAAACTTAAGCGACTTTATTTGAATCATCATCATCATCATCATCAGCCCATATACGTCCCCACTGCTGGGGCACGGGCCTACCCTTAACTAGGGTGATACGGCCTTAGTCGACCATGCTGGCCAAGTGCGGGTTGGTCACACAACCACAACTTTTATTTGAATGGAGTACAATAATTTACCAAACTCAAGCGAGATTGACGGTATCGCAAAACATGATTAATTTTCATACTTAAGCTAAAATATACCATCGCCATCAAATATTCATAAGAGCTACACAAATAGGTCAAATGTATAAAATTGTGTTAAAAAGCAATAATCCTAAGAGACCTTGACATCATACGGTAATTGAGGCCCATAAATTACAGTAATCTCGTAATTTAGATCTCAAACAGCATCCTTAATTAAGATAATTTGAATCGGTTTCATTTCTAGGGTTCTGTACCCAAAAATACGGAGTAAGGCCCATTTACATTACTCAAATATCAGTCATCAGGCTGTATCTCGTGTAATCTCAGTTGTACACTTGAAAAGTCACAAATATGTACGAAACAGAATAAAATAATTACTACGAGTGGCAGTTATCATTCAACTTTTTTTTGCTATTGATTGATTGCTTCCGACATATTACGGCCATGGCGACCACTTCGATTACTAATTGACTGCGCTGATGCGCATGAAGATGACTTGCATAGTTAGTCTTCGCACCAAACTCCCGTGTACAATGTCACGTTAGTTTTCCGATCACTGTATGGTAGGTAATGGCTGCGGGTGCACGGGCTTTGATCTCGTCGCGTTTAGCGTTGAGGTCAGCTTGACGCTGCTCCTCGAAGTCGCCTACTTGCCGCTGTACATGCCCGCGCCATTCTGGCCTTTGCGCTGCCAAACTCTCCCACAAAGAGGACTCTATGTTGCATCTCTTCATGTGACGCTTCTGAATATCTTTGTGTCGGAGGAGTAGTCCACCGCGTTTCTGCTTGCCTCTATATATCAGAGGAATGGTCTACCGTGTTTCCGCTTGCCGTCCCGAAGATTCAATTAATATTTCCTCACTACGTGATCATTTAGCTTGACTAAGTCCAAGCGTGCAAGCTTTTGCACTCTTGCTCGGTAGATAGAATAGTAGACGCAACTTAGTGAACACTAGCCGGTGATCAGTCGAGTAGTTAGCACCTATGATGCTATATTTAACAACTCAATAAGGCAAACTTCTAACTACCACTCGTTGACCTCAGGGTCATATAATTTTAAACTTTCATGATTACACACATAGAAACTGAAAATGTCCAGGATGTTAACCATGTAGTTTTGTTTTAATATCGAGAGCTCATTACAACAATACAACATGGTAATCACGGACATTTTCAGTTTTCTAATGATTAATATAGTTTATGATACGGTACCTTCCTTGTGCGAGTCACGCTTGCACTGGCTGTTTTTTTTTCAATCCAATCCAATTAGGTATTTTATTACAAATGTAAGTTATTATGTATCATTGGGCTAAGCTAATGTCGCTCATATTAAGCATGATACAAACAAAATCGTTTTCATAATGCTGTAGATAAATAATCGTGCATATTTTTACCTATATATCAAACAGGAGGTTGTGTCTTTTATAATGTTAAATGGTTTTTGTTCATTCTTTTTCGAAAGATGAACATAGTAATTGTATAGTAAAATTGTGTAGTAAAACTATAACATAGTACAAAAACAAATTACGATTAAAAAACAATTGCTAAATACTTTTTTCCTAACTTATGATTTACAAATCTATCTGTTCTGTCTCTCTTTCTCTTTTGTGCTTTCACGCGAAAACGACTGAATCGATTTGAATAAAATCTGTTGCAGAGATAACCTACAAAAAGAGACATTATTTTTATCCAATTGTGCTTGACTAGAGTAATGTTTTACACAGTAAAAGCGGACAAAGTCGCGAGCAGAAAGCTGGTTTAAAATAAGAACCGACGCGAACAACGAACAATACTATATGATTCCTACTCCACATCAACGCATGTACGGTCGGCCAAGAAAGTGGTATAACACACTAAGGGCACATCCCTATTGGGCGAAGAGTGAGCGGCCAACTGTTTGCTTCAAGGGAGGCATCCTTATACATTTTAGGCGGCGCGTCTCATACCCTCGTATTAAGCGCAACACTAATTGAGTCGATATGCGAGACGGGAAATATGCTGTGTGGACACTTAGCTGTACCAGCGACTTCGTCCGCGTAGAAAAGAGACTTTAGGCAGCAAGTTGAAACCGCGCCACGTACCAATATCAAATTTGAAATTCATATGAGATTTTTAGTTATTCAATTCTTACAGTGAAGGAAAACATTGTGAGGAGCCGACCGAGGAGTGGACCTGTTATGGAATTCTAAGGTTGAGTGAAGTCGACCAACCTGCACATGGCCAGCGTGGATTACTAAGGCCTGAGCCTTAAATAATAATAATAATAATAAGCCGCATTGTCCGGAGGTTCCTACAGGACGACGCCCCATTTCAACCATGATATACCCTGAAACGGAGGCTCACTTGGCCTAGGCCCGTGGACCATCTGTCTTAACCACCGAAACGTAAAAAATTTCGAGGACCTCATATCGTACGAATAAAAATAATAATAATAAAACGCATTTGTTGACCACAAACAGAAGAACAACAGCAAAAAAGAAAAAAATAACACAATAGAACACAACATAAATTTGTGGTCAACTAGGTCCCAGCCTTAGTTTAGGTTTCTCTCGTGTCCTGTCATGTATAGGCTGATAATGAAAAATTGCCAAAGCTATGCCACTTTAAGGCCTCTTTCTTGGCAGACTGTACCTACATAAGCGTGCCCAAGTCACTCCTCACACAACAGGCAGCCGTGAGCCCTCTCAAGACGTAATCTCCCGCCGTCACTCCACAGTTTCCACACTCATTGTCCCCGGTAACCCCCTTTTGTACTTGCTCAGCCTTAAATGGATCGCTTATCTGATCCAGGCTTTATAAATTCGTTTAACCGTTTTGTAGTGTAGACTATTAAGCGGTGGTTATCTGGTAATGCGTCGTTTGGAACTGCTTGTTTCTTTAAAATTGCTTGCTTCCTTTTTTGTTTCTTTGTCTAAGAAATATACCTACCTACGCTTCGATTACTTATATAGAAGCCTGAGGAAGGAGGCGGGCTTGTCATATTAAATAATATCACATACATTGTTCCGATTCTGAAGTAAGTTGCTTAAACATTTGTGTTACGAATGACTACCGCTTACCATCAGGTGGAGTGAGGTCATCTTGTAAGCCAATCATAAAAAAAAACCACAATAGACATAAAAAGCGTCGATGGCCGAGTGGTTAAGGTGCTTGCCATGCGAGAGGTCGCCAGTTCAAACCCCGCCAGGTACCAATGTGTTTTTCAAATTTTAAATTCATATGTACCATCATTCGACGCTTTAACGGCGAAGGAAAACATCGTGAGGAAACCTGCACTCCTAAGAAGAAATTCTAAGGATTTGTAGTCGACCAACCCGCACTTGGCCAGCGTGGTCGACTAAGGCCTTATCGCCCTAGTTTTGGGTAGGCCCGTGCCCCAGCAGTGGGGACGTATATGGGCTGATGGTGATGATGATGAACCACAATAGTAGTTTGACGAAATAATCAAGCTAAATTTCTTTTTGGGTTTGCAACATCAGTTATGATACCCAGTTTTATTTACATTGTTTTCTTGTAGCCTATCAACGAACATGAAGAAAAATAAGTATGTGTCTAAATAAATGTTTGCACTTGCATAGTATTTTATCACTCACAAAACAGTCTAGAACTATCTAAATGTCCATGAAGACCATCCGTTTTACATTTTCCACTCTTTACTTGGTGTCCAGGAAATAAAAAGCTTTTGATTTAATTATGACTTTTAATTATGAGTTTAAATTCTCCTTTATTAGACAAAGAGGCGCTGACTAGCCATGTTTAATTTCTGCAATGTAAATATAGCTTTATTTTTGCTACGTTTTGTTCGCAGATTTGTCTATTAAAGAGTAATAATAGTATTTTATTATCAGTTTGATTATGGGTATAACATAAACGGTTCCAATGCAAAAAGTTGCATTTTGCTGTTAACTCGTTTGTAAATTTTATACCTAACAGGAAAAATGCATATTCTTTGCAGAATCGATTAAGGTGTAGTAGTGAGTCACCTAAATATTTTTCCTTTAAAGCAGATGAATAACAAAGAAGTAATCCTAAAATCAAAAGTTGGTTGTATAATATAATTTATTAGACTGGCTTGATGGAACAGTGGCTAGTCACCCAGGTTCACTCCTCACGCTTCCAAGAGTCGTAGGTTCGATTTCCACCCGGGACAAATATTTGTGTGACGAACATTGGTATTTGTTCGTGTTAGAGTGTGTTATTAAATATATTGGAGTATTTTTTTTTGTATCCACTGTTAATTCTTATAACTGTAACATAAGTGCTTAGTTTATTTTGATTTTTTTCCTAACTGACTACGATGTGTGAATAAAAGCATCATCATTGTGCGGGAGACAGAATTATTATCGCTTAAATATTTTGAAAGGAACAAGGATGACTATATACACTACTTATTGCATTAAATAAACCTTGTTAACGATACAGCATACGGGTGGCGAGTAAATATTATCACCTTGTCGAGCCCCACCCAATATTCAACATTTCGTTTTAATAATACAGCATCCTAAACCACAACGCTCCATCTCATGTTAGCGCCCGGTGTGGCGAACCAAAATGCATTCCAACATTGTTCACATTTCCACTAAACAGGTTTCTAATTTAGTGCCCGGCCCGTGCCTATGGAGGCACGGCGGCCTGGCCCGCTGCCAGCGAATGCGGCTCTTTTAATTTGCCGCCTACAATGATATATGTATCTGGGAAAATTTGCCGCCCATTTTTGTGAGCATCTTTCCACGGAGCCGTTTTGAGCCTGTCACTATTTTCTTGTCGTTTTCGCTGTTGTATTTTCAACCAGGTGCTGAGCAGTTTTTACTGGTTAAGATAGAAGTTGTTTTCATTATGCAAGTACAGTTTACCCTAGTATGGACACCAGTCTCTCACACATGTAACTTAGCTCCTAAGTATTATTAGTTCTTTAATATTATGTACACTACCTTTGTGAAGAGGAAATAAAGAAATATTATTATTATTATTATTCGTGTTTGTATATTTTTATACCTCAGTAGACTTCTACTGGTATTTCAGGAATGGACTGGCCTAAGTCAAGAACATTCCCTACATTAAGAATGTGGATGGATGGATGTGGTTAGAGTGCGAAATACTATTTGTGGAAGTATGAGTGAAATCTGTATGTTGAAGAGTGGATGTTTGTGAGTGGAGAGTGTTAGATTCCGTACGATAATGTGTTTGATTTAATGTTTGTGCAATAGTGAATACAGGGCGTTCGTCATCTATTTGCAAGAAATTGCGAACAAGCCTGCACGTGTTCAGGATTACTGCTTTTATTAATAATAAAAGCAGTAACCTTTTATTATTAATAAAAGCATCTGTATATAAGGTGAGGAATAAACCTATTAATCAAAATCATTTGACCATCAGTGTTTGTTCCATGTGGGTGTGATTACGTGTAAAAGTGTTACAAGTTACGTGTCTGGCCATCAAATTAAAGCTCTGCTTAGTTTGGGGTCAGATGGCCGTGTGTGGAGATTTCCTTAAATATTAATACACCTATATATTATTTATTTGGTATATCCTGGCCACATTTAGTATAATTTTATAATAATAGTTGCGAAAAACTAGTCAATTTGAGTTGTTGTAATACATACACACAGAATCACGCCTTTTTCCCAGAGGGGTAGGTAGAGATCACTTTCGCTTCTTCCACATCCATCAACATCTTCATGCACACTATCTATCATATCATAGTCGATTACGGGTACTTTGGATTATACATCTTAATAATAAAAACATTTCGAACCCACTACTTTCCGATACCAGGCCAAGGTGGATATGGATCCGTTGCACTGCGACCTTAACATGTTTCCTTATTATTTATTAAGATCATTTAAAAATATCCTGTGTCCTCTGCGTCTCTACTTTTATTCCATTTTGTCTCATCCGATCGTTCGAAAACCGGTGCCATTAAGGTCAGCGACATTGCCATACCCAATATAGGAACAATTAATTTTATACTACAATACAAAATAAGGACCAAAATTGTTATAAGCTTACCAACGCTTAATGTAGTTTTGGCCCTTTATAATGCTTAAGATTTTAGACTTTCGCGTTCCATTACACTTACGTCTTTATGGGTCTACACGCGATATTCTGGAGTAGCAAATACATAGCTACTAGAAAACTGAAACTGTATTTGCCATTTTGTTTTGTTTTAATGAGCTCCCGATTTTTAAAATAACATGGTAAATATCCCGGACGGTTTCAGTTTTCTAATATGTGTAACCATGACAGTTTAAAATTATATACATAGCTACTTACTGCCCGAAGTTTCGACTGGGTTACACCAATCATGGTTGCAAGCGAACTAATCTTTATAATGCTTGTTAATACGCTTCTTTAAGTGTTGATTGACCGATTCATAGCCAGCATGGCTATGTTAAAAATACATCAGTCGATAGGTAATACTATCGACTGGCGACAATTTTGGCTTCCCTACTAACTTAGGATTTACAGAAGAACGTAATCTTCTAACAAACTGACATTAAATATGACAGTTATTGCATATTTCCCACGTCATAATTTAAGTTTGATGATAAATAAGCAATTTACTGAGTAAGCATGAACTTAAACGAGAATCATCGAAGTCTTCAAGTACCTACTACTAGATTATATTCAGAACTTAATGCTTGGTTGGCTTAAGCTACTAAAATGTATACGTATACGTATTTTATTCGTACTTCAAAAAACTCTGTCATCAATAAAATGGGTAACATAAAACAATTAAATTTATCTGGTATTTCATACCAATCTTTAAAAAATATATTGTGTACTTCTCAAAGTCGTACAGTTGATTTTTAACCTACTTCGAAAAGGAGGAGGATTCTCAATTAAACCGTTATATATGCTTTTATAATTAAGTATTTTTCCGATATACTTATTTGAAAAAAATCTTCATTTAAAACCAATGATGTTATATGTTATAACATTTTCATTCTAAGTTATTTTTAGAATATTTTATCGGAATTAACATAAATGTAATTATTATAAATTCTAATTTTATTGAGCAGAAACCTGAGTACATGTTAATAGTAGCTGCAATGAAGTTCTAATTGATCAATGTCTGTTAATGTTTCCTGAACTAACAATAAAACAGAGTTAATGATTTAATGACTTGCTACGATTATGTGTTATTAGATTTTTTACATTTTCTCTAATAATAAGAAGTAGGTAACGGAATTCCTATTTAACTACGTGTTTTGCTCGTAAAATATATTTTCAAAACCAATACCGTTCTATTTATTTTACAATTAAAAAGGTTCATATTGGGCTATAAATATTATAAAAAATTGTGTATTTAAGCATGAATGAACCTTGATAACCTTAC
This sequence comes from Maruca vitrata, assembly GCA_039566165.1. Taxonomy (NCBI): domain Eukaryota; kingdom Metazoa; phylum Arthropoda; class Insecta; order Lepidoptera; family Crambidae; genus Maruca; species Maruca vitrata. Next base: position 2,020,413 of record CM076913.1, read on the forward strand.
ACTAACGAAGTACTTAACTGTAAGTTTGAAAAAATATATTAATCAGTGTTTTTTCTTCAAGACTCTCCTAATAAACAAAAAAAATTAAATACTCTCTATTTCACCCCTTCCATGGATCCCAATCCAATCATACGACTACTCCAGGCTTATATCAAGCAAAAAACAAAAGAGAGTGCATCATCATCATTTTCTATCGCCATTTTATACGAACATAGTTGCCATAACAGACGCTCACTCACCGTAACGGTTCAGCCATATTGATTACAATGTCCCATTATTGTTGCAGAGATGCGCCGATGTTTTGCAATACGTGGAAATCATGTTGTGTGTTGATGGACAATCGTTCGTTGGCGTTCCGTTCGATTTCCGTCCTCACACGACTCTATGTAATTTTAAAAGAATACAGGCAATTGCAATGAAATGAAAATTCCAAAAAATCAAGTAATCTTTCCTATCTTGATGTTTTACAAGTACTACTTCAAAATGTTAGGTAATTTGAAAAAGTAACATACAGTTTGTAACAACTTAATGAAAGATTAAAAATAATAAACGATATTTGCGCTATTTAAAAAAAATAAAATTGTTTAATTAGCTCTCATAAAAAAAAAACACATTAAGAAATATTAAATTGCTACCTATTGATACAGAATTATACTCAATTCCATTTAACTCGTGCCGCGTATGTTTCAAAACATATTATTTCAGTCCACACTTTCCTAGTTTGAACCAACTGCATCCCTATAATTTCAATCGATTTATTCCACCGACAGAATAATCTAGACTTGCTAAACGTGACTAAACATCTGTTAGGTAACCGGTGGACCTGGTTACCGGCGCCGGCACATTCAAACACATCACATGACTCGTTTGAGTTGATTCTACTTAGATTAGTCACAATCGTATCAATGGCCGTGGAATTTACCTCTATTATGCGATTATAGAGACGTATTCATTTATTTAATGCTCACTCAAAAGTAGAACATTAGTGCTTGGCTAATGTTAATGGATATTGTCTGTATGTTAGCATCTTCATTCTATTATCACTGTACCATCGTTAGTTATAGAGCCAATAAGGTGAGAGCCCGATGACTTGTAACACAGGTATTAACTACCTAGCATAGGCATCATCAGTCTCACAAAAACTAGAAAAATAAATAATGAAAATGTAAACCCCCTGTTTGTAATCTTCTTCATAAAAATAAAAATGAATTGCTGTTCGTTAGTCTGACTAAAACTCGAGAACGCCCGGACCGATTCAGGTAATTTTGGTTTTAAAATGTTCATCGTAGTCCAGAGAAGAAAATATAGAAAAAGAATCAGTATTGGCGGTATAAAATTCGCCGGGACCACTAGTGAGAAAATAAATATCATATTATTTATGATTATAATGCTATGATTAGTATTAATGGTTTAATGGACCCTGTTTGTACCCTGTGCTTATATAAGTTATCCTAACCATAATATATTTGAATTTGAAATGAACCTCATACCTGCAGATCTTGGTGACCTTAGTAATCTATCTGGTATGAAGATAGTTATTTTTTTTTCTTTACTGATATACTGTGATGGCTTAGAATAGCCTCGTCTTCATCACCGGACTTGCTGGGGAGCGATGGTTATCACCCCTAGATAAAAATGTTAGTAAATAAAAAAAGTTTTTATGATGAATGTACGTTTAAACGTGTCTCTTGTTATAATACTAAATAGAGTAGGTACCTTTGTAGGTAAGCAACAACAATAAAGAGTATGTTAAACACAAACAAAAATTAAATGTACATAATAAGAATATAAATTTCAATATTTATGTACATTTTAAATCAAGTGGTCAATTAGTCGTGACGACGAGTTTTTATGCATGTACATACTTGTATTTACTTGCTAAAATAGCGTTCCTGTTAAGATAAAACAAGGCCTTAGTGCGTGATTGACTAACGGACAGTGGTACGTGGCGGGGTTTGAACCGGCAACCTCTCGCATTGCAAGCAAAGACCTTAACCACACGGCTATCGACGCTTTTTAATTGTAAAAATATTAATATTCATAAAAATATTAATTTAGTTATTTCAATTTTATACATTAACACTTTATAAAAACCCTCTTATTCCTTATGAAAATTTAACGCAGGGATACAATCACAAGACTAAATTAATTATTATTTATCTATTAGTGTTCATATTATGAAATCCCGCACAATGATACGGATACCTAATGCGAAACCTAAACTTCTTGCAGCGTTTCGTAGTTTGAGCAACGAGTTGCGAAACAAACAAAGATACATAAGTAGTTATTTATCCATATGTTGCTGTCTGCAATAGAGTTTTGAAATTTAGCACGTATGTCTTCACTGTTTACCATATTTGTCTGGCGTAAACTCAAAGAACTAAAAGGCTAGATCGTTTTTTCCCAATGAAAATGAAATTGACATTTACTTGACTATTATAATCGAAACCTTCTTGTTCAAGAACCGATATAAGTAAATCATCATCATCATCATCATCATCATCATCAGCCCATATACGTCCCCACTGCTAGGAAACGGGCCTACACTAAACTAGGGCGATAAGGCCTTAATCAACCACCCTGGCCGAGTGCGGGTTGGGTGACACGTTCTCACGATGCTTTAGTACCTTCCTTTATAAAACATATACATAAATATATATAAATAAATACCGTGACTCTATTCCGATTCCTTCATAGTGTAGAGATATTTAAGTTAATCAAGAAAGTGTACTTACTTTGTCTAGACGTGTCAAAAGCGTCAACGATAGGGTTGCCTCAGAATTTCACGCCATGCCCAAACCAGCTTACAGTAGCGCTACCATGAGTTTAAAAGTTACGAACTCGATATCGCCTACGTAAATATGTCTATGAAAAACTTGTACAGTGCCTCTGGTGGTCACGCTAAGAACTAAAATCGATCATATGAAAATAACAACTCGATAGGTTTTTAACGTACGTAAGTTTTCGATAGCAACACCTGGTACTTCTACAGCTTTTCGTGGTACACTTTCAGAGGGTGAAAGGGTCTCTTCTGCCCCTGAAATGTAGATCCTAATCAACATCTTACAAGTTCCCAACCACCAAAGCCTAACTGTTGAACGTAATGAAATTACAAGTTGCGAACGGAGTTTCGCTGTAATTTGACGCGTGGAATTATAATCAAGTGGGTACTTGTTGTGAATACAAATTTACGGTTTGCTTTACAGGGTTCATTGTTTTTAGATGAACTTGGAGAAAGTTTAGGTCGTGATAAGATGACTAGCTAGCGGCATCTTGCAGCAGTGGTATCGTGATATTCGTATTTGCTTAGTAAACTTTTGTCATTAATAAAAGAGTGTTTTGAAAAATAAACATTAAAGGAAAATATCGTGAGGGAATCTGCAAACCTACGAGGAAACTCTTAGGTCGTGTAGTCAACTATAAGTTGGTTGACTACACGACCATAGTCATAGTCAACCACACTGGCCAAGAGGTCTTACTCTTGGCCAGTTTGGTTGACAAAGGCTTTAACGCTCTAATTAAGGGTAGGCCGTGTCCCAGCAGTGGGGTCGTAACTGTTGACATTGTTAACCGGAGATTTGAACACCTGTCCTTCCGTCCCGTGCCCAGACGTGCGTCACCATCACACCAACTAAAACAGCAGGCTCTAGCTTTGGAACTTAAAAAAAAATTACATTAATGGAAGAAGCGTTATGACCTTCTTGTTATGATTGACTGGCTCGGTGGAACAGTGGTTAGTGACCCTGGCTGGCGGTTCCAAGAGTCGTGAGTTCGATTTCTACTTGCGACAAATATTTGTGTAATGAACATCGGTTTTTGTTCCATGACTGGGTGTGATTATGTATTAATAAATATCTATGTATGTATATCAGTCTCTGACGCCCATAGTACAAGCTCTACTTAGTTTGGTGTCAGGTGATCATGTGTGGAAATATCCCAGATATTATTATTATTTTAAAAAGCGTCGATGGCCGAGTGGTTAAGTTAGTTGCAGGCAGTTTCGAATTCATAAACTAGTAAGGGCTGGTAATGTCCGTTTCAACCTTGAATAAACATTAATTGATGAAATATGAGAGGTGCACACATCATAGTTAACTTGACAGTAATTGTGTTTAACCACTTGTATAAATGAATGTATGTAAAATTTATCAGTGTATTGCATCTGGTATTCCCACGGAAACAGAGGAGAAATGTCAAGGCGAACAATGTCATGCTATTAACATTTGGTCACACACACTCTGAGGGTCGTCCACGCATCGATTCAATGTAAACAAAACAACAAACAAAAAAAAAGACGTGTGGCACTCGGGGACTGCCGCGGTATAGCTATTGCATAGCATCGTCCGATTTCGGAGCAGCTCGTCTCGATTCGTGCGAGTTTCGTAGAGTCGTACAATACGTCTAACCGCACGCACATAAACACCGTGCCGAAGTCTACCGAACTAAAACGACGTTAGACGATTGTGAGGTTTTTTTCGTTACGGAATTTCTTGGTTCGGTCGCCGCGCTCAAAGCCCGCGATAAAAGCTATGCAATAGGTTAAAATTCGCTTAAAATACTGCAGTCGGAACGTGCGAGTGTAGGACGCCCGCAGGCCAGGTTGTGTGACGATCTGCGCAAGACGGCTGGTAGGAGCTGGATGCGAGTAGCCGAGGATAGAGAGAAGTGGCGTGCTATGTTCAGCAGTGGACAGGTATGGGCTGATGATGATGATGATGACTGCAATCGAAAATGCAGCTGAAATTACTTTCCTCGCGATTATTCTTAGCATTTCGTCTGTTAGATCAAATGTGATATTATTTGGAAAATTCCAAACTTTGGAATGCAAATACTCATTTGTCTGCATGCAAGTTCATCGACGTATCATTGTAAACTATAGAGTGTGAATTATTATTTTTTTTTTTTATAAAAGGCTAACAAGATGTTCTCACTCCACCTGATGGTAAGCGGTAGTGAGATCCAAATAATATGAGGTCGACAGGCACAATAAATCGTATTAAGCTTGTCGCACTCACCCTGAAGGCCTGCCTAAATACTGTTCCCCGCCTGAAGAGCCCGGGATTATAGTAATTTATATTTTCATTTCCATTACATTAAGAAGAGATCCCAACTACATATTGTACTTCACTACATAGTTTAAGACAAAGTCGTGTGTGCTATCCGTCCGCCCTATGTAACTACAATACGGATTTTGATGGATTTAAATAGGTAGAGTGATTGAAGAGAAACGTCGATATGTATAATATAATAACTAACTGAAGCAAAACCAGGGCAAGTCATTCGCGAATAATATGATTGAATATTTTTATTGCTTCGTCCATTACTTTACTTAGTACGCTGATTATATGATACAAGGATATTGGCCTCTGTCACTAGATTTCGTAACTCAGGTTTTTCTTAGCCACCTGCTGCTAAAATATCTAAATACGCCTCTTATCTATTACTATTTTATTAATTATAGAGTTTTATTCCATTAAATGAGCTTCTTATACGGCAGACAACCAAAAACACCATTTAATTAGATAAGAATTGTTATATAGCGCCACTATCAGTCTAATACATAATTAACACCTCTGACAACCTGCCAGGTTAACAACACATTGGAATTTATATTATTCTAAGTAAATTCGAGACTACCATCGAACATTTTCTGCGTTGATAATGATCCATCCGATCCTGAACTTGAACTCTTAAGGTAAAATCTTAACGCATATTGCATTTACCTTATGCTATCAAGGTCACCCATTTTACGACTCAAGATGTAGGTATTATTTAACAAGTAGAATATATAGCTGTAAAAAAGCGATGCGAATAATCGAAGGAACAAATAATAACATTTCTTGAACGCTAATTACGATTGGATGACGTAAGGATTTGATGAACTGAATCGCTAGTATGTTTTGATTCGCTTTTTATGTCTTTAACGGAAATTAAATTCCGCAGTTTGTACTCTATGCCAGGAAAGTGTTTTATTATCAAGAAATCGACTGTAAAAATGAGACAATATTAGTTTGTAAAATGCTAATCTGCATTATTTTACAAAAATACGAAAATAAAAATTTTTCTTATGAAAAGTTATTAATAATTGATGGTTAACAAACTTACCTAAAGTGAAGTTTGACCGTAATTGTGCGAGACATTGCATCCGAAGAGATTTGTGATAACACTTGTAGTCCACTCTTCAATGTATTAGGAAGAACAAATTGTAATATTTGTTTTTCTGACCAATACGCAGTTAAAATAAATGCTTCTAGTACTTTTACGAGTACAATAAATTTGCTATCGTGCAGTACGTTACGTAGTATACAAACAATCAACTGCCTCGTTGGTCTATTGGTAGCAAGTGCTGCGTTAGGACCGAGAGGTCCCCGGTTCGAGTCCGGGGTCGGGCAAAATTTGTGTGAGTTTTTCTGTAATGAAATTACTCAGCCCGGAGTTAGGAAGTTGGCGGTTGAACGCCCGTGCCTCGGAAAGCACGTTAAGCCGGTGGTCCTGCGCCCGAACTCTCATCGGTCATGTCGGATTGCCGTCTCACCGAATTATGAGAGTAAGGGAATAAAGAGTGCGCTTGTGTTTGCGCGTACACTTGTGCACTATAATATGTCCTGCGCACTTGGCTGATCTCAATTGAGATCGGCCGCCATGGCTGAAATCGGTCGGACACCTTATACAAACAATAAGAAATATTTATTTTTTTCCTAACTGACATACGATGATGGCTAGGAGTAGCCTCGTCATCATCGCCGGACTTGCGGGGGAGCGGATGACTCTCACTCATAACTGACATACGATGAGGCTTGGTGCATCACCGGACTCTAACCCCTAATCAGTTGTGGTAATATTATAAGAAATTTTTATGGTAAAACATGTATTGTTAAGATTCCGTTTTGTGTTCCAAATGAAGATACAATATGTACCGAATAAACAATGGTGAAGAATGTTACTGTGTCTCAATTTGACAATGGTACATTATGTATTAACGCGTTGAATATATTTTTAAAACTAATTTATATTTTGTGCTATAAAAATTACGATTATTTTTTTCAAAGTACTGCATGTTGTAGTGTGACGTCATAGCACTACGGTGATTTAGTAAGAAAAGTGCAAACGGTGCAGAACTTTGAACACTCATAACGTTCTCAATTTCGACTGTATGAGCAAACTAATTACACATATCTATCCAGTTTATCAAAGACTTCAAAGCTGCATAATTAACGAAAATGATCAACATTCTCCATTATTCTATTCTATTCAATAGATTTAAAACAAAAAAAAACATTCAATAATGGAAGAGACTAATGAGCTTTACTGACTTGGGTATTATTATGTAAATGTTCCTTGATGTGTGACATTCCAAGACATTTAACTAAATTATGAATTCTAGTTTTCCTAGACTTAAACCTAACAGAAATATTTGGATAAACAAATATTCTTTCATGAGTATCTTGTATACAGATCATATTATAGTACTTACTAACAAACTTCCTTTTAACCGAAAAGAATAATAATTAGCTGAGAAAAGAGCATTAATAATGAAGAGTGTAATAAATATTAAATGGAACTCGACGCAAAAACGTTTCTTAGAACAGATTATGAAATAGCAGTGTCGTAAAAGAAATATTGACTCGTAAATATTGTATCGGTCCATAAAGCAAGAAAATTTCTAATTCATTGTAATACATACACGTACCTGCTAACACACTTCTAAGAGAAAAACATTCATATTCAAACACTAGCTGTGCCCGCAACTTCGTCTGCGTAGAATAGTTACTTTTGCCTGCATTTTTAATTTCAGGAAGCATATTTTTAAGAAATTACAGGAAAAATAAATAAAGCAAAAAATTATAAAAAAAAAACTATTACAAAATAAAATATAATTAAACTTAATTGATTAGATGAATATCCATTAAAGAACCTGAAATTGTTTACAGATTAATAGGTGATAAATAACATATCACATTGTTCATTACAAATCGGCCAACTAAAAGATAATTCACTCACACAATATGTTTTTTATCTAAGCAATGATCTAGCCTGAGAGGAGAGTGGTACCTAGCTAGGACTCACACAATTATTTTTCACATTTTAGTACTAAAACCACGATATAAACTTTAATTTATTTGACAGGGACAGGTTTCAATGGTTGCAAACAACATACTGTACCTATGTAGTTAGACAAATGGATGTTTGATATCAGGATAACTTCAAAAGGTAAAAAATACAAACTACCGATCCACTGTCTCAAAATATCTATAAAGGATGTGGGTCGCCATGTGACGAATTGATCAGTATTTGCTTTGCTACTTTGTTATGTGCCACTTTTGCGCATTGTTTTTGTATATTTCTCGTATATTGCATTGTATTCGTAATGAAACAATGAGATAATAACGTAAAGCGCAAGTTAATAAAATATAACTTATGATTACTTTTGGTATTTGAAGCAATATTACGAAATAATACTGCATAGTGACATCTCTTTAACTAACCAAGAACTAAACACTCATGTCATATCAAATCTGACACCATTTGACATGACTTGCCAGCTAAGAACGTGATAGTTGGGGAGCCCAACGGGGGTTTTTGCAGTCTTGATCAGACTTAGACTCTGCTTTATAAGATTTTTAAATGGGAGACTCCTTGCACCCTTTCATGTACCTCTGCCGTGTATGTACACTTCATACGGGAGGGAGGAGGTGCGTGATCTGAAATAGGATTGTTGCTAATGCTAATTACAAAGGCACTGTTAAAAGAATTGGGCAGGTTTATGAAGAACTAATAATCTCTGACGTTTTCCATGGTGCGATGACCGTAGAGTATCGCGCCTATAACAACAATTACTAAAACCTTTGACGCAACAAATATCCAAGGGGCACTTGACCAGTTTTCTAATGATCTCTGTGATTTTATTTGTGATGATCTTTATATATGTACGATAACTTTCTTGAATTTTATAATGTCCAACATTTTTATGTGAATGTTTACAAATTTCCCTTTATTTGCTTAGAATAGCGATATCCCTCTATATAAACATTCAGATAATATCGAACAGTATAGACTGTTCGATATTATTGGTGGTTTGTTTTGTTCCAATTGATAGCAATTGGAACAAAACAAACCACCAATGTAAGTCATCAAGCAAATATTGGAAAACTGACCACCTCCATACCGAAAACCAGGTAATAGAGAAATGTAGCGAATTTAATAAACCTTTGAACCTGGCCTTTATGGATTATTCAAAGGTCTTCGACGTTATCAGCCACATCAACCCATTTAGCTTTCTCTTCTTCAGCAAAACGTCGAACCCACAAAAATAAAACTTCTCCAAATATGAACTATGATATCCTTAGGCAACAAAAGGAGTTGGTGTAGAGGATAGGCGACTGATAAACTTTCGCTTTGCAGATGTCATTTTCCTAGTCGAAATACGTATACATCGACAGAACTTGAGTTGATGCTCGAACAACTGAGCGCAGAAAGCATTGACGTTAGACTGACGATGAATAGATCCAAAACCAAGATCATGACCAACAGCACCACTGATTTGGTGGATTGCAGTCAACAGGCAGGTAAAGCAATATGTAGAGGAGTATATACTTGGGCTTGGACCTTCGACAACAGGCAGGACAAAGAAATAATCCGTAGAGCAGACAACGCCTGGAAAAGCTTTAGGTCCATAAATGGGTATATGAAGGGTGATCTTCTTATATCATTGAACCGCAAACTCATCGACGTTTTTATACTGCCTCTCCTAACACATGGGGCACAATCTTGATCCCCCACCGAAAATCAGAAGTCCAAACTGAAGGTTTTTCAAAAAGCTATGAAGCGGAGTATCATAGGTATTAAGTTAAAAGAATAAACCACCATCCACTCCCGTACTGGTATTGTTGTTGGTCAAAACTGATGTAGCGATGGGCGAGGAATATGATGTGAAATGTGCGAGAAAAGGTAATATACGATCTGGTCCATGTATCAAAGAACTGGTAAGTCCTAGCATTGGACAGAGAGCAGTAGATGAGTTTGAAGTATACTTTGCCCAGCAGTGAGGTGATACAGGTTAAGAAAAAAGAATCACAGATTATTATACAGCAGGACTTCGATATCAACTTGAACCTCTTGCATAAAAATGTAACACGCTGAAGTATCTCAAGATTATGTGTTTTTCAACAGACACAAAGATTAATTATAACTTTGTGGTCCAAATCGTTACAATAACACTTTTGAGGGATTATTTAACATGCACTTTGAATGACTGACACGGTCAAATAACTTTTTTCTTTCAACAGCTTGTTACCAGGTAGCCCTCCTGTATTAATCGCTGTCCCTCCACTTATAAAGAAAGTGTAATAAACTATTTTCTTATTTAGCGTAATCTTTCTATTCCGATTCCATGTCGTTCGAGTAACTGCAAATCTAGCCATTTACCTCCCCTACTATGACGTTTTGCTCAATAAAGTAGTACGTATAGTCCTAGTCAGAAGGTTCATTTTGGTCGATATACTTTTACCATTTTTGTACGTGATCTAATAAAGTTAGATTTTTAACTATCCTACAGGAATTTCTGTGACTAAAAGTATTTAAGATCTTGACCGGGGATGTATGGTACCACCATGCAAAATTTCATTTAAATCGGTGTAATAGTTTCAGAGATCAGTCATTTATTTCGGTTTTTTGAATATCCCACGGGAACCAGTTAACTGTCAGTGATTTAAAGTATCCTATGCATTTTTCCGGAATTTAAAATACCTTCGTGTAAACTTTCATTTAAATTGGTTCAGCCGTTTAGGAGGTCAGTCGAAACAAACAAACAAACAGACAGAGACACAATTTTTTTTAAGTATGGGGATGTGTTCTGCTACTCTCAAAACATATTCCTGACTGGTTTTTTTTGCGTTTTTCAAAAAAGTACAAGAATTTTTACCTCTACGTTTTTATTATAGTATAGATTGCCTTTGCGTAAACAAAGACCGCTACCCATTGTTCCCAGTAGTGCCCGTCCCATGCACTTCTGCATTCAAGCAGCGCACCGAGCGAAACGAAACACTGGCTTTAAATAAAAAAAATATTTATTACAATACTGCGTTATAATTAAATACTTATGACTATATCACTTTAGAGCGGGATCTCGTTTTCGTTGTCTTTCTTGTCTTGACCTGTCACGTCAGTCACGTCAGATGGCGTCGTCGTAGGCTCCTTCCTGTCATCATCGCCGCTGGACGCCGCTCGAGTGGTGGGCTCTTCCTTCTGGAACGGAGAGCCGGTCTCAACAATCGGGACTTCTCTGTCTTCTTCTTTACCCTTCTCACCGGACACACCAATCGGCGCGTTGATGATCAAATAGCCATCGCTCGTCAGCTCAGCTGTCACAGAAGAGGCTGTAGAATTCACCGGCAAAGAGTAAGTATGGAAGAACTGGCTCGCGTATATGTCTCTATCGTCCTGCTTCGACTCATGAGATCCCTGTACGAAGATGAGATCCTTCTTGATCTTGACCTTCAGATCTTCCTTCTTGTAATCCCTCACGTTCACAACGACCTGGAACTTCTTGTCGTCAGCGATGATTCTGGGGCCAATGTCCGCGAAGCTTGGGAACAGTTTCCAGAGGGGTGCGAAGAGGTTCCCGAAGAGTGGGAAGCTGAACCAGGGTGCGTCGTCGACGTCGACATCTGTGATGGTTGTGATGGGTCTGGGTGCTGGTTTGTCTGTGGGGAGCGCGATGGCCGTGGCTAGGACGGCGGCGAGCGCGAATAAGCGCAGGGAGTACATTGTGATGCGTGTGCTCGCGACGGAGAGATGGCGTGAACTGAGCCCGCGGGCTGAGGAGGTGGCTATATAGGAGGGGGCGTGCGTAAGCGCATCGCTGGCCGCGCGGACGCCGGCCGGCCTGAGAGTAAGTAGTGCGCAGATGGGTTGTGTAGGCATGAAATGGTTATAATATTGTTTGAAGTAAAATGGATTAAGCTCGCATGAACAGTCAGGTCATTCTTGATAACGAGCGCTGTATATAGTGGAAAATGTCGGGACCCTCAAACATTTTTAAAGTCATTAAGTCAAGTTATACGAAAACTTGTTTTATGATATGGTTATGATTCAAACAATACAACTAAATAAACAACTGAACTTTAATTAAAGTTGGAGTTATCAAACTGGTTGGAGTTAAAAGAATTATATAAACTTCAAAAGTCGTGGAAAAGAAAAGCAAATTTTGCCATGTTGAATGATGCGAAGACAAGACCAGAGCTATGCTTTTGATGCATTATTTTTATAATAAACGATTTCACAAAACGAAAACGAAAATCCCAAATTTAATGCAGTAAACACAGATGACATTGGCCGATGTAGCCCTAACTTAGGAATTAAACCATTATTTACCGTTGCTACTATTCCCAAATTATTCAAGAAAGATTGTTGTTTCAAGATGTTAAATAAATCCATTGATATAATATTTTCATTCATCCAACTTCTAACAGAGACGTGACGTGATAAGTCTATGCCTAAATATGAATGAGTACTTTGAAATTAGTTATGTACATAAACTTACTTTGAATTAACTGATGTCTCATATTTTGGCGTTAATTCATTTCATTATTTATTCAAATCAACGTATTACAGAAGTCAAGACTGTGAGGGCGTGCCTAAGTGGATCTACTCAAAATAGCAACACTATTTATAATTTATAATAAAATATTTAGCCCTCAGCCCTGAGACCCTGGCTGGCGGTTCCAGGAGTCGTGAGTTCGGTTCCCACTCAGAACAAATATTTGTGTGATGAACATTGCTGTTTGTTCCGTTATACACGGATGTGATTATTTCTTTTAAAAAATCTATATATGTATATCAGTGTTGGACGCCCATAGTACAAGCACTGCTTTTATTCTTTTCCAAAAAAGAAGACTTTTCTGGATTTAAAACCTCCTTCTGTTATTAAAGTCTGTTACCAATGGCCAGTATTAGCATATGATAACTGGCTGGACTGGCTCCAGTGGAACAGTGGTTAGTGACCCTGGCTGGCGGTTCCAAGAGTCGTGGGTTCGATTTCCACTCGGGACAAATATTTTTGTGATGAACATCGGTGTTTGTTCCGTGTCTGGGTGTGATTATGTATTTAAGTATGTATTTAATTTTAAATATATATGTATGTATATCAGTCTATGACGCCCATAGTACAAGCTCTGTTTAGTTTGGGGTCAGACGACCGTGTGTGGAAATGTCTCTGATATTTATTTATTTAATAGAGCCATAACTAGGACAACATTTTTACGAGTAGGTACACAACTTGAAATGAATGAAACGTCGCATCTGGATTCAAACCAAAACAACTTACTCTTTGGCAAACATCTCATGACCTTCAAACATGCTTCTAGAGTTCTCTTCAAACATGGCTAAATCAGCTCATTTTTCTTCCTTACGATTGATATTATTTTCTACGTGATCTTACAAGCTGAGTCAGCAGAAATAAATGATAGCATACATCTACAATCAATACAATATTATAATATGGTTTATCTGATTAAATGGAAAAAAGGCGTGATTTTATGAATGTATGTATGTATGATTAAATACATATTCTAATAACATCCTTTTAACATAAATTTGACTGGCTCGGTGGAACAGTGGTTAGTGACCCAGGTTTACTACTTACGGTTCCGAGAGTCGTGGGTTCGATCCCCAATCGGGACAAATATTTGTGTGACGAACATCGGCGTTTGTTCCGTGTCTGGATGTGTTATTAAATATATTTAAGTATATTTGTGTTTCCACTGTCGTTTCTGGTTTCCGTAACACAAGTGCTTAAGCTACTTACCACGGGATCCGATCGATGTATGTGATGTTGTGAAATATTTATTTATTTATTTATCATGTTCTTGTTTGACTTCCATTTACAGTATTCATGACATAGATTTATTGATTGACATCCCCCAATAAATTCAGACAGAGGAGAAGCCAAAAAACATCGCAAAGCTGTTTTGAAGCAGGCAAAAATGATGTACCAATTTCTGTGGAAATAACCATCTCGATAAAAAGTTGTTTACGCCTTTGTGTATTCGATATACATATTCAATCGAAGACAGCACATAGTCATACAGACAGATTTTATGATTTAACAACACTCGTTTCACTTCGCTATTAGATAATGAAGATTTTTCGCCATAAAATTGATGACTTATCTGAATAACTCAATGTTCATTCCCCCGGTTCGAGTCCGGGGTCGGGCAAAATTTGTGTGAGTTTTTCTGTAATGAAATTACTCAGCCCGGAGTTAGGAAGTTGGCGGTTGGACGCCCGTGTCTCGGAAAGCAATTCAAGCCGGTGGTCCTGCACCCGATCTCTCATTGGTCATGTCGGATTGCCGTCTCACTGAATTATGAGAGTAAGGGAATAGAGAGTGCACTTGTGTTTGCGCGCACACTTGTGCACTATAATATGTCCTGCGCACTTGGCTGATCTCAATTGAGATCGGCCGCCATGGCTGAAATCGGTCGGACGCCTTATTTACATGTTCATGGGGATATAGTCTGTCCTGGATTAGTATATATCTGTGCCCGTGTACCCGTAAATGTATTGTTATGATTTTAAGACCCGTCAATTTATTTAAATAGCTATTGTACCTATATAGCATTGTCTATTTTTTGCAAACACTACATTTCACTATGCACTCGCGTGTATTGTTATTATTAACATACTTTTAAGAAATATGTTGATTATAACAATACACGCGAGTTTAATCCGTAAAATTAGTTTTATTTCAAGCTATTATACCTAAACATGTTTTCAGAGATCATTCTATGCTATGATTTGGATTTATTTAGGCTTTTGTTATAGGTATGGCTATGTTAGCAGAGATCACACGGAATACTTTTGGAAACATAATAATCTTCTTCTTCTTCTTATAAATAAAAATGAATTGCTGTTCGTTAGTCTGACTGAAACTCGAGAACGCCCGGACCGATTTAGGTAATTTTGGTTTTAAAATGTTCGTCGTAGTCCAGGGAAGGTTTCAATGATAGAAAAAGAATTAGTATTGCTGGTATGAAATTCGCAGGGACCACTAGTTTTTAATAATAATTCCTGTAGTTTAAATACTAAAAATATCATAAAATGACTTGAACGAGCTTGTAAATGCCAAAGAATTTATATTCATAAACTAATGAATCTAATAAAATATTGTCGTACATTTTTACTCAAGGAATAGAAATTCTCTACGTTATTCCTTCAGAAGTTGTACTTTGATTCCACAAGGAAAATCTTATCAAGTAGAAACTTATTCTTTCAGATTTTCTATTGTACCAATCGACTTGATTCAGTGACAAAACGCAAGCAAACATAGCTATATTTTATTCAAAGTATATAGCAAGTCTGCGAGAATACAAATGCTGGTATGAAATCGTAACTTTTGTGCGATATATGTATGTAAATTAGATTTTAGCTCTACACCGGCTTAAATCAGCTATAGTATTCATCTCATACCTATTTAATATATATTTTGTTGACAGCATTCGAAAAGGAAAGCGTCGATGGTCGAGTGGTTCAGGTCGTTGCTTGCCATGCAAGAGATCGCCAATACAAACCCCGCCACAGTCTTTTCAAATTTGAAATTCATACGTATTATTATTCGAGGCTGCAATACTAAAAGAAAACATTGTGAGGAAACCTGCACACCTAAAAAGAAGCTCTATGTTTGTGCAGTATACCAACCGGCACCTGGCCAGCGTGGTTGACTGAGGCCTGATCGCCCCAGTTTAAGGGTAGGCCCGTGCCCCAGCAGTGGGGGACGTATATGAGCTGATGATGAATAGGAGAGACAATTCCTACTAAATAGTAAGTACTTATTAAGCTTGAGTAATGAGTGCCAAAGAAGTCGTTATTGTAGTTAAATATGGTTTAGTCACAATGTTAGGAGTAATAAGGAAATGTGTAATACACAAATATAGTATAGTATAAAACATAGTCGTGTGCTTTACCTATCCGTCTTTATCTATGTTTCAATCTTTAAAACTACGCAACGGATTTTTTTAAATCCATGGAGAGGTTTAACAGGAAAACTTATTTTATTTATTTTTTATTTAAAAACGCACGCGTTGCGTAATACCAATCTAAACTTTTTCATTTTAATTCCTCTATAGGGATCATAGGAGGGAGGAAATACACGAGCTGGAAGGGCATTCCATGCCTTAATGTAAACGTGGCAGAAAAGAGACTAATTTATTTTCCATTTAATCCAGTCACCTTCAACGCCTGCGTGATTTAGTCTAGAAATTACAGCGATCATACCTGAACTGAATGCACTAGACGTGACTCAGACTCGGCCGATGTTTAACAATGCACAATAGACGTCTGCGTGTTTGTCCGTCTTTCTGTATACGTGGAAAATGGAGAAATGTTTGTCACACTGGGTCAGCCATGTTTGTATACATGGGGCAAATAATACTACCACTAAGTGACGTCATTTCGTTAGTATTTTGAATAAGTGACTTGAAGGCGATTTGTAGTTGCCTTGTCTATTGGACTTAGAGTCGTGAAGTCATCATTATCATCATCATGCCAGATACGACCCCCTTACCCTTAATTAGGGCGATAAGGCCTTAGTCAACCACGCTGGCCAAGTGCAGGTTGTTCGACTACACAACTTGAGAATTTCTTCGTAGGTGTGCAGGTTTCCTCCCGATGTTTTCCTTCACTGTCAAAGCGTCGAATGATGGTACAAAATGGGGTTTATATAAAAATAAATCTTAAGGTAACGAGTTACATACTCTTTAATTGCTTACAACCGTGTAGTACGCATATTATGATTTTAATGGCTTAACTTGCTCAACTGTTTGTAAGTAACTTGTCAATCAAAGAACTGAAATAACACAAAGAATTAAATGATTCATGAACAAACTATGTAGGTATGAATATGAAAGAATGTGACCAGTCGTAAAATTTTAAAATTAAAATTGCAAAAATTTACGAGTTAATTTACTATCTAATAAATCATTATTTATTGTATTGGAGGGAATGTTTTGTTTTTAGATCGTGAAGCCTTTGGTATTCTTTAGGGCTTATTTACAAGGTATATTTATATTAACAACTTTTTCATGAATAATATTTAATGATATCTATGAATATATGAAATTGAAGACTGCTAATCTGCTGTGATAAAAAAAAAGCAGCAGCAGCTAAATTTAAAAAAAAATCTGATATATTGTTATGTGCGTGAAAGTTTCACATAGAGAGAACACGAAAAATTACTTTTTTTTTTACAGTTTTCTTTTTTTTATACTTGGCAAACAAGATGGCCTCACTCCACCTGATGGTAAGCGGTAGTGAGATCCAAATATGAGGTCGACAGGCACAATACATCATATTGAGCCGGTCGCACTCACCCTGAAGGCCTGCTTAAATGCCGTTTCACGCCCCGCCTGAAGGTACCTATCTTTATTCATCTCTTCAAGACATTTTATTTTTATAGTTTGCGCGTATAGCTTACCCAACTATACCTACTTTGCCAGTAAATACATGATAACCACCAAACACGAAATTGCAACGTGATTGACAATCAGCAAGACACAGTCATGTTCGAACGAAACCTTCTGACTCATACACTATGAGTTAAATAATAAAAACAAGACGCGCACGTAGGTACTAACTTACCTACGCTTCTAAATGCTGGTTTGAGTCACGTTATATTTCCTTAGGCTACTGTAAGTAACCAGTCAAGTGTGAGTCGGACTGGAGCTCGAGTTCCAAACCATTTTAATAATGGTTTAGAGAGCGTATTACGACCTATTGATTCCAGTCAGTTTAAAAATGGGCATCGGTAGGTATAAATATGATAACGAGCTGTTATTACTACACTTGTTTTTAAAATGTACAATTGTACATATATGATAGAGGAGTGTCAGTCTGTATGATTCCACAACCATAGCGCGCAACTAAGTGTACCAGAAACACGAAGTTAGTCGATTCCTTTTCTTAAATTAACTGGAATTTAAAGGTCGTAATACGCCCCCTGTTTCCTTTATCCAACCTGTTTCTGTTAGCCAAACAACGATCAACAAAATAATCTGTTGTTAAGGCGCCTTTTTTTAAAATAAAGAAACAACTTCTATTTCGTGGTTCGGTACTTTTCTCATATTTGCAGAACCCTAGAAATGATAACATTTAAACCAAATGCAAATGAACGAGACTTCCGCTTTAAAGTTAAAATTGTAAACAATTGAATTATTTTGTTTTTCTTGACTATTTGTCGATGTATTTGTTTCAAGTAGTGCCTAAGATATAATTAGAAAACTGAAACTGTCCGGGATATTTACCATGTTGTTGTGTTTTAATGAGCTCCCGATATTTCGGCACTGTTGCAAGCGCCATGATCACGGATGAACTGTAGGACTGCGAGAATGACGGTAGGACTAAGGGCAGACATATCGGTCTACCCTCTTTCTCAGTCTTTTATTACGCACGACACCACTACCCTCGTTCACATTATTGTCACTCAGAATTCGATCCAGACACACTACACTCACGGTATCACTTCTTTTTTCCTCGAAAACGGACACATTTTTACATAAACGTATCACTGGATGCCATACTTTCGCTAGTTGAAACCCGTCTTCACGATTGAAGTTTTTAAATTTTTTAATTTCAATTGCTTCCCTGACCAGTCGTGGTATGTAATGGCGTTCTGTCGAAAGTATTTTTGGGTTATGTAACTCAATCCAGTGGTTCGTTCCCGATTCTAAAAGATGTTGAGCGATTGCCGATTTTTGTGCTTCGTTGTTTTTGACTGCCCTGATATGCTCTTTCACCCGGCACGAAATAGTCCTTTTCGTTTGCCCTATGTACGAGCTTCCGCAGCTACAGTCAATTTTATAAACGCCTGGTTTTTCTAAAGGAAAGCTATCCTTCGGTGAGCGTAGAAATTGCGATACTTTTTTAAGAACAACAACATGGTAAATATCCCGGACAGTTTCAGTTTTCTAATGTGTGTGACCATGACAGTTTAAAATCATATACCTAAGATATAATGTTTGTACGGGAATTATTTTATTTCACCTTTAGTGTCTCTTTTCTTAGGTCTAAGTTCTACCACAATCAATTAAATACTATCTGACTGGCTCGGTGGAACAGTGGTTAGTAACCCATGGTCACTATCCACGGTTCCAAGAGTAGTCGTTTCGATCCCCACCCGGGACAAATATTTGTGTGACGAACATCGGTGTTTGTTCCGCGTGGGTGTTTAAGTTTATTTGTGTATCCACTGTTTTTTGATATCTGTAACACAAGTGCATAAGCTACTTACCACGGGATCAGATCCATGTATGTGATGTTGTTGAATATTTATTATTTATTTTTATTTCTAGTGACCCGCCTTAGCTTCACTTCGGGTAATATTTTCTTAGCGGATGCCTACGTCATAACATCTACCTGCATGCCAAATTTCAACCCAATCCGTCCAGTGGTTCGGGCTGTGCGTTGATAGTTCACTATGTCAGTCAGTCACCTTTGAGTTAAATATATTTAGATTTGTAACTAGTGACCCGCCCTTGCTTCACTCCGGGTGAATTTATCCCCTTGAATCCTGTATGTATAAAAAATTTAACTTGAAACAATAAAAAACAACATCAAAATCCGTAGTTTTAAAGATTTTAGCATTCAAAGGGAAATAGAGACAATGAAAGCGACGTTGTTTTATAATATGTAGTAATGTACAACCAGGATTTAAAGCTAAGCCCTAAATAATAGTACCACTACCCAGTAGTTAAGCAATACTGAGCTTATAATTCGGCGGTTAAGGGCTGTTCCACGTATAAACAGTAACGCTACCGTGAGTTAGCTATCGAAAACTTACGTACGTTAAAAACCATTTTTCATAGACATATTTACATAGGCGATATCGAGTCTGTTACTTTTAAACTCATGGTAGCGCTACAGGCCGAAATTGCCTGTTCGGATAGAATTAGGTGAATTTTTATTTAAAATTAGGTACACTGACAGATTTATATCAAAAAATGACAAGTATGTAGTTACAAAATTAAAATGGTCTAGACAGAATTTTTGATTAACCTTTGACTTTTGATGTACATATTTACCCCTATTAAATTTCTTACATGCATGCATATGCGCATGCAAAATTACAATAATACATACTTACTCAGTTTTCTAATATTTGTCTGATCTTGACAGTTTAGTTATGATGTTTCTCAGCTCCCTGGATCCCTGGCTGCTGGATCCCTCTCTTTTACAGTGATTTTATTTTGTTTTTATTTTGTAGAACATCAAGAAACCCTAATTTTTATCTCAAAATCAATAACGGATTTTAAAAACGTTCGCTCCGCTCCAATCTTTTTTGTGTCATGTTTTACTTAATATTTTAATTTGCCTTGTTGTTGTAAACAATATTTCCTGTCTTTTATCTTTATCTTTTATTCTCAGTGAACTCACATGCCAGCTATAAACCAATTGTTCACGTGTCAGTCGAAGCAACCCTGCTTTAGTTAAGCGCCTAAGCAGAGCCTCCAGGCCTCAACCATCAAACAATACTAA
Organism: Maruca vitrata; assembly: GCA_039566165.1. Lineage (NCBI taxonomy): Eukaryota > Metazoa > Arthropoda > Insecta > Lepidoptera > Crambidae > Maruca > Maruca vitrata. The sequence continues at coordinate 2,040,939 of CM076913.1, forward strand.
CGCATATTTGCTTATATAACTTGGGGATTGGTTCAGAGTTTCTGATTAACATTTCAGGATTACAATTATAAAGTTCGACCTCTGGGATGTACAAAACAAGGCAAACAGTCCAAAGTTAAAATTAGTGCTGCAGAATCCTTCGAGCTGTTTGTCATATGCCAACATCTGTCCTATTGATAATACCTAACTATTTTAATAAAGAAGTCTTTGAAAGAAGATTTGTTTCGTTAGTCGACGCTAACTTGCTTCTATTCGTTTTCAACTCGAATCGAGCTTTTAACATTGTTGGGGTTCCGTACCGAGGTTTTATTTTTCATAACTGAAATACGATGATGGCTTGTAGTGACCTCGTCATCATCACCGGACTTGCGGGGGAGCGGATGGCTCTCTAGTTCCGTACCGAGAATGCCACCGGTGCCTATTAATATGCCTCTGTTGTATGTATGCCTGTCACAGGGCTAGCTCATAAACTTCAATAGATAGACCGTTGGCAGGATTTCAGAATGTTTTATTTCTGTTGTCTATTTCTTACAAGAAAATTAATAAAGTTAACGGTAGCCTCTCCATTATGGGATTATTAAAAATATTTCTACATAAGTCGAAATCCCTTTAATTATACACCGTGAAATTTTAGTGCTTGTTTTCCCGCAGTAAAATGATCCTATCTTAGTAGTACAATAGATTTGTGCAGTTCTTTTTTGTTAAAATCAATAAATGCCGGTTTTACGAAAGGTTTAACCGAAACTCGAAAGTACGTTCGAACCGCTTTATGACTTTGGGTGTCGACCTTCTTTAGCTTTAAGCATCGATCTCATGCGGCAAGCAATACCTGATTACGTCACATCTTATAAAAGAGCTTCTCTCGTTTTCGAGTTAGAAAATTATTATTTTGAACATTTGAAAAAAAAATTTTTTTTTTCGAGGATTTATTTGCATGGTTTGATAGTATTACTAAAGGCAAATCTTTCTGCCACGGGAAAACAACCACTAAAATTTCACGATGTATAGGCATTTACACGCACTTATAACTCGTTGGTACAGTAAATAAATATGTAATAGGTTAGTAATTCTACCACCGGTTCGGAACGCTGATTCTCGATAGTCACTCTTTTTACCGATTATCACATAACATTGTTGAAAATACAGTTCGAGTATGTCTTGTCATTTTAAGTTTTTACGTTATAGAACTTGAATGCAACTAATCATAATAACAATGACATGCAAGAACATTTTTACACTTTAAGATTATTTGAGTAAGCAATTAGATATAATAATAAGGCGTCCGACCGATTTCAGCCATGGCGGCCGATCTCAATTGAGATCAGCCAAGTGCGCAGGACATATTATAGTGCACAAGTGTACGCGCAAACACAAGTGCACTCTCTATTCCCTTACTCTCATAATTCGGTGAGACGGCAATCCGACATAACCGATGAGAGATCGGGCGCAGGACCACCGGCTTAACGTGCTTTCCGAGGCACGGGCGTTCAACCGCCAACTTCCTAACTCCGGGCTGAGTAATTTCATTACAGAAAAACTCACACAAATTTTGCCCGACCCCGGACTCGAACCGGGGACCTCTCGGTCCTAACGCAGCACTTGCTACCACTAGACCAACGAGCAATTAGATATAAGCTATTTTGAACTTACAACATTTGTCGTATCATTTATTTGAGCACTTACAAATAAGCTTATATTCACACTTTACATTATCGCCATCCTAAATTCAACGCGCATAGAGAAACTAAATTGTAATAACTAAGTGCACCCATATACAGACGATTAATATGGTAAGGGTTTTTTCAATTGAATAATAACTTTATGCCCATCGAGATATGATTGATAAAGTTTTGATTGAACGTAATTACGTGGGAACGGCGGTGACGCAGGTAGGATGGTCAACAAGAATAAAGGGAAATTGATTTCTGCCATCCGAGATAGATTTGTAGTTGAAGTGAGGGTGGGAGCACAAGAGACACATATAATAAGTACTTGCTGTATACTTCTTATACGTTTTCCACCGTTTTTACATAGCTTAAAGCCTTCCTCATTAAATGGACTATACATTACAAAAAGATGTTTTCAATTCGAACCAGTAGTTCCTGAGATAAGCGCGTTCAAACAAACAAACTCTTCAGCTTCATAACATAAGTATAGATATCGTTATGAGTCTTTCAGGTTATTGGTAGATTGAATGCGAAAAGTAATTTAATACATTGTAATTTTTCAGTAATAAGGAAAAGTATAGTTACACCTACTTAGATTACCTTAGAGTGCTTGTAAGCGTCACGACATAACTGAAATACATACACCGTGAAATTTTAGTGGTTGTTTTCCCGTGGCAGAACGATTTGCCTTTAGTAATACTATCGAATCATGCAAATAATTGTTCGAAAAAAAAAAATGACTTTTTCAAAATTTTCAATATAATAATTTTCCAACTCGAAAACGAGAGAAGCTATCGATCTTTTATAAGATGTGACGTAATCAGGTACTGCTTGCCGCATGAAATCGATGCTTAAAGCTGAAGAAGCTCGACACCCTAAGTCATAAAGCGGTTCGAATGTGCTTTCGAGTTTCGGTTAAACCTATCGTAAAACCGGCATTTATTGATTTTAACAAAAAAGAACTGCACAAATCTATTGTACTACTAAGATAGAATCATTTTACTGCGGGAAAACAACCACTAAAATTTCACGGTGTATAATGGAGCATGTTGCTGAGTCTTAATTCCACAAAGGAACATTATTATTAATGAATTTATATGTATATGTTTAATATCTAACTTGTATATATTTATTTTTCATTTTTTTTCTTTCTATTTGATAGTAGTCACAGTAGTCGAAAACGGTTAAGAGTCATCATCATCATCATCGTCATTTGTAAAACGAAATTATATTTTAGAACGAGTCCGATGATGATGACGAGGCTACTCGAAGCCAACAAGTTTGTCAGTTAGGAAAAAAAAAATAGTTTTAGTACTTTAAATATTCACGTAGGTTCTCATTGTGATGTAAATAAGTAATATTACTCACAACAACTGCAGTATCGCCCGTATAGGTGCTAGTTAGTAAGATAAAACTATAAATTAGGTAGTATCTAATTGGTTTTTACGTTGTGGAAACTTTTCTGTGCCTACAACAAAGTCGATTTTATAACTATGTCTATGTTGTGGCGTGAAATCGTGACTGTGTTCAGGTAAACAAGTCTTAAATGGTACCTACTCCTGGTTTCCCAGTAATTAATAAAAGGTAATGTATATTTTGCTATTCCAAGAACCACTTTTGTTTGTTTACATTAAAAAATCTGTTAGTCTTCCTCGTGATCATGAGCGCTGTAAAGAGCTCAAAACGTGGGTTCCTGAAATAATATGTTTAGAAAACTGAAAACGTCAATGATATTTACCACGTCGTTTTGTCTCAGTCAGGGGATACCAGTCACAACTATCTGTCCGGTGGTTGGTGAACGGTATACGGATAAGCGACCCCGGCTCCTCGAGTTACTATCGACTCAGTCCAAATCATCCGAGGCGATAGTTCCTTGCTACTCGTGGAAAAGCAATGACCTTGTTGAAACATTGCACAAGGCAGAACGGCGGTGACGTGGTCCACAACCCGTCACGTCACGTTTCCCACAGAGGTGAAAAGTGGATCGCTGGAAGTGATCTCTGCCTACCCCTCTGGAAAAAGGCGTGATTGTATGTTTGTATGTATGTTTTGTTTTAATAACCATGTGTTACCATGACAGTTTTTTAAATTATATTCAAAGATATCTTTGATTAGAGTTATAATACACGCAAGTTTATTCCGTTTACGGAATAAACTCTGCAATTTCAAACGAATTTGTATCTCATCAAATTTATAAATTAATTATTACTACTGTACTACACTAATATTTATAATGAATTACATAATAAAAGCATGCTTGGTAATATTTGCACATAAATTAAATATTCAGGGAAGTTGCCTTGTTGCATTTAAGCGGATACTTCTGAGTTCTACTAGGTACAATAATTATCTTGTCGGTACAATTTATAATGTCCTTAGCTGTAGAATAAATTTAATCATAATATTGCACATGCACAATAATACCTTCATAGAGTTATACCTATTAGGTAAAGTGTCATTAATCATCATCATTAAGATCATCGTGAGTATTGTTACAAAAAGTATCTACATCAGTGTTAGGTTTAAAATGTCAAACATCAACAAATGGATAAAATAATGCACGATGATGAGCTAAATCGAAAAGATAAAATCTTAAAAAAAGCTATAAATGGAGTTAGCCTCTACAAAACATGATATCAGCTCTAACCACCTTTTCACCATCATCATCAGCCCATACACGACCCTACTGCTGGAGCACGGGCCTACCCTAAACTAGGGAGATAAAGCCGTTAGTCAGCCAAGTGAGGGTTGGTTGACTACACGACCTAAGAATTTCTTCGTAGGTGTGCAGGTTACATCGCGATGTTGTCCTTTACCGTTAAAGCGTCGAATAATCGTACATATGAATTTCAAATTTGAAAAACACATTGGTACGTGGCGGGGTTCGATTTGGCGATATCTCGCATGGCAAGCAACGACCTTAATCACTCGGCCATCGACGCTTTTAAATACATGCAAATGAAATAACTCCATTCAGTTATTTCGTTGGTTCGCATGGGATTTGGGAGATACTGTTCGAAAAGCCAAATATTTTACCAATTAATCCTTTAGTTTACATTCTGACCCTTCGCAACCCGGATACAAGTTTTCTAACTTAGTAAGCAGTCAGTTAATTTGGCAAAAACAGCTGATTCAAGGAAATTGCTAGTCATTCAAACGCCAAGCTCACTTTTGCTGTTTACCGAGAAGGCTGGCTACAGACTAGCGACTGAGCGATTAAATATTAAATACGAATAAATATCTAAGTTCTTTACCAAGTAAGATTATTTGCCTCCGGCAAGTAGTCCGGGATCTTATTTACTTCTACAGAGTGCTCTGAGAGGTGTTGCTTGTCAATTAAGATTTACTGCCAATTCTAAATTTGAGATAGATCCTATTCTTAGATCCCTTAGAATTAACTTACTTGCTACACTGGTTATTCTAAAAATAAGACTGTTGTCTTACTTAAAAAAATAACATTTGAGTATGTAGATATGATATTCCGCATTTCCACTGCCTAAACAAAAATTACTGAATACCAAATTTCCAATATTATCTTGCTTCATAAATGCGAAAGTAACTCTCATGGTTACACACATTAGAAAACTAAAGTGTCCGGGATATTTACCACGTTGTTAGAGTGCCGAAATATCGGGAACTCATTAAAACAAAACAACATGTTAAATATCCCGGACACTTTCAGTTTTCTAACGAAAGTAACTCTGTTTGTTTGTTACGCATCATGCATAGAGTACTGACCCAATTTAAATTAAATTTTGCACAAATATAGTCCAGAGCCTGAGATAGGACAAAGGCTACTTTTGACCGACTGAGCTAAGAAGAAGTAATGTTTTACCCGCTATACGTGTCTTCGTGGACGGAGTCGCGGAAAGCTAGTATCTAAATAAGAGTAAGGACAGGAGCGTCTTTCCTAATTATAATCTTCTTTAATAGAAGAAAATATAATGGGATTTACTTAGCACACATTATATGAAAAAACATAAAAAACTAACAGTTACAATGTATGTGCTAAAAAGACTGCCGCCATTTTGTCAAATTTCCTGTCATTCATCTTTATGAATCTAAATCGTACCACATTTTCTCAACCTATGTAGATACTACATTAGGTTGCAAAATACCTTGCCGGCGGTGTTGTGAGTGGAGGCTATGCCAGGTACTACGACACCGCCAATAGGCGACGAGGTACACCCCGGTGTTTTAGTCGGTATACCCCCTGGGCATTGCAGTCCGTCCAGGAGTCGCGGCTGGCATTTACCATCTCTTCGCCAGTCGCTGGGGAGTCCGACACACCACCCGGGGAGAACCCCCTCTCAGGGTGAAGGTGCGCAACGCATTTCACCGGGTAAAAAAAAAGGCTGCAAAATACCGTTGAAATCACAAATCGCAGTACCAAAAAGAACCCTGTAGCGTGGCCCGAAGAGATAATAAAAAGTCAATTTCGCAAATTGACTCAATTCGGAATCGATTCCGGGACTTTTCGCATGTTAGACACGCCCTTTATTTATTATGACTATTGTGAACAAATACCAATTTACTTCGAACGGCGGTATTCAGTACGAACTCTTTCATTATAATGAATTGTGCTGTTAACATCCAAGTTGGAATGTAGGGCATTTCAGTATACGCTTGTCATTGTTTTGATTTATATGACGGCTTAGGTTTAAAGATTCTTTATTTCTCAATAAAATGTCACTTACTTAAGAACAGAGTATGCAGTTGGTTATCCTTATTCATTGTCATTCGCACCGATCAATTTTATAAATTGCATTAGCTCATAAAGTTATCCTATTAACAAAGATAATAAAGTACTAATACTTACTAAACATGTAAGTATAATATTTAAACTATTAAATATCTTATAACTAAATTTGAATTGCTGTTCGTTAGTCTGACTAAAACTCGAGAACGCCCGGACCGATTTAGGTCATTTTGGTTTTAAAATGTTCGTCGTAGTCCAGGGAAGGTTTCAATGAGAAAATATATAGAAAAAGAATCAGTATTGGCGGTATGAAATTCGCCGGGACCACTAGAAAAAAAATAAAAAGGATAATGGTCGAGATGCAAGAAGTGCATACATGAATATTAATTAGGTTTTATAGCTATTATACCTAATTATATGTACCTACTACATGTGTCAGTCACCTTAGTATCGCGTCAGGTGTAAAAGGGTCAAATTCCAAACTCCATATAAGACTCATACCTATCATAGTGAGTAATGTAAACATTTTGCGATGTTACTTATTGATTCATAAATTAACCGAATATCATGATGTAGAATCAGTGTTTGTTCCGTGTCTGGGTGATTATGTATTTTATCAGTCTCTGACGCCCATAGTGCAAGCTCTGCTTAGTTTGGGTCAGATGACCGTGTGTGGAAATGTCCCAGATATTTATTTACTTATTTATTTTTATTTAATAACATCTCTTTGAAACTTATTTAACCACTTCATTATGCTTAGACTCCTAATGTGGAAGTTATGCTTTTTCATTAAATTGAACAAAAAACAATACAGCGCTCTTCACACAACTTTTTTAGATTATGAAAATGCTTGACCACTCAAAGTGCCAAAATGACAACGACGGTTTTTGACGTTTGGCGCACGGACATAACTGTTTCTTGCAATGCCTTTATGATAATGTTCCTAACAAATAGTAATGCTGTCTTTTGTGCAATAAAGATTTATTATTTATTATTATTAGTCATATCCATATTCTCGGGACTACAGAGTCCCGGATTTTTGGGAGGTGTGTGTAGGGCCAAAGCCAACACGTAGAGACCCTTTTATGACTTGTATGCTATATGTAATGTGGCACCAGCCGTCAATTATCCTTGTATACACTATAAAATGCAGCCAAGGACAACCCCCGGTCAGTGAAGGACTATGTAATGAAGTGGAAGAAAGAATAATCTGGGCTATTGGGTTGAGGTGCTGATGGACTATGTAACCGGGACTATGGGAAGGACTATGGCACCTGCCCCGATCTATGTTTATAAACACGAATAAAATGGGCAGGTGGTGACTCGCCACTCACTGTCATGGGCCCCCCATTGGTCGCACACACGAGGCACGAGGCCGGAGCGACGGGGGGCAACATTATTGTGAGCGGCTCAGGGTGCCGAGAGGTGTACACCGCTTTATACCCAGTGGCGTATTACGCCACTGTGCCAACTCGCGACTAATGCATCTTTCACTTCCACCCTGCGAGCATGTAGCTCTGACGCCCCACTCTGGCCGGCCAGCTAAGGCAAGCGGAGAGAGGGGCCTGGTCGACTCTCGGAGGCACGGGTCCCAAGGGGTGTCAATCCCATTCAGCCCGCCACAAGCTGCCCTGGGGAGACTGGTTGCACTGGTGAAGAGTCGCTGCCTTTCATGGTGCGAAAATCAGCGACTCCCACCAGGGGGCGGTGGGGTCGTCACATCCCTGCGCCTTTATTTATTATTATTATTATTATGGACAAACAAATACAAATTGAGCTATAACAGTTGACTACGACGATTTTACCCGATTCAGATTATTGTAATGTAATATTTTTCTAAAACAACTTCTAACAGATGTCTTTAAAACTTCAGTTTCTCAAAAAAGGGGTCTTTCATTGATTTTCCCGTGTGGTCTTCAAGTTAGTTCGTACTTAGTAAGTACGAAATAACCTTTTCCAACGCAAAAATGGAGGTTGTTTCCTTATGGATACACGGACCACTTTTAATATAACTTAAACTCTCTGGACAACTACAGTTATTAGAAAACCGAAAATGTCCGGAATATTTACCATGTTGTTTTGTTTTAATGAGCTCCCGATTTTTCGGCACTGTTGCAAGCGCCATGATCACTGGTAAATTTTGTACAGTTGACCCGTGATCATGGCGCACTAAAACAAAAAATCATGATAAATATCCCGGACATTTTGCAGTTTGATAATGTGTAACCATGACACTTCAAAATAAGTACAGTAATAAATTCAATACTGAGTCAGGAAAGTGTATAATTTTAAATGTAAGTAAGTTAGTGATTTGTGTAACTTTTGGCCACTAATTAGGTATTTCTTGTGTAATTTTCACATTTTATGTGAACTTAGTATGTACCATATTTAATTTGGTTCCTATGAGAAATAGATATCTTTAAACATAACTAGTTTTATAGTAAATTACTATAAACTAGCTCTTCCGAACATTCATTCTTCCTTCAATCTCTTCATAGTCGCTCGCTCATCTTTGGCCTTTAAATTTCGTCTATTAACCGTATCAGCCCGTGAAGATGACCGAACCAAATCATAATGAAGGTTTATTCCGTAAAATAATGAGTTCTTTATCGTCTAAAATATCATTATAATGAACTATTATCATTACGGAAGTACATATTAGTTAGTTATAAACTAAACCTTCGAGTGTGTAAGCAATTAAGCATCCACATATAATTGTAACCCCCCTATATGTAATTTTTTTGTAACTGAGTATTTCTAATATGTAATTAGTTGGTAAGTATTATCAATTAATAATTAAAAAGACGTGTGGCACTCGGGGACTGCCGCGGTATAGCTATTGCATAGCATCGTTCGATTTCGGAGCAGCTCGTCTCGATTCGTGCGAGTTTCGTAGAGTCGTACAATACGTCTAACCGCACGCACACAAACACCGTGCCGAAGTCTACCGAAATGAAACGAAGTTAGACGATTGTGAGGTTTTTTTCGTTCCGGAATTTCTTGGTTCGGTCGCCTCGCTCAAAGCCCGCGATAAAAGCTATGCAATAGCTTAATAAACGCAGAGTTTTAGGAATCAAATGTTGCACATACCTATAATTTATACATATTATATTATGTTACCACCATAGTAATTTGCGTTTTAAATCTATGCCCTGCAATTTTTGACATTTTACTGACATGAAACGAAAGATGCGAAATTTAAAGAGATAGCTATATAGCTATCACGAGGTAGGTACTCTAATTAGGACAGACTTGAGAGTCAGTAGCGCGAGTTTATAAAAAATCTACCTCTAGTTTATTATACTATCATTGCCACTGGGAAATTGAAACTGAAAACTGACTTTGTAAAGGCATATTTTACAATTTTTAATTTAATAAACTATAATCTCCACAGCACAAACCAATTCAAATGTGCTTATTAGCTACTGCTAACCGAAGAAGAACCGCTAAAGGAAAGAAAATAAAAGGTCTTGCGCAAACAAACAGGCTCCCTAGGAAACCTTACTTTGTTCTAGCTAGACCTTTATACCATTGTTTTGTTATGGTAAGTAGGTAAAGTTTGTGGTTCGTTGTTAAGCCTTCGAATACTATTCATGGGGCTTAGACAAAGTAACAATATCAACGATAACGATAACGAAGTTCGAAAACAATAAAATGATTATGACACGTGATTTATCGCGTCTAATGTCAATCCCATACATTTTATTGTTTTTGAACTTCGTTATCGTTTTGAGTCCCGTTTGTGCAATATAGGAACAATATCAAGCCTTAGATTATACTTATTAATACAGTTTCAGATTATTCATAGAAACCTTTTTATTAGGGGATTTTCAGAATGATAAACCGAACTTCACCTGACGGTAAGCGGTCGTGAAGTCCACAAATGAGGTCGATAGGCACAAAAAACCCTATAAACATAGCAAATATTATTTAAAAAACCACATAATGCAGAACTAAACAACTTACCTATTTTCCGTAACAACGATACGGTGAATGTAATAACATCCTTTGTTAGAGCTTTTAATGATACACTGTTTTGTAAAGGTCAAAAGCTTCCCCTTTACTTATTCGCATACAACCCTACAAATAATTATATTTATTTAGTCGTAAAACAAGGCTATCCAGAAACTCGACGAAACGATAAATTTAAATTATCCAGAATGCGTAACTTTATGTTATTCTGGATTTATTATATGTCGTATATTTTGTTATTATTTAGTTCGAATAATGGACCAAGATCCCAGGGCCGCCAGACCTACGTTATTTTAGCAAAGCTAGAATTTTCATAACTAGTCTAGTATGTACTTAGGAGAGTACGCGTACTCACTTGTTTGAAAGCGGGGCCGTTTCACAGGTAGCGCGAACTAAAGGTGTCCCAAAACTGAGGCAAACTACGTCATTTTAGCAAGCCAAAATTTGACATATATAGGTAACTACGTGGTACTATTTCCAGACGCAGTATAAGCAGCCAGACCAATCCAAATGGCCAATTATTCTCCCAGACACCTCAAAGGTTCCCTAACTAAAATACTTGGTAGAAAGTGATAGGGTTTGACACACGTAGAAATTGGTGTTTCTATAGTATTTGACAATGTATTGATACAAATATATGTAATTTTGTTCGCGCGAACACTACACAATTGAAATTAAACAAATTTTACGGAAACTGCTGTCTGTCTATATGTTTAGATGAAATGTTCACTATATCAATAATTATCGATTTTCATGTTAATTTGTGAATTTAAGTTTAAACCAACATATACGTTTTTTATCCTAATCACTATGTGTGTATAGCACAGAGGTACAGCTCAAACATTGGAATAATTTGCGTGACACAAAAACTTCGCCGAATCATAATTCAATAGTTCATTTCAACCAACTTTGTTCAAAAACTTTAAGTTACTCAGATGAATTCGCATTTTATTTAAAGAGAAGTAGTTTTCAAAGTCGTGCCTTTTATTGTTGGTCATCACCATTAACTGAGGACAATAAAAATGAGAAAAAATTTCGTTCAGTTGAAAACCAGTGAATTGAAGAAATATTGTTGGCATCATGTTATCATTCTCCTCTCTCCTGGTTTTGTACCAGATACCCACGATACAGGACCTTTCCTAGTGTGGGACCTACTGTAATGCTAATATTTCACATGTTTTTTGGAAATAAACTATTTGTATTTTTGCATTTGTATTTGTTCTTTAACTGAAACCTCATAAGTAGACCTAACGACCGCGGTCATCCTAAAAGCCTTCCTATTAAAAAGGCTCTTTCTTTAGCCAATCGCATACAGCGAGTGTCGATGGCCGAGTAGTTAAGGTTGTTTTGCCTTGCCATGCGAGAGGTCGCCAAACCCCGCCACGTACCAATGTGTTTTTCAAATTTGAATTTTATATATTCAACACTTTAACGGTTAAGGGAAACATCGTGAGAAAATCTGCACAAAGAAGTTCTATCGTTGTGTAGTCGACCGACCCACATTTGGCCAGCGTGGTTGACTAAGGCTTTATCGCTCTAGTTTAGGGTAGGCTCGTGCATCAGCAGTGGGGACGTATATCATATGATAATGATGATGAATCAAGAATAATTTTGTAATACATATTTATTGTGTATCTTGAACCGTGTTCACAGCGCACGCAACAACGAAGTCACTGGCACATGTTTTACTATGACTAAGAGAGGTCAGTAGATGAGTAGACGTCATTGAGCCTGTCGCACTCACCCTTAAGGCCTGCTTAAATGCCGTTTCACGCCCCGCCTGAAGAGCCCGAGATCATAGGAGGGAGGGAAAACATGAGCTGGAAGGGCATTCCGTGCTTTAACGACACGCGGCAGAAAAGAAACTAAACCACTTGGTCTGAGCCAGTAGCGCCTGCATTGTATGTGGATGGCAGCGCTGTCCAGAACGTGTCGTTTGGGAGTAGAATGGCGAGGGAGAGACTAGCTGAAATAGCTCTTCATAGTGAAACTACCTTTATAATACAAAAACTACTATAACTCATTATATACGCCCAAAATCGAGTTCCAAGAATTAATTTAATAAATAAGTACTACAGTCCTTTGAGGGTAATTGAAAACGGCCCACTTACGTCTAAGCGCTTACACAATAAACACTAAGCAATTACCGACTCTATCGACCAGGCTCAGGGTTAATTGTTCCGTTAATAACTTTTGGGTCCGATCGTTATATTGATTTGAAACAATTTCTAACGGGCGATGTTTTGTTTGATGGAAATAGTTATTGTTAAAATTATGTAACCGTAGTCTGCCTATAGCTTTGTATTAGCTTACGGTTAACTTTTAGACAAATGGCGTTGGTTTCACAAATTAAGGAAGGTAGAACTAAACAGCATTATGTTTTTAAACTTAAAAATCATGCTCCAGGGAGCGTATTACGACCTAAATTCCAGTCATTTTAAGAATGGGCATCGATTAACTTCGTCTGTCTGGTACATTTAGTTGTGCGCTATGATTGTGGAATCATACAGACAGAACCCCTCCATCATCTAAATAAATTTTAATTGTAGAATAGCAGCTCTTTATCATAGCTACCCATGCCTAAATTTAAACTGACTGACTGACTGACGGAATTAAAAAGTTGTGATACGCCCCCAGTTCACTTGTTGCCATGAGCTTCTTAAGCTTTCGACCCGCAACTTCGTCGACGTGAAGTAGTTATTTGCAACGTTACACGGCAACGGGATATAAATCCCATATATCTCTCCTGGTTCTATGGTACCTCGCCACCATCTTCTTCTTCTTCTTCTTCAGCATATTTGTGTCCACTGCTCGACGTATGCCTCTTGTAGGGACTTCCACTCAGGTCTTGAAGCGCCGCGGCGGTTCTGCTCCAGGTCGGCCTTGCCGTCTTTTTAATATCGTCCGACCATCTAGCTGCTGGTTTGCCAACGTTCCGTCTGCCGGTGCGGGGTCACCTCGCCACCATATTCTTTTCTATTACTTGCGCGAACACTACACATTTGAATTTTAACTAATTTTGCGTATTAAACTGGTGAGTATTACGACTGTAAATAATTATATTATTTAGAAACCCGACGTTGTGAGCTCTTGACAGCGCTTGTGGGCAAGGCAGACCTCTCCACCAATATTCAGAAAAACCTTTTCAGCCGACATACAAATAAGGTAACTAACATTAACCTTCTTTATTTACTCGTCTCTCTCTAGTCGTTCCCTCATGTCTGAGGATCATGGTCAGCATAGGATCCAAGCCTTTAGCGGATGATCTGCCTCCAGCGGTTCCTATCCAGCGTCCTTCACCACTGTGGAGTTTCGAGGACGATGAGTCTTTCACTTGGTCAGTCCATCTTGTTGGTGAACGACCCCGCGATCGTTTGCCTTCGGTATTTATTTTATTTCTTCGGTATTTACTCGTATATGTAGACCAATCAAAAACATAAATGTGAAATGAGAGCCAAGTTCAATATTATGATAATTGCCTTGGTTGTAGACTTCAGCGACAAAAGAAGTGAGATCTAAATGGGTGCCAAGTTCAATGGTCAACCCAGAAATTTATTTAAAGTAACACTATAACATACCTATCATATCTTCTTATAACATAAGACAATGTATGGTGGTAGCCTATGAAGGTCTGTCTTGGCTAGTTTCTATAAACCTACCAACGTATTATTATGTTCGCTTGCTAGTTTCTACCAACAATACAAATTTTCGGAATTATAAAATAAAAACCGACAAATACTTGTAGGCTTAGAACTTGCGACGGCTATAATTCATATATGAAAACTAGCCAAGACAGACCTTTATAGGCTACCACCATACATTATCTTATGTTATAAGAAGATATGATAGGTATGTTATAGTGTTACTTATAAATAAATTTCTGGGTTGACCATTGAACTTGGCACCCATTTAGATCTCACTTCTTTTGTCGCTGAAGTCAACAACCAAGGCAATTATCATAATATTGATCTTGGCTCTCATTTCACATTTATGTTTTTGATTGGATATCATTACTTTTTGTAGAAAAGTATATATCATCGTAACGCCGTAGGTCCTTTGAAAAGGACAAATTCAAAACTAAAACTAGACTTTATGTAGGTACCTACCCTAAGTAATAAATATGAAACCGACTATAAGTACCTACTCTTAATTGTAAATAAGTAAGTATACCTAAATATATACTTAGTGCTCTGCCTTCCCCGGTATATAGGCGTTATTAGGCACTAATTAGGTATTTATGTTAAGCGTTCATAATAGAACCTAACATGTGTTCCTTCCTAGCGGGGCCCCCCGAGCTACACTTGTAAAACTAATGGCAATGCTTCGGTGGCTCAATGTACCTTTCGAGTTTATCAACAGAATTGAATGTACCTGCACCGTTTTGGCAGAAATTACGATAAAGTTACTGATCTTCCCAGCTGGGCCCTCGTCTGTTTAACGTTCGAAATACATGAAAAATATACTGATCTAATATACTTCCAATGTACCTTCCGATTTATGAACCATATTCAAGGAATCTTTTATAGAACCGAAAAAATTATGCTTTAAATTCTGTCTTCCTAGCTGGGCCCTCTGTAATTAAAGTGAAAAGGAATAAAAAAAGTATACAGTTTTTATGTTTTTCCAATGTACCTCTTAGTTCTTCGCAGTTTACCAAATTTAGATGCAAAATAATGATTTTGGTAAAAAACAGTACACGCTTGGTAAGTACGGTTAGCAAATACAAAATTAGGTGTGTCAACTAAATGAAAACTGGTTGTTTGTTAGGAAAATGTTGATTTAATTATAAATACGTAGTTATCTACTTTTAATATTATTATATGTATGTGACTCCGAGATAGGTAGCTCCAGCACCCGTGTTTCGGATATCAGAATCAATAGTAAAATTACAAATATATACATCTAATACTTTTATTTTGTAAACACATACTTTAATGTAAACAAATACAATAAGTTTTTGTTCTAAAACACAAACTGCAATTTTTTGTTTCACATAAATATTTATAACGCAGTGATACGTTTCTAACTGATGATAAAATAATATAACAAACTATTCACAGCTACCCTCATTGCTGCAGATATAATATTGCTGACCTTACCTTACCAAGCGTGTACTGTTTTTTACCAAAATCATTATTTTGCATCTAAATTTGGTAAACTGCGAAGAACTAAGAGGTACATTGGAAAAACATAAAAACTGTATACTTTTTTATTCCTTTTTACTTTAATTACAGGGCCCTCTGTAATTAAAGTAAAAAGGAATAAAAAAAGCTAGGAAGACAGAACTTTAAAGCATAATTTGTTCGGTTCTATAAAAGATTCCTTGAATATGGTTCATAAATCGGAAGGTACATTGGAAGTATATTAGATCAGTAAATTTTTCATGTATTTTGAACGTTAAACAGACGAGGGCCCAGCTGGGAAGATCAGTAACTTTATCGTAATTTCTGCCAAAACGGTGGAGGTACATTCAATTCTGTTGATAAACTCGAAAGGTACATTGAGCCACCGAAGCATTGCCATTAGTTTTACAAGTCTAGCTCGGGGGGCCCCGCTAGGAAGGAACACATGAACCTAACCTAATTATTAAAAAATTGCCAGTTTTTTATTTTTTCCTTTGTATTCATGTAATTACCTATCTGCATACCAAATTTTAACTCTCTAGGTCATTTGGAACTGGGTTAGAATTATGATCTGTCAGTCAGTCAATGATAAAAATGAGGATTTTTGGACATTTATATCTAAATAACTGTTTGAGATAAGCTTATGAAATTTAGAACACATATTTATCTCGCAAGTCACAATATATGAGCCAAATTTGATACGTTTATGTGAAATAGTTTTTGATTTATGAGGGGTTCAAAAGTGGTTCCAAATGGTTCGTGTAATATTACACACGGTGCGGCTCGCCAGTTCTGATTCTTGAACCTTGGCTTGACACGCTACCGCGTGTCTAGATAATGGTCTGTCAATTTAATTCCAATGTAAAATCATTATACAACTGACTGAGAGTGGGTGAGTGCGACAGGCTCAATACGATCAATTGTGCCTGTCGACCTCATATTTGGATCTCACTACCGCTTACCGTCAGGTGGAGTGAGGTCATCTTGTTACATCATCATCACATCATCAGCCTGTTCTTGTCCACTGCTGGACATAGGCCTCCCCAAATGCACGCCACTTCTCTCTGTCCTCGGCCACTCGCATCCAGCTCCTACCAGCCGTCCTGCGCAGATCGTCACACCACCTAGGCTGCGGGCGTCCTACACTACGTTTGCCGAGACGCGGTATCTTCTTAGCCTTTTATAAAAAAAATACAAATACTATGACAGGCTAGCCTAAAAAAAACACATTGATAATTTCTAAAATTCAATTCTCCTAAGACCTAAATTTCCAAACACTCTTTTGAACGGCCCTAGAAATTCAGTTAAACTATAAATAAGTTTAAGCCTGAATATTTTCCTTGTGTTCTCAACTTAGACTTGGGTAAATAAAGATTCGTTAGCACAACTTTTTGGGTTGATCCTGTAATGATTTTGTATACTGAAAGAGGAAACATATTTTTATGACAAAAAACTAACTGCCTCGTTGGTCTATTGGTAGCAAACGCTGCGATTAGACCGAGAGGTCCCCGGTTCGAATCCGGGGTCGGGCATTTGTGTGAGTTTTTCTGTAATGAAATTACTCAGCCCGGAGTAAGGAAGTTGGTGGTTGAACGCCCGTGCCTCGGAAAGCACGTTAAGCCGGTGGTCCTGCGCCCGATCTCTCATCAGTCATGTCGGATTGCCGTCTCACCGAACTATGAGAGTAAGGGAATAGAGAATGCACTTGTATTTGCGCGCACACTTGTGCACTATAATATGTCCTGCGCACTTGGCTGATCTCAATCGAGATCGGACGCCATGGCTGAAATCGGTTGGACGCCTTATTTTTATGAATTTTCCCAGTTGTGTTTAAAATAACAGGTTAGAATTAACTGCTCTAGTTATCTATTGCAAAGTATTCAGATATATAATTAAACTAACGACATATAAAGTGATGATGAAAATAAAATTCATCATCGTTTGTCTTTATATTTATTTAAATCGGCATATCTACAATTGAAATAAAACGAATTTGAACTAGCAGACTTGTAACATCTTATAGGCTTAGCGAGTTTGATCCGTAAGATAAGTATTAATTTCAAATACGTTATACGTATTTAACAGGAAGAAGACATTATTATCATAATTTAAAAAAACACACAAGCGTTAAAATCAGAAATACAGCATTAGTGATTGTAATAAAACTGTGTTATCATCAATATGAATATAAACATAGATTAGTTTTCCTACGTTCATACATCCAGATTCAACTGTCATTTCATTTGACAACTCCTATCTGCTTTTTCAGCTTTCAGAAGGTACAAGCCCTAAAAACATTACGCACAAGTTCTCGGAAAAAGGGTTGAACTTTCCGAAGGGTACGCGGGTCGAAGTTGGCCTAACCTGGCATGGATCAAGTTTCCGAAAGAATTAGGCAGCTGCAAACAGCCACTATGTTCGGGACTTAGCCAGTTCGTGCAAACATTATTGTATGAATAGAAATGTGGGTACTCGTAATGAAATGACAGTTGCTTGCTCATATAACAGACCTAGAAGTTCAGTTTCTCTTTTCTGCCCCGTGTCGTTAAGGCATGGAATGATCTTCCAGCTCATGTTTACCTCCCTCCTATGAACCCGGGCTCTTCAGGCGGGCGTGAAACGGCATTTAAGCAGGCCTTCAGGGTGAGTGCGACAGGCTCAATAGACCATATTGAGCCTGTCGACCTCATATGTGGATTTCACTACCGCTTACAATCAGGTGGAGTGAGGTCATCTTGTTAACCTAGTATAAAAAATAATAATCACATAGGTATTTACAATTAGATTGATCTGATCCCGAGATATGATAGTTTAGACACTTTTGTTACACATATCATATGATAAGTAACACAAGTGGTTTTCGTAGTTGTCTAACTAAATATATTAAAGTATATTTTTAAAGTGGCCTCACTTTAGCCGCCACTTTGGCTATAGTGTACGATTGATGCACTGACCATGCCGCGCAGACAGAAATAAAAAACCTACACATGTTATGTACATTGATAAGTATTTCTGTTAGTTGTAACAACGGTTATGTGGCCCGAATAAATTATATTCTATTCTGTCCATAAACAATAATTTGTCCTAGACGGAAATGGAACCTACGACTCCTGGAACAAGATTCAGATATTGCTAAAAGCGCCTTGGAAGTACTTGGAACCAGTCGATGTTTATGGTGTCGTTAAGGTAGTGCTTCAAAACTACCTTTAAACCTACTTAGCTGTGAATGCTTGCATGAACTCATAACACTGTATTTAGTTTATATTTACGCAACACAAAAAAGTACAAGCAAATGTTGCAATCTATGATTTTGCTTCATATTTTCTTGAAGTAGGTAGTTTCCTAGAAAACTAGCCACTACTAAAACGTGCTTAACCGACTACAGAGAAAGCAAAGAGGGTTTTTTGTTTCTATGTTTCACCGTAGCACCTTCTCAACTAATTTACGGATTTTCAATAGAAGATATTTTAAGGCGCCGCGACATAAAACACATTACAGGTACCTACATTTGTTTAGAAGTTAACTGACCAAATGCAGAAAACCCATTAATAAAGATGCGTCTATCCGGAAAAGATATGATTCCGGAAACATGTACTAACATTGGATATTAATTCGGAGAATTCAAACAATACCTACTTGGAACTCTACATGAATAATATTCATGTCCATATCATAGATTTCAACTACACGTGTAACTGTAATGTATACGCTGAGCTACGTTTCGATAGTGAAACATATTAAGGCATCGTTACACGATACATTGCACTACTAACGACTATACACAGAGAGATCTAGTGAACAGAAATACGGTCAAAACTACCGGTGCGGTTTTCTCGCGCCCGCAGCAGTTGCAGTTTGCAGTTTCTTTTTTAAGACGCACCAGACCTTCCAGCTCATGTTTTCCCTCCCTCCTATGATCCCGGGCCCTTCAGGCGGGGCGTGAAACGGCATTAAAGCAGGCCTTCAGGGTGAGTGCGACAGGCTCAATATGGTCTATTGTGCCCGTCGACTTCATATTTGGATCTCACTACAGCTTCTTACCATCAGGTGGAGTGAGGTCATCTCGTTGCCAATTAAAAAATAAAAGACCGTTCGCGATTAAATGGCCGACGATCATCACCCACAAACGCAGCGGGTGAAATCCACAAGACGGGCGATTGCAAGATGAGCAGTGAAATACAGAGTTGAAAACTTTCGCCAATCGACCGCAGAGCTTGCGGGCGAAAAACGCGTCGTGAGATCCGTCCTACACTGGTATATGGAATTATATTGCCTAGTTGCAAACCGATTTATTACCTCGTTACTAGATGCATCTAGATGCCATATTGTCCGTGAAACGTAAGGAATATCTTCGGTTGAGTATACTGGTTCAGGTTCCCTTCACATTGTATCGATCTTTAGAAGTCGTTATTTATTACTAAATTGTTGGATAAAAAAATTACCGTCAGTATTAGCATCTGGTTATGTCTATGTACAGTTTTATTGAAACAAAATCTTCTAATGTGAGATAGGTGAACCGTGCAATGTGACAATTTTGCCTAGGGTGATTAATAAAAGGCCTTTGTCAAACGGTAAATATATAATCTCAGGCAAGAGTAAAATTACAGCGGGAGTGGGTACGGAAAACATTCACAACCGAAATATAATAGAACCTAATCAAAACATCACTGTCCTGTGAGTCCGTGATCCGGTGTCCCCAATCAGTCACTACTGACTGCAGGCAGTGCTTCCAGCTGGAACTTGAAGTGGGGAAATTTAGCTTCCGTTAGTGTTGCCCGGTACCGGAGCGGTGGTCCCCAATTCGGGGAAAAAACACACACACAATTATATTGTTTAATACTAAACACGAAAATATTATGCAGCAATTAAATTTAGGTAGGTAGGTTTCGCTAAGCGTAATTAAAACGGCCGAGCGTCTGACCTTGGAGCAAGTGCAAGGAGCTCTGTCGGTAGCAAGTGTCGGATTTGCGGACTCTGAGGTACGACCCCCCGCGACAAAACCTGTCTCACGCGCTCGCCGCGTGATCTACTAAACATATAGTTTTTTTAATGTTTAGGTTTAATAGTGTTAGGTTTCCTATTTTCTTTTTTTTTAATTAATTATTATTGTAAATAGTAAGGTTATAGTATGTAAGTAATATTAGAATTAATGTTTATTTTGTATTTTATTTGTTTTATATTAGTTTAAGATAGTATTGTATTACGTTTTTGTTATTTTTACTATTCAATAAAATTGGGAGTAGTTGTGTATGAAGTAAAACCGTTACATACCCCCTTTTTTTGGTTTGGATTTTTACTAGAAAAATCCACTGAATTTTATGATTAACATTAGTTAAGTTTAAAATCTTTAATATGCCAAGATCCCAATTTGTTTCCCATCATATCCTCTAGTTCGTAGACTAACCTTGATTTTTTCTGTGATGCGGCATTTTATATACTTGGGTGCAAGCTTTTTAGAAAACTTGTTATCCTTGTCGCTTTGATAAAAGGTTTTCTTCCAGACGATGTCTCCGACGTTAAAATCTATGTTTTTACGACGAAGGTTATAATTGTTACTATTCCTAGAGTGTGCTTTAATTATTGCAGCCTGAACTTTATCAAAGACTTTGCATAAACTACCTAAATTTTCTGCGTATGCATCTCGAGGAGCGAAAACAATGTTATCCACTATGTCAGAGTCTATGTAATGAGAACCGCAACTAACTAATTCACGGCCAAATACTAGGAATGCCGGTGTAAATCCTGTTACCTCATTTACAGCACTATTTAGAGCGAATTGGATCTTAGGGATGTTAGTATCCCAGGCTCTATGATCATTGTCGATAAAAGAAGAAATACACGTGATTATTGTTTTATTGTATCGCTCAACAGAGTTTACTTGTGGCGTATATAGTGGAGTGTAGAAGACATTTGGTATTTTATAATATGCGAATAAATTTTTCATAATATGGCTAGTAAATTGTCTCCCGTTGTCCATTAATACTGTACTGGGTATTCCATGTATTAGAAAAACATTTTGCTCTAAAATTTTAGATATAATATCTGCTGTAGCGCGACGAATAGGGAACATTAAGCAGAATTTAGAAAAACAGCAGGTAATAACTAACAGAAAAGTGTTTTGTTTTCTGGAAACAGGCAATGGTCCTACCAAGTCCATACTAATCATTTGGAAAGGACGACAGCACTCCTTTGGTCGACCCATTGTTCCTAGAGTGGCATGGTTGGAATACTTATATTGCTGACAAATATCGCAACTGGCAACAAATTTACTTACATCTTGATGCATACCAGGCCAAAAGTATCTTAAGGACAAACGTTTGTATGTCTTAAAAACTCCAAAATGACCTGCAGTTTCTTCACTATGATTTTGTGAAATTACATCCGGGCGATGATCCGATGGAATTACTTCTTTCCATTCGAATTCTCTAGAAAGAGGGTTTATGGACTTAATGAAGCGAAAAAGTTTGCCATTAGTCACGCGGTAGTTTAAAAAATGTGGTTGGGGAATTTAGGCATCCACTGAATAATTTTAGGAACCACGGGTCGTTTGTAGTTGAATAGAAGGGTTGAGTCAGTCCGTCTGTCGAGACAATAGAGTTTATAGGTACGGAGCGTGACAAACTGTCAGGGACAACATTATATGCACCCTTGCGGTGCTTTATTTCAAAATTAAATACAGACAGCCTAACACCCCAACGAGCTAGTCTCCCGGTAGGATTATTAAGGTTTAAGAACCACTTAAGGGAAGAATGATCCGTAAAAACTGTAAATTTAAGGCCGTTCTCCAAGTAGCAACGCCAATGCTCTATGGCAAATAAAACTGCTAAGGCTTCTCGTTCCGTGGCACTATAATTGCGTTCCTGTTTACTTAAGGATTTGCTCATGTAAGCAATTACTTTTTCAGATCCATTAAGTGTTTGAGTTAAAACAGCGCCAATGCCATGATCACTGGCATCCGTGTGTACCTCAAAAGGTTTTGTGTAGTCGGGACAGGCCAGGATAGGTGCTGAAGCTAAATGTGTTTTAAGTTTTACAAATGCCTCGTTTGCTTCTTTTGACCAAAAGAATTTGGGAGCGTTCCTGCCTTGAGATGTTAGTTTATTAAGGGGTGAAGCTAGCTGGCTGAAATTTGGTATAAACCGACGATACCAAGAGGCAGTACCAATAAAACGTCTCACTTCCTTACGGTTAGTGGGAGCAGGGTAATTGACTATTGCATCGACTTTTTCAGGATCTGCTTGCAGGCCATTAATATCTACAATATAACCTAAATATTTGAGCCGATTCCTGAAAAATTGACTTTTCTCTAGGTTAACGGTTAAATTAGCCATTTTAAGTTTTTCTAGAACCTTTGTGAGAAGAGATATATGATTTTTAAAGCTTCTAGAGATAATTACTATGTCATCTACATAGACGAATACCTTATTCTCAAATTCCGGTCCATAAAAGAGGTAGTCTACTAGTCTTTGCTGCGTAGCCGGTGCATTAGTCAACCCGAAGGACATAGACTTAAATTGGAAGGTTCCGCGAGTCGGAATATAGAAGGCAGTCTTGCATCTATCCTCTTCCCTTATTAAAATTTGCCAGAAACTTTTTGACAGATCGATGCTACTAAGATATTTAGCATCACGAAGATTGTCGAGTATCTCAGTTATGTATGGGAGGCTGTATGCATCCTTTTTGTAACCGAATTTAGTTTTCGGCTATCTAGGCAGAAACGCAACTCACCATTCTTTTTAGGGGTCAAGAGAACCGGAGATGACCAAGGGCTTTCACATGGTTCGACTACATCATCCCTAATCATATCGTCGAGTTGACCAACTAGAATCCGTTGCTTCTCGGGAGACATACGATAATATCGTTGACGGATGGGGGCAGCATCCCCAGTGTCAATTGTATGGGTAATTAGTGATGTTCGGCCAAGCCCTTTCTTTTCGTACGAAATTGCGCTAAATTTTGAAATAAGTTGGTCAGCCGTATTCTTTTCACTAGTTGAGAGGTTATTGTATGATAGAATTGCCGGTTTATCTACAGCGTTAGTATGTATATTATTAGATTTTATTGAATCTTTCAAAAACATTACTGCATCTAGATGTTTAGGGAAGAGACCAAAAATTCGCCAAAAATCAATGCCTAGGATCAGGCAATTTTGAACACTTGGAACTATGTATGCTTTTATATAGTGCGTTTTATTTTGGAATGTTACAGGAATGTCAATGAAACCTATTGATTTTAATTTGTCCCCACCGGCAGCAACAAATTCAACAGTATCATTCTCTATCATTTTGAATCCCATAGAAAGCAGCTTTTTGTGAGATCCATTACCCAAGATAGTAACACACGAACCTGTGTCTAATAATCCAGTAAATGTGTCGTTCAAAATATTAACAGTGACGTAAGGCCTTGTTCTTTCTAAGTTAGGTTTATTATTGTCGATTGAGGCGATCGAGTTAAATGTAAAGAAGTTTTTTATGAATTTTAACCATTCCTTCCACTCTTCAGATCGACCACTCCAATCGTATCTAATTAGTTTTTTTGGTTGTTACTTTTGTGTGTAGGAGGATGGCAATCTGGACAATCTGGGTACCGCACATCCTTTTTGCCACATTTGAAACAGATTAGAAACCGAGGTTGTCTACATTTACCAAGAGAGTGGGTGGTAGATCTACACCTAGGGCAATATATGTAGGTAGGTTTTGTTGTTTTAAGTTGCATAGCTGCCACTTCATCATGAACTGTGTCTGAAGCGTCTATAGAATTAATAATATTATTATTACTAGTTGTAGGGTTACTTTTATAATTAATGTAGTTGTTATTATTATATTTAGAGTAAGTATTATTGTTTCTGAACTTTTCATTAAATTTATTGTTGTTAGAATAAGTTGTTTTATTTTTTGTAAGCGAACTCAGGAGCAACTGTATTACTAGTAACTCTTGGTGGTTCTTGAAATTGTGAAAATCTAGCGGTAATATTTTCGTAATTTCGGCAAACCGCCTTAAGATTTTCAATAGATGTTATAGGAGGAGATGCAGCTAGAGAACTGGCGTAACATGGGCGGATATTGTGCATTAAAATGTCTAACCTTTCTTCCTCTGACATAGGTTTGCTTAAGCGTGAGAACATGCCATGCATTATAGAAATATAGATTGTAATGTTCTCCTGCTCACCCTGAGTTCGTGAACGGATCTCCGCGGCCAATCGATAGTCGTAGTCCTTGCTACTAAAATCTTCTTTTAGAAGGGTGCACAATTCCTGCCATGTTTCGGCCTTATCTTTATTATAACGGTACCAATGTAACGCATCATCAACAAAAATTTCAAAAGCGAGTGAAAGAATTTTTTCAAAGGGTATTCCTCTGGAATATACAAATTCTTCCACTCTCTGTATGAAGGAGTGTACGCAAGTTTGGCCGGAGAATTTAAGTTTAGTGAGATCTGCGGATAAACTTCGATCGCATGTGACAGATATTGCGGGGAGGTCCGATGCGCTATCAGTAGCCGCGGTAGAAGGAGTAGATTGCGAAGTACCTTGTTTAAATGAAGATAGCTCAGCGTACTGAGACTTGAAGGTAGCTTTGCAGCTTTTATAGCTATCCATAATCTCTTTAGGAGCAACTATTCTAGTAATACGATGATAGATGTGGTGTAATAAGGTCTCGGTTCGAACGAATAAATTTTTATCAAATTGCTTTGAAAGGATACCCAAATTATATTGAGACTTTAGGAGTAATTCCTTTATCACCTTCAAGTCATCAGCAGGTTCTAAATGAGATTCAAGCACGTCCTCAGATGGTAAAAGCGGAGCTAATTTAACTATCTGCTTCCTAAGCTCTACTACTGTATCACCACTGCCACCACGTAATTCTACTTCATACTGTAGTTCCGATTTTTGAAGCGAAAGATATTTAATAGGATAAGTCATGTTGTTTTTTATTAGGTATATGCTGCAAAGTCCTTACTTAATACTACCAAGTACTATTGTAGATAATGATTTAAAAGCGCTAATTAGAGTATGGTAAAATCGATAAAACTATGTTAGGTTTAGTTTACAAAAGAACTAGAAAAAAAAAGAAAAATAACATTAGGCCATACTCCAATTAAAAATAATTAGCATAGAATCGACCTTAAAACTATGAAGTTAGGAGCCAACACCAAAGAAAAACTATTAATTGCTATAAGGGTTTTACTACACAACGGTCGTGAATGTAACCTATAGTTGGGCGCCAATGTGACAATTTTGCCTAGGGTGATTAATAAAAGGCCTTTGTCAAACGGTAAATATATAATCTCAGGCAAGAGTAAAATTACAGCGGGAGTGGGTACGGAAAACATTCACAACCGAAATATAATAGAACCTAATCAAAACATCACTGTCCTGTGAGTCCGTGATCCGGTGTCCCCAATCAGTCACTACTGACTGCAGGCAGTGCTTCCAGCTGGAACTTGAAGTGGGGAAATTTAGCTTCCGTTAGTGTTGCCCGGTACCGGAGCGGTGGTCCCCAATTCGGGGAAAAAACACACACACAATTATATTGTTTAATACTAAACACGAAAATATTATGCAGCAATTAAATTTAGGTAGGTAGGTTTCGCTAAGCGTAATTAAAACGGCCGAGCGTCTGACCTTGGAGCAAGTGCAAGGAGCTCTGTCGGTAGCAAGTGTCGGATTTGCGGACTCTGAGGTACGACCCCCCGCGACAAAACCTGTCTCACGCGCTCGCCGCGTGATCTACTAAACATATAGTTTTTTTTAATGTTTAGGTTTAATAGTGTTAGGTTTCCTATTTTCTTTTTTTTTAATTAATTATTATTGTAAATAGTAAGGTTAAAGTATGTAAGTAATATTAGAATTAATGTTTATTTTGTATTTTATTTGTTTTATATTAGTTTAAGATAGTATTGTATTACGTTTTTGTTATTTTTACTATTCAATAAAATTGGGAGTAGTTGTGTATGAAGTAAAACCGTTACAGCAACAATAAATGAATAGTTGATTGCATTACTTCAGTCAAAAGCGGTGTATTGGATGTTTGCTTAACCAAATCCATCGCTTTGAGATAGGTTTAGACACGAATTACAGAGCTACACAATTAAATCGCTTGAGCTCAAATAAACTGAAGCCTCGATGCTGTTGACTAGTTAGACTTGTTTGTGAATGACGTGGTTGATGGAGATTTATAGACATTCGTTTGCATGTGACACTAATGTGTGTTCCAGTTGCGTTCAGTCTGATGTGTTGGTTGACAGCGCCTGTTTCAGAGTTGTTTGATATAATTCAGTTGAAGGTTCATGAACTAAAATATCACCAGCATCTTTTCTTTGAATACTTTGTATGTTGTTGAGTAAGTAAGTAAAGATATAGAATTTTAAGATTTTTCGACCAAACTGAAAGAAAATTTAGTTTTATTTCTTCACAAGGAACATTTTTGAATTCAGAAAAACGGAAAAAATTCAACTGCCTCACCGCGGCCCGGGGATTCGAACACCCGTCCTTCTAGGAATCGCGCCCAGACGTGCATTACCATCACACCAGACCAGCAGCTATTAATTAAAGCCGTCGAATATTAGAACAGCTGAACAGCTAGCGCAAGCTTTAGCACTTAACATTTTTGAATTCTTTTAAAAAATATTCGCTAGTCATTGGCCTTTGCTTGATGGCCAAAATTAAACACAACTGCAAAATCAACCTAGTTTACAGAATAGACTGTGAGTACCCTTTTGTCATTCAGTGATCATAATTCATTCTAGTAATGGCTGTATTGAACTATGATGGATGATGCGTATCACTACATTATAAAGCAAAGTAGCTTTACGCCTCTGTCTTTCCCAATGTATGCTTAAATCTTTAAAACTACACAACGGATTTTGATACCATTTTTTTAATAGGTAGAGGTAATTAAGAGGAAGGTTTTTATGTATAATATACCCAAAGCGAAGCGAGGGTGGGTCACTAGTCTTATAATAAATCTGAATATAGTTCTTAGAGGAGCAATAATAAAACTAAACACTTTTAAATATTATTCTATAGAATTGTATATTTTTGTGATTGTGATTTCTTTGTACTCGCTCTCAGATACAAGTAAACGACTCATACTAATACCTACTCTTTTATTTTTATGGATTAGAACAGTAAGAAAGGCGGCACAAATTATTATTGGTGAAAAAAATGCAAAATCAACTGTGTGTGCCAGCTATTATTCTGAATATTCTATTGTCACACTAAAACCTTACGTCAACTGGACAAAGTCCACATTGGAACGAATGCCAGATGGACTGTGGCACCAAGATAAATAATGGATTACTCGTGACAAAAAATACCCTGGAATATTATTGTAACATCCCCGGGAGTAGTTTTTTGAAATCAGGAAAAAGATAGAGAATATAAACGGATATATAGATTATTTTTGTGTTAAATGGACCAGAACTTATGAAAGAATTATCAAGAAAACCAAAAAATATTTTACCATTATCGACAGAAAACTTCTAATAGAAGTTAAATAAAATGAACAAATAAAGTCAAAGTATAATAGTTTTTTGTCTACACCGACCACCCAAAAAAAAACAAGTAAAGATTTTAACATTATGCTGATTTTAAAATTAATCAAACAAAGCTTTAAGTTTACTGATTCACAACTTTATTTACTACCGCCAGAGATGCCAGTAATCCTTCTGATTTTAGAACCGGTTTGTGTCAAAATCCTGCAAAGAAAATAGTCTCATATCCGGTAGTCAAACAAAAAGGTTAAAAACAAATTCATCATCTCAAACTTACATGGCTTACTGCTGGGACGCTTCCTCCTAATCGACTCCATCCGTCACCGAACTAACGTCCCGTCTCTGTGTCTCGTCTGACAGGTTATAAATCTCATACACGTTATTCACTGATGACTAGACATCGGATTATATGCACTATCAAAATGCCAAAATATGCATGCAAATATGCACTAAAAAAGGGCGAAATATGCACAAAATATGCACAATCAAAAAACCATTATTGGAATTAATTTTATTTTCACAATACATATACAGGTACTATTGGTTGTAATTCTTGTGACAATATAAAATAACATATTTTTCAGGGTTTTCTCGCGCAAATTTGTGACGTACTAATTATTTATTATATGCTGAAAATGACCTTTCGACGTCAACTGACGTTACCGGACAGAACTTAAAATTTGGCGGCATTTCTGCCAGACCTCTTCAGATAGAATTTGTCCGGTGCCGTTGATAAATGCGTTAACTTTTTTTATTCCTTCGAGACACAGATTTTCGTGCAAAACAGCATTTGATTGGCCAGGAACTTTTTTTGAAAGTTAATTCGGAAGGGCGTTACACTGTTCAATAATTTTTGGGCGATGTGTTGATGTGTTGTGTGGGGACAGCGGCGTAGTACAACACGTCTAGCACGTATAAATACTAAAATAAGCACTGTCAATGAAAAAGTACCAAAATATGCAATAACGCTATAAAAATAGCATTATATGCGTTTGCATATGCAAACATGCAAATGCATATAATCCGATGTCTACTGATGACTAAGGATTAGGAAAGAAAATTCTTCTACAGGCTTCCTCATATTGCCTAATTATAATGTTCATAAATGCCGTACGATTCGAGAAAAATGAATTTGTATAATGCCCGGATATTGTTGTGCGGGCGTGTCGACTGTACACTGTACACGATATTGTCATGAAAATAGTAATATGAAATTTTGTCTTCTACAGTGCCATGTTTTACTCCACCAGCCTCATTCGATTAAAGAAAAATTGCTCCCGTTGCTCTACCACAGTTTAGCCTATCCCAAGTATTACATACTTCAAAACAAATACGTCGAGCCAGACATAACCGCAACGGCACTTTTGTAAACTGAAAATAGACTCTGCTACTTTGTAATAAGAGCCACAATCGGTATTAAGGATACACGGCGGGATCAGCCCGTCAATAGCTATACAGAGCGAGTGATATTATTTAAGGGAGATTTAGAAGCAACCTGTTTTCAGGATATTGGGGCATCGTAATCTTGTTTGCTGGAGGCATGCGTGATATAGATGAACGTTATTCTTGGGTTAGGCAACACTGGCATAGATAATTCTGAAATGGTGTCACAGTCAAGGCATAAAGCTGAAGCGTTGATGAAAAAAATCCATTCCTATTTCGACGAATAAGATTTTAAAGATAATTTGGCTCTAAAAATCTTCTTAATCGTCTAAGTAGAAGTGAAACATTGAAATCATCGGTTATGTTAAGTCTGTTATATAAATATTATTCTATAAAACATTGCTTTGGACAAATAAAATATACAACATGTATATATTTTGTTTTGATTGTAATCAACCAAGATTTTTTTTATGTGTAGTTTTCTTATTTGATCAAAGAATGTATCACTTTAGGTGAACACTTACCACTAACCTTGATACTTGCCATTAGTCTACCACCAAGCAGCATTCTAAAAGTATAACAACACAAAATAACAGCGTACCTAAAAAAAAGCAATTGCTACATTTTCCCCGGTCCAAATATGAAGAAAGGGGTCATTAAAAAGACCCGCTGTCTTTATCGGATATCCCTTCGCGTGGCAAAAGGGGCACAGTCTGCAAACGTCACGTGCACGCATTGGCCCGTATCGGTGTGCCATATCTGGCCATCGCCTTGATGCCTCGGTCCGTCCGCGACAAATTGGGACTGGACCTTTTTCCTGCTGTGTCATAAATGGCACGTTCAAATATGTGCTATTTACTCGTAGATGTAGGTTTACAGGTTGGATTGGACGGTGCAAGATTTTTGCGATCGTAGATTTTTCTTTGCTACTATTCTGTGCACATGCAAAATCCTATGGAGAAGAAAAACTTAAAATATCTTCTTAAGATTGAGCCTTGTTACCGTTTATTTATACTTGCAACTATTATCGAGTGAAGTAATTACAAACATAGTACTTATCTATTTTAAAAGGGTTTAAGCTCAGGAGTTTTGGGTAAAAGCGTGACAGAGTTGCTATTGTATTTATATAGCACATGAAGAAAAAGTACTGTAGTTATTGTAGTCAAACTCATTAATTGTATGTGAGGTTGAGATGTCAGAGACATTAATGACAGACAGCCTGCCGAACTGACCTTAGTTTGGCAGGCTTTCTGTCATTCACTCCAAGCATAAGATAGATAGGCCAGATATTGCTTTATACTGCGCACATTCTCCAGGCAATTACCGGGAAGATGGTACGTGCTCTTAACAAGGCAATAAATTGGTAGCGTTACTACCGCGCTGAATGTGTTGCGAGATTCATGTCGGGCACTTCGTTCTACTGCATAATGTATCGTGCAAAGTGGCCTTAAGTATTAATTCTTAAAAATAAAAAATAAAATAATGTAAACTGATGCCTCTGACAGCATGTTGAGATGTTAATTTATGTTGTTTATTGCAGAAATTGCCTTTAGTTAATGAAAAAATTAGTTTAGAGTTTTAATAAATCGTAAGTGTAATCTTCGTCTATTGAGTAGTATAAAATGTCTATTCAATATACCTTGAAAAGCCACAATACGATATATTGACTCTGAAAGTCCAAAATATTCATTTTTATATATGTGCCTCACCCATTGTCTTCAAAACTAAACTCAACTATCTCACCTTACTGCTACCTCCACCCTGACGTATAAGAATCATTCAATAAATCTAATCATCGTGAGGAAACTTGCACACCTAAGAAGAAATTCTAAGGTTGTGTAGTCGACCAACCCGCACTGGGCTAGCGTGGTCGACTAAGGCCTTATCGCCCTAGTTTAGAGTAGGCCCGTGCCCCAGCAGTGGGGACGTATATGGGCTGATGATGATTATGATGAATAAATCTAAAACAAAATGAATAGAAAAAGCAATAAACAATTGACTACCCGAAAATCAATAATAACATCTGTAAACAATTTAGTACCGAATGATATTCAAGCACTGCACAAATGCATACATACTTATCAGACACATTGCTTGTACTTTCTCGAACGATTAACAAGACAAACGTATAAGCTCGCTCGTTACTCGGCTATAAATCGGTTTCGCGCGCTCCGACACAACTAAACGCAATACGGATTCGTGAAACATCATGTTCTGAGTAATGTCTCGTGTGTATTCGCCTTAAGGCTACATTGCGTAGAACGTTTCAACTGCTCTTTGTTTTAGTTATACGTTACTTAGGCGTATATTATTATTATTAATCAGGATATGCTCATTGTGCATTTAAGATGGATACGTTGTGTAAAAAGAAATATAAAATTTGGTTTATGATATTACTTTTGAAATGGAATCTGAAATATTGTATTCCCAAATTGAGATAAACGTTTACGACAAAATTAATTTCACAAGTATTTATTAGTTATTGGATAATGGCTCTGGGTATAAAGCGAAATGGCACACTTTTAACTTATTATATTGTATCTTCCATTTGTCCATACCATTATTTGTTTTTATTTCTGTTCTATCTGTTTTTATTATATGTATACATATTTGTATTGTTAGACTATAACTTCTTGTTCTTGACTTTTATTTCTATGTTCTTGTATCTTGTATATGTATTTATTTTTTTTAATTATAAAGGTTCTGCCAGAATATCAGCGCTGTAGCGGCCTAGCAGCCGCTGCAGCACATGCTGAGGCAGAACCTATTGATCACATCTACTGTATGTGTGTTTGTCAAACTTTGTAAATGTATGTGATCAATAAATGTTTTCTTTCTTTTCTTTTTTTCTATTTACTACAAGAATCAAGCCAAATCGAGAGCTATTAAAATATCTATGAAAAATTGAGAATATCATCTAAAAAGATGGACAATAATTACAATTTCATTAATATTAGTCTTAATGGGTCTAAACTCAATATGAGGAGTAGCAAATACATAGCTATTTACTGCCCGTCGCGACGTTTCGATTTGGGTTACACCAATTATGGTCTCCAGAAAACTTATACGATAAATATGTGAAATCTGTAAACAAAATTATTACAATGAACGCTATACAAATTTATACGTGTAAAAGTGTATATTCGCATACCATTGAATATGCGAACATACACGTTTCAACTGTCGGGCCAATTTATTCGAACACAAGCTGTGAAAACGAGGTTGAATGGAACATTTTAAGCATTATTAAACTGACTGAAGCCTGTTCAACTAGCTTAGTGGGCGATAAATCTGTCCCAACTAGGGCGCGTTAAACGCATCCGGGATTCGTCGGGATGCGATGTCCTGCATAATGTACCGTGTGGAACCGGCTTAACGGGCGAGGTTATTCTTTGTGGGTAAAAACGAGTTTATTTAGGACACGTCCCCACTAGGCTACCAGATAGCGGTGAGGGGGAAGAATTTGCTTCCAGTTTGCCTCCCTATACATTTTGAACTGTGCGGCTCAGACGCTGCAAACTGAACGAACGCGGTGGCATTGCTGGCTCATACAAACTTAAGCATTTCCACCATGTCGCGCGAGCCATCTACTCTTCCGCGGTCGCCGGCGCCCCACACATTTATGATAATATCGTCAACGTAATTAGTGTTTTTTCGTTGTGATGAAGTGTGATATTTAAGTAAGTTTAAACTGTCATGGCGCTTGCAACAATGCGGAAAAATATCGAGAGCTCATTACAATAAAACAACATGGTTCCTATCTCTATCCCTATCTATATCTGATTTTGATGTCAGTAAAAATTTGTTTCAATTAAATGAAACAAAGAGATTCTGCAACCATAACAACGTTTCAAAGTAAATGAAGCATTAACTGAAAGGAGTAATCTCTCGGTACTAACATCAATGTTTCCCTGAAATATTCCTTTATTACAATCCGTTGCGTCGTTAAAACACAATCCTGACATTATTCCAAATGGAAAACTGCACACAAACCGTAGCTGAACAGATTTAACTAGACCATTGGTTCTCAAATGTTAATGAATTTCAGCTTAGAAAATAGGTTCACAATTCAGAAAAAGTGTACTCAAAATTAAAGCAAAATTTGCGAGTCGGTCGCATGAAGAGTAGTGCATTTTTAAATTTATAATTTGACCCCGCCTGAAAGGGGACTTGAACCACCCCATGCATTGAACCATCATGAAGAGTAGTACATTATTAAGGCTTTTATACACAAAACCCACTGTTCAATTTCGGCGGGCGCGCGGGTTTGATGTATAGAGCTTTTCTGATTTAAATTAATTAGGAGCATTTGCTTATAGTCTAACGTATTAACGAGAAGATACAAAAGTGGACACACTTGTACTCTAGGTAATCTTTAACTGTCCTGCGCAACTGGCTAAAAAAGTAACTAGATTGGCCCAAAACGAGTCCTTGCCTCCGATAATAGGCCTAGGATTCTATTTGTCATTAAATTTCATATTTTCCTTGTTGTCCTCGGTGGTAACTGCTTCGGAACGGAAGAATTTGATCTTGGCCTAACTGGAGGAATCATGATTCCAGGAATTATATTTACATTTACGGCGACGACCGATCAAGTAGAACGCGCTGGCGATTTACCAATACCTACATCTGCGGAATTATTTTAACATTTACGGCGAAGACCAAACAAGAAGATCGCGCTGGCGTTTCTCCGATAACTATGGTCGAGGAATAATCTGGTGGCGATCATCATCTCCGTCCCGGGCTACTACCGCTGGACCTACCGGGGAGTACCTATATAACATAGGAGCAAAAGCAGACGGCCGTACCCACGTCCTTACAAATTTTTGTGCCTCCAACGGGTTAGCGGGAAATAAAATATTATTTTTTATTTATAACACCACCTCATTTCATTCCTACCCCAACTTATAGGGTCGTGAGGCGACAATCTCCAACTAGGCCGATCCTAGCTGCCTGGACTCCATTAAATTTAGTAGCCAAAACGGATAGACATTGAAATCACAATTTGAGATGCAATGACCTAGACCGTCAACTTAGCAGTAAAGATAAAATTACTCGCTACCATAATCTTCTCGTAAAAATAATCTCGGACCTATCTTTACGGCCGTTTTTACAATGCAAAACCCGTCTTTAACTCGTGAGACATAAAACCCAAACTCCTTTGATGCAAGTGGACTTCAACATTGCTGCCATTATTGCTGCAAACAGGGATAAACAGATGCATTCCGAGACAGCTTCAGATCTCTAAGTAACCGAGTTTTATGGCCGCAGGCTTCTAGGAAGCAACTGAAGCCAATTACATACTGATTACCGCTACGAGACTTCATCAAGTATAGTGCATAATAGTCATGTACTAGCAGCCGCCCATGCACTACTTCTTTCGCGTAGAAATGGTTTTGGCAGCAATGATTTTATAAGATACCCTATAATATACCTTGCTATTTATTAAGGAAAGTCCCATTAAAACTAGTCCAGCCATTTCGGAGATTAGCGGGAACAAACAGACAGACGGAATTGTTTTTATTTGTTCCATCACATCCCATCCATCACTGTTCAATGTTGTGTTCCATGTTGTTTTCTTTTTTGTTTTGTGGTCAATAAAGATTTTTTTATTTTTTTATTTGTGTTTTTGTTACTGGTAACCGATAGAGATTCAGACTCATCTACTAAAATATAACAAACAGGCACGTTAATTTCATTTAGTTGTATAGATATTTTATATGCCATAAGATGTAAGAAAATATATAGGTATCCATTCAATATCGGTTATTCATCAGTCATCTCAAAGGGGGATCAACCAGCTGCGCAGGGCATTATAGTGCACAAGTGCACTCTTTGTTCCCTTACTCTCATAGTTCGGTGAGACGGCAATTCGACATGACCGTAGCAATCAGGCGCAGGACCACCGGTTAAACGTGCTTTCCGAGGCACGATCGTGACTTAAAAGCAAGGTGAGCGCCTCTAGGTTCTAATACAGCGATTGCCTCGTTGCTTACCAATAAACCAACGAGGCAGTAAAAAATTGTTAAGATTAGATTATATTATTAACCATTAAAGCCGTCTATTTCCATGCGAGAGGTAGACACTGCCTACCTCTGTCTACTAGACAGTTATGTTTTTTAAAGTAATAAATCGTATACTTAACTGAATGTCATCATATAAATGAACTTATAAAAATCAGTTTGAGTAATAGCTTAGGGCTTTAACCCAAGGGCCTCAAGCCCTTGGTTGGCGATGAAGAACATCTGTTAAGTGAAAACGTCCAGGATATTTACCATGTTATTTTGTTTTAATGAGCTCCCGATTCCTTCAGTTTTCTAATGTGTGCATTGTGCAACCATGAAAGATTAAAATTTTATAGGTAGCTTTGTGATTATACATACGACACCGAATTCGCTCTTCCAGTCGCATAAGCTAAATGAAGTTCAAAAGCTTATTAAAGCTTCCAATGCGCTTTTACGAGTACAGCCTGTGTGGACGAGATTACATTATCTACCAAAGTATAAAACTCTTTCACCGTTTCATAAACCTTGTAATTCTTTCGCATAGCACAACGAAATTCAGTTAGCGAGCACAAAAGATCGCCCCGCATTTCATTTCAAAATCGGCTTAAAGGCTATTAAGGCGGACGCAAACTCGGTCGCGTGTAAGCGCATTAGAGTCGTCTAAGTCTGAAGAGGAAATATCTACTGTGCCCATTTGATCTGGCGCAAACAGATAACGTTTAAGTATCTGTTCAATCAGGTTACAAATAGTCCTTGTAGTTTTTCGAAGGGTGACACTGGAAGGTGGTAACAATGACTTATATTTTTTTTTTGGTTGCAAAATTTTAACATAATATTTTCATTGGGTAAATTTTTGTACATTGTCAATACTTTATCTTATAGTGGGGACCGTCTAACCGGTTCACGTCAACCCTCAGGGATCTTTCGTGATACCCCTTCCTTTATACACCTACTCCCTGAAGATCAACTGCATTAATGCACTAATGTCCATGGGTCTGAGGTGCCTGTATTCTTCAATACTTTAACGTTGTTCATTATTACTCGAATGACTAATGTATGTTTTGTAGGGTTATTAAAACTTCTTATTCGTTCAATTTAATGTACTTACCTTTTCGAGATTATAAAAAAGAATGACACTATAGTGTGTCAGTCATTATTTGGCACATTGAAATTTTATAAAAATTGAATCATTTTTGAGTAAATTTATTTCTCTTATTTTGTTCTTTTATAATCATGGAGGACTTTGCAAATCTGGATACTGAATTTAAAAGGTATTTGCAAATAATGAGACCACATCTAGAACAATTATTAGACCAAGATGTCATTGAGTTGTGTAAAGCCTGGATTCATAGACTCTCGACTTGCCAAGATGACGAGAAGATCTTGCGAAACAAATATGTTTTTGCATTGTGCTATCAATTAGCGCGGGGCGTGCTTGATGAACCATTTCTTAAATTCCCAACAGAACAACAATTATCTCCTCTTTCTGATGATGTGGATAGCGATACTTCTTCCACTGAAATTGAGTATGTACTCATAAATTCCGAAGATAATACAAGAGTACTTTTCAAAGGAAAAAAACTTCCAACTTCTGATACAGATTACCATTCACAAGATAATGAACTTGATAGCGAGAGTCACAAACCCTACAGTATTATTGAAAAAACTAAAGATATTGAAGATTCGTCTCATAAACAAACATTGCTTTGCTATAACTGTCATGATTCGCCAAAGAAAAATGAAAATCATAATAATTCAGGTGACGAAATTAAAAACAGGGCTACTAACCTTGTCATGAAATTCCGTGAAATCAAAACACAAAATATGCTGCTCCAAGATGAACTAGATGCATTAAAGCAAGAACTTAAAATTAAAACAAATGATGATCCAGACGCAAGTGTGGTAAAAGTTGACAATTGTACGAGTAGCTGTTTCATTGCTAGAGAAAGTACCACTACGATAAATTCTTTGAAAACAAAATTACAAGAAGTTCAAGACTCGAGAAATGTATTGATCCAGACAATAGATCTTTTGCAGGAAAAACTTGATAGATATGAAGAAATGAAAAAACATGAAATTGATGAAATTGAAGCCAGTCATAAAATGGAAATTATTAAAACTAAAACGGCAACGCGTGAAGAAACGAAAGAAATTTACGAGAAAAAAATTGAAGATGTAAAGGAGCATTACGAAATGATGATTGAAAATATAAACAATAAGTTAAGTAATGATAAAAGAGACGTCATCATGACTAAAGACCGCATTATATTTGAAAAGGAACAAATAATTAATGCCAAAGATAATGAGATTTCCCGATTGAGAAACCTGAACGATGATCAAAAAAGTCACCTGCAAGGTGTGATAAACAAGTTTTTGGAGAAACCCAACGAAGACCCAAGTAATGAGAGCATTAGGTACAAAGCGGAGCAGTTGGAAAAACGCCTCAACAAAATGGAAAAGTCGAAAACGAAATGCGTTAGAGTCTACGAGGCGAAGTTGGCGCATGCACAGAGAGAAAAGCATTTGTCTGAATGCTCTTTACAGTTGCAACTGGTTAGACAGCGGGCGCAGGTTGTAAGCGACGTGGTGGACGAGAACCAAACGGAATTGAGTGCGGCGCTGAACAAACTAGAGAGCAAATACAAAGAAATCGTTGGCAACATGCAAGCGACTGCCATTCAAAGAAGAGTGCAGGATCAGATGGCTATAGAATCGATATTACACGCCGCTTGCGGAATACGCAACGAGAACTACACAAACTGTTCGCAAGGCACAAACCGCAGCCAAATCACCGGCAAAACTATGCAAAATCAAAACAGAAATGGGAATCAAATGAATCAGAGCTACGACAGCGAAATATCTGCTCTGCTGACCGGGAATAAAGTTGATAATCTGATTGGGGGCAATAAATCTTTGGGCGAAGACAGTGTGACGGCCGGATATTGTCTCGATGGGGAAAGGATGGGAGAACTATTCGAAAGGGTGTGTATTCCACAAAGGGACATTGGAGACGGGCCCTTGAAGAAGTAGTCTAACAATCCTAGAACTATTCGGGCCCTTTGCAGAGTGATCCTTGTTAAATTGTAACGCCGAAAGTTTAAGTAGTGGTGTCAGACAATTGTTATTCTATGTGGCTGAAGTCCTGACAATTTGTTTAGGTAGTTTACTTACTTGCTATAAAGTCATGTGGCTATTTAACAGTTGTTTCTTTTGTACGTTAATGATGAGATATACGTATAATTAGACATTCAATTTAGTAATTTATTAACCTATATCGTTTGACTTTGTATGACTTACATATTTTGACTAAATAATTCAAAGTACGGTTTTAACCGATAAGGATTTTTTTTCGAAAACACTTAGCACTACTAATAAAGATTTCAAATTTAAATTTAAATTTGGCTGGCGGTTCCAAAGGGTCGTGGGTTCGAATCCCACTCGGTACAAAAATATTTGTCTGATGAACATCGGTATTTTTTCCGTGTCTGGGTGTGATTATGTATTTATAAATATATTTGTATATTTATCAGTCTCTGACGCTCATCGCACAAGATGTGCTTAGATAGGGGTCAGGTGACCGTGTGTTGAAATGTCCCAGATATTCATTTATTTATTTAAATAAACTGATCATAAAATATAAAGCTACGATAACTTCCTTGGAAATCGAGTGTAGTTTCAATATCTATTTTAATAACAGTCCCTCGAATGCCCGAGTAGTTTACTCCGAAATGAAATATTCTGATTTGCTAACGCTGGAACCAATTTGTAGAAGGCTGCGGTGAGATCGCCCAGAACCTGCATCCGGTTCGCTTAAATACAGATCAGAATATAACAGACTATGCCATAGCTTTTGTAGTAACAGCCTGCGCATTAGGTTGCTTCTGATTCTCTATAAATTCTTGTGTATTCGCTCGTGTATATTTTAAACTGAATTGATGTTTGATGGTACGAGTTATTATATTTAAATCAACAAAACAGCCAAAGGAAATGGGGACAAAATTGTTCAGTCAATTTGTTGGTTTAGGAATGAACTCAAATACTCTAAAACATAATTGTGTACTGTATTAATTAATATCAGTGGCATTTCTAAATCGGTCACCAATCCTTTAAAAAATATATATTATAACTTAGTGTATCAAAAATAAACTGTTCGTTTTAAAAATCACGAATTTATTCTAATTGTGACGTCCTATTTTTTTTTTGTTTTAGCTATCCCAAAAAAAACTGTTGGAAAACACAACATTCACTGTCACAACAATTCCCTAGTTGCACTTAGCAATAATGAAAATAGTACCATTACTCGACACAACTAACAGTTTACATTCCGATTCTTGCTGAATGACCGCCGTTGATTAAACGAATAGTCAGCATTCCCGGGCTTATCTTAGAAAACAAAACCTGCAAACTCGAAGGAAAACGGTATAATCGACAAATGCCCTAAGCCCCCTGTGTTGCCAGGTCAGATAGAGCTATATCTTAATATATAATTCTACTGTACGAGTGTATGTAATTGAACTCCTCCTAAACGGCTTGACCAATTTAAATATTTTTTCTGTAAGCGTTTGAGTCCCTGGATGCTTTAGATTCACAAATCAGCCCGGCAGATGGCGCTGATTTCTTGAAACATGCTTGATCTCGGAAATGGCCCCTCACGATTTCGCTGTAATTTGATGTGTAGGGGTTTTCGGGGACAAGAAATCGGTCTAGCTCAGTCTTATGTCTGGGGAAGTGCATGTTAGATAGATATACCCTAAGCTAAGCGAGGGCGGGTCACTAGTCAACTATAATATTGACTGGTTCCGATGTAAGAGTGGCTAGAGATCTTAGCGACGGTTCTACGAGTCGGGAGTTTGATCCTCACTCGGGACAAATACTTGTGTGACGGTTTTACAAAATATGTAAGTATAGAAGTAACTTTTTATTAAATAAATATTGAAGTAGGTATATTTGTGCATACCACAGTAATTTATTTTATCTGTAACACGAGTGCTCAAGCAACTTATTTCGGAATAACAATTTTAACTCTTAAATGTAATGCTTCTGTTTGACAATTTTTGCCACAGTAATTTTCACCAACCAAAGTCAAGCTACTGCAAACTTTTTGCCTAGATGTAACCTGTAACTTGAATGCAGTACAATTAATTTTTTTGTTTTGTTTGGACAATGAAGTTGGTGCATCAGTTATCTGATAAATCATTAAAATTCAATCATTAAAAAAAATCCTTCCAATTAACTATGCTTTAATTTATGAAAAAAAAGTTACTTTTTTTTTAATAATCTGGCAACACTGCAAATAGCCATCGTGAGTACGGACGTCGGACATCTTAGGGTTAGGAGCGCCGGCACTTTGTTCCAAAAGTGTTTTTTCATCGGAAATCAATTAATGTCTAACCAATCAAGGGCAGGCATTCCGTCAGGCGGAGTGGTAAAAGTCAATTATTACAAAAGTGAATGAGTGAAAAGGGTTCCAATAGGAGTGAAGGCTCTGAGGGATTTTCGGAGATTTTTTCATTAATCCGCTTTGAACAGTGAGGGGCAAAGAACCGTCTCTGTGTACGTTATACCGATAATGTACTATCTCTATGCGAATATCATTTGTAGGCCAAAACTAAGACCCAGATATGGAATAAGCACCTATGTTTGGCACACAAATATTTGTTCCGGATGGGAAACCCACGACTCTTGGAACCGCTGATAGAGACCATGGGTCACTAACCACTGTCCCACCGAAAAAGTCAATTTGTATCCGTTGCAAAAGAACTAGTGTAATCATCGTCGAAATAAAATCTCTAAAGGTATCTGGTGTTGTCCTATTTTTAAATAAATAAAAGGTTAATCTGTTCCCCGAAAACCTTTACATATTCATGAATTTCCACACCTACACATGCAATTTCCATCGTTATTTAAATAAATGCCTACGGACGGTATACCACGATTGTGACGTCACAATGTGACTCGTTGTCCCAGGCGTGCGCTAACCCAAGCTATAGGAAAATATCAAGAAGTCGTTTAATTGATTGATGCAATGGCGCATTGTATAGTGCCTCTACCTATCTCTTGAACGTGTAGAGTCGTGGGTTCGATACCCGCTCGGGGGTAGATATTTGTGTAATGTACAGCGGTGAATTACGAATTATTTATACACTTAAGTATATTTTTGTATATCCGCATTAAAATGCGATGACTAGTTTAGGGACATACAGCAGGATCCCCTTTTACTAGGGAGTGATAGTGGTAGCATTAGCACATTTAATTGATATTTTAGCATCGCTTTTCCGCATTCTTCGTTAACCTAGGACATCAGTAGCGCTACCATGCATTAGCCATCGAAAACTTAAGTACGTTAAAAACTTATCGAATTGTTTTTTTCATACTACTAATTTTAGTTCTTAGCGTTACCGCTAGGGGCGCTGTACATTTTTTCATAGACATTTTTACATAGGCGATATCGTGACTTTTAAACTCATAGTAGCGCTACAGATCGGGTAGGTGAATCCTACGGTGCTCACTACGCTGGCCAATTGAGATAAGCCGCTATGATCGAAATCAGTCTAAAACCATATTATTTGCACACAAAACAGTGAGCCAGTAATTAACACAACGCCTACTAGATATTTTTGCATCGCCTCGCGTCGCTTTGCCGCATTCTTCGTTCGCCCAGGACAACGGGTATTTGAAACCTACGGTGTTCGCTAATCAAGCGGCTCTTTACGGCCTCTACCGGCCCTCTTCGCGACTAATTGGAAATGTCAATGCGGCCCGTCGAACACAAGGACAATATCCTTTCTGTGTCGCTTCGGATTTAGGGGCAGTTAGTGGGATTTGGTAAACGGATCTAATCGAAGTTCCGATACCTATACTTCGTAGGAAGTCGGTAACGCTTTCTACTATTGTAAACTAGGGTAATTCCTTAGTATCGTGTTGAAAAATCAAGTATTAAATAAATAAATAAAATAAATATTTCACAACATCACATACATCTGATCTCTTGGTAAGTAGCTTAAGTACTTATGTTACAGGTATCAGAATCAACAGTGAATACACAAATATACATAAATATATTTAAAAATACACCCAGATATAGTAGTATAGTATACAGTATTAGCTAGTTATTATTATTTATTACTAGCTGTGCCCGCGACTTCGTTCGCGTGAACTACAGGATTTTGATTTTTTTTTAACTTAAAAGTAGTCGTAGTCCCGTCAAAATATTTTCTGCCATTTAAGAAGTTAGTCAACCGGAAGAAACATTTAAAACAAAATCATTTTGGTTTATATCATCATCACCATCTGTTGTTTATCGTGTAGTAATAAATAAGTATATTACACAACATCACATTAATTGATCTGATCCTGTGGTAAGAAGCTTTAGCACTTGTTTTTATCAGAACAGTGGTATACATTTAAATATTTAAATAGCACAACCAGACACGGAACAAACATCGATATTCATCGCAGAAATATTTGTGCTGAGTGGGAATAGAACCCAAGAAAAGAAAAAAAAAAGAAAAGTCCAAGTGCAAGACGGACTCGCACAACGCAATTTATTTTTAAAGTTTACGCAATTCTCTGTACTTGACGTTGCTTTATTCTAAATTTTGAGAATCTGTGTACTTCGCAGATAGTAGTTCCCTTTGCGAGTGTCAAAAATTGGCAGCATAAATGAATGTTTCTTTTGATTGTGTTGGCTCAGATGAAGGGACAGTAGACCTGAGTATTTGATGTAACTTTCAGTTTGATATTTTATCCTTGACAAAAATTGACTATGATAAACGGATCCTATATAGGGGTTCGGTTATTCTTTTCGACGTACGAAATCCTAAAATCTATGTTTATAGTAAACAGCTTCCTCATATTAAATAGATCATCTTCAAGTAATCCTAATTGTTCATCGATCAAAGTGAAATAAAGGACGTCCTATTCCAAAGCCAGGTAGCAGTTTATAGTTAGAGAGGAAAAAAGCGTCCATGGGCGAGTGGTTTAGGTATTTGCTTGCTATGCAAGAGGTCGCCAGTTCAAACCCTGCCACGTACCTCTGTGTTTTTCAAATTTTAAATTAATACCTATGTACGATTATTCGACGCTTTTACTGTGTGCTTTAATCATGTTCTTTCTTAATCCCCGGCAAACCCCTCATTTACTCTTTTCGAATTTTATGCTTTACCAAATAAAATATGCTGATGCTATACTTTTATATTGATTTTCATATTATTTTTTGAACTCAATATTGAATTTGTTCAATTTGATTGAATATTTAATACCCGGTTGGTGCATACAATGTATATAATCGCATTGTGATCATCTCATCCTTTTTTCTGATACCAAACCCTTGAGTATTAATATCAATGAATTTTTTGACAACCAACCTTCTTCAATTCGGCAATTATGGAAATTTGAATGCTCTCGTTAATATTGACAGCTTAAAAATATGTCAATTAGATGACAATATTTTGTTAAATTAAAATAGAAAAAAGGCAACAATTAGAATATTTTCGATACATGTTGTCGATTCAGAACCCTTCTGGTAATTTACGTAATTTAATGGCACTGGAAATTTATCAATTCCAAAAGACAAACTTCACATATTTGACGTATGGTATACCTACATACAAACTTTTCCACAATATAATATCGAAGTAATACGTAGAGCACAGTGCCATCTTTTGAACTACCAAAAAACTTATCACGTAGGTACTCATGTTATATCAAACTTGACAGCATTTATGGCATGCTGTACAAAGCACGATGCCATCTATGAGTAATTTTATGAACAATAGCTGACCCAACAGACTTCGTCCTGTCAAAACAAATTGTAAAAATTTTTGACGTTAGGAACAGCCAGATAAAAGTGAGTGCTTGTAATTTAATATGAACTTTATACAATAGCAATAAAGCTCAAATTGATTCTACGTTTTAGTTAGAAAACGTTTGTATGTGAAAAAGAAAAGGGCTGTTTTTAGGGTTTTCCCGGCAATTATTCGATTTTTTCTCAACGTAAGAACCATCCTTGGACTTCAACGAACATTTAAAAAAAAGAATTGGCCAAATTGGTTCAGGCGTTGTTGAGTTATGCGCTTACCAACACATTTTGCGATTCATTTTTATATTATAGATTAAAACACTTATTGTTACATATTTGAAAATGTAATATAGCCTATAACCTTCCTCGATAAATGGACTATCCAACAGTGAAAGAATTTTTTAAATCGGATCAGCGGTTCCTGAGATTAGCGCGTTCAAACAAACAAACAAACAAACAAACAAACAAACAAACAAACAAACTCTTCAGCTTTATAATATTAGTATAGATAGAACTGCTGACCATTATACTACATAATAACAATATTCATTGATGCTAAATTGGGTCAAATGTAGCCTTTGCATTCTTCAGGTTTTTAAGACTCTAAGTAGAGAAAAAAGAGATGGCGATGACAACTTTGGAGTGAAATGGGGAAGGACTTTTCTCAGCAGTAAAAGAGTATA
This sequence comes from Maruca vitrata, assembly GCA_039566165.1. Classification (NCBI taxonomy): domain Eukaryota; kingdom Metazoa; phylum Arthropoda; class Insecta; order Lepidoptera; family Crambidae; genus Maruca; species Maruca vitrata. The sequence continues at coordinate 2,085,766 of CM076913.1, forward strand.
GCTTAATTTAAAAAATAATAATATACATAACACAATAATATAAGAACAATATTTATTACTAGTGGTCCCGGCGAATTTCATACCGCCATTACTGATTCTTTTTCTATATTTTCTCATTGAAACCTTCCCTGGACTACGACGAACATTTTAAAACCAAAATTACCTAAATCGGTCCGGGCGTTCTCGAGTTTTAGTCAGACTAACGAACGGCAATTCATTTTTATTTATAAGAAGAAAGAAGAAGAAGAAGATACAAACAATCATAATTCATTTAGCTACACAATGTCCTATTCTTCTCCTACAGAACATCAACTCAACGATTGTCTTACACTTGTCCAATTCAGTACCAATTTTAGATAGAGATTACAGCAAACTGCTTGAGAGTCAAGACTCTCGAACCGAAACTTGAATCGACGGATGAATATTTTAATGTCCAATAAAATTTTGGAAATTTCAAGTTTCAACGGCTCGGTAATCGAAATTGAGTTTTAGAGCCGTTCAAGGGTGGCCGTGAAGGGATTAAGTACCCAAATGTAATAAAACACGGAGATAAGCTGACTTGAGGTTGTTGACATCATTTTTGTTGTTGCTTATCAGTGTAGTTGTGAAAATATAGTATTATTCGTATGTTGCCTTTATTGGTTAAGAAGATGACGGTGTCTGATTTTGCATAATGATCTAACGTTTACCAACTATGTTAGTTAGAACTATTTCTAAAGGTGTATAAATTTTTTGTATGGAGCGTTTTGAGCTTGCTCAAATTATGGGCTATTGAAACAGTTATATGTCGTCGAGTTTTGAAGTTATGATTATAATTATTAAATTTTCATAATAATGTAATTAATACGAGTGAACGGCAGGTCGAAGTATCCATAAATGTCCACTTGCTTGTTTCGGCACAGTTTTGACTGGCTATGTTTGGGGTATGATTTGAAACCCAATTGAACTGAAAGACTGATATGGTTAGGCAGTGGATGTTCATGATTATTTTTGTTCCTAACTTTCATTTACGAAGATGGCTTGGAGCAGCCTCGTTATCATCACCGGACATACGGGGGAGCGGATGGCTCTCACCCCTTAAAAGACATTTATAATTTTTTTTTCCTAACTGACTTACGTTAAATTAGTCCAACGCTAATCGCCTTGTCATCATCAGGGGACTTGCGGATGGCTACAAAATCTCTTAGGGAGTAGTAGAAAATATTACTTTCGCAATCTAAAAAATGCCAACGACACCTATTGACAGCCATGTCAACTACGTACTTATAAATAGGGATTGTACTTAAACAGACTCGATGGCGCATTTTTTTTTGCCCCCGTCTTTTACACCAGGAGTCGTGGGTTTGATTTCCACCCGAGAAAGTTTGTCTTATGTCTGTGACTATGCGTTCATATTCGTTCACATTTTTCAATATATTTAGCTGTTGATTCAGATTACTGTCAAATAAGTACTCAAGGTTTCAATCTGATCCTGTGAGAAGTGCGGATCCTTATATTCATAATCTGTTTTCTGAGTAAAACAAGTAATTAACAATTTTATTTTACACAAAAACATATCCAAGTCCGTTTCAACCGACTTAATCAAAGTTCAAAAGTCAAAACTTTCGCAAAGTCACCGAGCGTCTAACACGACGTCCGTACCGGAAAAATAATTCAATTTAAAAACCTCGGCGCCTAATAAAAAACCCTGTTGGGACGGCGATAATTGGAATGATTTGGCAATTTAACGGTTTCCGGTGAAGGATTCGACCGAAGTCTCCATTTGAAGGGAAGAAGCGGTGTGGAGCGCGCCTTTTATACTTTTTAATTTGGTTATAGCTTCGAGTGACAGCTGGGTAGAGAAGAGTCCTTATTCGTGTTTCTTGATGCTGTTAAGTACGGTGTGAAGTTTTCCTTGGCACCTGATGACTACCTATTCCTGTTCTTTTTTTTAATTTTGTTATCTTAACTTCCGTTAACATCATTTAATTTCAACCAGTAATCGTATCGTAGTAACATGAACATGAGACATCATGATACTTAGTTATTTGTACCCTAATCTGAACAGACAACATTTCCCAATTAAGAAAGTGAAAATGAGTGCAAATTCCTGCCAGTGTTAATGCTCCACATTATCACACGTATATTTTACACCGAGTCATAAACATACCCTCATGACATAAAAGCGCAGTATATCCCCTTGTAGGAAGTAAAGGTTACCGCATACACCGCGAATTTACAATTCAGTACCATTAAACAGTTGCCGTGGACCGCAACAATTCTACCCGTTTCTCTATTGCGGATTCTAAAACCTTTACAGTAACATAAAACGCGACTGTAAAACACCTGTCTGGAGTTATTGGCGGCAACTTTGTTCGTTCAAGCATTCTGATATCAAATTTGATGCACCAATGTTGCAGAGATTGTTAACATTAAATTGTACGAGTTGAGTTGTTTTGAAAATTGCCTGTGTACGTTTTAGGAAAGATTTGACAGAGCATTACTTTGAAGTACGAATTGAGCCAACTTTAACTATAGATTTGGTTGGAGTGTACTGCCTGCCTGGTCCTATCATGAAGACCATAATATCCTAGGCCCGTCAAAAATAACCACATATTGCAAGAGCTAAGGATAATGTAAAGTTCTGTGTGCGTGAGCCGAAACGCAATAATATCTCACCAAATGCAGGTTGTGATTAAACTTTCTTATAAAGGCAATTGTCATCTTTAGTCTTCATAAGAAAAAGCTCGAAACGTCGGGTCTCTCGATAATATTCTTAGAATAACAATACACGCTAGTATTATCCGTAAAATTAGGATTTCTGCATATTAATAAATAGAGATAAAACTCACTAGTGGTTAAAACGCGACTAGTATCTAGTGTACGTATACGATTTGCTGTTTAAATGCGTCACTCTGAAAGACCTATTCACAACGTCGTTCTGACTTCCGGCTTAAGTAAATGCTCTGCTGCTATGCCCCATCATGATCAATGAGGGCATTCGCTTATGAGAAAATCACTAGATGGCAATACGTAGGCGTTAACTGCAGCATTTTTTATTTTTTATAATGAGCTAACAAGATGACCTCACTCCACCTGATGGTCTACGGTGGTGGTAACTGCAGCATGATTGGTTACTTTTGACGTGACATTGACATACGTGTCAATATTCACCAATAACATGGCAGTTAGACCTCACATCTATGTATTGCCATCTAGTGGATTTCTTATACGAGAAAATCCTCATTGTTTAAGTAAAGAAGTACAATATTACTCTATGGATGTGGTATGAATGTGTGGTATTTTTCCGAATTTAAATCTGTTTACGACGCTTTATGAATAAGCGGTTGGAGCATTATTATCACAACAATTAAGTATCCTACAGTTTTGGTATTGCTAAAAGTGCTAAAGAAATTTACTAATTATACAGACGCACAGACTCAGTGGTTCATCATCATTATCGTCAGCGTATACGTTTTTCCACTGCTGCACATAGGCCACTTCACCTCTACGCTACTACCGCCTTTTCTCGGCGACTCGCATCCAGCTCCTACCTGCCGTCCTGCGTAGATCGTCACTCCACCTTGCCTAAGGGCGTCCCACACTACGATCAATGATATATTCAGGACGCACCAAATCCGGATCCAAATCTGTTATCCGTTTTTAAATACATTAGTAAGTTTAAATCATGTATTTTCTCTTCTTTCTTTCATGTGTAAGGTAGAAGTATTTTAATAAACTATTCGTGAAGACGTACAGGAAAATCTAAAACCGAAATCCGAAGTTTAATAGTACAAAACTTCTACATATAAACTACTAAACGAGCTAAACGACATCAAATTCTGAAAGTACTCGTACTCGTGCATAATAATCCTCATTCAAATTCAAAGGTAATAAGGAAAGTTAATATTCATATCAACGTTCTCATACTACGTCCTGCTATGTAATACGTAGTAACTGCAAACTCATTCTGATGGGTAACTATTGTAAGCGGTTTATGAGTTATAACATGGTGGTGACTTTCTCAACATCACATACATAATACATAGAGTGACGCCTTTTCCCAGTGGGGTAGGCAGAATCTCTTCCTGCCATGTGGTACGGTCCTGGCACACTACTATCGCTTCATCCACATCCATCGACAAAGTGCATCCAACAGAATGGTAAGAAAAAAAAAGACGTGTGGCACTCGAAGACTGCCGCGGTAAAGCTATTGCATATAGCATCGTCCGATTTCGGAGCAGCTCGTCTCGATTCGTGCGAGTTTCGTAGAGTCGTACAATACATCTAATCGCACGCACACAAACACCGTGCCGAAGTCTACCGAACTGAAACGACGTTAGACGATTGTGAGGTTTTTTCGTTACGGAATTTCTTGGTTCGGTCGCCGCGCTCAAAGCCCGCGATAAAAGCTATGCAATAGCTTAAAAACAATTCGATAGGTTTTTGACGTACGTTTCGATAGCTAACTCATGGTACCGTACTACTGAATGCACGTGGGGCTACGCTCTTAATGTTGTTAAACACAACTCCGCCAGACGCTCCTCGCTTACCAACGCCTATCGATGAGGGTTTGATTGATATTTGCGGTGGGCTGATAACATTTATCAGACGGTCCGCTCTGCCAAAGGCTGTCCCGCAGTGTGACTCCGTAATGTATGAAGGCCCTTCAGCCCTTCTCCAAGGGCCACCTATAATTAATTCGCCCTTATTTGTTTGATATAGGACAGGATAAAAGGACAAAGCGAAAATGAATGTGCGGAATGAATGTGCGAGCGTGATGTATCAATGGGCGTTGGAATTTAATACTCGCAACTTGTGGGTGTTGGGATTTCGTGTTTTTAAATATACGAGGGCCGTTGTACTTGTAATGTAATCGAGCTGTAGAGAAGATGAAAATAAGGGATTGAAAGGGTTATTCGCTTTGCATCATAAGTGATTTGAATTTGGAAACGAAAAACCGTTTTGGAATGATATTTAATTAAGAATTTAACGTTGATTATATTAACTTTAACGTGAATTTCTAGTTGTGCTAGTTATCATTAGTGTAATTTAGATTGCTTCACACATTTATATTATTAAATTAATAGATCATGTTGGCCCCTTTTGCTAAAAAGGGATCTAAAATTCACTCAATTAACAAACATTGAATCGCATTAACTTTTCGTATAATAAATATTTTATTTAATTCATAAAAATGATCCTTGTATAAAGAAAAATCAATAATCAGATAAAATAGCAATACCAGCTGCTTTTGCTGGATGCAAAATGTTCGCGTTTCAGTGCAGTTATTTTTCAATGAGAATCTAGATTACCTTTAAACACTACTTACGCTCAGCACAAATTCTAGACCAGATTAAATGTACCATCAAGCTCATAACTGCGTATTACCAATTTCCCCAGGGCATCTTAGCACATTTAATCTGTGATAGCAATTTCATAGTGCCGTTTTAGCTAAAATGGAAAACAAGTGTAATATCGGGTTATTTTTTGATATTAAAACCATTTTACGACAAAAGGCGTGTTTTTAGTTTTACGATGTCATTAAACATAATGTATGTATAATAACCTCAAATAAAACTTGAATAAACTAACAAGTTTATTCAAGTTTTATTTGAGGTTTCTGTAAATATATTTATTCTCTAAACATCTTATCTAGCCTAGGAATAACGGTACTCCCAGCCTTTAAATTATTATGGCCGAAGAGCTTGACAGATTTTGACAAACGCGTCATGATTTTGTGTGTGACTCTGGGTTATAGTCCAGTAAAATTGAACATTGTTGCAAAGTATAAGCTAGTTGTACATTTTTGATATTTTGTTTGTAAGTTTATAGATTTTATACACCGTGAAATTTGAGTGGTTGTTTTCCCGTGGCAGAACGATTTGCTTTTAGTAATACCTACTATCAAATTATGCAAATTATTCATTGAACAAAAAAATGTTTTTTTTTCAAATTTTTAAAAATAATAATTTTCCAACTCGAAAACAAAAGAAGCTATCGTTGTTTTTTTAAGATGTTACGTAATCTACGTAATCTACTTGCCGCATGAAATCGATGCTTAAAGCTAAAGAAGCTCTACGCCCTAAGTAATAAAGTCGTTCGAAAGTACTTTCGAGTTTCGGTTATACCTTTCGTAAAACCGGCATTTATTGATTTTAATAAAAAAGAACTGCACAAATCTATTGTGCTACTAAGGTAGAATCATTTTGCTGCGGGAAAACAACCACTAAGATTTCACGGTGTATAATGCATAATGTAATACAAAAAGATAAGTTTCAAATTGCTTTGTTTAGTTTAAGCCCTCATATTGCGTTACCCGACAAGGGTAACTAAGTATTAAAGATCCTTTTTAACAATAAAACCTGCAACAATAAGTGTATTTCGCAACAAAGACTTTGACTTTGACCCCTACTAAAACTTACACGAAAGCCCACGAAAATGGAAAGAAAAGAAAGAAAGAAAATAAATTTATTCATAAAAATTGCACGTTTTCTGATATTTTTCTTGCTCTAAGACTTAACCTACATAAAGTTTATCTTTGTTTCAATCGCATACTTTGAGCACACTCAAGAAAGGGTACATGAAACGGAAGGAAGTACAGCCGATTGGTTAAAAGACTAATGGCAGCCAGTGATGTATTCTCTTTTCGTACGGCATATCCGTTCAATTTGCTTGCAGATTAGATACTGTGCATACTTTCCGATTGCATTGATCAATCGCTGGTCCAGAAATAGCTAGTCTTAAGAATTTTATAATTAAATTTGTAATGCATTTCTGTAGCGTGAAATTACCATAACCTACTGTTAATTTATGGAATGTAGTCCATAATTTAATGAATATATTTTTTAAGCTATTGCATAGCTTTTATCGCGGGCTTTGAGCGCGGCGACCGAACCAAGAAATTCCGTAACGAAAAAAACCTCACAATCGTCTAACGTCGTTTCAGTTCGGTAGACTTCGGCACGGTGTTTGTGTGCGTGCGGTTAGACGTATTGTACGACTCTACGGAACTCGCACGAATCGAGACGAGCTGCTCCGAAATCGGACGATGCTATGCAATAGCTATACCGCGGCAGTCCCCGAGTGCCACACGTCTTTTTTTATGACATTTCTTTGCCATTATTTCGATTGGCCTGTTAATTTATATTGCGGAATGATATAATATATTTTTTTATTCTATAACACAGTAAAAAGTAGATAAGTACAAGAATACTCTTCTTTTACTTTACCAGGGCATACAATTACAATTATGCAATATTGTACTAAGTAATTTATACCAAATAACTCTTGTGGATAGCTTATCTCTTGCTGTGGCACCAGTCTTCTTAACTGTGCAGAAAACCAATCAGACAAACCTACGTGCCGAGCTGATACTGTACGACTCGCCCTGACTCTGAATCAGTAGCGCTACCATGGAGTTAGCTATCGAAAATTTACATAGGGTACGTTAAAAACCTATCTAATTATTTTTTATTTTCATACTACCGATTTTAGTTCTTAGCGTTACCGCTAGGGGCGCTGTACATTTTTTCAAAGACCTTTTTTACATAGGACATATCGAGTCTACATACATACATAAAATCACGCCTTTTTCCCAGAGGGGTAGGTTTTCACCTCTGTGGGAAACGTGACGTGACGGGTTGTGGACAACTTCGCCACCATTCTGCCTTGTGCATTGTTTTATCAAGGTCATTGCGTTCCCACGAGTAGCAAGGATATATGACGGGGGAAGGAAAAGGGGAGGAAGGATACTATCGCCGGGATGATTTGGACTGAGTCGATAGTAGCGCTTACCCGTATACCGTTCACAAACAACCGGACAGATAGTTGTGACTGGTACCCCCTGACTGTATCTACGTGATATCGAGTCTGTCACTTTTAAACTCATGGTAGCGCTTCAGAAGAGCTTAGCACACTTAGCTTTATACGTCCAGAAGGAACGTGAACTTAGGAGTATACACAAACTTATTCTTATGTTCTACCACTAATAGATTTAAGCTTTACACAGCTAATAATATTCAATAACATGTAGTCAACAAGCCTCGATGGCCGAGTGGTTACGGTCGTCGCATACCATGCGAGAGGCTGCCAGTTCAAACCCCGTCATGTACAGTCAGCCAAGAAATTGGTCTACCACTTTTGACAAAAATTGCTGCGAGATGTAACGATCGCTAAGGTTGACTTTTCACTGTCACAATCTTATTGCCAGGGAAAATTTACCTTGTTGTTTCATGACGTTTAAACGAATCTCAACCGTAGAGTGGTAGACCACATTTTTACCTGACTGTACGTTTTTCAGATTTAAAATTCATATGTACGATTATTTGACGCTTTAACGGTGAAGGCAAAATCGTGAATTAACCTGCACACCTCTAGAAATACTTAGGATAAGTGTAGTCCACCAACCCGCACTTGGCCATGCAGTCGACCAACCCGCACTTGGCCAGAGTAGTTGACTAATAAGGCATAAGGCCTAGTAGTAGAGTAGACTCGTGCCACAGCAGTGGGGACGTATATGGGCTGATGATGATGATAACTGTTCGAGTTGTAGGCAATACAATTAGTGAAAGCATGTTTAGTAAGTAACATTTTTGTACAAAGTACATAATATGGAATTTTGGACGTGTGGTAATGAATGATTCATTTTATTTCGTACCAAAACTAATTAATTCAAAAACTGGTAATTACAACTGTTATTCAACTTAATTGCAAATTATGCCCTAAAGTTAAGTCTCTGAAAGCCAGCCTTCAATATTTATCGATGGCTTATGTTCATCTTATTGGATTTCACTGAAATGTTTATCTTAAAATTATGAATTACTTAGTTACTTAATAGCTACTGATGTTAAACACCCACGTTGTTGAATATTTTGTATTCAGTTGTATTGATTTTTGGCTTCGACATCCCCTATTAAGCTTAAAATTTAATAATATTTGTGTTAAATATTTAAACAAGAGTTTCACTTTACTATCGTTGCTATTTAATCAAAGATTTTCGTAAATTATAGTAAACTAGTGACCCGCCCTCACTTCGTTTCGTGTTTATAAAGAAAGAAAGAAAGAAAGAAAGAAAATAAATTAATCCAGAGCATTAAGTAAAAACAATACAGAAAAGAAACATACTAACAAAATATTTAAAAATAAAATATTGCCACTGAAATGGACGCCACTCAGCTTATGCCACGGCATCGAATGCCATGACGTTAAATATTTATTTTCGCATATTATACTTAGAAAACCCTCCTCTTAAATCCCTCTATGTATTAAAGAAAACCGCTGCATCAAAATACGTTGTGTAGAGTAGAAAATTTAAGCATATATATTAACTTACATAGGGACAGACAGACGCGGGAAGCGACTTTGCTTTATACTATGCATTGATATGAAACACAAAACAAAAGTGCCTGTCGACCTCATATTTGGATCTCACTACCGCTTACCATCAGGTGGAGTGAGGTCATCTTGTTCGCTTATTACATAAACAAAACAGTAAACAACTTGTAACACAGCACAAAAAAAATCCGAGTTAAGTAGTTTAAGCACAATAAAGTTTCATAACAGCCTTTGTAAAAGCAACCCCCGAAATCTGCGCATCGATGCCCGCATATAATTAGTCCTCTGAGTTAAGGCCGCACTTGGAAGGTCGCCAGTTCAATTCCCAGTCGATACAGCATCAGTTTCCGCCTAGTCTTGAATGGGACCGATTAGCTGACGCAAGCTAAGCAACGTCGTTAAGATCCAGACAGGACGGAATGGGACATTCGTCTTGTTTTGTGATTGCGAGTTGCATTCGGGATGCACAATGCAGTTTGGAACGGACAATGCATCGTAAGTCTTTGGTGTGGGTATTGTTGGTGAAATTGTTACTGGATTGGTTATGCTAATGATAATGTTATTTTGTTAAGTGTAAAGACCAAGTTATGTTTCTGTTTTTTAAATTGATTCAATAAAGTATAGGTAGACAAACTGGAAGCAAACTGGCAGCCTATATGTTCGCCAAATAGTTTATTTTAAAATAACCACATTTCTACTACAGTAATAGACTTACTCTTAGTAACCTGTAACAGTATGACTGAAAAAAAAGTTTGTTAATAAATATTAAACATGACTCATTTTACAGGAAAAAAATTACCGTAAACAAGTATATAATACATCTATATCTATACTAATATTATAAAGAGGAAAGATTTGTATTTTTGTATTTTTGTATTTTTGTATTTTTGTATGTTTGTAATGAATAAACTCAAAAACTACTGGACCGATTGCAATAATTTTTTCACCATTAGAAAGCTGCATTATTCAGAAGTTACATAGGCTATATAGTATCACGCTAGGTCTTATAGTTGTGGAGCAGTAACCGAAAATGTTTCAAAAACGGGGGAAAGTATCGTTTCTGAGGCCTTCCGTGGCGTGCGCTGAGCATATAGTTAAAGTTATACAAAAATGCTCTATGGATGAATTGTTCATTTTAACATCATCTTTAAAAAAGTCCGCGAGAGCATATGTCTACCGTTTATAGTTTACCCATAACAATCGTTTTAATGATTTAGATGTTTGCTCCAAAGTAATCTTCTATATTAATAATTTTGTCAAGGGGTACGGTAGACTCGATTAAAACCTTACATGAATAATAAAACATCAAAAAATGATGATTTCGAGTCGACAACATACATCCGCAAATTTCGGATTGTCGAGTATTTTGTTAAATTCAAAATGTGTTGACAGACGAATCAAAGTCACCATCTTGCCGGAATTATTGAGTGAATATTGTGTCAAAACTAATTTTCTTCAGTCATTGACGTTTCGCGGAAACATTGTTTTTGACACATTTTTATGATATACTCTTTCAGGGCGATAACAGATACTGATGAAGAATAGATAATATAATTTTATAAGGACCTTTGCCAAATTCTAGGATTGACTGACCTATCGACGCACAGCCTAAACGGCTAAACGTAGGCACTTGAAATTTGGACCGGACGTAGCTTAGGTACCAAAGAGGTGCACTAAGAAAGGAATTCTCGAAATTCACACGGGAACGGGAATAATCGGGAAAATCCTTTTGTATGAAAAATCTAAACCGCTGAAGTTAGATGCTGTAAATTTGACATGTAGGTACCATAATAAACTTAAAGCTTATGTGAAACAGGATATTGAAAAATTCTTACGGGAACGAGAGTTAGCAGGATAAACTTTTCTATGTTAAATCCTGTAGTCCACGCGAACGAAGTCGCGGGCACAGCTAGTTATTAATAAATAAATATTATACAACCTACATTGATCTAATCTCGTGGTAATAGCTTAAACACTTCTGTTACGGACACCAGAATCAAAAGTGGATACACAAATTTACATAATTAATATATTTGTCGGAGAACATCAAATATTACGTTTACGAAGACTTCTGTTTTGAATCCTAAGCGTCAAAGTGACAGTTCAACTTTGTTTCTTTTTAATTTTATTTTTTAATCGATTGTAAAGATGGCGTGCATGTCGATACTTTTAATTTTATTAGAATGGCAACACTGGTTTAGAAGTCAGTTAAGCTTCTTTTTAAATTGTCAGTTCGTTCATTTAAAAATCGAGTGACCGCCATTCGGTTCATTCTGTTACTGATCGCCGTAGAGTAAAGTTATCCGAAGACATCACGTACATCTCGACATATTTTTGTGTAATTCGAATCTACGTTGGTCTACACGCCTGCTTTATTATTTTGAAGAAATTCCTCGTAATGGACGAGCAATCGAGCTTCGTAAACGCCCCTTTTGAACACCCGCCGTCATATTTAATAACACATTAGTACTTGTTCAAACACCGATTTCGTCTCGTCAGGAATCAAATCCACGACTCTCGGAACCATAGGCAGTGAGTCTGGGTCACTAACCACTGTTCCACCGAGCAAGTCAATATAGGTTACTATATTGTTGTGTTTGGTAACATTTTGTTGAAAACGGTGTACGGAGTTTTCTTATCGCAACAATTTTCATACAAGCAGACCGAAAATATGGTAAGCGATTGGCGCGTCGCCTATCGGCGTAATGCGACAACTTGCCAAGCAGACCCGTCTCATGATCTCTTATTAAACGCCAAAAAGTGCCACTAGACTCCAGTAAATACACACCGGTGCCAAATACTTACTATAAAGGCTCAATGGTGCCTCAATGTCTCTTGGTCTAGAAGTCACTTCAAGTCCTGGAATTATGTGACAAACATTTGTATTTTTATTTTGACAGAATGTCCTCACTCCGCATGATGGTGATCGGCAGTGATAGTGAAGTGTGAGATTCACATTATTATAAAGAACTTTTGCAAATGGCAAAAAAGGAAGCCGTTTGTATAGATTCGTCATGTCTGTCTGTCCGTTTGTCCGTCCGTATGTCACAGTAATTTTTCACTGTGGAACTTTTTCACGTGATCCGACACGCACTTGGCCGGTTTTTCAAAAATACTTTTATCATGGCTGCAGTTAGTTAGTATTTAATTAGGTTTGTTCGCTCATGACCTTTATTTTTAGGATTCAGTACGCCAATGACCCGGGAATGACTTCGGTGACCGTCCATCTGTCCATACGTCGGTCCGTTTAATACTAAGTATACCAAGAAGCTCGTTAGCTAGATAGTATTTTTTTTTTCAATTAATGATATATTTTTTTGCTATAACGTTAAATACTAATCAACTAACTTGCTACCAATCAACCAACGAGGCAGTTGATTGGTAGCAAGTGCTGCATAAGGACCAAGAGGTTCCCGGTTCAAGTCCGGGGTCAGGCAAAACTTGTGTAAATTTTTCTGTAAAGAAATTAATCAGCCCGGAGTTAGGAAGTTGGTGTTTGCACCTCCGTGCCCCGGTAAGCACGTTCAGCCGGTGGTCCTGCGCCCAATCTCTTATCGGTCATATTAGATTGCCGCCTCACCGGACTATAAGAGTAAGAGAACAAAGAGTGCACTTGTGTTTGCGCGCATACTTGTGCACTACAATATTTTCTGCGCACTTGGCTGACCTCAATAGATCGGCTGTCATGGGCGAAATTGGTCGGATGTTTTATTAATAAATACTAATATAATCTAACAAAACGTATATTTAAGAGAGGCGCCCCGAACAATATTTTTTGCAAAATTAACCAATCAAAAACATAAATGTGAAATGAGAGCCAAGTTCAATATTATGATAATTGCCTTGGTTGTTGACTTCAACGACAAAAGAAGTGAGATCTAAATGGGTGCCAAGTTCAATGGTCAACCCTGAAATTTATTTATAAGTAACACTATAACATACCTATCATATCTTCTTATAACATAAGATAATGTATGGTGGTAGCCTATGAAGGTCTGTCTTGGCTAGTTTCTATAAACCTACCAGCGTATTATTATGTTCGCTCGCTAGTTTCTACCAACAATCCAAATTTTCGACCGACAAATACCAAACTAACCAAGACAACTAACTAGACTACTAACTAACTAACTAAAGAAAACTAGCCAAGACAGACCTTCATAGGCTACCACCATACATTATCTTATGTTATAAGAAGATATGATAGGTATGTTATAGTGTTACTTATAAATAAATTTCAGGGTTGACCATTGAACTTGGCACCCATTTAGATCTCACTTCTTTTGTCGTTGAAGTCAATCATTTCACATTTATGTTTTTGATTGGTATCATTACTTTTTGTAGAAAAGTATATATCATCGTAACGCCGTAGGTCCTTTGAAAAGGACAAATTCAAAACTAAAACTAGACTTCTATACATAGTATAAAATGAAGTTGCGAAGGGCGCCCAAAATGTGTTTGTTACCTAGGATCTCAAAAAGTACTATATCAATAGCTATGCAGTTTTCAATAATGGAAAGAAGACATTCCAGGGATTCTATAGGTGTATGATTTAGGTGTACCTACTTAAGAAATTATTAGAGTAATCGTAACAGTTATCAGACGGACGGAAGAAAAACGAGCTTTTTGGAGGCTTGCATCGCGTGCGCTGCTGAAATAACTCAAAATACAGAATAACAATGTATGGGGGAATTATTCTTCTCAAAAAGTTCTATAAAAAAGTCTGCGATAGCATATGTCTATCCTTTAAGGTTTAGCCACAATAACGATTTTAGTGGTGTTCAAGTTTAATTTACGAAATATCTTATTTTTCAATTACTCGATGTTCCTACCGACATAGACCAATAAACATAAAACAAAATGCATATCAAATTAAAGCTAATGAAATGAGGATTCCGAATATATACATATCATAACACTTTTATGTTAATATTAATACACAAGATGCATTTACAATGCCGAGGGCAGAGATGGCGGTGGCGGCGGCTACGTTCCGTCGTTGTGTCAGTCGGTCGGTCCGCATAGCACGACAGTGGCGGCTAGTGGCGGCGCGCTCATGTTGAGGTGCGCGACCCGAACCCCCAGACACGTGAGGGCAGACAACAACGATGGTTGTGTCGAATTATAAAATGTTCAGTGCCTCAACAACGCCTGAACCAATTTGGCCAACTCTTTTTTTTAAATGTTCGTTGAAGTCCAAGGATGGTTCTTACGGCGAGAAAAAATCGAATAATTGCCGGGAAAAAACAGCCCTTTTCTTTTTCCTATTTTTTTGACAGGACGAAGTCTGTCGGGTCAACTAGTTATAAATATAAAACAATTGAATCAGTTACTGTATTTTCCTACGTTTACGGGGTATAACCCTAAGTAATAAATATGAAAACCGACTATAAGTACCTACTCTTAATTGTAAATAAGTAAGTATGTATACCTAAATATATACTTAGTGCTCTGCCTTCCCCGGTATATAGGCGTGATTAGGCACTAATTAGGTATTTATGTTAAGCGTTCATAATAGAACCTAACCGCAGCAGTGGTCTCCTTTTTCACGGCTTTCAGGGTGAGTGCGACAAGCTCAACATGGTCTATTGTGCCTGTCGACCTCATATGTGGATCTCACTACCGCTTACCATCAGGTGGAGTGAGGTAATCTTGTTAGCCTCTTATAAAAATAAAAAAAAAAAAAACCTAATTATTAAAAAATTGCCAGTTTTTTATTTTTTCCTTTGTATTCATGTAATTACCTATCTGCATACCAAATTTTAACTCTCTAGGTAATTTGGAACTGGGTTAGAATTTTGATCTGTCAGTCAGTCAATGATAAAAATGAGGATTTTTGGACATTAATATCTAAATAACTGTTTGAGATAAGCTTATGAAATTTAGAACACATATTTATCTCGCAAGTCACAATATATGAGCCAAATTTGATACGTTTATGTGAAATAGTTTTTGATTTATGAGGGGTTCAAAAGTGGTTCCAAATGGTTCGTGTAATATTACACACGGTGCGGCTCGCCAGTTCTGTTTCTTGAACTTGGCTTGACACGCTACCGCGTGTCTAGATACGGACCCCTCTTTTGCGAGTCCGACTCGCCCTTGGCCAGTTTTGGAATATGAAACCCTGAAAGTCTAAACACCAGCTGTACCGAACAAACACGAAACACGATCAAATATTCAACCGGCAGATCAAATTTAAAATTTAAAAGCCAGTTCAGCCGCGGGTCGCCCAACGACACACCTAATCAACATTGTATTTTTCTCCTAATAAATGTTTCAAACGTAATCCTCCGAAATAATCCAGACACGAAATTAGAACAAAGTTTCACCCACTACGTGGTTTTTGCTTGGTTAAGGCAAAAAACATGCTAATGCAAGAAAGACCTTTCATGACCAAATAGGTCACATCTTGAAGAAAGGTCAAATCAAATGTACTTACCCGTAATCAACGAGAGTGCATGAAGAGGTTGAAGGATGTGTGAAGCCAAAGTAGTGTGCAAGGACTACGGTTTTGAACTTAAACAAACTCTGCAGATTTATAATATTAGTATAGAGATTTATTGAGATTCATTAGGGAAACACATTTATTTCAGGTCTTTAAAACAGTAGTAGGTACAAAAGATATATTAAGTTCTCAATCAACGCAATCTGTCGGCTGCCTTTGCCACTCAATCCAAAGAGCTGGTAATAAATAATCTCCCACAAATCGAGATATATACGAGTTAATCGATTATTCACGACTTCCAACCACGTTAGAGCAACAAGCTAATCAGTCTGATTGGTCTGAAATCGATTTTCTTAGTGCTCCGAAATGAATTACCTGTAATAAGAGGGGTTTCCATTAGTGCCTATTTATTTCTACATAAATGGAGCCAGTCCTTCGAGTAGTCATAGTAAATAGCTTTACAGACTGAGATTCGATTATTCAAGGCCATAGAGGCAGCGGTTTGGCCAATCAAGTGATGGATACGATTTATTGGGAGAGATGATATAGAGGTGTCTAGACGACCTTTCGTACGACCTTGTTATTGTTCATTACAATTATGTACTCACACATATTTATTTTGTTTTTTGACAAGTCTTGTGGAATATCATATAAGTGATAGTTCTACATATAGAGTTCATTTATTCATGGAACATATATTTATAAGTTTTATGGACTGTTTAGTGTCTATTTTTATCAAGTTCAAATGAATTATAAATTTAAAAAACACATTGGAACCTGGCGGGGTTTTTTCTGGCTACCACTTGTACGGAAAGGAATGGCTTTAATCACTGGATAATCAATGCTTCAGATGCAATACATACTCTTAATAATATAAAACCCCCAAAACGACTTCATCTACAAGATTTTTTGCACTCTCTCTAAGGAGGCTGTCCGCCAGCGGTGTTTTGAGTGAAGGTTTCGCCAGGACACCGCCAATAGGCGATGAGGTGTTTTAGTCGGTATAACCAACCCCTGAGCATTGCAGTCCGCCCAGGAGTCGCGGCTGGCATTGCCCATCTCTTCGCCAGTTGCTGGGGAGTCCAACACAGCACCGCTAGAGAACCTGCTATTTATTAATTATTCTTGGCTAAGTCAGAAATTCTTTAATTAAACTTAAAATATTTAAAACTCGCCAAAATAGTTACAGTTTACCCTCAAACAACATCTCAGAGGGGAGTGGAGAAGCTGAAATCCAGCGTTGCCCGGGGACACACACCCGAGGCAACATCAGCTGAACTCCTTCCCTTTGGTCTGATGCAAGCTGCCTGTATTTTTTTCTTTTTATGTACATATAATTGTAATATGAGACAATAAATGTATTCTTATTCTTAATCTCCTCTCGAGTTGAAGGTGCGCAACTCATTTCTCAAGATTAAAATAAAGGTTTTTCAAGCCTACTCGCAAGGCTCATAGCCCCAATCGGATATATCCCACTTAATCGTTTTAACGTGGGCCGTTTTAAGACCTTTCCTGTGAGATCCTTTAACGAGTCACCGAACCCTCTGATACATAGTTATGTGATGGGCTATCGACGTGTGAGTAACAATAAAACACCTCTATGTTATGGCTGAAAAACAGCTTTAGGGGTGAGAGCCATCCTCTCCCCCGCAAGTCCGGTTATAATGACAAGGTTAGTACTCCAAGCCATCATCGAAAGTCAGTAAGAAAAAAAAACCTAAAAAGATTTCAGTTAATGCAACAGTCGATTTCACGGCTTTTACTTCTGCAGGATGTTCAAATTGTTGTATGATGCGGATAAAGCATCATCCAGTCCATCATTAACTTATACAAATACACGCATATTCTTAAGTACCTACTTAACAAAATCTATGTAAAAAAGGCTATATTATTTTATACTTCATGTAATAGTAACAGAGCCCACGACCAAAATTTTTGTCTCATAGCAATACGGCCAAAACCGCATCAAATCGATAGATAAGATTATTCTGAACTCGAAAATACCAATATCAGACATTTTCCGCGTAGCGTTTGATCTGACCGAATTTTCAAAATTGTCAAAGAATTATACCGAACTGCATCATAGCAATATGTCTGATTTGCAGACTGTAGTTAAATGATAATTCTGAGATACCGGAAACATATTTTTCAGACGTTAGTGGTGTAGCGCAAACCCGTAAAATCACTTAAAAAGATTAAAAATGAGACAAAAAAAATGTCTCATAGCAATACGTCTGAAAATCTTTTTTATTAGTAAATTTTGGTTATTTGATGCGAACAAAACAATTTTCAGACGGAAATGTGGACGCATAAAATTTTGAGACCGTTTTGAAAATGTTAACAAATTTTACCGATCGGTATCATAGCAATATGTCTGAAAATTGCTAGACATGATAGAATAAGTTGTCCACATGTGCAAAAAATTTATATCAGACAAATGAAGTGTAGCATCTTTTCTATCAGACAACTTTTCGATACTCAGATATCATTTAAGAATCGTATTGAGGTATCTTGAATGAAACCAATGAATAATAGTAAGAAAGGGGCAGGGGCGTAACAAGCGATGAGGCTGTTGAAATTAAATACTGATTGATTTGATAGTTTTGATTTTATTTAAAGCACACTTGTTATTTTCGTTTTAGCATATACTCCATATGCTACACTTAAAGTGTCTGAAAACAGGTTTTTGGTAATCAAGGCAGCAAAACGAAAAGTTAAAAAAAAATTTTATCCATATTGCTATGATACAGGTCGGCTAAATTTGTTGACATTTTCAAAAATGCGCTCAGGCTATGTGCTACGCACAAAATGTCTGAAAACAAACTTTTTCGTAATACAATTATAAAATCTATGTACATTATCACTATCAGACGTATTGCTATAATACCGACTGCCTTTTTTTTTTGACACAGCAGAAATGGCCTCCCACGCAGTTGCTACACTTTCGACCGTTACTATATACAAAATTCAAAATTCAAAATTCAAAATTCAAAATTGTTTATTTGCTTGTAAATAGGGTAGGTTACAGTATAGTGTAGATGTTAATTTAAAAATAAAGAAGCTTAAAACCTATTTAGCTATTAATATAGCATGCAAATATTTTGTCTCTTATGAGGTAGGCAGTATACAAAGATGATGTTTTACATCAATATATTATTTATACATATTATAGTTATCATTTATTTAAAATTTATACTTACTCAACATTTAATATTAATCTATTCATCCATGTAATAATCATATATATTTTAGAAGTTCAAATAAAAGTTATCATATATTATCCTTATAATCTAGAAAATCTTTAATTGAGTAAAAACTTTTTTCCATTAGCCATTTCTTTAGTGCTGGTTTAAATTTATTGTTTGGAAGACATTTGATATGCCCTGGTAATTTATTATAGATTTTTAAACACATCATATAGCAATTTTTTAGAAAGCGGGTGGTGTTTGGAGCTATATTTACAATTAAGTTGTTGGTTTGTCTGGTTTGTCTTTGTGTGTGGTCTTTAGCTAAAACAAATAGTTGTTTGTTGTTGATTACAAATGTTCCTACTTCAAGTATGTATAGAGATGGGAGTGGGAGAATATTCAGTGATATGAAATACGGTCTACAGGAGACGTCTGGCGCGACATTGCATATGGCTCGAATGCATCTTTTTTGTGCGACAAAAACGGTATGAATGTCGCTGCCATTACCCCATATCAATAGACCGTATCTTAAAATCGATTCTACATAAGCAAAATAAGCTGTTATTGCCGTATTTATTGAAGTGATTTTTGTTAATTTGTATAATGCAAAAGCAAATCTATTTATTTTGGAGCATACTTTTGTTATGTGTTCTTGCCAATTTAGTTTCGGATTGATCACTAATCCTAGGAAGGTTGCCTCAGAAGTCTGTTGAAGAGTTTGTCCGTTAAATTCTACTTTTATGTTTTGATGCTTTAGGTTATTGAAATTAATAATTTTTGTTTTAGCTATATTAGCTTGTAGATTGTTTTTATTTAACCATACAAGAACAGATGAAAGTGTGCTGGAAATATCTTTTTTGTGTTGTTCAATGGGAAATGATCTATTGGTGGTAACAATTATGGAAACGTCATCTGCGAATAATATTGTTTTGTTATTTATGATATCAGGAAGGTCATTTATATAAAGAAGAAATAATAGAGGACCAAGAATGCTTCCTTGAGGCACCCCAAAGTAGGTTTTTAAGAGATCGGATTGAAAGCTTTTAATAGTAAATTTATAGCCTATTTTAATCAACCTTTGTATAACAACAGTTTGGGACCTATTTTCTAGGTAAGACTTTAGCCAATTTTGTGCTGGACCTCTTATGCCATAGTGGTTTAATTTTTTTAATAATATTTTATGTGAGACTAAGTCGAAGGCCTTAGTCATATCTAAAAACAAAACGGTTGTATATTTTCTGTCATTATAATTTTTTAAGATATCACATATTAAGCCAAAGGCTGCATGCGTAGTAGACTTATTTTTTTGAAAACCATATTGGTCAGGTTTGATAATATTATATTTTTTAAAGAACATTGTCAATTGTTCATGAATTACTTTCTCAAATAATTTTGAAAAAACCGATACCAGGGTAACCGGGCGATAGTTCCCCATTTCCGTAGTGTCACCCTTCTTATGCAGAGGCTTGACAATGGAAATCTTTAGTTTTTCAGGGAAACAACCAGATTCAATTGAGAAATTTATTAAATAGGTAAGTATTGGTAAAATCGGTTCTTTACAACTTTTAAGGATTTTGGTGGAAATGGAGTCATACCCTTCTGAAAGTGTATTATTTAATTTGTTTATTATATTAGCTATGTAGTCCTCACTAACAGGCGTTAAAAAAATTGTGTTCTGCATTACTTTGTTTATATTTATATTTTCATTTGTGTTGTTATAATTACAAGAGTTAATAAAAAAATTGTTAAAAGCTGTAGCAATATTCACTGGATCCATTACTTTTTCTCCATTTTTAACAATTTCGTATATATATTTTCTCATTGGAGTGTTATTAGTCTCATTTTTTATTACAGACCATGTAGCTCTACCTATATTTTTACTCTTAGATATAATTTTTTTGTTAATTAATTTCTTAGAAGTATAAGCACACTTTTTAAGTATTTTATTATAGTCTAAGTATAGTTTTCTATCTTTTATATTTTTGGTGCAGTAATATTTGTGTTGAAGTATTCTTTTTGTTTTACAACTTTTTTTTAGCCCTTTTGATATCCAGGATTGTCTATAAGACATTTTAGTTTTTATTCTTATTACTGGAAAGCAGAGATTATATAGTAGGCAGAACATATCATAAAATTCATTAAACGCACTATTAAAGTCGGTATGTTCATATACTTCTGTGAATGATAAGGAGTTTAAATGTCTTTTAAATGTTGCAATGTTATCGTCAGAATAAGATCTTTTATACACAAATAGTTGTTCAGGGGATTCTTTTTTTATAGGTAAATTAAAACTTAGTACCTGAGCAGTATCATGGTCAGACAGCCCTAATGGGAGGATCTGGCCTATAGCATCTTTAATATTGCTAATTATTAGGTCTAGACAAGAATTATTCCTCGTAGGATTTTTAATATGTAGATATAAGTTGTATTTGTTAATAATATCTAACAATTGGGAAGCATTTTTACTATTTTTGTCTAACATGTTAATATTTAAATCACCTGTGATGATGATTTTCTTTCTTTGGTATCTTTGAATACATTTATATAAGAGGAGATCTAATTTAGAAAAGAATGTATTTATGTCATATTGTGTTTTCGATGGTATTCTATATATACATATTATTATAATATTATTGGAGCTTATGTTTACCGCACTGCATTCGAAATGATGCAACATTGAAAAATCATCGAATATTGTTATTTTTTTATAATCAATTCCTTTTTTAATTAATATACAAGATCCACCTCTTTTATTTTGTCTTGAGTAACTAGCGCCAAGTTCGTAATTTTGGATATTTATATTACATTCCTCGCCGAGTCGAATGAATGTTTCTGTAAAACACAGTGCATCTGGTTTAATTTCTTTACTTATATTTGAGAGGGTGATTTCAATGAGTTCTTTTTTATTTTTAAGTCCCTGAATGTTTTGATGGAAAATTGTGAAAATGTGATTAGCTTTAGCCTCGAAAAAATTGTTCCTTGTTCTGTTGAAAAAGAGTTTGTGTTAGTGGTACCGAAATGCTTTCATTATTATTCACTTCTATGGTAGAAGAATGTATACATATAGGCGTTTGTGCAGTGTTCTTTGCGTTGGTTTTCTTGAAATAATAGGGAATCGTCCCCTTTTTGGGAATCGATATTACTGGTTGGGTACATTTAACTTGTTGAAGATTTTTTTGTTTTTTTGAATTATTGTGTCGTCTAATCGAATCAAATGAAAGGAATTCAGTTTCATATCTAAAACAGTCGATGGATAGATTAATATTTTTGCATATCAAATTTATGTAATTCACATGTTTTGTTTGAGAAAAATTTGAGTCAATAACAGTACAGTTCTGAATATGTTTCGTCCAAAGTTTGATGTGATAATCTAATGTTTTTTTATTAAGGTAGACATTTTTATATATAGGCGTAATAAAAACAGTTGCCTTACTTAGTTTACTGAGAGCAATACATAGGTTTGAATGAAGTACATGTATATCTTTATCATTGCTACCAAAACCTAAAATTACTATATCTTTAGATGTGAGAATATTTGACAGTTGTTCGCATTTGGTCAGTAGCTGGGTGCTGGTAGCGCCTGGCATTGTGAATCCGTGGGGCTGATACATGTCGTTCCATTTTCCAAGTCTTGTTCTTGAGATGGCTGCAGAAAGACCTTTTAATTGTTCATCGCTAATAATGTAGATATTGTGCTTGTTTTTTTTATGTAATGGTGAGAAAGGTATTTCTGTATTTGTGGATTTCATTGTGTTGTCATTAGGCTTGATTTCATCCACGATGATTGGAGATGAGGTCACTTGCTTAACAGTATTACAATGTGAAAGTTTCCGTGTTTTCTGAGATGATACATGCAGAGTTAGTTCTTCATCTAATGCCGTGTCTTTGTGAAGAGGTATCTGTTTCCTTAGACTTTCATTTTGTATTGTAAGTTTTTCTATTGACTTTTCAGCTAATCTTAATCTGTGTTCCAGTCCAGTAATTCTTTCGGTAAGTTCTTTAACATAAATCTCGTTAATAACTACTTCTTGTTTTCTTATAGTGTCACCCACAGGCGTTGATGTCAATGATAAATATTCGTCATTGTCTAAGTCATCAAATGAGTTTTCTGTAGGTATATTAATTTTATATTTATTTCTAAATGTAACGTAATTTATTTCCTGGGAGCAGTCTTTAGGTGTAAGCGATGAATGTTCCGGTGATTGTGGAGGACTCGACGGAGTTTGCAGGTTATTTAACATTTTATTTTTCGCATCTGGAATAACTCCTAAAATTGGGCTCTGGTTAAGAGCGTCTCGGTGTATCTTGTTAGATTTAGATGTAGATGTATTAGACTTAGATAGCATGCAATTTCGTTTTTTAGAAGCGCTTGAATCTGTAGCAAGATTTGTTATTTTATCTAAGCAAGGGTGACACCTGTAGGCTTTTTTATGTTCTGAATTCATATTACGATATCGTGCAAATGAAACACTCGTGCAGTCAAGATGGAAATATTTATCACAAATAGAACAAGCCAAAGTTTGTTTATTCGTTATGTTTTTCTTACATTTAAAACATACTTGCGACATCTTGCGGAAGTTATCTGAACTAGTTTCATGCAAAAGGAAGTTGTCAATCGATAGATAGTTAGTAGAGCTTGTTATGATCATGCAGTACGAGAAGCATCCGGCAGATGGCGGTAGTTGCAATAATATTAATAAAAACGCAGCTGTTATTGACTGGGATTAATGTCCTTGATTGGAATTTTTTTTATAAAAAAAAATGGCATAACCTTAACCAAAGTTCGTATTTCCAAATTTTAAGACTATAACACACTGAGTTTCACTTTTAATCAGTTATTAAGATAATTCTGCAATATTTCACTTGTGTTTTACTGAGTTTTATTGTTCTTTAGTTACCTTTTCTTACTTTTATCAAACAACCACTCACTTATATAGTTTTACTCACTTTTGCTGTATTTACATCACTGTTTCTTTTACTAACATTTGCACGGATGTATTATATTATACTTCACAGAAATAACTATATTTAGAAGCAAAATAACTGTAACTTTTATTTTAATAAGATTTAAATACGGAGCTTAATGTTGACATGACGCTAGCGCCACTCATTATTATACCTAGTCGGGTTCAGAATCATACAATCTAAAGATTTTATAGGGTTTTTGCCGTATTGCTATGAGACATGGTTTTGGTCGTGGGCTCTGTTACTATAACATTAAAGCTTCGTTTTTACTACGCAACAAATTAGTAGTAACATCAAATTTTATCCCAAACATTAAAAATGGACACATAACAGTATGATGTTTCACGGAGCTTTAAAAAAATCGAAATCATTATACAACCTGCGTGGAACGCTTTAAAGCTTCACGCTATAAAAGCGGCGTATGAAAATGAACTATTAATATCATGAATGCTAACGTCATTTATATCGTCAGACTGGCTCGGTGGAACAGTGGTCAGTGACGCTGGCTATGGTTCTAAAAGTCGTAGGTACGATTCCCACCCGGGACAAATTAATGTGTGAACATCGATGTCTGTTCCTTATCTGGGTGTGTTATTAAATATTTTGAAGTATACTTGTGTATAGCACTGTTTCTGATATCCGTAACACAGGTGCTTAAGGAAGAGAAGCAGAACAATGTATGTGATGTTGTGTGATTTTTTATCATACTTTTTTATTTTAACGTCCAGTGGTTACTAAAAATAACATCAAAATGTTCCAATAACAGTAAAAAAACCTTTGAAAAAAAAACATGCAAATCAGGATCATTTAAACATACAGATTACAAAATTCAGTGAAATTAACCTTTATTATATTCCATTCAAAACAAGAAATAGACTCCACAATGCCGGCCGATTCCAGATGTGATTGAAATAATAGACAATCGAAAATAATTTCCGGAATTTTCTCCCCATTTCGATGGAGAATGAAGCAGGGCACATTATTATAATTTGAAATGGGGCGAATTATTATTTATGTTATTCCGGTTCAATTATTGTATAATTGGACCCGTAGAAGAAATGATTAAGTTGCATTAAAACCGTTTAGTCCGTTATTAGAACAGTGCCTACGTAATATGCTAATATTTGATTCCTAGTACTCCTTCAATAAGTAAATGATAATGGATTTCTACATTCAATTGTAAAGAGAGTAACAACTATCTTGTCGAATTCTTCTCGGTAGAATAGGCATACCAAACCATTGGAAGAATCATAAATATTGCTGTATTGTCACCTCTGAAACTGATTCACTTTCCATTTTAAAAGCGAGATAACTACCTTAAAATGAAAATATTATCAATTTATCCACTGAGACCGGTCACTAACGGTTCATTTTTAACCGACTTCAAAAAAAGGAGGAGGTTCTCAATTCGTCTGTATGTATAATTTTTTTTTTTATTTTTTTTTTTTTTTTTTATGTATGTTCACCGATATTTCCGTCAATTATAGACGGATTTCAAAAATTTTTTTTTGCTTGGATAGAGTTCACTTCCGAGGTGGTCCCATTTTCACCAGTCTCGTTTCATTTGCTTCTGACAATCATAATGTTATGATGCTGAGCTGATGATGGAAGGTCAACTCCTTAATAGTTGGGAGTAAAGGGATAATTCTTTTAAATCTGTGTATATATTGATACTACTAGTTATAATATCGGCAGAATTATAGGTGAGCTGAACTAATAGGGTGTAAAAAAATGTAACACTAAAAAGGATGAAAAAAAATTGTAAACAAAAAAAAAACCGCCTTCAAAAACCCGACTCACTAAAAATTACAAAATAATATAATACGAACATTAATCTGGGTATGAATTTGATATGTTGTTGAAGGCGGTGCCAATTAAATTTTTGAGGAAAACTGCATGAAATATAAACGGCACCGCCTTCAACAACATATCAAATTCATACCCAGATTAATGTTCGTATTATATTATTTTGTAATTTTTAGTGAGTCGGGTTTTTGAAGGCGGTTTTTTTTTGTTTACAATTTTTTCGACGCCATTTAATATATTAATTGGTACATAGAAGAAAAAGACTAGTCTTTTTGTTCTCACTGTCACATGAGTGTTTTGTTTGAGTTGTTTGTTTTGTAAGTAATATTGTAAAAATTCATTATGTGCTTGGTAATGTTAATAATGTGGTCAATAAACTATTACTATTCTATTCTATTCAATTTATAGACACTGATGACTTTTTACAGTCAGTCTTTATTGCAAACTAAGGGGTGTACCTACACATTATTAGTGTTAACAGTAACATGCTCCAACGACTTAGCTGCACTTTGAGGCACTACAAAATGAGGGCAGTTTTGAGTTTCATGAGCTAAGTCTAGAAGCAATCTCCTCTAACAAGGCAACCATGATAACACCAAACAGCACCGCTGAAACACGAATATGTAAAGACTATCTCGGGTGGAGGTTGCGGCATTTTCAATACTTCGCCGCTAACCCGACTCTCCCATCTATCCTGTTGCCTTTGTGGGATAGTGCCAATTACTATCTTGAACGTCCATAGCAAAATAATGGTTCTAGCCATTTTGTGTGTTGAAAGACACGTTTACCATAAATCATTACATTGGCATATGAAAAGTTGTAAATATTTGTTTTGTTAGAACATTTTTATCATATTCAATTATAGTACGGTCTGTGTATTTAAATACAATAAAGCATAAGAAAATATACTGATTTTAGTTCCGCTGACTATATGCTAGCTATTGAGTAATTTAGCTACTTCCTCAGTGATTTTAAAACCAGGTGAAATCAAGAGTTATAATTATAAGCAGGGCCGTAACTAGGGCGGTGCCAGCGGCACCCAGGCTCAGGGCGAAGACCCTGGAGGGGCGCAGAAATGACCAGACCAGTATTTTTAACCCATGTCATCTCACGGCTAGGCAAAGGTCTCCCCCAAACCCATCCACTGCTATTCAATGCCAGGACGTGCCAGTTCCTTGATAGCTGGACCAGATCACCTTTTCTTGGGCCTTCCTTTTCGGTGAGAACCGTCTTCAGGTACCCATTGAGTAACGATTTTGGCCTATCGACAGTCTTTAGGAGACGAGTATCTAGTTTTATTTCTCAAGGACACAGTTTTGAAAGCTCGCATTGGCCGCATAAAAAGCTAGTTTCGACATAAGTTATCGGTAGTATACCAAAACATCCTTTTCTGTCTTTTTATCGTATGGTTGATGAACAACCTGGTTTCAGAGTTTTTAAACCGCCCGTAGGCCATTGACATGGCTTCACACATCGTTGAAAAATTTCTCAGGTGTGCTGCCTCACGATGTTTTCCTTCACCGTTTAAGCATCGAATGATGGTACATATGAATTACAATTTTTTAAAAACACATTGGTACCTGGCGGGGTTTGAACTGGCGACCTCTCGCATGGCAAGCAACGACCTTAACCACTCGGCCATCGACGATTTTTTTCCTTTTCTGTGGCTAGGGGAGATAAGCTTTCAGCAGGGGGACTTTGGAGTCATTATTTGCTCCAGTGAAGTACAGTGCATTGGGCGACTGGACATAACGAAGTCACGCTCATAAAAACGCTAGAGGCCTTTAAAAATTACAGGCAAAATTGTGTCAAAAATCCCAACACGAGCAGCTGTTTGCTGGTTTTTAAATATGCTGTTGAGATATTTTATTCTTATTTTAGTGGCGTTAGCTTTACGACAATATAAGTTTTTGTGATTACAATCACTGTAAAGTGTCTATTTTTAACAGTGGTATTACGTCGGTTTCTAAATAATTTTGTGTAACGTCTTAATATAATATGCGAGTTTTGACTGTGTAATAAGTTTATTTCCAAAAATACCTGACACTGGCTGGTTCTGTGGTGGTATGAATTATTTTTTTAGTGTTCCTTCAAATAAAAGGCGGTACTAATAGATCCATCAAACCGACACAGTAGTCAAACAATCTCCCTTTCAGGGTCGTTAAGATTACCGCATTCGCTCAGTCTCATTAGCTTCCTTTGTCAGCGCTTAACGCCTTGTGATAGCCTAACGAGACACATTAGTGCTATGAAGCCGCCATTTTGACTTGCTCGATGCCGCATTTGGTCTGTCTTTTTTAGGATTCCGCAGCTAAAGAGTAAAAACGGGACTCTATTACTAAGACGGACGGCGAAGACTTCGCCGTCCGTTTTTCACTAGGCTGTATCTCAGGAACCGCTGTGGCTAGACAGTTGAAATTTTCTGATTTATTTCTGTAACAAAAAATATTAAAATGCATTTCCTCGCCTCTAGATGGCATTGACCACATCGATAAAAGTTCAGACAAAGTGAAAAACTTTGATCTTTAATATCTAGCTTAATATTGCACTTAGAATACTTTATAAATATTCATATATAACTAAGACTTCGCCGTCCGTTTTTCACTAGGCTGTATCTCAGGAACCGCTGTAGCTAGACAATTGAAATTTTCTGATTTATTTCTGTAACAACAAACATTAAACTCTTCTCCTCCTTCGGCTCCCGTACAAAAAACGTTTTTTTTAATATTTGTACGGAATGTTTTATTTTTTCTGGCGCATGCAATTTTTTTTAAGCTTTGACAATTATTGTGTGAAATGCATTTTGTATTTGTGCAATATTGACATAATTCAAAATATTTATACTTAAATCCTATTTAATTTAGTATCTAAAAAGTTTGTTTGCTCACCATGCGATTTGTTATATGATATACGTGTAAACACGTTTAGGACTACAGTTCTGTTTTTAATTTATAAGCTGGAATGTCTGTATGTGCAATAATGATTGTAGTCTGTTGTGTTTTCCTATAAATAATAAATAAATAAATATCCGGATGAGATATTTACATTAAAAAAATATATTTATATTTCACTGTTGATAATGATTCCCATAACACAAGTGCGTAAGCTTGTTACATGATGAGTGCCTTTGTATCATATTCAAGACTTTGTTATCTTTTGAAACACTAACTTTTTCAACATTCAATTTTGCATTCGCTCTGTGTCTAATATTATTATTTTTATTTATTTTTAAGACTTTAGTACCGTAAACAGTGATATTTATAGCACACACTAAATAGGTACACATATTTTAGATATAATGTTATATTTCAAGATCCAAACCTTCATTGCGGTGTAAATTATACGGTAGTAATGGAAAACATAGTAATTACTTAATATGGAAACACGAGTAAATACGGATCCATGAAATTGTCGGTTACTAGAAGAGTGTCTAATTAATGCACTCAACGTGGGTATAAAATAGTGGTGTGCCGCCTACAGCTAGACTCGAGTCACGCTCAAGTTATTGCTAGGGAAAATATACTTTTTTGTTTCATGACGTTCAAACGAATCTCAACCGTAGGGTGGTAGACCACATTTTTGGCTGAGTGTACTATGGGTGTCAATACATAGATATTAATAAATACAACTTAACTTAAATTCACACCTAGACACGGAAAAAACACCGATGATCATCACACATCATATTTTTCCCGAGTAAGAATCGAAAATCTAGACTTGTAACTCGAAGACATCAATTCAAGTTTTGTTATGATTGCATTTTTTTTAACTTGCCATCATTGTGTCATTAAAAATGTTTACAGTTCGCCAGAGGTTCGCAAAATGTTTACGGTTTGCAAGAGTAGGGTAAAAAAAGAGCTCAATAGATTTTCCTTCATCGAGATTTTTCTTTTTGACCTAAAATCAGAACTCGAATTTTGGACTCGAACCACAAAAAAATACAGCTCAACACATTATAATAATTTATAAAATATATGATGAAATGATGTGCTAATAATATAAAATGACTACGTAGTACGAAGAAAATTAACTGATAGTGCTTCTTTGGATAATTAATTAATATCTTGTAAGAACTGTGGGTGGGTATCATATGTTGTACGTTGGGGCTATCATGATTACAAACTATTGTTTTCCTGTTTCCTTAGAAGCTAAGTTTAACCCTGATTACCATACTTGCTAATAAAATAGACTATTTAAATACATTCAATCGACAAAGAGGTAGGTCGAAGAAGAGATGGCGAGATGACCTAGACGCCCATGAGAGGAACTGGTGGGCCTTAGCCGAAAATCGACAGCTTTGGAGTGAGTTAGGCTCCCCTAGGCCTTTGCCCAGCAATGGGACAGAACAGGCTAAATAAAAAAAAATACATTCAATAAATCCCCCCTTTCTATAATCTAGGGTTCAATAGGCGGGACGAAAGTAAACGGCCTCTAAGCAGGCCTTCAGGGTGACGTTGACAGACTCAATAGAGTCTATAGTGCCTGTTGACCCCACATGTGGACTTCACAACCGCTTACCATCAAATAGAGTCAGGTCGTCCTAAAAGTTCATAAAAAAATGTGCTTCATTAAAGTGAGATATTTTACAATCGAAATATGTTCAAAATTAAACGCTTGAAAACGTTGCTCCCTTTATTGGCATTTATAATGAGCCGGTTACGAAAATAAATTGCTGTTTTGCATCGAAAATATGGAATTTTTGCTTTGGATAAATAATTTATTTAAGCTGTTTGTTTTGGTAATCGTGAATTTTGTGTTAGTACAAATATACATTTCATTGACATATTAATTTGTGGGTTGAGCTGATGATGATGATAGCACACAAATATTCGTCCCGAGTAGGAATCGAAGTTACGACTCTTGGTGCATGAGATAGGGGCACTATTTAATAATAATAATAATAATAATAATAAAGCTTTATTGCCAAATTAAAAAACATCAATCATGCATACAAGGATATTAAAAAATTACATTTTGTGAAAAAACGAATAAACTAAATAATGGTATATTTGACAATAGGTACCAGTCTCAGCTTGTGCTTGGCATAAATGCCTAGCGCTGGTTTTCAGCCTGGCCCTTACGGTAGGTCGACCTTTGGGGAAAATAAAGGATGTAGGGAAAGAAGTACAAATAAATAATAGGTAGAAATAAGAAGGTGTATTTAATTATGTTGTGAATAACTGTGCTTGTGTGTTTGTGAGTGTCGTGTGTATGTATGTATGTACATATATATAGTAAATGTCTACATAAAATACTAATGGAACTAATGTTAGCAGTGAGTCAAAGTTTACTTGGGGAGAGGAGGTTTCCTGTATCCAATTAAACATTCTCTTTGTTTCTGCTTCTGCAACTCCATTAAATGTGATCGAACCAAGCGTTTGAATTTCAGGAGATGCATAGGCTCTCGCAGAGGCGGTGGCAGGTCATTCCACACTTTTGTGGAAGCAAATTTGAAACCTCCTCTATAAAAACTAGTTTTATGTTGGGGAATCGCCAGGTTTGTCTCTCTGTGGCTTCTTAGAGGTTTTGAACGGTTACAATTGACCCATACAAATTTCTCGTAGAGATAACCTGGTTTTCGACTTTCCACAACTTTACGGAAGGTTGTTGCCAGATGTAGATGCGCCATCGAGCCAGTTTACACACCAACTTTATTTGACTGTCTCAGTGGTACAGTGGTTAATGAAACCCCAGGTACGGCTCCAAGAGTCATGAGTTCGATTTCCATCCGGGACAAACATTTATGTTTAATGTGTGAATGTGTATATAATTATGTACATATTTATAAATATATGTAGACATATATCACCATCTGACACCTATAGTACAAGCTCTGCTTAGTTTTGGGTCAGCAGACCGTGCGTGGAGATGTAATGTGCCCCATTTTGTAAATCCAAAGCTACTGACTATCTCTATGCATACAAAGGAATGCAAGGGTATGTCAGACAGATCATAAAGCAGCTAGCAAAGCCAATGTCACGCTGAACCAAGGCTACACCGAATTTAGCCGGCAAATGTCCCGCAAAGGTCGCACTAACAATGTTATCGCGTCGGATGTGTTCGCAGAACCCGGATTCAATGGAGGAGGTTTCAGTCAAAAATGCTTTTTAAAATTGCCAAGCATATACGATACCATGCTCTATGAAGTACCAAGGAGGATTTTTTTGTTTTTTGTTTGGCGACCAGTGAGCGTTTTCTTTTTACAAAAAGATGTTTTGGATGATCTTTCTCCAACTGTTGGTGCTGTGAGGTAGACAGGAATAATAGGCCCTTTAGAGCCTCTCGCCTTAACACTTAAGGCCTGCATATATGACGTTAACGCCCCGCCTGTAGAGTCATCCTGTTAGCATTTTATAAAAAACAACCACTCACTCTTAGTTTAGTGGGAAAGTGCCCTTTGATACGAACTGTGTCTGTCGGGCTTTCACGCCTCAACTACTCAATACGTGAAGGGTCGCAACTCGGTTAGCGCAGTCTTTTATTGATTAAAAGAATTACGCTCTTATAGTTAAGTCTATTAAAAACTAACCTTTCTTCTTAATCCGGCCCAATGCTGTGTATCCAAATTAGAATTACCGCTTACTATCAGGTGGAGTGAGGTCATCTTGTTAACCTATTATAAAAAAAGTAATAATAATAATAAATATCTGGGACATTTCCACACATGGTCATCTGACCCCAAACTAAGCAGAGCTTGTACTATGGGCGTCGGAGACTGATATACATACATAGATATTTTTAAATATATACTTAAATACATAATCACACCCAGACCCGGAACAAACACCGATGTCCATCACACAAATATTTGTCCCGAGCGGGAATCGAACCCACGACTCTTGGAACGGCCAGCCAGGGTCACTAACCACTGTTCCACCGAGCCAGTCAAAGGATAAGTTAAGTGAGGAGTAAGGATTAGTTTAAATTTCTTTGTCACGGCTAGACTAATATTAAGGCGCATCCACCTACTATTGAATCTCTGGCGCCATTACCAAACCGCGGCTGATTGTGGCAGAGCCTCGCGGTCGAGAACGGCGCATAAAAACTAACACCCGTTTACATTCCCTCCAAGGGAAAGCAAACCAGCCGGGATATCACGTTGCTTCTAAACTTCAAAGAAGGAAGGTATAAAGGTAGGATAATAATTTATTTTTAATACATTTAAATATTAATAATAATAAACGTTTATTGCACAAAAAGAAAATTACACTTAGTTACAATAAAAATACCTTAATATTAATCACATTGTGCATCAAAGGAATACAAAAAATAGGAATAGAACAGAGGTTCCCAAACTAGGCAGAGCCTGTATTTTGGAGAACCAGTATAATATTGGAAGTATCAGAATTTAGTAAACTATTATTTTTATAAAGCATTTCTTGAATGTTATCACTGTAAGATGTATGATACCACATTCGAGCGCCGATCGTCTATTATTTAAGGCCCTTAGTTTGCGGAAAGTACACATTTTAAATCGTGCAACGTACCGAAAACTTAAAAACTCATCAAGGGTCAGGATCATCTTCAGTGAAGGAAAACATGGTGAAGAAAAATGCTCTCCTGTAAAGAAATGTATCACTACATAGTATTTAGTTGGTAAGCCTTTTTTGAATAAATAAATAAAGTAAAGTAGCTTCCCGCATCTGTCCATCCCTATGTATGCTTAAATTTTTAAAACTACACAACGAAATTTGATGCGCCTTTTTTAATAGATAGAGGGATTTAAGAGGATGGTTTTATTGTATAAAATACCCGAAACGAAGCAAGGGCGGGACACGAGTGGTTGCATAAAGTTCACTTGGCCGCATATAGCATGCATGACTGCATTATTATCGACTTAGGTCCAGACCGGTCAATACGCCCTAGTTTAGGATAGTATAGTTATGGCTCTATCCCCTCGGTAGAGACGTATATAGGATGTTGATGGATTTATCATCCAGGGAGATTGGCCCTACCTGCCAACAGGTTGCCGAACGCTGATCGAACCCTTTATCTGACAAATTTTTATTGAAAAGAATCATAAGAAGTTTCTTTACAATAAATCTACAAATTCTCTGCTAATACTCAATAGTCGTGGGTTCGATTCCCACCTGAGACAAATATTTTGTATGACGATCAACGGTGTTTGTTCCGTGTCTAGGTGTGTACATTAAATATATTTAAGTATATTTGTGTATCCACAGTTGATACTGAAATCCGTAACACAAGTGCTTGAGCTACTTACCACGAGATCAGAGCAATGATGTGATGTTGTGTTATATTGATATTATATAAAGTACTCAAGAAAAATACAGACATAATAGTATGTATAATATTAGAGAACATATAACACAAAAGTCATTCAACCACCTGTATTTTATATAGCTCTTACCTCATTTTATTTGGTATTACGTTCAATAAATCATATTAATGATACATATTTGTTGGCACGCCGAATATTGCTCGTATAAACTGAGCCAGAATAAAATATCGTATCGGTACTAAACTCGTAAATCACCATTCACCTTTGGTTTCAACGTTATATTATCAATGTTTTCTTGCGTGTAACGAAATGTTTGATCAAGGATAACTTCAATAGCTTGATAACGTTTAAGTAATAGTGCAGTGTAAAAACTTAATGGTGCTATGTTGTACAACCGATTCCAGTTGTGGTGGTCATATTTTTTTAAGGGGACACTAAGGATGACCTTACACCACTCATTGTGAGGTCCAGAGGCTTGCTTAAATGCCGTTTTACGCCCACTCAACAAGCTCTTGAACGACAAGAACGAAGAAGGTAGTCTAAATAGCATGCCATAATGACAGGGGGCAGAAAATAGGAACGGAACCTCCTAGTCCGAGCCTGCATGGTATGATGGTAGCGCTGTCCAGCACCTGTTATTCGGGTGTGGAATGAACTAGTTCAAATAGCTCTTCAGAGCGTTCCCTGTTATAGACACGGGACACATCTCAGTAGAAAGAACCAACTGCATAAATGTGTGTGAAGACTTGATGCACTTTCTGTTACTCACTCTTATAAATAAGAGATCAACCGCTGGAACAGTTTAAGACGTTCCCGAGACTTGAAGGGTTCAATCCGGCCGCTTTACAGACAAAATACCTACTATTAGTAACAATTTAGGCCTAATCTTAGTAAATTGTTATTTTGTTGTTGTATTCAGTAGGATATCAAAACATTATTATTTCCTCACAACGATGCCTTGTTGGCCTTATCATCATCACTAGACTTGCGAAAGCCTCTCACCCCCGACTTTAGAATGAAAGAAAGACACCATAGAGTCTTTAGTCTTCTCAAAACGTAAATATTTGCCACCGTTTTGTTTTATTTTGTATTACCGCGGCGTTACCGTATTGCGCCACGGTTGAACAGACGCCACTTTACGACTTCACACCAATTACAGAACGGTAGTGTTACCGTCATAATATTACGATATGCGGCAAACGTAAGGTTATTTTGTACTCAGGACTAATAGGTAGAGAGAAGGCTTAAAATTGCGCTTTAAATATAGGTACTACGTGAATTTGTCATTTGAAAAACTCAACGAAAAAGTTGGGTGATGAAAACTGGAAGGCTATAGCAATCATGTTGGAAGGAAACATAGCTTAGTTCAAAACAATACCTATTGTAGTATAACTGTTTCGTTGGTCTATTGGTAGCAATCGCTGCGTAAGGACCGAGAGGTCTCTCGTTCGAATCTAGTGTCGGACAAAATTTGTGTCAGTTTTTCTTAACATATACGTAAGGTGATTGTTTTGTAATTTTTTAGCTATTTCTTTATTATTGCCATTCTGCGCCTGATCTCTCTCAATTTAAGTCTGATTGTCATTTCATTGAACCAAGAGCATTGTTTGTTTTGTTGTGAACAACTAAATCATAGGATGCTGGCTATCATCATCTGCCCATATACGTCCCCATTAAAGAGCTCGTGCTCTTGAGCGGGGACGTATCGCTCAAGTTTAGGGTAGGCTCGTGCCTACCCTAAACTAGGGCGATCTAGCCTCGACCACACTGGCCAAATGAGGGTTGTTCAACTTCACACAACCTTAGTATTACTTCGTGAGTGTGTAGATTTCTTCACGATGTACTGCATAAGAGTGTCAAATAAATGTATGCCATATTACCTACAACATTTTCTCTAAATAGTAACAGATAAATCATACTACCTGGATTTCTTTTTGTTTTCCTCAAGCGCTACCAAGAATCGAACTCTGGACGATTGCTTTCACAATATTTACTTTCTCCGAGCAGTGATTCGCGCCGAGGATAGGCGAGTAGAAAACTGTTTTTCATTTAAATTTTATGATTTAAAAATATTCCATTTATAACCTAATGTATATCCTTACTAATATTATAAACGTAAAAGTTTGTGAGTATGGATGGTTGGATGGATGGATGTTTAGTGAAAATTAGTATGGGAGAACTTTTACGTGTTTATCAAACTTTTTATCTAACTTGGTATGGAGGGGGGACTAGGCTTGCGGGGACAGCGGGTCGGGGATACACGGTCAGGTTCTACAATCATAATATCTAACATCAGATTTTACGCAGACGAACTAGACGACTCTAGTATTATATCATACACTGTTATTCATAGTCTCAATGTAACTGACATGATTGGATTAATCAATCCAATCATGT
Organism: Maruca vitrata; assembly: GCA_039566165.1. NCBI lineage: Eukaryota > Metazoa > Arthropoda > Insecta > Lepidoptera > Crambidae > Maruca > Maruca vitrata. Next base: position 2,122,121 of record CM076913.1, read on the forward strand.
CTATCTATCTATATATAAGCGATCCCAAATGATAGTTAACGTTATAAATTAATGTTATTAATTTTTTCCTTCATAGTACCTGTGTTATACACTTAAAGCATAAAATGTAAAACTACATACTATACGTATAACATTTTAAAACATATCTACCTCATAATATTAGAACAAGGTCGTATAACAAGATAAAAATAGTTTATAAGATATGACTCAATCTATGAATCATAATGTTGGAAATAATGAAACAAGCATTGAAGGCAGTTTTCTTTAATTAACCTCATTTTTAGCACTTGAATACACAACTTACACCGTTACGCAATGTGTTATTTCTAGAAAATACATTACTATATTTTTAAATTTTTAATATATGCGATTCTAATACTAAAAATATCTAAACACATGAAATAGGATCCATATATTGTACCTGTCGACCTCACATGTGAAACTCACTTACCAAACTTGGATGTAAGGTGTGAGGTCATCCTGAAAGTCTTTTACAAAAAATTATGTCAAATATTTAAACCTCGCCCAATTAAAATTATGATTTAAATATTAAATTGGTAATTTAAGACCTACTTTTGTGGTCGACAGTACCTTGTAGGTTAAATTAATTTCTTCATCTGTTCCTATATCAGACTTATATAGTATGTTTATTCAACAAATACGTGCAAGATTTAATACTAGAGCACTAAAGGCATTGTATCCTTTGTAACACGATTTTCGTTTAAAAATAACGACATTAAACCCAAAGAGGTTGCAACCCCAACCCCTTTTCAATCATACCGCAGGCGATTCATCATGATATTAAAATCTAGACTCTGTAGCTTTCCGCTTTCGCTGTGATTCTAGACTGTGACAAATCACTTTTTCCGTCGGAGTGATATTTCTTTATTTCCTTTTGTGCAGAAACTTATCAACACCGGCCAGCCCTGTCGTTGGGCTGTGTGGGGTCAACGACCTTTCTGTTTTCACTTGTATGAGCCGGTTATTTAGCACCTTCCGTTTAATGCAACCGGTGTTTGTTAATTTAGTTCCCATGTTAATAGACGTTATTGGTACCTACGTTAAGCCGTTCGTTCCTCGTCTAATTTGATCTCCGATTACGTCGGATTGTCTTCTCATTAGGATATAAGCTTTGGATCTAATTTACTTACACGTAGTTTGCTAATGGACATCGGCTCAAACTAATAGCAATATACAATATACATTCAATAATTTAATGTTGATAAGTTTTACTCAATAATGGCAGGCTAACACGATAAACTCTGTTTAATGGTATTAATCACCTTTACGACCAACAAGTGTCCTAGATTAATGTTCCACTGAAGCAGTTTTGTGTCTAACTGTACCGAGCAACGTTTCTGTATTTCCTTCTGTGCCAAGACTATTAAACTTGGACCGAAGTGTCCAAATATTGCCGCTGGCGACCTGAAACGAAACTATTTTATATCCCAATATTTTTGTGCTCGATTGTACTATTTACGACGTAGATGAAAACGGTAAATCAAACTGAGATTAGCCAACCAATCGGGGAAAACACTTCTATACCTACAAGTTGTAATAAACAAGAGCTTAGACTACACCTGCTAGAAAAAATAAAGAGTAAGTTAGAGTAAGTAAGTACAGTCAACAATATAAGTGCATGCGCGGTTTTGACATTTTATCGGCCTTACATCGCGTCACCAGTAAGAAGACCCATAAACTGTAGAATAAAATTCATTCTCACTGTACGTTATTGATTTGTAAACTGCACACTTTGTTTGAGTACTTACATAAAATAAATGTCAGTAAGTATACGTACGTTACGTGTGGTAACATTTGGTACCTGTATATTCCATGTTCTAGAAATAATACGTTGTTATAGAACAGTTATGCAGCTCTGTATGTACCTTATGGGTCAGTAATTTCTGCAATCATTCAATTCTTTCCCCGGTGCTGCCCCAATAGAGGATAAAGGGGATCAACCGTAATCGACAAATATTTCCCAAATGATTACTTAAATTATATATTGAACAAAAATGTGAATGTATTAAAAAACGTTATTAGTACCGAGTAAGATTTTTCTGCTTTAATATTAATTTAAACTACAACACTTCTTTATAATTAATTATTGGCTCCAAACAGAAAGATTTTAATTTCTGAGTTATATAAAATTCTCATTTCCATATTTCGGACTAAGGGGGGCTATACTACCCTAAACTAGGGCAATAAACGCCCGTTTAGGGCAGGCCTGTCCCCCAGCAGTGGGAACGTATATGGGCTGATGATGGAAATGATGATAATATTTTGGAAACGTCTTTATTACCAGCGTGCCAAATTTTAGAACATTGGGACTTAACGCAGATCTAGATAAAGTAAATTGAAAATTCACGTTTGAATCCACCTGGACGGTCTTTAGAAATTTTATAATTTACATTAGAGCTTTAAATAGCATTAAAAAAAGATAAAGTAGTAAAGTTACCAACATTTACATTGAATGGAATCATTACACGCCTCAAAAAATTCCAATAGGTAAGCATTAATTAATGCATTAAAGCAAAAGACATTACGCAGATTTATTTTTAACCAAAAGACACACCCAAATAGTAATGCTCTGACAAGAACCTTCACCGTGTATTTGTTCCAAGAGGTTAGTTGTCACTTTACCCCGCTCTCCCCAAACAAATTAGTGTCCCCCATACGCACACTACCTGTTGCGTACATTTGTTTACTGTACAGACTACGAAACCCATGGAACCTTCCAGAAAATATTACAGACACAAAAGAACACAGGCGACTTTCAACCTTATCGTCCATAGCGCAGATTCGACTTTAGAATATGGATTAGTTAGCTAATACGCTCAGTGTATGTGTTCTGGAACTTTTTGATATATGTCATGTCTAATGAAAGAGATTTGAAGCTTGAAAATAGAGCATTTAGGTTTTGTTTCAATTGTTCAGTACTGGCACTTTCTACCTTGTTACAATTGAATCAAGTTTGCAATATTAGGTAGAGTCAGCATAGCATTACATTATTTTTTCTTGGGTAAAATAATAGTTTTATGATGTTTGAAAACTAATTTCGACTATTTTCTTTTTAAACATCTTTTCTGAAACAATAAAAAATTATTAACATATTTATTTATTTTTTTGTAACTCGTCTGTATTAATCTAACTCAGTATTTTAGTGAATTAGACGATAAATTGTCCTAATTTAAATTGTACATTTCTAAGGAATTCAAATATTAAGGAGATACTAGTATTCCTTAAATATTTGAAATCCCGTTTAAGTCTGTATCACTACTACAGCTGCCAAATTAGATAGATTAACTACTTTAATATTATACACACTTCACCATGTTACAAGTGCACACACTTCATTATTTCCTTCAAGATACGTAGTGAGAGTATCTATTTTGTGATGAAAAAGGCACAAAACACTATTTAATACAACAGGCAAAACAAAAGCAAAAGTAAAGTAATAAAAGTCTGACCCAGTGCCGTTGCTAACGGTACACGCACACAGAGGCGTCGCGTGCGCAGCCAGCGGTCGTCAACTCCAACGGTTATGTCACTAGGAATGTAATAACAAGACTATATCACAAAGTACAAAGACACAAAATATTAGTCACAACCAACTACAATCAGTTCGCTCGCGACCATGATTGGTGTAACCCAGTCGAAACGTCGGGCAGTAAGTAGCTATGTAATTTCTACTCCTAATATTGCGGGTAAACCCATAAAGACTAATATTTAGTGTAATGGAACGCGAAAGTCTAAAAAAATCTTACAAAGACACAAGCTCAGACTTCTAGGAACGATTTATCCGAGACCAGAAAAATACAGGCACCCCAAACCCAAAGACATTATTGCATTTGATCTTCGAGGAGCAGGTGTTTATAGGTAAGGGTAACACAAAAGATCCCTGAGAGTCAAAGTGAATCGGATAGACAGTCCCCACTATCAGATAATTTATCACAAAGTACGTTGATTAGAATGGGAGCTGATCCAGAAGTATGTTATTTAGGTATTCCATACCTTCTGTGGTGTGAATATTTGTATAGATGATTAAATTCAAGATGATACATTTACACACCCAGAAACGACCGAATGAATTTCTTGTGTAGCAGTTTTCCTTTTGCAAAAAAAATATATTTGACGCGATTGATAATGCTGCCTAATGTTGACGTTAACATGTTACATAAAAGTAAAAGAGTCATCGTGATATAAGAAATGGCTGATTGTGTTAAAAAAAACAAAACTTCTGGAAATTCTCAAAGTAAATATTTTGTCAGACGAGTTGTTCTAGAATTCTTGGTTTTAATTTTGGCCCTTTCATTTCAACTATTATTGGAAATAAAGATCACTGAACTATTAAAATACTACGATGAATAAAATTACTAAGTTAACCAACCATTTCTAAGTAAATATTATCATTGGCACCTAACAGAAAGCTTTTCACTTCTGACTAATATGAAATTTCCATTTCACCTAAGCATTACGTAAACTTGATCAAAACAAACCCGTGAATCACCGGTGAGTCAAGACTTTCGCGCAAACGTTGGTCACCCCTGGCCCGGTGCAGCTATCATCAATGAAACAAACCGGAGTACATTCTCGAACGGCCGTCCGCACCGACGCTATAAAAGACCCGCCGCCGCTCGCCGGCGTACATAAGTATTACGAAAGCGAACACAGAATCAAGACAGTACAAGTGAAAAACAAAACAAACAATGTACAAATACGGACTCTTACTACTTGCTGTGGTGTGTGCAGTGTCCTGTGAGGAAGCCAGGAAACACAGGATAGAAGATCCATTTGCAGCTCTCGACAGACACATTACGCATACGCTCGCGTACCACTACCTATGGCCGTGGAACCAGCTCATCAAAGCAGCAGCCGCGATCGACGCCGAAGAAAATCTCGAAGAACCCCAAATACAATCGGACGATGATAAAATAGAAATCCGCATGAACGTGAAGAGGTTCAAGCCGGACGAGTTGAGGGTCAAAGTGAAGAACCGATACATCTTAGTGGAAGGAAAACACAAGGAGGCAAGTCACGAGAACAGGTTCATGGCGAACCATTTCGTGCAGCGATTCGTCCTTCCCCTGGGTAGCAAGCAGGAGGAAGTGACAGCGGTCCTGAATGAGAAAGGATACTTGGTGGTTTCCGCGCCGAAACATGTGCTGCCGCCCCCACCGCCAGAGCGAGAGGTGCCCATCGAGGTGAGGCTTCCGGAGAAAACGGAGAAGCCAACCCAAGAGGAAACTACTACGGACAAGAAGGAAGAAACGGTAAAGAAGGAAGAAACGGTGAAGAAAGGAGAACCGGTGAAAGAAGAAATCACGACTGAGAAGATAGAACTGCCCGCAGCTACAACATTGGCACCAGCCCTGGAACAGCTAGATTCAGAGGCGACGACAGTTCACGGAAAGATTAGGAAGAAGGAATTGAAGACCACGACGAAAGTGGTGAAAGATAACGAAGTGACAAAGGGTGGTGAAGGAAACGGCCTAGATTACGCGTTGATAGAAGCTGACGAGTGATCGTAAGGGCCTAGTGTTGGTGAAAAGACTGAATGGAGCTTTAATCTTGGAGTTTCTGTGTCATGTGCGAGCTCTTCGTTGAAGAGCTCCAAAGTAGTATGCAGTTCAGTGAGATTTTTTGATGGTTGTTTGTTTTATTAATAAAGATGTTATTTATTGTAAGTCCAACTTTATTGTTTCATTTCATGCAATATGTAATGTGTGATAAGATATCGTTTTGTCGGTTCACTATTCTTTTGATAGCGCCTAACGTTGGATTTCTTACTTTACTACTTACGCTACTATTGATAATTAAAGAGCCTTTATAAAATTTATGTTTTGTCTAGGATTGAAATATCGAAATTTTAGAGAGCCCATTTTTTTATCTTTATGAAGAAAATACAAAACTTACAGTTCAAAAAAAAAGTAAACAGATGTCATACTTTACACATACGTAATGTGTTATAATGTGTTAATACAATAGAAAATTAACTGCAACATTCCATTTCACGCAAAAGAAATTTATCAAACATTAACGAATAGCCAAATAAAAAGCAGTCATTGACACTTTAACAGCCCTTAAATCATATTACAAGTCCATAAAGTAACTATAAATGACATAGTGTGTATTAAACTGGAAAGACTAGATCAGATACTGTTATTACAAGATTTATTAGCAAGATTCGTATAAAATTCGCGATCGTACATTGAAGATGATATACATAATTATTTGAAACATGATATTCCAAAAATCGGCAGTAACGACCACTCAAACAAAGTTTATGATATCAAAACAATAATTGATTGCACAATCATTTCTAGTTATCTACAGTTAATAGTTTTTGTCTCCGATGAATCGTAAGAAACCCAATTAAATTACACACTTCATGTTTTGTCGAAAAACTAATTTCCCACGTTCGTGTGAAAATCACAAGTTACAAAACAATTGTTACGTAGGATACGATTAGGTAAGGTGGTCTATGGTGCCAGTGCTTGATTCTGCAGGCATATTTTTATTAAATGCATCATCATCATCATCAGACCTTATACCTCCTCATTGCTGGGGCACGGGCCTACCCTAAACTATGGCGATAAGGCCTTAGGCAACCACGCTGGCCAAGTGTTCGTTGATCAACTACACAACCTTAGAATATCTTCTTAAGTTATAAAATGCAATAAAAATCAAATAAATCTTAAGTAAATTACAACATATTGGTATAAAGTTAATTGTCTGATTTAAATCATATTTAAATTTATTTGCATTATTCGTGTTTATTACACAATGACAGTAATATAAATTTAATTATAGAAATAAATATTTTGAACCAAACTAAAAAAAATATTCACGTATAACTATTTTAACAAAACTTTAAAGATATTCAAATTTAATAAAATAAAAATAACATGTCACATTTTCATCTAAAAACTTTCAAGTGGAACTATCGGGCCTTAATTAAATTATAAGTACTAGTAATATTATGTAGTATACTAGTAATATATATAGAAGTATTTCAGTATATATTTTTAAACTGTCATGGTTACACATATTAGAAAACTGAAACTGTCCGGGATATTTACCATGTTGTTTTGTTTTAATGAGCTCCCGGTATTTCGGCACTGTTGCAAGCGCCAAGATCACGGGTTCAACGGGTTGGGGAACATGATAAATATCCCGGACAGTTTCAGTTTCCTACATACAGATGCTATTACAGTAAACAATATAAAAATCCGCTTTACAAAATCGAATACCAGACAAAAATTCATTCCATTTGTTTGGTGTACTTAAATTCTTTTGAGTTTTCTTAAAGAATCAAGGATTCAATATAAAACCTACATTAAATTAGTACTCATTTACCTTATCTGTCTAAGAGTTTGTAAATCAATGTCTCTTAAGAGTCAGAAGATCTCATCAACTGCCTATCGAAATCTCAGCTTACTTTTTTTATTTTGTTACTTTTATAAAAAAAATACACCGAAAAGTTACTCTTCAATTCAAGGAATCAAATTAATTGGATTTAAAGGGGCCGTTTTTGTGAATACGATAGGTAGGTCTTCTTTTCATCTTGTATCGCAATTTGGATTTTAAAGTAATTTCTTTACTAAAGTAAAACTTCTTTCAGTATATTGCAAACCTGAGTCTCTTATATATTTTGAAGCTTTATATGGAGGGTAAGTAATCACAAGTTGATGTACCGTAGGTATCTCATTTACCCAATGTAGTTGGATATTCTCAAGCCTCCATCTTTGACGCTATTACACCAAAAAACTTTTCGCAACATATTACTAAAGTATTGTGTATTGCCGCAGTAGACCCTGCGTTATATATTGGCTGTTAGTAAAGAACTAAGTATCTAACTAGTAAAGAGGTATAATAAAATAACCTGTTCATATAGAGAAGTGAATTAATTGGGTCACTGCAAAGTACATATGAGTAGCTTATAGATTGGTAAACTTTAGTAAAAAAGTGGTTTCCAATCTATACCCGATCAGTTTCCTACATATCACAGAGCGATATGACGCGTACTTCGATACTTTCGTTTTACCTTATTATATTACCTATTTATATATCTGTTTTTAAGTAAGTACTACATGTTGCTATGCTCTTGCAAGACGTCATGTAGATCATATCTGTATGTTCCACCTTTATTACTGTTATATGACATGCAATAAAGGAATGGAATTCCACCTAAACTTTAGGAAATCAATGTTGTTGTGTATCAACGTAAAATCTAGCAGAGCTTTTCATTATACCTATTTACAACAGGCCGAATCAATATAATAAAATCTACATCTTGAACGTATCATCTATGTATATCATTTGAGATATAGGCTCCAAAAAAAAACGATCTGTGATTATTTTAATAACATAAACGCCTGCTTAATTAATTCCTGCAATAAGTTTAACTACATCATCATTGCGCTGAGAGTTTTCCTCAAATTGAATTTAATGACCAATGATGCCTTCCTGACACTTATGAACGAGTGGTGAATACATACTTTATTTTTAACGGTCGGGCCAGAGCGTGATGTTTCTGTGAAGAAATTACTTGCCCAGGGCACAGAAGTTGGTAGTCTTGTCTAGCATAATAATAAAAATATATGGCGCTAAATTTCTATCGGATTTCCGTCTCATTGAATTATCTATGTAAGGTAGCTGTCAACTAAGTGCACTTGTAAGATTTTAGACTTTAGCGTTCCATTACACTAAACATAAGTCTTTATGTAGAGCTACACGCGATATTAGGAGTAGCAAATACTAAGCTACTTACTGCCCGAAATTTCGACTGGGTTACACCAATCATGCCAGTTCGCTCGCGACCATGATTGGTGTCACTCAGTCGAAACGTCGGGCAGTAAGTAGCTATGTATTTGCTACTCCTAAGTGCACTTGTATTGCGCACACATTTATTGCTCCATTATTGTGTTGGCCGATAAACCGAAGTCGATTTGCCAATATTAATATGACAAATAGTACATATTCACTCCCATTAAACATGGCTACGACTACTTTGCGACTGCTTTAGGTAGAACGCAAACAAACCCATTTTCTCATTTATAGCCTAGTTAATAGTCACAATTAGTTTGAGCTGCAATAAAATTACAATGTGTGCTCACCCTTTATTGCTTTATAACGGAATAGTTTCGGAATCTGTTGGAATAATGTAAGTTGCTATTTTATGTAGCAATTTCGGAGACTGATTACTTAGTACCTAAGTACCAATTAATAGTGAAGTATTCACTGTTAAAATAATGAATTTGGACAACCGTTCCTTGAAAAGGAGACGTTGATGATCGTACATACAAAAAAAAATATACAACTCATTATAGAATTTCGCCCTTTTGTGAAGTCGGTTAAAAATGAAAGCATACGATATGTGCCAGTTCTACTAGATACACATTTTTTTACCAAGTTATTTACCACACACGGATATCTGACCCCAAACTAAGCAGAGCTTGTACTATGGGCGTCAGAGACCGATATACATACATAGATATTTATAAATACATTCTTTAATACATAATCACACCCAGACACGAAATAAACACCAATGTTCATCACACAAATATTTGTCTCGAGTGGGAATCGAACCCACGACTCTAGGAACCGCAAGCCAGGGTTCTACCAATAATCACTGTTCCACCGAGCCAGTCAACTACAACATCTATACACATACAGATAGAAATATAATACTTTATTGCCTCATATTTAAACACAAAGTATGCCTTAGACTAAAAGAATTAAGAGAGGTAATTATGTACGTACACCATCATGATAAACGGCAAATTTATTCGAAATCTGGAACTTGAAATCGAAGGATACTCAATATTTTTTCAAGCCGCCATATTAATACCAATTGGGGTAGCAATAATTCAGATACCCCCCGAGATTATTCCATTCCGCATCTTTGAGACTCTTATCTTTGGGAGACAGATTTAGATGTCCTTGATGTATTTGCCCTAGAGAGAATTAGGAGTACAGTTTATTAGGCTCAGGCAGTACTTACCCAATTGACTTATTAGTTATTTTTATTTTTGTTTATTTATTTTTAAGGCACATCAACAATGTAAACACAAACATTCTTAAATTAAGCATGCATTATAAATATTCTAGTGCTAACGTCTATTACAGATATGCACAACATGGTTACAGTTAACATTTTAGTTAGGTAGGTATTCTAAAAATTTATAGCAAATTAAAAAAAAAATTAAAACAAAGCAGGTACACAGATTTCATTTTCATATTTATAAACAGTAAAACGTTATTTATGCAAAAGTTTTTTCTTAAAAGCCTTATCCTTAGCCTTTCTTAGTTATGTTATACTGATACTGTACCGAGCCAGACATTACGTATATGTAATGACTGGCTCGGTGGAACAGTGGTTAGAGACACTGGCTGTCGGTTCCATGAGTCGTGGGTTTGATTCCCAATCGGGACAAATATTTGTATAATGAAAATTGGATTTTGTTTCGTGTCTGGGTGTGATTATGTATTTAAGTATGCATATATAAATACCTATGTACGTATATCAGTCTCTGACGCCCATAGGCCTATAGATGCTTACTTTGGGGTACTCAATACTCAATACTCAATACTTTATTGCTTCTATCTAGACACGCGGTAGCGTGTCAAGCCAAGGTTCAAGAAACAGAACTGGCGAGCCGCACCGTGTGTAATATTACACGAACCATTTGGAACCACTTTTGAACCCCTCATAAATCAAAAACTATTTCACATAAACGTATCAAATTTGGCTCATATATTGTGACTTGCGAGATAAATATGTGTTCTAAATTTCATAAGCTTATCTCAAACAGTTATTTAGATATTAATGTCCAAAAATCCTCATTTTTATCATTGACTGACTGACAGATCAAAATTCTAACCCAGTTCCAAATAACCTAGAGAGTTAAAATTTGGTATGCAGATAGGTAATTATATGAATACAAAGGAAAAAATAAAAAACTGGCAATTTTTTAATAATTAGGTTAGGTTCTATTATGAACGCTTAACATAAATACCTAATTAGTGCCTAATAACGCCTATATACCGGGAAGGCAGAGCACTAAGTATATATTTAGGTCTACTTACTTATTTACAATTAAGAGTAGGTACTTATAGTCGGTTTTCATATTTATTACTTAGGGTAGGTACCTACATAAAGTCTAGTTTTAGTTTTGAATTTGTCCTTTTCAAAGGACCCACGGCGTTACGATGATATATACTTTTCTACAAAAAGTAATGATATCCAATCAAAAACAAAAATGTGAAATGAGAGCCAAGTTCAATATTGCCTTGGTTGTTGACTTCAGCGACAAAAGAAGTGAGATCTAAATGGGTGCCAAGTTCAATGGTCAACCCAGAAATTTATTTATAAGTAACACTATAACATACCTATCATATCTTCTTATAACATAAGATAATGTATGGTGGCAGCCTATGAAGGTCTATCTTGGCTAGTTTTCATATATGAATTATAGCCGTCGCAAGTTCTAAGCCTACAAGTATTTGTCGATTTTTATTTTATAATTCCGAAAATTTGGATTGTTGGTAGAAACTAGCAAGCGAACATAATAATACGTTGGTAGGTTTATAAAAACTAGCCAATACAGACCTTCATAGGCTACCACCATACATTATCTTATGTTATAAGAAGATATGATAGGTAGTTATAGTGTTACTTATAAATAAATTTCTGGGTTGACCATTGAACTTGGCACCCATTTAGATCTCACTTCTTTTGTCGCTGAAGTCAACAACCAAGGCAATATTGAACTTGGCTCTCATTTCACATTTATGTTTTTGATTGGATAAGTGTTTACAAGGTGTTGGGGTAGTAATTATAGATACATTATAGACCCTGCAAGGGCACTGCAAATGAAATTGAAGAGAGGACGCTGTATTTTTATGGTAACTTTTAAATAATTAAAAGTACATAAGAAATTCCCTAGACTACATAAATATCATATTAAATTATATTATATCATTTTATATTATAACTTATTATATTTAATATATAACGAGCTAATATATTTAGGTTATTTATACCTCATATTTATAACTATATTTATTTCTGTATTATTTTTCAATAAGTTTTAGTATTTACATTTTATCAGTAAAATATTCTTTTTAACCGACTTCAAAAAAAGGAGGAGGTTCTCAATTCGTCTGTATGTATAATATTTTTTTTTTTTTTTTTTTTTGTTATGTATGTTCACCGATATTTTCGTCAATTATAGACGGATTTCAAAAATTTTTTTTTGGTTGGATAGAGTTCACTTCCGAGGTGGTCCCATTTTCGCCAGTCTTGGATCTGATGATGGGATCCTGGAGAAATCGAGGGCAACCTTCAAATTTTATAGGGACATGTACCGCGTTTTGCATATTATCTGAAGTCATATTGGCATTTGCTTCTGGCTATCATAATTTTATGATGCTGAGCTGATGATGGAAGGTCAACTCCTTAATAGTTATGAGTAAAAGAATAATTATTTTAATACTGTATACATATTAAGACTACTAGTTATAATATCAGTAGCATTACAGGTGAGCTAAACTATTAGGTTGACCAGTCTAGGATCTGATGATGGGATCCAGGAGAAATCGAGGGCAACCCTCAAATTTTATAGGCACATGTACCGCGTTTTACATATTTTCTGAAGTTATATTGGCATTTGCTTCTGGCAATCATAATGTTATGATGCTGAGCTGATGATGGAAGGTCAACTCCTTAATAGTTGGGAGTAAAGGGATTATTCTTTCAAATCTGTGTACATATTGATACTACTGGTTATAATATCAGTAGAATTATAGGTGAGCTTAACTAATAGGGTGTAAAAAAAAATTACCCCTAAAAAGGATGAAAAAAAATTGTAAACAAAAAAAAAAACCGCCTTCAAAAACACGACTCACTAAAAATTACAAAATAATATAATACGAACATTAATCTGGGTATGAATTTGATATGTTGTTGAAGGCGGTGCCGTTTATATTTCACGCAGTTTTCCTCAAAAATTTAATTGGCACCGCCTTCAACAACATATCAAATTCATACCCAGATTAATGTTCGTATTATATTATTTTGTAATTTTTAGTGAGTCGTGTTTTTGAAGGCGGTTTTTTTTTTGTTTACAATTTTTTTTAGAGTATAGTAAGCTTAGCTTATTAGCTTGCTAATAAGAAATTGTTTAAGGGTTTTTAAAAATTGTTTCTCGTTTGTTCCATTCTTGATATTATTAGGTAGTTTATTATATATTTTTATCGACATTACAAAAGGGCTATTTGTATGAAGTGTCATTTGAGAGGCTGGTAAGTTTAGTTTATCTCTATGGCGCAGATGGTAAGTGGAAGGATTGTCTTTACGTTTGGTATAAAAATTAGGATGCTTTTTTACAAATTTACAAACTTCAAAAATATATATGCACGGAAGGGTAAGTATTTGGTATTTATGGAAATATGATTTACAACTTTCAGTTTGTTCTATGTTTGCTATGATTCTAATTAGTTTCTTTTGTAGTATGAAAAGGCTATCAATATCTGTACTATTTCCCCACAAAGAGACACCATAGCTTAACCATGCATATGCATAGGCGTAATAAGTGACTACTGCAGTTTCTTGGTTAATTGTTTTTTTAATTTCTTTAAGGGCATAAGCAAAGCTAGATAATTTACTTCTAATTTTTTTAATATGGGACTTCCAATTTAGATGGGTATCAATTACTAAGCCAAGAAGGGTGTACTCATTAACTACTTCTAATTTAATATTATTGTAACTAAGACTAATTTGAAGGGGGGGTTTTTGGTATGGATAGAAGGTTATTAGTTTTGTTTTTGTAAGGGTCAAATTACTGTGTGTGTAAATGTTCCATAATATTTATCTCAGATATCTATACATTCTTTGATAGACAAAAGTTTTACGCATAACTCTAGGTATATTTTACGTTACTTTTTTTGTATGTAGTATGCTGAATATGCTAAGTAAAATATCGAATGTCATTGTTGTGTATCTGGACTCTATCGAATTCTGATACATTTCTGTTGTGTTTTTACTTTCTTCTAGCTCTTATTCTTAGAATCAACGCTACTAAACGCGCCCACGCGTAGGCCCTTCATCATTATCGTCATCAACCCTTATACGTTCCACTTCAGGGCACGGGCATACCGTAAACTAGGGCGATAACGCCTTAGTTTTAGTCAGTATTGACGCTTATAAAAACCAAAAGTAGAGATTGGTATCATTCAGAATGTTATCTATACTAATAATAAATATGTAAGGGTCGGTCATGGAGTAAGTTAGTTTGTTTTCAGAGATATTGTGTTTATAGGCTCAATATAATGATACTGATACTAATTTCACGATTTTTAGATTTTTTTTCTGTATGTGTGTATGTATGTATGTTCCTCCATAACTCTTAAACCAATTATCCAAATTTGATGAAATTTGGTATAAAAACACATAGATATCTGGGACACAGGATAGGTTACTTAAATTCTAGCTCCAGTAATGACAAGACGTGGCCCCCATACAAACCTAATTGTAAAAATCGAAATATACGCGAACGGAGTCGCGGGCACAGCTAGTATTTTATAAAGAATCCAAAATATCACTTAGCTTCTGGTAGAAATTGGTCTCTTGTGCAAGTCAATCCTCATCGCGTGTCTGTACCTATATAATTCCAAATAAAAAAGATAACTGTTTCATAAAAGATAATGAACCATTTGTCACTCTACTCAATAGACCGTGAACTTGAGTCCCCTCGCCCCACCGGGCAAAATTGCATTTGATGGATTGATAACATACGGAATTAGGTAATAGCCTTGCCCCTGAATCTATTCTCCGCTCAATGTCACTCCGTATATACGAGAATCACCTTCCACGAAAGAACGCCTTTGGAACAAAAATATTTATTTGACGATACAGATAAATAAATCTACCTCTACATCTATCAAATAGATCAACAAAAATATAAAAAAAAACGACGCTGAAAAAGTATAAAACAAGACTTTTAGAACATACAATACT
The DNA here is from genome assembly GCA_039566165.1 of Maruca vitrata. Taxonomy (NCBI): domain Eukaryota; kingdom Metazoa; phylum Arthropoda; class Insecta; order Lepidoptera; family Crambidae; genus Maruca; species Maruca vitrata. The sequence goes on from CM076913.1 coordinate 2,137,146, forward strand.
ATTTTGAAGTATGCAATATTTACTATGTAGAGATAAGTTTTCATGTTTGGAAAACCGCAGTCACACGTTGTCAAAGTGCTACGGTAGGTAGGTACTTGTGTATGGAACGTGTGACTACGCCTTTCCAAACATGAAAACTTATCTCTACATAGTAAATATTGCATACTTCAAAATAGTATTGTATGTTCTAAAAGTCTTGTTTTATACTTTTTCAGCGTCGTTTTTTGTCGTAGTTGGGTTTTAGTTTTTAACTGTTTATTATTTGTAGTATTTTGGTGTTAGTAAGTAGTAAAGAAGCTATGAACGAAAAGATGTGAACTATATGCAATCAGTCCATGAATATACGTAAAGTCACATGCAAATGCTAGTAATATATATATATATTTAAAATGTACAAGTAAAGCGCTTTCCAATGATACCAAACACGGCGTATTTATCTTAACTTTATTTTTTTACTCTGTATGTTTTGTCCGCTAGTGGGCGCCACATTAGATTTTGTGAAACCCTATATAGCCTATAACCAGCGGACAATTAAGACGCTTCTAATGATATGTCATTTGTCGAATTCTGACAAGCAATTTAGAAGTTATGTGGAAACAGATGAACATACATACATACATACAAACATACATACATACATACATACCGCCGTCCCCGGCGAATAAAATGGTAATCGCAAAAAGACAACTTTTCAGGAAAAATAAAAAACATGTTTTGGCGCATAAAAAAAATATTAGATATGCTACAAACTTGAGTGACCATTCAAATGAAAGTTAATTTTTGTACCTTTTAAGATGTGTAAATAAATTATTTTTGAAGTTTACATATAATGAAATATAACATAAAATTAATAATAGTATCAATAAATTAAAGATACTTTTTACTAATACACTATTACCATTTTTTTCGCGATTTCTCTCATACAATTATGAATATTGTAATCGAAGATCGCAATATTATTCGCATGAATAGTTTGTTGTAAGTAATGACAATAATGTTCGATTACCATTGTATTCTGGTTTCTCATTAAAGGGATGTTGTATGGTTATTCACTCTGAACGTTTATTTGGAGATTTAGAAATAAATCACGGCTCATGAAAATTCAGGTTAGTTTATTAAAATAATGTCAGCGTTCCCACATGACATTATTATTAATAAGAGTATTTTAATTTTTAAGAATTAATCTTCCTGGCGCTCATTCATTTCAGCTCTCTCAATCTCAATAGCTCCTCAATTTATTGCTAGCTATTAGCTGATAGTGCCAAATATAACAATAACCCTTGCGCCGACTAGAATCAAACACGGTGAAGTTATAGATTGGATACTTTCTCTTGTAATGAAATATCCTGACCTGAGACTGCGGAATACTCACCCTAAACCTCTTAGTCCGAGCCACCAGCGCCTGCATTGTATGTGGATGGCAGCGCTGATCCAGCACGTGTCGTTCGGGAGTGGAAAGGGGAAGGAGGGACTGGCTGGAATAGCTCTTCAGAGCATTCCCCATTACAGAGACGGTAGAGAACACTTAGACCGGCAATGTTTCTACGTAGTTGTAGAGGCTCTAGGGTTTTGGACACCTCTACATCACCGACAATGCGGATAGCACGTCGCTGCAACCTATCGAGGGCGTCGAGCAAGTATTTTGCGGAGCCAGCCCAGAGGTGAGAGCAATATTCCGCACATGGGCGAACTTGTGCCTTACAAAGAAGGCAGAGCTACACCGGTGTGGAAAATCGCCGCTCTCTGTTCAGGATCCCCAGTTTGCGGGAGGCTGTTCTAATCACGCTCTTGATGTAATCCCGCTGGTTCAGGTCACGGTGAAGATCTAAGCCAAGAATGCTAAGGCTATCCTATATTGGTAACGGAGTGCTCTGAAGAGTAGGATGGGAAAGGAAAGGAGACACTTTACTAGAAAAAACACACACCTGTGTCTTCTTGGCATTGAACTCGACAAGATTGTATGAGCCCCATTCGGAATCCCCGTACCCCGTCAAGCTCGGCGACAAAAAGGTTCCTCTTTTCCTCGGTTTCGGTCTTCTTTACCCCAGGTCTTCCGAAATAACGTGCGTGGACAGTGCTGTCATCTGTATAGCAATGAATATTGCCTTGTGACAACATGTCATTGATATGCAGCAGAAACAATGTCGGTGACAGAACGGAACCTTGAGGCATACCGGAATTTATAGGATGGAAACAAGAAGTACGTCCGACACAAAGGACACGAATCCTGCGCCGCTCAAAAAATCTCGCAATCCATTCTCATAAGCGAAGTGGCAGACAGTATGCTGCGAGCTTAGAGAGAAGCGAACGATGCCCTACACGGTCAAATGCTTTAGCGATATCAAGGCTAACTGCCACACATTCACCATGCTTCTCCATAGCCTCCCCCCAGAGGTGCGAAACGTACGGAAGAAGATCACCCGTGGACCGTTTTAGTCTAAAAACCGTATTGACGGTCATACAGCAGCGAGTAATCCTCTAGGTAGCGGATGAGCTGGGCGTTAATAATCCGCTCAAACACCTTACCCAGCTATGGGCTGGTAGTTGGCAGGATCGGACCTGTCCCCTTTTTTGGGAACAGGCTGAACATTCGCCTCCTTCCAAGCCCAGGGCACGTGAGAGGCGGTACAGGCGTGTGAGTACTGGAGACAACTCTGCTGCGCAAATTTGAAGTACTTACGCTTGAATACCGTCTGGGCCACTAGCTTTCCTTACATCAAGTGCCTGCAACTCAGTACGTACATCAGATTGCCTGATTCGGATATCAGGCATATAAGCAACGCAATCTTGAATTTTAGGCGGCAGTGCTCCACAGTCATAAATGCAGGAATTGGCCACAAAAAGATTGGCAAGCAGATCTGATTTCTCCTGCGGCTGATGATCCTGGAATCGTCAGGATATTTCAGCGGGGACAAGCGGGGAAGGCAGACAGAAGTTGGATTGCAAATGTTTAGACAGGCGCAAATGGAGCTACCCGTGGGATGCATAATAAGGTCCTGGCCAACACGTGCAACTCGCTGGGCATCTGCTCTGTTGTAGGCCCTTTTGGTGGCCTTGGCTGCTTTGATCAAAGTAATATTAGGATCCCGGAGTGCTTGAGCTCTGGCCCAGTTGCGGTACGCTGTCCGTTTCAGTTCAACGGCTGCGGTGCACTCACGACTGAACCAGAAATCATTTTTGCGACCGCTGGTGACATCAGTAAATGTAATGTAATATTCCATACTTACTCCATACTGATCTTACCCGCAATAGCCGCTGCACACTCCGTGGTATCACTTCCTCCAGAGCAGGTCTGACCCCAAGGGATGAATGCGAAGTATATTCACGCGTACCATCCCAATCTACCGACGAGTAGCGCCACAGTCTCCGCGTCACCTCCACGGGTTGTGGGGGAGCGGTGCATGGCACTGTTGCATCCACCAGGCAGTGGCAGCGGGGCACAAACCGACACTAGGTACCCGGTTGGGTGGCTCGTCAACAGAAGGAATTCAATACACTGAAGGATAAAGATCGATTAGCCGCTAGCGCGCGGCATGTTCTTTCGCGAATAAAAGGTAATTGCTGTTGGAATGTTTTATGAAATTAATATTTTCGGGAAAATTGTTGCATTGGCTGTTAGTTAAAAAATAATGTACTGAAGATTTTACTATTATGTTGTTGTAATGTTTTTAGTGGAATTATGAAAATGATAAAAATCATGAAAACTATTGTAATTACTTTCTAACTTTTTTTGTTAAGGAGATAAAATTCTACAAAAAAATTATGTTATGTATTGCAACTTTTATATGCTAAAACATCAATAATCGGAAAAACATGACAATCGCCATTATCATTTTATTCGCCGGGGACGGCGAACATACATACATACATAGCCTGTCAAAATCATAACCCTCCTTTTGCTTTGCCGTAGTCGGGTAAAAAAAAGACGTGTGGCACTCGGAGACTGCTACGGTATAGCTATTGCATAGCATCGTCCGATTTCGGAGCAGCTCGTCTCGATTCGTGCGAGTTTCATAGTCGTACAATACGTCTAACCGCACGCACACAAACACCGTGCCGAAGTCTACCGAAATGAAACGACGTTAGACGGTTGTGAGGTTTTTTTCGTTACGGAATTTCTTGGTTCGGTCGCCGCGCTCAAAGCCCGCGATAAAAGCTATGCAATAGCTTAAAATGAAACAAAGTAAAGACTTAGAAATAGACTTATGTCCTAACTTGGCTGGCACAATGTTAATATCACTTAATAGTATAAAGCAAAGCCGCTTCCCGCGTCTGTTAAATCTTTATAACTGCACACAATGGATTTTGATGCCGTTTGTTTAATAGACACAGGGATTGAAGAGAAAGGTTTTTTATATATAATAAGGCGTCCGACCGATTTCGGCCATAGCGGTCGATCTTAATTGAGATCAGCCAAGTGCGCAGGACATATTATAGTGCACAAGTGTACGCGCAAACACAAGTGCACTCTCTATTCCCTTACTCTCATAATTCGGTGAGACGGCAATCCGACATGACAGATGAGAGATCGGGCGCAAGACCACCGGCTTAACGTGCTTAACCGAGGCACGGGCGTTCGACCGCCGGCTTCCTAACTCCGGGCTGAGTAATTTCATTACAGAAAAACTCACACAAATTTTGCCCGACCCCGGACTCGAACCGGAGACCTCTCGGTCCTAACGCAGCACTTGCTACCAATAGACCAACGAGGCAGTTTTTTTTATGTATAATATACCCGAAGCGAAGCGAGGGCGGGTCACTAGTTAGTAATAATACACAGGAAATACATTCAGCTCAACTGGTATGCACGTTGCACAGTATGTTATATAGAATATGTTTGTTGATCTTATCATTTAAAGATCAACTATCATATAATGAATAACAATTTATTAAATTAGACTAAAAATTAAACTTGTGAAGGCCACATAATTTTAAGAACTAAATATTTACAAAGAACAGGATAACATAAACTGTTTCACCGTTTCTCGGGATTCTAACCCAAGACCATTTTGGAAATTCTGTACAGAAATGCATTCTACGGCTTCTGGACTCAAGAAACCACCCTCGCCATTGTTTGGTCAACTTGACACAACCTTAGAATTTCTTCACAGATGTGCTGGCTCCCTCACGATTTTTCCTTTAGATTAAGAGCGAATTTATTAAAACAATGTAACACTTCGAGGATCAAAATTGCTACCTGCTACCTTTACGAGAACTAGGTACTTACTGCGGTAAAAAGTTTGTTTCAACACTCTACTTTCATAGGAAAGTACAGTACAGTTAATATGCACGTAAAATATTATTGTTTTCATCATCATCATCAGCCCATTCCTGGACATAGGCCTCCCCAAATTCACGCCCATTCTGTCTGTTTTCGGCTACTCGCATCCAGCTCCTACCAGCTGTCCCGCGCAGATTGTCACTCCACCTAGCTTGAGGGCATCTTTCACTACGTTTGCCGAGACGCGGTCTCCACTCTATAACTCTACATCATCATCATCATCAGCCTATTTCAGTCCACTCCTGGACATAAGCCTTCCCAAATGCTCGCCACTTCTGTATATCTTATGTTCTTATTTTGTTTTAAAATGTAATAAAGTAAAATGTTCAAAACCCGAAATATTGTTTTGTTGAAAATACAATGTTTGTGAAAAACTGTTACGAAAATAATAAAGATTTTTTTTAATTCATATTTTTTTATTTTATTCAATCCGCTCTCGACTCACATTAATTTCTTTAAACCCTGCCATTTATTTACACTAAAATAAATAATTATTCATACAATACATAAAGAATAAGTAAAGTAAACAAACGACTAGGACTTTGTGTTAAATATTATAGAACTTAAGTTATTATACTTTTTTTAAAATACTTATATGAAATTAAATAAAGTCTGTTCATCCATGGTTTCTCAAGGTAAAATTAAGGTAAGTGCATACACAAATTTACCTTAATATTATCTTCAGACTCATAAGAATAAGCATCTCTAAAACACACTTCATCGAACATTATTAATTATTTAAATTAACATTATCTCTTAATTAGATCAAATATTAATTGCTTGTTTTTTACAGTTTCTAATTTTCTTAGGTATAACAATCATAAATTTACCAAAATGCAAAACCAACTAATTAAATAAGAAGAAACTAAGTGTTATTGAAATAATCACGATTTAGTTTTTATAAAGAAAACTAAAGTTTACCTTTAAGAGCACTAATGAGGTTTAATTGGCAGTGCGACAATAATAATAGATTTTTTAAAGTTACATTTAAATAAAAGTCTTTTGCAATACCTAGAAACAGAAATCGCAACTAAATCGCTACCACTTTAATTATGTCGAGAACTAAGCTAAACCGTATGGTTTTAAAAACTCACTAAACACCAGTTAACGAATACTCTCAATATCTTCTAGTTACCGGTTTCTTCACAGAATAAGAGCCATCAGAATCATACACCTTATTACTATACGCTGTAACATAATCTTTAGTATCGTAGCCATTCTTGTCATATTCCTGATACGTGCCATAACCCTGATACGGTCCTTGGCCATAACCGTGATAGGGTGGCTCGTATTGTTCATGATGACTGTGATGGTCGTGATAGCCGTGATAGTCATGATCGACGTACTCCACGTGATGTTCCTTCTTCTTGAGGTATTGGGTGAACCAGAGGACAAAGTGCCACCCTTTGGTGAGGAGTACGTAGAATATGATGCCGTAGATGACCTTTAGGATGAAGAGTTTTGTTGCGACGACGTAGAAGAAGTGCACTGTGGACAAAGAAACATGTAGTTTAATAAATAATTGTTTTGCGATAGGCACATGTTTGACTGATGTACATCAATAACCGTGCAGTGTGTAAGTGGAACAGTGATTAGTGACCCTGGCTAGCGGTTCCAAGAGTCGTGAGTTCGAACTATTCCCACTCGGGACAAATATTTGTGTGATGAACGAACATCGGTGTTTGTTTCATGCCTGGGTGTGTTTATGTATTTATAATTATATATGTATGTATATCTATCTCTGACACCCTAAGTCCAAGCTTTGCTTAGTTCGCGGTCAATTGACCGTGTGTGGAAATGTCCCAGAAAGTTATATGTATTAGCTTTTTGACCGCGACTGTGACGACCATGTAAGCGTTTATTGCGTAAAACATTACTCCCTTGTAGCAATTCGGCTAAAAAGTATTTCATCATCATCATCAGCCCATATACGTCCCCACTGCTGGGGCACGGGCCTACCCTAAACTAGGGCGATAAGGCCTTAGTCGACCACGCTGGCCAAGTGCGGGTTGGTCGACTACACAACCTTAGAATTTCTTCTTAGGTGTGCAGGTTTCCTCACAATGTTTTCCTTCACCGTTAAAGTTAAAAAGTATTTAAATCAGTTCAATTGTGTTAGCGTGAAAGCGTAGCTTGAATAGACAGACAAAGTTACTTTTACAATATTAGTATTTTTTTTATATGCGCAACATTTTCTCAATCTTCTTATTGGAAAACTATTCTTACTTAATTAGTGTTTTAATTTTTTTATTAGTTTGATACTAAGTGTTATTATACAGCGTTATCAAAAAGCTTTATTAACAAAGTTAAACAATACTTTCTAAACACTTTTTCATTAATTTACAAACCTATTTTCCCTGACGCCTAAAAATATCAAACCAGCTCCAACTAGGATTTGGAGGTGTCGGTCTCTCAATCTTTTTAACGAAACGATCATACTGCCACCCCAACTCGTCTGTATGTTTGTACTTAGTCCATGCGTCAGGGACGTATTTAGAGATCGCCAGGGTCCAAGCCATGACCACCAAGGTCTTTATGGCGGCCAAGACTAAGGCAATGCCCATGAAAACTTTGTAAAGGCCCGCTTTCACAGCCAATAGTATCGCCAGATTGGCTGCAACAAACAAACGGATTTTACACTGCTGTTATGATTTCTGTCGGTATCATCATCTTCACTGATTAAGACACCAGTGGAGATGCAACCATTCAACAATGAATGATTAGATACATCAGTATTTTTTTGTTTATACATTTGGCGTTTTGTGGATACATTTGATAATTATGATTAAATCTACGCTTTCTCTCCCTCTCTCTCTCTCTATCTCTCTCTGTCACTCTTTCTCTCTACTCTACTTAAAATGATTTAGAATACTTATGCTTATGTTGCAGATATTAGTATTATTAGTCTACATTACAGTATATCACTCCTACATCAACCTGCGAAGCCTGGTGCTTTGAGATTCAGGAGACTAAAATCCTGTTGCCTAATTCAGACTCCAGTCTCCCACAATATAATTATGCTTGTGGTAAAATATTTTTTGGCAAACGAGCGCATTAAAAAATTCCGAGATATTCAAAGTTTTTTTTATCAATTTTTTATCTTTAGATATTCTGTCTTCTAGTACAAAAAAAAATATCGATACGATCTTACTTGTCTGCATTTGAAGACAAAATCAAACACTTAAGGGTGTCTAGTGTCTACGTCAAACGAAATAAACCACTAGAAACATCGAACAAAAAATAACAAAAATCCAGTTAACTCCAATGTAACCTCTTAAGTCTTCTAATAAAATTGAAATCTTGAACTAAATTAATCCTTTGGCTCTTCAAACACTACACCAGATGGTAATGAAATTCTGCCATTTCTTGCTACCCCCGGTTAAATAGAAATCTTAAACAGCCTTACGTTTCAATTTACTCCATTCAGAGAGGCACCCAAGCATTAAGGGGAGGTAATGCACTTACGGTATATCAACGTTTAGATTAGAGATATTAGATTAGAGGCATTGAAAACTTCAATTTTATTTTTTATTTATTTTATTTTCTTATGTTTATATATCGAAATTCACTTCATTTTATGGGATTCGTTGATTTTTTTATTTTTTAATTTATTCATTAAGGGGAGGCAGTTGCACTTACGGTGTCAACGTTTAGATTAGAGATATTAGGGAGATTGAATTTGACATTAATGTTGCTGGGTTTTTAATGAATATAATAATAAATGGTCTATATTTAAATATCATAAAATTAAAAATAAACGCCGACGCACTCGGAATACTGTATGATCGTTTCGTTATCGTTAAGTTTAACTCTTATAGTTAGATAAAAAAATGAGCCCACATCTACTCTTCACGTCTTAACAAAAAAAAGGTCAATATAGGCCTTATTTGCTGTTCAATCCAAATTAAAAAGGTCACTTAAGTTGGTTCTTGCAATTGGTTTGTGGGAAAATCGATTAAAAGGAACAAAGAAATTAATAATTACCTGTGAGAGTAAAATAAACCTAACTACATTTTAAGTAAACGAATTAGTCTGTACGTACACCTCCCCTTAACATTGAAAACCAACACCAGCCATATTGTAAAGGGATCGTGGTTTAATAACTCTAAGGATTTCTTTTGCAATGTTTTATTTTATCTATAAGAGTGTACCAAAGTACGGAAAGTTTGACGTATTGATCTTAGCGATTTTGGACCATCTTAGGCCAGCGCCACATACGCGGATACTCCGCTGCGGATCTTCCGTTACGGAAAGGCAATACATATCAATTATATCGACCGATCTTCCGTGTAGTGTGCCCACTATTGTAATTTACATATACGTAACCACATGTATTGACGTTCCGTCAGGAAAGATGCGCGACGGAAATTTGTCGTTAGGTTTAATAAAAACAATTCAATTTATTTTCCGTAAATGTAGTTAAAACAGTATTTACTGTTACCCTAGTACATTTATAAACTCTATGTGTTCCGAGTCCAATGTGTCCACAAGCAAAATAAATATTGTTAAATGCCATACTACACAACAAATATTAGTCTTTATGGGTCTAAACGCGATATTAGAAGTAGCATTTACATAGCTACTAATAACTACTCTACTTACTAATATTAGTGTAATGGAACGCGAAAGTCTAATTTCTTCCAAAAAACATAGCAAATACATAGGTGCAGGAGGTATTACTCATGAAATGACTTAATCCATCAAAGAAATACTAAATTAATAACTAAAAATAAAAATATTTTTTGTATCAGATTTTTTAATACCGCAACCATAAATATTTAACAGTAAAATGTGGATAAGGAATAATATTGTAGATAGCATGTTTCGGATCAATAAGACTTAAGTCAAAGAATTATTCAAAGTAGGTACAAACATAGCAAGATATGGACAGTGTTACTATTTTTTATCAGAACGAAATAAATGAAAATCGCGAGACGACTGCGATTCCAGTGGAAATTGTAGAAAAAAGTATAAAAAAAGTGTACTCACTGAGCAATGCATATTTTCCTTTGCCTCTGGCTTCGATATTGGTCGATTCTTCAGCCTCGTGGGATTCAGCCAGCGAAGATAGTGCTGCCACTAGATATATGATTATGACGTTCATTTTCCTTTATATCCTTTGCGTTTCAAGTTTGAAGAAAAAAATAATCAGCTGTCTGTGTGAAGTCAATGGCTGGTATTCAAATTGTCATAGATAAACTTTTTAGGGTTAAAAACTCATCAGCGGTAAGGTTTGGGTGAATTTGATGGCAATGTGACCACGTAACTTCCAAAAAAAATCTTTATTTTCAATGAATGAATATTCTTCACCCAAAGTATGTATTCCCAAAATGTATTATGACTGCAATGCTAGCCGTAAAACACCTTCATATAAGTTTTGCTCTAACTTAGTAGAACACTCTTCACAAAAGATTTGAGCGACTCCAAAATCTAAGTCAGATATTATCACTCTTCTTTCTTTTGGCATTGAAAACTTCGGTTTTATTTTTCATTTATTTTATTTTCTTATGTTAATATATCGAAATTCACTTCATTTTATTGAATTCGTTGATTTTTTTTTTTTCACTTTTTTATTTTTTTAAGTTATTTTTTTATAATTTTTAACACTTTTCGCGGCGGCAAGTGTCGCACTGAAGCCGGTATTACAATGATTGGGCAGTTCGAACGCAAACCGTTGCCGCTTCCCGCTAATTATGTGATAAACGACACGCGAAAGTGTCCAGCGTATTAGACACTGTTACGACGAAGAGTTTTCCCGCACGCGATTGATTTAGACCGAGAGCCGGTGGGCATTTTTCATGAACCATTAAAATGTATCTATTAATTCTTAAAAAAAAAATACCGTGTGGTTTTACGAAACTAGATTATAATAGTTATATTGTTTACACATCATTATAAAGGTAAACTATACTACATAAAAACTCGTTTGTATTATTTTTTTTTAAATGGGAACTATCTGGATGACTCCACCTGCCGGTAAGCAGAAGTAAAGTCCACATATAAGGTCAACCGGCACAATAGACCCTATTGAGCGTGACGCTTACCCTTAAGCCCTGCATAAACGCCGTTTCACGCCCCGCCTGAAGAGCCCGAGATTATAGGAGGATGGGAATACATTTGAAGTATTATTTTTTAATGCTATCTGTGTGGTAACAATTTCAATAAATACATTAACAAAAAACAATAGAACAATAATATAGTTTCTCTCAGAATAAAAGCTCTAAATGCCACATTTTCCTGTTTATATTTTACACATTCTTTTTACCCTTTACCAAATGTGACTTTGTCTAGGAGCTACCAAATCTTTCAACATACTTAATTTATCCAATGAAAATTATTTATATTGCCTGGAATGACTATTCGAATTTGTCCCATGTCTCTCATTCTATAGAGAGCTATATGATTTTTTGTAAGTGAGCAAATGTTTACTATTACAGTGAGCAAATATTTACTCTTTTATGAAATAGCACCTTTACTTCTTGCGGAAACTTTATTATTTTCAATATTCGGCCATAATAATAAATATGGTTGTTCCACTTTGCGATGATGGTATTTTTTTTTTGTATCACTTCTAGATTTTAAAATCGTCAAGGAAATACTTCGTTATTATCCACACAGTATGATTTTTAAGAGCATTTTTTTAAGGGACTGGTAGCACCGGGCCTAACAATGTTATAAACATCTTCTTTATAAATCATTGACATTACCAATTCAATTTATACATGAATTGACTTAAAAAAAACATCTGTTTCATAAAATTACGATCCTTTCATCACTTTTTAAGCATTAACAAACATAATATTACATCTTGAGTAATAGTATGTAATAATTATCATCCGGCCCCCTGCCCTTAACTGGAGCGATCAGCCAATCTTCCTCGGCCAAATTCTAGAATAATAAATTTCAAACCCTTTTCATTAAAAAATGTAAGACTAATTTAGGCACTCATAGAGTTTTTTACATAATTTGTATGGCACAATTTTAAAAATGTTTAAAAAAATCTTGTATTTCATTATTTCCTGATTGTGTATTATATTTAATTTTCTATATTTTTAATATATAAACATTTTATTGTTTATGTAGTTATGTAAAATTATTTCACATGCTGTTGCTATAGTTGCCAGATTGACTGATTTTTTTTATGTACGAAAAATGTGTTTGCCTGTAAATGTTTTTTCAGTATGTTTATAATTTTAGGCTAATGTTGTTAATTTTATGTTATGGTGTTAAAAATGTTGGCAGACCTTATCTATACTATAATAAAAACGTAGAGGTAAAAATTCTTGTACTTTTTTGAAAAACGCAAAAAAAACGAGTCAGGGATATGTTTTGAGAGTAGTAGAACACATCCCCATACTCAAAAAAAAATTTTTTCTCTGTCTGTTTGTTTGTTTGTTTCGACTGACCGCCTAAACGGCTGAACCAATTTAAATGAAAGTTTGCACGAAGGTAACTTAAATTCCGGAAAAATACATAGGATATTTGAAATCACTGACAGTTAACTGGTTCCCGTGGGATATCAAAAAAACCCAAATATTTGACTGATCTCTGAAACTGTTCCACCGATTTAAATGAAACTTTGCATAGTGGTACCTTACATCCCCGGTCAAGATCTTAAATACTTTTAGTCACAGAAATTCCTGTAGGATCGTTAAAAATCTAACTTTATTAGATCACGTACAAAAAAAGTAAAAGTACTATACGGACTACTTTATTAAGAAAAATGTCATAGTAGGGGAGCTAAATAGCTGGATTTGCACTTACTTAAACGACTTGGAATCTGAATCGAAAGATTACGCTAAATCAGAAAAAAGTTTATTACACTATCTTTATAAGTGGAAGGTCAGCGATTAATACAAGGGGGCTGCCTGGTAACAAGCGGTAGAAAGAAAAAAGTTATTTGATTGTGTCAGTCATTCAAAGTGCAGTTTAAATAATCCCTAAAAAAATTGTAACGATTTGGATATGGCATAAAGTCATAATTAATGTTTGTGTCTGTTGAAAAACACAAAATCATAATCTTGAGATACTTTAGCGCATTATAATTTTATGCAGGAGGTTCAAGTTGATATCAAAGTTCTCCTGTACAATAATCTGTATTTTTTTTCTTAACATGTATCACCTCACTGCTGGGCAAAGGTCTCCTTCAAACCCATCCATTGCTTTCATCCAAGCCTAGGACTTGCCAGTTCTTTGATACATGGACCAGATCTTCATACCGTCATTTCTTGGGTCTTCCTCTTCGGCGAAAATCGTCTTCAGGCACGCGAATTCTGGTCCATCTATTGTTCTTTATCCTGCAGACATTCCGCGCCCATTGCCACATCAGTTTTGACCAAATACAACAGCAGTACGGGAGTGTATGGTGGTATATTTTATTTTATCTTTTTACCTAATATTTATGATACTCCGCTCTATAGCGCTTTGAAAAACCTTGAGTTTGGATTTCTGATTTTCGGTGAAGGACCAAGATTCTGCCCCATATGTTAGGATAGGCAGTATGAAAATATCAATGAGTTTGCGGTTCAGTGATATAAGAAGGTCACCCTTGATATACCCATTCAAAAACCAGAAGCTTTTCCAGGCGTTGTCTGCTCTACGGAGTATTTCTTTGTCCTGCCTGTATTCGAAGGAGACTGCCTAGCCCAAGTTTATACTCCTCTACATATTGCTTTACCTGCCTATTGACTGCTATCCTATCATTGGTGCTGTTGGTCGCGACCTTTGTTTTGGGTCTATTCATCGTCAGTCTAACCTCAAGGCTTTCTGCGCTTAGTTGTTCGAGAATCAACTCAAGTTCTGTCGAGGTATACTTATTTGCGATGAGGAAAATGTCATCTGCTAGGCGAAAGTTTGTGAGTCATCTATCCCATACACCAATTTCTTTTGTTGCCTATAATATCATAGTGACCTGAAGACTTTTTGAAGCGTGCTACTGAAAAGCTTTGGTGATAGGGAGTCACCCTGTTTAACTATTTTTTTTTTTGTATTTTAAATGTCAGGCGTTCAGTGTGCAGTTTGATATCGGCTGTGCTTTGTTGGTAAATGATTTGGAGAAGTTTTATGTATGTGGTTTCGACGTTTTGCTGAAGAAGAGAAAGCTAATTGGGTTGATGTGGGAGACCAGGTAGAAAAGTTTATGAAATTCGCTACATTTCTCTTTTATCTGGTATGGAGGTGGTCAGTTGTCCAATATTTGCTTACTGGCTTACATTGTTGGTTTGATTTCTTTTTTAATTGGTAGGCTGTTTGGTACTATCTGAATGTTCAAATAGAGGGATATCGCTATTCGAAGCATATAAAGGGGAATTTATAAACATTCACGTCAAATTGTTGGATATTATAAAATTCCATTTAAAAATCTTACAAGACAGAGTCTGTGTCTGATCAAGACTGCAAAACCCCCGTTGGGCTCCCCAACTATCACGTTTTTAGCTGGCAAGTCATGTCAAATATTGTCAGATTTGATATGAGTGTTTAGTTCTTCGTTAGTTCAAGAGATGTCACTGTGCTCTATTACTTCGCAATATTGCTTCAAATAGGTACTAAAAGTAATTAAAAGTTTCCATTTCATTAAACTTACGATGATGAAACAATGAGATAATAACGATAAAAGTTATTATCTCATTGTTTCATTACGAATACAATACAATCTACAAAAGTTGCACATAACAAACTAGCAAAGCAAATACTAATGTAATTCGTCACATGGCGATACACGTCCTTTATAGATACCTTAAGGCAGTGGATCGGTAGTTTGTATTTTTTACCTTTTGAAGTCATCCTGATATCAGTTACTATCTACATAGGTACAGTACGCTGTTTGCAACTATTGAAACCTGTTTCTGTCAAATCAAATACATTTTAACGTGGTTTTATAGTTCTAAAATTTGAAAAATAATTTTGTGAGTCCTAGCTACCACTCTCCTCATTTGGCTAGAGCATTGCTAAGACAAAAAAAAATTGGGCGAGTGAATCCTCTTTTAGTTGGCCGATTTGTAATGAAAATTATTTTCTAATAGTTTTTATAATTTATGTGGCTTTATTTATTTCACCTGTAATTACTTTAAGAAATGCTTCCTAAAATCAAAATGCTGGCGAAAGTTACGATTCCACGCAGACGAAGTTGCGGGCACAGCTAGTAATACATAAATATAAAAATAAATCAGGCTTAAGTCACCTACACACTGGCCAAATGCGGGTTAGTCGACTTCGAACCACCTCAAAACTTTTCGCAGAAGTGCAAGTTTCCTTACGATGTTTTTCTATACCGTAAGTAATAAAAAAATGACGTGTGGCACTCGGGGACTGCCGCGGTATAGCTATTGCATAGCATCGTCCGATTTCGGAGCAGCTCATCTCGATTCGTGCGAGTTTCGTACAGTCGTACAATACGTCTAACCGCACGCACACAAACACCGTGCCGAAGTCTACCGAACTGAAACGACGTTAGACGATGGTGAGGTTTTTTTCGTTACGGAATTCCTTGGTTCGGTCGCCGCACTCAAAGCCCGCGATAAAAGCTATGCAATAGCTTAAAACATTCCCATTCTAATCAAAAAAAATCACTAGACACACTCATTAATTTTCCACTTCTCGCAGTAGTGTAGGCATCAAAAACTCCAAAGTCGAAAAGAATTCCCTTCTTACGCACAAAACAAATCTTCTTACGCTCATTACCGTTCAAATAAGTACTTCAAGGGGCAAACAATAACTGTTTTCAATTCAATGGTTTCAGGAATTTTATTGGAACTTGTATAAATAGCCTTTTTTTTTTTTTTTTTTTTTTTTTTTTTTTTTTTTTTTTAACCCGGTGAAATGCAAAATATAAAATAAAAAGTGTCAAATCGGTCAACTTAGAGTGGCTCTGGTATACAAGAAGCATTTTTTTTTGCTTATTATTACATAGTTTTCCATAAACAAAGGGGACTTGGTAGTAACCATGTAAAACTTTTATGTAAAAGGAGCCTTGGCAAACAACCAGCATTATGCTTTTCCAGCAATTTCTTGCCTCGTCCTGTTATTACCCCGTTAGGCAAGCCCTTTACTTTGTATCCAGTGCCAGCCAAAGGCATTTCAATCCAATCAGTAAACTTTTAACAATCAACCAAATGAAAGGTAGGCATAATACGTAATCTGTTTACTATTAGACACGCTCGTTTGGAACTAGGTTTTCGAACGAGCCGACTCAAACCGTCTGTAGCGCTACCATGAGTTTAAAAGTGACAGTCTCGATATCGCCTATGTAAATAAATAAATATCTAGGACATTTCTACACACGGTCATCTGACCCCAAACTAAGCAGAGCTGTACTATGGGCGTCAGAGACTGATATACATACATATATATTTTTAAATACATACTTAAATACATAATCACACCCAGGCACGGAACAAACACCGATGTTCATCACACAAATATTTGTATCGAGTGGGAATCGAACCCACGACTCTCGGAACCGCCAGCCAGGGTCACTAACCACTGTTCCACCGAGCCAGTCGAAATATGTCTGTGAAAAACTTGTACAGCGCCCCTAGCGGTTACGCTTAGAACTAAATTCGGTAGTACGAAAAAAACAATTCGATAGGTTTTAAACGTACGTAAGTTTTAGATAGCTAACTCGTGGTACCGCTACTGATTACCATTACCAAGTTGCCTCGTAGAAGCTAGGTTTTCGAACGAGCCTCAACGTTTAGCCCTAGCTAATATCGTGGAATTGCGAGCGTGTGGGCAATCATCGTTAAATTTGGAAATAATGAGCAGTTCGCGTTTACGACTCTCGCGATACGCCGCCAGGGATGCGATCGAGATATCGATAAAGGATCGATGAAATTGTACGGTCGGTCGTGAAGTGGTATTAAGCCAAATTGGCCCCGATTTCGGCATTTGTACTTTTTTAAATATATTTTAAGCGCTAAAGCTGTACGAGCGGTTTTTGATATTTGAAATTCGAAAAAAAGAATGCGGTGCTGCATCTAATTTTGTCAAGGTACTTATCCTATTACACTATCTAAATATAAGTCTTTATGGGTCTACACGCGATATTAGGAGTAGCAAATACATAGCTACATACTGCCTGACGTTTCGACTGGGTTACACCAATCATGGTCGCGAGCGAACGAAAAACATCGCAAGTAATTCGTAGAACATTACAAAAACAATTCATCACTGATATAATCCCTCCAACGTCATATATTTAGTTTGATAAAGAAGTTAAATTCAGTAAGAGCAACTCTAGCATATACTTACTGCTAATTTCTGTCGGTTCTTCGGAAACATGAAGTTAGTCGATTCTCATGGTTTTCCTTGAAGTGTTGTAACTGTCTATCTGTCTGTCAGCCGCCGTTTACGTCAAACGACTGCACCGATTTGCATGAAATTTGGTACACATATAGTCCGTTGCCTGAGAAAGGACACTTAGCCTTTTTAACCGACTGTTCTTTAAATATGTTAAATTTTATGCGTTAGACGTAGAAAAAGCTAATATTTGTTTATAGTGCCACGTTACAACAGTAAATAATAAAAAACAAAACAAACATAAAATCACGCCTTTTTCCTAGAGGGGTAGGCAGAGATCACTTCCAGCGATTCACTTTTCACCTCTATGGGAAACGTGACGTGACGGGTTGTAGACCACGTCGCCGCCATTCTGCCTTGTGCATTGTTTTAACAAGGTCATTGCGTTCCCACGAGTAGCAAGGATATATGACGGGGGAAGGAAAAGGGGAGGAAGGATACTATCTACTACTATATAAATAATAAAAAAAAAAATCGATAACACTTCCTCACTTCATGTGTGATGTTCGTAACAGCCATAATGTCTGTTCCATTTGATGGCTGATGAACTAGTACTGATAACTTTGTGATTAAGGAAATTAATCTAGCTATCCTCATGTTATATTCCAAATCCTACATTGTATTGCCTGGCGATACAGCCATATTTTATTGTAGTAAAGTGAATTTTATTACCAAGTCCTATGAATATATTTGAAGTTAAACTACTACTACTAACTACTTTTAATGCAGGAAATAATAAATACATTTTAGTATATCTTATAAATAAAAATGAATTGCTGTTCGTTAGTCTGACTAATGAAGATAGAATGGAATTTCCTTTATAAGACAAACTGGTCCAAAAACTCTACTCAACACTCTCATCGTGAAGATTAGCACATAAACTTTAAAAAATCGGTTTATTCCGTGTCTGGGTGTGTTATTATGAAAATATTTAAGTATATTTGTATATCCACTGTCGATTCTGATATGTGTAACACAAGTGCTTAAGCAACTTACCACGGGATCAGACGGATTTATGTGATACTAAATATTTGTCTTTATGGGGTTACACGCCATAAAGACAAATATTTAGTGTAATGGAACGCGAAAGTCTAAAATCTTACTTAACAAACCAGTAAGGATTTATGTGATGTTGTGTAATATTGATTTATTTATTTGCCCTATTGAAATTTATTCATATCTCGATCTCGGCGTCTGTAACGCGCGAATACTAAGCCCGTGTGAAGAAGACGGGTTCTTGAGCGGATGAAGTGGAGAGCGAGCGGAGCCGCGCGCGGGGACTAGTCGTGCGTGAACGGGAGTTGGTTGCGGTGTTGTTGTGAATGTGGGAAATGTGAGATTCATCAGATTTATTTTATAGCATCTTATACAACATCACATACATTGATCAGTCAGGGAATACCAGTCACAACTCTCTGTCCGGTGGTTGGTGAACGGTGTACGGGTAAGCGACCCCGGCTCCTCGAGCTACTATCGACTCAGTCCAAATCATCCGAGGCGATAGTATCCTTCCTCCCCTTTTCCTTCCCCCGTCATATATCCTTGCTACTCGTGGGAACGCAATGACCTTGTTAAAACAATGCACAAGGCAGAATGGCGGCGACGTGGTCCACAACCCGTCACGTCACGTTTCCCACAGAGGTGAAAAGTGGATCGCTGGAAGTGATCTCTGCCTACCCCTCTGGGAAAAAGGCGTGATTTTATGTATGTATGTATGTATGTACATACATTGATCTGATCACGTGGTAAGTAGCTTAAACACTTGTGTTACGGATATCAGAATCAACAGTTGATACACAAAATACTCATTAATAACTCACCCAGACACAGAACAAACACCGATGTTCGTCACACAAATATTTGTCCCGGGCGGGAATCGAACCCACGACTCTTGTAACCGTAGGAAGTGAACCTAGGTCACTACCACTGTTCCACCGAGCCACTAAATTAGGTGGTCTTTTTGGTGGTTCCATCGTCTTTTGACGCCAAGAGTCAATGGTTTTTTGAAGAGATTTTTTGTTTGGTCGAATACGCTAAACTCAGGAACTACTGGTGCTGGCAATTTAAAATAATCTTTGCGTTTTTTTAAAAATAAATTAACATCTTTGGTTGAATTCCCAGGTCTTCAAGCGAACGTTTGTTTCTGCCTCTTTGTGTCATTTAAATAATGGTCAAAATTTGAGTCTTTATCTAGAGTATTAGTGCCGAGTCCGAGCTATAATGGTCACTTGTGTTAGCCGTATCAGTGTTCAGTCCTAACATCGATAACATCGATAAATTATTATCATCAGTTACTATCACGCTAAGATCAATACGATAGAAACTGATAAATATGTGTCAAAAAATCGAGCCATTGCGCGGTAGGTCTACACGCAGTGAAAGGACTACTGCTCGACGTTTCGACTGGGTTACAGCAATCAGAATAAGCTTTTCGACATAAGAGGGATCCTCCCTCCTACACTCCCCCATCAGGACCTGGTTCTCAACGTCCTTACATAAAGCCACTTAAAGATTCTTTAAACTTGTTAGAAAACTGAAAGTGTCCGGGATATTTACCATGTTGTTTTGTTTTAATGAGCTCCCGATATTGAGGTGCCGAAATATCGGGAGCATTTTCAGTTTTCTAATGTGTGTAACCACCATGACTCTCTAAACTTGTGTTTTAAGCCCTTAGCACAGTTAGGCACATAATCTAAACCTTCTGGACATATTTTTAGTTCTTGTTTACTTGCTATTTAAAGCTTGAAAGTAAATTAAAAATATGGAAAAAATCGCATCCATGACACTGCCTGAACGAGGACTTCAACCACCGGTCTTCAGAAACCTAGACATATCTTAAACCGCCCAACTTCCAGTATTCCTGCAACAAAAACACAACAACACATAAGTACGTATAAATTCACACACAATACGCTCAGGGCGTTTCACTTGCGTTTTTCGTGAAACGAATCCAATTATTTACACATATAATATATGTATTCAGGGCGCGCATGTTACTTACATCTCTGCTAATAGGGGGAGAAGATGGTGGTAAAAAAACGGGTTCCGCTGTAAGATGTTACATCTTTATACTTATTTGTGTGTGGCCTTTTTGATCGGCAATACGGAGCGTGCTAATGGTAGATGGCTGTTTCACGAGCGGAATCGTGGAAGGGCTACTAAAGTGTGGAATAGGGTAGTTTCCTATTTTTTAATTTTTACATAGTTGGATGAACAACACAATTGCAAGGGTGCTGTTAAAAGAATGGTTTGATATTTGGAAAACTCCCGGAGATAATACAGTTTCAATAGCACATCATTTGGGCGAGCTCAAAACGCTTCATACAAATGTCGCATAGAGCTATGACGTCACCCCTCTGTATACTGTATGAATATCGTAAGAGCTTTGTTCAGCAGCTATATCAAATGTTGCTTTTACGAATATGTTCTCATAGTGAAAGCTACTACTAATTCTGTAATTTATAAGATGGCATACTGTTTTTATTGAATTTTCGCACTTTAAAAATGGACTTTCCCACCTAACTTCAAATGCCTATTATTGTCTCATTTCGTAAGAAATTTAAATTTCGATTTCACTTATGTTATTGATTTACCCATATGTAACTGTTAATTGCGAAATTTTATGTAAAATCAGACTTAGGAAACTAGCCTATTACTGTTAAAACAATTTATTGAGCCGATCTTTGTTTATTTAAAGACATGACAATGTGTTTAATATCAGCTTATTATAGAAAATGATCTTATTTGTGACAATATATAAGTGCATGATGATTGCCTACATAAATATTGTCATTTTGATTTTGGTTAATTGATATAAAATCTCGTTGGTTAAGCTGTGGTTAAAAGAAAGTTGAAGATTGACCGTAATCATCTAAATTACTAATTAAATTACTAACAAAACTTAATAGCCGTGAAAATTTATTTCGATTCGATCTCGATATGTTAAGTCTAACATTCAATCAATGACATTGATTAATTTTCTAATACTCAGATACTACGAACTCTACCATTAAAGGCCCCTAAACCATAAAGTAAATGACATTTTTTTTTTTTAATTTTAGATCTTAGCCTTTAACTGGTACAATATACATAATTTCCGATTTTTAAACCGAAGCAATCGTGGCTTATTTTGGAAATTTCCATATTAATATAAAAATATTTTCTTTATCGCTATTTATACATTTACGTATAGTATGTATGTATACAGTAAAGCTGACAGTTCGATATTAATACTTATATCTACAACATTAGGACTATACATCAAAAGTTCAAAGCGTAACGTCTCAGTTTTCATACTTTACTAGCTGACCCGACAGACGTTGTCCTGTCTTTCAAGTTTGTATAATTAATAAAAAATTGTATATCATAAAGCAAGTTTTCATTCATAATATTGCATTGGAAACAAATGTGTCGCCATGTACGGTACCTGCCGATGTAAGCGATGTAAGCGATATATAAGTAATTTTCTTTAAGTATAATTATATCGCTAGTACAAAATATAAATATGTATAATATGTTATCCGTGGTAATCTAAACCACATATTCTGTTAACTTGAAATTATATTGCTCACTGTAATAAAAATGCATTAGAGACCAAAACACCCTCTTTATTAATATCGGATGACAGAAAAAGAGGCGATTCATAAAGGCATCGATGATTTCATATCACGTCTCAGAGGAAGGCATTAGAAGGCATCTTGATATTCGATTAGTGGGTCTGTATGAGATCTGGAAAAGGGATGAAAGCTATTCAAAATGCGGTGGGCATGTTGATAAGGAAGCTCTATTCTTTTTGCGAGCTTTTGTTAAAGTCACTACATATGTCATCACTACATAGTATAAAGCAAAGTCGCTTCCCGCGTCTGGTGCAACCTATGTGTGCTTAAATGTTTAAAACTACGCAAAGAATTTGCGAATGCGGTTTTTCAATACATGCAAACATAAAATCACGCCTTTTCCCTAGAGGAGTAGGCAGAGATCACTATCTGCTATGTGCTACGGTCCTGGCACACCACTTTCGCTTCATCCACATCCATTAGCCTCCTTTCGACAGGGGAAGACCAAGACAGACCTTTCATGACCAAAGAGGTCAAATCAAAAGTACCCGTGATCGACGAGCATGCATAAAGAGGTTAATGGTTTTTTTTAATAGATAAAAGAATTTAAGAGGAAGGTTTTTATGTTTAATATTCCCGTAGCGAAGCGAGGGCGGGTCACTAGTAGACTATACGCATTGAAACTACTGGGTCAAATGAGTTACGGGGTACATACATATATTATCACATTCACTGGAAGAAAACATAAGTCTGCAGCTGTGACACAGTTTTAATACTTCTACGGCTGCTATCGTTAACCTATATTTAGATACTCACCCATATTGTTAATTTACAAATGTTGTATGTACTAGGTAAATTTTATTGAATTTGTCAAATGCAAATGAAGAAATATATTATTATTAAAAACAAAGAAATAAGGGAATAGGATAGAGAATTTTTTTCCTGGCTGACTACGATAATGGCTTGGATTGATTTGCTGCCGCGTCTACCACCAGAAGATTGATTTGTTTCCAACTTAGCTTCATTAAAGTGTAATGATGAGTACCTACGTGCTGTAAGATTTTAAACTTTCGCGTTCCATTGCACTGAAATAAGTCTTTATTTAGTAAGTAGCTATGTAATTATGCTACTCCTAATATCGCGTGAAGACCCATAAAGACTTATTTCAGTACCTACGTGCTGTCGTATTTTGTATCTATTTATAAGTATAGGTACTAGCTGTGCCAGCGACTTCGTTCGCGTTTCCCCCGTTTTTTACACATTTTCCATTGTATCTTTGCTCCTATTGTTCGCAGCGTGATGTTATTTAGCCTAAAGCCTTCCTCGATAAATGGTCTATACAACGCAAAAAGATTTTTTCAAATCGAACCAGTTTTTCCTGAGATTAGCGCGTTCAAACAAACAAACAAACTCTTCAGCTTTATAATATTAGTATAGATTTATAAAATTTAAAAATTAAATCTGACGCTTTCTTTCAAATCATGCTGGACATGAAGGTATTTTAAAGGTAAATATAGCGGACATTTTCAGTTAAGAAAATAACATGGTTTAAATCCTGGAAATTTTCAGTTTTCTAAGGTATTTTTTTAGCTTACTTACATTACAATATCAAAACAAAGCGGCCAGCCAAAATTATGACGTCATCCTTTCACGTCACGACCCTGGAAGAGCTCAAAAGAACTCGAGACGGTAGAATAAACTATTCAAGGCATCAGACGCATTCCGACGGCCCTTGTTACCTGTTGTACAACCTGATTTCCATTGTTAGCGAGGGAATTTCAGCCCGTTCCCTTTAACATTATTCTGAAGATAAATCGCGATAGTCTTTTTTTAATCACTGAGTTTTCTTTGTTTATTTTCACCCGACTACGCGATGCAAATAAATAAATATTTCTCAACATCACATACGTTTATCTGATCCCGTGTTAAGTAGCTTAATCGCTTGTGTTATGGTTATCAGAATCAACAGTGGATACACAAATAAACTTAAATATATTGAATAACACACCCAGACACGGAACAAACACCGATGTTCGTCACACAAATATTTGTCCCGGGTGGGAATCGAACCCACGACTCTTGGAACCGCAACTTATGAACCTGAGTCACTAACCTCTGTATGTCTTTCCATGACCGTGAGGCCTGTAAATTTAGAGCCATCCGCTCTCCCGTAAGTCCGGTGATGGTGAAATGGCTACTCCAAGATATCATTGTAGTCAGTTAGGAAAAAAACGAGGCCTGTAAAGCTTGAATCATCTCTAAGTTGTTGTGTTTAGATTAATATTCGTGAGTCGAATCTATCAAATTAGTTTCATTCTAAAGTAGTGGTCCCGTCGAATTTCATACCGCTAATACTATAAACCGTCCCTTAATAGAGATCATTTATCACGTCGATTTTCATCATACAAAATATATCTCACGGGTGTGTAATGAACCCACAGAATCATTTCAAGATACAGTGAAACTTGTAAATGCGTTAACGAGGCATTCAATAATTTTGCCCACGACTTTGTCCGCTTGAAAATGGTTTTGTCAACAATGAATTATTTAAATAGCTTATAATATACCTTGTTAAATTAGCTATGTATTTATAACTGAAGGTCCCGTCGAAATTAAGCCAGTTTCGGTGATTGGCGGGAACAAACAGACAGACAGACAAAAAACTTTCCAATAGTGTTTCTAATATTGGTATTCGATATAAATTCCTACAAACATCGTTATAAACAGACACGTCAATTTTATTTCATTGTACAAGATGAGACAATGTCTATCTACCTCGTATCTCAAACTCAGTAGTCATATTTCTCACGTCTAAAACAGGTATATTTCCCACTTTCACAACAACACCACTCAACCAACTCCCGTTCACGCACGACTAGTCCCCGCGCGCGGCTCCGCTCGCTCAAGGATCCATCTTGTTCACACCAGCTTAGTATTCACGCGTCACTGCCTCGTTGGTCTATTGGTAGCAAGCGCTGCGTAAGGACCGAGAGGTCCCCGGTTCGAGCCCGGGGACGGGCAAAATTTGTGTGAGTTTTTTTTTTAAATGTAATTACTCAGCCCGGTGTTAAGAAGTTGGCGGTTGAACGCCCATGCCTCGTAAAGCACGTTAAGCCGATGGACCTGCGCCCTCTCATGGGTCATGTCGGATTGCCGACTCACCGAATTACGAGAGTAAGGGAATAGAGAGTGCACTTGTGTTTGCGCGCACACTTGTGCGCTATAATATTATTATATTCTGCACACTTGGCTGATCTCAATTGAGATAGGCCGCCATTTCTGAAATCGGTCGGACGCCTTATAGTCCAAGATCCCAGGGTCACCAAACGTCACGTATTTCCTGACAAATGACATGTGGACCATTAAGTAGTGTTAGTATGCACTAAGAACGCGTGCCTACCTGCTAGCTTGCTTAGCCGGCCTACTTAATCGTCCACATCTGGGAATCCCCTTGTCTAAGTGTTTCCTACTGTCTCTATAATGCGGAATGCTCTGAACAGCTATTTCATCTAGTATTGAACAACACGTGCTGGACAGCGTTGCCATCCACATACAATGCAGGCGCGCTGGTGGCTCGGCTTTAGTTCCTCTTTTCTGCCACGTGTCATTGAGGCAGTGTCATTAAGGCATGGAATGCCTTTCTAGTTCATGTTTTCCCTCCCTCCTATGATCCCGGGCTCTTCACGCAGGGCTTGAAACGGCATTTAAGCAGGCCTTCAGGGTGCGTGCGACAGGCTCAATATGGTCTATTGTGCCTGTCGACCTCATATTTGGATCTTACTACCGCTTACCATCAGGTGGAGGTGGTGAGGTCATCTTGTTAGCCTATTATAAAAAAATCCCTGGGACCTTATTCTCTATTAGTATTCACGCGTTGCAGACGCCGAGACCGGAATATGAATAAATTTCAATAAGGCCACGCGGACGCGGGGGATTGGTGTTTGTTTATGAGATGAAGTGATTTTTTCAATACGTGTCTTTGCTGGCTTCATGGTAAGTGTGTGTTGAGTCAAGTTTGACTAAGAAAGGAATTTCCTGAATTTTTTTACGATAAAGGGAAATAGGGAAAATCCTTTTGTACTCGTATGAAAAATATGACCGCTTGAGTCAGACGCTTGAAATTTGGCAAGCAGGTACATAAATAAACTTTAAGCTTAGCTGTAACAGGATATTGTAAAATTCCCACTGGAACGGGAGTTAGCGGGAAAAAACTTTTGTATGGAAAAATCTAAACGGCGTAAGATAGATAATTGAAATTTGGCATGCAGGTACTTTAATGAACGTAAAGCTTATTTGCAACGCGGTATTGCAAAATACCCACGAGAACGGAAGTTGTTGGGTAAAAACTTTTGTATGTAAAATCCTGTAGTCCACTCCAACGAAGTCGCGGGCACAGCTAGTGTCTATGAGCTGAACACGATTAAAGTTCATAATTGAAACTAGTGCTATTATCATTTCCACTCCTTAAAATTCTTGGCATGAACTGTGGTTTTCGACTTCAGATGTCAATCAAGCTATAGGATTCACTTTAAGTTACCTTCAGAAAATGAAATGAAACCCTTCCAGTTTTGCAATGGAAATTATTTCATTGGAATCCATTCCTGGAATGAATAACTGCAGTCAAGTCGCTTGGATATTTTTAATTATAATCGCTACATATTCTAACGGAAGTATCCAGTAGGAATTTAAAACACGTTCCTTCTACATAATTTTCGGAATACATTGAATTTCGTATCTTTGAGTTAATTACAGCTCTCCGATATCGTTAATGAGAAGTATTAGATATTAATATAACATGATACCTCACTTAGTTGGTAGGAGCTGGATGCGAGTGCCCGAGGAGAGAGAGAAATGGCGTGCATTTGGGGAGCCTATGTCCAGCAGTGGACAGTAATAGGCTGATGATGATGATGATAATGCCTCCATATTTCCCGTGGAAAAAACTCGTAGCCCAATGTGACCTCAAGATTCCTTTTCAATTGTAAGGTCTGAAACCCAAATCGATGTTTCGAGCTCTTTACATTGCTGTAATAGCTCGAAACGTCGGGTCCCTATTATAATATTGGTGGAGTGGTGGACTGGCTCGGTGGAACAGTGGTTAGTGACCCTGGCTGGCGTTTCCAAGAGTCGTGGGTCCGATTCCCACTCGGGACAAATATGATGAACATCGGTGTTTGTTCCGTGTATGGGTGTGTTAAAATGTTAAGTTATTTATAATTTACTGTCGTCTCTGACATCCGTAACACAAGTGCCTAACCTACTTACCATGGGATCAACCGATGTATGTGGTGTAGTGAAATATTTATTATTTATTGATAATGTTGCAAAGTATTAAATATTGCAAAAGCGTCGATGGCCGAGTGGTTAAGGTCGTTGCTTGCCATGCGAGAGGTCGCCAGTTCAAACCCCGCCAGGTACCAATGTGTTTTTCAAATTTTGAAATTCATATGTACCATCATTCGACGCTTTAACGGTGAAGGAAGACATCGTGAGGAAACCTGCACACCTAATAAGAAATTCTAAGGTTGTGTAGTCGACCAACCCGCACTTGGCCAGCGTGATCGACTAAGGCCTTATCGCCCTAGTTTAGGGTAGGCCCGTGCCCCAGCAGTGGGGACGTATATGGGCTGATGATGATTGATATGTTTAGAGTCATAAAACACGTAAGTTAAATCCTTAAAGTTAGTTTTATTTGTCTACATACCTAGTTAATTTCCCCTACAATAAATGTGTGAGGTAAGTTTTCTCTCACTCCGTACAAAAACTTGTATTAGTGTGATAAGAGACCTCGCTCGAACAAGTTTATAAGTTCATATTCGTTCCTCGGAAGTTGGCAGTCGGCTAATATAGGATTCCTTAGAACTTCGAACCAAAACTTAGCACTTGCAAAACTCAATTACTAAGTTAATCTTGAGTTATAAAGTAAATGAGAAGTTAAAGTATAATGTAAGCTAAACAATAAGTGTAACTGTAAACACACGTGCTTCTATTTAGTATGCAGACGTTCGGGATAGTCTTAAAACATCAAATAAATAAACAAATAAAATAAGGTTATAATAAGTCATTGATTCAGTATGGTAAAGTAGATTTATGTACTTAAATAACGGATATAAGCACCAGCATTGTATAAAGTAAAATAAACGTAACATTTTATATGCCCTCGCTTCGTTTTGCGTCAATTTTATATAAAACCTTCTTCTTAAATCTTTCTATCTATTAATAAAAACCGCATTAAAATCCGTTGCGCAGTTAAGGGAAAATGATTTTTTTATATACCATGTACACACACATATCCCACTTTCTCAACAAATCTATAATATATTATCTATTATACTACTTACTTATTTATTTATTTTAATAAACATCAACAGTTTACACACTAATAACACGCACACCAATATTTGCTACTTGCAATGTAACTTCTGTTTGTTTTCCTTACTAGCAAAATTAAAAGTAAAATTATTACCATGTATATGACACAGCCTATAGGTTAAGGAGCATAGATGCCTATAAGAAAAGGTTAGACCTAGTTTAGGTATTTATGATGTAGGTATATTTGATAACAATTGTACTTGGTCAATAAACTCTTTTTTTAATTTTTATTTATTTATTATTACTGATTGTATTCTGTAGGTTAATTAACAAAGACAAAAGGAGTAACCTACAATCTGCACCTTTGCTTATAGCCACTTTTAATTACCTGCTGATGGTGTAATAGGGTACCTATTAAACGCTACGGCAATAAACAGAAAAGAAAATCGTATATTTTACATTCTACCACCCTCTTTTAATACGGAAGTGGCACAAATAGCTTTGTAATTTATCGTTGATAGTTTTTGCAACATTGTCCGCTGATATTAGATTTCTTTTTAATTTTGTTTAAAATTAGACCATGTAGATCTAATGAAAATGTAGTTAGTATTTATATAGATAGGATATCGCGCACTCAGGTGTGTAAAATAAAGTATAAAAACAAATACAATAGGTATGTTGTATGACCTAAAATTACCGTGAAAATATACTTTTAGTCCGGTCAATTTAGATATTCGAAGTTACATAAAGTCCCAACAAGCTATATTTCAGTGAAATTGTTCATAATATAAAATCATAAACTCTAGAAGTTCCCCATCATTCCCCTGTTAGGAAAAAAAATAATTCAGCAAAACGGTAACTTTTATCATAAAATTACCTGAGACAAAATTGTAGATCATAAAATTATCTATAAAAAATGTGTCAATACTTTTTTTTCTTACGAGCCACCGTTTCTGAGATATAAGATTCAAAAAGTTATAAAAGTTGTTATCGTCACAACAACAATTTCACTGAAATTCAGCTTGTTGGGACTTTATGTAACTTCACTCTCATTTTTTGGTCTAAATTGACCGGACTATTTAGCCAAATCCGTTGACGAATGTTTAATAACAAACCGTTGCCTAGCAACCACTAACAGGCATATTGTTGCAACATTTATTTTCGGGGACATTTTTAGCTTTTAATTATAATCACATTGTAAGTAAACTTATTTGTCGCGGCAGGGGAGGCCGCGGCGACATCAGAGGGTCATTGCAATCGTTAGGTTCGCTACTCTTCATTCTGAGGGCTGCGAAGGGTCTTCAGGCCATAGACACACGATCCGACATATTTTTTGTAAATTGATTTGCGATGTACCCTAAAATAGGTTTGTTTACATTAAGTTGTCATTGGATTTGTCTGAACTATAGCTTTCCATTTCGTAGGTAAGTTTTTTCCGTTTATACGAATAATTTTAAACAATAGGTAATTTACATGAACACTTTCATCAATACATAGTATAAAACAAAGTCGCTTTCGCTGTATGTCCGTATGTATGCTTAGATCTTTAAAACTACGCAACGGATTTTGATGCGGTTTTTTTTAATAGATAGAGTGATTCTTAAGGAAGGTTTGTATGTAAAATTTACCCGAAGCGAAGCGAGGGCGGGTCTTAACTTAATTTAATTTTTACTTGTTTTTAAAAGTGCAGTCCTTATTCAAAGAATATAGCTAAGATGGCGTTTGAAACATCTACATACTTAACTGTTTTTGCTAGAATTTTATGATAATCTGAGTAAAAAGATGGGATTATGACGAGACCGGAGAGTTCATCTCAAAGATGCGGTGTTGCTCAACTAACCGTGTTTATATTACCATTTGTAAACCACCACTGACACACTACAGGATGCTACACAGTGACTTCAAAGTAGAGTCGACATATTTCCCAAAAAAAAATGAAATATCTGAAAATATTTTATTTAAATTGATTCATTAAATATTTATAACCAACTCTAAATGTTAGATGTTCACAAAGATCATGCTATCACTTTATGATTTAACACTGATATGAGTACGTATTTCAAGCGAAAAATATCGATTATGTTGCTCAAAGTGATTCAAGGCGCTAATAGATATATAAACTTTTAACAGTTCATTATATTAACAAAATACATTTTTGAATTGTTTTGTATATCAAAATTATCCGTAACATCAATTATTTACCAACTTACTTCGAAATTGGAACTTCAAGTAAGTATGCCTTATTGTGTGATATTACTTACTTAATAATGTGTTTAAGAGTTACCGTTTCCGCTGGGCACTGTGGCAAAACCTCTAATTACGCAAACAACTAGGTGTTCTGCCCGCGAGCTCATCTGCATACAAATGAACTGTTGCTTATTTAACCAACCAGTTCTTCAGGTAGAAGAACACAAATTGCAACTAGGTTTGCGGCTTAAAACTAACGAAGAGTTTCTCTGCACTTTTTGGTACTCCTGTTTGTTGGTGTTACGATTTTTGTTTGCAAAAGTTATGAGGGCGGTGATGTTATTTTGCATTTCTTTGTCGATTTTATTTGAGTGAACAAACAGAACTCTGCACTCTTAAGTTAAGATTCCCCAAGGCATCCTTTTATAGTTCTAACAACTTATTACTAAGTCAATTATATAAATAAAATAAATACATAAATATCTGGGACCCAATTGACCCCAAACTAAGCAGAGCTTGTACTATGGGTGTCGGAGACTAATATACATACGTAGATATTTATGCATGCATACTTAGGTAGAATAACATTCTACCTAAGTATGCATGCATATCAATATAAATAAATATAGTCTAATAGAAACCTTACTCGTACTTAAATAAGTACTGAAGAAAACATTTAATAAATTATTATTACTTCCAGTCAGATAGATTGTTCTAAACTCGCTAACTAGAAATCATTTCTTATATCGTTTCGTTTTTTGGTCGTAACTTTCATCTAAATTTTTGAAATAACAAAACAAATGGCACTTTCACAAATATTTTAATTTAAATAAATAACTTATTGTATTAAAATAAATTAATTTAAAACTAAATGCGGATTTAGTTCAATCTCCACATTACCCTTAATACTCGTTTCCAGTGTTAAAAACTAAGGTTTATTCAGCAGCCAATTGAGGGGTCCACCAAGCTCAGTAATGCTGGGCAAATTCTCATGGTCTGCGAAGGCCTCATGCTCTGGGGGTCCATAGCTATACCCCACAGTGTTGTAGTCCTGTGGAGCTCCATAAATGGGACCTGGGGGTGGGGCCTGTTTAGGCCTGTTGAGGAAGAACTTCAGAAGAATCCCGGCCAGTGAGAAAAGTTTCTGGAAGAAGCCCAGGAAGACCAGGAAGGAGACCACTTTGAAGATTGCCACCTTCGACAGCGCGAGGAGGATCAGCATCACTGGAATAGAAATAAAAAAGGTTTTATTATTTACTTTTTCAGAGTTTTCAGAATCTACTAACCTAACCTGCCTAATTCAAAATTTATTTCGGCGTATTGGAATTTGCGATAATATTTACTACTCTTTCATATTCTTTATTGTACTCATCGCAAGCAAGCAATCTTATTAGGGAAGTCTCTAAAATTGCTTCTGTCTCTTTTTGGGACTCACGACTATGTGTGTCTGTCTATGCCAAATTTCGTTTAATCACTCTAGTAGTTCAGAAGCTTACTATAAAGAAGAATCCCCCCATAGTACAGTTTACTGATCTCTGATTAGGAATGTGATTGGCTGATAATACGAAAAGGTCGTATTGTATTGTCTAGTTTTTCCGAACAGTGAAAAAGTTTTCGCTTAATCTCAACTCCCTATTTTGTTTATTTTTTCAGTCTGCAGTCAAGTCATGAAAACGTTTAAACAACGGCGTAGTAACAGGGATTTATTATATGTGTAATATAACGTGTCACCGTTCGTTGGAATGTGTTTCCTAGTACCTAATACCGAGCATATTCTTGGTGATAAAGTACGTTATATGAGAACAAAGACTGCCTTTACAACCTCTACTAAACTAGCCACCGGATATAAATTCTTCCCCAAAAACCGGAAGTGCACGCGCGAAACTAAATTTCACACCACAAAATGTACTTGAACCGAGTATACTTCTGGTATCTGGGATACTGGTCTAGAATATGCTCGGTTTGATTATACCTCGTACTCGCATGCCTGGCTTTATACATGAAATTTAGGTGGTTGTGGCGTAGTCAAATAATTCCATCTTAGTAGTAAAATCTATTTGCGTAGTTTTTTTATTATATTAAATACCGGCAAATACCGGTTTTATGAAAGGAATAAACGAAACTCGAAAGCACTGCTTTGTTAGCTTAAATCATCAATGTCACATCTATTAAAATAATTATCGCTTCTTACGCTTTCGATTTGGATGATTATTTATATGAAAAATTAAAAAAACAATATATTTTTTCAAGATATATCTAGCATGTTTCGATAGTACTACTAAAGATAAATCGTCTGCACCGAGAAAAAAAAATATTTTTTTAAATAGGAAAACTCCATACTCCATTTTCTCATAAAGCTTATTGCCTTCAAACTGTCTCACAGTTTGTAGAAAAAAATATGCAATCCTTCAAAAATTATAACCATTAACACAATAAGCTATTCTTCAAAAATGATAAAGTCTTAGTTAAAAATATAAACCAGATTTTATTTTTATCCGTTTAATATGGGCAGGCGTTTTAATAACACCTGCCGTATTTACTTTGTTCATAAGCACACGTAAGAGCGCCGTAAAACATTTTATATCTTTCACAACCCTGCATTAAAAGTAAGCCAACATCTCGTAACATTATACGATGATTGTTTTGATCTCAACACAAGTTGGCTCCAATTAAAATTTAATTAGAGGATTAAACACTCACCCCACAGTCTGGCGGGACTCTTTTTCTTCTTTTTCGCCCGCCCATCTTCCGACAACTCGTTATTTTCCAGACAATAACAGCACGCAAGCAACGAAACAATAACTAAAACCTTTTTCAACATTATTTCTATTAAACTTTTAGATCGAAATAGAAACGGCGAAAAAACAAAATGGTGGACTCCCGCGCTTTTTGACACGTGTCAAAGTATTTCTTTTTTTTTCGATTCTTGCGTCTAATCCCACAGAACCGTTCAGCCAGGGCTCGAGTTAATAAATAAGAACTCGTTTTCGACGTAGCGCATGTAAATTTGTTTTAAAGAGGAAAGTTGTCCTTTGTTTTCAGCAGTTAACCAAATTGGTGCCGCTTTTTCCATTTCTGTGACTAATGTACGTGTTGGGAAACGATTATTGCGTCCTTTGTGCGTTTGACGCGTTCCGTCTCGCGTGTTTACATTATTTTGTTTAAATTTTAACTATCTTAAATTTCACCGCCCTCGAAAGAAAGCTATTTACATAAGAATAGTGGGTGGAATTTGTTTTGAATAAGAAAAAATATAATGTGCCTTTAAAATTTATGTTGTAATCCCCAATGCTGGGAAACGCGAAATAAGTTCTGTTCCTTTGAGATTTCGATCGTTAGAACTTTTGAATGAATCCCATCAAAAGGATCCCATCTTAATGGATTAGGAAAAAGTGTGAATGCAAAAGAGGCTTTTTTATTCGAAATCAGACGAATATTTTAAGTAGATTTAAATGGATATTTATTTAGTTTTATCCCAACGGTTATTTTTTGAAAGAAAATCTTCGCAATATTCCTAAACCTCGATCTTAAGAGAAGAAATATTTCATTCCCTAGGGTTGTTTGATAATGAAGCTTTTTGTGCTGAATTGGAATTATATCACAACTATATCCTATTGGAACTTCATATTTCTTCTTTAATAATTTATTAAAGCTGTAAGTTAATCGAATAGTTATAAAGAGCCCGCTTTGACTGGTATAGAAACTGATATAAGTGATTTTAGCGTTAATTAATGCAAGAAAATATTTTGTACTTTACTGGTTTTTAAACTTTTCATTTTTTGCTTATACGTAAGTACTGACTATGTAAATTCAGATAGGTACTTAAGTGCCGTTATTTTCATTGGAACATGTTATTATCGTCTGCGGTCTGGTTATAACCCGATAACTACAACTAAGTTAATCATCTTATAAAATTTGCCAAACTGGCGACAGCTCTTAATTTTTAAATTTGGTTAACAAAAACTTTTTAATGATTTAAAAATAATTTTACACAAAGTAACCTTAAGAACTTACCTAAGTGTATATAGTACAGATACTACTAAGGCTGGTATAGTTGTCTTTATAACTATATTAATGGTCTGGCTTTGTGTAAAATGCGCTTAGTACTTAATTGTAATTAATTTAAGCGTGCTTTCCCCAAGAAAGGGATAAAGTAAGATAAAACTAGTCAAGTATTCTTCCGAGAAGTTGTATAATTAGTCGGTCTTGTAAACTAGAAGGATTTATGAATTGACTTTTTTTTTTCTTTTTGTTTATTCCATTTGTAAGCAGAAATATTGTTTACTTTAAACTTTCAGGAACTTACTGCTAGGATTCGAATAGATGTGTTTAGTAGACTAGGCACTTAGGTTAAGGAAAAAAATGCATCCGATTTCGTACAGTTGATGAAATAATTACTTTCACTAGGTATTATTGAAGAATATTAGTTGTATGTAACTAAGTTTTCGAAGCTTAAACGCCTTAAAGCCTACTAAGAAATTCTAAGTTTGTGTAGTCGACCAACCCGCACTTGGCCATCCTGATTGATTAACGCCCTATCGCCCTAGTACAGAATAGGCTCGTGCCCTAGCAGTGGGGACGTATATGGAATTATAATGAACAAAGTTTTCTATAACTGCAAACTGTTTTCTACAAAAAGCTTGATTGATTTCTTACATTTCTACCGTTATTGTCACATCGAAACTATAAAAATCATTTTATCTGGGAAATGCAAAAAAGCTGATGTTCACTGAACTGAAAGGGAAAACTAAGAAACTTTTTGCAGATATTTTTAATACATTTATTAATAATTATTATATAAAAAAAAACATGAACAAACTCATTTTTGTTCATTAACGTTACCTCATACGTAGATTGCATACTCTCACCTTCCTTACCCTGACCTAAAACAAAGTTATCAAGACCATTGACTATTACTGCGATATTCACACAGAAAGCTCTTTGTTTACACAGCATCCCGTGATCATAACAATATCGAATTTCCGTCGCGAGGGAGTAATTACGCTGTTTCCACTAGACTCCGCCCGTTTAGTTATCTACTATTATATACTAAATGTTTAATACCGCGTATTACATGCATGCGGAGATATTAAATT
Source organism: Maruca vitrata (assembly GCA_039566165.1). Classification (NCBI taxonomy): domain Eukaryota; kingdom Metazoa; phylum Arthropoda; class Insecta; order Lepidoptera; family Crambidae; genus Maruca; species Maruca vitrata. The sequence continues at coordinate 2,172,875 of CM076913.1, forward strand.
ATTCGGTCGCTTCGTAGATATTGACTTTTAAAGAAGAGTAAGCAAATTTTGAAAATGGTTCGTGTTTGGATTAGGAATGAAAACTTTTTCATTTAGGTACTGAACACCTGTTACGAATTAGAAAATATGTTTTATTTTTTTAAACGGTTTTTGAAGTTAAATGGCCAGTTTAAGATTATTACTTTCATCATTCTTTTAATCTCAGTTATTATTGCATTTATAACCTGCTGTTTTTTTTAGCTTTTTTTATTAAGTTCATCTATCCGCCATTTCAAAGCCAAGAAAAATATTGTACCTTTTGTTGAAGAACTAATATTTTCCAAATACTCGAAGTAATGATTCTTAAATCAGTCAAAGACATACGTAACATACTTTAGAGCTTAGAATCAAAGTTCAATATAGAAAGCCAAGTGTTCTATCTTAAGTCAGCACTGTTTACAGACGTGTTGAGGTCGACCTTAGAAACTCCCACAAACTATTAGTTAATGGATCGACCCAGTATATTGTTATAATCCTGTTAGGATGTAGTGCAGTTTGGCTTGCGGTGTCTACATACATTACCTACCTTTTAACTTGGTTATTGACTGAAATGTAGGGTTAATTTTATCTACCGCTGTAATGGTTACTTCCTTACTAATTTTGTAAACGATAAAATGTGTTTTTTAACTTTCTCCGCTTTATCATCGTCATCATAAATTTACCCAATAAATCTTACTGAAATTTTGTATATGCAGTTAAAAATATAGAGTACCTAGGACATAGCTAAAGGGATATAACATCCCAAAAAAATGCCAATGCCGGGTTTTGCCAATAACCGTTAGTTTTCTTATAGATTGCGCCAAATTAGGCTCAAGACCCAAACTAATTGAATACCATTTCTTTGAATTACGAATTTTCATTTAAGCACTGTGCCTTGATGCTGCTTCAATCGACCGTAACAATCGCCAAAAAATCGGTCCAATTACACTCCGAATCCGTGCTAAGTTAATAAGCTTCATTTTCGTCTCAAATTACACATGTACCTACTCATCATTTGCGTACTCTTAAAAGATCAAAGCTATTGTTACGAAGGCCTGTCGCGTCTCCGTGCACGCCGGGTAGAATCCTCTTCATAATATAGCCGGAATTCGCTCACGCGAGACATAAAACTCTATAAGCCCATGCCTTTGAGCAGTGCCCAGGCTTTAGGCTTATAGGAGATAATAAGGACTGGTTTACATTTATACTATTAGCGAAAAATATTGTAGATTTGTTAAAAGTCACAGCAAGTAGATGAACGTAAACGTTAACACTGTTATACAGGAGACCTGTTTTGTAATATTTCCGACTGCCAATTAAATGAAGCAAAGACTGTAGTTGCATAAATTTACTTAAAAACCACAATTCATTCTAAAGAAGCTGTATCAATATCGCTATAGATTATATCAATTTCCAAATCAGCAAATATGCCTAATGGTTTGCAACTATACAATATCTTTCATGCATGATTTCCCTACTAGATCTCCATGTAAACAACATTGACGTTAAATACATTATACCTTCCAGTAGCATTCTCAAGTGAAAGTAACTAAACAGTTAGTATTTTCTTGTAGTTTGAGGTTTGAACCATGCAAAATTAACATATTTTAAGTAAAACTAATTTTACGAATAAAACTCGTGAGTATTACAATCCTTAACAAATAACTTTAAACTGTCATGGTTACAGACATTGGAAAACTGAATGTGTCCGGGATATTTACCATGTTGTTTTGATTGAATGAACTCTCGACTCAGTTGAAAAGTTTTCTAATATCCAAAATAATATGTATTTAGATACGTGTGGAGCTCTTTAAAGCGCTCATGGTCACGAGCAAGACCTAGTAATCTTGCACTTTACCATGAGCTAAAATGAAAATAACCAAAATCAACATAAATTACAAATTTCAATTCGCATTCATGACCCCGCCGGAACGGGGACTTGAACCACCGGACCTTCCGATATCGCGTCGGATGGTCTAACCTCTGAGCTATCCAGGCGTTTAGTCACCAACGCGATTTTTGTACCATCACATTTTACCCGTTAGCCACGGGTGGCGCCACCACAGCAGAAACACTAGTCCGCAAACATTTCTTTACAGAAATGTTATACAGAATGGTTGCACGCGGCCATTATACTGTTATTTGTGGTCTTGAATGCTATTAAAGCTCAATGTAAATTAAAAATTTAAAAAAAAATAACTTAACTTAACATGTTAAATCAGTTCCTGGCTCCGACAACATCATAGCCGCCTTAGCGGGCGCAGAGCACGGAGCGCTTGTGTCGTTTACCTTAAAATTGGTTTCATGGTACGTCGCCCTCCACACCGATACCAGGCATAGGATAGAAAGAACAGTGAGACTACCAATAGATCAGAAAGAGTTTTTTTTTTTATAATTGTACTAATAAAATAGTTGTGTGATAGACTGGCGTGATTGATCCTACTAAGTTTATGAAAAGAAAAACAAAGAGAGAAAGAAAAACATTTATTGACCACGACATAGACACGAAAAGTTACAATGAAACATAAATGCACAAGACACAAAAACTTTGAAGAAATATCACACATAGACAAGGACTATAAGAAGTGGTCAACAAGGTACAGGCCTCAGCATGTGCCACAGCATGCCACATCAGCCCGAAAATTTGCTGATTTCATATCACTAGGCCCCGCCCTCACTCGATTGATATAGAGAAACTTTTTTTTGACGGAGTTGAGATTTTTAAGGCGCATTAGACCACCTCTCAATGCGTCAATGGCTAAGTTGTTAAGGCAATTCCTTTCTATGCAAGGGATCGCCAGTTAAAACCCCGCGATGTATCAATTTGTCTTCAAGTTTGTAATGCAAATAATATTTAAGGAAGGTCGTCATCGACGTATGGCAACTTATAAATAGCATTATGAAAGCGCTGTCACGCAAGGAGGTCTAGGTTCCCATCTTGTAAGTTAGGATTCGGGGGTCAATTTTCACCCTAGATGTGTGTGAAATGTGTAAATATGTGTGTGATGAACATCCGTGTTTCTACCGTATCTGGGTGTATAATTTATGTATTTAAGTGTAATATGTGTGGCATTTACCACTCAGTTATTTTCAGAAATCAGAACAATGTATGCAATATTGTGAAATATTATTTATTGTTTATTTCATATTGACAGAAAATGTAACAATGCAGGCAGGCGGTACTAGCCGTTATTTCTGCAACAATGGAATGCACAATTCAGTAACTGATGAACGAATTCCAGTCGATCATCAGCTTACTATGTAGATCCTAAAATCTCGGTATCTTATATTATTGACTGGCTCGGTGGAACAGTGGTGAGTGACCCAGGTTCACTAACTACAGTTCCAAGAGTCGTGGGTTCGATTCCCACTCGGGACAAATATTTGTGTGACGAAAATCGGTGTTTGTTCCGTGTCTGGGTGTATTATTAAATATTATTTAAGTTTATTTGTGTATCCACTGTCGTTTCTGATTTCCGTAACACAAGTGCTTACGCTACTTACCACGGGATCAGATCGATGTATGTGATGTTGTGAAATATTAATTATTTATTTATTGCAAAACAAATTAACACAGTATTTAATATGATAGGTACAGTCATAAGCACAAATCCAATTAATAATGAACCCTATTGCAATCATGCAAGACCACAGGTGTTAAAACTGTAAATATTGTATGCGACTGTACAGAAGTCCGAAAATCAAGCTGAAAAAAATTAAACAATATCTTGTATAGGAACCTTAAAGGTCTCCGCTGAACATGAACCACAATGCTGCGATTAGTATTCAACGGATACCTCACCTTATCAGATAGCGACTAAGCTAGGAAGTATCCTATACACATACATGCTTATAGAGCACTCACGCTTAGCTTGTACATGTAGGTCGAAATACACAAGCAATTTTGAACCATATCGAGTTTAAACTACAGTTTCTGTAGTATTGTCTATTATTTGCGCGAACACTCTACACGTTTGAAATAAAACTAGTTTTACGGAATAAACTCGCGTGTATCATACAATATCATTCCAATTTGATTTATTTTTCATAAATGTCAGTTAAAAGAATAAATGAACTAACCCTATTTAGCTTTCCGAAAACCGGCAAGTGTGTTTTACACCAGTATAAACTGATCAGATTACCATTACCATACCAAAAATTATCATTTTACTTTCAGAAATGAATTATGTATACCTGCCTATTATCAAATCAATGCCTTCCAAAAATATGAATACTATGCTACAGAGTCCTGTATTTTAAGACGTAAGCCCGCATCGGAATGTATCTATTAGTAATTTTACTAGAAAGGACTTTATTCTCCATTGCCATACCCTACCAGGGTGCATGTAAGTCGATTTTAAGTCCCCTTTTTTAACGCGAAGAATGCTTGATACACCGTCACCTTGGGCAGGGGCTTACCCAAGGTGGTGTGTAGGACTCCTAGCTGCTAGTGCTGAGATGGTAAACCAGCAGCTGCTCCTAGGATAAGGTGTGATGCCCAGGGGAGTACCCACTAAACTCCGCGGCGTACCTCATCGCAGCAGCCTCAACATACCTCTTAGCAACGTCATGGTTCCTAGCATAGCCCAACTCCCACAACGCCTCTTACATTGATAATGAACGGAAAGCGAAATGTGTATAAAATTGTCTACTTATTTCTGTCAAGCTACGAAACCCGCATATTTTAAATATTAAGTGCTGCCTGTATACCGACCTCTCGTGCCAAGATGCCAAAGGTTACCTTTGTTCGTGTTTTACGTAACCCCTACGCGAGTATAATGAAAACATATTCATTTTCGAATATTTTTGACATATAACAAGTATTTTCTTTCCTAGAACCACGCACAACGTTTTTATAATTAACTTTTACCAATTAATTGCAACTGGGCGAAGTATTTTTACAAATAAAAAATTATATTAATATTGATACATAAACATAATTATTATTGTCGTTGACTATTATTTCACCACGGCGTTGATAGAAAGGTCACCGTGTAATCAATTTAATACATGGATGGTCTAGTTTAGAGATAAAGAAAGAACACTTAAATATTATTATTTAATATATTTAAGTTTATTTGTGTATCCACTGTTGATCCTGATTTCCGTAACACAAGTGCTTAAGCTACTTACCACGGCATCAGATCAATGTATGTGATGTTGTGTTATATTTATTTACCTATTTATTTAACATAATGCTAACTTTTGACCAACTGTGCCTTGAGAGGGTAATGCTTAACGCGACAATTTTTTTTACGGGGCTAGCATCGCCAGCGTAAAGTACTTTACGCTAATAACTACATTAGCACATCATAGATACAAAATTTCAAAGATAATTGCTCATAGGTGCGTGAGACTCCGCTCCCTCGCAAGACCAGTGATGATGATAAGGCTACTCCAACGATATATAAATATCATACAACATCACATACATTGTTCTGATTCAGAAGTAATCTGCTTAAGTACTTGTGGTACGGATATCAGAAACAAGTGGTATATACAAATAAACTTAAATTATTTCAGTACACACCCAGACACGGAAAAAACATCGATAATCGTCACACAAATATTCGTCCCAGGTGGGAATCGAACCCACGACTCTTGTAACCGTAGGTCACTTACCACTAGCCAGTCAGTCATCACTTTATATTCCGAGCCATTAGTTGATCATAGTCAGTTAAAATAAGGTTGGTTTTAGTATAACATTGACCGTCGGTAAGTACCGACCAATATTTTGTATGGAGCGCATAACATACGCGCAGATTTCGCAGCGATAGTCAGTGCTATAGAAAATACAACCTTAAACTTTCCTTGAAGTGACATATGGGGCTGTACGGAGTAAACAATGCCGATGGTCAGTACCACACTAAAACCAGGCTAAAAAAAGTTGCCTTTGAATTTACCTACTCTTATTCGCTCTACTGTGCCAAATTTCCGATACAATACCCACCTGCCAGCTACTTCTTCGCTCCACTAGTAATCCGGGTTGGAGCGCCGACCTCTTTATGAATAAATTATACTCATCCGCCAGTTATATGCTTTACCGCGTCAATCCCTTTACGGGTTTAAATAACCTTCTTACTCTCACTAGAGAGTTAACTAACTAGTTGACTGGCTCGATGGATATCGGTTCTAATCGAATCGAAATCATTTAATAAACCCTTCTCAAATTAGGTCTTTAAAGTAAACTTATGCTATTATATTGGATGACTTACAACCCAAAGTGTGACGGACTGGTGCCTGAAAAAAGTTACAAAAGAGTAACCTGGGAGTACTGGGCACCACCAACTAAGGTCTTATCGCCCTCATTTAGGGTAGGCCCGTGCCCCAGCAGTGGGGACGTATATGGGCTGATGATGATGATGACTGGGCACCAGGCCACTCCCGGACAGAAGTTCTTAAAAAAGAATAACAAAAAATAAAATATTATATCTGAGACATTTCCACACACGCTCATCTGACTCCAAACTAAGCAGAGCTTGTACTATGGGCGTCAAAGACTAAAAATACATAATCACACCAAGACACGGAACCAACACCGATGTTCATCACACAAATGTTTGTCCCGAGTGGGAATCAAACCCACAACTCTTGAACTTGAAATTGTCAGCCAGGGTCCCTAACCACCGTTCCACCAAGACAGCAAAGTCAAATAAAAGAAGTATGAGGTATACAAAATTTTAATAATATTAAGTATACAAAATTTTAATAATATTAATAAACATAATAAGTGCTGTTTATGTCCCTATGCTATGCTACTCTATAGAACAGTGTATGTGTGCGTGTGTGTGTGTGTGTGTGTATAAATGAGTGAATGTGTGTGTTGACCCAAGTTCTATGTGAAAGAGTGAATGACAGTGAAATATGCATTAAGCACTTGAGTTAGGTGTGCATCTTGTGTAATATAATAATTGGGTTGTCACGATTATTTTAAGGCATATATATATATATATATATACCTACCATCGGGCTACCCGCCCACCCGGAATCGCAAACATCCTACAAAAAGTTGGTCAAACAATTCACACAAAATGATCGGAAGAAAAAAATCTACCCGACTATCGGCCTACGAAATTTTGGACGTGGTCAGCCTTAAAGTGCTTCTTTTTGTTAAGCCTGTGTCCCACTGCTACGGAAAGGCCTCCCCCAATTCTCTTCACATCTGCCGAACTGTGGTTATTCTTCTTCTTCTTCGTAATCGTGCACTCTTGCCAGAGTGGTCGTGGTCATGTCACGGACGGTTTTTGCGCCACGGCAGCTCCTGCGATCCGTCGCCACGTGACTCTGTTTTTAGTGAAGTGGGAGCAGTCGTTGACCGGACATCCAGTGATAGACTTAATGAGGTCAGTCCTGTCTATACGTATAACTGTGGTTATACGGATAGACAATTTAGGTCTTAAGCGTCAAGATCATCGCGCCATCCTACCTAGGTCTTCCGGTGGCCGACAAATGACCGTTCGATTGTCAAGTTTTTCATTTCACCAACGTGACTTGATAACGTGAAAAATGGCTTAAGTTAAGTTTAGAGTTCAGTTTTGCTTTTGAGTAACATAACCCGAGAGAATGACATTATTCTTTTACATGATTTCTTTTTTGTTTTCTCAACAATAAAGATATTGTTACGACCACGAGGGACCGGGCAGGCGGAATTAGTCTTATCGTCGTTTGGATAAGGTCTATATTCGCTTGCACGGTCGTAGCGAGCTCTAGCGTAATAATAATAGTGTTACAACCACGAGAGACCGTGCAAGCGAAATTAGTCTTATCGACGTATGGATAAGGTCTATATTCGCTTGCACGATACTACGTCACACACTCTGGTCGGTCGGAGCAAGCTCCAGCGAGTTCTAGAAATTTCGATCCCCGCGAGAACATTCTCGACACCACGCGAAGAGCTGCGTCTCTGGATATAAAAGCGGGATGTACGACGCGACGGGACAGTTCCGATTTGGAAAGCGAAGCGAATCAGTCTCCTGCGAACTAGAAGTGATCGAGTGCGTTACCTGCGAATAGTTTCAGTGAAATTCAGTGTTTTAGTGTGATTCAGTGCTTTAGTGTAATTTAGTGTTCCGTGTTTAGTGTTGTTATTAAGTGTTTTTAATTGTGTTTTTAAGTGTTTAATTGTGTAATTGTTAGTCGATAAATAAATTAATTGTCTTTTGGTGACTTTTGGCGTATCTTGAATTTAACGTACCCCGTTCCCGCAACAATTGGTGTCAGAAGTGGGATTCAAGATGCCTCTTACACCACGAGAAGACAGTGAGGGTCGAGTAACAAGGAGTCAAACCGCGGCCCTGCGTGAGGGTGAAGGCACTTCAACGGAGGGATCAATTCAAACATCAATTGGGCCTGTGGAGCTTGCAGACTTATTTAAAATGCTGCAGACACAAGCCCGTCGCCAGGAGGAGCAAGCCCGTCGCCAGGAGGAGCAAGCCCGTCGCCAGGAGGAGCAATTCGCTAAACTGAGGGAAGAACAAGCCCTTCGCCAGGAAAAGCAAGACCTTCGCCAGGAAGAGCTAAGCAAGAGTTTGTTGGGGGGCTATTGAGAAGAAGCACGAAGTATTAGAAAAGCAGATTGATGCTCTCAAAGATGATGTGCTAAGCGTCAAGACCCAACACGAAGATCGACTCACCCAACACGAAGATCGACTCATCCAACATGAAGATCGATTCACCCAACATGAAGATCGATTCATCCAACATGAAGACCGATTCACCCAACACGAGGATCGTCTGGAGTCAGGTGGATGCTGAGATGCGACAACTGCATACCAAGATGGCAAGAGTGGGGACCCGGGGTGCTACGGTAGTGTCGGATTCTCCGAAAATCGAAGTACCCCACTTCGATGGAACGACGTCTTGGGCAGCATTTTGGTATCAGTTCGAGACGGTGGCTAAAGGAAAGGGGTGGAACGAGGAAGAGTCCTTGATAGCTCTGACTCTGGCTCTTCGTGGAGATGCCCTGCTCACGTTGGAAAACCTGCCTTCGGATAACAGAACTTTAGGTGCTCTCCAAAGAGCACTAGAAGGCAGGTACAGCGACAAACACCTGGAACACGCGTATAGAGCACAACTCCGCGATCGACAGCAGAAGCCTGGTGAGAGTCTGCAGCAATGGGCAACGGAAATCGAAAGGCTAGTCAGACGTGCGTACGTGTCATGCCCGACAATGGTGGAATCAATGATCCCGCAAGCTTTCTGTGATGGAATTAGAGACGCAGACGTCAGACACACCGTGAAATTGAGCCATCATCAGACCTTACAGGAAGCTCTAGCCCATGCTTTGGAGGTGGAAGCCGTGCGTCAAGACGCTAGAACTCAACGACTTCGGGAGGTTGTGGTAAAGGAAAAACCTTCTTTGGGTCCGATGTGCTATGGCTGCGGCGAGAGGGGCCATATTCGGAGTAGTTGCCCCAAGCGAAGATGGCCACGTAGAACGACAGTAGCGTCCTCTACACAGGTGGACGCAGAAGAGCTGTCGTTAAAACTAGGAGAAGCCAGGGCCGTGGGGCGAGCGCTGGCTGGTCAACATCGAGCCCCTACCGTCACTGTTTCACAGATTGGTAATGGGAACAACCTTACAGTGGTTGGACAGCTGAACAGCGTAACGTGTCATTTTACTATTGACACCGGTGCTTCAAGAACAATAGTGCGTCCGGAGCTATTGAAAAGGACTATTGTGTGGAATCAAAGACCATCCGTTCAGCTTCAAACAGCAACAGGCCAGCCAGTTACCGTCTTCGGTGAGACGATGGCGAAGATAACCATTGGAGAACAAACCTTTGAATACGGTGTACTCATAGCAGACATCACGGACGATTGCATCATCGGATTGGACTTTTTAAGAGACCAGAAGTGTGTGGTAGACGTCGCTAGAGGAGTACTTAGTTTCCCCGAACAAGAAGTATTCCTAGAGGGAGCGAGATCATGCGCAGTTTACTGCCTGAAAAATACGACCCTACCGCCGAGATCTGAAACACTGGTCAAAGTTAGATTCCCTTACACTGCGTGTCAAGGGCGAAGCGTCGTCATAGAAAACTGCGGCGACCATCCGAGTTGGATCACAGCAAGAACTCTGGCAATGACCGGAAAAGGAGCGCTGGTGCGAGTCATCAATCTTAGCGAAGATGAAGTGCAGCTACGAAGAAACTGTGTTATCGGACGGTGCGATGCAGGTCAATCCATCAGAAGGCTGAAAAGGGCCCGGGAACCGGAATCCTGTCAACGAGATGACGTCACGCCGCTCCTAGCAAATTGTAAGGACAAGCTATCTGAGCGGGAACTTGAGCAAACTAAAAGGTTATTGCTAGATTTCAACGACATATTTTCGAAGGGCGACCATGATTTGGGAAGGACAGGTCTCGTTAAACACCGAATAGACACGGGAGACGCGCCACCAATCAAGCAGCGGCCTAGGCGCCTTCCATTTGCCAAAGAGAAGGAGGTAGCAGACATGGTTGCTGAGATGCAGAATAACCGCATCATAGAACCTTCAACAAGCCCGTGGTCTTCGCCAGTAGTACTGGTAAAGAAGAAGGACGGCAGCACCAGGTTTTGTGTGGACTACCGGTTGTTGAATAATGCAACCAAGAAGGACAGCTACCCTCTGCCCCGTATAGACGACACACTGGACATGTTGAGCGGCATGAAGTGGTTCTCAACTGTGGACCTTAAGAGTGGGTACTGGCAAGTTGACATCCATCCAGAAGACAAAGAGAAGACGGCATTTACGACCGGAACTAGGAATGGATTGTGGCAGTTCAACGTCATGCCCTTTGGTCTTTGCAACGCTCCGGCGACATTCGAGCGGTTGATGGAAAGGGTACTGGTTGGACTTCTGGGTGATGCATGCCTGGTCTATCTGGATGACATCATTGTCATGGGTCGAAATTTCACAGAGCATGTCAGTAACCTGAGGAAGGTTTTCACTAGAATACGAGAAGCCAACTTGAAACTCAGCCCAAAGAAATGCACGTTTTTCAAGGAAGAAGTTGCCTACTTAGGCCACATTATTTCATCGAAAGGTGTAAGGACCGACCCAGAGAAGATAAAAGCTGTCCAAGAATGGCCTGTACCAGCCAACAAGACCGATGTGAGATCATTTTTGGGTTTATGCGCATACTACCGGCGCTTTGTAAAGAACTTCTCTGATATAGCGAAACCTCTTCATCGGCTCACGGAAGATAAACGAGTATTCGCCTGGGACTTGGAATGTGATCAAGCCTTCGTCAGATTAAAAGAATACCTCTGCACCAGTCCTATACTTGGCTACCCGAACAGAGAAGGAAGGTTTATCGTGGACACCGATGCTAGCAATACTGGCATAGGCGGAGTCCTGTCGCAAGAGCAAGGTGAACGGGAAGTCGTGATCGCCTATTTCAGTAAGTCACTTTCAAAACCTGAAAGGAACTACTGTGTGACTCGTAAGGAACTGTTGGCGGTAGTGAAGACTCTACAGCATTTCAACAAGTACCTCGTTGGAAGACAGTTTACCCTGCGGACAGATCATGCTGCGTTAAAATGGCTCTTGCAGTTTAAGAACCCTGAAGGACAAGTGGCGCGGTGGTTAGAGCAGCTACAGGAGTACAACTTCACAACAGAACATCGGAGTGGTAGAACGCATTTGAATGCCGATGCCCTATCAAGGAGACCTTGTCCTGTGGCCTGCAGTCATTGCTCTAAAACGGAGACTAAAGAAGAAGTCCGGATGATTACCACCCAGGGACTTGATAATGAATGGAGCGAAGACGCTATCAAAAAGGCTCAAAAGGAGGATAGTGACCTGAGGAAAATATTTGAATGGAAAGAAGTAGGTCAAAAACCTTCTTGGAGCCATGTAGCATCATCAAGCCCCATCACGAAAAGTTACTGGGCACAATGGGACAGTTTGGAGATTAAGGATGGAGTACTCTTCAGGAAATGGGAAACACCAAAAGGGGATCAAACGACGCTACAGCTGATTGTACCCCGTAAACAAGTTGCTTCTCTACTGAGGTACATACACGATGGGGTATCCGGGGACATTTAGGCGTGAAGAAGACCCTAGAGAAGCTGAGACAGAGGTTCTACTGGATACACTGTCGGGAGGACGTCGAAGACTGGTGCAAGAAATGTACGACTTGCGCATCAGTAAAGGGCCCACAAACCAGAAGTAAGGGCAAACTCAAGCTGTACAACGTCGGCGCTCCATGGGAAAGAATTGCAGTAGATGTAGCTGGCCCCTTTCCAGAATCCGATGAGGGAAACAAGTACATCATTGTGGTCCAAGATTACTTCACTAAGTGGCCTGAAGTCTTCGCTACGCCTAATCAAGAAGCAAAGACGGTCGCCAAGAAGTTAGTCCACGAGGTAATTTGCCGATTTGGTGTGCCCCTTGAGATACATTCTGACCAAGGAAGAAACTTTGAGTCAGCACTGTTCCAGGAGGTCTGTCAACTGTTGGGTATGCATAAGACCCGTACTACCCCAGCACACCCGCAATCCGATGGCATGGTCGAGAGATTCAACCAAACGTTGGAAAACCACTTGGCCAAAGTTGTGGACGAGCATCAACGAGACTGGGACCAGTACATACCGCTTTTCTTGCTGTCCTACCGATCTGCGATCCACGATAGCACCAGCGCAACCCCAGCAATGGTAAACTTCGGTAGAGAAATGCGGCTTCCGGTAGACGCGTTGACTGGGACACCGCCAGAAGCTCCGAAACCAGTAACCGAATACGCGGCTGACCTACAGAAGCGCCTGGATGAAGTACATGCTCTCGTTAGAGACTGCAGTCTAAAATCCAGCGAAAGAATGAAAACCCGTTACGACCGCAAAGCCAACACCGACGGTTTCGATGAAGGGAGTCTGGTTTGGTTACACAACCCACTCAGGAAGAAGGGCAAATCACCGAAGTTCCAGCCAAGGTGGGAAGGACCATACAAGATCATCACTAGGCTGAACGACTTAACCTATCGGATCAAACAAGGGACAAGAGGCAAGCCGAAAATTGTTCACATTGATCGATTGGCTCGTTACCATGGGTCAAATGATGCTCGGGACGAGCATGACTAAGAGGGGGATAATGTTACGACCACGAGGGACCGGGCAGGCGGAATTAGTCTTATCGTCGTTTGGATAAGGTCTATATTCGCTTGCACGGTCGTAGCGAGCTCTAGCGTAATAATAATAGTGTTACAACCACGAGAGACCGTGCAAGCGAAATTAGTCTTATCGACGTATGGATAAGGTCTATATTCGCTTGCACGATACTACGTCACACACTCTGGTCGGTCGGAGCAAGCTCCAGCGAGTTCTAGAAATTTCGATCCCCGCGAGAACATTCTCGACACCACGCGAAGAGCTGCGTCTCTGGATATAAAAGCGGGATGTACGACGCGACGGGACAGTTCCGATTTGGAAAGCGAAGCGAATCAGTCTCCTGCGAACTAGAAGTGATCGAGTGCGTTACCTGCGAATAGTTTCAGTGAAATTCAGTGTTTTAGTGTGATTCAGTGCTTTAGTGTAATTTAGTGTTCCGTGTTTAGTGTTGTTATTAAGTGTTTTTAATTGTGTTTTTAAGTGTTTAATTGTGTAATTGTTAGTCGATAAATAAATTAATTGTCTTTTGGTGACTTTTGGCGTATCTTGAATTTAACGTACCCCGTTCCCGCAACAATATGCTTATGACATATAATCTACATTTTACTAAAAGACCTTTCTCTATGAATAATAATTTATAGTCCAGTCATTTAAGCTTAAATTAGGCAAGAATCTCGGAATTCGAGATACCCAGCTGTAAGTCTGTAAATACTTAGATATTGACACCCTAAAAGTGGTCTCAAAACCTACATATGGTAGGGTGTACGCAACTATTAAATTTTTAATGTCAAATGTCACAAATATCAGTTTTATGAACTTTTGAGCGAAACGGGAAGTAAGAAGTAAAGAAGGAAGAAAGAAGAAACCACGTTAAAAACCGGCCAAGTGTGAGAAAAAAAAAACCATAGTTTTTGTATGAGAACCCACTTAAACATTAGTTTTAAGCTTTTTCTAGTATTAGATGTTATAGAGGCTACTGAAATACATCAGTTGTGAAAATTTTAACTGTCTAGCACAATCGCACGGGGGTCTGGAAGCTTTTGAAAATACAACTTTTTCAACTATTTGCATCGCTGTATCTCTGAAATGGTGAATCTTAGGAATAAAACGTAGAGACAATTTTTATAGATAATTAGATGATAAGCAATTTTTTCCTACACACTTTTATGATAAAACTTCCCGTTTCGCTCAAAAGTTCATAAAACTGATATTTGTGACATTTGACATTAAAAATTTAATAGTTGCGTACACCCTACCATATGTAGGTTTTGAGCCCACTTTTAGGGTGTCAATATCTAAGTATTTACAGACTTACAGCTGGGTATCTCGAATTCCGAGATTTTTACCTAATTTGACTGGACTATTATTTCAATTCTTGATCTGAAAACTCGTACTTAATAACTGGGCCGAAAAAAGAGAGCTCGTCGTAAAAAACGTCTTCGTTATAAACATATTCGTATGCACGTGAATTTCACGACCTCTAAGGGATTTTGGGGTAATTTTGTTGGGAATCGGGTTTAAAGTCTAATAAGCTTTCAGGCTGTGGCTAGGCAAAGACTGATCATTTAACTGAGCCTGTTTAATGTCTTATTCATAAATCTTTAATGTTTAATTTATAAGCATTATGTAATACTTCATGTAACATTGCCAGTGTTTGAACGCAAATGCTGAAATAAATGTTTATTTTTAATATTTGTGAAATCTATTGATTTCAATTAGTACCTTCCCTATAGATAAATAGTTTAGATTTAAGCTGGATACATATCCAGCTTAAATCTGAGCTCAAATACATATTTGAGCTCATATTTTCCCATCAAGTAGAGTTTAAATTCAAAACTGCCAAACATTTTTTATAAGCTTCGTTTAAGCTGTGTTTCTTTTCCTAACCTAAGATAATAAATATGTGACATGCGTTATTTTTAACCGACTTCAAAAAAGGAGGAGGTTCTCAATTCGTCTGTATGTATAATATTTTTTTTTTTTTTTTTTTTTTATGTATGTTCACCGATATTTTCGTCAATTATAGACGGATTTCAAAAATTTTTTTTTGGTTGGGTATAGTTCACTTCCGAGGTGGTCCCATTTTCACCAGTCTCGGATCTGATGATGGGATCCAGGAGAAATCGAGGGCAACCTTCAAATTTTATAGGGAGATGTACCGCGTTTTGCATATTATCTGAAGTCATATTGGCTTTTGCTTCTGGCTATCATAATCTTATGATGCTGAGCTGATGATGGAAGGTCAACTCCTTAATAGTTATGAGTAAAAGAATAATTATTTCAATACTGTATACATATTAAGACTACTAGTTATAATATCAGTAGCATTACAGGTGAGCTAAACTATTAGGTTGACCAGTCTAGGATCTGATGATGGGATCCAGGAGAAATCGAGGGCAACCCTCAAATTTTATAGGCACATGTACCGCGTTTTACATATTTTCTGAAGTAATATTGGCATTTGCTTCTGGCAATCATAAAGTTATGATGCTGAGCTGATGATGGAAGGTCAACTCCTTAATAGTTGGGAGTAAAGGGATAATTCTTTCAAATCTGTGTACATATTGATACTACTAGTTATTATATCAGTAGAATCATAGGTGAGCTGAACTAATAGGTTGTAAAAAAATGTAACACTAAAAAGGATGAAAAAAAATTGTAAACAAAAAAAAAACCGCCTTCAAAAACCCGACTCACTAAAAATTACAAAATAATATAATACGAACATTAATCTGGGTATGAATTTGATATGTTATTGAAGGCGGTGCCAATTAAATTTTTGAGGAAAACTGCATGAAATATAAACGGCACCGCCTTCAACAACATATCAAATTCATACCCAGATTAATGTTCGTATTATATTATTTTGTAATTTTTAGTGAGTCGGGTTTTTGAAGGCGGTTTTTTTTTTGTTTTTAAAATATGAGTTCCGTTTATTTCCATTTAGCAACTAAATCCTAAGATTTTAGACTTTCGCGTTCCATTACACTAAATATTAGTTTTATTGGTCTAATCGTGGTTGGTTTCGACTGGGTTACACCAATCGTGGTTGGTGTAACCCAGTCGAAACGTCGGGCAGTAAGTAGCTATGTAATTTGCTACTAGTAACGCGTGTAGACTCATAAAGACTAATGTTTAACTAAATCCTAGTAAAAAAATCATACCTGATGTTTTATGGTTATACCTATTCTATACTGTCCACTCACACATTAAAGATTTTTTACTTTACTCTCTACTCTACTACTCTCTACTCTACTGATCTACTTCGCAATCAGTTTCTTATCACCCGCTGACTCTCTAACCACGTCTCAAATCTAATAAGCTCTATCCTCAAGTCTAATTTGAATGCGTTTACCGCGCATGGCAGAATGTCTGACGCGATTGAAATGCAATAGAACCTATTTACCCAGATGTACCCACATCTATTTAACATTTAGGGTGAAATAACCCTGTCTTTAGCTTTATCCCCGTTTAAATAGTAATTGTTCTTGGTAGGACCTTGTTAGGGATGTGTAAGGCTAGAAGGTTACTTAAGATTGCCTTGTAGGTCTATTGGCAGCAAGCGTTGCTTATGGTCCTAGAGTCATTTGTGTATGTTTTTCTGTTAAGGAATTCTATTTCAAATACATAGGTCACTTCCTTCCCTTCCACTCCCGAACGACACGTGCTGGACAGCGCTGCCATCCACACATAATGCAGTCGTTGGTGGCTCGGACCAAGACGTTCAGTTCCTCTTTTCTGCCCCGTGTCATTAAGGCATGGAATATTTCCAGCTCATGTTTTTCCAGCCTATTTTGGCTTAGACAAATCAAGATATGCTCAAAGAAAAAGAATGAAACCTTATTCTTTTGCGTATCAACTTCATAAAAACTGTTAATAAATAAATCGGCCGTCGAACTGAAGGAATGGCCGCAAACGTGGCCGTTAAGAGATAGGGGCAAGAGTTTACGGCCGAATGCACTGCACCGGTAAAAGTATCATAGAGGGAGCGATGTCGGGACTACACCGCTATTACAAAATTCATGATAGCTTAGTAGGATTAGGAATGTGCACACAGTGTGCTAGATGAAGGAGGTAAGGGTTAATTGATTGTTGAAATTAAATGCGGATTGACTTTTTTTCATTATTCTGACCTCGTCATCACAGCATCAAATGTGATTTTGTAACAATAAAAACAATTTGAAATGAAGAAGATAAGCTCACATTTGGTAGAATACTGCTTCTTTCCTAACTGACTAACGATGATGGCTTGGAGGAGCCTTGTCATCATCACCGGGCTTGCGGGGGAGCGGATGGCTATCACCCCTAATAAGGTAGAATACTGCATGTAGCATGGGTTAATAATCAGGAGTAACAGCGTGTTCACACCTAGCGATTTTTGGGCGATATCGCCGAAAGAAATCAAACTATTGAGTTCGATCCCCACTCGGGGCAAATATCTGTAGTAGGTACCTACAAATATTGGTGTTAGTCTCGTGTCTGGGTGTATTATCTTTTTAAGTATACCTATTATTTGTAAATCCCACTAATTTTAACATCCGTGACACAAGTGTTTTATATAACCTTCTTACTTCGGAATTAGAACAACATATTTTTTTATGATTTTTTTTTAAGTTTATTTTCCGACAGTTCCCTGGACCGCAAGGTTGCCAGAATCCTGATGCAACTGGGTTTACACCCGGGTGCAATAAAACGTGTTACGTCAATGTCTCGCATTGCGGCCGTTACCGACCGACCGAGCTAAACTAACCAATAAAGGTGTAATGCACGGCTGTTAATGCTTTTATTCACAGTAAGAGCTGTGTAGTCACCTTCTACTTCCATAAAAAATATTTACTGTAAGGAAATACCTTTTTTTCCTAACTGACATACGATGATTCTCCAAGCCGGAGTAGCCTCGTTATCATCACCGTACTTGCGGGGGAGCGGATGTCACTCACCCTTTTACACTAAAATAAATACAAACTACAAAGTGCGTAATTTTCAAACATACTGTATCCTGCGCCCAGATTCCTGGATTCGATACCCAGTCGGGACAAATATTTTTGTGATAAACATACCTATGTGTTTGTTCCGTATCCGTGTGTGTTATTTGTGTACATTGCTGATTTTTACATAACACATTTTTTACACTAATGTTACGGAATTGCACACAAATATTTGTCCCGGGTGGTAATCGAACCCATGACTCTTAGAACTGTAGGTAGTGAACGTAACCTCTGTATTAAAAACTAAAAAAAATGTCCACTTTGCAAATGTAAATATATGCATCTTTCTGTCCAACCCCCTCTTCAACGTAGGTTATAGATAAACGCTATTCGCTAATGTACTGACTACACTCTTTTCGCCTTTCAGACATGCTTATTAGGCGATCTATAATCACGATCCAGTTTACCTAGATGACAGTCTGATAGCTCGCTATCGTAGACAAACAAAATGGCGGCTGGGACGCGCGCGAGTAATGAGAATGTGGAATAATTTAGATAAATTAAATTGTGAGCCATCAAAATGATCCCGTAGCGGAGCGCGTAGTAAACCTCGCGATTATAAACCGTTTACGCGAGTCGTAAAACGACGTTCTTGCATAGACTCGGGGATATTGCGCAGAAGGTACTCTGAAGAAAAGCGAAGTAAAATGCGTTTTCAGAGAAAATTTGAGATCACAAGTAATCGTGACATAACGAGACAATTAAAAACCAGAAGTAGTCTTGTTATATCCAGCATTATCACTACATGGTCTAACACTTTTAACACTACAAGTAAAAAAAAATTACAAAGTCAAAAACAAGAACAGATTCTGTCCTTTACGACATTTTTTTATGTGGTGATTTTAATAGATAATGTGATTAAAGAGGATAGTTGAATAATATTCATGCATATAATAGTCAACTAATATAAAGATTTTTTAATGGAATATGTGCGAAACCATGCTCTTTTTTGTGGTTCTTACCACCTTCAACAGCTTACCTTCGAGAAGAATGGAGTAATTACCTTTTTTAGAGGAAATCAAAGACCAGCAATAACATAAATAGCGTTAAACTCAATATATCTGAAAACGTTGTGAGGAATAGCAAACTATACGTAAACGTAAATATTTTCTGTCAAAGTGTAGCTCCTTGAAAGCAATTTTTTTTTTTTTTTTTATAATAGGCAAACAAGATGACCACACTCCGCCTGATGGTAAACGGTAGTGAGATCCAAATATGAGGTCGACAGGCACAATAGGTCATATTGCGCCTGTCGCACTCACCTAGAAGGCCTGCTTAAATGCCGTTTCACGCCCCGCCTGAAGAGCCCGGGATCATAGGAGGGAGGGAAAACATGAGCTGGAAGGGCATTCCATGCCTTAATGGCACGGGGCAGAAATGAAGAGCTGAACCTCTTAGTCCGAGCCACCAGCGACTGCATTGTATGTGGATGGCAGCGCTGCACGTGTCGTTCGGGAGTGGAAAGGGGAGGGAGGGAGGAATTCACCTGAGTTAAATGTAATACCTACTCGCTCTCTTAAGATGAGACTGGAAATGGCTGAAAAGCCAGCGCTGCATTAGGACTTAGTCTGACGACAGTTACAGCTGAGCCATTTACTTTTTTTGCATGATGTCTCTATGTTTTTTAATGGTATATATCGACCGCCCACGAATTGGTCCGCCTGGAAATAGTTTTGGCAGTAATGATTCATTAAAATAGCCTATATTGTATCTTTTAAAATAAGCTATTTATTGGTAAAAATCTCGTCAAAATTACTGACTTAGCGAGAATAAACAGACAGACAAAAATGTTTTTAATTGTGTTTTTGTATTCGTATCGATATAGATTCCTGCCCATTTACCATAAACAGACACATAATTTTTATTTAAATAAATAAATAATAAATATCTGGGACATTTCCACACACGGTCTTCCCAACCCCAAACTAAGCAGAGCTTGTACTATGGGCGTCAGATACTGATATACATACATAGATATTTTTAAATACATACTTAAATATATAATCACACCCAGACACGGAACAAACACCGATGTTCATCACACAAATATTTGTCCCGAGTGGGAATCGAACCCACGACTCTTGGAACCGCCAGCCAGGGTCACTAACCACTGTTCCACCGAGCCAGTCAATTTAGTTGTATAGATCGTATTTGTGCATATTTAGTGACCAATAATCTGAAACTGAGTTCTTCTTACCTATCTTCTACCACAACATGTGGCCCCACCTTCCACCTAATCCCTCGTTCTGTCGCTTCTGTCTCCCGACCCTCAAAGCCTATTGATACGGCGACATAATTTAACGATGATTGCTGAAGCTTTTGTGGCTCTACGTGTTACCGAGGGCATAACGTAACTGCTCCCGTGGTATGCGCGAGACGTAGGGGAAATTACTACCCGTGATCTCTGCTTACCCCTCTGGGAAAAAGGCGTGATTTTTAACCGACTACAAAAAAGGAGAAGGTTCCGATTCGTCTGTAGGTATGTATAATTTTTTTTTTTGTATGTTCACCACTATAATCGTCAATCATAGACGGATTTCAGAATTTTTTTTTTTTGGATAGTGTTCACTTCTGAGGTGGTCCCATTTTCACCAGTCCAGGATCTGATGATGGGATCCAGGAGAAATCGAGGGCAACCCTGAAATTTTATAGACACATGTCCCGCGTTTTAGATATTTTCTAAAGTTATATTGGCATTTGCTTCAATCATACTGTTCAGTTATGATGCTGAGCTGATGATAGACGGTCAACTCCTTAATAGTTAGAAGTTAAAGGATAATAAAATTATTTCAATATTGTATACATATTCGGACTACTAGTTATAATATCAGTAGTATTACAGGTGAGCTGAACTAATAGTGTGAAAAAAATATGCATTAATAAGTATAAAAAAAAATTAACAGGAAAGAGAACCGCCTTCAAAAATCCGCCCCACTAAAAATGACAAAATAATATAATACTAACATTTATAATTTTCTAGGTATGCATTTGATATGTTGTTGAAGGCATATCGCTATACAGGGTGTAACAGGGGGGGTGGATCATCGTAAGTCAATCGATGGGGGACTTCAATACCTATCGATATAACCCCCATGTATGTTCAGCGATTTTTAATAATTCCAAAGTTATTGAGATCTTTGTGAAATTTTTGAAAGAAGCCCGAATTTAATATAAAATTTGTCACTGTAGCTTAACTACTGGACTTGCTTGCATGATTTTTTTTCTAAAAGTAGTTCAATAACGGGTTTTTATAATAACGATAATCATTTGAGTCATAACCCTATCATATTGGAGGAAAAAAATAATTCTTCACAAAAGTTTTACGAATCGAATTGTGTCTACCAACTTTCAAAGCCTCCAGTGAAAAAAGTACTTGTGTTTTTTTTCTAGAACTTATTTTAAAAACTACTTACATTCATGGATAGTATACCCTGAAAATTTCATACCGCTACTGCCAGAGCATCAAAATGAAAAATGAACGCGAATGGCACTGGTGCCATAAATCAATGTTTTTATTTTTCATGCACAACTTTAATTTAAAAAATAAATCGATATGTTTCAGCAAATTTATGCTATGCTAGTAACATTAGTAGCAATTGCAAATTAAAGTGGTAAAAATCAAACAAAGAAAATTTACATAATTTTTGTTAACTATTTTTTTTACAGTTAGTGTTCATAATGGGCACCTTTTAGCGATTTAAGCTTTTTGCTTACAAAATGCTACGCTACTTCTGCCACAAGGTGTGGAAAACGATTTTAAATTCGTCGAAATGTGGTCACGACTCCCGACATAAAATGTGGACAACATTTTTGCAGCCCACTAAACGTTGTAACAGGAAATAAGTATAGGTAAGTAGTTACCGCAATATGTGAAGAATTTTTTTAAGCTATTGCATAGCTTTTATCGCGGGCTTTGAGCGCGGCGACCGAACCAAGAAATTCCGTAACGAAAAAAACCTCACAATCGTCTAACGTCGTTTCAGTTCGGTAGACTTTGGCACGGCGTTTGTGTGCGTGCGGTTAGACGTATTGTACGACTCTACGAAACTCGCACGAATCGAGACGAGCTGCTCCGAAATCGGACGATGCTATACAATAGCTATACCGCGGCAGTCCCCGAGTGCCACACGTCTTTTTTTCTAGCTCTATGCCAGTCTTTCCCAAAGTGGGCGATAACGCCCCCTTGTGGGCGCTGCAGGTCTCAAGGGGGGCGGTATGAGACCCAGAAAAAAATGGGGCGTTGTGTAGAGGCCTGGGGGGTTATTTGTAATTTAATTTAGCTAGGAGGTCTCTTAGACAACGACTGCGTGAGCTGTCGACTCTCAACAACAACTTGTGAACATCAACTAATATGAATTAAAAGATTGCTCAAACTCGGTTCTATATTTCTCTCTGCGTAGTTCATATATATATATATATCTGTCCAATTTTATTGAATAAGAAAATAATAAAATCATGTCAATCGGTCGCTCCGTTTCGTAATGAAAATAGACACAAACAAACAAATGAAAAGGTAACAGACACTTTCGCATTTTAATAGTTAATAGTACTCGTAGATATCTATCATGTTTTAACACGTTTTTGTTAAATAACCCGAATTGTGCATTCCTGTATCAGTCGGCAGGTTCATAGAACACTTGTTCGGACTTGTTGTGTACAATTGAGCGTCGAATGAGATAAACGAGTTTATGCATGTTTGTTTTATTCCTGTCGGTGCATGTTGCTTAAACATTCCTATATAAACAATGTGATATTTATTTTATTTTCATTTGTGGTTTCGCGCGCAATAGATAAGCAGTACTTAAGTTCAACACTAACTTACGTATTTCCCAAAACAAAACAATGTCGGAAGTAAAAAAGAAGAGACGGCAATACTGTGCGGAATATATTAAATTCGGATTCATTGAAAATCCCACAAACCCATCGTCGCCTTTGTGTCTTCTATGTCTAAAAACATTTTCGAATGAAGCAATGAAGCCTTCAAGACTGCAAGATCATTTGAATAAAATGCATCCAGATAAGAAAGACAAGAATGTAGCATATTTTCAAGACCTAGAGAAGAAGCATAATACTCAGCCAAGTGTCGCAAAACTATTTTCGGCGGCTGCTAAGCAAGATGATGACGGACTTCGAGCGTCGTACAATATCTCTTTGTTAATTGCTCAAAAAGGCAAACCACATAACATCGGGGAAGAATTAATATTGCCAGCAATAAATGAAGTAATAACTACTGTGCTTCATAAACCAGCCGCAGATATTATCCGAAAAATTCCTTTGAGTAAAAATTCTGTGCAAAGACGAATTGATGAAATGGCTGTAAACATTGAAGGATCATTGTGCGATCACCTGAGGACAAGTCAATTCTCAATTCAGCTCGATGAGTCCACTTTACCAACTAAAGAAGCATTGTTGTTGTCTTATGTGAGGTTTATTAAAGATGAGAAAATATGTGAAGAACTATTCTTTGCAAGAAATTTAGAGACCGATACAAAAGGCGAAACCATATTTAATACATTGGAAAAGTTTTGTGATGAGAAAGAGATTCCTTTGAAAAATATTATTTCAGTTGCTACGGATGGCGCTCCGGCTACGACAGGGTGCCATAAAGGCTTCATAGCATACTTAAAAAATAAAATTCCC
This sequence comes from Maruca vitrata, assembly GCA_039566165.1. Classification (NCBI taxonomy): domain Eukaryota; kingdom Metazoa; phylum Arthropoda; class Insecta; order Lepidoptera; family Crambidae; genus Maruca; species Maruca vitrata. The sequence continues at coordinate 2,196,604 of CM076913.1, forward strand.
GATGTCCTTGGTGTACATTGCGTTATTCATAGACAACATTTAGTTGCTAGAAACTTAAGTGAAAAACTATTTCAATCACTGCAATATGTCATCAAAGCAGTCAATAAAATCCGCAACAGCTCTTTGAATGACTTCACCGAACGATACCAGGATATTTTGAACTTGGAAATACCAGACTGGGTGTTGGATCCGTTTTCAAATGTCAACACAGCAATGTCACCTCAGCTGGAAGAAGAACTTATAGAATTGACAACAAACGAGGAAGTAAAAATCAAGTTTAAAAATGGTTACCAAGAATTTTGTCTACAAAAACCTATCCCGCAATTGTACCCTGGGTTGTGGTCAATTGTTCAACGATTCTTGATAGCATTCCCATCGTCATATCTGTGTGAACGTGGATTTAGTGCTGTGACAACACTGCTTACTAAAAAGAGAAATCGTTTGCTTGTTACCGAACGTGGCGACTTGCGACTGTTCTTGAGTAAATTGGAACCTGATATCAACAAACTTATTAAACAGCATCAAATTCATCCTTCACATTAGTTTTTATACAAGATCGATTATTTTAGTTTTATTTTTAATAAAAGATACTCTGTTTGAATACTATAAAGTTGCGTTTCAATAATCATTCTCATTGGCAGGTGTAGCCCGTAAGAGTTTACTTGAGACCTAAGCGCCGTTGTATGTTACCTACTGCGCGAAGTTGTGGGTTATAGTAAAAGTTTCGTTTAGAATTTTTCGTTAATATACATATATAGGTCACAATAATTAATTATATTAATTTGAAATTTTAGTCGTTTTTTAATAGGTGAAAAAATGGGGGCGCTAAAAAAATATTTATTCTCAAAGTGGGCAGTAGACAAAATAAGTTTGGGAACCACTGCTCTATGCTCTACTAAGTAATAAAGCGGTCCTATAGCATGTATTTGAGTTTCGTTAATCACATTTATAAAACTGGTATTTATTGGTTTGAATAAAAAAAAAGCACAATTCTATTGTATTTTTTCATATTTCATAGGTCACAAAGGTAATCAACCAGCAGTCTCCATGTAGGCATACTCTGTAGCTATGTACATTTTAATATACTAACGATATTAGGTTTCATCCTGTATGGACCACCATACATATCTATAGTATAATATTATAAAGCTGAACAGTTCGTTTGTTTGAACGCGCTTGTCTTAGGAACTATTGGTTCAAACTGAATTTTTTTTTGTGTTGTATAGATATTTATCGACGAAGGCTTTAGGCTATATAACATCACGCCGCGACCAACATAAACAAAAAAACAATGGAAAAGGTCTAAAAAACGGGAGGATACGCGAACGGAGTCGCTGGCACAGCTAGTTTTATTATAATTTTAAATACACCCTTCACGCGTTTCCGTGAAAAAGGGTTTTGACAGACGGACAGACCGCCATACGCATAAGGAAGTGATCCCACAATTATACCTTCAACCTAATCATGTCTGAAACCCTAAAAATACCATTCACTCCCCGTTCAGTTCCCCAGCTAATCCCGTTAACAAAATAAATACTACCGTTCACCTACTTCGCTGCTATATTCAAAAGTGCAGGTGCAAAATGGACTATTTTCCCAGTCCCGGTATTTCCGAGATTGCAATAGCGAATCCCGTTTAATCCCGCGGCCCGGGCGGAAGGCTTATTACCCGTAGATTGTCGCGTAATAGACCTGGCTGGACTTCCTGCGAGCCTTGTGAAGTATTCACTCCGCAGTTCTTAATACATTTGCGAAACATCTGAGTGGCTTCGCCAATAAGATGTTCATTTGCTTGTAACTTTGGCTTTTAGTTTGATATTTCTACTTGAAGATATTTTGTTGGCTTTACATTGGACATCTGAAAGAATTATAGCAGGAAGTGATCTCTGCCTACCCCTCTGGGGAAAAGGCGTGATTTTATGTATGTATCATCATCATCATCAGCCCATATACGTCCCCACTGCTGGGGCACGGGCCTACCCTAAACTAGGGCGATAAGGCCTTAGTCGACCACGCTGGCCAAGTGCGGGTTGGTCGGTCGTTTCATTTCATTAATAATATGGATACACACACAGATTGCAAACCTTGGACTGATGGTAAGCGCCGCGTATCGACCGAGATGTCTACGGTTTGAGTCCGGTTTCGGGCTATTTTCGCGTGAGTTTTCTGTTAATAAATAACTTTTTTCCAATTAGCGTCGGCCAGGAAGTTGGTGGATGCACTCGGGATACCCGTAAAGAAAAAGGTCCTGCGCCTGATATCTCAACAGTCATGAACAGATCAGAAGATGCACTTGTGCTTGAACAATTGAGCCCTATAACACAGTAATCGTACTATAAGATTTTATAAATGTTTGAACAGTGAACAGTTTTGCATAGTTCACATAATATCTAACAGCCAATACAATTGACTGTGTCATTCCTTACATAACCCTTGTACGTACATAGAATACATATTGCTATATAAACTCAATCATATTAGGTAACCATAATAATGTGTATTAACCCTAAACTATGACTGGCTCGGTGGAACAATGGTTAGTGACCACTCGGGACAAATATTTGTGCGACGAACATCCGTGTTTGTTTCGTGTCTGGATGTGATTATGCATTTATAAATATACTAGTTGACCCGACAGACTTCGTCCTGTCAAAAAAATATGTAAAAGAAAAGGGCTGTTTGTAGGGTTTTCCCTGCAATTATTCGTTTTTTCTCGCCGTAAGAACCATCCTTGGACTTCAACGAACATTTTTAAAAAGAATTTGGCCAAATTGGTTTAGGCGTTGTTGAGTTATGCGCTTACCAACACATTTTGCGATTCATTTTTATATAAAAAAGCGTCGATGGCCGAGTGGTTAAGGTCGTTGCTTGCCATGCGAGAGGTCGCCAGTTCAAACCCCGCCAGGTACCAATGTGTTTTTCATATTTGGAATTCATATGTACCATCATTCGACGCTTTAACGGTGAAGGAAAACATCGTGAGGAAACCAGCACACCTGAGAGATTTTTCAATGGTGTGTGAAGCCATGTCAGAGGCCTACGGGCGGCTTAAACTCTGACACCAGGTTGTTTATCAACCACACGATAAGAAGAAGAAGATTTTTATATATAAGATTATGTATGTATATATTATATGTATTAGTTTCTGATGCCCATTGTACAAGCTTCGCTTATTTTGGGGTCAGACAACCATAGGTATGTGAAAATGTCCCAGATATTTTTTTATTTTAGTATAAACCTGCCAAACCTCATTCGTATTGACTGTATACGTATTTGGGTACGCAAAAATTCCCCTTCGCATTTCCATCATATCCGCATTCCATGTTAGCCGTAGCCGGATAGGAGTAGTGGCTTTGTGCCGACTAAATATTGCATAACCTGCCTCCGTATTGTGCCTTCTATATTGTATTTACGATCCTTTCTAGCCCACATATATACATAAATACATACATGCATGTATAACAAATACAATGTAAATTATATATCGTTTTTCTCGTTATTCTAGAGGCTTCTCTGAAAATTTTAAACAAGAATGAGACACAGTATGTGAATGCACACTTTGTAGAGATATTAGTCATGTTTCTTTTCCAAATTTTCAAGCTTTAAGCACCAAAGAAACTAAGGAATTTAGAGTTGGTTTAAAATAGAAATTTCAAAAGTCAGAATAATGTTACGTTTTATTAATGGACCAAATACGTAATACAATTAGTGTTTCAAACATCTTCGTACTTACGCTTTCATTGGTATCGACGTTTAGGAATGTAGAAATGTAGCCACTTTCTCGAAAGAAACTACATGACTGGCTCGGTGGAACAGTGGTTAGTGACCCTGGCTGGCGGTTCCAAGAGTCGTGGGTTCGATTCCCACTCGGGACAAATATTTGTGTGATGAACATCGGTGTTTGTTCCGTGTCTGGGTGTGATTATGTATTTAAGTATGTATTTAAAAAAATATATCTAGACACGCGGTAGCGTGTCAAGCCAAGGTTCAAGAAACAGAACTGGCGAGCCGCACCGTGTGTAATATTACACGAACCATTTGGAACCACTTTTGAACCCCTCATAAATCAAAAACTATTTCACATAAACGTTTCAAATTTGGCTCATATATTGTGACTTGCGAGATAAATATGTGTTCTAAATTACATAAGCTTATCTCAAACAATTATTTAGATATTAATGTCCAAAAATCCTCATTTTTATCATTGACTGACTGACAGATCAAAATTCTAACCCAGTTCCAAATGACCTAGAGAGTTAAAATTTGGTATGCAGATAGGTAATTACATGAATACAAAGGAATAAATAAAAAACTGGCAATTTTTTAATAATTAGGTTAGGTTCTAGTATGAACGCTTAACATAAATAGGTACCTAATTAGTGCCTAATCACGCCTATACCGGGGAAGGCAGAGTACTAAGTATATATTTAGGTATACTTACTTATTTACAATTAAGAGTAGGTACTTATAGTCGGTTTTCATATTTATAACATAGGGTAGGTACCTACTTTATTAACTGGGATTAATTATTATTTTTATATTTAGCGCCCATCAATAGTATAAAATTATTACCTACTCATAATATTTCAAAGGTACAAGAAAATATAGAAAATAACACTCAGAAGAAAATTATACCCCGTAAACGTAGGAAAATACAGTAACTGATTCAATTGTTTTATATTTATAAAGTCTAGTTTTAGTTTTGAATTTGTCCTTTTCAAAGGACCCACGGCGTTACGATGATATATACTTTTCTACAAAAAGTAATTATATCCAATCAAAAACATAAATGTGAAATGAGAGCCAAGTTCAATATTATGATAATTGCCTTGGTTGTTGACTTCAACGACAAAAGAAGTGAGATCTAAATGGGTGCCAAGTTCAATGGTCAACCCTGAAATTTATTTATAAGTAACACTATAACATACCTACCATATCTTCTTATAACATAAGATAATGTATGGTGGTAGCCTATGAAGGTCTGTCTTGGCTAGTTTCTATAAACCTACCAACGTATTATTATGTTCGCTCGCTAGTTTCTACCAACAATCCAAATTTTCGGAATTATAAAATAAAAACCGACAAGTACTTGTCGGCTTAGAACTTGCGACGGCTATAATTCATATATGAAAACTTGCCAAGACAGACCTTCATAGGCTACCACCACACATTATCTTATGTTATAAGAAGATATGGTAGGTATGTTATAGTGTTACTTATAAATAAATTTCTGGGTTGACCATTGAACTTGGCACCCATTTAGATCTCACTTCTTTTGTCGTTGAAGTCAACAACCAAGGCAATTATCATAATATTGAACTTGGCTCTCATTTCACATTTATGTTTTTGATTGGATATGTATGTATATCAGTCTTTGACGCCCATAGTACAAGCTCTGCTTAGTTTGGGGTCAGATGACCGTGTGTGGAAATGTCCCAGATATTTATTTATTTATTATTTATTTATTTTCCATACCAACTTCTTCCTACAACTATTCAAGCAATCAAGACTGGTATCCAGTCAATTACCATCACTCGTTTGTTTCACGGATATTTTACCTTCCTATGAAAAATTAACCTGAAAATCAGCGCTATATTTCACTGAGAAAATTTACGCTGATATTCCGTAAAACGCTTTTAAATCACCGCGTAATCTGTCATAAATGGTGCACATTTACGCGCCGTCGCGTAAATACTGCCGTAAGCAGCAGATTACCCCGATCTTCTTTTAGTTATTTATTTGTCATACTAATGGCACAATGGGCTTTAAAAGTAGCACTGCAATATGCACACCGGAGTGTAGTTACAGAGGAGCTTTTGCTTCACGTTAATGCGAATGCCACGTGGAACGAAATGAATTGCCTTTGACAATTGTATTTCATGGACATAACTTAACATTAGAGATGAGTAAAAGCTGTGCAGCGTCCTTCCATAGAGATAACTAGTTTTACTTTGCTCCATGTTATGTCAGTGTACTTTTTTATAATAAACTCGCCCTCGTTTCGCTTCGGGTGAATTTTACATAAAATCCTTCCTCTTGAAAGTAACTGTATCAAAATCATTGCGTTGTTTTAAATATTTTAGGCATACACAGGATATAAGGAAAGAGAAAGCGAGCTTTTTTTACAATAACTAGTGATATTACATAATCAATTCATATTTTTAATAAGACATACAGCGATCTGAATGACCCAGTGCCAATTTGCTTAAGCACTCGAGTTGAGATTATCAGGAACTACTGTAGCCTTAACAAATATCAATCCAGTCAATTCTTTATTAGGTAACTCACTCATTATACTAGGCGGTTTTGTTGCGAGGTTTTCTTTCATTAGAAGTACATCAAGCGTTTTTCTCATCACCAAATTTCTCTTAATATGTATTCTTTATTTTAAGTTATTTTTTCGTAGCCTTTCCCACTGCTGGGCAAAGGCCTCCTCCAATCCACTCCAAAGCCGTCGATCTCCGGCCAAGGCCGTTCCTTTTAAAGGCATCCAGGTCATCTCGCTATCTCTTTTTAAGCTATTGCATAGCTTTTATCGCGGGCTTTGAGCGCGGCGACCGAACCAAGAAATTCCGAAACCTCACAATCGTCTAACGTCGTTTCAGTTCGGTAGACTTCGGCACGGTGTTTGTGTGCGTGCGGTTAGACGTATTGTACGACTCTACGAAACTCGCACGAATCGAGACGAGCTGCTCCGAAATCGGACGATGCTATGCAATAGCTATACCGCGGCAGTCCCCGAGTGCCACACGTATTTTTTTTATTTAAACCTAGCCCAGCCCAGATTATCCGCTACCTAGAGGATCACTCGCTACTCCATGACCGACAGTACGGTTTTAGACCAAAACAATCCATTCGTCACTTTCTTCTATTCTAGAACTAATGTTTACTATACGCTAATAGCGATTAGATGCATTAGAAAGGTGAGCTTATAATTGGCCAGCGTTGAGTTGGTTCGACCGTACTATAGATACCATTCAAACGAACTCCGCACGCAGTAACTTTCAAATACCTTTTCTCACCTACACTCAATTGAATACCATTGTCGTATGCAGTGTTCGCGATGCCTAAGATACTATCGGCGGCATACCCGCTTATCACACATTTGGCAGAGGCTAAGCTCCAGTCCAAATAAGCTTTAAAGTGAGTTGGCTCGCTCCACTGAAACTGTTTATGCTATCCGCAAGTTCTGAAAGTTGCACAGGAATTTGCGGCAAATAATATCTGCCAAAGGAATAAGTTTAGCGTTTTAATGTTATGCGTTAAGTTACTGGCTGCTGGAATTCGTTGCTTGTTGTCTTATTTATCTACTTAGCCCGTTTGAACGCCTCGGTGGTCTACTGATTGCAAGTGTCAGGTTCGAGTCTTGGGTCGTGCCTAATTTTTGTAAGTTTTAGTGTTGAGATGTTAGCCACCCAGGAGTTTGGAAGTTGGAGAATGTATGCTGATGACTGGCTCAGTGGAACAGTGGTTAGCGACACTGGCTGGCGGTTCCAAGACCCGTGGGTTCGATTCCCACTAAGACAAATATTTGTGTGATGAATATCGGTGTTTGTTCCGTGTCTGAGTGTGAATATGTATTTATAAACATCTGTATATGTGTATCAGTCTCTGAAGCTTTTTTTTTTTTAATTGTGTTTCTGTGTCTCACGCAGGTTAAGGAATAAAAAAGAAAATATTTATTAACAGTCTTTTATTGGGTCAAAGCATATCTGCATACTCAATATCATACAACTGACAGTCACACAAAAAATACAATCCATACAACACAAGTAGCATAACATTCATACAAAATAAATTATTATTATTACAATAAATAGATAATAGGTTGTAGCCTGCCTTAAAAATACCATAAATTAAGATATTTTGTTACAATCAAATTGTTTGTTTATACTTTGTAGCAAGAACAACGTGGCTGAAACACTTGCTGCAATAATTTCCATTCAAGATACAACCCTGGCTATAGACCTATTTACCCGACTGCCCCAAAAGGCTGATGTTTTTCGAGAGTATATACTTCCTAGTGTTGAAACCCCTGTTGCCTCCTATAAGGCCCGTACCCATGACCATGGTCATGATCATGATACTCATAATGATGGGGGTGGTACTCATGATGCTCATGTTTCTTCTGCTCCTTAAGGTAGGATACGAACCAGCCGAGGAAGTAGCCAGCCTTGTGGAGAACTACCCAGAACACAAACGCGTAGATTAGCTTCACGATGAAGAATTTCTTGATGATCAGGTCGGCGAAGTACACTGTAATGGGGAAAAGGTAATGTCAATCAATATGATTTTTTTTATAAAAGGCTAACAAGATGACCTCACTCCACCTGATGGTAAGCGGTAGTAAGATCCAAATATGAGGAGGATGTAAAATTCTTATGAAAAAGCTCTATAAACCTAACACGAGCTTCACTAGAAAATCTAACAATCTAGAAGTAATCTTCTCTACCCAAGGGAATGAAATGTTTGAATAAATCACTATTAATAGTCCAGTCATTTACGGTTTTATCTGCGGAAAAAATCTTAGTGAGCTGAATCGACATGAAAATGTCAAAAATCGACATTGATAGCGTGCCGGCTGAAAAAGTTAAAAAGGTCAAAACGTCACAAAAATCAATTGAAGTTTTTCGTAAATATCTCTCTACATCTCACCAACTATATCGTCGATCGTAGGTCAAAAGACGTCACTATAAAAAAATATTATCTTGCATTTTTTTGTAAAATTAACAGTTTTCGCATTTAAACGCTGAAAAAGCGTCTATCTAGACACGCGGTAGCGTGTCAAGCCAAGGTTCAAGAAACAGAACTGGCGAGCCGCACCGTGTGTAATATTACACGAACCATTTGGAACCACTTTTGAACCCCTCATAAATCAAAAACTATTTCACATAAACGTATCAAATTTGGCTCATATATTGTGACTTGCGAGATAAATATGTGTTCTAAATTTCATAAGCTTATCTCAAACAGTTATTTGGATATTAATGTCCAAAAATCCTCATTTTTATCATTGACTGACTGACAGATCAAAATTCTAACCTAGTTCCAAATGACCTAGAGAGTCAAAATTTGGTATGCAGATAGGTAATTACATGAATACAAAGGAATAAATAAAAAACTGGCAATTTTTTAATAATTAGGTTAGGTTCTAGTATGAACGCTTAACATAAATACCTAATTAGTGCCTAATCACGCCTATATACCAGGGAAGGCAGAGTACTAAGTATATATTTAGGTATACTTACTTATTTACAATTAAAAGTAGGTACTTATAGTCGGTTTTCATATTTATTACTTAGGGTAGGTACCTACTTTATTAGCTGGGATTAATTATTATTTTTATATTTAGCGCCCATCAATAGTATAAAATTATTACCTACTCATAATATTTCAAAGGTACAAGAAAATATAGAAAATAACACTCAGAAGAAAATTATACCCCGTAAACGTAGGAAAATACTGTAACTGATTCAATTGTTTTATATTTATAAAGTCTAGTTTTAGTTTTGAATTTGTCCTTTTCAAAGGACCCACGGCGTTACGATGATATATACTTTTCTACAAAAAGTAATGATATCCAATCAAAAACATTATTGTGAAATGAGAGCCAAGTTCAATATTATGATAATTGCCTTGGTTGTTGACTTCAGCGACAAAAAAAGTGAGATCTAAATGGGTGCCAAGTTCAATGGTCAACCCTGAAATTAATTTATAAGTAACACTATAACATACCTATCATATCTTCTTATAACATAAGATAATATATGGTGGTAGCCTATGAAGGTCTGTCTTGGCTAGTTTTCTTTAGTTAGTTAGTTAGTAGTCTAGTTAGTTGTCGGTTTTTAATTTTATAATTCCGAAAATTTGGATTGTTGGTAGAAACTAGCGAGCGAACATAATAATACGTTGGTAGGTTTATAGAAACTAGCCAAGACAGACCTTCATAGGCTACCACCATATATTATCTTATGTTATAAGAAGATATGATAGGTATGTTATAGTGTTACTTATAAATAAATTTCAGGGTTGACCATTGAACTTGGCACCCATTTAGATCTCACTTCTTTTGTCGCTGAAGTCAACAACCAAGGCAATTATCATAATATTGAACTTGGCTCTCATTTCACAATAATGTTTTTGATTGGATATTATAATAACAAAGCACTCTCGTTTCATCGGCAAGCGATCTAGCGATACTAGGATTTTGAATCTGTCTACTCACTATGAATTATTTCGCTAATCGGGGTTTAAAACTTCTTAAATAACTGGACTATAAATTCAAATAACCTTACCAAACAATGCTATTTTTTTCTTTTTCCCTCGTGGCTCCACCGCTCCATCTTCGTGACATTCACAGTCACACACGAAACAAACTAGTAAAACTATTGATAAAACCGCTGAATTAGTTGACAGCATCTTTCAACTGTTTCCTTACTACTAAAACAATCTATCACCCTTATTTTGTTTTAACTCTTTTTTGTTAGTTCTTTTATGTGTGTTCCTCTGTGCGTTTTGTTAAAATATGAAATTCGCAGTTCGTTGTTGTCAGTAGCTGTACAAACTCACGAAGGTGATAATTAGAGAAAAGTCAAACTTACAGTACTCTCCAATGTTGTTATAGATGTACTAATAGTACTAATAAGGTTACAGTGAACTTGAAAATCGTGTGATGAAAGTTTGGCACCCACGCAATGTTATCGAAAGCAACATTATGTAGGCAGCTGTTAAATTGAAGAGTAAATACGGTTACCTAATTTTGTTCCTACAAAAACCTCATATTATTCCGTCCGGTTTCATCATTCTAACACCTTGCTCGAATATTATAGAGAATTTATTTTTATCCTCAGTCTGTATGTTTTATCTTTACCAATCGTCATTTCGTTTTCTTTTGTTGAACAACAAATTATTTATTTCACCACATTTAACACACAAAACGAATCTGAAAAGCAGCAACAGTTACAAATTTGTAATATTACATACGAAATGTGTCAATTCTCGCAATTTATAACACCAAGCTCAATGAATCCGTAATGTAATAACAAAAAGAATATATGAAACAAATAATAACATTTACAATCCGACGACGTTCACACAAATACTGGAACTACTCGACCGTGACATTCTGAGGGCTTACCATGAGTTGGCTATCGAAAACTTACTAACGTTAAAAACCTATCGAGTTGTTTTTTTCATACGGCCGATTTTAGTTCTTCGCGTAACCACTAGCGGCGCTGTACAAGTTTTTCATAGACATATTTACGTAGGCGATATCGAGTGCGTAAGTCTTAAACTCATGGTAGCCCCACTGATTTACGACAGCAAACAATATTAAAGCTGGCATAATACGACTCATCTCGAAAACTAACCGCAATAGTACACAATAACCCAGAATAATAACAGTCAAACAGGATAAACAGTGTAATATCACCCTTAATATTCGTTTAACGTTATAAAAATAATAACAAGTCGTTATTTTCAATTTACTCCGTCGTGCGCCTTCAAATATCACATTTCATCATAACGATAGCTATAAATTTCTTCACGATTTCACTGGATTCCCTTAACGCACCAAATCTTGGTGTCCAGATATGCCTGAACTGGCGATCGGTGGAGTGTCTAATGTTTTGTGTGGTCAGGGAACTTTTGAGAGTTCCCTGTTAGCTGGTCGCCTTACCTGGATAAGGCGATGTGGACCTCAATCGTTCATTTTTAGAGGCTTCGCGATTATGCCGGAGTAACCCTAAACTGGACTGGATTGAGCGGGACCCGGTACACAGGTGATTTATAGGGCTGTAACGGGAATTTGTAGTGAATAGAGTTGCCTTCGCTGTAACCCGTACAGGGAGGATGTATTTGAAAGATAAAGCGGCTTTTGTGTCCTGTGGGGGTGAATTGGTTACAATAGAACGCTGTTTTGCAATAGGATAACAATCAATTAGGTAATAAATAAAGACAGGAAAAATAAGTGCTGATATTTATCTATCTAGTGAATTATCAAATAATTTGTTTCCAATACAAATGTTTATTATTTAATCAATACTACTTCAAAGCTAAACCAATACTTGATTCAAAACTTGTATGTAAAACTTATATGATTTTTCTTCAGGATTTTAAAAGAACTCGTAAAACACTATGGCGTTTGTTGATCAATTGTTACATTATCTGTGAAACTATAATTCAGAGGTTTATTTGGAAAAATGCTTTATTATCATAGTTTATAAGGTGAAATTCGGATACCCATTTTGTATGTTATGATGACGCAAACCTACTCATATCTGCAGGACTACAAGCACTCTCAGGCGTGCAACATGAATTTCCTGAATAAACACAATATCCTCGATATCAATTTAACAAAACTTTTTAAAAACATTCAGTTTCATATTCCTGAAACTGGTTTTTTTTTACAGGAATCCAGTGAAACTAAAATACATTTTGTAATACATTTTTATTCTTTTTTACCAGATACCATGTTATAACTTGTGCTACATTGTTTTCATTGGCTGCTAAAAAAAGGCTTGTTTGAACACTATTTTATTCGTTTTTATGCAGAACAATGTAACTGATACTTTTGTAGCATAAATATTTCAATGTTCAATTGGTTTTGTATCTGTTTATTCGAACACTAGTCACAATCGTACTCTATATTTTTTAACTACAATAAATGTTTGTACACACTAAAATCACACATACGGTCGTCACATCATTATCTGTATATAGTGTTACTTTTACATTTAGGTATGACGTTTATTTATTAAGCAAAGTTTATAAAACCTCTGGCGACTCCGCATTCAATTGAAATACAATCAAAACATTGAAACGACGTTCAAATTAAGTTATATTTTTTTATTAATTATCTATTATTTCAGTGTTCAGGCGTAAGAAACAGAAATCTCTAATATAAAATATAATAAATAAATATTAGACAACATCACATACATAGTGTTACAGATATCAGAATCAACAGTGGATACACAAATATACTTAAATATACTTAATACACACCCAGACACGGAACAAACACCGATGTTCGTCACACAAACATTAGTCCGGAGTGGGAATCGAACCCACGTCTCTTGGAACTGTAGGTAATGAACCTGGGTCACTAACCACTGTTCCACCGAGTCAGTCAATAATATATTTTCAATACATAACACACTCATATGACTTCAAGAGACAATGTCATATTGTCTTTGCCTTTGCCTATTTCAGTGTTTCTTGATAATTATTTTTTCTCAGTCTTCTATTCAGTACACGTGTCCTTCTTTTCACCTTCTTTCTTACCTTGGTACCATATCAATCACGGCCAAGGGTACTCTACGGAATTTATATCTGCATTCTTTGCATATACTCGCCCCATTGTCAATAGGAAAGAAAATTTTTAGGACGTCATCGTTGTAGGTGTACGTTGCCAATGCTGTGTTTACAAACATCGGTATAGTTCTCATTTCGGCAAAATGTGCAGTATGAAACGTATATATGGGACAGTCTAGTCGCAAGTTATCACTTGTGCTGAGTGCCCGAGATACATTGAACGCGTTGACGAAGATGACTCGATCTCTGATCTCAATCTTAAAATCTTCAGCTACAAAACCTGTCACAGGAGCAGTGACCACATACCGACCGGCTTCAACTGTCTCCCTTGTATCTTCATTGATGAACTCTCTTCTACGAAGATTCCGTATTTCATCGTCCAACATACGCATATCTCGGTCCACCTCCATAAATACGTATTCGTGGTGTCTATACGTTAAGTAATAGTGTAACTCGAGTGGGTGTTCGTTTGTACATGGTAAGTGCAAGCCGTCGGTGAAGAAGTCAGCATACACCACTGAGATGGATGCAGCGACGAATACGAATATGCACGTCATCTTTATTATGGTAACTGACTTAGCTAAACACTTAACACTCGTATTTAAGTACAAGATTCAACCACACGAAGAGGGAATATACAAAGCTACCTATTTATATTTTGCGCTCGGGTTATTTTTACGCAATTCCATACGTATTAATATACGTATTAATCCACGCATTTCTTGATAACAGATGCTGCATTCTTTGAGGAAATCATCTCTTGAGTGTTATTGTTTTTTCCTTTTTGTGCGCGACATTATTGAAATCAATTTATTTATAATATTATGCGTAAAGTTTACAATTCGTGGCAAAATTCAAATGCCACGTTGTCAGAAGCTTAAGTTAAAAATATATTGTACAAATTAAAACGTTTTATGGCCATACTTAACCTGTTACAAACATCGACTATATTCAATTTGTACTGAATCATACAATTACATCTTCAGTACAATTGTAAGGACACTTTTATAGAACACGTCTGGTGAATTCAAGTAGTTTTTGTGAACCACACTCTCACTTCGCCGCGGAAACACTAACAACACAAACCTCAGTAGGACGTGACCGGAATAATACTGGCGAGATCAAGAGGAAAATCTGGGCTGCATTTATCCATTATGGAGTTCAGACCACGTTTCTATACATTGTGATCGAAAATGCTGCGCTTACAGAGGATTAATTACTCAATAGTTATTTAATTGTTTAAATTCTGGATAGAGAACTTCATTTTCAGAGGCTTGATGTACCAAGCCATCATCGTATGTCAGTTGGGAAGAAAAAGAAATAGTGAGTGCAAATGGATTTGTATGGTCTTGCTTATGTAGCTAGCAGATCGCTATTGGTATTGGTTACCTACCACAACTGAAATTCGATGCTTATGCGATGATTCCACGCCTTATCTCGTTGTTGCCGCAGCAGTTGTCTCCTCTTACGTCCCCCTTTCCCTCTGATATCGATGTTCCGGGGGGGAGGGGTGAAACGGCTTTCAGGGTGAGTGCGACAGGCTCAATATGGTATATTGTGCTTGTCGACCTCATATTTGGATCTCACTACCGCTTACCATCAGGTGGAGTGAGGTCATCTTGTTAGCTCATTATAAAAAAAAATCATGTTTTCAGATTGTTTGAAGGGCTTAGTAGTCGATTCGCACCAAATTCATTCGCCCGAACGAGCGAAACGTCCACTTTCAAAATAATTATTTGTTTCGCACCGATGAATTTTAATTGCGTGCGCACCAACATCTTCAAGAACTAGTAGTATGCGATTCACTCTTGAAGAGGTTGAAAAAAAACATCCGTGAGAAAAGCCTATTATTGAAGGTGGACATTACGCTCAATTCTGTGATAAACATCGGTGTTTATTCCGTGTCTGGGAGGTTTAGTTGTTTCTGACTACTTACCACTTACCACGGGGTCGTTTCAATGAATGTGATGTTGTGTAATATTCATTTATTTATTACTGTCGTATACTGTACTCACAAGACAGTTAAAATTCAGTTCTTACAAGACAGTAACCATTGACTCTGGGTCCCTAACCACTGTTCCACCGAGCCAGCCAATACCTAGGTTATGCGTCAAAAAACGTCCTTGATACGAAAATCACAAGTATGTTTCCTACAAGACTCTTCCAGCAGGCAACAGCTTATTTGTGATGCAGAACGCGTCTACGGTCGTACGACAGCGATTGAATGAGGCCACGCGCCCTGACCCCAGGGAATGTACTTAATAAGGGCATTACACGCCACCAACGAGACCAAATAGCCAGTAGCGGACAAACGATAGTAAATAAATAAATCAATCTATATCTAGGACATCTCCCCACACGTTCATCTGACTACATACTAAGCGGAGCTTGTACTATGGGCGTCAGAGACTGTATACATACATGAATATTTACAAATACATACTTGAGTACTAATCACACCCAGACACGGAACACACGACGATGTTCATCAGACAAGTTTTTATCCCGAGTAGGAATCGAACCCACAACTTTTGGAACCGCAAGCCGGGGTCACTAACCACTGTTCCACAGAGCCAGTCAAAAGTAAGTCAGTGTTAAAACGTTTAAGAAAAAAAAATCTAAAAATCCGAATATGTAGACGGAAGTACTAAGTTTAAATTCTGCAACCTAGACATCTAGACTAGGTAGCGACTTCGTCCGCGTTTTTCCCCTGGTTTTTTACACATTTTCCATTGTTTCTTTGCTCCTAGAGTTTTCAATTCGAACCAGAAGTTCCTGAGATTAGCGCGTTTAAACAAACAAACTCTGCAGCTTTATAATATTAGTAAAGTTGTGCTACCCATCACTTTGAACGAGACAGGTATAGTTTATCTTTCTTCTTTCTCATTCTACTTTAGATCATTAATTTTGCTACAATTCGGTTCCTCTCCATTTTGCTAGAAGACTACAAAAAAATTGTAAACAAAAAAAAAACCGCCTTCAAAAACCCGACTCACTAAAAATTACAAAATAATATAATACGAACATTTATAATAATCATCTGGGTATGAATTTTATATGTTGTTGAAGGCGGTGCCGTTTATATTTCATACAGACAAGCACAGAGTGCTTCATTTTCCTCAAAATTTTGATTGGCACCGCCTTCAACAACATATAAAATTCATACCCAGATGATAATTATATGTCGGAATAATTACGACGCCAGCGCCACCTGAAGGCAGTGAGTGGAAGCTACGGCACGCAAGCGCCACCCGGTGGCGCTAGACGGAGTCGACGTTAGGGCGGGCGGTCGTGCGCAGCGGCTCAGTTATCTCCGGACGACCGCACGGTGCAAATCGTAGAAACTGTCGCGTATCGTTATACTTCCGTTCAGTGTAATTAGTGTCGGATGTGATTGTGTTCATTGTTCTGTAAATCGATCTAATGGAAATAGTGACCAAGAATAAATCTAGTGCTTTGATATCACGCTACTTTTATTTGCACGATACCTACATTCGCCCACACTATGTCGTTAAATACTTCTGATCCGACATCAGAAGTGGGATCGAATCGTGCAAATGATAGTCGCGGCGATGAAAGTCAGTGGCGGGTACTTTTTGAATTGCAAAATCAACAAATGCGCGAACTGATTCATGCATTGAAGACTCCAAATGTGAACAATAGTGTAGTGCTGCCTGATTTCAACCCCGATAAGCAAGATTCTAATGCGAAATCATGGTGCGTGACCGCGGATTTGTGTTTTGCCGATAATTCACAAAGCGGCGGTGAATTTGTTGTTGTGATCAGCAAGGCATTGAAGGGGGCAGCGTCAACATGGCTATCGCAGATTGTATACCAAGGTATGACATGGGGGGAGTTCAAGGTTCTTTTCACAGCCAGATTTGTTACTACAGAGACTTTGGCGGGTACTTTCGTAAATCTTAACGGCAGTAAGCCCAACGAAAAAGAGGCCCTTTCCGCCTATGCGAGTCGGTTGATGGCATCGCTAACTAATGGATGGAAGGATGCAGATAAGGAGCAGATCGCAGTAGCATCTGTATTAGCGCATATTTCGTAGTTCGACTCGCGATTACAACGCTTAGCGTTTACTACCGACATTTCTTTAAGAGATAAATTGCAGAAAGAGCTATACGCTTTCTCATATCTGAAGCGCCAGATCCATACTCGTGGTCAATCGTCTAGTGAGCCCGATGTGAAGCGAGCTAAGATGACCTCGCTAAAATGCTATAGTTGCGGAAAAATGGGTCACAGACGTTCCGAATGTAGGAGCAAGCCTGTGGATGTGAGAGGAAGACCTGCGACGCATGCATCATCGAGTCAAGCAACCCAGCAGTCAGCAGCGAAGCCTTTCATGTGCTTCAAATGTGGGAAGCCAGGACACATCGCGAGCCGGTGCAGCAGCGGCGGCCATCAGGTCGATGGCAGCGGCGGAGGCAGCGGCGGCGGCGGCGGCGGTGCATCCCGGAACGAGTGACGAGTGGATGTTGCTTTGTAAGCGAACTACATGATCATGTGAGTCTTTTTCATACTGTTGCGATTTTATTTGAAAGTCAGTATAGTCTGTTGCAATGCAAACATTTTCATAATAGTTTCGTTTAACCCTTAACTACCCAGTAAGCTTTTGTAACGTAACTGACCAGTAGTGTCCAATAGACACATTTGATAAATATAAGGTGTGATGAGTGAAAAACAAGTTATTTAAATTAAAAAGATTAGAATGAACTTCAGTAATGTATTTTTGCACTTGTATAGTTAAAGATGTATATTTTTTCAAAATTTGTAATAGTCATTATATAATTGCACTTATCACAGCACTTGATAGAGACGCTGTTAATATCGAAGAGTAAACTAACAACACTTATCCTTTTCACAGCAGATTCAGATAATTGAGTAGGTCAGCTTCTACATGGTTCATGGCTGCTAAGTGCTTACTTGATGGACTTTCCTTACTTTGTCTCCGTGTATGAGGTGTTACCAATACTGTTGCAATTTCACGCAAAAATAGTTTTTTTTGTATTTTTTATTTTGCGTGTGTTCCAGTCATATATAACATCTCATCATCATCATAAACATCATCAGCCCATTTCTGTCCACTGCTGGACATAGGCCTCCCCAAATGCACGCCACTTCTCTCTCTCCTCGGCCACTCGCATCCAGCTCCTACCAGCCGTCCTGCGCAGGGCGTCCTACTCTACGTTACATAATAACATCTAATATAAATATATTTTGAATTTGCTAGGTATCTATTCGTTTCATACTGAACTCTACTACCTACACTCATGAATCATAATCATCACCCTCACTCCAAGAATTATAACTATAATTCGTTCATAACCGTTTACAGTTGCTGGTTCTGTCACATTTTTTCAATATCGAATTAGTATGCACAAAAGTATTTTCATCGTTACTGTAAACATGTTCAAGTTGAAATTTACGTCTGATTGGTTGCCCTTTATCTATTTATCTGAATAATACTGAATAAGAGGACTATTATGTGGTGTCTTGTGTGTCTAATCACTGATATGCGAGACGAAAAGAAAGACGACAATTATAACACAAAAAAGTGGTGTCAGATTATTATGGGTATAAAATATTAATCGTTATGACCCACCTGACATCATAAGATTATACGTTAATATAAATAAAAATAATCTTTGTTCACATTCTCAAACAAAATGTTATTGTGTCTATTGGACACTTGTGGGTTGATGAAGTACTATTTTTGTATATTTAAAATAACTAATAAATCTTACATGTTAAAAATATTTTAAAAGCACTTTTAGAATCTTAAAACATTGGAGATCAAATAGGTAAAAGGCTGATTCATAAAAATAAATTCTTTAGTTTTTATCAAAACTTAAACGCAAAAATGTGTCCTCGAGACACTTGTGGGTTGTTAAGGGTTAAAGTAATGTTTTTCTTTTTGTAAATTAAAAGTAGCCACATGAAAAGTGTGAAAGATTATGTGAAATGCCTAGCTACCTATAATATTGTACTTGATGCCACTAAGTGCCTAAGTTATTAGACCTCAAGCAACTTGTGGTTGTGTGGCTACCGGCAGCCTAGAAAAACAGGAAGTGTGAATCTGGGTGTGTGTGCGTGTGTGCATGTATGCTAGTTAAAATTAGTAAAAAAAAAAAAAACTCGTACAATTAAAGGTTTGGCTGTATGATTTTTATTAATCAAAGTCTTTAAACCGTTATTTTCTACCAGAAAAAGAATTAAAAAAAATATTTTCCTGTCAATGTCAGTGCAATTAAAAGCTCAAGGAATAATTAATTAGTCTCTCAAACACGTAAATTAATTGTTGATTCTAAATTTAAAATTTGAAAAAAAACTGACTGTCTGCTGTCTTTGTTGATTCTACTTCAAACTCAAATACGTAATTGAGCGGTGATTCTCATCACTTTACCATTCAGTTGTCTACTGTGAGAAATCTTTGTTTCAGTTGCCATGCCCTGTACTCCAGTCCTCTGTGGACACAGTTGGGAATTGAGATTGAGCTGCAGCACAACAGGCGGCTACGGAGCAACAAATTCCTTATACCAGGAATGCAAGAAAGATGCTGAGAGGATATCTTACTTCAGGTGCATTGTTTTTATGTTTAGACGTCAGATATCCTTTAAGGTTGATTACCTAGGAAGTGTGATGCTGAGTCAGTCACAGTATGTGATGGTCACTTCACACAATGTCTGTCTTTGATAATGATGAAAGTAATCAGACCAAGTTAGACCCTAACCTTAAAGGCCCCTTTTAAAGTAATTGAGGATTATGTTTTAGTTTTCCCCATTCAAATGTGGATAGATGATGTTTGAAGTCTTTTAGTCTAGTAGAACGATAGGTTCCCAAAGATTTGGACAATGCTAATGATAATGACTTTGTTCATGTTGATTGTTGGTTTATTTAATGACACATGTTGATGGTACGGGTAACCGATGGACTGAGTTACCTTTAGTTGAAATGGCCGATGGACTGAGCCATGAGAGTATCCGATGGACTGGATACTAGGTGTGTTCGATGGACTGAACACTGTGAGAACCGACGGACTGGTTCTAGGCCGACGGACTGGCCAGAGTGTGTGTGTGTCTAGACTTGTGTTATTAATTAATTGGATATGCTAAGTAATGCCTTAGTTGCAGATTTGAACTTGGGAACTTGTCGGTCAAACGTTCAAATGTTAAGTCAAGTAAAATTTTGTAGGCAGCAGCTATTTGTTAACTTTTGGCTGGGATGGCCGAACGGTTTACTCTTTTGGTTTTATTTTTATCGTGAGTTATTGAATAGTGATAGGTTAAGAGGATTGCCAGAAGGTCATGTACCAGTCGAAGTTGAAGTAGAGATACATCGTGAGCCTAACGTTGATGAGTAATGTGTAAACAATAAATTGGTGATGTTATGAGAGCTCGAGTGTAAACTCTAACGGCCGTAGTAAAGTTGACTGTGCCAGTAGCTATTTCGCGATGTGCGTTTGGCTCTGGTGGAGGTCGTGGTCTAACGAGACCGTAGTGTGTAGTCAGTGGGTGATGCACACGTGCGTGGATGTTGAAGCGCGTATGAGAGACTTTGGAGTCTCTATCGACTATGGTGCCGTGGCGTTGAAGTGGTCACTCGGGATTTGTGAGGCTACACAGTTGATTTATAGTGAGAATTAATTTGTACAGCGAATGGTACGTGACTCTGGCTACTCGAAAATGTTTTGTTTTCTTTTGTTACAATTGAAATTAATTTTGTTTGAAATGTAATCTAGTGTGTTCAAACCATGTAATGATTTGATGAAAATGGAAGTAAATAATTTTAAAAGCTTCCCCTATTTTAAGGTCATTAAATTCAAAGCGTAAATACAAGTAGACGCCCATGACAGGATTAGACGTATTCCGGAGGGTCAAGTACCAATTGAAGTTGCTGAAGATTAGTCTGAGTCGGAGTAGATTGTCTACTCTTTTTGTTTTAAGCAAGGTTGCACTCTAGTCCTAGACCGGGTCAAAGTTGACCGTATGTGTTGACCGCACCAGGTGTGTCGCTGTAGCCGTAGTTCAATTGAAATCGGTATGTAAGCTTAGTGATGTTTAGGGATCGTAAGAATTAGTTCTTGCGATTCTCATAGTCTCTTTGTAAAACACCGTGAGCACGCGGTAATGCAGCGAACACTGGCGGGGGTCGGGTCTTATGGGATATTAAGACCGTAGAGTCGGAGATGACTCGGCGATCCTGGTAGATGGAGTCGCATAAGGATGGTTTCCTGGGCTTGTAGAGCCGTATTGGTCTGGATGGATTGAGCCTGTGCTTAGATGGAGATTTAAGAGTGTGTTATGATATGCGTGCAATTGTTACTTGATTCTGTCTGGACCATTTATAATCACTGAATTGTTTGGATTAAATTTCATAGTGTTAGTAAATACAGTTTGATTGTAAAAAAGTGTGTTAATTATGTTCTAGTACTTAGTACTGATGACTGTCTAGAAAATCTAGAAACTGAATGTTTTTGTGTTAGGTCAGGATAGACCGAACGGTAAATACTGTGCTTGGTTTTCTATTGTTTCAGACTAACACACGAGGACGTGTGCAAGCAGGATGGCCGTGTCGGAATAATTACGACGCCAGCGCCACCTGAAGGCAGTGAGTGGAAGCTACGGCACGCAAGCGCCACCCGGTGGCGCTAGACGGAGTCGACGTTAGGGCGGGCGGTCGTGCGCAGCGGCTCAGTTATCTCCGGACGACCGCACGGTGCAAATCGTAGAAACTGTCGCGTATCGTTATACTTCCGTTCAGTGTAATTAGTGTCGGATGTGATTGTGTTCATTGTTCTGTAAATCGATCTAATGGAAATAGTGACCAAGAATAAATCTAGTGCTTTGATATCACGCTACTTTTATTTGCACGATACCTACATTCGCCCACACTATGTCGTTAAATACTTCTGATCCGACATATAAATGTTCGTATTATATTATTTTGTAATTTTTAGTGAGTCGGGTTTTTGAAGGCGGTTTTTTTTTTGTTTACAATTTATTTTCATACTTTTTAGTGTTACATATTTTTTTCACCCTATTAGTTCAGCTCACCTGTAATACTACTGATATTATAACTAGTAGTCTTAATATGTATACAGTATTGAAAGAATTATCCTTTTACTCCAAACAATTAAGGAGTTGACCTTCCATCATCAGCTCAGCATCATAACATTATGATTGCAAGAAGCAATGCCAATATAACTTCAGAAAATATGTAAAACGCGGTACATGTGCCTATAAAATTTGAGGGTTGCCCTCGATTTCTCCTGGATCCCATCATCAGATCCTAGATTGGTCAACCTAATAGTTTAGCTCACCTGTAATGCTACTGATATTATAACTAGTAGTCTTGATATGTATACAGTATTGAAATAATTATTCTTTTACTCATAACTATTAAGGAGTTGACCTTCCATCATCAGCTCAGCATCATAAGATTATGATAGCCAGAAGCAAATGCCAATATGACTTCAGATAATATGCAAAACGCGGTACATGTCCCTATAAAATTTGAGGGTTGCCCTCGATTTCTCCTGGATCCCATCATCAGATCCAAGACTGGTGAAAATGGGACCACCTCGGAAGTGAACTCTATCCAACCAAAAAAAATTTTTGAAATCCGTCTATAATTGACGAAAATATCGGTGAACATACATAAAAAAAAAAAAAAAAAAAATATTATACATACAGACGAATTGAGAACCTCCTCCTTTTTTTGAAGTCGGTTAAAAATTTATAAAAAGATTGTTATTACATTTTGCGCCATGCGTTCCACATTTTTACATGCACACCCGAAAATAGCACTCGGGTCTTTTATATTTTTTGTTAACACGGATTACTTCCGACTCTTAGTGCACCGCGGATTGCAGTCTTTGTTTTAGCTGAAAATCAAATATCAATCCTTCGTTCTTTCAGCCTGAACACTATTGTTCATCCCGTTACAAAGACTAGTCATTGAGGTTTTTGTCTTCAAGTCCCAATTGATTGTATATAAAAAAAAGATATAGGTATGATTATTCCATAAAAAAAGAAGTAAAGTGGATACACAGAATACAAAACGGTACTTTAGATGTAAAAGTATAATTTACCACTCAAAGGAGACCATTTCAGTATTATTCTCAAGCGCTATTTTATACCAAACCTAAAAGTCTGCTAACCTCTCTATTCGAAATGCTACGACTCGATTTCCCACCAATAGGCGTGACGACTGGGTCAAAATCTTATTATTCTATTTAGTCCGTAAGTTAGTTTATACAAAAATATGGGACACGTATTTTTTTGTTCTTCAATTGATTGAAAAATGACAAAATTATAGCTTATCAAACTTCTGGAGTGGGGGCTTATGACGTCACAGTTACGCAAAAATTGTACCTAATCGTGACGTCATACGAAACTTCTAAGCACTATATCTTCATAATTTCTTGTTTGTGAAACAAAATAAAAAATACTACTACAATATTTTTAAATAATCTAAATAACGGACTAATTATATTTTTTTAGTCGTCTCGCCTATTGACAGAGTTCTTTTGGCGATCTTTTTTTTCTACTTCCAAAGATATTCATGTTTTAAGCATAAAAGTTGATCATGCTTACATTTCCATTGGTATGTCTAGCGTTAACCCTAACTCACAAAGACCGCACTTTTCTAGGCCGCTTCGTACTTACTCACCCGAACCCCTATATAAAATTAGGGCATAGCCATATTTTCCGGCGCATTAGCCCCCATTGTGAGCGGTAAATAATTGTTTGTCTGTCCGTCACAATAGAAACTTATTCATGGTAAAACGAGGAAATAGGGAAAGCTTCCTTATTTGCGCCAGTTATTTGATGGGGCTTATATTGTTGTGTTAATTAGCTGTGATATGATATTTCCCGAATAATATTGCAATGTACGTACATACTTATAAACTAATATATCATAGTAGGATACTTATTTTCAGTGTATACTGTTTACTAAGGTATGAGAGTCACCCGCTCCCCCGCTAGATGATGATGACAAGGCTACTTCAAGCCATCATCGTAGTCAATCTAGAATAAATAAATAAATATTACACAACATCACATACATTGATCTGATCCCGTGGTAAGTAGCTTTAGCACTTGTGTTACAGATATCAGAATCAAACAGTGGATACACAAATATACTTAAATATACTTAATACACACCCAGACACTGAACAAACACCGATGTTTGTCACACAAATATTAGTCCCGAGTGGGAATCGAACCCACGACTCTTGGAACTGTAGGTAATGAACCTGGGTCACTAACCACTGTTCCACCGAGCCAGTCAAAAAAATAACATAAGTACAAGCTCTGCTTAGTTTGGGGTGTGATGATCGTCTGTTAAGATGTCACAAATATTCTAAAGTATAGGTATGTATTTATCAAATATTTATCCACGTGAACGAGTTTTACTAAGTCGATGTTCATACAAACAAATAATATTGACCCGTTCGATACCTAGCTGTTAGAAAAGTCTTTCAGAAAAGCTAGAATAAGTAAATCATTAAAAGCATTTCTCGTGAACAAGTTTTATCTCTGTACAATAAGTGAGCAAATGAAAACTATTCGCTCAATTTGGGCTACAAAAGTTAGTTTCCTTCTCAATTGTTGATTTATAGGCTGTATTCAGTATTCTGTACACAAAAGCCAAGTTTCGATAAAGCTGGGTAGAAATCAATGGGAAACTGAAATAGTCCTATTTAGGTACATTGACTTCCCTCGATGGCGCCTAAAAGGTATTAACCTGTTATACCACGGGTCGTTGATTCCTCCTGATTCGATACCGAGGTCTAATTCCATCACAATACACCAAAATAAACAGATTTTGTCGTAAACAAAATTGGAATACATTGACATTCGTGGTATTAAAATGCTAAATAGACCGTTGTTAAAATTATTAGGTTTGAAATCACTAGAAACTATCGAACTTACACAAATATTCATCACTAAAAGAATGCATATCATATTTAATTGCTTTTAACGGCACAGAACACAATTGATACGATTTAATACCCAATCAATATTTGACTAAAATTACACAACAAATGAAGTATCTAGACTATCTAGTCATTCCTTTTCAACTTTGGAACTACTTTCCTCAGCTCACAAAAAAGCCGTATTCATAGTCCTACTTTTGGAAATAAAACATAAACTCACGGAATAAGAGCAGAAACAAAAGCACATCGCCTATAATACCTCCCAACGTCATAATGAAAAGTAGGATTCAATTTTAATCCAATACTCATAAAACGCTTTTGCCCGTAAAAATGAACGCCTTCAATTCAATTAAAACGGAGCGTTTTTGCCCCGGCTCATTAACGCATAAGTGCATAAAAACGGCAACAAAGGTCACTTGAGCGTATGGGTTTAATTAAATAGTTTAATTAAATTTTAGAATCGCCATCTGACTGCGAGATGGCCGGTTCGTTACTACTCGTTCACACTTCACGAATCGGCGCGAGGCACAGGCGATTGGTCGATAAATGTCTATTAGATTCGAAGAAAAGAATTGTATTGTTATATTATTTGCTTTTGTCACTTAACGTTCTAAATGAATAGGTCGTAGACTTTTATGTTTACTCAGGGATACCTACTACCGCACCGGCGCCCCCCTGTGCGAAACATTAATGTCCAAAAACTGGGATATTTTTACGAGTATACGTTCGATTTTCTGACCAAAAGGTTTTCTATCAAATATTTATTTTTCAAACAAAAGTACTGTACACAAGTTGAAATACATAATACAGGAGTGCTTACTCCTAGTCGGTAGAGACACCGCACCGATGTTCAACATACAAAAATCGTTTATAGTATGGAACTCGAGATTTGAAAATCGAACTCACTTATGGCGCGAGAGAGACTTGAACACTACCAAATGATAATACTACCGAGTGAATTGAAAACTACCAAATTATTCAATACTACCAAATGAATTGAATGCTTTGGTAGCATTAGTTTGGTATAGTTGGTAGATAATTGTATACTACCAAGTGAATTGAATACTAGCAAATGAATTTAATACTACCTCATGTGTCAGGCAGTATTTTGAAGAGTTCAAATTCTTCTTTTAAAGAATTAAATTCTTATTAAAACAAATAAAACGCTACTCTCTCCTCACTCGAAAGCCATGTGATTGCGCACCGCAGCCCGGGAGTGCTCTATCTCATAATTAATTAAAAATATCTCTTGCCTCCATGTAATTGCGCCTATTTACTGCTCCCCTTTTCCTCTTGCCAGACTTATAATTACGCGCCTAATGAGTAAATGTTGAATGTCGTCACTCGTTTATTTACTAAATGAGGCGAAAGATCCCCCTTCCTGTAATTTCTTGGAGCCAATTTAGGACCAAGATAATACTCCCATATCTGATTTCGTCTTGTAAAAAAGCTATTTCAAATTGTTGATCCACAATTGACACAAAATGGGTATCAATGCCTTAAATTTAGGTCTTAGTCCAAGACCTATACAACAGTAGTAACGTACCTACTACATACATATCAAATTAACACATATATATGACTCTACATATCGGGTACCAATAACAAAAACACACTTAAAAATCTTTTTGTCTGTCTGTCTGTTTGTTCTCGCTAATCTCCGAAACGACTGTACCAATTTTGACGAGACTTACACTAAAAAATAGCATATTTTATAAAGTACATTATTATAGGCTATTTTAATAAATAATTACTGCCAAAAGTTACAATTCCAAGCGGACAAAATCGCAGGTAGCCGCCAGTATACAATAAAAATACAGTTAAAAATATCATTCATATTGTCGTATTTTAGACACCTAGCGCTACCAAGCTTCCTTTTGATGCCTTTCAATAATGAAAACGATAAGATCGGCGCTCCGCCGTTGCATATTAGGAGCGGACTGCACCTGTGCATCAGATAACAGTCGTTTCACTCGGACGAAATTAAGTTTCGAATTCTGATTCGGAATTTCATTTAGTGGAGTTCCGTAAAACATGAAAATGGTAAAAGCTCGGAATCCAGGGCCAGTCAATGAATGTGTATAGGAAGTGCTTGATTGCATTATTAAAACCTGAAAGAAAAAAGTTAAAAAAAAAAAAATGGCCGATCTCGTTTACAAAAAAAAAAAAACAATTTTCTGAAAAATGAGAGGCGGAAGGGGGAACAAATTTTTTATAGTAGAAATTTCAATTGTATATGTGATAATTTATGTTTGCTGAGTAATTTCAATGTTAATTTATTAAATTTTTACAAAAAATAATGATTTACAAAAATAATTTTACCATTAACTATACAGAGTGTCCCAAAAAGTAGTGTCAAGCGAAAGTCCTGAGATAGAACACCTCGTGGGGCATCCGAAACACCCCCATGTATGTTCTGCGATTTTTTATAGTTTTCGAGTTATGATTGTTTTTCGAAACTTTTGAGAATAATTGACCTAACCGACTAAAAATATTCTAAAGAAAAAAACATTTGACTTTTTTGAGAAATACTTTTTGCATATCAATTTTCATGAGTTTTCCTTTAATGCCTAAAATATTTGTCTCCATAACTTATATGGAAGATCTCAAAATGATGGTACAGACTGAAAAATTACGTTCAGTAAATAATGTCTTACAATTTCAACTTTAAATTGAGAATATTAGGAGGTAGTTGCGTGGCTTCTAAGTAACTTTAAAAACTGCGCCAGACTCTCAGCTGTCATAATCATTAATAAAAATTGGTACCCAATGGGCTACTTTTTCTGAAATCGGACTTCAAAGACAGAGAGGTGGAAAAATCATAAAATTAGCCATTCGATTACGAAGTATTATTTGGACATTTTATTATTTCTAAAGTTAATGAGTTTGTTAACAAACCTTATTATAATATAGGAACACTCATATGCAACATTTGGTTGTCATATTTTTTTTGTTTAATTTAAGTATCATTGCGCTAACAGCACCCAACAGCTGCTGTTATCCCCTCTATTTCCCTCCCCTGCAGTCCCATGTGACCCACGATCAAGTTTATAATAATTCTTCTTTTTAAAATATAACGTTTAACTAATATAAATGAATGAAAATTCCAAAAAAAATTAATTATTTATAATAATAAAAAAAAATTGAGATCGCACAAAATATTTTTTTTAACATTTTTTTATATACTATTCTAAACACATTTCAAAACTTGATATAAAGATTCATCGACTGGCCCTGGATTCCGAGGTATAAACCTTAAGGCGCTCCACTAATTAGTAAAAGAGAATTCTAGATTACCTATCTGTTCTGTGAACATGTTAGATATTGCATCTAACATGTGCACTACATAGTATGATGCAAAGTCGCTTCCAGCGTCTGTCTGTATGTATGCTTGAATCTTTAAAACTACGCAACGGATTTTGATGGAGATTCAAGAGGATGGTTTCTATGTATGTAACGAAGAAGCGAGGGCGGGTCACTAGTCACATAGAAAGTTGTACGGATATTTATTTTATTTATTTATTATTTATTGGAAAACACAACTCTAGAGACTTTAGACTACAATCATTATTGCACATACAGACATTACTATACTCGGATTTGTAATTCAAGATCAAAAAAACTACTACAAGGTTGCCACTGCAATAAAATATTTTTACAATAGTAAATTCAGTTTTTTGCAAAAAACAACCATATACAACAAATTTACTGGTAATATTAATCCTATGATTTTCATCAGTAATTCCAGTTATTTATATTTCCATAAATGCAAGACGACTTAATAAAAACTTAAACATCGGCAATATTTGGTAACAAACATGGTATTGTACTTGTAACACTTCAGGGATTCATAACATTTGGTGCCATAAACTACAAGCTAAGTTAAGAACATACTCTGACGCAATTAATATTATTACACATCATAACTAATCGGGAAATAATGCGTAACTGTTCCGAGTGTTCGAATGTTTTTGCTCCGTGATGATTTTGTTTTGTTTTAAGTTTATGTTTTGTGTTAAGTTTTTGTTGTTTAAATCCGTAACAAAGAAAATATTTTATTTATCTTCCCGACTCCTCCACTATTGCTCAAAATGATGTCTTCTTAAAATTAGTTAGACATGAGTTATTTATAAGTTTTTTACTAGAAGTTATAATACGTAAGTAATATTCAGGCTCAATACAATTTTGAGAACGTATAATTTATATCTAAATAATGCATTTCATTATTACATATAGTATGAACCCTTTTAATTTAAGAAATTATTATTTTATACGCCTTAATTATCAATAAGTGATGTTGGCATTAAATGAAATAAAGAATTATATTACGAAAAGGTTGTCGAAACCTGAAATCATCACTTGAGAGTCACATAAGTGACTTTACCACTTTTGACAGTGACGTATCTGTCGTAGTTTTTTTGATCTTGAATTACAAATCCGAGTATAACCTACTTACTTGCTAAACGTGTTTACACGTATATTACCTATATGACAAATCGCATGGTGAGCAAATAAACTTTTTAGATTACAACTAAATAGAATAGGGACTAGGGATATGGGCTTGAACTGAAATCAAAATAAACTGTTTCTCATTCGTCCGATGATAAAAGATGTGTAATGATATATCTACCAGTAAAATGGTACAATTAAGGTGCATGGATCTGGGGGCACGGTAGTGCCCCCGCCAAGTCGAGCGCGAAGTAAACACTGCCGTACCATCCTTTACTGGAACCATTTCGCCGCATTTTCAGGCCCCTATTTGAGAACCTCTGGGTAAGACCAGAACGCTGAAATTTTTATCATCCAGTAACCTATGATAACATACTTAAAATCCAAAATTTCAAGTCTGTGGGACTTATAGTTCCGAAGTTAAGCGAAAGCAAAGTTTCACATTTATGACACTCACTCACACAATCATCATCAAAATAGAACTAGGACTTCCCATAAACTCAGAGCGCTGAAATTTGGTACAGAGTTAGGGTTTAATAGTCACATAAAGGGAAAACTATGAAAACTACTATAATCGAAGATCTGAAGTACCTGGTGATCCTGATTAGAAAACAACAGCCCATTATTATAAAGTCATCTAAAAATATTAAAAAACGCCATACCGCCTTTACAAAAAATATTTTATTTGGTTAGCTGCTTCTACAAAAAGAAGTGAAATCCCATCAAAAACATCCTGTAAAAAAACTAGCCAAGCCTCGATGGAGCAGATTGCTCATCTCTAAAAAGTAATGCAATCTAGACAAAATCGTGCCAAGCCTAAGGTTCCTTACTGCGATTTCTTCATTATTATAGTTAGTGTTGTGTGACTTGGCCGTTGAAGGGTACTCAAGGGTACAAAACCAGTATCAAGCCTTAATTTTCACTTGTTATTCATTCAACGTTGTCCAATTGGCAATTTTTCATCGTCAATAGGTAGCGGTTCTGGCGACAGATTGGTATAATATTACGGAGTACGGTAGTTACGGAGAACCTGGTTATGTACCCTTGTGTTTCCTTCAACGGCCAAGTCACACAACACTAACTATAATAATGAAGAAATCGCAGTAAGGAACCTTAGGCTTGGCACGATTTTGTCTAGATTTCATTACTTTTTAGAGATGAGCAATCTGCTCCATCGAGACTAGGCTAGTTTTTTTACAGGATGTTTTTGATGGGATAGAATTTATGAATTCGAAACTTGACTGGCTCGGTGGAACAGTGGTTAGTGACCCATGCTCACTACCTCCAGTTCCAATTGGGTTCAATTCCCACCCGTGACAAATATTTTTGTGATGATTAGGTGTTTTTTTTTCCGTATCTAGGTGTATTACAAATATGTTTAAGTATATTTGTGTATCCACTGTTGATTCTGATATTCGTGACACAAGTGCTTAAGCTACTTACAACAGAATCAGATCAATGTAGACATGTGATGTTGTGTAATATTTATTTATTTATTTATTTATTAAAGTAACTCTATCTTGTCACGCTTTCAGGCCAAACTAAGGAACTTATATTATCAAAAAAATATATATTCAGGTGACAGAGAAAGAAAACACTTTTGAATTGACATACTACTTTTGAACCAGTTCGCTACTAGTAAGATTTTTATGGACTCGCAGGAATGCTATAGACCATTTTCATTACTCTTTTCCAGCAATTTTAGCAGCATTAACTTTCAAACTCTACAATTCAACGAACGAACACCAAATATTCCGCAAAAAATCTTCTGACGGTCCTCTAACTTTACGGTCAGTCGAAGAAACCCTGATTTCTTCGCCCCTACTCTATCCTCTACCCGCTGACTTTATGGCCACAGTCAAAGAAACCTTTGGCTGCTACTAACTCAATCTGAGGAAGCGCTTGACGTGGCATGCAAATGGCCAGGAAGCTACCCGGTTGCGGGTGTAAATCCTGCCGTCGACTGCCAACTAACCGAACGTATATCTTTGATAACTAAACGCACATTACTGTAAGGAAGAGGTGATATATGGAATGCTTGTTGCTTGAAGACATTTTGTGCTAAAAATGATGTATTGCACTTAAAACGGGAAGTAACTCATCTCGATGAATTGTATCTAATGTTAAAATGTTTCTGCCATGTTTAAAAAGTCTGTTAATAATGTTATTCTTAAAACGTGCAAAAAGATCACCTATAGACTCGAAGACATTTAATTTCAATGTCATTGACGCCTGGAATTAATCAGAGTCGTAGTGAAAAACCATTAAGAACATCCTTATTAAAAATTGTAAACAAAAAAAAAACCGCCTTCAAAAACCCGACTCACTAAAAATTACAAAATAATATAATACGAAGATTTATAATCATCTGAGTATGAATTTTATATGTTGTTGAAGGCGGTGCCGTTTATATTTCAAACAGACAAGCACAGAGTGCTTCTTTTTCCTCAAAATTTTGATTGGCACCGCCTTCAAAAACATATAAAATTCATACCCAGATGATTATAAATGTTCGTATTATATTATTTTGTAATTTTTAGTGAGTCGGGTTTTTGAAGGCGGTTTTTTTTTTTGTTTACAATTTTTTTTCATACTTTTTAGTGTTAAATCTTTTGTTACCCTATTAGTTCAGCTCACCTGTAATACTACTGATATTATAACTAGTAGTCTTAATATGTATACAGTATTGAAAGAATTATCCTTTTACTCCAAACAATTAAGGAGTTGACCTTCCATCATCAGCTCAGCATCATAACATCTAGACACGCGGTAGCGTGTCAAGCCAAGTTCAAGAAACAGAACTGGCGAGCCGCACCGTGTGTAATATTACACGAACCATTTGGAACCACTTTTGAACCCCTCATAAATCAAAAACTATTTCACATAAACGTATCAAATTTGGCTCATATATTGTGACTTGCGAGATAAATATGTGTTCTAAATTTCATAAGCTTATCTCAAACAGTTATTTAGATATTAATGTCCAAAAATCCTCATTTTTATCATTGACTGACTGACAGATCAAAATTCTAACCGAGTTCCAAATGACCTAGAGAGTTAAAATTTGGTATGCAGATAGGTAATTACATGAATACAAAGGAAAAAATAAAAAACTGGCAATTTTTTAATAATTACGTTTTTTTTTTTTTTATAAGAGGCTAACAAGATGACCTCACTCCACCTGATGGTAAGCGGTAGTGAGATCCACATATGAGGTCGACAGGCACAATAGACCATGCTGCGGTTAGGTTCTAATATGAACGCTTAACATAAATACCTAATTAGTGTCTAATCACGCCTATATACCGGGGAAGGCAGAGCACTAAGTATATATTTAGGTATACATACTTACTTATTTACAATTAAGAGTAGGTACTTATAGTCGGTTTTCATATTTATTACTTAGGGTTATACCCCGTAAACGTAGGAAAATACAGTGACTGATTCAATTGTTTTATATTTATAAAGTCTAGTTTTAGTTTTGAATTTGTCCTTTTCAAAGGACCTACGGCGTTACGATGATAATACTTTTCTACAAAAAGTAATGATATCCAATCAAAAACATAACTGTGAAATTAATGCCAAGTTCAATATTATGATAATTGCCTTGGTTGTTGACTTCAACGACAAAAGAAATGAGATCTAAATGGGTGCCAAGTTCAATGGTCAACCCTGAAATTTATTTATAAGTAACACTATAACATACCTATCATATCTTCTTATAACATAAGATAATGTATGGTGGTAGCCTATGAAGGTCTGTCTTGGCTAGTTTTCTTTAGTTAGTTAGTTAGTAGTCTAGTTAGTTGTCTTGGTTAGTTTGGTATTTGTCGGTATTTATTTTATAATTCCGAAAATTTGGATTGTTGGTAGAAACTAGCGAGCGAACATAATAATACGTTGGTAGGTTTATAGAAACTAGCCAAGACAGACCTTCATAGGCTACCACCATACATTATCTTATGTTATAAGAAGATATGATAGGTATGTTATAGTGTTACTTATAAATAAATTTCAGGGTTGACCATTGAACTTGGCACCCATTTAGATCTCATTTCTTTTGTCGTTGAAGTCAACAACCAAGGCAATTATCATAATATTGAACTTGGCATTAATTTCACAGTTATGTTTTTGATTGGATTATGATTGCAAGAAGCAATGCCAATATCACTTCAGAAAATATATAAAACGCGGTACATGTGCCTATAAAATTTGAGGGTTGCCCTCGATTTCTCCTGGATCCCATCATCAGATCCTAGACTGGTCACCCTATTAGTTTAGCTCACCTATAATGCTACTGATATTATAACTAGTAGTCTTAATATGTATACAGTATTGAAAGAATTATCCTTTTACTCCTAAGTATTAAGAAGTTGACCTTCCATCATCAGCTCAGCATCATAAGATTATGATTTCCAGAAGCAAATGCCAATATAACTTCAGATAATATGCAAAACGCGGTACATGTCCCTATAAAATTTGAGGGTTGCCCTCGATTTCTCCTGGATCTCATCATCAGATCCTAGACTGGTCACCCTATTAGTTCAGCTCACCTATAATGCTACTGATATTATAACTAGTAGTCTTAATATGTATACAGTATTGAAAGAATTATCCTTTTACTCCTTTTACTCCTAAGTATTAAGGAGTTGACCTTCCATCATCAGCTCAGCCTCATAAAATTATGATTTCCAGAAGCAAATGCCAATATAACTTCAGATAATATGCAAAACGCGGTACATGTCCCTATAAAATTTGAGGGTTGCCATCGATTTCTCCTGGATCCCATCATCAGATCCGGGACTGGTGAAAATGGGACCACCTCGGAAGTGAACTGTATCCAACCAAAAAAAAATTTTTGAAATCCGTCTATAATTGACGAAAATATCGGTGAACATACATAAAAAAAAAAAAAAAAAAATATTATACATACAGACGAATTGAGAACCTCCTCCTTTTTTTGAAGTCGGTTAAAAATAGAAAATGAAATTTAGCAAAAAAAATATCGTAGACTTAGTTTTTAGAGATGACGAAGGCATTCTGGCTTGAAAATCACTAAATCACCATGAAGAATACCAAAATATATCTCAGTTTCAATATCACCGTCTCAAATTCTTTTATTCATCGCAACATCTACGTCTGTTGCGACCAATAAATCGGTCCATTAGTTGTAGGGAATCGACGCAGGCCGTTCCGGGGTCGTAAACCATCCAAGGCTCGTGTTTACCGCTAAAGCACGATTGGAATCCCCGCAGGAAACTGACGTGTTGCGTAACCAAATGAGGGAAGAGCCTAATGAGGCACGGAGATTGATAGTACTTCCGTGGTAGGGTATGGGGAAAAATTGGAACTGGGGAAAAATATTGGGGGGAAACGGAATGGACACTTTAACAGTGTGGTCAATTGATTCGAGCTAGAGGCTGAGGTTGAGGAAAATAAACCATTCAGACCGTCACAACTGAAATGGATCGGTTTGATGAATTAAAAGAATTTACTTTCGGTTGTTGGAAGTATTTATTTCCATGATAATTATTTATTTATTTCCATTAAAAGCATTACAATAAAAACAATTTTACCGGTCCTCACACTAGGCTAAGCCTGTCCTGTAAGAAGTAATTGACAATTTCAACGATGACACTTGTACACTTGTAATCAATCCTTAGTCTTAATCGTAGATTGCAAATAAATCCTATGTAAAACAAGAAATCAGTTCTTAAAATATTTTATTTAATGTTTGGTTTCTCTTCAACATCAGTTAGACAAACATCATCTTATTAATTACTTTCCTTACACTCCAATCGCGCACAATGCGTTCTAACACCCACAAATATTCATAACCATTATTCTGGTTCACACAATATTTTCGCTTTTCAGTTCGCGGCCATGATTGGACTAACCCAGTCGAAACGACTGCCAATTACCTATTAAGCATTTTGCTATCATTTGTCACTCTCTATACAAAGGAATACAAAAGTTAAGACCCATTTCATTTTCATCATCATCAGAAAACTGAAACTGTCCCGGATATTTACCATGTCGTTTTGTTTTAATGTTCACCCGTGATCATGGCGCTTGCATCAGTGCCGAAATATCGGGAGCTCATTAAAACAAAACAACATAGTAAATATCCCGGACAGTTTCAGTTTTCTAATGTGTGTAACCATGACAGTTTATTTAGCCCATATATACGTCCCCACTGCGGGCGCACAAGCCTAACACCTAGCCTAAACTAGGGAGATAAGGTCTTAGTCGACTAATATTATTAGTAAAACGCAAACGCAACAGTTTACGTTAGCTGTGAAAGCAGGTCATCAGTGTGAGGGTATTTAGTGTCTCGGCGACAAAGCGTCTGCACTAGAAGATAATATTGTAGTGAGCAGATTAGCCCGCTATCGACGGAGCAGGAATTATCCGACAGGGCTGCAGCAGCTGCATCCAGGCTACAATAGTTTGTAACCACTGCAACTGATGCCAAAAATGAGATTAGACTGGCTCGGTGGACCAGTGGTTAGTGACCCTGGCTGGCGGTTCCAAGAGTCGTGGGTTTGATTCCCACTCGGGACCAATATTTGGGTGGTGAGGTGAGTGTTATTTATATATTTAAGTATATTTGTGTATCCTCTGTGACACAACAATTTATTTGTCTTTTGTATTATTCAATTCAGAAACAACAATTCCTGACGTATACTTAAGGTTTTCACAACTACTGCCCAAAACTTCATAAAGTCTTTTTTTATCCACGTTGTTAAGACAAGACTTGTCTTAACTTTCCCACATATTTCTTGTCTTGACAAGAAATATGTGGGAAAATTGCAAAATAATATTGATAAAAAGGCTAGGTCTAGCTAAGGGCTAGCTAGGTCCTATACAAACCATTAATTATTTTTTTTATTAGATGCAAGCTTGGGAAAATGGTGTTTTATCTTTTTTGAGTTTCCTTACTCTGTATCACTGAACGACACGTCGATTCTATTCGGCAGCCCTAACTGCTGCTTGTCGTCGCAAACACTAAACTATCAGGCGAGACGGTAATTATTAATTAAATCAGTTTTCATTCCTTTAGCTATATTGTATAAAGTATATGATTGCAGAGCTCTATCAAGTCTTAGGTTTAGTATTCACACAAGTTCCAAATGATTCTTGCTTCGTTATTATATTTAAAAACTAGCTGTGCCCGCAACTTCGTCTGCGTGGAATCGTAACTTTTGCCAGCATTTGATTTTAGGAAGCATTTTTTAAAGTAATTACAGGACTATAAGAAATTATTAAATAAAATATAATTAAACTTAGTAATTGATTAGATTAATACCCAGGAAAGAACCTAAAATTGTTTACTGGTTAATAGGTGATAAACAACATACAAAATTTTTCATTACAAATCGGCCAACTAAAAGAGAATTCACTCGCCCAATTTTTTTTTGTCTAAGCAATGCTCTAGCTAAATGAGGAGAGTGGTAGCTAGGACTCACAAAATTATTTTTCACATTTTAGAACTATAAAACCATAATGTATTTGATTTGACAGAAACAGGTTTCAATGGTTGCAAACAGCGTACTGTACCTATATAGATAGTACACAAACCTGATGTTTGATATCAGGATGACTTCAAAAGGTAAAAAATACAAACTACCGATCCACTGCCTTAAGGTATCTATAAAGGACGTGTGTCGCCATGTGACGAATTACATTAGTATTTGCTTTGCTAGTTTGTTATGTGCCACTTTTGTAGATTGTATTGTATTCGTAATGAAACAATGAGATAATAACTTTTAACGTTATTATCTCATTGTTTCATCATCGTAAGTTTAATGAAATGGAAACTTTTAATTACTTTTAGTATTTGAAGCAATATTGCGAAGTAAAGAGCACAGTGACATCTCTTGAACTAACGAAGAACTAAACACTCATATCAAATCTGACAATATTTGACATGACTTGCCAGCTAAAAACGTGTTAGTTGGGGAGCCCAACGGGGGTTTTGCAGTCTTGATCAGACACAGATTCTGTCTTGTAAGATTGTTAAATGGAATTTTATAATATCCAACAATTTTACGTGAATGTTTATAAATTCCCCTCTATATGCTTAGAATAGCAAAATTCCCTCTATTTGAACATTCAGATAATACCAAACAGCCTACCAATTAAAAAAAAATCAAACCAACAATGCTAGCCAGTAAGCAAATATTGGACAACTGACCACCTCCATACTGAAAACCAGATAAAAGAGAAATGTAGCGAATTTCATAAACTTTTCTAACTGGTCTCCCACATCAACCCAATTAGCTTTCTCTTCTTCAACAAAACGTCGAAACCACATACATGAAACTTCTCCAAATCATTTACCAACAAAGCACAGCCGATATCAAACTGCACACTGAACGCGAAAAAAATAGTTAAACAGGGTGACTCCCTATCACCAAAGCTTTTCAGTAGCAAGCTTCAAGAAGTCTTCAGGTCACTATGATATTATAGGCAACAAAAGAAATTGGTGTATGGGATAGATGACTCACAAACTTTCGCCTAGCAGATGACATTTTCCTCATCGCAAATAAGTATACCTCGACAGAACTTAAGTTGATTCTCGAACAACTAAGCGCAGAAAGCTTTGAGGTTAGACTGACGATGAATAGACCCAAAACCAAGGTCGCGACCAACAGCACCAATGATAAAATAGCAGTCAACAGTACCTATTTAAATGTAGGGTAGTGTGAACTCAAGTTTGCAACTTCTAATAGATTGTGAACATTGCAAAAAATGGAGGAAACTTTACAATTTTGAGATTTTATCTCTAATTGCTCTCTGGGGCCTCATTTATTATTTTTCTGCGAATAATGTTTTCTACACTCATAGACTGTATTAAATTTATATTACCCAACATCACACACATTGATCTGATCCCGCGTTAAGTAGCTTAACCACTTGTGTAACAGATATCAGAATCAACAGTGGGTACACAAATATACATGAATATATTTAATAACACACCCAGACAATAAACAAACACCGATGTTCGTCACACAAATATTTTTCCCGGGTGGGAATCGAACCCACGACTCTTGGAACCGTAGATAGTGACCATGGGTCACTAACCACTGTTCCACCGAGCCAATCAAATTGCCCACAATTTGATTCCAATTATAGCACTATCGACCTCATAGAAGCCAAGCTAAAAACGAAGAAGACCATTTATAAAATATGCCCGCTACAAATAATACTTTACCAATTACCCAGTACCTTAAGATATGGCACCCAGTTCTTACATTCATCATCAGTCCTTAAACATTCCCACTGCATGAGCACGGGCCTAGCCTCATCATCATCATCATCAGCCCATATACGTCCCCACTGCTGGGGCACGGGCCTAGCCTAAACTAGAGCAAAGGCCTTAGTCAACCACGCTGACCAAGTGCGGGTTGGTTGACTACACAACCTAAGAATTTCTTTGTAGGTGTGTAGGTTTCCTCGCGATGTTTTCCTTAACCGTTAAATCGTCGAATAGTCAGACATATGTATTTCAAATTTGGACAACACAGTCGTTTTGACTTTGCTAACACCCAAGGGAGAACGAATCAAATAATTTGTAAGTCTATTTGGAAAAAAATCAACTGCCTCACCGCGGCCCGGGGACTCGAACACCCGTCCTTCTAGGAATCGCTCCCAGACGTGCATTACCATCACACCAGACCAGCAGCTACGTATTTAAGCCGTCGAGTTTTTCCCGTATGTGTCCTATTAAGCCACAGTTTTAAATTTAAATTTGTACGTCGTCACAATGACGTCAGAGAAAACATATCAAATGATTTCCTTGTCTACTGGCGGAGGCTAAAATTAAAACCAAAGAGGGTCCTGGTTCCTGGGAGCGTTTATTGAGATTGACAGCCCATGGGGGACCCAGCGAGGAGTTAGTGAATATATGCATACGGAAATTGTACTAGGATTATCGCAACTAATACTATAAAAGCTAAAGTCAGTTTGTTTGTTTATTACCTCTTAGCGCTTTATCTACTCAAGAAATCTTCTTGGAATTTCGCATTTGTAAAGTTAAGCGTATACTCTCTGTTCCCTTACCCTCATAGTTCGGTGAGACGGCAATCCGACACGAACGATACGTACCTTGAGTACCTGATACCCGAAAATGTGGGCATTTGTGGTAAAGAAAGAAAGAAAGAAAACATTTAAATTTTCTTTGTAATTTCTGTTTTTAATTTGTTTTAGTATTAATTTTTGCTTGTAGTTTCTGTTTTCTTTTTTATTTGGTTTAGTTTTAATTTTGTTTGTATTTTCTGTTTTTTTAATTTTACTATTTGTTTTTTTAATTTCCGATATTGTATGTATGTGTGTCTCTTGATACAAATAAACTATTAAAAAAAAAATTGGCCGGCTAAGCAAAATAGCAGGTGGGCCTGCCTTCTAAGTAGATCCTAACACTAGTTAATTGTCCGAAAAATGTGGATTCGGCAGAAAATACGTGACGTCTGGTGGCCCTGGGATCTTACTCTATTAACCAATCGGCCATCGTCGCTTTGTATAAATTTAGCGAGAAAAAGAACTTCTGACTGTTGAATTTAACAAGAGCGAAGTCGCTGGCAAAAGCTAGTACAAAATAACAAATTGCTGTATTGCGCTTGATACGAACCTCGTATGAAGTGTGTCACGCGGAAACGTTTAAAAGAGAACGTGCGTCACTGCAGTTTATGTTATTCGTTCAGTATGTCATGTATGTAACCCTTAATAGTTAATAATAATAATATTTACAATATTTACTTAGTTTTTACCCGTAAAGAGTATAAAAATACTATCAAATTGATGAAACGTAAGAAAATTTAAAATAATAAAAAAAAGTTTATTACCATAATAAAGCATTCAATTGTGGTACGAACCATCTCGCTCCACCATTTACTTGAAAAGTTTTTACACTTTAAGCAATTAAAAAAAATGCGTCTGATTTCGGGCCACCATATATAAAAACGTTTTGTCATTAAAAAGAATATTTAGATGCTTCACTAGTATCAACTGCTTAGTTATATATATTTTTTAATTCGTTCATTCCATTTTATTTCCTATATAAGCTGTTTCACGCGGTTTCACCCGCGTCCCAAGGAAACTTCCTGTACCGGGCTATAAAATGTAGCTTTCCAATGGTGAAAGAACTTTTGAAATAGGTCCAGTAGTTTTTGAGTTCATTTGTTACATACAAAATCACAAAAATACAAATCTTTCCTCTTTATAATATATTAGTATAGAAAACTGAAACTGTCCGGGATATTTACCATGTTGTTTTGTTTTAATGAGCTCCCGATATTTCGGCACTGTTGCAAGCGCCATGATCACGGGTGAACTGTAGGACTGCGAGAATGACGGTAGGTCTAAGGGCAGACATATCGGTCTACCCTCTTTCTCAGTCTTTTATTACGCACGACACCACTACCCTCGTTCACATTATTGTCACTCAGAATTCGATCCCGACACACTACACTCACGGTATCACTTATTTTTCCTCAAAAACGGACACATTTTTATTTTTACATAAACGTATCACCGGACGCCATACTTTCGATAGTTGAAACCCGTCTTCACGATTGAAGGTTTTGAATTAATTTTTTTGGAATTGTAATTAAAAGTACCCTCTTTTAATTTCAATTGCAAAAAAAAATTCAATTCAAGACCGATATGTCTGCCCTTAGACCTACCGTCATTCTCGCAGTCCTACAGTTCACCCGTGATCATGGCGCTTGCAACACTGCCGAAATATCGGGAGCTCATTAAAACAAAACAACATGGTAAATATCCCGGACACTTTCAGTTTTCTAATGTGTGTAACCATGACAGTTTAAAATTATATATTAGTATAGACTAATACTAAGGGTAATATTTGGGAAGAATAAATAACAAACCTCATTTCGAATGACCCTAACCTCAAAACTGTTCAAATATGCGTTCGAAAAATAACACTTATATCATATCCAACTGTCATTAGACCCAAACATCCAAACAACTTTGCCGTCACGTTATGGGAAGGAACTCAATTTCACGGCCTATCGCCTGCCATTTGCCTATTAATAATTCAGCGGGCACTGTTTAAAATGCAAAGATTCTTCTCGGTAATGTTTGCGATTCCCTGGGCCGAGCCGAGTCCTATCTTGAGTATGCACTTGGTGGGATCGCGTTAACTTCAATAACACGGTTAGGCTTTGAATATTTAAGCAAATACTGGTGTTACATTCCCTTTGGTAGTTAGGAGACTGAAATTGATACTTTGTGCTTGAAAAATCCTACTAATATTACAAATGCGAAAGGTTATGTGTGGATGTTTGTTAATCTTTCACGTTAAAAATACTGAGCAGATTTTGATGAAAAAAATTCCAATAAAATAGCTTACGTATCAGAATAACACAAAGATCATAATAATCCAAAATATAAATACAATTATCATAGAATTGCCACGCGTACCTAGGATTATATGTCGACGGCTAATTATTTTATAAATACCTACGTAGTATAATTGGAAGGTTCGAATCGAACAGGATGTCATGCCAAAGCTATTATTTTATTCTGATATTAGAATACAAAACACGGTAATTTTAATAGCAGTTAGATCATTATACGGATCATATCAATCCACAAAAATAATGAAATGTATGCTTTTGGAATTTATAACGTAATCTTATAATGAATCGCAAAATGTATTGGTAAGCGCATAACTCAACAACGCCTGAACCAATTTGGCCCATTAAATGACCTTTCAAACAAAAAAAACAAAATCAAAATCGGTCCACTCGTTCGGGAGTTATGGTGTCACAGACAGACACACAGACAGACAGACAGACAAACACGTCAAACTTATAACACCCCTCTTTTTGCGTCGGGGGCTAAAAATATTCATTGAATCATATTCAGTTATCATGACTGCACTTTACTAACCTAATTTAACAATTGTTATCGCAACACTGTACAAAACCCGTCGTGTATAAAACTGGACTTATCACAGGATAAATTTGCACATTAAATTTTCCTCAATACGGGAGCGAAAATATGAAACAGAGTTATCGACCATTCGTCGAAATGAAACAGTGCGGCAAATATGTACATGACATTTGTGGTGTGGTCCGTGATAGTTTACGCTTCCGTGGCTAACGAAGAAATAGAAAGCTCAGAAACATTTCCATGTGAAGGAGATTACGGCCAACCTCTGGACATCGATTGTATGAAGAAACAGCAAGATGAACTGTTCCATGATATATCGAGACAACAGATTGAGTTGGAAGATACTCTGCACAGATTCTGCCTGAGGACGTTAGACGTACA
Organism: Maruca vitrata; assembly: GCA_039566165.1. Lineage (NCBI taxonomy): Eukaryota > Metazoa > Arthropoda > Insecta > Lepidoptera > Crambidae > Maruca > Maruca vitrata. The sequence goes on from CM076913.1 coordinate 2,239,625, forward strand.
ATTGCGGAATGTCGTCCAAACGGACCGGTACAAGTTGTCTTGCAAACTGAGTGGATTCTCCGAAGAAGACTTCGACATCAAAATGAATAGCAGTGTTTTGTTTCTCACTGCACGGAAACCGAACAAATTCGCCGCTAAGTTAGCAATCTTGCCGCAGTTTGTAGACACGAAGAGAGCCTCGTATTTCTACGAAGATGATACGATAAATATCGTCTTCCCTATTAAAAGTGCGACGGATGTCTGCGATCGTGGTTTCAAGAGTGACGTCATAACTGTACCTAAATTTGAAGTCGTATGGGGAGAAGCCAATTCTACAGCGTCTAACAACGTAGTAGATGATTCTAAAAATAATACACGCTTCCAAAACTTATTGATGTTTGAGGAAAATACAAGTAAGATATTTTTTTTTAGGTTACGTGTAGTGTATTAAGTAAAGAAGGCCATTCAAGAGACAAATATTTATTTGTTAATGTATTTTTAATACGAATGGAAACGTAGAACTATTTTAAGGTTAATGAGCAATGAGCTATTTATATCTGTAGCAATTTTAATCAAACTAAAATGGTCATCCATAACTGATAAAATTAATTCGATTCAGAATTTTCGCCATTTACCAATGTGGTGTTACTCGAAGTGTGTAAAGTGTTTTTTTCTTCTTAAACATTTACAGATGTCACCCTCATGCAAGAAAAGTTCCCGTGTCGCAATGAAAGCTTCTACTTACCCGGTTGCACTCAACTGTGGAATGGCCGCTTCAATCAATTGTCATCTCAGCAGATCCTTCTGGAAAACAAATTGAGAAACGCGTGTTTCTGGCGTTCCAATGGCCGCTTGCGTGAAGTAGTCGAGATAGATAAAGCAGGCCGGTACAAGTTGACTACTAAATTGAGCGGGTACTCTGAAGATGAATTTGAAATCAAAATACAGAGTAGTGTCCTGTACTTTAATGTCAGAAATAGCCACGCTTTCAATGCGCAGACGGTGATCATACCGCGCTTTGTGAACGTAACTAAAGCATCGTATTCCTATTACAATAATACCTTAGACATTACATTCCCTATTAAGACTAAATCGGGTGTGTGCTCGCGTAGTTTTAGGAAACTTTTACAAACTGTGCCCGTATCTGTTAGCAGGTCACATGGAGACACCGTGCCTTTTGACATCAGATCTGCTACGTAATAGCCATTTGAAAGTTTGTTCTGGTTTTTGTAATTCATCCTTCCTCATGGAAATGATCATTCACTCCTCAAGAAATATCATCGGTTTTATTTATACTCTTTTTAACAAAAACAGTCGACAGTTTATGTTAATATATATTATTGTTTAATTTTATATACGTAAATAGTTTAAGTTTTTCCTTAATAATAACAATATACGTCACGTATAGATTTTGTTAATTAACTTTCTGTAAGCTCAATTATAATAGTTAAGATATTAGATAATTAGAAGCTGTCGTTCCTTTTTTAAAGACATAAACCTAAATGTATTAAAATGAAATGACGTAATTAGCAAAATGAGTAATTTTGTTTACATAATGAAGATGATTAACGCCTATTAAAGATTATGCGTATCACTTATTTACTTGTGTGACTTTAGTCACAATATTACAACTGACCTATGAACAAAATGATAAAACTGTGGGTAATCAATTCATTCCTCAGTCATAACTTGTCAACGAATAGCGCTTTGTATGTGTGTCTAGTGAATTTTACACTATTTCATCCAACTGTTAATCTCAAACCAGACCAAAGTTTACTTGTCACGAATTGTTGTATCTACGAGCATACCATATCCTGTGATAACAAATTGGGTTAAAATTTTCAGTGAAATACAGTGAATTGTGATTATCCATGTGCTACCTTACGCAAAACGGTGCTTAGTTTTTATATACGTATAATAATGTGTAGTATTCCATCGAAACCTTTAAACTCACACGCAGATCTGCATCTGCATATTTCTAGAAAAAGTCTGTACTTATTAAAGAAAGAAGCGTCTTATTTGAAACGAATGTGTTTATAAAACATTCGTACATTACATCTATCTGTTAAGTATTTATTCACACAAAGAATTAACTTAATTGTAAATAACTTTAGAAAGTTACCCTTTGCAATCAAGAATGAAATTCACATTATTTGTATCTTTTATCATAGTCGCCTTACCATTCAATGAAAGCTATTCATTATCCTACCACTTAAAACAACTCCCAGTAATCGGTTCTATAGCACAAAAAACTTCACAAGTCACAAATTACATCGCGGATAAGGGCAGAAGTTTGAAATACAAAGTCAAATCCTACTTCGGTATGGGAAACAAAAATGCTGAAGCTGAAATGACGACACCTCAAATTCTGGCATTTAATGGCTACGATGCAGAAACTCACACGATTGTGACGGATGATGGATACATCCTCAATGTGCATAGGATTCCGTACTCCAAACATTCCAGAACAAAGGAAATCCCTAAGAAGACAGTGTTGCTCCAGCATGGCATATTGGGAAGTTCTGCTGATTGGATCATCGCAGGCCCGGAGAAAGGATTAGCTTATATCTTATCTGAATCTGGCTATGACGTCTGGATGGCCAATATCAGAGGCAACACTTACTCCAAAGAGCATATCTCGAGGAGCGTCAATAGCTATTCGTTTTGGAATTTCACGTTCCACGAAGCGAGCCAGTACGACCTACCAGCTGTGATCGATTACATATCTGACGTCAAAGGTCCAGAAGCCAAGATAAATTACATAGGATTCTCAATGGGCACAACAGTTCTTTTCGCGTTACTCTCAACCAAACCTGAGTATAATGACGTCTTGAATGCAGCATTCGCAATGGCACCAATAGCGTACATGAACGACGTGAAAAGTCCCATTAATCTATTGGCGAAATACAGTAACAATTTGGAGTATTTCTTGAACATGGTGGGAGCTGATGAATTTCTGCCGAAGGTGGAGATAATTACTCGATTATCTAAATACGCTTACAAGTTAGAGCCTAAGAAGTACAAGGGGACACTTTTTAAGAACATCTTCTTCAGTATTTGCGGTTATGATGAGGACCAGTTTAATAACAGCCTGGTACCGGCTATCCTGAACCACGTGCCAGCTGGTACTTCTACAAAGACATTGGTTCATTATGCTCAAGAAATAGACAACTGTGGAGATTTCCAGCAATTCGATTATGGGAAGGAAGGCAACTTGAAACAGTACGGGACAGAGAGACCACCTGAGTATCCTGTGGAGAAAATAACCTTGCCAGTAGCTTTATTGAGTGCCGATAACGACTGGGTCTCTGGTAAAGAAGATGTTAAGAAATTGTATTCGCGGTTACCGAATCCAATAGAACATTATGTAGTGCCGTACAAAAACTTCAATCATATTGACTTTTTATGGGCTGTAAATGCACCTTTTCTGGTTTATGATAAGTTAGTACAGTTACTTAATGTTTATAATAGATAACTGTAGTATATTATGTAAAAAAAATTCAGAAACGTTAATTGATTCATTAAAAATATTTGATTACTTATGAGGTGTTTTATTTAAAGCCTGTATAAATACAAATACAGTTTTTTTTAAATGAGTAACATCTATATGATACAGATACTTACCAAGTTTTCTTAAAATATCTAATGCCGTGCCGAAATATCGGGAATATTTCGGCACTGGTGCAAGTGCCATGAACACGGGTCAACCCAGTTCATATTCAATTTTCTAATGTACACACATTCAGTTTATAACCACAACCATGAAAGTTATTTAATGAGACATGTCAAATCCTTTTTTCCATGCCTATTAAAAACGTACCAATGAATTTGACGACGTTCACAATAAAACCTCTCTGTAAAACATCTTCTTAGACCACAAGGATAGCCATATTACATGAAAAATTATTCGGAATACCTAAATAATTTATCCGCTAAGCTTAGTAAAAGGGGAGCTTGAAGATCCGGTTGCATGGCACCAGTTACGCTACTTTTCTACGGCGTTGTAACAAACGAATTCAAAATCCCGCCATATTTAACATAAGGCTTCGTGCTTGTTCATAAGAGATAGCGGTTAGTAATTATGGTAGAGATAGAAAAGTAGGTAGTATTACTATGTATGGGTCATTACTATGAACAATATCTAGCTTCATATCCGACCTTTGCACGATGTACTTAACATACATAACTCTCGCTTCGGGTGAAATTTACATAAAAACCTTCCTCTTGTATCCCTCTATCTAATAAAAAAACTGCATCTATATCCGTAGCGTCCGTAGTTTTAAAGATTTAAGCAAAATATAGCATACAAGAATATGGGGATGTACGTAGAAAGCGACTTTGTTTTATACTACCTAATGATTATGATAGGGTCTATTCGTTAACAGGTGAGATGCGGTCAAAACAAAACATACTGGACTATTCCAAAAATATTTTGAGATAGTGAAATTATATATACTTTAACTTTTTAATATCTAAGTACCTACTCAAAACACAGGCTATTTTAAAATAACAAAGACAGTAATTTACTTACCTTGTGATAATATAAATATAGCTCTAGTTACAAATGGCCATTGCAATAAATCTACGATAAGCTAATTAGAGTTCCTAAAGTAGCCATTGTTCATGCTAATAGTTCTATTAAAATAAGTAACAGCCGTATTTAAGGACTGCTTAAACATTAGGTAATTCTATAGGTGCTTAAATATTAGGTAATTCTATAGGTACTATGGGTGAATAACATCTCCCCGGTCCCCGGTTCGAGTCCGAGTCGGGCAAAATCAGTGTGGGTTTTTTGTAAAGAAATTACTCAGCCCGAAGATAATAAGTTGACGATTGCACGCCCGAGCACGTTCGGAAAGCACGTTAATCGGTTGGTCCTGCGCCTGATCTCTTATCGGTCATGCCGGATGGTCGTCTCACTGATTAATCGGAAGCGGATGGGAGCGGAATCTATCGCGGATCTTCCGTTACAGGATCAATCGTGTACCTGCTATCTGTGTCTAAATAATGAGTTGTATTGACGTTCCGCAACGAAAGATACGCGATGGATTTTATGTGTAACATATATTTTTTTTTACAAAAAGGAAACCGTCCAAACCCATACTAATAATTATAAAATAACATTACTTCAGCGGTTCTCTTTTTGTTGAAAAAAAAATATTTATAAATACTATTTAGTGTTACATTTTTCACCACGATGACATCCTAATCCGCCATCTTTTCCATCAAACTGATGGAAAAGATGGCGTTATTTTTTTGCTTTGAACGATTGGTGTAGTAACCATTGCTAAGGCAACGGTTATGGCGACATTTAATAACAACAATTGGACAATTGCGAATTAAACGAAAAACTTCATTTTTTTAAGTTGGTTTTAAAATTAACAAACCTTCTCCAAAATGTAACAAATATTCCTCCGTAAACCGTGTCTAAACTGGTCCAGCCAAACTCAAGAAAATGGTGGATAAACACACATACTCACATACATTCATATCTGAAATCTGTTTCATGTCTGCAATAAAGACACACCCTTACTGGCTCGACTTTTTAAGAAAAAAATTAATAACACCGCTAATCCCACTTTTGCCGGCTGGAGAATTGAGCGCTGAAAATATTAAATATAAAAGAACTTTAAAGCCTTAAGCGTAAACAGTGTCGCTTTTAATGGTTCCGTCTGTGGACTCCAATTAAACATTGGTTTGTCATGAAGGCTGAGTTTTTATATAAGTGTAGTATTAACTTGGCAATGCAGGGATTTCTAAGCGAGGTTTCGCAGATAAATTATTTTAAAAGTTATCGTTGAAAATAAACATTAAAAAAAGATACACTAATACCATTCATAAAGTTTTGTATGTAGCCTCTATTAAGCTACATTGAATAATCCTCATTATACGTTTATTCGACGCTCTCTTACAGTGAAGGAACTGCCTCGTTGGTCTATTGGTAGCAAGTGCTGCGTTAGAACCGAGAGGTCCCCGGTTCGAGTCCGGGGTCGGGCAAAATTTGTATGAGTTTTTCTGTAATGAAATTACTCAGCCCGGAGTTAGAAAGTTCGCGGTTGAACGCCCGTGCCTCGGAAAGCACGTTTAGCCGGTGGTCCTGCACCCGACCTCTCATCGGTCATGTCGGATTGCCGTCTCACCGAATTATGAGAGTAAGGGAGTAGAGAGTGCACTTGTGTTTGCACGCACACTTGTGCCCTATAATATGTCCTGCGCACTTGGCTGATCTCAATTGAGATCGGCCGCCATGGCTGAAATCGGTCGGACGCCTTACGGTGAAGGAAAACATCGTGAAGAAACCTCCACATCTGGTAAGAAATTCTGAGGTTGCGTGATGTGGTCCGACCAACCCGCACTTGGCCAGAGTGGTTGACTAAGGCCTGATCGCCCGGTTACCCTAGGCACGTGCTCCAACAGTGGGGACGTATACGACTGATGATGATTGGATGGCAGCAGCACCGCGTAATTAATGCCGAGAGGTCCGTGGTTCAAATTCCAGGTCGGGAATTTACTACGATTTTTTCTGACAAGACAGTCCTGTGCCCGGAGCCAAACTTCGATAACCGTTAAGCAGTTGATCCTACGCCTGATATATTTCAATTAAGTCGTTTCACCGACCTATAAGATGAGAGAACAGATAGTTCACCCGCTTTTGTGCACTACAATACGTCCCGCTCAGTTTATTTATTAATTTAATAATAGTAACCTGACCCGACCCGTGAATTTCACGTAAAAACCTTCCACTTGAATACCTCTATCTATTAAATAACAAAAGACGTGGGGCACTCGGGGACTGCCGCGGTATAGCTATTGCATAGCATCGTCCGATTTCGGAGCAGCTCGTCTCGATTCGTGCGAGTTTCGTAGAGTCGTACAATACGTCTAACCGCACGCACACAAACACCATGCCGAAGTCTACCGCACTAAAATGACATTAGACGATAAAAGCTATGCAATAGCTTAAAAAACCGCATCTAAATCCGTTGCATATATGAGACAGAGAAAGTGACTTTGTTTACTACTTTGTAGTGTGTATACGTCACCGTAAAATTGTAAATAACGCTAGATTGCAATCTATTTCGCGAGATTGTCAACTGTCGAACATACTGCTTACAATTTAACGTGTTATTATTCGTCAGATTACAATCTATCGAAGTGAAACTGTTAAATTGCAATCTTACAATTGTGAACCTTGCCTACTGCCGACCAATCAGGCAGAACCTTCGGACGGCTGTCCCTGATTGGTCGGCCTTACAGTAGACTGTTCTGCGTCCATAGAGTTAGGAATAAAACACAAGTGTCAGTCAAATGTGAGACGTACATCGGTGTTTGTTCCGTATCTGGGTATTTCATTAAATATAGTTAAGTATACGCATATTTATGAATACCATTATTGTTTCTGATATTACGGATATCAGAAACAACAGTGTTGCTTAAGCAACTTACTTCAGAATCAGAACAATGTATGTGTTATTGTGTGATATTTTTTACTTATTATTCCACCTACAGAAATATGTTGGATATTATTATTTCATATTATTATCTATTACTAGCGACCCGCCCTCGCTTCGCTTCGGGTATATCTCTATCTCTATGTAATATATTTCAACTCCGTAAGGGATTTTACATACAGACGTTGTTTCCCAATAACTCCCGTTCCCATAGGAATTTTGTAATATCGCGTTGGAAGTAAGCTTTACGTTCATTAGGGTACCTGCATGCCAAATCCAATCATCTATCTTAGGCGGTTTAGATTTCATTCATAAAAAAGTTTTTCTATTACTCCCGTTCCCGTGGGAACGGGAGTAATAGAAAAACTTAATAATGTTAAGTTACCTGCATAAATTATTAAGTTACCTGCATGCCAAAATTCAAGCGTCTTACTTATGCGGTTAGTATTTTTCATACAAAAGGATTTTCCCGTTAATTCCCGTTCCCGTGGGAATTTCGGGAAATCCCTTCTTAACGGATGCCTACGTCATAACATCTACCTGCATGCTAAATTTCATCTCGATCCGTCCAGTGGCTGCGATGACTTCGTCCGCGTAGAGATGTTTAACGGGTAAAACATTACTTCCTTATAGCGCAGTCGGTTAAAAAGTAGCCTATAACCTTTCCTAGGCTCTGGACTATATCTGTACCAAATTTCGTTTAAATCGGTTCAGTACTCTATGCGTGAAAGCGTAACAGACAGACAGACAGACAGACAGACAGACAGAGTTACTTTCGCATTTATAATATTAGTAAGGATTTGCGCGAACACTAGGTACACATCACTACGTAGTATAAAGCAAAGTCGCTTCCCGCATCTGTCCCTATGTATGCGTAAATCTCTAAAACTACACAACGGATTTTAATACGGTTTTTATAATGGATAGAGAGATTTAAGGTCTTTTAAATAAACAACAACACTCGAATCCGTGACCACGAGCGCTGTAAAGAGTTCGAAACGTCGAGTCTCTAAATAATATGTTTAGAATAACAATACACGCGAGTTTAATCCGTAAAATTAGTTTCATTTATTAACCGACGTCAAAAAGGAGTAGGTTTCTCATTTCGACCGTATACACCGTGAAATTTTAGTGGTTGTTTTCCCGCAATAAAATTATTCTACCTTAGTAGCACAATTGATTTGTGCAGTTCTTGTTTTTTAAAATCAATAAATGCCGGTTTTATGAAAGGTTTAACCGAAATTAGAAAGCATGTTCGAACCGCTTTATTACTTAGGGCGTAGAGCTTATTTAGCTTTAAGCATCGATTTCATGCGGCATGAAGTACCTGATTTCGTCACATCTTATAAAAGAACGATAGCTTTTCCCGTTTTCGTGTTGGGAAATTGATATTTGAAAATTTGGAAAAAAAAAATTTTTTTCAAGGAATAATTTGCATGATGCGATAGTATTACTAAAGGCAAATCGTTCTGCAACGGGAATACAACAACTAAAATTTCACGATGTATATCTTTTTTTAATATCCTCTACCTAGTGGCCTTCACAGATCTAAGCCGCCGTTAAATTCCTTTAAGACATTATCCTAACGATAATAAGGAACCCCGACACGAAAGTTCCCTTGGCGATCGAGAGTTTCCTTTTGCTGAAAATTTCATATCCGTGAGTCGTAAACTTTTTGGCGCAAACGTTGTTAACATTTTACTCTTGTTTCCTCATATTCCGATGGAGAGGGAATTCATTTTCCCTTTTATTTTTCTATCTTCAAAACTTAGTTGACTTTACTTCCAAACATGCTTTGGGATTTAAATCTCTTTGCTTTTTGTGTATCATTACACATATTCAAATTTTTCGTTGCATTTTTAGCGGGGTATGAAATCTTTTTCAATATCTTTGAATTTGATATAGTTGAAATGAAGTATTTGTACACATTGATCACGATTTATATACTAACTGTCTTAATTTTTTTTACTGGTATTTCTAGTAAATTAACAATGACACCATAGCTAAGCCACGCTTATGCATATGCGTGGCTTAGCTATGGTGTAATTTTTTGGGGAAATAGTACCAATTCACAAGATCTATTTATTCTCCAAAAGAAGTGCATACGGATCCTTACTAACATCAAGCAGACAGATAGCTGTAAGCCCCATTTCAAAAAACTAAAATTATTAACATTGCCTTGTCTCTACATATTAGAAATTTGTAAATTCATCAGAAAACACCCCCATCTTTATACTAAAACAATTGACGCTCCTAGACGTAACATTCCCCGTAAAAACCGGCCAAGTGCGAGTCGGGCTCGCGCACAAAGGGTTCCGTAGCAGCAAATATAATAAAAATCAACCTATCTCAAAAACTATAAGAGATACTTTGATCAAACCAAAAATCGTTGAAAGAGTTAATTAGCATGCATCACCTCTATTTTTTTTAGAATTTTATACCCCGTAGTTATAAAAATAGAGGGGGGGGGACATACTTTTTACGACTTTGAGAGCTGATATCTCAAAAACCGTTCACTTTAAGAAAAATGTTTTTTAGAAAACTTTATATCATTTTAAAAGACCTTTCCATTGATACCCCACACGGGTATGTACATCGAAAAAAAAAATTTCATCCCTCAGTTACATGTATGGGGGGCCCCACCCCCAATTCTTTTTTTTACTATTTAGTGTCATATTTTTGTAGCGGTTCATACAACACATATTCCCATCAAATTTCATCACTGTAGTACTTATAGTTTCCGAGTAAATCGGCTGTGACAGACGGACAGACGGACAGACGGACAGACGGACAGACGGACATGACGAAACTATAAGGGTTCCGTTTTTGCCATTTTGGCTACGGAACCCTAATAAAAATGATCACATTCAAATCCCATCTAACTTATCAATGCATAGCTCTGGACCCTACCCAATGTCAGTGAAAGTGTATAATAAACTATCGAATCATTTAAAAGAAATAGAAGAATATCCTAAATTCATTAAAGAAATTAAGCATTTTCTTATTAAAAATAGCTACTACACAATATTATAAATGAATATTTTGAGAATAAGTTTAAATAAATATTAAATAACACCAAATTCGAGCATTTACTCTATTATTTTGAAATTATTTAAATGTCTGCCCTTCACTCTTCCACTTTGCAATGCCTTTCAAGGTACATATGAATGTTAAATGTTATTATTATGTAACATGTAAGTCATATGTAATGCAAATATTTTAAAAAATAAATAAATAAATTTGTCTTTTCTCGTTTTGCCCAGCCTATTGTTAAACGCGTAAACTTTACTCGCTTTTATTAAATCGGTTCTAAAATAGTATAGCTTTTCTAATATTATCTGTGTACCCATTCGAATGGGTTCAGGCGTATTACGACCAGTTCCAGTCAGTTAAAGAATGGGCATAGACTAACTTGGTGTTTCTGGTACACTTAGTTGTGCGCTATGGTTGTCGAATCATACAGACTGATAGCCCCTCCATCATCTATGAAAATTATAAAAATAATTGTAGTAATAACAGCTCTTTATCATATAGCTACCGGTACCCATGTTTAGACTGACTGGAATTAAGAGGTCCTTATTTAGTTTACTTAATTATAAAGAAACTAGCGGCCCGTCCCGGCTACGCACGGGGGGACTTAAGATTTATTAAACCATTTATGTACCTCGAAATCCCGTCGCCAAAATGGTAAACTATAAAAGGTAGACATATGCTCTTGCAGATTTTTTAAAAGATAATGTTAAGGTGAACAATTCATCCATACAGCATTTTTGTAAAACTTTGACTATATGCTCAACGCACGCCACGGAAGGCCTCAGAAACGATACTTTTCCCCCGTTTTTGAAACATTTTCGGTTACTGCTCCACAACTATATGACCTAGCGTGATATTATATAGCCTATGTTACTTCTGAATAATGCAGCTTTCTAATGGTGAAAAATTATTGCAATCGGTCCAGTAGTTTTTGAGTTTATTCATTACAAACATACAAAAATACAAATCTTTCCTCTTTATAATTAGTGTAAATGTAGATGTAGATGTAGATGTAGATGTAGATGTAGATGTAGATAAATTTAGTTTTTTATTTATTTACAGGCTGTAAAAATGGCAGAATTACTTTTGCAGTCAAAGGTATGAATAGCAGCTCTAAACCAATGTACAAATTTTGAATTAATGAGGTAGATTGTGTTGATTCAGTTATTCACAAAAGATCCAGTGAATCATCTATAAAGGGTGACAGAGAGTGTTCCGCGATCGTAAGGTCAAAAGTTATCTTGACTATTGCGTCATCACATGAGTGAGTAGTCATCAATTACCTAATCAAAACAGAATATCATCTTGTCAATAAAGCAGTGCATTGTTTAACAAAACAAATGAAAACGGTATATCCGGGATTGTTTAACCTTGACATTTAGCTTAATTGGCTATAATTAAATGAAAATCAAACAAAGCATGACGTGGCTAAAAACGGGCAAATGTAATGGAAAAATACGCATTGGTGACTTAAAGCCTGGATAGCTCAGTGGAAGAGCAACCGACGCGATATCGGGAGGTGGGAGACATTTTGTCGACCGGTTGCTGTTACCACCATACAGTTGCGTAAAACCCGCCAAGTGACTGTGACCTCTCTCGGTCAGGTCGCGTTCCGGGATCAGCACTGTACGAACCGGAGCCAGGGGGGAACATTGTTGCGGCCACGCCTTGTCTCGTTGTTGCCGCAGCAGTGGTCTCCTCTTTAAGCGGGCTTTCAGGGTGAGTGCGACAGGCTCAATATGGTCTATTGTGCCTGTCGACCTCATATTTGGATCTCACTACCGCTTACCATCAGGTGGAGTGAGGTCATCTTGTTAGCTCATTATAAAAAAAAAAAAAAAAGGTCCGGTTATTCAATCAATCCCCGTTCAGGCGGGTTCAAGAATGCGAATTTTTTCAAATTTTAAATTTAAAGCAAGACGTGTTTTCGATTCTACAGTGCACTGGTAAAGAAACAAATGAACAGCAGCCTTAGACATAAAATTGTTCCCCTATTTCCCTGAGTCGAAGGAACAAAGTGAGTGTTAAACTTACCGTGAGAGAAATCTACGAGACATTTTTACTCACACTTAACGAAATCCTACGCGAGGCTTAAGCCATTCCGACACATTTGATCCCCGCACGGTTCGCTGGGGTAACCATGAGACAGTAAGATGTTGAGACTAATAAATAAAGGTCGTAACTTGCCATGCGAGAGGACGCCAGTTCAATTCCCGCCACGTACCACTGTGTGCTTCAAATTTGAAATTCATATGTACGATTATTCATAGGAAAAAACACAAGTGTTCCTCGCGTAAATGTTTTTTTTTTATCATAGGCTAACAAGATGACCTCACTCCACCTGATGGTATGATGGTAAGCGGTAGTGAGATCCAAATATGAGGTCGACAGGCATAATAGACATAATTATTGAGCCTGTTCACCCTGAAGGCCTGTTTAAATGCCGTTTTACACACCGCCTAAAGAGCTCGGGATCATAGGAAGAAGGGAAAACATGAGCGGGAAGGGCATTCCATGCTTAACGACACGTGGCAGAAAAGAGGAACTAAACCTCTTAATCCGGCGCCTGCATTGTATGTGGATGGCAGCGGGGGAAAGGGGAGGAAGGGACTAGCTGAAATAGCTCTTCAGAGCATTCCCCATTATAGAGACGGTAGAGAACACCTAGACCGGCAATGTATCTTCGTAATTGTAAAGGCACCAGGGTTTCGGACACCTCTACGTCCCCGAAAATACGGATAGCACGTCGCTGCAACCTATCGAGGGCATCGAGCAAGTATTTTACGGAGCCATCCAAGAGGTGAGATCAATATTTCACACATGGGCGAGCATGTGTCTTATATTTTTATTTTTTTATTTTTTTTATTTGGTATACAAAACATATTACAATCTTACAAGAAAAAATTATACAGTTTTAACAAAAGTTCCCGATTGCAATACAAACAGACAGAAAATCAGCAAAAAGATAACAATTTTTTTTTTTTTTTAAATTAGACTAAAACTAAGATCACACTAAATAGACACTTATACAGAAGACAGAGCTGCACCGGTGTGAAAAATCGCCGCATTCTGTTCAGGATCCCCAGTTTGCGGGAGGCTGTTCTGTTTAACCCAGATGGGAATAGAACCCTCGACTCTCAGAACCATAGCCAGGGTCTTATCGTCTGGTGCACCGAGCCAGTCATGTACACTACTAAACTTACACTTTACCATGCCTACCATAAAGTAATGGATTATCTAACGTAAATGATGAATGCAATTATATTTTTGGCAGCTCATAATGCATGTACGACATATGTACTTTCTTAATGTTACGATGCACTTAACCAAGTTTCTTTAATTTAGTTCTATATAATAAATTCATCATCATCATCATAATCAGCCCATTTCCCATCTGCTAGGGCACGGGCCTACCCTAAACTAGGGCGATAAGGCCACAAGCAACCACGCATAAATACAATACTCTTCAAATGTAATAATACCATTAATGCCCATGTCGCTCGTAGCACGAATCATAATACTTGATACTTATACATGAATACTTTTATAAAAATAGACACATCAAAAAATAAAAAAACACACCATTTGCAAGGCAAGTGTCCCATTATATCGTGGATGTGTGGTTACAATTGCACCGAGGGTTGAGTGCAGCTGGGGTACGCAAGCCTTTTGAAAGTCCCGGGACATCTATTTTAAAAGCACGAGTTTAATGAAAAAAGAAGCTCTTTTAATCACTTTTTTTTTTCCTGATCTCTCATCGGTCATGTCGGATTGCTGTCTCACCGAATTATGCGAGTAAGGGAATAGAGAGTGAAATTGTGTTTACGCGCACACTTGTGCACTATAATATGTCCTGCGCACTTGGCTGATCTCAATTGAGATCGGCCGCCATGGCCGAAATCGGTCGGACGCCTTATTTGTCCCGAGTGGGAACGAACGACACTTGGAACCGCCAGGGTCACTAACCACTGTTCCACCGAGCCAGTCAATAGTTATGATTATGCTGTATAACATTGTAAACTTTGATTGCAATCTGGCGCAGCATCTTCCCTGCTCATTAGCTACAATAACATTGTCACTAATTGACTGGCTCGGTGGAACAGTGGTTAGTGACCCAGGTTTACTGCCTACGGTTCCAAGAGTCGTGGGTTCGATTCCCACTCGGGACAAATATTTGTGTGACGAACATCGGTGTTTGTCCCGTGTCTGGGTGTATTATTAAATATATTTAAGTATATTTGTGTATCCACTGTTGATTCTGATACCTGTAACACAAGTGCTTAAGCTACTTATCACGGGATCAGATCAATGTATGTGATCTTGTGAAATATTTAAAATATATTATTACCTGATGTTGATGTTTGAGCTAGGAGCAACAGAACACGAATTGTATTTGCAAGGAGATTGTGTGTCATACGTAATGTCCCTTCACGTGCTAATGATAGTATGCAACGTTTAGAATACAGTTTTATGTTTTTTAAGCTATTGCATAGCTTTTATCGCGGGCTTTGAGCGCGGTGACCGAACCAAGAAATTCCGTAACGAAAAAAACCTCACAATCGTCTAACGACGTTTCAGTTCGGTAGACTTCGGCACGGTGTTTGTGTGCGTGCGGTTAGACGTATTGTACGACTCAATTTTTTTTTTTTTTTTTTTTAGGACTCTCGCTGATAGCCTGCTGATAGGCTTTCTCAGCTTAACCGGGCTGGCGGGGGAGCGGATGGCTCTCACCCCTAGACATTTAGGCAACGTTTGCCTGAGGGCACCCCCTAACGGGGCTCGAACCTCGGCTCAGGGCGTTGCTAGGTCGGTCCCTAATGCGGACGTAGGTTTGAGGGGAGAAACGACCCGGCACGTGCCGGTATCGAGTAGTTAAAAGAGACGCGGAAGCTGCGGGGCGGACACGCGACGTTCTAGGACCCCGCCGGCGGGGTCGGAATAACGGACGGTTATTTGTTGTGTGTTGTGTCGCGAGCTGTTGGGCCTGCGTAATGGCATCATCGGGCTCCAGAATTATATTCCTGGGACGTCGCCTCTTTCGTGGGCCTACGGTGGAGTACGACTCAACGAAACTCGCACGAATCGAGACGAGCTGCTCCGAAATCGGACGATGCTATGCTAAGCTATACCGCGAAGCTATACCGCGGCAGTCCCCGAGTGCCACACGTCTTTTTTTATTAATTTACTCTTATTACTACTTCATCTAACTAACTTACGATGATAGCTTGGAGTAGCCTCGTCATCATCACCGGGCTTGCTGGGGAGCGGATGGCTCTCACCCCTAAAGTACTTCACCCGTTTGATAGTAAGCAATAAGCGTTGTTTTTTTTTTTATCTTAATTTATTAAATTTTATTTCAACTTACATGTGATAAATCCATCAGCTGATTTTTGTTGTTTTGTCATCAGATAAGTTTTAGTAAGTCTTAATAGTTTACTATACACCGTGAAATATGAGCGGTTGTTTTCCCGTGGCAGAACGATTTGCCTGTAGTAATACTATCGAATCCTGCAAATTATTATATTAATTACTTGAAAATTATTGTATTTTTCGAAAAACTTTTTGAATGATTTTTGCTTAAAATTAGGCCTTCCATCGATATCTGAGGTGATTTAAAAAATCTATCCACCGCCGAGAAGGGTCAGTAACCACCCTCAGGGTGGTTGCCGGGTTCAAATCATTTTCACTTTTGATGTTAAGGGTAATATGGACCTAAATCCAAAATTTCATGCAAATCGGTTCACAGTAAAAAAATTCGGACCTAAAATGCTTCAATGGCTGCACTATGTATAGCTTAACTAGCATCTCGCTTCGCTTTCTTACCTCCAAAAACTTTCTTCTTTAATCTATCTTTTTAAAAAACGAAGATCAAAGCAATCATACGGACAGACAGAGAAAGGAAACTTTGTTTTAAACTGTGTATGTAGTAATATGAAGAAAAAGTCAAGCTAATTAATCGAAAAATAAGTATGAAACAAAACAAATTACCTACAGGAAACAAAATAAAAAAAGCCTCCCCCACGATAAAGAAAACAATTGTTTGTCTCACTTCATAACAACCGAGTCGATCTTTGTGCACGTCCTATCCCCAGGGAACATCTGATAATCTCGACACGCACGTTCGGACTTCCAATTGTCAAGATGACAGTAGCTGTCAGATGGTCTCTTGACACTAGTTGATTGGTTGTTTCGCGCAAACTTGGTGCAAACTTCATATTATATTGGCAGTAACTTCCTCATTCTTCGATGACAACAAAGGAACTGCCTATCCGAACTTATAACACGTGGAGATTTTGTGACCAACCTTTACCTATTTATGTATTTGGAACGTCTCCAAACTTAGCAGAGAAAATACTAAGAAAGACGGTAGACTGATATGACGGCTCTTAGTTCTGCCGTCAGTGTCGCAGTTCTAACAGTTGACCCGTGATCATGGCGCTTGCAACAGTGCCGAAATATCGGGAGCTCATTAAAACAAAACAACATAGTAAATATCCCGGACATTTTCAGTTTTCTAGTGTTTGTAACCATGACAGTTCAAAATTATATATTAAGCAGAGCTTGTACTGTAGTAGTAAGAGACTGATAGACATAAAAATAGATTTATAAATATTTAATTTTAAACACCAATGTTCATCATACAAATATTTGTCCCGAGTGGGAATCGAACCCACAGCTCCTAGAACCGTATACCAGGGTCCGTTGTTCCACCGAGCCAGTCAAAAAAAATACTCTGACGATACCTTAAAGGCCCTCAACCTTCCAGTTTATTAAGCATGCTTTTGTTTTACTTAACGTAAACAACTGTAAAAGTTTTAAACATGTTCGTACGTATGCAAAATAGCTTGTGTTTTGTACAAGCTAGAATAAATTGCAGTGTTCAGTAGGAATAACAAGAAACAGCCTACATTTTAACAGTTACTCCAAGAGACAAACTAGAAAGGTTTTGGGTGAATCGAAAAATGTATAGCAAATTATTTTGCAGCAACAGTGGGCTCGATATGACAACACTATTTACCTATCTACATAAACCATATTGCTGGCCTACTTAATAAAGCCGTTGGATGACGATATTTTAAACGACTTCAAAAAACAGGAGGAGGCATTCTCAATTCGTCTGTATTTATTTATTTTTTTGTTTCATTTAAAAATGCAATAATATACATGACTGGCTCGGTAGAACAGTGGTTAGTGACCCAGGTTCACTACCTGCGGTTCCAAGAGTCGTGGGTTCGATTCCCACTCGGGACAAATATTTGTGTGACGAACTTCGATAATTCGTGTCTGGGTGTGTATTAAACATATTTAAGTATATTTGTTTATCCACTGTTGATTATGATATCTGTAACACAAGTGCTTAAGCTACTTACCACGGGATCAGATCAATGTATGTGATGTGTTATATTTATTTATTTGTACATCATTGTAGAGACCTAGTAAATAAAATTTTGTAGTATTTTAGACTTTCGCGTTCCATTACACTAAATATTAGTCTTCATGGGTCTACACGCGATATTAGGTTAGGAGTCACCAATCATGGTCGCGAGCGAGTCCGCATGACTGGTGTAACCCAGTCGAAACGTCGGGCAGTAAGCAGCTTTGTTATTGCTACTCCTTATATCGCGTGTAGACCCATACAGTCTAAAACAAAATTTCGATATTCAAAATGAACTTTTTTTCAAATCTAACTAATCTTCTTATTCTCGTTGTGTTGTACCCTGTCCCCAAGTGGGGCTAGTATCTAACAATATGCCGGCCGCGTGCCCCATTGTCCCCGAACAAAGCCGCACAGGCCAGCCCGGGAACAATCCGAATCTATAAGAAAAACACTCTCAACCCTAAGGAATACGTAAAGATTCATTTTCTTGCCCCAACAAATAGTCACTGGCTTGAATTGCGTTTTTTTTTTAATTTTTCTAAATTGATATTGAAATATACAGTATGTAATCGACGATCGTGCATGAAGAGGTGGATGAATGTGGATGAAGCGAAAGTGGTGTGCCAGTGATCTCTGCCTACCCCTCTGGGAAAAAGGCGTGATTTTATTTATGTATGTACGTAGTAAAAAAACAATTACTTAGTTCCAAATAGCGGGTGGTAGTCGACTGGCGGGAAGTGGCGCAGGACCGGCCTAAGTGGAGGAGCTTAATATCGGAGGCCAAGACTCATTTTGGGTCGCTGCGCCAACCTAGTAAGTAAGTAAGTAAGTTCCAAATAACAGGGTCAAGTTTGAGAAAAGGGAAGAGGATCTGCCGCTGATCAAAGAGGGAAAGGTTCTTGATATATAGAGCTCCGCAAAGCACCTGGCGGAGACCTTCTACCCCGAGGACATGGAAGAAGACGACATCGAGGCACACGTAGTCAGGAGAGCGGAAGCGAATGAAATGAATGGTAGGGATCATGATGATCACGACCCTCCATTCACAATGGCAGAGCTCGAGGATGCCGCGAGGTCGTTCTACCCCAAAAAGGCTCCAGGAGCCGACGGATTCACCGCAGACATCTGCCTGGGAGCGATAACAACTGCACCAGATTTTTTCCTGGCTCTCCTCAATAAATGCCTATCGCAACACCACTTTCCGAAGATCTGGAAAGAGGCAACTGTGATAGTGCTGAGGAAACCAGGAAAGGAGGTATACACCGTCCCAAAATCCTACAGGCCGATTGGTCTATTGCCTGTAATGGGGAAGGTGTATGAAAAAATGGTGATGAACCGCCTTAAGCACCACATACTCCCGAAAATCAGCAGGAAACAGTACGGGTTTATGCCGCAAAGGAGCACCGAGGACGCCCTCGTTGCCCTAATGGACCATCTGCGAGCAATCCTTCTTGAAAAGAAGATTGCAACAGTGGTATCGTTGGACATCGAGGGCGCCTTCGAAAGCGCCTGGTGGCCGGCGATAAAAACCCGACTGTACGAAGAGAGGTGCCCTTCAAACCTGAGGAGAGTCCTGGGCAGCTACCTCAGCGAGAGGTCAGTAGAGGTAAGGTATGCCGGAGCCTCACACAAGAGGAAAACAGAGAAGGGGTGCGTACAAGGCTCGATAGGAGGACCGATCCTCTGGAACCTGCTGTTAGACCCGTTACTCAAGGAGTTGGAGCAAAGAGGGCACTATGTGCAAGCCTTTGCAGACGACATAGTACTGGTCTTCAGCGGGAAGGAGGCTCGAGATATCGAGGGACAGGCCAATGCAGCTCTCGAACATGTTCGGGCGTGGGGAGTCGAAAACAAGCTCAAATTTGCCCCGCACAAAACGTGCGCGATGGTGGTCACAAAGAAGCTTGTTTACGACACGCCACGCCTGAGCATGGGAGGGATCGACATTGGAATGTCCACCGAGATCAAGGTCCTCGGCCTAACGATCGACCACAAGCTGACGTTCAGTCCCCATGTCACCAATGTCTGCAGAAAAGCGCTTGCTATTTACAAGCAGCTAATCAGAGCAGCAAGGGTGAACTGGGGACTGAACGACGAAGTGGTCAGATCCATTTACACTGCGGCAGTAGAGCCAATCATTCTGTACGCATCGGCAGCATGGGCACCGGCAGCAAAGAAGCTAGGAGTGAGGAAGCAGCTGAGTGCAGTTCAGAGGGGCTTCGCACAAAAAATGTGCAGGGCGTATCGAACGGTCTCCCTCAACGCCGCGCTGCTGTTGACGGGCACACTCCCACTAGACCTCCGAGTTCATGAGGCGGCTGCACTGTATGCAGCCAAGAGGGGGGCCCCGAGACAGGAGCTGGGCGATAGGGAAGTGGAGAGAATGATGCCGAAAATCGGCGCCCCACACCCGGCAACTCAACAGAAGCTGGCTTTCGGAAGCTTGGTGGACGAGCAGCAGTACCAGACTCATAGCGATTACGCTATGAGAATCTTCACAGACGGCAGTAAGATCGAGGGTAAGGTTGGCGCGGCAGTCTCTGTGTGGAACACAGAGCACGAGACAAAGGCCCACAAACTTGCCCTCTCGCCGTACTGCTCTGTCTACCAAGCGGAGCTACTAGCTCTACTAAAAGCCACCGAAGTGGCCCTTAAGAGCAAGGAGCGCAAAGTCGCAATTTATTGCGACTCGAGATCGGCCCTCGAAACAGTGACCAATTTCCATGCCCCTCACCCACTAGCAGTCGAAACTAGGAAGAACATTGGAAACTGCAGACTCCAGAATAAGGACATATCCTTGTTCTGGATCAAAGCTCATGTAGGATTAGTGGGGAATGAGAGGGCCGATGTGCTTGCAAAGGAGGCAGCTTTGAGGTTGAAGCGGAAGCCCGACTATGACCGGTGCCCTGTGTCATTCGTGAAGCGTAGCATCCGTGGTGAGACGCTTCGCGAATGGGACAAAAGGTACAGGTCGGAGGACACCGCTTCAACCACAGAGATATTCTTCCCAGGAGCTGTAGAGGCGTACAGGGTGGTTAGAAAAATTAAGTTTGAGGGTGTTATTTATTACACAAGCACTCACAGGGCATGGGGGATTCTCCTCATACTTGCACAGATTCAAGTGTAAGGAGAGTCCTTCGTGTGAATGCGAGCCCCAAGCGCAGGAAAGTATCCTTCATCTGATCCTAGACTGTCCAATCCTGTCATATAATAGATTTAACCTTGAGCAAAAACACAATTTGATATTAGATAAGAATAGCATAAGTTTGATAATGAATAACAAGTTAAGATATCCATTTTTAGAATACTGTAAGCAAATAGTTATAAGAGCAAATAATAGAAATAAGACCTAGGCATAAGTATATAGTGAAATATATAATGATTATATATAAGCATATACAGGGTGTAACAGGGGGGGTGGATCATCGTAAGTCAATCGATGGGGGACTTCAATACCTATCGATATAACCCCCATGTATGTTCAGCAATTTTCAATAGTTCCAAAGTTATTGAGATTTTTGTGAAATTTTTGTAAGAAGCCGGAATTCAGTATAAAAGTCTTCACTGTAGCTTAACTACTGGACCTGCTTGCATGATTTTTTTTCTAGAAATAGTTCAATAGTGGGTCTTCATAATTACGATACCAATTTGAGTCATAACTCTATCATATTGGAGTAAAAAAATAATTCTTCACAAAAGTTTTACTAATCGAATTGTGTCTACCAACTTTCAAAGCCTCCAGTGAAAAAAAAGTGCCTGTGTTTTTTTTCTAGAACTTATTTTAAAATCTACCTACATCCATAGATAGTATACCCTGAAAATTTCATACCGCTACTGCCAGAGCATCAGAACGAAAATTGAACGCGAATGGCACAGGTGCTATAGATCAGTGTTTTTATTTTTCATGTAAAACTTTAATTTTAAAATAAAACGATATGTTTCAGCAAATTTATGCTATGTTAGTAACATTAGCAGCAGTAATTTTACAGAATTGAAAATTAAAGGGGTGAAAATCAAACAAAGAAAATTTACATAATTTTTGTTAATTATTTTTTTTACAGTAAGTGTTCATAATGGGCACCATTATTGGCTATGCATATACAACACCTTTTTACAAAGGTTTTTCGGATGTTGCAAAATGCTACTACTACATTTTGCCTTATCACAATTTGGGCCCCTGAAAAGTTTGACAAAAAAGAAGCATTCCACAACCTCCAAAAAAGCTTTTAAGAAGGTCTAAGCTATGCATAGCCAATAATAATGCCCATTATGAACACTTACTGTAAAAAAAATAATTAACAAAAATTATGTAAATTTTCTTTGTTTGATTTTGACCCTTTTAATTTCCAATTCTGTAAAACTACTGCTACTAATGTTACTAACATAGCATAAATTCGCTGAAACACATCGTTTTATTTTAAAATTAAAGTTTTACATGAAAAATAAAAACACTGATTTATGGCACCTGTGCCATTCGCGTTCAATTTTCGTTCTGATGCTCTGGCAGTAGCGGTATGAAATTTTCAGGGTATACTATCTATGGATGTAGGTAGTTTTTAAAATAAGTTCTAGAAAAAAAACACAGGCACTTTTTTTTCGCTGGAGGCTTTGAAAGTTGTTAGACACAATTCGATTAGTAAAACTTTTGTGAAGAATTATTTTTTTACTCCAATATGATAGAGTTATGACTCAAATTGGTATCGTAATTATGAAGACCCACTATTGAACTATTTCTAGAAAAAAAATCATGCAAGCAGATCCAGTAGTTAAGCTACAGTGAAGACTTTTATAATAAATTCGGGCTTCTTAAAAAAAATTCACAAAAATCTCAATAACTTTGGAACTATTGAAAATCGCTGAACATACATGGGGGTTATATCGATAGGTATAGAAGTCCCCCATCGATTGACTTACGATGATCCACCCCTCCTGTTACACCCTGTATACTAAATGTAAGGATAGTTAAATAAAATGTATAGAAAATAGCATAATAAACTGTAAGTAGTAAATAAGAATTGTTATAAGATAATAATAAGTTACACATTGTAAAACAGAAGAATAAGAAAGAAATTAGAGTTAAATTATTTACCCTGGCTACAATAAATATAAATAGAAATAAAGGCCCCGAGCCACCACAGTAGTTAGTTAGAGCAGATTATTAGTAAAGAAAATTGATGGTCCTCCCAGACCTCAAGAGCAAAAGATGATGAATGAAAGAAAGAACAAGTATGCGGAATAAAAGTACGAGAGGTATAGATGCGAGAACTGGAATGAATGAGTCAAAAACAAATTGTTAACATAGGCTCCGATGACATTGCAAACTTATTTGTTTTCTTTATGTTCAATTTGCTGTTGATATGACATACTTAAAGTCATACTTACATAGACATACTTTTTTCTCCGTACAATTTACTAACTCGATCGTTTTCTCATCACCGTTAGAGTTAAATAACTCGCTGATCCATAGATTATGTGTAAGCCTAGAAGGATTAAAGGCATGCCAAACGAATGCTTCTTTAATTTCATTCGAAATGTTGTTATTTTCTTATAAAATTGTTTCGAAAATACTAACCAAAAAGAGAATAAAATTTTGCGCCTAAAATTTTCCATGTTCTTTTCTTTTCTTTTCATTCGATATATATACCGAGTATCACTCCTACTAACTACTACTAACTGCCTCGTTGGTCCATTGGTAGCAAGCGCTGCGTTAGGACCGAGAGGTCCCCGGTTCGAATCCGGGGTCGGGCAAAATTTGTGTGAGTTTTTCTGTAATGAAATTACTCAGCCCGGAGTTAGGAAGTTGGCGGTTGAACGCCCGTGCCTCGGAAAGCACGTTAAGCCGGTGGTCCTGCGCCCGATCTCTCATCGGTCATGTCGGATTGCCGTCTCACCGAATTATGAGAGTAAAGGGAATAGAGAGTGCACTTGTGTTTGCGCGCACACTTGTGCACTATAATATGTCCTGCGCACTTGGCTGATCTCAATTGAGATCGGCCGCCATGGCTGAAATCGGTCGGACGCCTTATTATCACTCCTACTAATAAAAATATAAAATACGATGATTTTAATTTAATGAAACTCCTCAAGGTAAAATCCGTCAAGGCGTCCAGGCTGCAGAGCCAGTCAATTAAGGCGTCTGACCGATTTCAGCCATGGCGGCCGATCTTAATTGAGATCAGCCAAGTGCGCAGAACATATTATAGTGCACAAGTGCACTCTCTATTCCCTTACTCTCATAATTCGGTGAGACGGCAATCATACCCGATGAGAGATCAGGCGCAGGACCACCGGCTTAACGTCCTTTCCTAGGCTCGGGTGTTCAACTGCTAACTTCCTAACACCGGGCTGAGTAAAACTCCCACATATTTTGCCCGACCCCGGACTCGAACCGAGGACCTCTCCTATGCAGCGCTTGCTACCAATAGACCAACGAAGCAGTTAAACCAAGAGCCAACCAATTATACATGTACTATTAGATACATACTTACATACATGCGTATGCACATACTATTTAAAGACGTAACCCGTAATTGACGAGCATGCATGAAGAGATTGATGGATGTGAAAGAAGCGAAAGTAGTGTGCCAGGACCGTAGCACACGGCAGGAAGTGATCTCTACCTACCCCTCTGGGAAAAGGCTTGATTTTATGTATGTATAACCCTCCTTCTGGCTAGGGCTAAAAACATAATCGCCGTCGGATCTACTAGTGCAAACTGCGAACTCATTCGAACTCAACACCTCCAGGAACCAATTTATAGTTTTAATCCACGTAACTTTCTCGAGGTCTCTAAATAGACAGTGCAGTTTTATTTCTGCCCAAGACCACACTGTTGGAAGTCAGATAATATTATTTCAGCGCGGAATGTCACGGGTTGATTGTTTCTCTCTAGGTAAAACATAGTAAAATAGAAAAAAGTATTCTTGGTTTTTTTTGTATATTAACACAATCCCATCCCCATCCCCGTAGCCAAATGGCAAAAAACGGAACCCTTATAGATTCGTCATGTCTGACTGTCCGTATGTCACAGACATTTTTTATATTACCACAAAGTCGACAAAAAATACCTTCCAATACTTCAAGATAGTTTATGCGAGCTTAAGATTTAGGATGTTTAAGATAAAACAAAATGCGTAATTCACCTGAAACAATTCGTTATGCTAATCTTAAATATGAGCTTGTGGACTTTAGTATTTTATTTAAATGTATATATTATTGGCGCAAATACTATTTCTTTTATTTTTAAGTTATTCGGAACTTCAAGATACATACATAAAATCACGCCTTTCTCCCAGACGGAGATCACTTCCTGCCATATGCTACGATCTGTCGCTTCTTTCACAACTGATGGATGTGATCTCTTCATGCATTCTCGTCGATTACGGGGACTTTCAATTTGACCCTTCTTCAAAATTTTAACTATTTGGTCATGGTAGGCCTTGCTTGGCCTTCCCCTGTCGACATTTCTATTTTTACTTTCTCTATATATTCCTTTCGTTAATCTTCTTTCATTTATCCTCTCAACATGACCAAACCATCTAAGCTTAGTCATTACATCTTCTTTCACATCACAACGTTATAAAATTATTTCAGTCAGATAGGATAAGTCATACTTGAAAAAAACTGACTTACTTCTGTTTATGACACTATGTCACAAGGATTGCAGTCTATTAAAGTTGTCGCAAGGTGGTGAACTAAAAAGTATCTAGAATCTAGTAAAACTGTCCTCCTTAGTTCCTAGTGGTTTCCAGATTAAGTTTAAATTGAATTTCGATATTGAAAGGGGATGACATATTGCCTAATCTATAATATAGTTTTCTTTTCAGTTTAACGTTTATAAGGTAAAGTGCGACTAGGATATTTGGCATGTGGCAAAATTAGGAACTAACACGCCGCCACCATTTAAGCGGCACCTTTGACAATCAGTACTACTTGGGTTCCTATCATAAAGACTATATTTTTCCAGTCCCGTCAAAAACAACATCTTACAAGACTACAGGATGGTGAGTTCTATGTCATAGTTTAAGATATACTAGTCTTCTTGAGACAACGAGGCCTGTGAAGAGCTCGAAACGTTGGAAATCTTAATCATTATGTTTATGATTGTAATAAAGCGAGTTTAATTCATTCAATTAGTTATAATTCAAATTCGTCCACATTTTTAGGTCTAAATCCTATCATCCAACAATTTTCTACGTTGAAATTGAATTAAGAAAAACGGAGACAAGAATTTGAACAATTCTCTCAAACCAAAGAGGTTTAGTTGTCAGGGAACACTAATAACCTTGTCGCACTAAAGGTACATACAAAATTATATCGTTTTGAGAGTAGAGTATGATGTTTTTTAAATATGTTAATACAGGCTCAACAATAATTATAGTTATATTATATTGATGCCTCAGACTTTCCAGATCAAAATTTGAGTTGCACATCCTACCTGCTGGGGTTACGAGAAAGGGAAGAAAATAACTGTACGCTGCTAATATTTATTATTATATTTATTTAGACAGTTTTATAAAAGCAAGAAAGAAAAGTATTTATTCATTTAAAAAATAAACAAAAAACCATAAATTGTCATCGTCATCATCGCGCTAACAAGCTCTTGAAAATCCTCAATTTGAAATTCTTTACTTAATTAGAATTTAAATAAAGGGTAGTTAAGCATTAGCAACGTTTATTCAAGTAAGAAATGTACGCTTTAAAATTATGTAGACATAAAAATTGGAGCCAGGGAGGGACAGTCAATTATTCAGGGGGCTGCTTCTGTAGCGGTACCATGAGTTGGCTATCGAAAACTTACGTATTGTTACGACCACGAGAGACCGTGCAAGCGGAATTAGTCTTATCGTCGTATGGATAAGGTCTATATTCGCTTGCACGATACTACGCTATACACACTCTGGTAGGTTGTAGCGAGCTCTAGCGTGTTCTAGAGTAATAATAATATTACGACCTTGAGAGACCGTGCAAGCGAAATTAGTCTTATCGTCGTATGGATAAGGTCTATATTCGCTTGCACGATACTACGTCACACACTCTGGTCGGTCGGAGCAAGCTCCAGCGAGTTCTAGAAATTTCGATCTTCGATCGAATATTCTCGACGCCACGCGAAGAACTGCGTCCTCACTGGGTATAAAAGCGGGATGTACGACGAGACGGGACAGTTCCGATTTGGAAAGCTAAGCTAATCAGTCTCCTGCGAACTAGAAGTGATCGAGTGCGTTACCTGCGAATAGTCAGTGAAATTCAGTGTTTTAGTGTGATTCAGTGCTTTAGTGTAATTTAGTGTTCCGTGTTTAGTGTTGTAATTAAGTGTTTTTAATTGTGTTTTTAAGTGTTTAATTGTGTAATTGTTAGTCGATAAATAAATTAATTGTCTTTTGGTGACTTTTGGCGTATCTTGAATTTAACGTACCCCGTTCCCGCAACAATTGGTGTCAGAAGTGGGATTCAAGATGCCTCTTACACCACGAGAAGACAGTGAGGGTCGAGTAACAAGGAGTCAAACCGCGGCTTTGCAAGAGGGTGAAGGCACTTCAACGGAGGGATCCATTCAAGCATCAATTGGGCCTGTGGAGCTTGCAGACTTATTTAAAATGCTTCAGACACAAGCCCGTCGCCAGGAGGAGCAAGCCCGTCGCCAGGAGGAGCAATTCGCTAAACTGAGGGAAGAACAAGCCCTTCGCCAGGAAAAGCAAGACCTTCGCCAGGAAGAGCTAAGCAAGAGTTTGTTGGGGGCTATTGAGAAGAAGCACGAAGTATTAGAAAAGCAGATTGATGCTCTCAAAGATGATGTGCTAAGCGTCAAGACCCAACACGAAGATCGACTCACCCAACACGAAGATCGACTCATACAACATGAAGATCGATTCACCCAACATGAAGATCGATTCATCCAACATGAAGACCGATTCACCCAACACGAGGATCGTCTGAGTCAGGTGGATGCTGAGATGCGACAACTGCATACCAAGATGGCAAGAGTGGGGACCCGGGGTGCTACGGTAGTGTCGGATTCTCCGAAAATCGAAGTACCCCACTTCGATGGAACGACGTCTTGGGCAGCATTTTGGTATCAGTTCGAGACGGTGGCTAAAGGAAAGGGGTGGAACGAGGAAGAGTCCTTGATAGCTCTGACTCTGGCTCTTCGTGGAGATGCCCTGCTCACGTTGGAAAACCTGCCTTCGGATAACAGAACTTTAGGTGCTCTCCAAAGAGCACTAGAAGGCAGGTACAGCGACAAACACCTGGAACACGCGTATAGAGCACAACTCCGCGATCGACAGCAGAAGCCTGGTGAGAGTCTGCAGCAATGGGCAACGGAAATCGAAAGGCTAGTCAGACGTGCGTACGTGTCATGCCCGACAATGGTGGAATCAATGATCCCGCAAGCTTTCTGTGATGGAATTAGAGACGCAGACGTCAGACACACCGTGAAATTGAGCCATCATCAGACCTTACAGGAAGCTCTAGCCCATGCTTTGGAGGTGGAAGCCGTGCGTCAAGACGCTAGAACTCAACGACTTCGGGAGGTTGTGGTGAAGGAAAAACCTTCTTTGGGTCCGATGTGCTATGGCTGCGGCGAGAGGGGCCATATTCGGAGTAGTTGCCCCAAGCGAAGATGGACACGTAGAACGACAGTAGCGTCCTCTACACAGGTGGACGCAGAAGAGCTGTCGTTAAACTAGAAGAAGCCAGGGCCGTGGGGCGGGCGCTGGCTGGTCAACATCGAGCCCCTACCGTCACTGTTTCACAGATTGGTAATGGGAACAACCTTACAGTGGTTGGACAGCTGAACAGCGTAACGTGTCATTTTACTATTGACACCGGTGCTTCAAGAACAATAGTGCGTCCGGAGCTATTGAAAAGGACTATTGTGTGGAATCAGAGACCATCCGTTCAGCTTCAAACAGCAACAGGCCAGCCAGTTACCGTCTTCGGTGAGACGATGGCGAAGATAACCATTGGAGAACAAACCTTCGAATACGGTGTTCTCATAGCAGACATCACGGACGACTGCATCATCGGATTAGACTTTTTAAGAGACCAGAAGTGTGTGGTAGACGTCGCTAAAGGAGTACTTAGTTTCCCCGAACAAGAAGTATTCCTAGAGGGAGCGAGATCATGCGCAGTTTACTGCCTGAAAAATACGACCCTACCGCCGAGATCTGAAACTCTGGTCAAAGTTAGATTCCCGTACACTGTGTGTCAAGGGCGAAGCGTCGTCATAGAAAACTGCGGCGACCATCCGAGTTGGATCACAGCAAGAACTCTGGCAATGACCGGAAAAGGAGCGCTGGTGCGAGTCATCAATCTTAGCGGAGATGAAGTGCAGCTACGAAGAAACTGTGTCATCGGACGATGCGATGCAGGTCAATCCATCAGAAGGCTGAAAAAGGCCCGGGAACCGGAATCCTGCCAACGAGATGACGTCACGCCGCTCCTAGCAAATTGTAAGGACAAGCTTTCTGAGCGGGAACTTCAGCAAGCTAAAAGGTTGTTGCTAGATTTCAACGACATATTTTCGAAGGGTGACCATGATTTGGGAAGGACAGGTCTCGTTAAACACAGAATAGACACGGGAGACGCGCCACCAATAAAGCAGCGGCCTAGACGCCTTCCATTTGCCAAAGAGAAGGAGGTAGCAGACATGGTTGCTGAGATGCAGAAGAACCGCATCATAGAACCTTCAACAAGCCCGTGGTCTTCGCCAGTAGTCCTGGTAAAGAAGAAGGACGGCAGCACCAGGTTTTGTGTGGACTACCGGTTGTTGAATAATGCAACGAAGAAGGACAGCTATCCTCTGCCCCGTATAGACGACACACTGGACATGTTGAGCGGCATGAAGTGGTTCTCAACAGTGGACCTTAAGAGTGGGTACTGGCAAGTAGACATCCATCCAGCAGACAAGGAGAAGACGGCATTTACGACCGGAACTAGAATGGATTGTGGCAGTTCAACGTCATGCCCTTTGGTCTTTGCAACGCTCCGGCGACATTCGAGCGGTTGATGGAAAGGGTACTGGTTGGACTTCTGGGTGATGCATGCCTGGTCTATCTGGATGACATCATTATCATGGGTCGAAATTTCATGGAGCATGTCAGTAACCTGAGGAAGGTTTTCACTAGAATACGAGAAGCAAACTTGAAACTCAGCCCAAAGAAATGCACGTTTTTCAAGGAAGAAGTCGCCTATTTAGGCCACATTATTTCATCGAAAGGTGTAAGGACCGACCCAGAGAAGATCAAAGCTGTCCAAGAATGGCCTATTCCAGTTAACAAGACCGACGTGAGATCATTTTTGGGTTTATGCGCATACTACCGGCGCTTTGTAAAGAACTTCTCTGATATAGCGAAACCTCTTCATCGGCTCACGGAAGATAAACGAGTATTCGCCTGGGACTCGGAATGTGATCAAGCCTTCGTCAGATTAAAAGAACACCTCTTCACCAGTCCTATACTTGGCTACCCGAACAGAGAGAAGGAAGGTTTATCGTGGACACTGATGCCAGCAATACTGGCATAGGCGGAGTTCTGTCGCAAGAGCAAGGTGAACGGGAAGTGGTGATCGCCTATTTCAGTAAGTCACTTTCAAAACCTGAAAGGAACTACTGTGTGACTCGTAAGGAACTGTTGGCGGTAGTGAAGACTCTACAGCATTTCAACAAGTACCTCGTTGGAAGACAGTTTACCCTGCGGACAGATCATGCTGCGTTAAAATGGCTCTTGCAGTTTAAGAACCCTGAAGGACAAGTGGGCGCGGTGGCTAGAGCAGCTACAGGAGTACAACTTCACAACAGAACATCGGAGTGGTAGAACGCATTTGAATGCCGATGCCCTATCCAGGAGACCTTGTCCTGTGGCCTGCAGTCATTGTTCTAAGACGGAGACTAAAGAGGAAGTCCGGATGATTACCACCCAGGGACTTGATAATGAATGGAGCGAAGACGCTATCAAAAAAGGCTCAAAAAGAAGATAGTGACCTGAGGAAAATATTTGAATGGAAAGAAGTAGGTCAAAAACCTTCTTGGAGCCATGTAGCCTCATCAAGCCCCATCACGAAAAGTTACTGGGCAACAATGGGACAGTTTGGAGATTAAGGATGGAGTACTCTTCAGGAAATGGGAAACACCAAAAGGGGATCAAACGACACTACAGCTGATTGTACCCCGTAACCAGGTTGCTTCTCTACTGAGGTACATACACGATGGGGGATCCGGGGGACATTTAGGCGTGAAGAAGACCCTAGAGAAGCTGGAGACAGAGGTTCTACTGGATACACTGTCGGGGAGGACGTCGAAGACTGGTGCAAGAAATGTACGACTTGCGCATCAGTAAAGGGCCCACAAACCAGAAGTAAGGGCAAACTCAAGCTGTACAACGTCGGCGCTCCATGGGAAAGAATCGCAGTAGATGTAGCTGGCCCCTTTCCAGAATCCAATGAGGGAAACAAGTACATCATTGTGGTCCAAGATTACTTCACTAAGTGGCCTGAAGTCTTCGCTACGCCTAATCAAGAAGCAAAGACGGTCGCCAAGAAGTTAGTCCACGAGGTAATTTGCCGATTTGGTGTGCCTCTTGAGATACATTCTGACCAAGGAAGAAACTTTGAGTCAGCACTGTTCCAGGAGGTCTGTCAACTGTTGGGTATGCATAAGACCCGTACTACACCAGCACACCCGCAATCCGATGGCATGGTCGAGAGATTCAACCAAACGTTGGAAAACCACTTGGCCAAAGTTGTGGACGAGCATCAACGAGACTGGGACCAGTACATACCGCTTTTCTTGCTGTCCTACCGATCTGCGATCCACGATAGCACCAGCGCAACCCCAGCAATGGTAAACTTCGGTAGAGAAATACGGCTTCCGGTAGACGCGTTGACTGGGACACCGCCAGAAGCTCCGAAACCAGTAACCGAATATGCGGCTGACCTACAGAAGCGCCTGGATGAAGTACATGCTCACGTCCGAGACTGCAGTCTAAAATCCAGCGAAAGAATGAAAACCCGTTACGACCGCAAAGCCAACACCGACGGTTTCGATGAAGGGAGTCTGGTTTGGTTACACAACCCACTCAGGAAGAAGGGCAACCGTCACCGGAAGTTCCAGCCAAGGTGGGAAGGACCATACAAGATCATCACTAGGCTGAACGACTTAACCTATCGGATCAAACAAGGGACAAGAGGCAAGCCGAAAATTGTTCACATTGATCGATTGGCTCGTTACCATGGGTCAAATGATGCTCGGGACGAGCATGACTAAGAGGGGGATAATGTTACGACCACGAGAGACCGTGCAAGCGGAATTAGTCTTATCGTCGTATGGATAAGGTCTATATTCGCTTGCACGATACTACGCTATACACACTCTGGTAGGTTGTAGCGAGCTCTAGCGTGTTCTAGAGTAATAATAATATTACGACCTTGAGAGACCGTGCAAGCGAAATTAGTCTTATCGTCGTATGGATAAGGTCTATATTCGCTTGCACGATACTACGTCACACACTCTGGTCGGTCGGAGCAAGCTCCAGCGAGTTCTAGAAATTTCGATCTTCGATCGAATATTCTCGACGCCACGCGAAGAACTGCGTCCTCACTGGGTATAAAAGCGGGATGTACGACGAGACGGGACAGTTCCGATTTGGAAAGCTAAGCTAATCAGTCTCCTGCGAACTAGAAGTGATCGAGTGCGTTACCTGCGAATAGTCAGTGAAATTCAGTGTTTTAGTGTGATTCAGTGCTTTAGTGTAATTTAGTGTTCCGTGTTTAGTGTTGTAATTAAGTGTTTTTAATTGTGTTTTTAAGTGTTTAATTGTGTAATTGTTAGTCGATAAATAAATTAATTGTCTTTTGGTGACTTTTGGCGTATCTTGAATTTAACGTACCCCGTTCCCGCAACAGTATGTTAAAAACCTATCGAGTTGTTTTTTTTCATACGACCGATTTTAGTTCTTAGCGTAACCACCAGGGGCGTCGACAAGTTTTTCATAGACATATTTACGTAGGCGATATCGAGTCCGTAACTTTCAAACTCATGGTAGCGCTACTGAACACCTTGTAGTTAATTAACATTCTGTGACATTTAAACTTGACGGCGGAAGAGTTATGATGGCGTCATTAATACCAATTGAGAAATCAAAACATAATAACGAAGAATCCCTGAATGGGAAGAAGATGTTTAGTTGGCCGCCTGAAAAGCTGTATGTCCCTTGCTCTGGTATCACAAACCTCGGTAGGTACCACACCTTATAGTATGTTGAAGGACATAAATTTAATTCAGTTGGCTTCGTATTAATTATGATGGACACCGCTCTCCCTTTAACCCTGATATGGACGTCTTCCGAGGATGCCCCCCTGGCTAAAAGGCCCAAGAAAGTAACAACTATCTTGTACCGGCCAGCATCGATGCCTTCGGTTATGTCTAATTCCAAGAAGGGCTCACAGAACTCGCGTTTTAAGTTCATGTCTGCTGCTTTTAGA
Organism: Maruca vitrata; assembly: GCA_039566165.1. Lineage (NCBI taxonomy): Eukaryota > Metazoa > Arthropoda > Insecta > Lepidoptera > Crambidae > Maruca > Maruca vitrata. Next base: position 2,272,946 of record CM076913.1, read on the forward strand.
TATCTTGCTACACTCTTGAACCTCTCCTCATGTGACTTTTCTAATTCTTCGTTCGGCAACAAAGCTAAAAAAATCAACACAACATTACTCACATTGTACTGTCGCTTAAAAATGGGCTTGTTATTATCGAGGCGACAGATAAATTAGTGGGGGGTAAGAAATGTCCGAATTGAATAATTCAAAAAGTAATTTAAAGGTACTGAAGCATTCTTTAATATAAAGAAATTTATTTTAATAAGGATTAATACCAAGGTTCAAATAAAGAGCCTTTTCAAGCGGCGACATATAAATTACATTTTTAGAATTAAAAACCGCTTACTGTGACATAACTATAATATTTAGACATATGCTGTCGCGAAACTTTTTGTAGATAATTGAGAGTTCTGCAAAGTCGTAGTAAATGATTTTATTCTATCATCAATAGTTTTCGTAGCGCACGCGACGTAAGTAATTTTTCAGGTAATTTTTTTACACCTTGGGTTACATTATTGGAGTTTTAGTAAGGATACCTAATTTTTAAAAAATATAATATAGCTTATGTTACTTCTGAATAATGCAGCTTTCTAATGGTGAAAAAAATATTGCAATCGGTCCAGTAGTTTTTGAGTTTATTCATTACAATACAAACATACAAAAATACAAATATTTCCTCTTTATAATATTAGTGTAGATTGAAAAATCTTTTTACATATAGGCTGAATATTTTGATTAATCGCTGTAGATAATGAAAAATATTAGAGTAAGTACATGTTGTACATGTTTTTTTTATAATAAGCTAACAAGATGACCTCACTCCACCTGATGGTAAGCGGTGATCTGTAACCCAAAACGTATGCAATAAATAATTGAATTGGGATTTCACCCGCGCGAAGCCAGCGCGGGACGCTTAGTAGTAAAAATAATATAGATAACTCACTCATACAGCCACGTGGACGTTTGTAAACTGGTCGTTGAGTATGGCCGGAGGAAACTGCCAAGGCAATGCTCAACAATATTAAAGGGCGCATTGCGTCGAAAGTTCTGTTCGCGGAAACGGTCGGAAGAATACTGTATAAAATGCTTATTTACGACATATCAAATAAATACGGTGGCACGCATGATTCGCAATTGTTTTAACTAAATATTTTTTGGGTTTTTTTGACTGATAATGCAAACTAGCGCCCACGAACTTTGGTGATAACGTTTCGTTATAAATTTAATAGGAGTTTAGAAAACAGGATGTTGACTGTTTTTGCCTATGAGATATTACCTATACCATATCACGTTATTTCATCATCATCAGCCCATATACCTACTTCCCCACTGCTGGCGCACGGGCCTACCCTAAACTACGGCGATAATAGGGCCTTAGTCAACCACGCTGGCCAAGAGCGGATTGATGGTTACTGAGTCACTTGTTTATTTCTACGTAAATTAATTCTTTGAACATCTTATTCTCATTATCATCATTCATCATCATCATCAGCCCATTCCTGTCCACTGCTGGACATATGCCTCCTAAAATGAACGCCACTTCTCTCTCTCCTCGGCCACTCGCATCCAGCTCCTACCAGCCGTCCTGCGCAGATCGTCACTCCACCTGGCCTGCGGGCGTCCTACACTACGTTTGCCGAGACGCGGTATCCACTCCAGAACTCGTCTACCCCATCGGTTGTCGGTTCTACGGCTGATGTGGCCAGCCCACTGCCACTTCAGCTTGCTAATGCGATGAGCTATGTCGATGACTTTGGTTCTCTGATTGATTCTACCATTTAGCGACGAGGACTCTGCAACCGCAGAATTTAGTTGAAAAGCCTTGGGGCGTATTACGACCTATTAATTCCTGTCAGTTTAAGAATGACTAACTTGGTGTTTCTTGTACACTTAGTTGTGCACTATGGTTGTGCTCCATCATCTATGTACATTTTAAAAAGAAGTTTAGTAATAACAGCTCTTTATCATATAGCTACCGATGCCTATTTTTTAACTGACTGGAATTAACGGGTCGTGATACGCCCCCAAGATTACGCTGGGTGTTTTATATACCACCGATACCTGTTTATATTAAGCCAGCAAAGTTAACTTAACAGTATTTTGTCATACTAAATATGTAGGCACTCATACTTATTTGTCAGGCACAGATCCATCCATGCTTGCTAAGTTTTAGGAGCCAGAAACTCCATGAAAGACATCATCATCAGCCTATTTAGTCCACTGCTGGACATAGGCCTCCCCTTATGCTGGCCTTACCGGTCTTTCCTCGGCTTCTCGCAGCGACTTATCACCGCTGTTCTGTGTAAATCGTCACTTCATCTGGCCTGAGGGCGTCCGTCCAAAACTACGTTTTCCGAGACGCTAGTATCCACTCCAGAACTCTTTACTCCGCGGTTATATATACAGGGTGTAACAGGGGGGGTGGATCATCGTAAGTCAATCGATGGGGGACTTCAATACCTACCGATATAACCCCCATGTATGTTCAGCGATTTTCAATAGTTCTAAAGTTATTGAGATTTTTGTGAAATTTTTGTAAGAAGCCGGAATTCAGTATAAAAGTCTTCACTGTAGCTTAACTATTGGACCTGCTTGCATGATTTTTTTTCTAGAAGTAGTTCAATAGTGGGTCTTTATAATTACGATACCGATTTGAGTCATAACCCTATCATATTGGAGTAAAAAAATAATTCTTCACAAAAGTTTTACGAATCGAATTGTGTCTACCAACTTTCAAAGCCTCCAGTGAAAAAAAAGTGCCTGTGTTTTTTTTCTAGAACTTATTTTAAAAACTACCTACTTCCATAGATAGTATACCCTGAAAATTTCATACCGCTACTGCCAAAACATCAGAACGAAAATTGAACGCGAATGGCACAGGTGCCATAAATCAGTGTTTTTATTTTTCATGTAAAACTTTAATTTTAAAATAAATCGATATGTTTCAGCAAAATGCTATGTTAGTAACATTAGTAGCAGTAATTTTACAGAATTGAAAATTAAAGGGGTGAAAATCAAACAAAGAAAATTTACATAATTTTTGTTAGTTATTTTTTTTACAGTAAGTGTTCATAATGGGCACCATTATTGGCTATGCATATCCTACACCTTTTTACAAAGGTTTTTCGGATGTTGCAAAATCCTACTACATTTTGCCTTATCACAATTTGGGCCCCTAAAAATTTTGACATAAAAGAAGCATTCCACAACCTCCAAAAAAGCTTTTAAGAAGGTCTAAGCTATGCATAGCCAATAATAATGCCCATTATGAACACTTACTGTAAAAAAAATAACTAACAAAAATTATGTAAATTTTCTTTGTTTGATTTTCACCCCTTTAATTTGGACATTTGCTTGGACAGATAACTATTGTCATCCCATTTTGTGTGTCTTGTCTGATGTTTGCTAGGGCTCCAAGTTCCTGCAATACGTAGTCGCTGGAGCGCCTTCTTAGCTTCAGCTTCGATCACCAGGTGCAATGGCGGAAGATTTAACAGTACTTCCATTGTTGCCGTTGGGGTTGTTCTGAAGGCCCCTGATATGGCTAGACACGCGGTTCTCTGCATTTTCTCCAGAGCGTCCCTGCAGGTTTTTAATCGTGTTCTATACCACCATACAATACTGCCATACGTTATTATTGGCCTTACCATAATTATGTATAACCATCTAATGACCTTTGGTTTAAGCCCCCATGTTTTTCCATATGTAGCACGGCACATACCCAAAACCCGAAGAGCCTTCGATATGGTGATGTTTATGTGGCGGCTCCAGTTAAGTTCCTTATCCAGGGTGACACCTAGATATTTAACCTCTTTTGAGCATTCTAGTCTTGTGTTAAATAAAGAAACAGCTCCCATATCCTTGATATTCCGCTTCCTTGTAAATGGAACTAAAGTGGTCTTCCTTGGGTTGACTGATAGATGGTTGTATCCACACTAATCCTCAAGGGTCCTCACTGCACTCTGCATTAGTTCTACAAGTGTTCTCGGGAATTTTCCATTGACCATTATGACCAGATCATCTGCGTATCCCACAGTGTGGTAAGGTCCTTCATTGAGCTTTCTTATTAGCGAGTCCACGACTAGACTCCATAACAATGGGGAAAGTACTCCCCCTTGAGGACATCCTCGTGCCGTTTTGATCGCTAATTTTTCTCCAAGTATTTCCAGAATGAATTATTCTGCCTTTAAGCATGCATTCCACCCATTTGCAGATGGTATTGGGGATACCATGTACTTTGGCTGCATTGCTTATTGATTCAAAGGTTGTCCGATCGAATGCACCTTCAATGTCAATAAACATTGCTAGGGCACTTCGCCTTTGATTCCAGTGCTGATTCAGCTTTCCTAACTACATAGTGTAGTGCAGTTTCTGTAGACTTCCCACTTTGGTATGCACACTGTTGCTCGTGCAACGGAAATCTCCTTAGTGGTCCATCTCTTATAAATTTGTCTATCATCTTTTCTAAAGCTTTTAATAGAAACGATTGTAGACTTATCGGTCTGAACGATTTTGGTTCCTCATAATCTTGTTTGCCATGTTTTGGTATATAGATTACTCTGACTTTCCTCCATATTTTGGGAATATATCCAAACGCCACACAGGCCCTGTACAGTCTGCAGAGATGAGGATGAATGATCGATATTCCATTCTGCAGGACTATCGGGTAAAATGCCGTCCGGCCCGGTAGATTTGTATGGCTGAAAACTCTTCAGCGCCCAGCTTACCTTTGCGTCGTCAACAACCTTTTTCGAAATTTGCCAGTCACTGTATGAGGTCCTTTTGCATTGGTCCTCAATACTGATGGCGTCTTCCTCTTCTTCTATTGGCTCTGATCCCGGAAAGTGAACACTAGTCATCACTTCCAATGTTTCTCTTCCGGATTCCGTGCGTTCTCCATTATGCCTTTTAACAGTTGTTAGCTGTATTGCCTTTGTTGTGGAGATTGCTCTTTGTGAGTCGCATCCCTTCAGGTGCAGAGATTATTCCCTCACAATGCTTCTTCCACGCTTCCTCTCTTTGCCTTTTACGGACAGCAGTGCTGTATCTCGTCAGTGCACTTCTATATTCGCTGAAGTCGTTTCTAGCTTTTGCTACATTGAACGCCTTCCTCGTGTCTCTCCGGATTTGAGCCACTTCTTGAGTCCACCATGGTAGTCTCCTTGCTATGGACTCTACTGTCAGGACAATTGTCCTGCCATGTTGAGGTTATAGCCGTTGTTAACCTATCTGCTTCAAGTTCAATGTCAAGTATTGAATTAAGCTGATCTACTGGTTTACCCACTGCCGACTTTAAGTTTGTTTTGAAGTTATCCCAGTCGGTATGACGGGGATTTTTTCTTCGTACAACTTCAAGTCGGCTACCTACATTGTAGCTAAAACATATGTAATTATGGTCTGATAGGGTGACCTCATTAGACACATGCCATCCATTAATATTCCTAACAGCCTTGTTATTTGCTAGTGTTAAGTCTATTACCTCGGCCCTACGGGCATTGAAGAAAGTTGCCTTACATCCTTTATTAATAATATGTAAGGGTGAACTTACCAGATAGTCCAGTAACTTCTCTCCTCTGTCATTGATGTCTGTGCTTCCCAGACCACGTGATGTGAGTTTGCATCACATCCGATAATGAGCTCACGATTCTCCCGGCTGCAGCTGTCAACCAGTTTCCTCAACATTTGAGTCACCGGTTCCTTCTCTTCATATGGAAAGTAAGCCGACGCCAATATTAGCGTCTGCTGCCCTTCCCTCCTCTGGATTCTGACTGTAGTCAGATCCCTGTAACAGTATTCCGTTAGAGGCGCCACATTTAGACCATTCCTGATATAAATGCAGCACCTCACGTTATTCATTGATGAGTTGTAGTACACTGTACCACCCACTCCATTAAAACCCATAACCGTACCATTGTGAATATATGGTTCTTGTATTAGGGCAACATCAAACCTTTGCCTTTGTAGCTCGCGTGCCAGAAGGGCAGTTGCGGCTCTACAGTGATGCAAGTTTATCTGTACACACCTGATTTTAGACATTGCTAGTCCGAGAGGAGGCCCGTCTCACTCACGCCAGGTGAGGAGCGCCCCAGGAAGAGCTGGTCCAGAGCACCCAGCACCTGGTCCAGAGTACATCATCTGACCGGGGAGAGCACCCCATGTCCTGCTCACTTGACATGGGTCCCTCAACCACGGTCTGGGGTACTAGTGTGCCGTCAGGAGCTGTGGCCACCACAGCAGGAACCGTGCTGGCAGCAGGTTCTGCGACCGTCAGGTCCATCGGCAGTTCGTGTGTTCGTCCGTCAGTCCGTACGTCCGTCCGTCTGTCCGTACGTAGGTCCGTCTGTCCCTCCACTTGCCGAGCCTTCTGTGCTTCCTCAGCACAGGGGTCGACCCGCTCCTCCTCCTGCCTCTCCTCCATCTCGAGTGGCTTGAAGAGGCTCAGGTCGATCCCCGTACTGAGGCAGTAGCCTTTCTCCTTAATAAAATTTGCAGAGGCTCCATCCATAAGCAAGATGCGCCTGGTGGTGCGACCTTCCACGAGGGTGTCCACAACGCGCCAGTTCGCTGTTCTTACCTCTGGATAGATCCTCTGCATTATGCCCAAAAGGACCGAGACGTCCGCACTGACCGTCTTGGTCTTCCAGGCCATTTTAATGGGTCTAGGTAGGTCCCTCGCATCTACGACCTTAAGCCTAACTCTTTGATATCGCGGCCGTTGAAAAGTTTTAGCCACTGTGCCGAGCGCTCTCCGTCGCACGACACATTGACAACACCGGCCGCGATATATCCTAGATGTACTTGAGGGAGGGTCCTTGGTTTTCACCAGCTCGTCCAGAATGGCGAGCTGGAGATCGTCATAGATCCCTTCCTCAAGCATGGTTGCAGGGTAGTTCGCAGTGGTGATGGCCATTTTGAAGGTCCCCAGTGCTTGCGCATATGACCCAGAGGTCTTGATGCGTTTCGCACTGGTCCCTCCCTGTCCCTCACCACTGTACTCCCTGCCTCGCTTCTGGCGGTCGACAGAGACGGCGTCCTCAGCCTGCTGCCTGCGCAGCGCCTGAGCACGCCTTTTCTCTGCTCCCGTCCTGGAGTGCCTCTTCTTGTCTCCCTTTCCCCCCAACCCCGCGTTCCCGATCAGGGACAGGATGGCTTCCTACGGAAGCTTCTCCCATCACTCCGCCGGTTCCACGAGATGTGCTGGGGATTGGTTCAGCTGGTGCCCCTAAGGAACCAGACAGCTGGCCACTAGTGGGATGGGCCAGGCCTCCGCCCGGTGGTCCGCTGACCGAATGGTCTGTAGACCTGCCAGGCCTCATTGGCTTGTTCCCTTTCCCAGGGTGCTGTGCTGGTGCCTTCCCACCCCTTGCACCAGAAGCACGTCCACCGACTACCTTCCACCCTCCACTAGTTGGTTTAGGGTCCGAGGAACCTTCCCCAACCAGCTTTGGGCCACCTTTATTTTGCGCCGTGGTCCTGTCCGAAACAAGACCTTCGGCACCTTTGTCCTTTCGGACCGCAGGCTTTTTAGCTGACGCTCCACCGCCGCAGGTGGTTTTCGTGGTCTGCACTACAGTGCCCCCCCCAGAATACGCGGGGCTGCCCGAGCTAGGCTCGGGGAGGGATTGTCCAGCATCGCTGGTACCCTCCTGGGGTAGTGTCTTTTTTTGTCTTGCATCCATGATAAGGTTTTTTGGGTAATACACACTGCACTTCCCCAAGGCGCAGAGGTCGCACTTTCTGAAGGGATTGCTCCCTTCAAGGCCCGCGATGGCCTGGTCCAGGTTGTTGACCGCCGCCTGTCAGCGTTGCCGTTGCTCTTTGGCACCACCCGGTGCGCACGTGTAGGGAACTCCTGTTTTGTGAGGTGGTAAAACCTACGGACGCGAGCAAACCTTTACACACCAAATGATAAGATCATTTCATACACCCATATAGGGTATATAAAGTGTCTATATGTTTCAATTGTGTAACGTGTACCTATTCGTTTTAATACCGTTACTTTGTTGGTTCATAACTTTATTTATATCTACCTACCTATTGATATATTAATCACAGGCCACGATCGATCATACCGTAAGGCCTATCTACTATAGGCCTTACGGTACACGTTTTCTTTACCGTACCGTGAAATTCGGCCATCGTGAATTTAACAATAAAAACAAACTAACGATGAGTGATTATTACAATACTGGCAAGTGTGTGACGAATAGGTTTAATAAAACAATTTAGTCTACTAGTTAGATTATTTTAAAAAAATGTAGGTACATGTACATTTAATTTTAAGGCTTCTTCATGTAAACTACCCTGCAGATAGCATATCTATTAGACTTATTCTTATTAGTCTAGGTAAGTAAGTACACTTTCATTTCAATGAAGGAAACCGATCCGCCCTTCGACTGATTCTATTGTAACACGCAGCTGCTATCACAGAAAGAACACGAATATACTGTCATTTGGTACATTTTGACCCTATCACACGTACTTCTTAACGACGTAAATTTTTCTAAAGTATACATTTACTTCGGATGTTATCTGAGTTAACGTGTTGTTATAACTCGTCTGTTAATGCCTACATACATTTTCAAAGCTTATCTATACAAATATTGTAAAGCTAAAGAGTTTGTTTATTTGTTTGAACGCGCTAATCTCAGGCTCTACCAGTTCGAATTGAAGAAATCTTTTTATGTTGGATAGACCATTCATCGAGGAAGGGTTTGGGCTATATAATAATCACGCTGCGACTATTAGGAGCAATGAAACAATGGATAATGTGTAAAAAACCGGGGGGAAAACGTGGACGAATTCGCTGGCACAGCACTGCTAGTTTCTTTATATTCGTATCATTTAGGACACCTAACAATCCTCTGAGATTCAACCCTATAATTTCCCTTCCGCAGATGAACACCAAATACAGACAGAACAACCATTAATAAATAAATAAATATTTTACAACATCATATACATATGTTACGGTCAATGTGAGCAATCGGTAATTATCTATAATCACCGGTAAATATAGATAATTCCCGACGCACATGGTAAATGTAGTGAATTATTCAAATTTACCGGTAATTATATAAAACTCCCGCTCGACTGTGGTAAATGTTGACATTGCTGACAAATATCACAAGTACTCTGCAATTCCAAATGTCACAAATCTCAAATCTCAAAAATATGTTGACGAGAAAGAATTTTAAGACTTCCACTGAAAATTCCCTGCCAATTTGCTAATTTTATTAAACTTTATTTTTATAAGATAATATTTTTTTAAAAACCAAACATGAAGTTTGGTTTCTAGATACTTGACTGGTTTATTTTATAACTAGCTGTGCCCGTGACTTCATTCGCGTGGACTACAGGATTTTACATACAAAAGTTTTTTCCCAGTAACTCTCGATCCCTTACAAATTTTGCAATATCGCGTCGCAAGTAAGCTTTAAGTCTATTAGGGTACCTGCATGCCATTCAATCATCTATCTTACGCGGTTTAAATGTTTTCAGAAAAGTTATTTATAAATACATACTCATACCGATATCGATATTCACCACACAAATATTTGTTCCGAGTGGGAATCGAACCCACGACTCTTGGAATCGCCAGCCTGGGTCACTAACAAAACCAATGATTCACCGAGCCAGTCAAGTCAGTTTTATTTTATTATTTGCCACATTTACACAAAGGGTACAGTAATTTTTTATAATTACCGGTAAATGTGATTATTTCGATAGTTTCCACCACCTTTACCACGAACACTTGTAATTATACATAGTTACCGGTAATTATACATAATAACCACTAAATCCACCGTAACACATACATCGATCTGATGCCATGGTAAGTAGCTTATGCACTTATGTTACGGAAATCAGAAACGACTGTGGATACACAAATATACTTAAATATATTTAATAACACACCCAGACACGGAACAAACACCGATGTTCGTCACACAAATATTTGTCCCGAGTGGGAATCGAACCCACGACTCTTGGAACCGTAGGTAGTAAACCTGGGTCACTAACCACTGTTCCACCGAGCCAGTCAAATTAATGGCGTGTATGCGATGGCTTTCACAGAACAAGTATAGAACTCGACTTAGATCTCTTTTATACTAGCGTACCAATGGAATGTAAATTCTGATCTATTTTGATTGTGCGAAATTTTTTTTTTATTTCTAATCCGGTTCAAACCTGTAAAAAATATGCAGGAAGTATATAAAAGTATAAAATATATTCACAAAAACTAATTCTGGTCTTTCATTGGTTCCCTATTATTGTGACAGTCCTTATTTTTTTTAATGACACAGACTTAAAAATAGTTTATCATCCAGGCTCGAGTCATTGTGCTGCTTTACATTATCAGTTAGGGAATACCGCAAACGCTAATAATAACTAAAATGCGAATCAATCGTGCACCTATATAAGCATTTTCTTATTCAGTGCGAGCCAATACGAAGAACAGAGCGGTCACAATGCGTCGCTTATTATTGATAACTTTAGCCATTTCGGCTGTATCGGCATTCAGTCATACACACAAAATGTGTGGACATCACCATCATCACAACCATCCGTTTCGACTACCGTTCATGGAGAACATGGAAAGAATGCACGAGAGGCTTTTCGAAGACATATCGAGAGGCCTGCAGGAAGTGGACGACAAAATACAGCGGTCTTGTGGAAGACACCACAACGAGAATTCCAGGGAAGTTGTCGAATCAGGCCAGTACAAGATCGTCGCTTCTGTAGCAGGGTTGGCTGAGGGGGACTTCGATATCAAGATCAAGGGGCGAGCGCTGCTCATCAGAGCTGCTAAGAATTCCACCGCATCCAATCCTCCGTCGATGCCCTACTTGGAGGTGCGGTCTCTGCCAACGTTCGTGAACCCGGAACTAGGTTCCTTCAGCTACCTCGACGGCGTCCTGACCATCGCGTTCCCCATCAACGAAGCAGCCAACACGTGTAGTCCCGTCTTCAGTGACACTGTCAGAAATGTTCCAGTATTAGAGAAAACAATAGTTGCTATCGAGGAGCGGTCGTCCTTCCCACTACCCACTGCCCAAAATTAGAGGGTCACTCCCGGAGGGCCACGTTCCCGGAGGGCCACGTCCCGGAGGGCCACGAATGCGAAAAAAGTGTTAACATGTACTTGTATTGTTTTTTGTAACGTTTTTAACACGAAAGTACCGTTAGCAAAAAATCTATTAGTAAAGTTATAAATTTTAGATTATAAAAACAAACACTATTTAACTATCTATCAAAAATCAACAAATTTGATTTTATGATTTCCGATGATGATGTCTACAATATTTATTTAAAATTGTTAAAACACAGCCGGGTGAGACAGAGTTGTAAAAAACAAAGACAAAAACCAAATTTAAAATAATACTTAATATATTAAAAACGTATTTTGTTAATGTTTGAAAATACTGTTTTTTTTACTAAAGTTGATTATTTATACATAAGTTATATACCTTGTAATATTTGAAAAAATATTATACGTCATAATTTAATTTATAAAATAACTGTATGTACGCTATCTTGAAAGTCAAATTAGTCATGTTAAATGTAAGACCTTTTTTGTTTGTTGAAACAGGTTTTTCTATGCATCCGTTTTATCCAACCCTATCTCGCCTGGCTGTGTTTCTAGAATTAGAAATATATGTATGTGGTCGGAAATTTATTTGTATCTAAGTGAAAAAAGTAACTTGATATAAATCGCACGCCCAGATCAACACTGCACTAAGTCGAAAAAGATCATTTTACAGAAATGAGGAAAAACCATTATCTCATGCTACGTAATAGTTATCGCCAATGTTTCGGGTATTTTATGTGTAAAATATAATCTTTAATAGCATTTTATAGTTTAGTTGATTCAAAATCCCTTAGTATAGTAAAAAATATAATTTTTTGACTTAATACACTGTTAAGGCAGAAATTAATGACGAAAAAAAGGATTATTTCAAATTATGTGCTTTTTACTGAATGATTCTGAAATAATACACTATTATTCTACTGCTTTTTAATTGAAATTCAATGGATAATAGCGACTCATTTGATTTATTTTCAAGAAAAAGATCTAAATTAAATGATATTTTACTAGAATCAGTAGGTACATATATATTTTGAACGTAATAAATTCTAAAACCAAAACATTTTTATAAAATTTGGTAACAAAAAAAATATTTAACACTGTGCAGCTTACATATTCAAAGTATTACTTAAAATCTTTTCTTGTATTCTGAAATGTTTTAGCTATCTTAACTTCCAGCCAGGAGGGTTTCGTATACTCTTTTTAGTTAACTCGGGTTCGCTTTCTGGTGGAGAGGTGTCATTGGCAGAAGAAGTTGTGGTCATATTTGGTGTAGTAGTAGTTTGTTGCGAGTATATTGCGGAACCAACCCAGTGAAATCGCCGCACTCTGTTCAGGGTGCCCAGTTTGCTGGAGGCTGTTCTGATGACGCTCTCGATGTAATCCCGCCTGTTCAGGTCACGGCGAACATCAATGCCAAGGATGCTTAGGCTATCCTGTGTTGTTAAGGGGCTGCTCTGAAGAGTAGGATCGGATAGGAAAGGAGACACTTTACCAGAAAATACACACACCTGTGTCTTTTGTGTCTTCTTGGTTCAGGATTGCGTGCACCCCATTCGGAAATGCGGTCCAAGACCCCGTTAAACTCGGCGAACGAAATAACGTGTGTGGACAGTGCTGTCATCCGCATAGCAATGGATATTGCCTAGTTACAATAATATGTTATTGCAGCAGTTACAAAGTCGGTGACAGGACAGAACCTTGAGGTAAACCAGAATTTATAGGCTAGAAACAAGAAGTGCGTCCGTCTCAAAGGATACGAATCCTGCGACCTACCAAAAATCCCTCAATCTAATCGTATAAGCGAGGTGGCAGACCGTATGCCGAGAGCTTGGAGATGCGAACGATGTTATACACGGTCAAAGCTTTTAGCGATATTGAGGCTAACTGCCATAGATACACCATGCTTCTCCATAGCCTTCCCCCAGAGTTGATAAACGTACGTTAGAAGATCACCCGTGAACCGTTTTGGTCTAAAACCGTATTGTCGGCCATGGAGTAGCGACTGATCCTCTAGGTAGCCTATGAGCCGGGCGTTAATAATCCGCTTAAACACCTTACCCAGTACTGAGGTTATAGCTATGGGCCGATAGTAGGCAGGATCAGACCTGTCCCCTTATTTTGGGAACAAGCTGAACATTTGCTACCTTCCAATGCCTGAGGTATAAGAGAGGTGGTACAGGCGTGTGAGCCCTGTAGACAACTCCGCTGCAAATATTTGAAGTACCAACGCTGTAATACCGACTGGGCCACTAGATTGTTTTCTGTGCTTGCTTCCATTACCTTTTGAAGTAATTGGAGACCACAACCCTTCATTATCCGACGAATAAAAGATTCAAATTTAAATAATCCAACAACAGGGTATTATCTAAAAAAATATGTGTATCTCTTTGTTTATAAATAACTATTTGAAATGTGAATAATTTTCTATTAATTTATTAAATATATAACAATTCAAAGTCAAAAGAAGTAATTAAAATGATTATTTAAAGGAACTAGGACATAATTTACATCTACCATCAATAGTGCATCATTTCAAAGATTTTCACCTTTTTCGGACAATACCAAATTATTTTGGAATAATACAAATAATCTGACTTACCTTCGTCACAAATAGAGTATTATTTTGAAATAGTATCAAATAAGTCGCACAAGTGTCGTCACTAATACTGAATTAACACTAAATATTATACTGTAATTTTCAACAACACCTCATTATCACGAAATAATTCACTATTCCATAAAAGATCTGCGGGCTGCTGGAAGTCACAACTGGAAATGATTCCGTGTTCGCGGCGTGACTCTGACAGCGCGTAATCACCAATAGAGAGTTAGCACACTATCTATTGATCATTTTTGGAAGCATAAATATGCCTGTCTTAGTGGTATGTGCGGAACATTTTCGGGTATTCAAATATATAAAAAAGTCGATTTTGAGATTTTTCGAGATAATACGGTGTTGATCTGGGTGTGCGAAATGGTGATTTTTTCATATTTGTGATTTATGATTAAATAAATAATATAAATAAATACATTCATTGAGTTTTTTTTGTCAACGGTACAAGTTCAACACAAAAGAAATAAAAACAAAAGGTAACGTCATCATTTTTTTCGCATTCGTGGCCCTCCGGGACGTGGCCCTCCGGGAACGTGGCCCTCCGGGAGTGACCCAAATTAGATGGGTGAGATATTTTTTTAATTGTATTATCTTGTGATTGATGAATATGTTTAATAAAGTCATTCTTCATTACTAAGTGTATAATTATTTTTCTCTCTTCTTCTTCTTCTTCTTATCGTATGGTTGATGAACAACCATACGATAGTTGAACAGCGATACGGTGTCAGAGATTTTTAAACCGCCTGTAGGCCTCTGACATGGCTTCACAAACCGTTGAAAAATCTCTCAGGTGTGCTGGTTTCCTCACGATGTTTTCCTTCACCGTTAAATAAATATAAATATAAATATTACACAACATCACATACATTGATCTGATCCCGTGGTAAGTAGCTTAAGCACTTGTGTTACGGAAATCAGGATCAACAGTGGATACAAAAATAAACTTAAATATATTTAATAATACACCCAGACACGGAACAAAAACCGATGTTCGTCACACAAATATTTGTCTCGAGTGGGAATCGAACCCACGACTCTTGGAACCGTAGATTTTGAACCTGAGTCAGCCAGTCAAAAGCGTTAAAGCGTTGAATAATGGTACATAATTATGAGTTTCAAATTTGTAAAACACATTGGTACCTGGCGGGGTTTGAACTGGCGACCTCTCGCATGGCAAGCATCGAGCTTAACCACTCGGCCATCGACGCTATTATACGTAGCTAGCTGTGCCCGCTCGTTCGCGTGGACTACAATCAGGACATACAAAGTTTTTAATAACACTCGCCCCCCTACGAATTTTGCAATTTCGCGTTTCAAGTAAGCTTTACGTTCATTAGGATACCTACATGCCAAATTTAATCATCTATTTTACGCAGTTTAGATATTTTCATACAAAAGTTTTGTCCCGCTAACTCTCAAGTTAGCGGGACAAATTCCCACGGGAATGAGTTCCCGTGGGAATTTTTGCAATATCCTGTTGCAACTAAGCTTTGAGTTTACTGAGGTACCTGCATGCCAAATTTTAAGTGTTTACTTAAGTAGGTTTTTTGCATACGAAAGGATTTCCCCCTGTAACGGGAATTAGTTCCCGTTACAGGGGGAAATTCGAGAATTCCTTTCTTAATGCAGCTCTACGGTACCTAAGCTACGTCCCTTCCAAATTTCAAGTACCTACGTTTATTAGCTTAGTCTGTGCGTTGATATGTCAGTGAGTTAGTCAGTTTCTCCTTTTATATATTTAGATATCAACTCGCGCAAATCAAAATATTGATTTCCTTGCTACGCTTACTGTCTAACCGCTGGCTGGGTTTGCCGCATCAAAACACTTTTTCGAATATATCCAAACTTCTGAAACAAAACTTTTTTATTATTATGAACGGGTGAAACCCCGTTTAATTATATTCAATAAATAATAATAAAAAAGTTTTTTTTTTCACCCAATTACCCATAACAATTTAGACACACATTCTTCTTCTTCTTATCGTATGGTTGATGAACAACCTGGTGTCAGAGTTTTTAAGCCGCCCGTAGGCCTCTGACATGGCTTGTCACACACCCTTGAAAAATTTCTCAGGAGTGCTGGTTTCCTCACGATGTTTTCCTTCACCGTTAAAGCGTCGAATGATGGTACATATGAATTTCAAATTTTGAAAAACACATTGGTACCTGGCGGGGTTTGAACTGGCGACCTCTCACTAAAGACACACATTGACAAGTCGTCAATAAAATTGTCTACTTATCGATTATACTACTCGATTAGCGCGTTTGCCTATACTTCAACAATAAAGACCGATAATTACTCTTTCCCAGAATTTAGAATTTTACAAGTGGGTTTGACAAATTACGTTTTGTTTATTTATCATTATGGTATAATCCAGTGTTTGCATTGTTTTGGAACAAATAATCATTAGTACAAACATTTTGCTAATGATCCAACAAACAGATTTATCGGACCCAAATATGACTTGTTGATCAGGAACTATTAGTCTACTTACCGTACGCACCGTCGCAACATGTACCGAATTCTATTACTCTGTGCATTAGTTCATGGCATCGCAGCGTACTCATTCTGGCGAAAGAACCAGGAGAATTTCGAAAGCCTATCAGAGAAAGTGTCCTTCGCGAACAAGGAAGCCCGAAGGATATGCCGGACGAATGACGTGCACATGACAGAGACGTTCTGCCTCTCCTACTACAAACTAAGTGTATTCCTGCCCGGGTTCAATGAAGACAATATCAAAGTCCAAATCAAGGATGGAGTGCTGTTCGTCCAAGCGGTGAAGTCAAGTGATAAGGTGTTCTCGGAGTTGAAGACTCTACCTGGTCTCGTGAATGCGGACAACGCTACTTGGACAGTCAAGGACGGTCAGCTGATCATCGTGATATCTTACAAGACGCCTCTTGGTAAAGCAACAGATATAGAATGCAATGATGGCACCAGTGATGCTGTGATAGATGTACCGAAAAGAAATGATGTGGATACGCGATTTTGTGTCGATGAAAAGAAAACCAACCTTGATGAAAGCATTGTGTAGAAGTTTCATGAACACTTTTAGGAGCTTCCGTGACATCCAGACGACAGTTGAATAATATGAAAGTTGAGCAAATTTTGTTTTGCGTGTGATTACGTAGTTACCAGCAGGGATAATTTAAATTAAATAAGTGATACTGAAACTGTAATACTCGTATATTGGCATGTTTATAAATTACCATAGAGATTCTACAACCTCTACGGAAGATTGGTACGTTTATTTTTGTGTAAATTTTCCAGAAATAAATAAATAGTTCAAGTACGTTAGAAGATTTATGTGCTTTTTTGCAATTAAAATACTTTAATTAAATATTAAAAAAATAAAGTATTATTTAATGCACCAGTATTGTCCTCTAACGCACATATGTAATACTTACTACTATGCATATATAAATATGACTCAAGTTAAAATAAACACAGTTTTAAAGTATTTACCGATAAACAAATTAAGCACATTTAGGTACAATGAAGTTCATAATTGAAAATAAATGTACTCGTTACAATAATGTGATCAAGTAATATTTTATATTTATTATCAAGTTACCTATTACTGTGCCGAAATAAACATGGCACAATACACATTATGTACCTACGTTAAAATGCATCGGACCTATTAATAATATGATTACCTACTTGTGATTTTCCTGTATACCTTGAGCTTATTATCGTAGTTGTAAATGCCCTGGTTTATAATAACAAAATATGTTTCGCCAACCAAATGCTGTTATTCAATAACTGGAAAGTAATAAATATAATAATGATATGGCTTAACATTGTATTTATTCACTGAACAGAAAAAACCACAAACTTAACATTTTAAATATTCACAATACCTATGGTAATACTACTTACCTACTATATTTTTAAATGCAGTACAAAATATTGTACACCTATGTGTAATTATTTTTCAAACCTTCAATGCATTTTATAAATAAAGTCCATTGTCTTGTTTTTATGGCCTGTTTGCACATTTTGCTGTTTTAACTAGATATTATTATGCACCGATGAAATAACCACTGAAAGTGCACTTAGTTCATCTCTTTATAAATCTACAAACAAAGTTCCAGACAAATAAACAAATATCATTATTTCTAGCTCATAACGCAGTGGGATAAAAATTGCCTGTGTGCTTTGCCTAGATAGCGTTCTAGCTAGCTTGGTTCAGCAGTTTTGGCATAAAAGCACGACAAATCATTATAACATCAGTACAGATTTGTACCAGTATCCACTGTTAAATGCGCTATTCAGTTATATTATACTTAGTCCATTGGAATTACTCAGCCCGGAGTTAGGAAGTTAGCGGTTGAACGCCCGTACCTCGGAAAGCACGTTAAGCCGGTGGTCCTGCGCCCGATCTCTCATCGGTCATGTCGGATTGCCGTCTCACCGAATTATGAGAGTAAGGGAATAGAGAGTGCACTTGTGTTTGCGCGCACACTTGTGCACTATAATATGTCCTGCGCACTTGGGTGAATTGAGATCGGCCGCCATGACTGAAATCGGTCGGACGCCTTACTTAGTCCATTCACAATCCTATCCATTCTGAAGATGTGTGATCTTTGCTGCACTATCACACAAACAGATAACAAGGTTCAAACGTTAAATCGTCATCTCTAAAGTGTGTCTTCACTACACTTCAGTGTTTGTTCACATACGTGCTAAATATGTACTTATTTGTACTATTGCTTGTCTTTGTCCCAAGTTTATCTATTCAACATGGGTGTGAAAAGCACAAAAGTTACCATCAACGCCATACTCACTACCATGTAAGATCCCAGGAAAACGATAGAGCGTTCGACAGACTTGCTCTCGATTACTACAATGCTGATAGAAAAGTGCTAAAACTGTGCAGTGCCAACGACAAACATCTAGCCGAAACCTACCTTAGTAGCTTCTATAGATTAACAGTGTCACTTCCAGAATTCTCCGCTGAAGACATAAAGGTAAAAATCCGGCATAGAGTAATCTTCGTGCAAGCGGCCAAAGACAACGTGAAAATCTTCTCCGAAGTAAAAATTCTACCGGATATCGTGAACATGGCAGATCCATCTTGGACATTCCAAGATGGCCGACTGGAAATTCTTATGACATACAAGTGGGCTCTTGGTACAGAAGCCGTAGACACTTGTAATGTGAGTACCAATACTGCAGTATTGGATGTACCAATGAGTATTATGGATATAGATGCAAGATTCGGCGAAGACGATACTACCGCACTTCCTCTCAGCAATGCTGCTTATTAAACTAAGCGTGATTTATTTCAATTGTGTGTTGTGTTTATTCGCTTAAATATTATTTGTGTAAATTAAAAGTGTAGTCTTATTCCTTTGCACCTACTAATTTTTAAAATTGTCTGTTTTATGGCAATGCAACTCTAAATGCAATTGGTGCAACATCTTGGCTTATTCATTAAATCTACTTTTACACATTAATTATTATATCGCAGCGGAATCTTTACTAAAAGGAAATATGGAAATGAATTGGTAAAATATAATTAGCTAAACTAGACAGGCAAAATACTTTTCAAATTAATTAGGTCTTTGCTTTGTTTTTTTTTTATTATTTTGGGCTCCATCTATAGACTGAAATTGATGTAACTTTGTTATTAAAAGTAAATCTGTGCGCCCAGTGCAATATTATTATGTAGGAACCACATTTATGTTTTCCTCTAGTATCGTTATAACTTACACAACCAATACTAGATGGCGTTTATTTCAAGTTTTTATTTCAAACTAGCAGCTGCCTGCTACTTCGTACCTACGCATGGAGTTGGTTATGAATGTTATGATGGTTATAATAATTATACAAACGTATTGTAGGACGTCCTCAGGCCAGGTGGAGTGACGATCTGCGCAGGACGGCTGGTATGAGCTGGATGCGAGTAGCCGAAAATAGACGGGAGTGGCGAGTATTTGAGGAGGCATATGTCCAAGAGTGGACTGCAATGGGCTGATAATGATGTTGATAATATTAAAAATGTCTTTCTTGCTAAATTTTAGCCTCGGTATGTGATTCAAATATTATAATGTAAGATCGTTGGGTTCTTCAGGCGGGGCGTAAGACTGGTGTGCCTGTCGACCTCATATGTCGACCTCATAACCGCTTACCAGCAGTAGCGCCACCATGAGTTAACTATGGAAAACTTACGTACGTTAAAAACCTATCGAATTGTTTTTTTTATACTACCGATTTTAGTTCTTAGCGTTACCGCTAGGGGCGCTGTACATTTTTTCATAGACATTTTTTACATAGGCGATATCGAGTGCGCCACTTTTAAACTCATGGTACCGCTACAGGTGGAGTAAGTACTGAACATCCACTATAAAGAAATGTAAGCTATCTTATTGTAATATACATACATAAAGTGAGTGGTAGGCAGAGACACGATATGAATAAATAAAGAAAACTCATCTATGGCCAACCTACATAGATATAGGTAAGAGAACACCACAGGGCCCAAACTGCACTGGACTGGACATCCCAAAGTCTAGGTGGTTTTAATTAGGGCTATGACCTAACTCCTATCCCCACAGACAACATAACTATACTATCCCCTTATTGTGTTACTATATTAGGTGTAAATCCCTGCAGTAGTTTTATCGTGAAAGAGTAACAAACAAACATACAATTCGCATTTATAATATTAACATAGTAGTTACTGGCTCGGTGGAACAGTGGCTAGTGACCCAGGTTTACTACCTACGGTTCCAAGAGTCGTGGGTTCGATTCCCACTCGGGACAAATATTTGTGTGACGAACATCGGTGTTTGTTCCGTGTCAAGGTGTATTATTATATATTTAAGTATATTTGTGTATCCACTGTTGATTCTGATACCCGTAACACAAGTGCTTAAGCTACTTAGGTACCACGGGATCAGAGCAATGAATGTGATTTTGTGAATATTTATTTATTATTAGTAGGATACTAAAATGACGTTTTAATTAACATTAAACAACCATCCGCCAGTTTCCGTTCGAGTTTAGTTATCTATACAACTAAATATAATTGAAGCGTCTGTTTGTAATATTAAAATAACTACTTTTTAACTAAATGGGTATGTGTTACCTATAATTGATGGTTAAACAAACTTACCTAAAGTGAAGTTTGACCGTAATTGTACGAGACGTTGCATCCGAAGAGATTTATGATAACACTTGTAGTACAGGATCCGTGGTGTATTTTTTCACTTGATTACTATCAAGCTAATTTTCCGTGAGTAGCTTCATTTTGATAAGACGCCCAAAAAATTCCTGTGCGAAAATTTTTGATTGTGGTAGCTAACAGAGGTAGCAATGATTAAATATTTAGGACCGTAGGACCGGGACAAAGTACCACGGAATTTGTAGGACAATATGACCGTTACATTATATAAATATTAACTAAGTAAAATAATAAAAATCAGCTGGTTAGTAATCATTTTTGGTGATCTCGTTATCGATACAAGTTGGAGGGGGAGGAGATCACCAAAAATGATTACTAACCAGCTGATTTTTATTATTTTACTTAGTTAATATTTATATAATGTAACGGTCATATTGTCCTACAAATTCCGTGGTACTTTGTCCCGGTCCTACGGTCCTAAATATTTAATCATTGCTACCTCTGTTAGCTACCACAATCAAAAATTTTCGCACAGGAATTTTTTGGGCGTCTTATCAAAATGAAGCTACTCACGGAAAATTAGCTTGATAGTAATCAAGTGAAAAAATACACCACGGATCCTGTACTATTGTAGTCCACTCTTCAATGTATTAGGCATCGAACACTATTTTAGAATACTGAAAAAATAAACTATTAAAAAGACATAAGTCATCCTCATTTTACCGCTCACCTGTGACATTGACGTCTTGTGTCATTCGTTTTAGAGCTAGTTTTGCAATAATGATACTTATAAAAGGGCTATTAAGGGAGGGTGGGAACTTATCATAAATCTCTTCGGATGCAACGTCTCGTACAATTACGGTCAAACTTCACTTTAGGTAAGTTTGTTTAACCATCAATTGTACTTCGACGTTGCATCCTCGAGATTTATGATAACACTTGTAGATGTTCAGAGTACCTACAAGTTGCAAAACACATCTTTAAATGGAAACTTAAGTGTTTTAACTTATTAGTTTCAATCAGTCTTCATAAATTATATGGGTACCTAATAATTCTATATTTTAATTATCATGCACATAATCGACTACTGTGAACAGCCTGTGCAATAGCATCATGATTTTTATTTCAAATAATCTTTAATAAAATCTGTTAAACACCTACGAATCGCCTGTCCAATTCGCAGTTTTCCTTAAGATTTTTATCCGAAGACCCTGTCTGTTTGCTGCTGAAATCGAAGCATGTCACAAACTGATAGCTCAAAAAACTTAAGTATTTGTATCACTGTTAAAGTGTTTTATTTTTATAACGACGACTAATGGTAAATCTTGTCGTGTGTAAAATGGTTTTTACAAGTAAACAATAATATCTCACGATAAGTATCTATAGTTTGTGGTGAAAACAAAACTGCCTATTATTTCGCAAAGTTAATTTGAGAAGGAGCGATTGAGGTGGTCACCAATCGGAGCTAAAGGTCTAATTAAATCATCTATACAAATACTATTAAGAATAAATATTTCATTGTTTGATTGTTTCATAGAAGAGGCTCTGAAACCACTTGAAGGATTTCAGAAAACTTCCATCGTTAGAAAGTTACACTATCTGTGGTGAACATGGGATATCAATTTTTAAGTGTAATTCTTTCACTTATCTTAGTTATATTGTTAAACGGATTAGGGGCCCATAAGTAAATATATTGAAGTGAATATAGTACTTCACTTCATATTGTGGTATGTAACTTAGTCTATACCAGCCCATGATTTAATACAGTTAATAAACAGATGTGTACCAAGGAACATCTTGACAATTCCCGGTCCCACGTTAGTACAATATGTAATGTAACCCAAGGTGTAAAAAAAAAAGAACCGTATAAAACGTTTTTTGTCGCATGCGCTGCTAGACTATTGATATACTATCAGTATATTTTACCATATTAAGGAACGTATTATCAATATCTATCAAAAATATGCACCAGCATATGTCTCTATCATTGTAAAAGCCACGTCACAAAATAAATATACCCGACGAGTCTATTATGATTTCAATGTTAGAGAAATAAGTCCAACATTACTAACTCAGATTAGAGATGTGGTGTTGGTTGTCAACAAAGTTTATATGGGTATAAATAATACTAGGATCCCAAGTTCTTGTGTACTTTGGCAAACAAGGTTTGGTTTTATAAAGACCCTTAAAATCGTTTTCCAGGCATTTTGAACGCCACTCATTCGATCTCTTAACGACATGGCAGTCGCAATGTCCATCCTGAGCAATCTGTCCATTGCGTGGCTTTCTGCAAACCAATTTGCTTCCAAGTTGTCTCCATCTCCAAATACAAGTATGTAGTTAATATGCATTTCTGCATCAACAGTAACCCTCAGGCACGTTCATCTTGGTAACAAAGGAAGGCCAGAGATAAATAACAACCGGTCAAAAAAGGTCATAATTATGATTTCCACAAATTAAAATCTTCCTTCAGGCAATCTGCTGAGTTCATTTTCCCATTATTATCCTCAGAGTAGAAAAACATCCTACCATCCATAACCCATCAGTGGTATTTTAATTAATTCTTGATCTTATAAAGGCCTTTTAATAATAAAGCACTTTCAAGCATTAGAAAAGTTGATAAAAGCTTCCCCATATAAACCACCAGTTAGGATTTCACCCCAACGTTTAGAGACTCCATCTACTATTTCTGGTTCAAACGGTATTTACCCGACCATTGAGTCACTCAAAATATCTAGAAAGTCCGAAGATCGTTAGCTTCCTCGAAGGTTCAGCATATATTATAGCAGGTCTAGCGTTTAAAAGGATCGTAGTTTTCCTTCGTACAGATCCAAGTCGTGCTCTTGTGCCACTGTAACTACCGATCGCAAGTCAATCCAATTCTGGTTCCTTATATAGTTCCTCATCGTTTCGGTATTACCAACTCCCGCTGGCGACGAGCTGCCCGAGCGCGCTGAGTGGCCATTTTATCCTTAACACTCTCTGTACTAGGGTTGCCATCACCTTCCTGGTGATGCCGGATAAACACAGCAAAATCCCGGACATAACAGCGGTTTCGAAGATCATGAAGATTGTCGGTCACATTAGGTAAAACCTGGGGACTTAATTGATCCGGGGAAATCCGGACGAATGGCAACCCTATCTGTTACGCAATCACAGCATAGAGTACTGAACCAATGAAATTTGGTACAGATATTGACCGATTTTTAATCGACTTCTTTAAAAAGAAGTAATGTTAAACGTCTCCACGCGGACGGAGTCGCGGGCGGAGCGCTAGTATTATATATACTTATGTAAATTTTAAGTTGGTTTATAATGTTTATAAAGCTAAAATGTTATTTTTATATATTTATTTATCCTTTATGTGACTAGCAATAAATGATTTTGCTTTGATTAATTGTTCTCAGTATGGACCATAATCCTATCATGGTACTATAATGTGCTGTGCCAAAAGGCTAAACAGAATAAATATTCCAATTTAAGTGACGTTTTAGTTAATACTACACTACCACCATACAGTTGTGTAAAACCCGCCAAGTGACTCTGACCTCTCTCGGTCAGGTCGCGTTCCGGGATCAGCACTGTACGAACCGGAGCCAGGGGGGACCTTTGTTGCGGCAAGCGCCGGACCAGTGGAGTCTTAGCGGCGGTATTGTGCGGGCGGAGCGGGTTAGCCCGCCGGCCTGGGAGACCCGTAGAAACCGGGGGCCCTTCCGTCCGGCGGACTGACCAACTCCGACCCGCACAGCTCAATACCAATGCGAGACTCCACGCCTTGTCTCGTTGTTGCCGCAGCAGTGGTCTCCTTTTTCACGGCTTTCAGGGTGAGTGCGACAGGCTCAATATGGTCTATTGTGCCTGTCGACCTCATATTTGGATCTCACTACCGCTTACCATCAGGTGGAGTGAGGTCATCTTGTTAGCCTCTTTATAAAAAAAAAAAAAAAAATAATAATAGGGGGAAATTGTTTGTGTAAAACAAAACATTCATAACCCTACTTTTTAGGTGTCATAGTCATAAGTTATGTTTATTTTATATAGTAATTTATTGTTATTTATAATTACGCTTACTGCACTATTATTATCCACACCGCATTGAGCGTGTAAAACCTTTGGAAGTGATAAATTTAATCAATGTAAAGCACTTACCGGAATCACTGGATGTTTGTTGTTTAAGTAACTTTCTTTCGAGATTTTTTGTGATTAAAATGCTCGAAATCCTTACTTACGTTTCCCTTTCTCATAATTTACACTTACACTGTTTATTACTGCTTAATTACTCACTTTAAACAATTAATTACATGGATAAACATAAAACGATGCCCAACACGAAAAGCGAATGACACAAGACGTCAATGTCACAGGTGAGCGGTAAAATGAGGATGACTTATGTCTTTTTAATACTTTATTTTTTCAGTATTCTAAAATAGTGTTCGATGCCTAATACATTGAAGAGTGGACTACAAGTGTTATCATAAATCTCGAGGATGCAACGTCGAAGTACAATAGTAATTGATTGAGCGTCTAGCAATTTTCTGTTTCTCTGTCCGTATGTTTATTCTCACTAATCTCCAAAAAGGCTGGACCAATTTTGACGGGACTTTCTAGTAGCAAATTTTACAAGGTTTACTATATTATTGGCTATTTTTATAATAATAAAAAACATTTCCACGCGGACGAAGTCGTAGGAGACAGCTAGCCTCCCACTAGTAATTACTTACTTACCTTATATTGATTTCCGAGATTGAATGATTATATTGTAGAATGTATTGTTTGCATAATTACACACATGGGACACGGAAAACGGTTATATAGGGCTATTTAAATAATTACTTTTCACATAATCCACGTCAACATCTACTTATAATAATAATAATAAAACGCATTTATTGACCACAAAAGAGAAAAAAAAAGAAACACAACATAAATTAGTGGTAGTGGGTTTTATAAATACTGAAACAAAATGTATAAATTAATTTAACTATAACAAGAAACACAAACAAAAAGAAAATAAAGTTTAAGTTATATTACTTATAACTTAAACTGTAATTACGTAGAGACATTGCCGGACTAAGTGTTCTCTACCGTCTCTATAACGGGGAATGCTCTGAAGAACTATTTCTACTAGTCCCTTTCCACTCCCAAACGACGTGCTGGGCAGCGCTGCCATCCACACAGATTGCAGACGCTGGTGGCTCGGACTAAGAGGTTTAGTACCTTTCTTTCTGCCACGTATCATTAAGGCATGGAATGCCCTTTCAGCTGTTTCCCCTGCGTACTATGAGCCCGGGCTTTTCAGGGGGGGCGTAAGACGGCATTAAGGCAGGCCTTCAGGGTGAGTGCGACAGGCTGAAGGTCTATTGTGCTTGTCGACCTCAAATGTATAGTTTTGTTGTTCTAACGCATCTAAATATCTCTATTTGTTACCATTTTTATAATACTAGTGGACGGCCCTCGCTTCGCTTCGGGTATATTTAACACTAGCTGTGCCCGCGACTTCGTTCGCGTAGACTACAGGATTTAAATACAAATTTTCTTAGATTTTGGCAATTGAATTCACAATAAATATTCATAAAATATGTGAACAAAATTGTCAACATCTTAAATATACTATTATTATAATAAAAAGTTAATACACAATTTTTTTACTATCATAAATGTGAATCAATCTGAAACGATAACCATATACCTACTTTCGTTACTACTTTCGTAGATTGTATTGAATTCGTAATAAAACAATGAGATAATAACGTAAAGCGCAATAATATATAACTTATGAATTACTTTTTGTATTTGAAACAATATTGCGAAATAATAGAGCATAGTGACATCTCTTTAACTAACCAAGAACTAAACACTCATCACATCATATCAAATCTGACAGCATTTGACACGACTTGCCAGCAAAAAACGTGATAGTTGGGGAGCCCAACGGGAGTTTTTGGAGTATTAATCAGACTCAGACTCTGTCTTGTAAGATTTTTAAATGGGAGACTCCTTGCACCCTTTCATGTACCTCTGCCGTGTATGTACACTTCATACGGGAGGGAAGGGGTGCGTGATCTTAAAAAGGATAGCTGCTAATGCTAATTACAAAGACACTGTTAAAAGGATTGGGCAGGATTATGAAGAACTAATAATCTCTGATGGTTTCCATGGGGCGATGACCGTAGAAGCGCGCCTATAACAACAATTACTAAAACCTTTGACACAACAAAAATCCAAGGGGCTCTTGACCAGTTTTCTAATGATCTATGTGATTTTATTGGTAACGATCTTTATATACGATAACTTTCTTTAATTTTATAATGTACAACATTTTTACGTGAATGTTTATAAATTTCCCTTTATTTGCTTAGAATAGCGATATCCCTCTATGTATATAAACATTCAAATAATATCGAACAGTCTATCAATTGGAACAACACAACCCACCAATGTAAGCCAGCAAGCAAATATTGGACAACTGACCACCTCCATACCGAAAACCAGGTAATAGAGAAATGAAGCGAATTCAATAAACCTTTGAACCTGGCCTTTGTGGATTATTCAAAGGTCTTCGACGGTATCACCCACATCAACCCATTTAGCTTTCTCTTCTTCAGCAAAACATCGAACCCACATATAGAAAAACTTCTCCAAATCATTTACCAACAAAGCACAGCCGATATCAAACTGCACACTGAAGGCCTGACATTCAAAATACAAAAAAGAGTTAAACAGTGTGACTCCCTATCACCAAAGCTTTCAGTAGCACGCTCCAAGAAGTCTTCAGGTCACTATGATATTCTTAGGAAACAAAATGAATTGGTGTAGAGGATATGCGACTGATAAACTTTCGCTTTGCAGATGACATTTTCCTAGTCGAAATATGTAAACATCGACAGAACTCGAACAACTGAGCGCAGAAAGCGTTGACGTTAGACTGACGATGAATAGATCCAAAACCAAGGTCATGACCAACAGCACCACTGATTTGGTGGATTGCAGTCAACAGGCAGGAGAAGCAATATGTAGAGGAGCATACTTGGGCTAGGCAGTCTCCTTCGAAAACAGGCAGGACAAATAAATAATCCGTAGAGCAGACAACGCCTGGAAAAGCTTCTGGTCCATGAATGGGTATATGAAGGGTGATCTTCTTATATCGCTGAACCTATCCCAACACATGGGGCACAATCTTGGTCCCCCGCCAAAAATCAGTAGTCCAAACTCAAGGTTTTTCAAAAAGCTATGAAGCGGAGTATCATAGGTATTATGTTAAAAGAAAAAATAAAATATACCACCATCCACTCCCGTACTGGTATTGTTGTTGGTCAAAACTGATGTAGCAATGGTCGGGGAATGTGATGTGAAATGTGCGAGGATAAAGAACAATAGATGGAACAGAATTATTACAAATCGCGTGCTTGTAGACGATTTTCGCCGAAAAAGACCCAAGAAAAGGTGGTATGACGATCTGGCCCATGTATCAAAGAACTGGCAAGTCCTAGCATTGGACAGAGAGCAGAAGATGAGTTTGAAGGATACTTTGCCCAGCAGTGAGGTGATACAGGTTAAGAAAAAAAATTACAGTTTATTATACAGCAGGACTTCGATATCAACTTGAACCTCCTGCATAAAAATGTAACGCGCTGAAGTATCTCAAGATTTTGAACAGACACAAACATTAATTATAACTTTGTTGTCCAAATCGGTACAATGACACTTTTTAGGGATTATTTCACATGCACTTTGAATCACTGACACGGTCAAATAACTTTTTTCTTTCAACAGCTTGTTTATCCTCCTGTATCAATCGCTGTCCCCCCACTTATAAAGAAAGTGTAATAAACTTTTTTCTTATTTAGCGTAATCTTTCTACCGATTCCATGTCGTTCGAGTAACTGCAAATCTAGCTATTTACCTCCCCTACTATGATGTTTTGCTCAATAAAGTAGTCCGTATAGCCCTAATCAGAAGGTTCATTTTGGTCGATATGTTACGGCTAATACCCGAAGTGCGGCTACACCTAGGTTTAGCCGGCTAGAACTAGGTGTAGCCACTTACTCTTGGCTAAACCTAGGTGTAGCCGATTGTTTTCGGATAAAACTAGGTCTAGCCTTCATCATGCCGGCTACAACTAGGTCCAGCCATTCACTGTTGGATAAAACTAGGTCTATCCGATACCATGTCGGCTAATACTAGGTTCAGAGAATCCCTGTTGGATAAAACTTAGATGCGTGTCCCGCCACGCCTTCCGTCCTTCCCCGCGTCACACTCTGGACTCACAGCATCTGCAGCAGCAGCGCGGGGAGAAGGGCGTAGCGAGACACGCGCCTCTGCAGGTTGTGAGCGCCAAGTCCTGCTGATCTACTGCAGGTCTACTAGCGAGTGTGACTCATAGCGTCTGTACATAGTTGTAACTGCCTCGTTGGTCTATTGGTAGCAAGCGCTGCGTAAGGACCGAGAGGTCCCCGGTTCGAGTCCGGGATCGGTCAAAATTTGTGTGAGTTTATCTGTAATGAAATTACTCAGCTCGGAGTTAGAAAGTTGGCGGTTGAACGCCCGTGCCTCGGAAAACACGTTAAGCCGGTGGTCCTACGCCCGATCTCTCATCGGTCATGTCGGATTGCCGACTCACCGAATTATGAGAGTAAGGGAAAAGAGAGTGCACTTGTGTTTGCGCACTTGGCTGATCTCAAATGAGATCGGCTGCCATGGCTGAAATCGGTTGGACGCCTTATCTTACATACTTAGTTATAGCCTGCATGCTTTCGGCAGAGCTTTTTTAGATATTACAAAAACATACAATATTAGAAACCAAGGTAAACACAAGTGCACTCTCTTTTCCCCTTCTCTCATAATTTGGTGAGTCGGCAATCCGACATGACCGATGAGAGATCGGGCGCAGGACCACCGGCTTAACATGCTTTTTGAGGCACGGGCGTTCAACCGCCAACTTCCTAACTCCGGGCTGAGTAATTTCATTACAGAAAAACTCACACAAATTTTCACCGACCGCAGACTCGAACCGGGGACCTCTCGGTCCTTACGCAGCGCTTGCTACCAATAGACCAACGAGGCAGATACAACTATGTACAGACGCTATGAGTCACACTCGCTAGTAGACCTGCAGTAGATCATCAGCAGCACTTGGCGCTCACAACCTGCAGAGGCGCGTGTCTCGCTACGCCCTCCACCCCGCGCTGCTGCTGCAGATGCTGTGAGTCCTGAGTATGACGCGTGGAAAGAGGGAAGGCGTGGCGGGACACCCATCTAAGTTTTATCCAACATGGATTCTCTGAACCTAGTATTAGCCGACGTGGTATCGGATAGACCTAGTTTTATCCAACAGGGAATGGCTGGACCTAGTTGTAGCCGGCATAATGAAGGCTAGACCTAGTTTTATCCGAAAACAATCGGCTACACCTAGGTTTAACCAAGAGTAAGTGGCTACACCTAGTTCTAGCCGGCTAAACCTAGGTGTAGCCGCACTTCGGGTATTAGCCGTAACAGATATACTTTTACTACTTTTGTACATGATCTAATAAAGTTAGATTTTTAACTATCCTACAGGTATTTCTGTGATTAAAAGTATTTGAGATCTTGACCGGGGATGTTTGGTACCACCATGCAAAATTTCATTTAAATTGGTTTAATAGTTTCAGAGATCAGTCATTTATTTAGGTTTTTTGAATATCCCACGGAAACCAGTTAACTGTCAGTGATTTCAAGTATCCTATGCATTTTTCCGGAATTTAAATTACCTTCGTGTAAACTTTCATTTAAATTGGTTCAGCCGTTTAGGAGGTCAGTCGAAACAAACAAACAAACAGACAGAGATACAATTTTTTTTTAAGTATGAGGTTGTGTTCTACTACCCTCAAAACATATCCCTGGCTCGTTTTTTTTCGTTTCTAAGAAAAGTACAAGAATTTTTGCCTCTACGTTTTTATTATAGTATAGATGAGCTTCCCCAAACATAAGACTGAGCTAGATCGATTTCTCCTCCCCGAAAAACCCCAAATATAAAATTTCAGCGAAATCATTGCCGTTTCCGAGATCACATGCTTTTTCAAGCAATCAGCGCCATCTGCAGGGCTGATTGTTAAAGAAGCGGGAAGCGACTTTGCTTAATACTATGTAGTGATCTGTGCAAAATTAACGATTATTCTATTATTTTCTTACGAATACCTATCTTATATGCTGAAGTATATAGTTGGTTAGGTAGGTAAATGTTATTTTATAAGGTTCCTACCTAAAAACACATAGCAATCGCCATCCGCTTAGATAATTAGACCAAAGTTCATACACATTGTGATTGATTGAGCGTCTACCAACATAATCATTTGTAGATACTAAATGTTTCTTTGTGTGCTCATTCGTCAGTGTAGGCACAGCATATATAAATCCAATCAAAAACATAAATGTGAAATGAGAGCCAAGTTCAATATTATGATAATTGCCTTGGTTGTTGACTTCAACGACAAAAGAAGTGAGATCTAAATGGGTGCCAAGTAGGGTTCATTCCCGGGAATTCTCGAGCCGAGAATTCCCGGGAAATCGTTGGGCTTTGTTCCCGGGAAATCAAGCTCGAGAAAAGTCGAGAACTCGAGAAATCATTTTTCTATGTAGAAATTAAATCGCCGTTTGCTGTGTTGCGTGGCAGCGTGGGCCAAAGCACAACGGCAGTACGGCGCCCTTTGATCTCGCTGCAAGCGCTCTGCGGCGTCATTTTTACACGTTCATTCGTGTTTCGACTCTAGCCAAGTATATTTTACGTAGTGAGTGTTTCACAGATTCAAATTGAATTTGAATAGGTAATCGTTTTCAGTTTCATTGACACATCATGGCTCTATTATTCAAATTATTTTTATCAATAATATAATCTGAATACACTCGGCGTCAAAAAAATCGCACCTTTTAAAAATCTTATTCAAAAATTCCTAACCCTTATGTAGAGGATAGTGTTAGGTATCATTAGAAAGGTAACAAAAAGGATTATCAATATTATAGAGTATAAAATTAACTTAAAATCTAGTGTTACCCCCCCCCCCCTTGCCCTGATGACGTCTTCCATACGGTCCCTCATAGACCTCACCAACTTAAGGAGCTCCTCTCGAGGGATAAGATCCCATTCTTCAATCACTGCGGTTTGGAGTTCCTGTAGAGTCGAAGGAGCCGGATCCCGAGATCGAACCTTACGTTTAAGATGGTCCCAGAGGTGCTCTATCGGATTCAGATCAGGACTTTTCGCTGGCCACTGCTTAACAGAAATTTGAGACCTCCGCAGGAAGTCGCTCACGATGGCTGCAGTGTGAGCGCGAGCGTTGTCGTGCATTAATGTGAACCCCTCGCCAAAAGATTCGGCAAAAGGGACCACATGCACATCCAGGATCTCTGTGATATAGCGGCGCGCAGTCAGCGACATTGTCCGCGAGCACCTCCGGTCCGGGAGACGCAGACCAGGTCGGTTTTGCCGGCAGCCGACATACCGCCCTAGAACATGCAGGATCCGCCTCCATATTCCACCGTCTCCTGGATGCAGGCTTGGGCGAAACGTTCACCCTGCCTCCGGTATACTCTTCTTCGTCGGTCGTTGCAGAAAAGACACACTCGTGTCTCGTCTGAGAAGACAACAGCTCCCCACCGCTCAATGGTCCAATCGACGTGGTCGCGAGCAAACTGCAAGCGGGCTTGCCGGTGCGCTGCAGTCAATTTTGGACCTGTAGCAGCACTGCGGGCTGCTATGTTCTTCTCCTTCAGTCTTCTTCTAACCGTGGAGACACTCACGGTGCGTCTGCGAACGGCCTGGAGCTCCTGTTGCAACTGAACAGCGTTTGAGAAGCGATTTCTCAAAGAGTACGACACAACGAACCGGTCGTCTCTTTCCGAAGTGCAGCGACGTCTACCGGACCCATGTCGCCGGATATAGCCACCGGTCTGTAAAAAGCGCTGGTAGACTCTTCGAACCAAAAAACGGCTCAGATTCAGTTGCCGGGCGACATCACACTGCCGCACCCCTGCTTACAGTAGTGCAACCACTTGAGCGGCCTCATTAGCTGTAGTATCCATTTTCCAGATGTTCTTTCTTCAGTAAAATCAGTGCGTGTGTCCTCTTCTACGGTTTAATAGCGAATGACGCAAATCTGAAGCATCTACAAGTTCAGGTGTGAGTGCACCGAAAAAAAGCAGACCTGGGTATGAAAGTATGCAGCAACAGAAACTAAACTTCAAAACTCCACTGATACAATCATTGGGTGAAATATTAGCAAGGCTGACCGCAAAAGACGGCTTCACCATAAATGGAATCACAAAAAGTTTTTTTTAAAGTTAATTATGTTTTTGAATATAATCAATAAAAGTTTTATGATTAATTTGATATTTATATTTGAGAGAAAAACCACTGAATTTGTTGACGTTATTGGAACCAAATAATATGAGAAAATGTAGGTGAATGTCAATTTCTCGACAACCCGAGAAGACCCGAGAAATTAGCCTCGAGAATTCTCGAGACCCGAGAAATTGAAAAGCTCGAGAAATCATGAACCCTAGTGCCAAGTTCAATGGTCAACCCAGAAATTTATTTATAAGTAACACTATAACATACCTATCATATCTTCTTATTACATAAGATAATGTATGGTGGTAGCCTATGAAGGTCTGTCTTGGCTAGTTTTCATATATGAATTATAGCCGTCGCAAGTTCTAAGCCTACAAGTGTTTGTCGGTTTTTATTTTATAATTCCGAAAATTTGGATCGTTTGTAGAAACTAGCGAGCGAACATAATACACGTTGGTAGGTTTATAGAAACTAGCCAAGACAGACCTTCATAGGCTACCACCATACATTATCCTATGTTATAAGAATATGATAGGTATGTTATAGTGTTACTTATAAATAAATTTCTGGCTTGACCATTGAACTTGGCACCCATTTAGATCTCACTTCTTTTGTCGTTGAAGTCAACAACCAAGGCAATTATCATAATATTGAACTTGGCTCTCATTTCACATTTATGTTTTTGATTGGATATCATTACTTTTTGTAGAAAAGTATATATCATCGTAACGCCGTGGGTCCTTTGAAAAGGACAAATTCAAAACTAAAACTAGACTTTATGTAGGTACTATCGGAGTATTTGGCGGTCGACCACCTATAAGGTGAAAATCGCTTGGCGCTTATACGTCTGTCAAAGCAAGCCCCGCCCAAATTGTGGTCCGAGAGCCTGCAAGAATTTTCGGTAGGTATATGAGGCAAGCTGAAAACTTGT
Organism: Maruca vitrata; assembly: GCA_039566165.1. Lineage (NCBI taxonomy): Eukaryota > Metazoa > Arthropoda > Insecta > Lepidoptera > Crambidae > Maruca > Maruca vitrata. The sequence goes on from CM076913.1 coordinate 2,307,011, forward strand.
CCTATACCTTTAATATTATAACTCAACACAAAACCGCAGACCTGGCTGAGTACCGGGGCTAAACCAAATCCCTAATTTTTCTTATTTTAAAATATATTTTATAATACAAAAAATATACTTTGTCAGTTCACCTGACAGGTAGAAGTTCCATCGAAATAATTTGTCTTACAACGTGAGTCTTATTTTTTAGTTATAAATAAAAAGATGAAAAATATTTTTGGGGGTTTGCTTTAGCCCCGCTACTCACCAGCCAGATCTGCAGTGTCGTGCTGGGATATAATAGGAGAGGTTCAGGATAAGTTTTCAGCTTGCCTCAATTACTTACCAAAAAATTCTTGCTGGCTCTCCGACTATTGGAACGTTTTTGCTTGGATTTTGACAGATTTTCTTTAACGTACGATTTTAGACTTTCGCGTTCCATTACACTAAATATTTGTCTTTATGGGTCTACACGCGTTAATAGGAGTAGCAAATTACATAGCTACTTACTGCCCGACGTTTCGACTGGGTTACACCAATCGTGGTCGCTCGCGACCACGATTGGTGTAACCCCTATTAACGCGTGTAGACCCATAAAGACAAATATTTAGATTTTCTTTAAGTGCGCTTCTATTGGCCAGTGGGCGGGGCTATTGGCGTTTAAAGAAATCTATTTGAAAAGTGTACTACCGCCAGCGTTGCCGGTAGTACCTACACTAGGTAATAAATATGAAAACCGACTATAAGTACCTACTCTTAATTGTAAATAAGTAAGTATACCTAAATATATACTTAGTGCTCTGCCTTCCCCGGTATATAGGCGTGATTAGGCACTAATTAGGTATTTATGTTAAGCGTTCATAATAGAACCTAACCTAATTATTATAAAATTGCCAGTTTTTTATTTATTCCTTTGTATTCATGTTACTACCTATCTGCATACCAAATTTTTACTCTCTAGGTCATTTGGAACTGGGTTAGAATTTTGATCTGTCAGTCAGTCAATGATAAAAATGAGGATTTTTGGACATTAATATCTAAATAACTGTTTGAGATAAGCTTATGAAATTTAGAACACATATTTATCTTGCAAGTCACAATATATCATTTGATACGTTTATGTGAAATAGTTTTTGATTTATGAGGGGTTCAAAAGTGGTTCCAAATGGTTCGTGTAATATTACACACGGTGCGGCTCGCCAGTTCTGTTTCTTGAACTTGGCTTGACACGCTACCGCGTGTCTAGATAAGTAACTAAAATAGGTATTGTTTACTAATTACTAGTAATTTGTAGAATGTTCTAGATTGCAGATAGAGTAAACATTCTTGAATCTTAAGCTGTCTAACGAAAACGAGAGGCATTATTTTAATTATTCCATAGTTGGATAAATATTTCATATCACAGAATTTTTTTTTAACTAACTACGATGATGGCTTGGAGTAGCCTCGTCATCATCACCGGACTTGCGGGGAGAGGATGGCTCTCACCCCATCTTGTAAATGGTACATTATTGCAATGTGTCCAGATCAAAGAATCGTCAACCAGCAAGTTCCACCAACTCGTTCATGATGCGATGGACAGAAACCGATGGAGGCAAATAATTCGCTCCGAATGCACATCCAATGATGACCACGATCCTCAGTCATGAGGGGCCGACTACAGAGAGAGAGATTGCAATGTGAATGAACTTATGAATGATGCTTATTGATATACATAAAATACACAAGGTTGTAGATAGTTTTGTTAAGGATCATTGTATTAGGTATACATAATACCTACTATATATTTTATGAAGAGACTCAATATTGAACAAAGCGCTGTTTAATCATTGAATAATCAAGAAAATACGAAAAAAGTTTGGTTTTCTTTAATTCAAAAGTTTTAGAATAATAAATATCTTATTTATAACTATACAATATTGGTACTTCTAATAATGAATCGGCACAAATTCGTACTGGTCCTTCAGATCCACCAGGTAGGTGGTGGCCTCCACCGACTGCTTCGGGATCTCGTTCGTATTGATCTCGGTCTCCTTGGTCTTCTCGCCCGTCGTCCCTACGTCAGCATCCTGGCCATCTTCAGACCCCCCGAACCGTTCAGAGATGTCCACCTCCTCTCGGCTCACTTCCGGCGCGATCGTCACGTGAATCGTCTCCGTCGCTGTAGCTTCCGTCGACGCCACCTTCAGAGGGAACGTGATGGTCAGCACTTCGTCAGAGTAAGTCCACGTCCCAGCGGCATCGATGTTCGAAGGTAGCGTACGAATATCCACGCGGTTCGTCTCCATGATCCCGTCTGCGGACTTGTGGACCGCTTGTATCATCAGCATACCGTCGCGGGCCTTCACCACTATGTCCTTCTCTTCGAACCCTGGCAGCGGCACCTTCACCTTGTACTGGTTCCCTTCGACCACAGCTGAGGACGAGGCGCCCGGGAAGTGCCTGTGAAACTGAGACAGCATCTTCTCGACTTGCTCCAGCTCCGTTTCCAGGTGCTGCCAGAAGCGGCCGGTGTCGAATACGTCGGTGTCCATGAACCCTCCATGGTCCCAAGAGTCCAGGTCCTCCATGCGAGCGAACGGGTACCCGTGACGGAAGTGCGGCGCGGCGCTGGCCGCCGCCAGCATACAGACGAAGGCAAGTGCGAACATGTTAGAGCGAGTTATGACTGAGCCGTCTCGTTGATAACAGACCCCTTATATACAGTTCGGGGTCAGGGCATAAGTTATCAAGCTTCCAGATGCTCTTTGTGTAAATATGTAGAACCGAACCTGTTTACATTTGATCGTTTGAACGCGACCATTTTCTACGAATGACTTGTTATGTACGTGTAATGTTTTACCTATTGGAGTGGGTGGATTCCTCAAATTGATAAATATTGTTGATACCATAAGGTTGTATCTGCAAAACACAAAGAGAGAATGATCCCCTCGCGAGGGTAAAGGATTGTGAGGTCAACTGGGAAATAAAATGCACAAACGAAGTGACTGGAAGAGGCTAGAAGTAGGTAATTAGTTTTAGTTTAACTATTGTAGGTAGCACTTTTAAGCACTTAATAAATTTGTTTTTCGTTATTAATAAATTGACAAATTCGTTACTAAAACGCCCACAGATAAAAGAAAATGGCGACCTCTTAAGAGTTGCGTGAGATAAATAAATTAAGGTAAAAAAATCTTTAAAAACAAGCTTTTATTTAAATGCGCTAAAAAGAAAAAAATAAACTTTTACACTGTAACTTTACTGTCAACTTATAACATTTCAAATTCAACATATTTGACACAATTTATATGTTTTAAAAGCTTGTCGCGAGATTTAAGTACTCGTATTTACTTTCTTAGTTTAAAATTTTTAATAGGCAGGTATTTTAAAACTTGCTTTTAAAATTACGAGTAGGTACTTAAATCTCGCGACAAGCTTTTAAAACATATAAATTGTGTCAAATATGTTGAATTTGAAATGTTATAAGTTGACAGTAAAGTTATAGTGTAAAAGTTTATTTTTTTCTTTTTAGCGCATTTAAATAAAAGCTTGTTTTTAAAGATTTTTTTACCTTAATTTATTTTATACTTTTTAGTTTTCACCTTGTGTTACCATCTAGCTCCAAAGTACTCATCTAGGCGAATCAAACGAGCCCAAACTCGATGGGGTTGTGTCGTTTAAGTACTGAGTTCCTTTGGCTGTCTTCCGGCTCCATCATCAGACCCTGGTTACCATCTAGCATCTAAGTACTCATCTAGGCGAATCAAACGAGCCCAAACTCGATGGGGTTGTGTCGTTTAAGTACTGAGTTCCTTTGGCTGTCTTCCGGCTCCATCATCAGACCCTGGTTACCATCTAGCATCTAAGTACTCATATAGGCGAATCAAACGAGCCCAAACTCGATTTGGTTGTGTCGTTTAAGTACTGAGTTCCTTTGGCTGTCTTCCGGCTCCATCATCAGACCTTGGTTACTATCTAGCACCAAAGTACTCATCTAGTCGAATGAAATGAGCCCAAACTCGATGTGGTTATGTTATTTAATTACTGAGTTGCTATGGCTATCTTCCGACTTCATCATCAGATCAGCTCCATGTCATAATAATATTGCATTGTCATCGGATATACACGTGCATGCAAAATTTCAGCTCAATCGGTTGAGGGCAAGTGCCTTAAAATTGAGTTATAAAATTCCACCCGAACACACAAACATACATACATACATTGCAAGTTAAATAAAAGCTTGTAAAAATAATGAACCACACAACCATCTTCTTTCCCTAAATAAATAGCTACCTACATTATCATCTGCGCATAGATAGACTAGGGCACAGATAACATAACTGTACTAGGGTTTCCCCTGATTTCTACCTACTTACATTCCTGATAAACATGCACTGGAGTTTTCCAGAGAGCGATTTGCTATTTACATTCCTTACCAGGCCATATTTGCTTGCCACATTCGCCACAGCCTTGGCTGCATCCCCGGATAACTGGGAGGCACTTGCCCTGGATCAATCCTGGATCCTCAATCCTTGGGGATCCAAGAGCGCCACTATCAAGGTAACCCAAAACAGTTTATTTTTATTGAGCGGTTATAAAACCTTTAACCAATAAAATCCAGGTATCACCAAATATTAGTTAACGCATCAGTAGATTTTTAACTGGATTGATAACGAATTAATTTTATTTTAGACTAGCATTCCGCCCGCGACTTCGTCCGCGTAGAGACGTTTAACGGGTAAAACATTACTTCCTTATAGCGCAGGCGGTTAAAAAGTAGCCTATAACCTTTCCTAGGCTCTGGACTATACCAAATCTGTACCAAATTTCATTTAAATCGGTCCGGTACTCTATGCGTGAAAGCGTAACAGACAGACAGACAGACATAGTAACATTCGGATTTATAATTTTAAGTAAGGATATAAATAAGTAATGTTGGTAATGTAAAAAAAACGTTTGTTTTAAAAGTGTACCAGCTTCACTGCCAAAACCAGGCCCGCCACTAGCTCGTCGAACGCCCGCGTGCAATACCGATTAAGCCGCCCCATATACAAATCTACTTTTCCGATTCCAAGTATCAAATCGAATTCGAGCCGTTGTCCTTTTTTTACATTTTTTACATTGGGCTAACAAGATGACTTCACTCCACCTGATGGTAAGCGGTAGTGAGATCCAAATATGAGGTCGACAGGCACAATAGACCATATTGAGTCGCACTCAGCCTGGAGGCCTGCTTAAAAGCCGTTACATGCCCGGTCTAAAGAGCCCGGGATCATAGGAGGGAGGGAAAATATGAGCTGGAAGGGCATTCCATGGCTTAATGACACGTGGCAGAAATGAGGAACTAAACCTCTTAGTACGAGTACTTAGTATGTGGATGGCAGCGCTGCCCAGCACGTGTCCTTCGGGAGTGGATAGGGGAGGGAGGGACTAGCTGAAATCGCCCTTCAGAGCATTCCCCAATATAGAGACGGTAGAGAACACTTAGACCGGCAATGTCTCTACGAAATTGTAGAAGCTCCAGGGTTTCGGACACCTCTACATCACTGACAATACGGATAGCATATCGCTGCAACCTATCAAAGGCATCGAGTAAGTACTTTGCGGAGCCATCCCAGAGATGAGAGCAATATTCCACACATGGGCGAACTTGTGCCTTATACAGAAGACAGAGCTGCACCGGTGTGAAAAATCGCCTCACTCTGTTCAGGATCCCTAGTTTACGGGAGGCTGTTCTAATGACGCTCTCCCCACTGATTCAGGTCGCGGCGAACATCGATGCCAAGGATGCTAAGGCTATCCTGTAATGGTAAGGGGCTGCTCTGAAGAGTAGGATGGGAAAAGAAAGGAGACACTTTGCCAGAAAATACACACACCTGTGTCTTCTTGGCATTGAACTCGACAAGATTGCATGAGCCCCATTCGGAAATGCGGTCCAAGACCCCGTCAAGCTCGGCGACAAGAAGGTTCCTCTTCTCTTCGGTTTCGGTCTGCTTTACCCCAGGTATTCCGAAATAACGTGCATAGACAGTGCTGTCGTCTGCATAGCAATGGATATTGCCTAGTGACAACATGTCATTCATATGCAGCAAAAACAAAGTCGGTGACAGAACGGAACCTTGAGGAACACCGGAATTTATAGGGTGAAAACAAGAAGTGCGTCGGACACAAATCCTGCGCCCTTCCTAAAATCCCGCAACCCAATCGCATAAGCGAGGTGGCAGACCGTATGCCGGGAGCTTGGACAGAAGCGAACGATGCTACATATGGTCAAACGCTTTAGCGATGTCGAGGCTAACTGCCATTAGATTCACCACGCTTCTCCATAGCCTCCCCCCAGAGGTGTAAAACGTACGCTAGAAGATCTAGAAGTTTTGGTCTAAAACCAGCAGGTATCAGCAGCATGAGAAAAAAAAGAAATATTTTACAAAAAATACTATATTTGAGTAAATATAAATCTTTATAATTAAGACCACAAAATCTGAAAATCAATTGAAATGTCGTCGTCGTCTCGTCATGCTTAACCAATAATTAAAATGTAGAAATGCCTACATAAATTGTTCACAATTTGAACACAATGTGTATTACTCACTTAAATAATTTGTTACACAAGACAAAACCAAAATGTACTTAAATAGTCTTCTACATAAATTTAACTCTTCTTGCTTTTGTGTTTGCAAAATCTGATATCAACGTTTTTGTATCCAAACTGTCCAAAATTTCATGTTCAATCGAAACCATAGCTAAATTACTTAATTTTTGCCGGTGCATTGTTGACTTGATATATTAGTATTAAAATCAAGGTTAATTTATTTACTTAAATGAAGATTACATTTATTTAATGACTTTTTAATTGATAAAAAAAGTTATGTAAATACTTGTATAAGCAAAATTTTTTACTCAAATTTAACGTAAAAGTCAATTTCTTGATTTTTTTACCCTTTTTGGATGATATTTGTACTTTGTTTCATTTACACCGTGAAATTTTAGTGGTTGTTTCCCGCAGTAAAATTATTCTATCTTAATATCACAATAGATTAGTGCAGTTCTTTTTTATTGAAATCAATAAATGCCGGTTTTACGTTAGGTATAACCGAAACTCGAAAGCACGTTCGAACCGTAGCCTTATTTAGTTTTAAGCATCGATTTCATGCGGCAAGCAGTACCTGATTACATACAACACATATTATAAAAGAACGATAGCTTCTCTCGTTTTCGAGTTGGAAAATTAATATTTTGAACCAGATCGAAAATTTTTTTTTTTCAATCTGGTTTTGCCGCCCCCTTGACAATGGCGCCCTTGTGCGGTGCACGCCCTGCACGCCCGCTCCTGGCGGGCCTGGCCAAAACATTGTAAACAAATGTACAGATAGGTATATCAAAAAAAAATTATCGTAATGTAAACTAATTAGGTTAAAATAAACAAAGAAACAAATTGCTTGCCACTACATATTTTTTTAGTTACTCTGTAAGCTTAGTGTTTCATTATGTTATTGGTAAGATGAATCACATTTCCTAGAATCAGAAATGATTGGCTCGCAGGTGGCATCATCGATGATATTTAATATTTAGTTTCCTGCATAATTAATTATAAATTAAAATTTACTTGGTATTAAATGTGACCAGACGAGACGTCCCGTTTTCAATGGGCCTGATTTGAAATAACGTATCTCAGTGCCTCGTGAAACACATAAAATTGCGAAAATTTCCCTTTTTGGGCTAATTCTATGCTAAAAGTTAATTTAACATCAAAATTATAAATTTGTTATAACAATACACGCGAGTTTAATCCGTAAAATTAGTTTTATTTCAAACTAGTGGTCCCAGCGAATTTCATACCGCCAATACTGATTCTTTTTCTATATTTTATCATTGAAACCTTCCCTGGACTACGACGAACATTTTAAAACCAAAATTACCTAAATCGGTCCGGGCGTTCCCGAGTTTTAGTCAGACTAACGAACAGCAATTCATTTTTATTCATAAGAAGAAGAAGATGTGTAGTAGTAATGCGCGCAAATAATAGACAATACTAATTTTGATAGATTTATTAAATTTAAACTACTAGATCCACTTTTCGAAACGATTTTGCACAACAAGCTTTTTACGCAGATATCCCGTTCTGAGGGCCTACCATGAGTTGGCTATCGAAAACTTACTTACGTTAAAAACCTATCGAGTTGTTTTTTTCATACGGCCGATTTTAGTTCTTCGCGTAACCACCAGCGGCGCTGTACAAGTTTTTCATAGACATATTTACGTAGGCGATATCGAGAGCGTAAGTTTTAAACTCATGGTAGCTAGCCCCACTGAGGGCCTACCATGAGTTGGCTATCGAAAACTTACTCTACTTTAAAAACCTATCGAGTTGTTTTTTTCATACGGCCGATTTTAGTTCTTCGCGTAGCCACCAGCGGCGCTGTACAAGTTTTTACGTAGGCGATATCGAGTGCGTAAGTTTTAAACTCATGGTAGCCCCACTGGACCAAAATAAAAATGGTAACATTAGTAATTTATATTTTTATTACATCCTTAGATATTTTAAATCCGCAAGTAACTCGTTGTATGTCTGTCGTACCTTCACGTTAAAACTACTAAACCGATTTACACGGAATTGGGCACACAGATAGACTTGGTAACCGACTGCCCTATATCGGAAGGAGGTGAACTTCCTAAATTAAAGAAAATAAAGTTTTGCGTCATTAATCGACTTCCCTCATCGTTACTTTTGCTTTTGAAATATTAGTAGGTAATGAAAATTAAGATAGGTCTGTTTTTCCAGTGGAGCGGAAAAAAGAAGTTACGTACATTGCTACTAGGTTTACTATGCAGTAACTGTGTAGTAGAACTCATGGGAATGAACCGAAAAGAAGCTTTAACCAATGAGGGCTACCGTTTTTGGGATCACCAGACGGCGCCACGCGCGTTGAGTGAGTCCTAAAATTATTATGGCTGTAAAACCTTGTTACGGGAGCCAAAACGGAAATTACCATTTAAATCATATTTAATGTACCTACTTATTAAAAGTAAACCAATTGACCAAACAAAAGCGTTCCTGTATCATTTTGCTCAAACATTCATTTGATAAATTATTATAAATTGTCATATTGACTCTAAACATTAATCGTAATAGGAATAAACTCTCAAAATCGTCCCGCAAACAGTGGCATTTAATTTTGTCATTTAGAGAACCTCACTCGACACAAGCGCCTCTAGCGGCGAATTCACACGCCTCCATTAAGTTGGGTGAGGTTTTCACCAAATCTAGGTTCCTTGTTTCTCCACTCCACAACCTAGCTCCTCTCCAGTGTTCAGGCAGCCTCAACTTTTTTTATTATTGAAAACTAGTATTTTGCGCCATCTCGTGGTGATTTGGCGTATTTATTTATAAGTATCCTATAAAGTATGCTTACCTCTATGCCTTCTAAACTACAGTACGTTCCCACAGATGGCGTACTATACATACTTATGTCACTTATGTTTATTTAGGTCTTGTTTTAAATGCTACTCGCCAATACCTACCTAGGTATATTTATTTGATGATGAAAAACAATGACTGACAAGTTTATACAAAATAATTATGATAGTTCATAATTAAGACAGCTCAGCTCAATATTTTTTCTATACAATAAACAACTTGCATTACTATTGAATTATTATTTTAAATGTATGAGCTTAGGCAAATTTTTTAGATGATTGATTGATGATGATGATGATGATAACCTTAGACAAGAAAGGTGAATAACCATGCTTTAGAGCAGACATACACAGACAGCTTCAAGCAGTCAGGACGGACTGTCTGAAGCTGCAAATGCATAGTGAACTACAGATTCTATGTAGTTACACACATACACAGAACTGCTCAAGCAGTTAGCAGCATGATGAAATCTCAAGCAGTCGCCAGGCATAAGCTGTTGTCTATGACTGCTCAAGCTGTCTGTGTATGGCGGGCCTTAGATATAAAAAATATATTTTGTATGTATGACTTAGGCACAAAATGACTTGATAATAAACCTTTACATAATATAATAAGGGGGTGTAAATATAAAAGTTAAATTACTTTATGTGTGCAAGATATAATGAGTATTATGATGATGTCAGAGTTAAGAGTTTATATAGTAAAAAGGAATAATACACCAAATTACATGACTAAAACATCATTTATTTATCACACATAAGGGAAGTTACCACTGATTTTAACCACTGGTAACCACAATAAAGCTCGCGCTAACATAATACAGAGAGATCAATAAGCTAATTATGTGACTTGTGGAATGTCTCAACCCTCCGCACTCTGAACTTGCTTCCTCACTGGTCCAGTCTGGATGATGGGGACAACCCTCTCGTTTTCCACTTTAGGCGGCGCTTTTAACGGCGCCGACACGGACAAGACACCGTCCGAAGACAACTTGGATGTTATATTATCTGCCTCCACTCCCTCCGGCAGAGCATACTTCCTTGTGAAACTTCTAGAAATGTAGCCGTGCTCGTCTTGCTTCTCTTCGTGTTTAGCCTCAACTACTAGGAAACCATCGGCAGCCTTCACAGAAATCTCTTCGGGCGCAAAATGCTGGACGTCCAAGTTCACCTGAAACTTTTCTTTGTCTTCCTTTATTGTTGAACCCACGTCGCCCGCCGCCGCTCGCAGATTTCTCCAGTTTCTTTGGTAGTCCCGGTTAGCTTCAGGAATGGCCAGAATAGTCAGAAAATCCTGCGGTGTCAGACCTAAGCCGAAATGCTGGTCTTGAATACGATGTGGCCGCCGGCAGACTCGCGGACGTTCGTAATCGATGAAAAACGGGTACATCGACATTTTTAGTAGGAATTCTTCACTCAACGTTGAAAATTACAAACTGTTTAAGTTATCACAGAGTTGAAATGCAGTTATTCACAGACTTCTTCGCGAATTTCACAATCGCAACTTCGTATGTTTCTTCTGACTTGTTGTTTTCACGAATGACGCTAGCTGTCAAAACGCCGGCTATTTATCCGACACAGCGCCATCTAGGATAATCTGGAAAGCTCTAGAACTTTTATCTAGAGACAGCGCGATAAAGCGCGCATGCTCGATGGATGACCCACGTAGATTGTTCGGGAAAGTCAGGTAAGCTAAACAATTTTGATCGAACTAATTTTCAAGAAACAGTTACCATTTCTTATGCTGAATAACTTAAGATTGAAAAATTTTACTGCTGGGTGCTGTTATTAATCAAATCAAATCAAAATGTCTTTCTTGTAGGCAATTTACATGCACTTACAAATGTAAGTCCATGCAAATTAAATATAAAATTTTATTATAAACAAATATAGGTCTGAATTTTATAATCTTTTATTGTACAAAATCAAAGGCATGATTTAAACAAAGATTATAATACCCGTTCCGAGGTTTTATGATAATAGGATAGCGATTTAACAATCAACGGACCACTAATCATCTGATTCAGTTGAAGAATTAGTTTTATTAACTTCTTACATTGATACATAATCAAACCATTGTGTATTTGAAGTGTATATGTTTTTATCTTTTCAATTTATAAGAGTTGTCAGTTTCACTGACTCATAAATTAATTAACAACAACTATAATGAATCGGATAAAAATATTAATAATAGATTCGGTTTTGATAAATGTTTACAACACCTGACATATCCGTAGTACAGCCGCTCCTTCATAGATGGCGTTAAAAACACATTATCTCGAAATTTCGCTAAATGAAGTTCTAGAAATTAATTGTCAATAGTTTATTTGAATACTATTATTATAAGTATCTCCTCTTACAAGAATTATTGTCATTAAATTAAATCTTAGCTTTTAAATATTTACATTCCTCATCAACTACTTGATAAATACTTTTATTTATTTACAATATTGGGTATTAATTTTCTCCTTAAGGACTTTTATTGATAAAATAAGTAGTATAACTATTAGAAAACTTAATATTTCCGGGATAGTATAATGATATTCAATCGAATACTAGCCTTAAGATTTATTTACTAAAATACATCGTCTATAGGTTTAATGTTAATGTTAACAATATCAATACTCAATATTTATGCTGTATTTAACCGACTTCAAAAAAGGAGGAGGTTTCTGAATTCGGCCGTATTTATGCTTTTTTAATTTTTTTTTTTCATAATAGATTTCTTTTAACAACATTATCAGATGACTAGAAAAAAACGTAGTGATTAGGTATATTCTCTTTGGACTAGAATAAAATACTGAATGATGAAAATTAAATATAGATTACGAAATAAAATCTTGATACTAATCTTTTGACCTATACACCGTGAAATTTTAGTGGTTGTTTTCCCGCAGTAAAATGATTCTATCTTAGTAGTACAAAAGATGTGTGCAGTTCTTTTTTGGTAAAATCAATAAATGCCGGTTTTACGAAAGGTTTAACCGTAACTCGAAAACACGTTCGAACCGCTTTATGACTTAGGGTGTAGAGCTTCTTTAGCTGTAAGCACCGATTTCATGCGGCAAGCAGTATCTGAATACGTCACATCTTCAAAAACAACGATAGCTTCTCTCGTTTTCGAGTTGGAAAATTATTATTCTGAAAAATCGAAAAAAAAAATGTTTTTTTTTTCGAGGAATAATTTGCATGATTCGATATTATTACTAAAGGCAAGTCGTTTTGCCACGGGAAAACAACCACTAAAATTTCACGGTGTATATTAAGTTATTGCCTTCTTCCAGCACACACAAACGTTTGCTAAAAACGACTAACATTTTATCAGTAACTAAACTTTGCCTAAATAAAAATAACATTTCTCCAGGGTCCATTGACCGAATACTTTTCAGTTCACGGTCGCATCGCATTGCATGAGTGCCTGCTCGCAAAACGCATCGCTCACAATTTTATCACCTTCTATTTATAGATTTTTGCTAAGCATTATTGACCAAGCAATGTTGTTCGTGTAGTACTTAGCGGAGATAGGTAGATACTATCATTTCGATTGCATGAGCTGTGTTGTTGAATTTAGCAAGGTGAAGGCTGAACTCGGTTACTCGAATTCGTGACAAATGCTACAGGTATTAATGGATAAATTCACTCATTGCACGTCTCCCACGCTATGAATAGTAGGTTATTCAATACCATCATGACCACTCCTAGTTGTATTGTATTGATCTCTACTAGTATTTTACTACAAGGATTTAATGTATAGTATGCTCTTAAATAACAGATCTATAGGTAGGTATATAATTTTACAGTTTTCTAACAGAACTATAGTTGGTAAAGTATTGTTTATTATTTATAATTTAGAGACCCAATGTTTGAGCTCCTTACAGGGCCGGTCGTGGTCTATTCTATTATAATTCTATTCTAATATTTAATCTCTAGTCCAGTGACTAAATATGTAAAATTATAATTATTCCAAATTATATGTATAGAAGCAAGTTCAAGCTTATTATTTGGGGTGTTTCACGTTAAAGTTAACCTATTACTTTAATAGAATATTTTTTTAATGTAATAATTATTTTATTACCACAAAACTTTTAAATCACATAGAAATTGTAAGTTTTATTTTTATACTAGTTTATTTACCTATTTATCTTTTTACTTGACATCATAGTGTTTATTACATATTCTTAAATTCACACGAAGATCAATGATGTAATCGAGAGAATCCGTATTGTAATTCATGAATCAGTGTATGTCGTATGTATATGGCCACATAGTTCATTTTGGCCGAACCTACCTGTGTATGTACATAAACAGCTGTTGGCAGGGGATGGAAACAGTTATCCTACTCAGGTAAACGCGCTTTAAAGACGGAGTACCTTAAGTCCTAAAAAAAGTAATGATATTATTACGGTAGGATAATACAGGTGTTGAAACTAACCTTAGGGCCTACCATGAGTTGGCTATCGTAAACTTACGTACGTTAAAAACCTATCGAGTTGTTTTTTTCATATGGCCGATTGTAGTTCTTTGCGTAACCACCAGGCGGCGCTGTACAAGTTTTTCATAGACATATTTACGTAGGCGATATCGAGAGCGTAAGTTTTAAACTCATGGTAGCCCCACTGGTTTTATATGTATTAGACTATTAGCTCGAATAGTAATACAAACGATGGTATATGAAAAGGCACTATTTATTTTGCACGTTCCATCTAGAAGAGAGTTCTAGCTAGAAGAAATCTATAAAAACGCTAAGATCGCCTAAATATAACTCTTTATCTTATAATGTAGTAAATACAACTCGTAGGTAAATTGATTTTGGTTTTATTTGCCAAACTAGCTGTGCCAGCGACTTCGTTCGCGTTTCCCCCGTTTTTTACACATTTTCCATTGTATCTTTGCTCCTATTGATCGCAGCGTGATGTTATATAGCCTAAAGCCTTCCTCGATAAATGGTCTATACAACGCAAAAAGATTTTTTCAAATCGAACCAGTAGTTCCTGAGATTAGCGCGTTCAAACAAACAAACAAACAAACAAACAAACAAACTCTTCAGCTTTATAATATTAGTATAGATAAGTGAGAAGAAAACAAGCTTTTCTATTTAAATATTAGACATGATACCAAATAGATACGTATATCAAAATATTATCCTCTTGTAAGATTGAGACTTTCGCGTTCCATTACACTAATTATTAGACTTTATGGGTATAAACTTTCGATATTAGGAGTAGCAAAGTCGGACAGTAAGTACCTATATAGCTATGTATTTGCTACTGCTAATATTGCATGTAGACCCATAAAGTCTAATATTTAAAATTTTCCTCTTCTAAACCATCAGAGATATTCGAAGGAGACAAAATAAAACTTCTTTTCTGCAACAGTTTGCAAGAGCTGGCCAGACAGACGACTTTTATTCGCTGCGCGCCGCGTCATGCGCAGTGCAACCAAACAAACACTGAGCTACGCCTGGAATCGCTTCTAATCTGTCGAACGTATAAAAATGTCCTTGCTACCGTTTCTTCTGGAAATGGAACGCCCGCGGCGTCTCCAAGACCAGCATTTCGCGTTGGCTTTGACCCCTGAAGACGTCTTGACAATAGTCGCGCCACAGCTGTCCCGGGACTACTATCGGCCATGGAAGCAGATGTCCTCCATCCTTCGGGACTCCGGATCAACGATTCGGTCGGATAAAGAGAAGTTCCAGATCAATTTGGACGTGCAGCACTTCGGGCCGGATGAGATCACGGTGAAGACAGCTAATGGGTATTTGGTGATCGAGGGCCGGCATGAGGAGAGGCAGGATGAGCATGGGTTCGTGTCGCGTCAGTTCACGCGGCGGTACGCGTTGCCGGAGAGTTGTAACGTTGATGCTGTGGAGTCGCGGTTGTCCTCGGACGGGGTGCTGTCCGTGACGGCGCCGCTGACGGCTCCGGTGGCCAACGAGAGGGTGGTGCCGATCATGCAGACGGGCCCTGTGAGGACCCAGCCCGAAGGGAAGGTGGAGCTCGGTCACGGCGAGTCGGCCGGGGGCTCCCCCGTCGAGAACGGCCAGTAATCAATACTTGGACCAGCGCCAGCAGACATTTATAGATGCACATGTTATTTTTAGCGAATGCATCTCGATGTGTATTAAATTTAGGTGAATGATTTGTTTTGAAGGTTTGCGAAAATATTGAAGTAATTAACAAAGTCCGAAGTTAGTGCCGTAAGCCCCAATTTAATGTTAATCAAGTACATGTTTGTATGGACGTACTATATTTATTACGGTAGCTAATCTTTCGTAGTGGATTATTACACTTTCCAAATACTTTCTACCCCTGTGATCAAAAGATTTCAAATAAATTTTTCAATGTTGTGAAGTAATTCTGGATAATTTATTTCAATGTCTACATAAACGACCTACCCTACCTAGTACCTACGTACAATATCATCATTATTTATTCCAGTTGCATTTTTACGTGTTTATGTTTCTTAGTAGGTAAATACACAATATGTTAATTGTGTGCAATAAAATAATTCTTAATTATATCAATCGCTAAAAATATTTTTAAAATGTTCCTAAATTACTTAATTGTTGAATCACTCTATTTATTTTCCGGGTGGACTTAGCTGGTAGCCTCAGACGGCTTCTGCAGCTTCACCGGACTGGCGGGCGGAGCGGAAGGCTCACACCCCTAATACTATTATTTAAGTCTACAAATGTAATGTCGTAAATTAATAACACGTAGGCTTTTCTAACTTCCTAGTAACTCATCTCTCTGTCATTACAATGTAATGTTATAGATTCCTACATGTATTTAATTTTAGAGTCTAGAAAAGGGTTATTAACAAGAAAAAATGCTTGTGATTTATTAAATCAAAATTTATTAAACTTTTAACTTAAAATACCTAGGCGGTTACATAAGAATAGCACAAGATTCGAATCAGTCTTAAAAAAATTACAAAACATATCATTCACAAATCCTACACTTCACTCCGACTTTTTAGCTTCTGGAGATCCTAACTGCTTCTGGACTGGTCCGGTGTGGGAGATGGGCACGATCCGTTCGCCGGTCGAGGGCATCGCGAGGACCTTAGGGGCAGTAACTGTGAGCACTCCGTCTGAAGAAAGCTTCGACTCAACAGTATCAGGGAGACAGCCTTGCGGCAGCGCGTACCGCCTTACGAACTGCCTGGACACGTAGCCATGTTGGTCCACCTTCTCCTCGTGTTTTCCCTGCACAACGACGTGCCCGTCCACTACTTTGACGTCAACTTCCTCCGGCGCGAAGTGCTGGACATCAACGTTCACTTGAAACTTCTCGTCGTCTGTCGTTATTTGACCTTCCCTCAAAGCGAGCTGGTCAAAAGCCGAAGACAACTGCTCCATAGGCTTCATCATGTCCCCCCATGAGCGGAAAGCGCGCTCCCAAGGTTTGAAGAAATACTGAGGACTAAACATGTCCCTAGTAGCCAACTGGAACGGCGAATATCCAAAGAACTCGTCGGGTCGGAAGAAATCGCGCTCCATAAGCCGGAAAGGCCTCTCAAGGTCGAAGAAATATGGAACCATCGACATTTTCGCGTAATCACTATTCACTACTTTTCGTTCGGTAAAGTTCGATTCTATTCAATAGTATTCAACTGCCGTGACTTCTACCCGAACCGCTTTTATATACCCGCCGACTGGTAGCGCCCCCTATATGAAATTTCCAGAATAGTGGCGATACAGTTTCTAGAAACCGGTAGGAGTTTGTAGGTAGTACAATGCAGAAAATCCCAGGTGTTTTTGCTGAATAGCGCCATCTAGCGACATATAGCTGTACTATCATCGTATACTTCCTAGCAAAGCGACATCTAGCGTTGAGAAGTAATACTAAATGCCAAAGATGTCAACTGAAAAGTATAGATAGCACTAAACGCTAATACCTAAGTGAAATTATTTTATTCCAATAACATATTAGTGGCCCTGGCAAAGTTTATACCGCTTTATTATTTATTAGTGAGTGACCCACCCCCGCTTTGCTTCGAATAATCCTTTCTTAGCGGATGCCTACGTCTACATCTACTTGCATGCCAAATTTCAGCCCGATCCGTCCAGTGGTACCGGCTGTGCGTTGATACGTCACATGTCAGTCAGTTTGTTGTTGTTTGTTGAGTTATACTAGGTATATTAAGATTGTTTTCAAATACCTCAATTTCAACGGGACTCTCACTAATATTTATAGCAAATTTTACAAGGTATATAGGCTATTTTAATCTCCACACAATTGGAAATGTGGAAGTGACGCAAGTTATAAATAAAACAAAAAGCATTCGAGTATTCGTTATTGTTTATTATGTGTTTCATAGAGATAGTAATCGGGTGTTGGGGGGAGGCAGCGCGTGGCGGCCACGCGGCTGAAGTATGCGGCGGAGCTGCGCGCGCGCCGCTCGCGCGTCGGCGACGAGTAGTCCACCTCGAAGAGCCCGAAGCGCTCTCTGCGAAGAAAAAAGGAATAAAAACACTAACAAATACACCGTGAAATTTTAGTGGTTGTTTTCCCGCGGCAGAACGACTTGCCTTTAGTAATACTATCGAATCATGCAAATTATTCCGCGAAAAAAAAATTTTTTTTTTCAAATTTTCAAAATAATAATTTTCCAACTCGAAAACGAGAGAAGCTATCGTTCTTTTATAAGATGTGACGTAATCGTGTGACATAATACGACGTAAAAAAAGGTAATTACTGCTTGCCGCATGAAATCGATGCTTGAAGCTACAGTAGCTCAACCCCCTAAGTCATAAAGCGGCTCGAACGCGAACGTCGAACTTTCGAGTTTCGGTTAAACCTTTCGTAAAACCGGCATTTATTGATTTAAACAAAAAAGAACTGCACAAATATATTGTACATACTACTAAGATATAATCATTTTACTGCGGGAAAACAACCACTAAAAATTTACGGTGTATAGTAACATACGCATATTTATAACTATACTCCATTGAGCGATGTTGCTAGCGGACGCACTAGTACACTTCGTGTCATAATATGTCCTATGTATTTATCATACCTACATAGAAAAGTAAATGGTATACTTACGAAAAGCCCCTCATCCACTCGAAGTTGTCTATGAGGCTCCAGTGCGTGTACCCGATCACCTTGCACTTGTCTATGGTTATAGCAGCGTGCAGCGCGCGCAAGTACCTGCAATACAAAAAAAACAAACAATACAAAATCAATTATTTCAATACAGGTTTAAATACAAACGAACATTAATGTTTTCCCTCCCTCCTATGATCCGGGCTCTTCAGGCGGGGCGTGAAACGGCATTTAAGCAGGCCTTCAGGGTGAGTGCGACAGGCGCAATATGGTCCATTGTGCCTGTCGACCTCATATGTGATTCTCACTAACGCTTACCATCAGGTGGAGTGAGGCAATCTTGTCAGCCGTTTATAAAAAAACAGCGTCGAAGAAATTAATATATCGTCGACGAAGTGCCTGAATTATTTTAAATCGACTATTTATGTCAATAGCAAAGTTTTAATGGCAATGGCTATAACATTACTAAAGTAAATTTTTCGTATTAGGAGGTAGAAATTGGCACGTTGCGCTGACCAATCAAATATGTATAAAATTACTTTGATATTTTTAATACTTTTAAAGCTCAAATTTTAAATTTAAATTAATTTTTCACTTACCCATCCATATACTGTATGCGCTGCGAGTCGTCCAGGCCTGCCCGGGAAGAGATCCCGTTCTCAGTGATCAGGACCACTGGGTTATCGTACTGCTTTTTAACCCAGTTCAACGCCTTGCGGAAGCCCCATGGCACCACCTAGGAAGGAAATATCATATAAAAATACGTGATAAAGCCCTTTTCCCCGCAGTGGGACTCTATAGGCTAGATAAAAAAATTAAATTTTGAGAAATGGATAAAATCTATTTATACAATTTAATTTTTTCCGTCTTTCAAAGAAAACAATCATTTTGGAAGATATTTATTTTTTTCCGTTTTTCTTAATATTTAAACAGATAGTGCAAGTTTTAATACATAAAAATAAATTTAAGAAAGATGATAATCAATATTTTAATTATTTATTAACAACAAACAGCGGTTTACAAAACATAGTCCCACAAAATAATTAAAATTTTTTCATATAAGTATATCTGACTCACGTTTAAAAAGTGTTTTTCCTAACTGACATAGGTACGATGACGGCTTGGAGTAGCCTCGTCATCACCACCGGACTTGCGGGGGAGCGGATGGCTCTCATTCTTTAATAAGTGTTTGACTTACTTTCAACCATGTTGAGTTGGACTTAGGCCATTCCTCTTTCTGCGAGAGCTCGGCGCCCATGTCGTCTTCAAACAATGGCTGCATGCCTATATCACCTGGCCTGTAAGAAATAATACTAATTTAGAATATTTACTTATTATTTTAGAGTCATGGCCGAGTGTTTATGGTCGTTGCTTGCAATATTAATACCTAAGAGGTCATAAAAGCTCCTAGAAGACTCTTCAATTCAGCCTCGCTGAAGGTAAAACTACCTATTGTTGTTTTTGTGTGGAGTAATAAACTTCATTCATTTATTAATTCATTCACTTAAAGCCACCAGTTCACCAATAAAAGACCCGCTTACCTTTTTTTCGCCAAGTAGGTAGTGTAATGATTGATCCCAAGGAAGTCATACGCTCCTAGTAGGCTCATTATGCAGTTTTACTTAAGGTTAAACCACCTAAAGTCACCAGATCACCAATAAAAGTCACACTTACCTCTTCCTAGCCAAGTAGGTAGTACAATAATAAATCCTTAAGAAGTCATAAAAGCTCCTAGAAGACTCCTCTCAGCCTCGCTGAATGTAAAAGTACCTTTTATTGTTTTTGTGTCGATAAATAAACTTCATTCACTTAAAGCCACCAGATCACCAATAAAAGACCCGCTTACCTCTTTTTCGCCAAGTAGGTAGTGTAATGATTGATCCCAAGGAAGTCATACGCTCCCAGCAGAGTCTTCCTCTCTGCCTCGCTAAAGGCAGGTAGTCTGGAGCGCGGGTAGTGCTACCTCTTTTTTGCCAAGTAGGTAATGGAATGGTTGATCCCTATTAAGTCATAAGCTCCTAGTAGGCTCATTATGCAGTTTTACTTAAGGTTAAACCACCTAAAGTCACCAGATCACCAATAAGTCACACTTACCTCTTCATAGCCAAGTAGGTAGTACAATAATAAATCCCTAGGAAGTCATAAAAGCTCCTAAAAGACTCTTCCTCTCAGCCTCGCTGAATGTAAAACTACCTTTTATTGTGTTTGTGTCGAGAAATAAACTTCATTCACTTAAAGCCACCAGATCACCAATAAAAGACCCGCTTACCTCTTCTTCGCCAAGTAGGTAGTGTAATGGTTGATCCCAAGGAAGTCATAAGCTCCCAGCAGAGCCTTCCTCTCTACCTCGCTAAAGGCAGGTAGTCTGGAGCGCGGGTAGTGTTGCGCGCGAGAGGCGCGGGCCACGCGCGAGCGCATTACGGGCGGGTAGTCGCCTTGGGACGAGAAGATTGGATGCGCGAACCAACCAAGCTGGAAGATAATGTTAGATTTTTTTTTACCATAATACTAACTATATTTATTTTTAAGAGACATGAACCTTTTTCTTCCTAACTGACTTATGATAGTGGCTTGGAGTAGTCCCGTCATCATCACCGGACTTGCGGGGGAGCGGATGGCTCTCACCCCTAACTGACATGCGATGATGGCTTGGAGTAGCCTCGTCATCATCACCGGACTTGCGGGGGAGCGGATGGCTCTCACCCCTAACTGACATGCGATGATGGCTTGGAGTAGCCTCGTCATCATCACCGGACTTGCGGGGGAGCGGATGGCTCTCACCCCTAACTGACATGCGATGATGGCTTGGAGTAGCCTCGTCATCATCACCGGACTTGCGGGGGAGCGGATGGCTCTCACCCCTAACTGACATGCGATGATGGCTTGGAGTAGCCTCGTCATCATCACCGGACTTGCGGGGGAGCGGATGGCTTTCACCCCCCTAACTGACATGCGATTATGGCTTGGAGTAGCCTCGTCATCATCACCGGACTTGCGGGGGAGCGGATGGCTCTCACCCCTAAACGGATGCTTTCAACCCGTTTTAATGTCTCATTGAAATAAATATAAAATTGATAGTTCACGATATCTTTTTCCGAGCTTTGTTGGTGCCTTTAAGTTGTTTACTTTTTTATATTTTTGCTGCGAATAACAGATTCATAACTTAAACACATAAAAAAATATACACGCTAGTGATTATATTCTCTTTGATACACGCGGACACGAATCAAATACAAATGAACGTAACAAAAAGCGCGGTTGAATAATGTTCGTCTATAACTCTTGCCTGACACAATAACATTAATGGTGGGTACTATTATAATAAATCAATTTCGCAAAAGATTTTTCGTTTTAAGTATTGTCTTAATCAGAATGACCTTGTTAAAACAATGCACAAGGCAGAATGGCGGCGACGTGGTCCACAACCCGTCACGTCACGTTTCCCACAGAGGTGAAAAGTGGATCGCTAGAAGTGATCTCTGCCTACCCCTCTGGGAAAAAGGCGTGATTTTATGTATGTATGTATGTATGTCTTAATCAGAATTGCCTTTGTAGCAATTAATGGAATGAAAAATAAAGACAATGGAATACATTAAATGTAAATTTACTTTTTTTTAAATGATGACACGTTAATTGCCAGTGTGTCATCATTTTCTGTAGGTTTACATTTCTGTAATGAAATGTAACCGGCTGTCAGTGTGTATCACAGATAGTAGATGGCGCCACCTGTGGCTAACAGGTCATATACGGGAAAAATTCGACGGCTTCAATTAATAGCTGCTGGTCTGGTGTGATGGTAATGCACGTCTGGGCGCGATTCCTATAAGGACGGGTGTTCGAGTCCCCGGGCCGCGGTGAGGCAGTTGAATTTTTTCCGTTTTTCTAAACATTAAATGTAATATGTTATATTATGTGATGTGTTATCGTCTCGTTTACTTACTAAGAACTGCCTAGTATTCTCCGCTGCTGTCTGATCTTTCTCGGATTCGGAGAAAGGCTCGATCCACGCGAAGTCCAGGGTGATGCCCATGTAACCTGCACCAGACGAATATGACATTTAGAACCAAGAGCTTTCACCGTGGAATTGTCACAGACTCCTTAACTACAAAAACGTAAAATATTTGTCTCACTTCTTTAAAGATAGCAAGAATATTAGGCCACGCCTACTAACAAGGTCAGAGGCGCCGTAGCATGTGTGGTCGTCGCGACGGAACCGCCGTAGTCGTTGTAGCAGTGTTGTCGCGAGGTAAGGACCTCTAATAAGGCACCCACTACTTGCTTCTTCTTGTACTTGCTCTTTCTAACACATCCTGTAGCGCTAACATGAGTTAGCTATCGAAAACTTACATACGTTAAAAACCTATCGAATAGTTTTTTTTCATACTACCGATTTTAGTTCTTAGCTTTACCGCCAGGGGCGCTGTAGAAGTTTTTCATAGACATATTTACATAGGCGATATCGAGTCTGCCACTTTTAAACTCATGGTAGCGCTACTGTACACAGCTCCGGGCACGTCGAAAAAGCCGTAGCACACGTAGCAGTGATATCGTCGGTCGGAACCACCGTAGCACTGCAGCAAGGGCGCGTCAGTATCGCCGTAGTTATCGTAGCAGGATTTGAACAAGCTACGGACCTCCAAATGTTTCTAAGTCACTTACTCTCTTGCTTCTGCTTGTACTCCTCTTCAAACATCCGGTAGACTGCCCCATGCGCCCTAAGGACTGTGTGTCCGCACAGGTAGTCTTCTAAGCCACTAGCATGAGCGCCAGGCGCGTCAGAGCCACCGTAGCCGTCGTGGCAGAAGGACAAAGGTTCGTTGAAGGTGATCCACACGCGGACAGACGATCCGAAGTGGTCTAGCAGGACCTGAGAAGATAGGAGGAACGAATTGTCTTATAATCTTGCGATTTCAGAAAAAACGTGGTAGTAAGTTATGCAAGAGATTGTCGCACAGCACTAATGTTATGGATGTCAGAAACAAATGTGGAATATACAAATATTCGTAA
Source organism: Maruca vitrata (assembly GCA_039566165.1). Taxonomy (NCBI): domain Eukaryota; kingdom Metazoa; phylum Arthropoda; class Insecta; order Lepidoptera; family Crambidae; genus Maruca; species Maruca vitrata. Next base: position 2,330,449 of record CM076913.1, read on the forward strand.
CAAGAGAAAAACTCGTCTAGAACCAATTTACGGACCTGAACTTAAAGGTACGAATGTAAGACACCGTATAGTAAAATAAAGCTTCAGCAATCAGCATATCTCTCAGCAGCGATTCGTCTCTCGTCTCTCGTTATCAGCTGTTTAATTCTCTTTTTAAATAACACAGAACTTATTAGCATAATACTCTGTAGTGCACACTGCACAGTTACCCTGGCGTAGTCGAGGAAGTAGTCGGCCATCACTGGGTTGGTCCACCCGCCCAGGTCCTGCAGCGGCTGCGGCAGGTCCCAGTGGTACATGGTGGCGACAGGCTCGATGCCGGCCGCGCGCAGTTCAGAGATCAACTCCTTGTAGTATCTGATGCCGTCTTTGTTGATCTCGCTGGAAAGGCGAATAGTATAGGTGACTTAATTTGGTATAAATCAAGGCCAAGAACGATTCACTTCGATCCATTTTGATATCTTGTGTTTTCTACGAGACTATTGTCACGCATTATAATTATCTCTATATACAGGGTGTCTCAGGACTTCCGCTTGACTCTATTTTTGAGTCACCCTGTCTTTCTAATTTACGTTTGTATGTCATTGAACGTCTCCTAAACGGGTTGACTGATTAAAATGATTTTTTGAGTGGCGTGGTTGGTTTCGATTCACAAATCAGACCGGTCGTCTAGTACTATTATAAAACTTCTACTCTTGATAGTAAAATAGGAGCCCATAGTAGTAACTATCTGTGAAAAGACTCCCATTAGCCGTCTGACTACATTGCCAAAATTTTGAGGACTTGATGGGACATTTCCCACTGTATACCACTTACTTGCTATACCCTGTAGGTAAGATCCTGGTCCAAGACACAGAGAACCGGTAGAAGCTGACGGAGAGCTTCTTGAGCAGATCCACGTCCGTTCGGAGCTGGTGGTAGGAGTCGGCCGCCACATCCCCGTTGGAGTGGTCGAAGACTAACTCCGGGTGGGAATGAGTGTAGTGGTCCCATATGCTGACCCCTTTGCCTGAGACGAGATAAATAAGTAGGATGTTAATTTTTGGTGAGGGGAGAAGTCTTTAGGTAGGTACTTAGACTTTACCATAGATACCAAACAAAACACCTTGCAAGTAAGTAGCAAGAATACTCAAGTAATAACTTGGCAAGTATTTATTAGTAAGACGAGTGCGAGTGAGATGCATGAGAGCTGAAGGTCAGTAAGTAAGTGAGAGGTAAAGTTAATTTTTGTCATTTTTATGACTTTCTTTTTATTTGGTACTAACACTACTTTTATAAAATTATTTATTTTATAGCATGTGATATCAGTCACCCATACACTTGATCTGCTCTAATCAATACTTAGTTTAAGAAATACGAAGAGAAACATTATTCTATCGGCGAAGACACAACAAATTCTTAATATCGACGAAAGACGGTGTACTTTTATACAATCATAATACCTGATTCGTTCCACGCGCCTTCCACTTGGTAAGAGGCAGTAGCCACCCCGAACATAAAATCCTTCGGGAAGCATAGTTCAGCCGGACTGCAGAGTGCCCTGCAATCAGACAGGAAATAGACACACGTATCAGCGTAGTAGCGTATGGTCATATATGCATTTGTAATTTATATACAGTACATACATGTATACAAAATCTTGATACATACCTACTTGTAGGTAGATATTTTTTTCGCTGTAACCATACAACGTACCTACATTAAAAATAATAGGAACTACGACAATCTGGAACTCTTAATTCAATTAATATATAAATATTATAACATCACATACATTGATCTGACCCCGTGGTAAGTAGCTTAAGCACTTGTTTCAGATATCAGAATTGACAGTGCATACACAAATAAACTTAAATTTATTCAATAACACACCCAGACACGGAAGAAACACCGATGTTGGTCACACAAATATTTGTCCCGCGTGGGAATCGAAACCACGACTCTTAAACCGCTGGTAGTGAACGTGGGTCACTAGCCACTGTTCCACCGAGCTAGTCAATAATATAGTAATATGATAAATAAAATATGCTTGTAAAATGCATTTAAGATCACTTATTACTGACACACTCCCTTATACACATTATGTTTAACATTGTTGCATTTTGTTGCGACAATCTATCAGTACCGTATCTACAGATCACATCATCTCCACATCAACATAGAATATCTTTAAATTAATTAACATATAAATAGATAATAATTAACATTCCTGAGAGAAAATGCATTTATGTACTTGATCTTAACATTAGAATCGCTCAAACTTGATACATAACAGCGTAGGTACATTTGCACCAAAGCTAGCATATATGTATGTAGGTATACAACGTGAAATTTTAGTGGTTGTTTTCCCGCAGTAAAATAATTCTATCTTAGTAGTACAAAAGATGTGTGCAGTTCTTTTTTGTTAAAATCAATAAATGCCGGTTTTACGAAAGGTTTAACCGTAACTCGAAAGCACGTTCGAACCGCTTTATGACTTAGGGTGTAGAGCTTCTTTAGCTTTAAGCATCGATTTCATGCGGCAAGCAGTACTTGATTACGTCACATCTTATAAAAGAACGATATCTTCTCTCGTTTTCGAGATAGAAAATTATTATTTTGAAAAGATCAAAAAAAAATTTTTTTTTTCGCGGCGTAATTTGCATGTTTCGATATTATTACTAAAGGCAAATCGTTCTGCCACGGGAAAACAACCACTAAAATTTCACGGTGTATACTCGACATGCTCGGTATAGTCTCGACGTAATTTATTAATACCTATATTATAATATATCCAAGTATATTCTATTAATAAATTTAAGTTTATTCGAGTTACTACTGTCGTTTCTGTCGTCAGTAACAAAAGTGCTAAAGCTACGTACCACGGGATCAATGTATGTGATGTTATATAATTAATGTACACATATAATATTCTTATTAATTATAATAATAAGGCGTCGGACCGATTTCGGTCTACGCGGATTTTAATGGAGAACACACAACACACACTGCGCAGGACATATATGTACATATAAAGTGCACTGCACTCTCTATTCCCTTACTCTCATAGTTCGGTGAGACGGCAATCTGATATAACCAATGGGAGATCAGGCGCAGGACCACTTGCTTAACGTGCTTTCCGAGGCACGGGTGTGCAACCGCCAACTTCCTGACTCCGCGCTGAGTAATTTCTTAACATAAAAACTCACACAAATTTTGCCCGACCCCGGATTCGAACCGGGGACCTCTCGGTCCTAACGCAGCACTTGCTACCAATAGACAAACGAGGCAGTCAACGAGGCTTTATAATTTAAAACTGTCATGGTTACACACATTAGAAAACTGAAAGTGTCCGGGATATTTACCATGTTGTTTTGTTTTAATGAGCTCCCGATATTTCGGCACTGTTGCAAGCGCCATGATCACGGGTGAACTTTGAAGCTTTGTCGAGTTTTTTTTCTTATTTATATAATAATATAATAGTATGTAATATACTCACGGTGCCCACAGGAGCGCAAACCCGAGAACCCGTCGCCAGCCCATCTTGTTATCTGAGGCCGTCGCTCCGCGCGATACCGCCGACACAAGATATCATAAACATAGTATACAGGATGGTTTCAACGATGACGAACGATGGCCCAGTCAACCACCGGGAATAAAACTAATTTTGCGGATAATACTCGCGTGTATTGTTATTCTAAACATTATTTAGAGATCCGTTTCGAGCTCTTTACAGCGCTCGTGGTCACGAGAAGAATAACAATACACGTGAGTTTAATCCGTATGAATTTTATTTCAAATGTGTAGTGCTCGCGCAAATAATAGACAATACTATCAATCACTGGGGTTGACTGAGACATACATAAGTTTAATCAATTAAAAAAAACCGGCTAAGTGCCAGTCGGACTCGCGCACGAAGTGTTCCGTACCAATAATGAATTAAAAAACACGTTTATTGTACGGGGACTCTAGTTTATTTTTTAGTATTTGTTGTAAAACGGAAACGGCACCATTTGTGATGAATTTCAGCTTTCTAACTATCACGGTTTATGAGATACAGCTTGGAAACAAAAAGACGGAGATACGAACGGCGGCGGAGGCTTAGTAATAGGGTCCCGTTTTTACCTTTTAGGTACAGAACCCTAAAAAATGCACACACTTTACTGTAACCTTTGTACAAAATAAAGATTTTATTATTTCTTTATTATTATAAACGAATTATTTTTTGTTTCTTTCAGTACTGTGTTGTGTACTTAGAGGTGTAATGTAAATTTTGGAATTGGGTAACATGGCTAGAATATGTCTTATTACAAGCTTTTATTTAACTTGCAATGTATGTATGTATGTTTGTGTGTTCGGGTGGAATTTTATAACTCAATTTTAAGGCACTTGCCCTCAACCGATTGAGCTGAAATTTTGCATGCACGTGTATATCCGATGACAATGCAATATTATTATGACATGGAGCTGATCTGATGATGAAGTCGGAAGATAGCCATAGCAACTCAGTAATTAAATAACATAACCACATCGAGTTTGGGCTCATTTCATTCGACTAGATGAGTACTTTGGTGCTAGATAGTAACCAAGGTCTGATGATGATGGAGTTTTAAAAGCTTGTCGCGAGATTTAAGTACCTACTCGTAATTTTAAAAGCAAGTTTTAAAATACCTGCCTATTAAAAATTTTAAACTAAGAAAGTAAATACGAGTACTTAAATCTCGCGACAAGCTTTTAAAACATATAAATTGTGTCAAATATGTTGAATTTGAAATGTTATAAGTTGACAGTAAAGTTATAGTGTAAAAGTTTATTTTTTTCTTTTTATCTCAATTATAAAATTAATTTATAAATTATTATAAAAACTAAATATACGAGTGACAGGCCGTCTATAAAGTTACTTTGTTCCAATACTTTCAGAACAGCCTGTACAGCGTTAGATAATTATGTATTCACATTGACTTATTTATTACTATGTCAATTATGCGTACATTAGGTACATGTGATGTCCCACTACAACAGTTATGTACAATACTACATGCGATTTCGAACAAAGTTCGCTACTATTGAAATTAAATTGTAATTAAATGCACTCTTGTGTAAATATAGGTATAGCTTTACATATCAAATGGTAAACATCAATAAGTTACTTATAAGTAAATTACTAAGTTTCAAATCAATAATGCCAAGTTTTGGTAAATTTGTAAGGATACAAATTCTAAATAGTACATGGCGAATTCTTTTAGTGCAGGCAACGAATCAATATAACAGCCAATTAACAGATTCAGTTTTTTAATTAACAGAATTTTTTTGAATTATAATACGTGTAAGTAATGGGAGCCATTGCGTGTAAGAAATTCACTAGATGGCAATACGTAGGTGTGAGGTCCAACTGCAGCATGATTGGTGAATAACATGTCTGTCAAAGTCACGTCATAAATAACCTTATGAATTTCTCTTCATACGCGTTAACCCCCATTGACTACGGCCTAACATAATGGTTAAAAATCAAAACAACAAAAGTAAATATTTCCAAAATATATTTCATAATACATTCAGACGATCAACTCTTATATCTACAAGTATTTGGAAGACCACTAACAAAATAAGGACACTATCATCAATATCATACATGAATACTTATCATCTAAAATCTTTAAGAGCATGCTTAAACTTTTTAACACAATTACATTGGTCGAACGTTTGTCGTATCGACTAACACACAAAATTGTTGCATCATTTTGTTATAATAGTAGTTTTATGAAAGGAAATATCTGAAAATAGATCAATCACCACATAATATCGATTTGGATAGTTGGATGCTGTTGTTAAATCTTGTGATGTAATAATAATAAAGTTTGATATGTAATGTTTCAAGAACTATGTGATAAATATCAAGAACTTTTAAATGACATTGACTTAGATTTGCAGTTATCACCATCAATCGTCATTGATAAGTAATACGTTATATGCATTTTTCTTTAATTGAAGGTCTTTTAAAGCTTTAATTTACAGTTTAATCTACTAAATAGTTAAAAACACCGAAGAGTTGGTAAATTTTCATTATGGACGATAATATCAGTCATTGCACAAGAATACTACATAAAAAATATGTTTAATATTGTATATAATAAATATCATTCAAAGGCACTGTATTAATTGTATTTTACCAACATGTTTATAATTAAAAAATAATTAAGTATATTTTAATGGAATTAAAAGAATATATTTACAAGATATTATTATCTTGAAACTATCATTAGAGTAGCTCTTAGTTCAAGTAAAAAAAATGATACATTTTTAAAAATTTGACATATTAAAAAGTTGTGTAACTTTCTTGTGAAGTTTTCATAATTGACAATATGGATAAATATAAAGTACTGTAGAATATAAATCATTTCAATAAACATTCGTTGCGAGTGATTAAGTTTTACATTTCACACATGCTCTTTAAACTCTCATCAAAACTATTATTGATATTGTAAGGTAATACATTCTATTATACAAATTAAATTGTAAAGTTAAATCTTTTCGATGATTTAATAATTACAACCAAATCTACAAGTTCTAGCTACTAAAATACTCAAGTATAAATACTATTTCCTGTGAATTAATTGTATAATCCACAAATTGGTTCCCTATTTTAACAATTTTAGCTAATCGATTTATCTACATTTATCTAAATACATGCTTGCAATAAATTCGGATTTGATATTTTAAATATCACGTTTATAATTTACAATAGGCACGGTTTTATATAATATTATGTGTATAAAAATAAAATCTATACACATTTATGCGTAATAATATGTAAAAATTATATATAACAAATTTTAGTTCACTGCTATTAAATTGTGATAATATGTTATTACTGATAAGGCGGTTTGTGACATAACTTCTCAATATATAACTGACCTTGTATTCAATGCAATACGATTAGAAAACTTATACATAAAGTATTTTATTATATAACTACCCACAGTTTTAATACCAAGGCGATGTTGATTGTTTAAGAAAATATAATAACTGCAATTACATAGGTAACTTGTAATTATATAATTTTAGATTAATATAGTGCTTATATAAATATAATAAATAAATACAATTATAACTAAACTAACAACGTATGGAACTTTTTGTATTTCACTAGAGGTTACTATGTGACTGGTCGGCTGGACACATCTCGAATATGTAGGTATATAATTCATATACTAGGTCGTTTTACACAATATCTCTATAAGCTTGGGCGTACCAAGAGGAAGGGCAGGGGAGGGCAATTGTAGTTGAAAATCTATCTATATGTTATGTACATACATGTATTACATACCATTAATTACGATCTATCCAGGATTCTGGCCTTTCGCAATACATAACACCACATGTTTATCCTTCGTATATAAGTATTTGTATGACTATATAGCAAAACAATAAGCGCGTGTAAATATCTAGAACAAAATAATTGATTTATGACTACCTTTTATTTGAAATCTATACTAATATTACAAACCTGAAGAGTTTGTTAGTTTGAACGCGCTAATCTCAGGAACTACTGGTTCCATTTGAACAATTATTTTTGTGTTGGATAGACCATTATTCGATAGGCTTTAAGCTATATACCCTACTAATAGGAGCAAAGAAACAATGGTAAATGTGTAAAAAACGGGGGATAACGCTAGCGAGTAGCTAGTGAGCGAGTATATGAAAATAGACATGTACGGATGTTTTGGCACAAATATCTAACCCCCTCCCCCCCCCCCCCCACACACACACACCACAATATATCCCATCCACAGCCCTAGTTCCTAGCCTTAGGCCCTAGGCCCTAACCCTAGGTCCGCCCTAGCCCTACCTCATGCTCACGCCTGCGGCATCTTGCACTGGCTGCAGGCCTCCATGCCGTCGCTGAACTCCTCGATCTGGAGCGTCATCTCGAAGAAGTTGTACTTCTCGTGCACCAGGTGAGTGGCTTGCTCTAGAACCTTCTGCGGGCTGACTCCGCTTCCTGCGGTGGGAATATTGCAGGATTAGTGAGGTGAAATTGCTCAGTAAATTTGGTAGAGTATATTGGGGAATTGATAATGTTAGATTTTAGACTTTCGCGTTCCATTAAACTAAATATTAGTCTTTATGGGTCTACACGCGTTATTAGGAGTAGCAAATTACATAGCTACTTACTGCGCGACGTTTCGACTGGGTTGCACCAATCGTGGTGGCTCGTGACCACGATTGGTGTAACGTGTAACGTTGTTAGGAGTAGCAATTTGCTACTCCTAATAACGCGTGTAGACCCATAAAGACTAATATTTAATTGATAATGTTGTTTATTAAGGGGGCTTTCACAGTAGGTTACAAAATAATAAAAAATTAATTACCGTAATTATATAATTTTAAACTGTCATGGTTACACACATTAGAAAACTGTAACTGTCCAGGATATTTACCATGTTGTTTTGTTTTAATGAGCTACCGATATTTCGACCGATATGTCTGCCCTTAGACCTACCGTCATTCTCGCAGTCCTACAGTTCACCCGTGATCATGGCGCTTGCAACAGTGCCGAAATACCGGGAGCTCATTAAAACAAAACAACATGGTAAATATCCCGGACAGTTACAGCTTTCTAATTACCGTAATTTTTAATTTAAGGTTTCAGTTTAAAAAAGCACAGATTTCTTACAGGACATGTTTAATTTCTTATACGAATAGGCTAAATATAAAAGGGGTATGCATTATTACATTTAATTTTTTTTTAAACCTTAACTGCATCTAAATTCATTTACTCAGTATCTAAATACAGCAGGTAATTTTTCAGAATATAAGGGATACCCTAATGTATGTGCAGCCTTCCTAACTGTAGGCTGTATAGTTTTGTAGAACTTCCACTGGAGCACAATCTGGAGCATCCTAGGCCGTTGGTCTAGGTCTACGAAGCCTGTGGTCCTAATGTGCAGCCATCCTGGCCGCAAACAGTACTTTTAAAAAAAAATGCACTGGAGAAAATCTGTTGTTTTTTTTTTCCTAACTGACTTACGATGATGGCTTGGAGTAGCCTCGTCATCATCACCGGACTTGCGGGGAGGGGATGACGCTCACCCCTAAACAGTGTGATACGGTATAGCATCAGCGGTGTGGTAGTCATGTTTTCCCTCCCTCCTATGATCCCGGGCTCTTCATGCAGGTGTGAAACGGCATTTAAGCAGGCCTTCAGGGTGAGTGCGAAAGGCTCAATACGATCTATTGTGCCAGTCGACCTCATATTTGGATCTCACTACCGCTTACCATCAGGTGGGGTGAGGTCATCTTGTAAGCCTAATATAAAAATTAGGGGTGAGAGCGCTCCCCCGCAAGCCCGGTGATGATGACAAGGCTCCTCCAAGCCATCATCGTTAGTCAGTTAGGGAAAAAAAAAAACCTAATATAAAAAAAAAGTACTCACGGATGGCGAGATGCGCGGAGAGCGCGGTCTTGTCGAGCGAGAGCGCCCACATGCGCAGGTTGTGGATGCGCACCACGCCCGGCAGCGACAGGAACGTGTTGGCCACGTCCTACACAGACAGACGAATCAAATTATGTTTACATACATAACATACTTACATAAAATCACGCCTTTTTCCCAGAGGGGTAGGCAGAGATCACTTCCAGCGATCCACTTTTCACCTCTGTGGGAAACGTGACGTGACGGGTTGTGGACCACGTCGCCGCCATTCTGCCTTGTGCATTGTTTTAACAAGGTCATTGCGTTCCCACGAGTAGCAAGGATATACTTTTTACGATTAAGTTGTTATAGCGACAACGGAAATACATCATTTGTGATGAAATATCAGCTTTCTAGCTATCATGGTTTATGAGATACAACTTGAAAACAGACGGGCAGACAGAAGGCGGAAGCTTAATAATAGGATCCCATTTTTACCTTTTAGGTACGGTACCATAAAAACAAAATTTTATCTACTGTAGTTTATGAACCCGAGTTACTAACCATCGAGCCAGTTAATGGTACTATAATATATGGTACTTAAAGATAAAAAAAAAAAACAGCTCCATCATACCTGGAAGTCCAGCCCCCTCGGCGAGCCCTCCATCAGCACAAGCAGCGTGTCCTTGATGATGTTGAAGGTCGTGATCAGCACCAGCACGGAGAACAGGAACGTGCACACCGGATCCACCAGGTTCCACTCCGGCTGCAAGGGATAATGAGCTTTAGGTTGTGGGGATAAAGGTGATATTTGGCTGAGTGACACTCCTGGACTGACGACTAAGACTGCTCTGCCAAGAGTGTAACGACGAAGAAGAAGATGTACCAAAGATTTCTTTCTTTGTTTCTACCAAAGGTTCTACCAGAATATCCTAGCGGCCGCTGCAGCACATGCTGAGGCAGAACCTGTTGATCACTTTTACGGCACGTGTGTTTGTTCGTTAAATAATTCAGGTGGGAGACATTTTGTCGACCGATTGCTATTACCACCATACAGCTGCATAAAACCCGCCAAGTGACTCTGGCCTCTCTCGGTCAGGTCGCGTTCCGGGATCAGCACTGTACGAACCGGAGCCAGGGGGGACCATTGTTGCGGCAAGCGCCGGACCAGTGGAGTCTTAGCGGCGGTATTGTGCGGGCGGAGCGGGTCAGCCCGCCGGCCAGGGAGACCCGTAGATACGGTGGTAGGGGGACCTCAATATGGTCTGCTAGCGGCCGCCCGCGACTTTGTCCGCGTATTAATGGGTTTTAGTAGCATGGATATATTAAAAATAGCCTACATGCCTTGTAAAATTTGTTATTTATTAGTTAAAGTTCCGTCAACGTTCTCACATGAAAATCGGTTCAGTCGTTTGAGCGTGAAAGAGTAACAAACATACATCCATACATACAAACTTTCACCTTTATAATATTAGTAAGGATTGTGCCTGTCGACCTCATATTTGGATCTCACTACCGCTTATCATCAGGTGGAGTGAGGTCATCTTGTAAGCTTCATCATCATCATTCTCCTGCCCTGATTATTATTTTTTTAAAAATGATATTGTATGTGATCAATTTTTTTTTCTTTTTTTCTTTCTTCACCTTGAAGTATATAACGATGGCGGCGACGAGCACGCCGAAGCTCTGCAGGAAGTCCCCGAGCACGTGTATGAAGGCGGCGCGCACGTTGATGTTCTCCGCGTGGTGCGCGTGCGCGCGCCCGCCCGAGCTCTCCATGTCCGACTCGCCGTGCTCCTTCTGGAAAACACGAGATGGGTTAGGTACTTAACTGAGACATGTCATCATCAGCCCATATACGTCCTCGCAGCTGGGGCACGGGCCTACCCTAAACTAGGGCGAGGCCGCGAGTCAACCACGCTGGCCAATTGCGGGTTGGTCGACAACACACTGGACCGGATGTGGTACTTAATCCCGCCTAATGGGATAGGAATATGATTCAGTGGCTGTTAAAATGTATTAGTATCAAACGGATATAATAATAATAAGGCCGACGATCTCAATAGAGATCAGCCAACTGCGCAGGACATTTACAGTGCGCAATTGTGCGTGCAAACACAAGTGCACTCTGTATTCTCTCACGCTTACACGTTTATAGGCATAACGTGCTTTTCGAGGCACGGGCGTGCATCCGCTAACTTCCTGACTCCGAACTGAGTAATTCCTTAACAGAAAAACTCTCACAAATTTTGCCCAACCCCAGACTCGAACCGGGGACCTCTCGGTCTATACGCAGCGCTTGCTACCAATAGACCAACGAAGCTGTGTGTTTGAACTGTGTATGTAAATAGTTGTTTATTTGTTGTATGTACGTACCTTGTTGTTGAGCGGCGGGTTGCTGCCGCCGTGGCTGTGTCCGTGTCCGCCGCCGTGGCTATGCCCATGCTGGTGCAGCGTCAGCCCCATGCTGTACAATAACAGAGATAATATTGAATATACTGCACAAAATTACATAATACCGTTCTGCTGAGTCGTAGAATTCGTTTGTACGAGTATTACACACTCCAGAACCTTTAAATAAATAAATAAAATAAATATTACACAACATCACATACATTGATCTGATCCCGTGGTAAGTAGCTTAAGCACTTGTGTTACGGAAATCAGGATCAACAGTGGATACACAAATAAACTTAAATAAATTTAATAATACACCCAGACACGGAACAAATACCGATGTTCGTCACACAAATATTTGTCCCGAGTGGGAATCGAACCCACGACTCTTGGAACCGTAGGTTTTGAACCTGAGTCACTAACCACTGTTGTACCGAGCCAGTCAAACCTTTGAATAGGAACAAAATTACTTCAACAGATAGATACCTGTTCCATCTGTTATTGCTGTAATGTGACATGCAATAAAGAATTTGAATTTAATAACACATTCAAACACGAGACAGACGCAGATGTTCTTTACAATAATCTCAAATAAAGTGTCCTAAATCGAGATGGTATCTATGGCTGGCATACGCCAGAGGACCGGGACTTTTCGAAATGCGCCATAGCTTTGAGCAATCTAAATACATAAATTATTATAGGCGTTGTGTGACCTTGCAACTTCCTAATATGGTAACTTCATTAGCTATTGCTTCAGGCTAATAAACACGTCGTTTTTAGGCGCCATCTATAGGCACTATTCTAATAGGGTATTTGACTATTTTTTTATTTTGATATAGTTGGATGGACCACTCGAACACAAAGACACTGTTGAAAGTATCACTTTGATATCTCGATAACTCGACGAGATATTACAATTTTAATTGCACATTATTTGGACGAGCTCAAAAACGCTCCATACAAACGTCCACAGTAGTGTGACGTCACGCCTAGGAAGTTTGTTCGGCAGGTTCATCAAAAGTTGCGTTTATGGATATGTTTTCATAATGAAAGATGTTACTAATTCTGTTATTTATAAGATGACAACGAAATTTTAAATGATTTTCGCAATTTTGAAATGGACTTGCCCACCCAACTTTAAATGTCTTCTGCTGTCTCATTTCGCCAAACATTTCAGTTTCGATTTCATTAATAATATTGTTTTGCTTAAATCTTACTGATTATCATAAAAATGGCAAACATGACAACCACAGTCAAATACCCTATTGGACTTAAAACCAGTAAACATATTCAAAGCAACTCACACAAGGTTGACAGCGACGCCAACAGCAGAGGTGATGAGCATGACGGTGGCGTCGATCTCGAACTGCTTGTAGATCACTCTCTGGACCGCCATGTAGACTAGGATCCCGGTCACCACCCAGATGAGGAGAACTGAGGTGAGCGCGCCGATCACTTCAGCTCGGTACCAACCGAACGACATCCTGGAAACAAAAAAAAGACGTGTGGCACTCGGGGACTGTCGCGGTATAGCTATTGCATAGCATCGTCCGATTTCGGAGCAGCTCGTCTCGATTCGTGCGAGTTTCGTAGAGTCGTACAATACGTCTAACCGCACGCACACAAACACCGTGCCGAAGTCTAACGAACTGAAACGACGTTAGACGATTGGGGAGCGTGAGGTTTTTTTTTGTTACGGAATTTCTAGATTCGGTCCCCGCGCTCAAGGCCCGCGATAAAAGCTATGCAATAGCTTAATAATACATTAGGTAAGATTAAAAATATTTAAGTATATTTGTACGACCACCAGTGTATGAAAATAAGTTTTACAAGAATAGGTGAAATGCAAAAATTTAGTTTAGTAATAGCTGTTAAGTCGGAGATCTAAGACAGTAGATATATGACAAGACAGAGAAACGAAAGGATTCTAATAAAATGTGAACATTGAAATTGTACAGTTTACACACAAATTAGTAGGTAAAGTAGCAAAACAATTGAACACGAGATTTAAAAACCCCATTTAGGCAGTCTTACCTCTATTCACAATCTAGCATGTTATTAAAATAAACAACGGCTTTGCAAAAGCACATTTACAGATCCTTCAAGTGAATAAGATCAGCATAACTTCGCTGGAAATTGATAAAAGTGCGAGTATTACCTTCTCGTGGCAGGCCGACTCGCCACCCACAGAGAGAACAGCGATATCATGAAGCTAGCGAAGTCTGTGAGCAAGTGCGCCGCGTCCGTCGCGATCGCCAAACTGTTTGATATGTACCCACCTGAAAAAGTATAATAATAAAAAAATAAACGTCACACATCATACATCTAGGGACGTACCAGTTCGTTAAGAAATAGTCATATCATACATTAAATAAACTTTATTTTCGATTAGACTCGTGTGTACATTTTATTTCTGAAAATCTTTCGTTAGTTTTTAAAAGTTATGGGCCAACAAGTGTACTGGGGATTATTAATAAAATTACTAAAGGTAATATTTTTGGCCATTTATATTATATGGATGGATGTTGGAATGTGTTTTCGGTTCGGAATCGGTTGAGATCCAAATATGTTATTTAGGAACATCTTGTATCAAACATCTTTTGACTTTTAAAACATTATTGGCGACTGTACAATACATTGTCATTAGATTCGCAACTGCTAATTGATTAATCGTTACACGCACGACCTGAAAACTCCTACGCGTGTAACCCCGGAAACAAAAACAGTGCAAATTGCACCAAAATAAAAACTCGACATTGGCACCAATGAGTCTTTTATCGAAGCTCGATGCCATTAGCTAAAAAAAAGCATAGAACAATTGACAATCGAACACAACAGCCAAACACACTATTGTCTTAAATCCTTGAGACCTATGACAATCAGATGATCAGCCAACTAGTCGGTCAAGTGGGTCGAGAGGTGAGTGCATAGACATAACCTAATTGTATCTTGGGTCCGAGTTCAATAACAATTGACCATCGGCGTCATCTATTGTGTTATATTAGCGTGTATGTATTATGGGGTTCGGTGGGGAATATGGTTTTGTCATTGGCTCTGCATAAAGCAACTGTATTTAATTTTAAAAATCACTTTATTGTTATTTTTAATGATATTATTTTATATCCATGTTTTAGGTTTATATTATGTATGTATCTATTATGACTGGGTTCGGTGGGATAATTTGAGTCTAGATAAGCAACGTATCGTTATTTTTAAGGACACATTGTAAACTCTTGTTTTGGGTTTCTGTTTAATTACTTCATAGTATTTGCGAACTGAAAAGATGCTAACCACATCCGACTATGTATTTGGAGTAAATAGCAAATCAACTCACCTACAATTTCTCCTATCATGAATATGACACATAATATACTAGCTATGATGAGTTTTCTCCGCGCCCGCTTGTCTATTTCTTCATTTCTTGATCTGTGACAATGTCCTGTGAAAGAAAAACAATTAAAATTTAATGAGCGACTATGTAAAAGTGTCTTATGAAGTTCTGTGAACTTCGTTTTCTATTACATTTACATACATACACACATAAAACCGCGCGTTTTTCCTGCTATGTGCTACGGTCCTGGCACACCAGTATCTAGTAACAGTATCTAGATTCATACAGTAGCAAACCCGTAGCTACTTATTGTCCCACAAATGTTTTGAAAACGCCTTTTTGGATTTCAAGCCAAGCAGCAAGCACAAGTAAAATAATTAGAGGGAAAATAAGTTCAATATTATTTTAAACTGTCATGGTTACACACATTAGAAAACTGAAACTGTCCGGGATATTTACTATGTTATTTTGTTTTAATGAACTCCCGATATTTCGGCACTGTTGCAAGCGCCATGATCACGGGTGAACACGAGTTCACCCGGACAGTTTCAGTTTTCTAAAGTTAAATATTGTTATATTATACGTAACGAGGGAAGTATATAAATCTATAATCCGGGAGGACGATTGATAACTTGTTATTGTAACTACACACAATAGCAGCGACAACATCCTGCATACTAAATAGATATCGTTAGTTAATAGATCACCGGTTCGGGCGATAGTTTAACAAACGGCACATTGTTTAATTGGCTGCTGTACTTCCTGCGCAGGAGTCGTGGTTTCAAGATGTATCCTCTTATACGAAGATTGGAGTTCTACGAATATTGTATATGCGAACGTTGTTGTGATCTTCTATGAATAAAGACTATTGTACTTTGGGGCTAATTTGAGAGCCTCAAAGTGCTGTAATTTGCTCTAAGCGTCTCCGTCTTCATTCTCAATTGTATTTCATCATTATCATCTCTAAGCGTCTCATCTCTCAATCACACGTATTTCATGGTTAATCTTATCTATTCTACTTTGCTTTTTGTCTGACAATGCGTACGAATAGTATAATTTGCCTACTATAATCTTAGCGATTACGATAAACATATTATAAGCTGGTTTCTTTTGCTACTACTTCTATTATTATATTTCTACTAGGGGATATGTTTTCCCTAAGTTCGAATCCGAGATATCGTCGCATTTTCATTCCATATGTGTGTCGATCGATTAATCGACGCTTTACCGGTGAAGGAAAACAACGTGAGGAAACCTACGAAGAATATCTTAGGTTGTGTAGTCAACCAACCGCACTTGGCCAGCGTGGTTGACTAAGGCCTTATCGCTCTAGTTTAGGGTAGGCCCGTGCCCTAGCAGAGGGGATGTATATGGGCTGATGATTACGATGTAGTATTGTGAGATGCAGGCCAGCTCCCCCGCAGGTTAGGGGTGAGAGCCATTCCGCTCCCCCGCAAGTCCGGTGATGACGACAAGGCTATTCCCAGCCATCATCGTAAGTCAGTTAGAAAAAAAAATGTGTTTCAGTACATACTCTCAACTTCCGTGATGCTCCCATTCTGCCTGTCAGGGTCGTCTCCATCGGCCGTGGTCTCGATGACAGCGCAGCAGCCGGTGGATGGGTTCCCGTGGACGCAGAAGATCACCCGCCGCCCCTTCGCAGGGCTGTCTGTTCCGTATGTGGCCTTGCCGTCTTTGAAGCTGGAAGAAATGAAAGGAAGATGTTTACTTGTTTTTCTATTCTAATTAAAATCTTCTTATAAATAAAAATGAATTGCCGTTCGTTAGTCTGACTAAAACTCGAGAACGCCTGGACCGATTTAGTTAATTTTGGTTTTAAAATGTTCGTCGTAGTCCAGGGAAGGTTTATAGTATTGGCGGTATGAAATTCGCCGGGACCACTAGTAAATATTAAATATCTGGGACATTTCTATCCACCCATGGTCATCTGACCCCACAAACACCAATGTTCAACACACTAATATTTGTCCCGAGTGGTAATCGAACTCACGACTCTTGGTACTGCAAGCCAGGGTCACTAACCACTGAGTAAGTCTAATCAGTAATAAATCATTTTAATTAGACAGCTAGAATAGTGATGGATATGAACAACTGCCACCTCTATGACCTAAAAAGGGCCGTCTTTAACCTTTTGGAGGCGCTGAGCATATTTTTTTATTGCATTGTTTGCCTTATTCTAAAGAGGGGCCACCAATTAAATCGTTAGAGCTTTTTTTATCCTTTTTTTTGCAACTTCAAATTCATAACAAACTTATTATGAATTTGGAGTTTTTGGAAAATTCGAATTGGCCGATTACGATTTGTTACATGATATTCGGTTAAAGAGAATAACTATCTAGTTTCAATCCGGAGATTAAATACATAAATTGATTGCAAAGCCGTATACAATACAAGCAATTTATTTTCATTATAACAACCTTACGCTAATATAATATTAAACTGACAACATGTCCCATTCATTAATAATATTTATATTTAGTCTACAGATTCGATCAAACCAAATGCCTTTCAAATTTCACTACCCGAGATGTAGAGCTAGTGTCGGCCATTCATTAGTCCACTAACATGTTTCGACGTCTGTCGACCAGTGGGCCAGTGGGTCTCTTGATCAAGCACGTGTCAAGGTTACACCAGTTATGGAAATATCTTGATCCGAATGCGAAATATAACAGCAACACAACATGGAGGAGAAACAGCTTAATAAATTACAGATTAGATGTCAACTAGGGTAGGGACTACACTGTTAAAAACAGTATTAGCTTTTCGCTGATGAACTCTATTTTTTATTTCGTAAGAGGGTGCTCAATGCAGCATATAATATGTTTATTTTCGTAAAATACTGTTAAATTTTCTTCACCGTAGTATCCTTTATTTACGATTAAAAAAAATACATAACACAAAACAACAAAACATACAGGTGTACAGTACCAGGGACTGGACCGCACCGGCTTTATTAGGTCCCCGATTACATTTTATGTACACGTTTTTATAATGTTAATTTTATATCGGGCGTTTGAGAGATATTACTCGAAACTTTACGACTTCAAGAAAATAAGCAGGTTCTCAATTCGTCAGTGTGTATTTCTTAATGTATGTTCACCAATCTAATTTTATATCGGATGTTCTTAAAACAATTTGAATTAAAGATTTGAGACACATTTCGGATAATTACAATCAACTACTAGAAACATAATATCGTACTGGTAAAGCAAAATTGTTATAAATATTCACAAAGCAAATAGATAGGCTTGAACTGAATAAACATGATGTACATTTTTGGATGGATTTACTTGTTAAGTACGCACGCCTGACGACTATAAATCGGTGTTTTATTTACAAATAAGACCTTGCAGGACGATAAATTATGACGCTGTGGCGACGTTGTGTTAATGCTACATAGGACCCACCTTATGTATAGTCTCACAATATAAATACACAATTCAAAGGAAACTTCTGTACCGGATGTTCCAGCATGAATGGTCCAAGAATGTTCATTTTCATCATCGTCATCTTCATTCCTGTCCACTCCTGGACATAGGTCTCCCCAAATTCATGCCACTACTGTTTTTGACTACTCGCATCCAGCTGAGGGTGCCCTATACTATATAATTAGTCCGTTATTTAGATTATTTAAAAATATTGTCTCCGTATTTTTTATTTTGTTTCACGAACAAGAAATGATGAAGATATAGTGCTTGTTTCGTATGACGTCACGTTATAGTACAATTTTTGCGTAAGCAAGACGTCACAAGCCCCCACTCCAGAAGTTTGATAAGCTATAATTTTGTAATTTTTCAATCAATTGAAAAACAAAAAAATAAATGTCCCTTATTTTTGCATAAACTAACTTACGGACTAAATAGAATAATAAGATTTTGACCCAGTCGTCACGCCTATTAACAGAAGGGCCTAAGCAAGGCCTTCTAACATATCGTAAATAACCTAAAAATCCAGTTTTATTTGTAACCGTCAAAATTCGATCTGATAAGATAGGATATATGTAATTAAAACATTAATAAAATAGCAATAACCTTTAAATCTATATCCTATGATTATAATTATTATCCTTAAAACCATAGGAAGGCCGTAGTCTAAAGGTTTACTACTCCTGTGTAACTTTAAAGAATACTTCTTACTCTATTAGAAAATCGACATTGATGTAATACGGATAAGGTCCAAAGTTAATACTATACAATCCTTGTCGGTAACAAGGCAATTTGTGCACACACGTGCTACCATTTTGTGCATCAGTTGTAAAATGCATAATGCATTATGATTGGCCATCCAACCGGTACGTAAACAACTACATAGATTAACTGCATTTAGGACATAATGCATACATACGCTGATAGCTAAATAGCGGTTGCATATCTCGTTAGAAGAAGTTTAGTAGTCGTTAGAAGAATGCGTTAAGCAAATAGGGGTTAAGATGTCAGTATTCGACCTACCTCTTCTTATCTAACTTTTTAGCCCCCTTTCTTCATAATGTCTTTCGGACAAGCGTACGGTCAATAGGATTCTAGTCAACTAGCCTAACTTCTGGGGGCGTATCACGACCTCTTAATTCCAGTTAGTTTAACATTGGGCATCTACTATCTTCGTGTTTCTGGTACACTTAGTTGTGCGCTATGGTGGTGGAATCATATAACCCCTTTATAGTCAACTAGCTTTCCGTCCGCGTAGAGACGTTACGGTAAAACATTACTTCCTTTTAGTGCAGTCGGTTAAAAAGTAGCCTATAACCTTTTCTAGGCTCTGGACTGTATCTGTACCAAATTTCATTTAAATCGGTCCAGTACTCTATGCGTGAAAGCGTAACAGACAGACAGAGTTAATTTCGGATTTATAATATTAGTAAGGATGTAAATTTAAAAAATAAGTGTATTAATAACAGCTCTTTATCATATACCTACCGATGCCGATTTTTAAACTGACTGAAATTAAGAGATCGTGATATGCCATAAGTTAGGCTGGGTATTGCTAGAATCCTATTGAACGTAACTAAATAGAATAATAAGATTTTGACCCAGTCGTCACGCCTATTAACAGAAGGGCCTAAGCAAGGCCTAAGCTAAAACTAAGCTAACCGCCGATGCCTGTTTACATTACGCCAATAAAGTTTACTAAAAAATATAATACTAATATGCCCCTGATTATATTTGTAGCAATAAATGGCTAATATTAGCACTTATCTTAAGATATACTGGCTATTTCATGTCGAGCGAATTGATCAATTATTCGCCCTTTACAGAAATGATCGTATCCGAGGTACACTACCGTAGATAACCGTATCAATCGTGTAATTAGACACCAATTACCAATTATTACCGTGTTGCTGATACCGCCCAAGGTGATATAGTGAACAATTCAACATTATCTTGTTACCTTATCATACATTGTAATATCAATTTAATATGCCAAATGATAAGAGGTAAGTATTTAATAGGAAACATCAAGAAGTCTGCGAGATAAAGTGACAATTTAACTAAACAATGCGTTTCTTTATATTGCGCCTTTCTTTTTAACTACGAACTTGCAAATAGAAAGGAGTGGATTTTGTATGAAAAATACCACGGCCGTAGGGTTTTTAGGATGGTATAAATATGGATTATATGTATATCAATCAATACATAGTATAAAACAAAGTCGTTTTCGCTGTATGTCCGTATGCATGCTTAGATCTTTAAAACTACGCAACGGATTTTGATGCGGATATTTTTAATAGATAGAGTGATTCTTAAGGAAGGTTTGTATGTAAAATTTACCCGAAGCGAAGCGAGGGCGGGTCACTAGTATATTATATACTATCACTTAAAAGGTTACATGCCTTATAATTCTGATAATATTATTAGCCCAGTTTAATACACAATACGTGTAATATAAATAATAGTTTTACTGTAAATATATTATTATTACACGATCAAGCAAACAATGATTGCATGCTTCATATTTTTGAAGGTCTCGATATAAATCAGTAGTATACCTATAATATTATTGTTACAGAAATTTATATAAAATAAACAAATACATGTTTAGATAATTGCCTAAACGTACGTACATTTAATATGACGTATTTTCCGTGAGATTTGTGTCACTTGATTTCATTATCCATGCCACAATAAATTATAATTACGTAGGTTTTAGACTTTCGCGTTCCATTACACTAAATTCATTCAATAAATCCATGATTGGTGTAACCCAGTCGAAACGTTGGGCAGTAAGTAAATGTATTTGCCACTCCTAATACATTGTGTAGACCCATAAAGACTAATATTTAAATTAAAATAATACCACTGTAGTAGATTTCCTGACTATGGTGGGCTTTATTATTCTAATACATAAACCGTTAATACTAAAATGTTGGGGATAGATAAAAATATAGATAGATAATTAAAAAAAAAGATAGTACTAGGTAGTATTTGCGATTACCCTTTATACACATACAAGACAATGAAAGATCTCTTCATCATAGAATAATTACTCATAGATATGCCTTTAAGCCGTTCGCAAACAGTACCAGTCACAGGGCGCTACCGTTAAGTGTCTAGTCAAGTACTATGTTGGTACTTAACTAAACACTCGTGTTTGAACAGTTAAATAAATACAAAGACACATTATTTACCAATATCTAGAACTATGGGATTTTCATAGGGTCGTTAGGCTACTTGGGGTCTGTTTTAAACTCGACTGACGAGGAAAAGAGAGTAATGTTTTCAAGTGAGTACTGGCATATATGTGGGTATGTAAGCCCATTTCTATGGCACGCCCTACAATCTGAAATACTTGACAGATTTTGATTAATGTGGAGTTTTATAACTTTAGAAAGCAACATTTTTCTATACCATGAATTAAGTTGTTTATCTAATGTTACAATTTTAAAGATTGTTAAGCATCATTAAAAAAAGATAACACCTTAAAGATAGCTGGTATAACCAGTAAGCCGGCACCAAAACTGGTTTATTTTAGCTTTTCCTTTTAGAAAAATTCGACACCGAAGATTCTGCGATCTGCATCCTCTGAGCATTACACCATCTGGTGAATATATTATAGTTTTTTAACACACTGAGTTAACGGTTACATATTACATGTATATGTACTTGTGTTTAGTAAAATCAACATTAAAAGTTTACATAGACCTTTATTATCAAACCTAACTTGTGAATTGTTAACTAATATTGTAATATATGTACATGGTATTATGTACCGGGTTTAACTTTTGAGTAATATACGCTTTCTACCATAAATATTACATTTAGTAATATCACCAAATAATGATATCAAACGTTATTATGGTGATATTTCACTATAATATTTTAAATAAGTGACCATCAGCTTTACTGTGCCCTCTCTACACAATACTTCATAGGTATAAGGTATCCGTCCATTGCATATCAGAATCAATTAATAGTTGCAGTATGGTTACTTCATAAATTCGCCGGCACATGCAACCCGCCATAGTTTAATCAATGCACACAACCGTCATTCATCACTAGACATAGTTTTAACCTAATGAAGAGTATGGGCTAGTGATTTTTTTTTCCTAACTGACAACGATGATGGCTACTCCATAGCCTTGTCATACAGTTCGCGGCCGAAAATTAATGGTAAACAATCAAGTGTATCATAAAACGAAGTCTTTCAAGTGTCCGAAATTCATGTTATCTTATATTGACATGGTGTGATGATAGTTAATGTGTTGTAGAGCCCGCCTTCGCGATTGAAACTGATAAGACACCTCCTTATCATAACAGGTATTTGTATCAGTAGCTCTGATAAATATCACTTTAAAATATAATTTTATTTTGTGCACTTTTAGCGTATATTGACCGCAATTTAACCTATTATAAAACTTTTTACCATTTAATACGCAGGTAATTTTTTTTGTACTTGCCATGAAATTCGGTTACAATAGTTTCAACCCAATTTAAAAATACATTGCGCTTAATTCAAGTCTTCTAGAAACTCCTACCGTAACCGTACATGTATTTTCTGTGTTGATAAACATAGGATGAGAATATAATATTGATTTACTTTATGAAGGACTAGTTGTAAGAGATTATACGCAATTTCCCTCACACACGTGGCTTTTAACCCTACAAGGCACCCAGTGCCATATGTGGAACATCTATTTTTTATCGTTCCTACAGCTACAAAATATGAATACCGCCAACTTTTGACATCTTAAAAGAAACTTTAGATATGCAGCATCGTTGTAATACAGCCTATTATAATTAGATGTCGTGATTTTTTTTGTTATTGAGGTTTTCGTATGAAATTTGAATAAAAGTGTAACGTTAGCCGTTCGTGTGAATTCAAAAATCTATAAAAATTACTTACTGAATAGTTCTGAGTTCGAAAAAAATCTTTTGTACTGTAACAATTGTATATTTTGCAAAGGTAAGTTGTTTTTTTATATAACTGAAGTTTACCTATTAGTAAATCATAATTTTATCTCTGTTCCACTTCCGGTACATTGAGCTTTGACGCTTGTTTAACAACTACATACTTATGGAAACTTGTCTTCTGAATACTTAGATTTTATTGCAGATTATGGTGTAAAGAATATTGGGTAATGAAGATATTGAAGATTTATTGAACAATTCTTCTTGAAGTGAAGATAAAGACGATTATTCTGATGCTGATGGTGATGAAGACATTGAGAAAATTCAGTCTATCCAACATTTTTTATCTGAATCACTCAGTGACGTGAAAACTTCATTATCGCCGCTGAGGCATCAGTGTTCATCTCCTGCCAACGAGGTTGTCATGGATATTGACAATCGTCAGCCAGAAGCAATAGACCCTCAGCCTATCAGGCGAGCACATCAGGAGGGAATTTAGTGACAACTACAGGTACTATAAGACAATCTCGGGCACGTAGACGATCATTGACTATGAGTAACGCTATTTTCTCGTATAACTAGAATCCCTGACACTGTGACTGTCACCAAAATAAAAAAAAAACAACGTTTCAATCCCCTTTTTTTTCAGAAATTCTAATTCCATTCAGCAGAAAATGGTTTCTGAGTTTATTTTACCATCTTCTAGATGTTACTCTTATCAATAGCTGGTTATTGTACAGAAGAGTTGGGGAGCAGCAGCATACGCTAACGCCATTGCAACTGAAAGACTTCAAATTTGAAATAGGAAAAAGTTGATCATTATAATATATAGTACCTATATATGATTATAATCAAAAGTACCCGTAATCGAGCATTAATGAAGTGGTTGATGGATATGGATGAAGCGAAAGTGGTGTGCCAGGATCGTACCACATGGCAGGAAATGATATTTGCCTTCTTCTCTGGGAAAAAGGCGTGTTTTTATGTATGTAGGTATGTAAAAAGTTTATGCATGTTTGGGCCATCCATTTACAAAAAGAGAGGTAGTCCATGTTTATCTGATGAAATTCAAAAAAGAAGGAAAAATCCTAATACAGCAGAACTGCCTCCTCGTGATGTCAGATAAGATGGATTTTAAAATTTACCTATTTGGGACGAAAAAGACAATGATACAAATATCCTGGTTGCAAAGAAAAAACCTTCATATCTTATGGAAAATTCCGAATAGAACTTTGCTTGAATAAAGGACTAAACTATTTTTGGAAATACCAGCAATAGGTATTTTTAATAGAAAATACATTATTTGTTATATAATTGCTCACTATAAGTCACTTATTTTAAAAAAAAATCAAACAGGAAAGTGTTTATAAAACAATTCAATTGTTCTAGTTTATTACTAAAAAGTATAGAAGGCTCAGTGTACCATATATGGAACTGCAATAAAAACTGGATTTATATGAAAATTATTGTTGTTTTATTTTTTTTATTATTTTTCCCTGACTTCTAATCACTAACTAAATCATATATATTTTTTTCGCCGCTCAAAAAAAAATTGAGCCTTCTAGGGTTAATACATAATAATATGCGTTATGCAATGCAAAAAACACACGACTTTATAATCAATCTCATAAACTTCATAAATAAATAGCAAGAAAACACCACAAATCATTGAGAATTTGCTCATATAAATAGGCTAAAACAATCGACAAAAGTAGCGCTACCATGAGTTTAAAAGTTACGGACTCGATATCGCCTACATAAATGTCTATGAAAAACTTGTACAGCGCCCCTGGTGGTTACGCTAAGAACTAAAATCGGTCGTATGAAAAAAAACAACTCGTTGGTTTTTTAACGTACGTAAGTTGTCGATAGCCAACTCATGGTACCGCTAAAGGTTGTTTCGAAAACATTAATTGTTTTCATTAGAGCATTTTTAAAACCCAGCATTAACTCTAAAGAAAAAACCTTAAGCCATTAATATATGTACGATTGTTTGACGCTACAACGGTGAATGAAACCATCGTGAGGAAACCTGCAAAATCTATGAAGAAATTCTAAGGTTGTGTAGTCGACCAACCCGCATTTGGGCAGGGTGGTTGACTAAGGCCTGATCGTCCTAGTTTAATGTAGGCCAGTACCCCAGCAGTGGGTACGTATGGGCTGATGATGATGATGATTTAGTGGTATGAAGTTCAATTTTCATAACACGTGAACGTCTAACACGTGACTAGTTTAAATACAGTGACACAGAAGCTCAAAATGGCTACGTAATTAGCAAAAAGCACAAACAAGTAGGAATTCTCTTGTAAATGACATTCCGAGTAAAGCAGTGTCAATCATCTATTTTTCCTACCTTTCCTGTTTGCGGTTCGCATTCAAACGACCACTACGTACATGGATAAAGCACATATTTAATTTGGAGAGGCGTAACTATGTTACCAGTTACACTTATATGTATAGGATTAGATACGGTTGAATACCTGCATGAAAAAATGTTTCAGCGACATTGGTATTTATCATAATGTACACCATTACAAAGTCAGAGTTGTACATGTACAAATAGACAACACTTCTTGGAAACTGAGATGTTATAAATTATGTAGTAGAACATGAAACAGCTGCCTATAAAGTTATCTTTTTACATGTACTATAAAATATGAACAAGTACGTCACATCTTGATCTATCATGACCCTATTTGGTAATTTTTTTTTATTGACCTTTCTTCACATCTTGAAGAAAAGTCAAATCAAAAGTACCCTCATCCGACGAGCGTGCATGACGAGGTTGATGGACGTAGAAGAAGCGAAGGTGGTGGTACCAGGACTGTAGCACATGGCAGGAAGTGATCTCTGCCTACCCCTCTGGGAAAAAGGCGTCATTCTTCATTCTATGTATGTATAAAAACATATTTTGCTAGTAAGTAAGTCATGAAGTGATTGCGATTCAACCGCTAATTATTTACTGTACGCAACATTAAACAGTACAGTACATACGTATGACAATACTGGAATGTGCCTTAAACTTTATTATGGAAAAATACAAGTAGGCACATATGATAACGTAATTATACGACAAAAATACTCTGCCGGTAAATTTGCCGACGAATACCTGCCTTGCAAATAAATGTGTTTCTGCATCGCTTGCAACCATTCTTTGCTGTCGTCTGATTTAATTACACGTGCACTCGTATACAAATAGAGTGTTCATTGCCACGTTCTATGTAAAGTAATCTAACCCTGTCTCGTTATCTTGTTATCTAGTACAGGTGTCCTTAATATTGAGGGTCGCGGTAATATGGGTACTATGGGTAGGGTATATAGTGATGTATTAGGATTTTAGGGTCTATGTGTAAGAAATCCACACACATTACTTATAACACCTTCATGCCTTATGACCCTAGTTTTCGTTATAAAAGGATGACTTATTAAGCGAGGCGTAAAAGCGTCGATGGCCGAGCGGTTTAGGTCGTTGCTTGCCATGCGAGAGGTCGCCAGTTCAAACCCCGCCGCGTACAGTGGTACGCGGCGGAAACACAGTGGTGTTTCTTAAATTTGAAATTCATATGTGTATGATTCTTCGACACTTTGAAGGTAAAGGAAAAAATCAAATTCTTAGGTTGTGTAGTCAGTCAACCTGCACTTGGCCAGCATGGTTGACTAAGGCCTCATCGCCCTAATTTAAGGTACGCCCCTGCCCCAGCGGTGGGGACGTGTATAATAATGATGATGATTTAGCGAGGAGTTAGTAAATTATAAGGTACCTATGATATATAACAAACTACGTACATAAATTGTAGAACCATCGGTCTAGATTCATTCTCATTATCAGTTGTTTACTGAATCTTCTCTAATAGAGCTGATTCGATTATAAGATAGTTATTTAGATTGGAATATATCACTATCACTACATAGTATAAAACCCACCCCAATATAGGTATCCCTATGTATGCTTAAATTTTAACGATGCAACGGACTTCGCGGAAACGGATAGAGGGATTCAGGGGATTTCATGTTCACCCGAATCGAGGGCGGGTCACTAGTTAGGATAATAAATTCAAATTTGTACGGTACGTGTTCTGAACAAAAACTGTCAACATCTACTGTAAGAAAAATTTTATAATATTTACTTACAGCAACAGCGGCTTCGTATCTTCCGTCATTTTATCTATCTCTATTTGCACTTATCTTTCACAGAAAACTAGTATCATACACAATGATAAACACAGGTCACAGTATTCACCCCTGAGTGACAGCGCTAGTCCAGAGGGTTGGGCGCTAGCTATGGTGTCACTAGGCCGCCGACGCACCGACTAATATAAAACGTGTGGCAGTTATCATGGGCTGTACTATCTTGCACTAACGCACGATACAAATGTGTTGATAACACCCATGTGCAAATACTACCGGGCCAAAGATAAACCGCCAATAAGTGTAGTAAATCGTCGGGTGCGTCTGTTTGACCCGACCGATTAAGATTTGTGATTAGTTTATGAAGCTATTTATTGATTACGACGAGTCGGCACTTGAAACCTAACGCTTTTGTTTATTCAACACTAAATATTGCTTAGCCTTCTATATGGCAACGTGTTTGTTCAGGTTTAATGAAATAAGTAAACATAAAATGAAAGTAAACTTTTATGACTATTTGGCATGTTGTATGTGCGAAATCAAAATTGCTTTTGACTTGTTTTGTAAATTCACCGGTCAGGTCGGGTCAGGGGATACCAGTCACAACTATCTGTCCGGTGGTTGGTGATCGGTATACGGGTAAGCGACCCCGGCTCCTCGAGCTACTATCGACTCAGTCCAAATCATCCGAGGCGATAGTATCCTTCCTCCCCTTTTCCTTCCCCCGTCATATATCCTTGCTACGCGTGGGAACGCAATGACTTTGTTAAAACAATGCACACGGCAGAATGGCGGCGACGTGGTCCACAACCCGTCACGTCACGTTTCCCACGAGGTGAAAAGTGGATCGCTGGAAGTGATCTCTGCCTACCCCTCTGGGAAAAAGGCGTGATTTTATGTATGTATGTTGTAAATACACTAAAATAATCTCAAAAGAGATAACTACACAATTGACGCTTAAATACATCTATCATTTATGTCAAAATCATCAAAAATCAGAGGCTGAGATAATAGTTTGATGACGAGTCATTGTAAAGGCCATTGAATGGTTGGTAAATGGGATCTTCCTGAAACATGTCAATGAACTGAATATTGTAAAACGCTTGATGTAGTCGCATTATCGACGTTTCATTCTTCTTCTTATGAGATTTAAAATTGATGAATATTATTAGCTCTTCTTTGCTTGTACAAAATGTGTCAAAAAATATCTGTGCCCAAAAACGAATAGCTCAACTTTGGTTTTACTTATAAACCAAGCCAACCAAACAAGTTGATGACAGAATAAAGATTGAAAAAAATCAAAAATACCGAATTGTAAGTAAGGGGAGCAGCCAGGCAAACATTGCCAGGACCGGAACCAATATGATATGCAAATGTTTATACAACGTATCGGACGGGCCACCGCAAATAAACAAAATAGCCGTGAAGAGACGACCATCGGACGCGGACTGCGAGATTTTACATTTAAAACGAATCAGTAATCCTAGGCCGTAACTACTTATTGTTCGCTTTGCACGGATATAATGTATTACCTATTGCTAAGTCTAGTTTGCACACGCATTCATTTCTGTATGACGGCATTATTTACTGGAGTGCTGAAAACTAGCAATGGCCTTTTCGCGAGGATATTTTAATTTTGAAATTCCTGCTCTACATTTATGCCCGCTCACACGCCTACGTCTTTTTGTAGAACCCCATTTCCTAACTACCTCATCATCGAAGATACACTCAACAAGACCGAAAGACAAAATTTACGAAGTTCTAGGTATATCAAAAGTACAAAATTTACGAAGTTCTATATCAAAAGTACAAGTATCTGCAACAGTACATTTGTTCGAAAGGCAAATAAAATCATCTATTCAATTTTTTTATTTTTTTTATTGAGCCTGTTCTGTCCTACTGCTGGGCAAAGGCCTCCCCTAACTCACTCCAAAGCTGCCGATTTTCGGCCAAGACCCACCAGTTCCTCTCATGGGCATCTAGGTCATCTCGCCATCTCTTCTTCGGCCTACGTCTTTGACGATGACCGTCGAGTGGTTGCCATTGAGTGACCATTTTAGCCCACCTCTCCGGGTTTATCCGGCAGACTACTATTCAAATATTCAGGTTTTATCAAACAATCAACCACACGTAAATAATTATCTAAATCAAAGTATTGCAAAAGTGATTATTACATCTTAATCTTGATAGGTAGGTACATACATCTATGAAGTGGCTCATGAGTAAAAAAGCCCGTTAGTCAAATGGATTCTCGATGAAAAGGCAGTTGGGAAATGGGTTTCGACAAAAATACCTTCGAAGACACCCTAATAAATATCGCATATTGCAATTTTCAGATTGATTTCCTTTCAACCAATCTCATCCACATTCTAGGGTGAATAAATGTCCCGACGATTTCTATGCATCGACTACACACGTGGTAATAGTTCGTATATTCCACTTAACTTGTATGTAGGTATGTTTAACCTTTCCCATTCATCCATTATATTGCCTGTCTATTGCTACTAAGATTTGTTTGATACCCACGTCGTCGACAAAATAGTTTTTCTATGAATTTTCTCACTCGACAATGGAAGATCCATTTCCAACTAATGTAGTTCCCAGAATTATTTACTTTTTAATATGCTTTGCCCATCTAACTATTGATTGCTAATAATATCTATGAGGTTTGTCTACCACTTTAAAAAGTACTGATAAAACGATGTAGGTACTTACCTAATTAGGTATGCTCAGAAACCAAAACAATTATTAATTAATTAGTGGTTAATAATACAATTAACTTAAATTAGCCATAGTTAATAAAGGCGTCACATTATTAACTGTAGTGTTTTTTTAAGGAAATAACAATAAATATTTATGATATTATTTTATGTAGGTACCTATTTTGATTACATATTCTACTTTACAAGTTTTTGTCAATACTTTTTTAATACAGAACTATGATTAATACCAGCACTCTTTGTACTTTAGGATTGTTTCAATGAATGTGAAGTTCCTTAAAATGTATAATAAACTGATTGTTAAAGTATTACTTTATTTTAACAATAAAATTATGTAATATATTATAAAATTTCCATTGAGAGTATTTCCCTTGATCAAAGATGGGGGGATAAATAGATCATAATGTTTTTTACAGGTACATTTATGATAAGAATTGATAAGAATCCGGCAACGCTATCCTATACTTTAAAGGTTCAACAAACTTACTGACCATCCTTATCTCAAATTTAAACATAAATAAATATTGAAGACTAAATCAATGAAAGATTAGAAAACAGATAAAATAATCAGATTTTTACGGAATGCATTTCATTTAGAAATTTAAAAATGATTTCCGTAGAAACAATAATTGTTGGATTGGATTATTTGACTTCTAATCATACTTTTATTCTATTTATAAATATTTTATTCCGATTTAAAGAAATGATACTACGGACAGCTACTTTGCTGACACTGTTTTGTAATAAGGTCATAAAACAGAGAAAAAAATTTACCTCTCATAAAAAAACGCATCCTTTTTTTAAAAATATTGTGATTATTTGTCTACATACAATTTATTATACATAAAAATATTTATTAAATAGCCAGAAGAATGTTAAACATAGTCATTGCGCTTTCTTATCAATGATTTTGGGATTGTAACAAATATGAGTTCATATCGATGAATCTGTGTCATTCATATGAATGAATAAAGTCAATACAGGGAGACACAGATTGAATGTGAGAATAAATCTGTGAGTTTATTGTTTTGAAAAAGTAATATTTTAAGAATTTTGAAAATTTCAGGAGGACAGTTAAAACATTATTTTATACCTAACCTACATTTTTGGTAGGTAGGCAACGAAATTATAACAGGACCTTGTCAATTTAACCTTAAGTAATTAAGTTATTATTATTTATAGTAAGTAATTAATAGATTCCACTGGTTTAATTTTATTAGTTTGTTTTAAATCCACAGACAACAATTATAAAGCAGTTTTATAATTAAAGTTTACCTTAACCTAATGAGAGTAAACCAAATAAAAATAATAAATATTATTATTACATTAGTTTTAAACAAGGTGGGTAATCAGCCTTGATATTACTATTATTTTATTGTTGTACTACTGTACTGTACTACTTAATAAGTTATTAAAACTTTTATTAAGAACAAGCTATGAGTAGATATTCCAAACCCAACCAAAAGTTGTAATGTTTATAGAGTTTAACTATAGATGTCTCATTGATTAGATTCAGGCTAAAGTTTTTATAAACTAGATAAACCAAATTAATAAGAAAAGCTTTATGTTGCAAAAAGAAAACAAATCGGTGGTTTTCAAATGTTTTAGAAAGTTATCAACTCAGCAACTTGGAAACTTTTTGGTCAGAGAGGGTAGTTCACACATAGTTTCTAAATTAATTTCAGAGGGTAGGTAAATTACTTCATTTGGATTAGGTAATTATTATTAACTTAATTATACTTGTAGTACAGTAAACAAGTGAGGCCTAAAGTAGGTTCATTTATACTATTCAGAAATCGCGCGGTTACAAAATGTAATTATTCATTCCCTCTAATAAAATATTCACTGAGCGCAGTCCTAACCACGCCAGTCAAAGGTCAACCAGGTGAAAATGGATCACCACTCCGTACGAAGCATAAGGGACTAATCGCTACACTCACCCGTTGGCCTTCCCCTGCGAGTCCTGTGCCATCATCTTGTTCTGCACCAAGCACCCAGGAGTCTCAGACTTGTCCGCTATATGGTGGGTCTCCACATCCTCAAGTATCGCCACCCGATCCGCGTTCGACTGATTCAATTTATCACTAGACAAACTCTTCGATCTATACCTACTATTTAACGGAGCGAAACTCTTATCAGAAAACGCACTCAAACCGTTCATTTTCGCGTCATTTTGGCATTTATCGCTAATTATTTTTGATGACATCTCGCACCAAACAAATACCGCGCGTACGTCAGTGCAATGATAGCTGTCAATCTCGGCTGCGCGGTCCGAACTGGCTCTACGAGGCGCGAACCAAACGTTTTGCCACTGTCGGACAAACAAAAACAAGCGACCCGATTCGCGACGCCTCTCCTCGCTATTGTGTTCAGGATCGCAACGGTGATATTTCAACTGGCCGAGTAATACTCTGCATTAAACCGCGGGCCTATTGAATTGTTTACTTATTTATTATTCTGTCGTTTTTTGCATTATTCGGAAACAAATACAAAAACTAAACTGATTCCTTTGTATAAGTGGCATTATAGCAAGAAAACAATAAATAATTTTATTAATAGTAGTTTTCTTACTTTATAAACAGCAAGGGAAAGAAATGAGGAAATCGTTATAGATTTAGATAAAAACATGCGTAGGCACGTGAACAAAAAACTTAGGAAGAAGAATCGGAACGAAACAAACTTTACATTTAACAGGGCCGGATTAGGGACGATAAGAATGAAAAGGGAGTTTAACGCGGGAATCGGGCTAGTAATAGTAGATGTGTTATGTACTATTTTAATTTTTTTGTAGCCATTATTATGCTATTATGGTGAAATTAGTGTCATTCTATAATTGAAGAATGTTATACAAATAATTTGTCTTGCAACTCCATATTTTGATTAAAAATTAAAGGCTTTGTTTTCGCAATGACTTATGCAATCTTTGATTTGATAACAACTACTCGTCCGTGGGAATTATAATGCGACTGGTGGTATGGTAACACGTTGTTTCCGAGGTTGGACACTTGACCTCAAATTAAACGTGATTTGTAAACGTAAAAGTTTTATACCTAGATGTAGCTATTTCAAGCATTAAGTAAACCTCATTTTTAAATTTGACATCCGTACATATTATGATCATTGAATGTCAACATTGTCATTGATTAGGCGGCTTTGTAAAAATTCGCTACATTAAAAAAATACTTGTTCTCATTCGTTGAGACAACGAAAAGTACCTGACTTATCAAATACAATTTAATAAAACCTTAACGCCTGTAGTTCAAATTAGTGGCATCTTATTTTAGTAATGCACATCTGGAAGCAATATTTGTGTATTAGCTACGTGTATAAGGACTGTTTTTATATTACTCAAGGAGTTACTCTTTTGATACTTCAGTGGATTATCTAATTAACTACGTTTTTTTAGTAGTGCGTATTATTGATTACTTATAACCGGGTCATAATTCATGTGAATAAAACAAAAAAAATTAAGGCTTGTTTTTACTTACAATCAACGAGATATCCTATATTTATGTTGTAATTTTGTCTATGGAGTGCCGTTACCCTAGTCTGGAGGAAATAGAGTATGTGGGACTCCCCCATTGCTAAATACTCGGCTTATGCCAGCCGCTTTCTTGAGCATGACTTTGGAGCCCAGGGATATACCCACTAAAACTAGAAACACAACCAGTGCTCTTAATGGAAGCACATTAGAAAAGTTAAACCGTGCTACCATGCTGCCACCGCGATGCTTAAAAACCCATGATAAAACCCTGATGATTGGCTAGGAGTAGAGCCATTGTAGGGGCTTTTGATCAATCTGCGGAAAATTGTTTGTAATCTGAATTGTAACTGTGTATTTTAACATGTTATATTATCAATTATTGACTTAATCCACTTGAAATGATCTATTATTATCATCATTAAATAAAGCGTAGGTTACTTACCTTGCCTATCATGTGGACTCGATTCAGTTATTTTAACAGGCAAGTAAATAAATGTAGATTATTAAACAAAAGATGGGTACTTCTTAATAATTACAGTTTGTTTTGATTTTTAAAGGTTTACCTATACCACAGATAATATAGATAGATATACCTATACAATAATGTCCATCTATTTTCCTCAGGTATTGAAAAACACACAATTTGAAACTACATCGTCTTCTTCTGATCAAAATCTCTGCCACATTTCCATAAAAAATCTGCCGGTATTTAATATTAATATTCTAATATCACTAAATAGTATAAAACAAAGTCGCCTTTTCTGTCCCTATAACCCTATGTGCGCTTAAATCTTTAAAACTACGCAACGGATTTTGATGCGGTTTTTTCCAATAGATAGAGTGATTCAAGAGGAAGGTTTTTATGTAAAATTTACCCGAAGCGAAGCGAGGGCGGGTCACTAGTATCTAATAAATTGAATGATATATTTTATGTTTAATGCAACTCTGCCTATGAATTGTTGACACAATATTTTTATCTGTGATTTTTTATCAGTTAACCATATACCGCAACAAGGCAACGTGGGAGCATGAGAAATGTAAACGATAGTATCACTATTTGACTAACATAATTATATTTTGTATGTAATAAAAATTTTACTGTTAAATGTTGAACATATTTTTCTGGTTGGAGTAGTAGAATTGTTCCAGTGGAGGAGTATTAGAAATACTTTGTTAAGCGTCATGAATCATGGGTCATCGTTAGCATTGCCTAACAATACCTACAGGTGCGGGATCAAGCTAAGAGAAACACGTCGCATAATACTCAGATGTTTGTAGACGTTAAATAGGAATAGAAAATTAATTTCGGTATAGGTAGCACATATTACATTTTCTGTGATTTGGGTAATCTGGTTTACTAACCTTGTGTCACTGCCATCCACTTTTCTAATAATAATAATAGTCTTCTGTTTGTCGTCCATTTCTATACAACTAATTCACAGTCTATTTCAGACCACTTATAAATTAATAATGAACACCTGGACACGGTCTTTATAAACAGTCGTAAATCTTTATCAGATGCGTTTCATGTCATTTGACGGTGTATGGAAACGAACAAATAAGTAATATTTTATGAAAAATGGTTACTTGTGGAGATATTACACCCACACACACACACACAAACACACACCTGCATTCCACCTTTCCATATTCATTTTCAATATGTACTTGTAAATATTATATTTCATCAAAATTCTAGATGTAAGAACGTGTTAAGGAAGAGTGGCTCCCTCTGGCACAGGTGCTCCTTGCACTTAAAAGAGGAAGTCTACCCTACATTTTGTTACTGTAGAAATGTTTTTGTGATGAAATAAATTTTTATTTTATTTTTTTTTTTTTTATTTTATTATTATTTTCTTGTAGAAGAAGGATGAGTTACTATAACTCATCAAAATTAATTTCATAATAATATTAAGTATCTATATCTTTTTATAAAACTTTCATTCATTACCAAAATGACGGAATATTTAATATTCCGTCATTTTGGTAATGAATGAAAGTTTGAAATGATTCAAATAAGATATTTTTCTAACATGCCAATTTGTTTCATGTACATAAATATCACGTTAGTTAATCAGGTCAGGTAACATTTATAATACTCGAATTTTGTGGTTAGCCATTTTCACGTTTATGCCTTTGATTTCAACTTATATTTACTAATGCAAATATTACTACAAATACAAATGTTCAAGCTGCCATAAGAAATGATATGTCGGTATAAGGCGGAGGCAAATATGCATGGGCAGGTACAGTTACAATTACGTATTACACACTGAATTGTTATTTAGATTTTAGTTCTTAAAGGTAGATAAAACTAAATTTTAGAATCAAGTACAATATTTTTTTTTGATGATGATATACCTACAGTAATGAATTAATTATTTTATTAAATTTATGTATTACCATTTTTTTTGGTGTTTGCTCCGTGTCTGGGTGTATTATTAAATATATTTAAGTATGTATTTAAAAATATCTATGTATGTATATCAGTCTCTGACGCCCATAGTACAAGCTCTGCTTAGTTTGGGGTCAGATGACCGTGTGTGGAAATGTCCCAGATATTTATTTATTTATATCGTAAGTACCTACAGTAATGAATTATTAAATTTATGATCTTTTTTGTTTTACTTGAAGTAAAATTAAATCACAACTTTATTATTTAATTTAAAAATTAAAATTTTATGTTTTGATGTATTTCCCTAAATAACTTACCTGTTCGTGACAATTGTATTGTAGTGGAACCTGCATTTTATCATTAAGTTTATGATTATGTTTCAATGTAGTGTAGTACAAGTAAAATATTAGTCTAACTAAATAATAGATGTTGTAAACATTTTGTGGCCATGACAGAAGCGTCACTCATCATCAGATAACCGCAGAACTATCAGTCCATGGACAAAACAATAGGTATGCCTAAGTCTCAGGGAACAAAAACCATGGTCGTTGTTAACGGTTTTTACCGAACTTTTTACGTCTAATCAAAATTCTATTTCCACCAATACTAATCCAATCAATATGCATTACTTCGTAATACGATTAACTGCTTAATACGTCAAATAAGATAAGAAATCGACTAAGTAGTTGCATTTGAATGAATAAGGCGTAAGGCGTCCGACCGATTTCAGCCATGGCGGCCGACCTCAATGGAGATCAGCCAACTGCATAGGATATAATATAGTGAACAAATGTACGCGCAAACACAAGTGCACTCTCTATTTCCTTACTCTCATAGTTCGGTAAGACGGTATTTGAATGAATACCGAGGACTGAACGGTTTACAGTAAGAAGAACACACTGTCTAAGTATACAGTTCCTTATCATCATAGAAAAGACTATAATTAAAAGTCTGTTGTAGACTTTTAAAATGTTTATTATTGGGATTAAGTTATATTTTCTCTTGGTTTTAATGGAAATATATTTTTACACTAATTGTGATATGGAGAGTTTGTGTTTAGGCTAAACTGTTGTACAAATCTGACGTTGACTAAACAGTTTAGCCAAGGAGAGATATAAACAACGGGGCTGAGTTCATGTTTCTGTGAATTTTCACAATAATTTGTTTACTTTGCTTGTAATCCGAGCGCGCGTACAACAATGGTGTGACGCGAACCGTTGCTGCGGGCACGAGCCTATACAACAACAAGGAAATATGATTTCTTTTAAAAATATAGGCCTATGTTATTTCATCACACTTATTCACTAAATTGTTCGTTACGATGACTGCAAAATAAACACCTAATAAAAATTAATCCTGAATACGCTCCTGCGAATTTTCCTAAAATCATAAAAATAAAAATGTCAAATTATTTACCCAAGGAAATAAGAAATCAAGATGGTAAAAACTTACAATAAATGTCCGTTTTGAATCAATTTATTCATTAAAAACATAGTAGTGAACTGATAAATAATTAAATACGCAATAATCAGTACTTATCTAGGTATGTAGAGATGTACTAACGAATTTAATAGTGATTCTTGGTAATAATGTGTTTGATTGTTAGGATTACAGCCTGTTCAATTGTCTAGGGTTTCTCATCTTAACTCGTCACAATTAATACCTAGTCAAATAGGTTTTAGAACCTATTTAACCTATTAATAGTGATTAATAGTGAGAGTGTTTGTTTGCTTGTTTTGATTACAACCTTTTTAAATCGTGAAGGATGTACTTGTATCTAATTTAATTAAAGGTTTAGTATCTGATGACCATAATTCACTTAAGGAGTCTTCTTTATAAAATTACTAACATTACATTTGAAGCAAGCGGACTTGCAAAAATTCAATGTCATACCTACTACTATCTACTTCACCTACATTTGACGCATACAAATTCGCATAGGTCGGTACCTAGACCTACCGATATGTCCATATACAGGGTGTCCGAAAAAGTAGTGTCAAGCGGAAGTCCTGAGATAGAACACCCCGTGGGGCATCCGAAACACCCCCATGTATGTTCCGCGATTTTTTATAGTTTTCGAGTTATGATTATTTTTCTAAAATTTTGAGAACATCTGACCTAACCGACTAAAAATATTGTAGAGAAAAAAGTATTTCACTTTTTTGAGTAATTCTTTTTGCAAATCAATTTTCATGAGTTTTTCTTTAATGCCTAAAATATTTGTCTCCATAACTTATATGGAAAACATCAAAATTATGGTACAAACAGAAAAGTTACGTTCTGTAAAAAATGTCTTACAATTTCAACGTTAAATTTAAAATATGAGGAGGTAGTTGCATGGCTCCTAAATAACTTTAAAAACTGCGCTAGACTCTCAACTTTCATAATCATTAATAAAAACTGGTACTTAATGGGCTACTTTTGCTGAAATTGGACTACAAAGACAGAGAGGTGGAAAAATCATAAAATTAGCCATTTGAATACGAAGTATTATTTGGACATTTTATTATTCCGAAAGTTAGTCAGTTTGTTAACAAACCTAAAGGACAATGGGCATTTTGGGCTAAAATAAAAATCGCGTGGCAGTCTCAAATTTCCATTGCATATCATAGTTCGTGTCATAAATAAAAACTTATTATATGGCAGTTACTTCGAGTCATGGTTAGATATAGAAATATAGAGTGATGAAGATTGTTATATTTCATTAACGTATTATTACATAACTATTTTATTTTGATAATTGTGTAAAAGCAAACAG
The DNA here is from genome assembly GCA_039566165.1 of Maruca vitrata. NCBI lineage: Eukaryota > Metazoa > Arthropoda > Insecta > Lepidoptera > Crambidae > Maruca > Maruca vitrata. Next base: position 2,369,419 of record CM076913.1, read on the forward strand.
CGGTTTTTTTATTTAAATAGGATAATTCAGAATTACAATAAACCTGCGCCTACGAAAAGTGACATTTTTTTTATAGTATAAACTCGTCTGACGAAATCACCCAGCCACGGCACGATACCAAGATGAAATTCGATTACCTGCTGCGTTTTTAGACACTATTATTATAGACGAGTAAGTTTTTTATAAAAAAAGTAATTTTTTAAAATATTAAACTAACAAGATAACCTCACTCCACCTGATGATAAGCGGTAGTGAGATCCAAATATGAGGTCGACAGGCACAATAGCTTTTCGCACTCACCCTGAAAGCCCGCGTAAAGAGGAGACTATTGCTGCGGCAACAACGAGACAAGGCGTGGAGTCTCGCATTGGTTTGAGCTGTGCGGGTTGGCCAGTCCGCCGGACGGAAGGGCCCCTGTTTCTACGGGTCTCCCTGGCCGGCGGACAGACCCTCTCCGCCCGCACAATACCGCCGCTAAGACTCCACTGGTCCGGCGCTTGCTCCAGCAATGGTCTCCCCTGGCTCCGGTTCGTACAGTGCTGATCCCGGAACGCGACCTGACCGAGAGAGGCCAGAGTCACTTGGCGGGTTTTACGCAACTGTATGGTGGTAACAGCAACCGGTCGACAAAACTTCTTTGGACGTTTTTATATTGTACCTTTTGTATGTGATTGTATTTATCATAATAAAATCTTAAAAATATGGTCGGTTTTTTATTTTCTTGTAAACCTTTGAAAATATTAGACTTTTTAATAGTTATAATATACACTTAACAATAGGAATATTATAAAAATAAAACAATTTTTGCATTGAATCATCGAAATATACAAAAACAACAATATTCGATATCTCCTAAACTAACCGGTATATGCTCACGATTTTTTTTTTAAATAATGTTGTTTAATAGTGCCTCGCAAGATATACTGATTCCGGAGACTGCCACTCAATTTCAAAAATAGACCAAGCTCCATACATTTTTGCCCATTGTCCTTTAATACAGGAGCACTCAGATGCAAACATTTGGATGATTTTTTTTGTTTAATTTAAGTTTCATTGCGCTAACACTGTTTTCACATGCAATACCTTTGTTACGACGAACTTGACGAAGTTTGCTTTCTTTACGGACTTTAATAAACTTTTACTTATAAACTTTTTACAATAAATAATCAAAAACGATAACTTTTTTTTTTAATAAAGTTCCCATTTTTAAACTTAATTAATTTTTAAGTATCACAAATTAAACTTTCAAGTGGTTATTTCTTAGCATTTCTGGTATAATTTTGATTGTTAACAATCTTATTAAGTTTAGAAATAATAAAATGTCCAAATAATACGTCATATTGAAATAGCAAATTTTATGATTTTTCCACCTCTCTGTCTTTGAAGTCCGATTTCAGCAAAAGTAGCCCATTAAGTACCTGTTTTTATTAATGATTATGAAAGCTGAGAGTCTAGCTCAGTTTTTAAAGTTACTTAGGAGCCATGCAGCTACCTCCTAATATTTTAAATTTAACGTTGAAATTGTAAGAAATTATTTACAGAACGTAACTTTTCAGTTTGTACCATAATTTTGATATTTTCCATATAAGTTATGAAGACAAATATTTTAGGCATTAAAGAAAAATTCATGAAAATTGATTTACAAAAAGAATTACTCAAAAAATCAAATACTTTTTTCTCTACAATATTTTTAGTCGGTTAGGTCAGTTGTTCTCAAAATTTTAGAAAAATAATCATAACTCGAAAACTATAATAAAAAGTTAAAAACTAAAACCCAACTACGACAAAAAACGACGCTGAAAAAGTATAAAACAAGACTTTTAGAACACTGAACTGAACAAAGTTGCTTATGTAGTTCCAAGTAAATGGACACAGTAGACTCTACCAAAATGCTTCTGTTGAAAATTGACAATAATGTCATACAATACTATTTTGAAGTATGCAATATTCACTATGTAGAGATAGGTTTTCATGTTTGGAAAACCGCAGTCACACGTTGTCAAAGTGCTACGGTAGGTAGGTACTTGTGTATGGAACGTGTGACTACGCCTTTCCAAACATGAAAACTTATCTCTACATAGTAAATATTGCATACTTCAAAATAGTATTGTATGACATTATTGTCAATTTTCAAATAAGCATTTTGGTAGAGTCTACTGTGTCCATTTACTTGGAACTACATAAGCAACTTTGTTCAGTTCAGTGTTCTAAAGTCTTGTTTTATACTTTTTCAGCGTCGTTTTTGTCGTAGTTTTAGTTTTTAACTTTTATTATTTGTACTATTTTGGTGTTAAAAGTGTATTTGTGGCGCATAATATTATCAAAAGTTAAATTGATGAACCAACATGTTTTATATTTTAAGGGGACGTAGTAAAGAAGCTATGAACGAAAAGATGTGAACTATATGCAATCAGTCCATGAATATACGTAAAGTCACATGCAAATGCTAGTAATATATATATATTTAAAATGTACAAGTAAAGCGCTTTCCAATGATACCAAACACGGCGTATTTATCTTAACTTTATTTTTTTACTCTGTATGTTTTGTCCGCTAGTGGGCGCCACATTAGATTTTGTGAAACCCTATATAGCCTATAACCAGCGGACAATTAAGACGCTTCTAATGATATGTCATTTGTCGAATTCTGACAAGCAATTTAGAAGTTATGTGGAAACAGATGAACATACATACATACATACATACATAGCCTGTCAAAATCATAACCCTCCTTTTGCTTTGCCGTAGTCGGGTAAAAAATCGCGGAACATACATGGGGGTGTTTCGGATGCCCCACGGGGTGTTCTATCTCTGGACTTCCGCTTGACACTACTTTTTGGGACACCCTGTATATTGCGTATATGTCCATACATATGCACCTGCATATGTATGGACATATACGCAACAGGTGTAATAAGGATTTCTATTCCAGATGTTTTTAGACACTAAAGGTTGGTTATCAAAATCTTAAGTAAGCTTTTTACTTTACTTTGACCTATATGCGACAGCTTGGTCTACATTTCTCTCTTTTCGCTTAATATTTACACAACTACATATACCCAAATGAGGTGTCGATGGTCGAGTGGTGAAGGTCGTTGCTCGCCATGCGAGAGGTCGCCAGTTTAAACCCCGCCACGTACCACTGTGTTTTTCAAATTTGAAATTCATATGTACGATTTTATTTGACGCTTTAACGGTGAAGGAAAACATCGAAACATTTTATGGTTGTGTAGTCAACCAACCCGGACTTGGCCAGCGTGGTTAACTAAGGCCATATCGCCCTAGTTTAGGGTAGGCCCGTGACCCAGCAGTGGGGACGTATTTGGGCTGATGATGATGCTTGATATAATAATATACACAACTACATACCTATACCCAAATACCTACGGTAGGGACTGGGTGGGTAGGGACCCTCCCTACTCAGTTTGTCCATTTCCGCACGCTATAAAAATATCATCAAAATTGATGAAGCTTATTCAACTGCTTTTAAACTAAACTTACCTACAAGCGGAAATACCTAACCTTCCAAAACAAGGATAAAAATAATAAACATCAATTACTGCCGTTTTTAAAATATGCAGTTTCACAATGCATGCATCAATTTTACGACAATACATTTTATTTATATTTATCTTGTTTTTAATTTTTACACATTTATTGTTTAGTAGCACATGTTCGCTCCGATATCAAGAACCTAGAGTTCATACGCTCGTGTACCTATATTAATTGATGGATTTCAAAGATGGCAACCCTGGTATCAGTTAAAGACTTCTAAACGGAATATTAGTCGAGTCTCACATTACGTGAGAACTCACATACCCAGTTCATATCTGAATGTCTTGGTCACCGGCACAATATATTCATCAGTTATATAAGAATAGAGTATTTTGGCAACACAATGTGATATGTATCGCGTGGAGTGGAAAGTGTATTGCACAATTAAGTTGCTGCGTACTGCCTGATACGGGGGGCTGATGTGGAAACAGTAGAGAATTTAAAAAACTAAATATGTCCGGGAAAGTTCCTTTTTGTTTTGTTTTAATGAGCTCCCGATATTTCAGAACTGACTCGACTAAGTTGACCCGTGATTTCGCTTGCAACAGTGCCGAAATGTTCCGTTTTCTAATGTGTGTAAGAAATACCGGCCAAATACAATAGTATAGTAAGAGTTTAAAAATATTTATTAAAATATATAAAATATAATTTTCAGCGGAAACAAACAGAAATACATCTTGCAAAAATGTCCATTTCGCGGTTTTGAAGATGCAGCCTGTTGAGAGATCGACGGACAGACAGACAAGGAAGTCTTAGTAATAAATATGCTTCAGGGTTATTCCAGATCCTGGAATATACGGGTACGCGACCCCGGAGCACCCGAGCTACCAAGGCAGTATTCCCTCTCCTAATCCACAGCCAAGGTATCCCTAACCCCAATTCTTCCTTCCAAATACGTCCTACTCCTATTCCAACTCGTAAGGTTTGGTCCACTTTCTCCTCACACGAAGTCCTGGCCGATGTAGAGGGCGAGCAACGTCGATAGACAACCGTATTCGGCTTACTGCAGCGGTTGGGCAAGGCATTTGGAGATACGCCTCAAAGGGCGTACGTCAGGACCCCTATAGTGGCGCGCGGCTAGTCTCCTGCAACCTCGGTCTCCTGCCAATCGTACCGTCGGCCATCCGGCCATCCGGTCCATTGGAGCCAGGATACTGAGGTCGAGAGAGTGGACTTGCACCTGCGCAACTGTTCGTCCACTTAAAAATACTCTGGCGTAAATGACTTCAACATATTTGAGAGAAAATAAAGGTTCTAGAATTGACCCTTCGGGTAAAATCAATACGCCCCACTGAAATTTAAAGGAAATTCGTTCAGTGAGGCAGTGCTAAATAAACCTTACTAAGGGCACCCGACTTTTTTTAGACATAAAGAAGGTGAGTTAATTCTACCGCTTCAAGAATCGCGACCATCTCAAATGGCAATGTGCTTGGCTAATTGTTATGCCCGAGTCATTTCATTACCTACGCATTGCGTGCCTCCGCGATGACCTACAAATTGATAGGAACTCTGTCACTGAAAATTACCGTTTTATCTAGACACGCGGTAGCGTGTCAAGCCAAGTTCAAGAAACAGAACTGGCGAGCCGCACCGTGTGTAATATTACACGAACCATTTGGAACCACTTTTGAACCCCTCATAAATCAAAAACTATTTCACATAAACGTATCAAATTTGGCTCATATATTGTGACTTGCGAGATAAATATGTGTGCTAAATTTCATAAGCTTATCTCAAACAGTTATTTAGATATTAATGTCCAAAAATCCTCATTTTTATCATTGACTGACTGACAGATCAAAATTCTAACCAAGTTCCAAATGACCTAGAGAGTTAAAATTTGGTATGCAGATAGGTAATTACATGAATACAAAGGAAAAAATAAAAAACTGGCAATTTTTTAATAATTAGGTTTTTTTTTTTATAAGAGGCTAACAAGATGACCTCACTCCACCTGATGGCAAGCGGTAGTGAGATCCACATATGAGGTCGACAGGCACAATAGACCATGTTGAGCCTGTCGCACTCACCCTGAAAGCCGTGAAAAAGGAGACCACTGCTGCGGTTAGGTTCTATTATGAACGCTTAACATAAATACCTAATTAGTGCCTAATCACGCCTATATACCGGGGAAGGCAGAGCACTAAGTATATATTTAGGTATACATACTTACTTATTTACAATTAAGAGTAGGTAATTATAGTCGGTTTTCATATTTATTACTTAGGGTTATACCCCGTAAACGTAGGAAAATACAGTAACTGATTCAATTGTTTTATATTTATAAAGTCTAGTTTTAGTTTTGAATTTGTCCTTTTCAAAGGACCTACGGCGTTACGATGATATATACTTTTTTTACAAAAAGTAATGATATCCAATCAAAAACATAAATGTGAAATGAGAGCCAAGTTCAATATTATGATAATTGCCTTGGTTGTTGACTTCAACGACAAAAGAAGTGAGATCTAAATGGGTGCCAAGTTCAATGGTCAACCCTGAAATTTATTTATAAGTAACACTATAACATACCTATCATATCTTCTTATAACATAAGATAATGTATGGTGGTAGCCTATGAAGGTCTGTCTTGGCTAGTTTTCTTTAGTTAGTTAGTTAGTAGTCTAGTTAGTTGTCTTGGTTAGTTTGGTATTTGTCGGTATTTATTTTATAATTCCGAAAATTTGGATTGTTGGTAGAAACTAGCGAGCGAACATAATAATACGTTGGTAGGTTTATAGAAACTAGCCAAGACAGACCTTCATAGGCTACCACCATACATTATCTTATGTTATAAGAAGATATGATAGGTATGTTATAGTGTTACTTATAAATAAATTTCAGGGTTGACCATTGAACTTGGCACCCATTTAGATCTCACTTCTTTTGTCGTTGAAGTCAACAACCAAGGCAATTATCATAATATTGAACTTGGCTCTCATTTCACATTTATGTTTTTGATTGGATTATCATTTTCCTTGATGGATCGCACTATACATGTCAAAGGATGTTATAAGATAGCAAAAAAAGAAACGTAGGAGCTCTCGTGCTATGTGATTTCTTTTTTCTGCGATCACTGAGATAAATCCCTCGAATTAGAGGTTCGAATGTGTTTGAAGATATTTATTTCTCATAAGAATTACAAATTCACTTACTGAGAAAACAGTTTACAATAAACTAAAAAAAACAATCACATCCAATGGGCGTAAACAATATTTTTTAAATATGTTGGGGGTACCTACAATTAAAACATTAGTGAGTCCGAGCGGCCGATGGGCGTTCAAAGTGAATGTCCTACTAAAATTGTAGTTTAAAAGTAATTATTCTGCCCAAGATGGGAACATTTTAGTGTGAGTTGCTCTATCGCTTGTTGTCAATATAAAAATTAAAATGCAAGGTACGTTGACAATTATTATGCCCTTAATTTTCATATAAAATCTTCAAGGCTGATACTAATTCTTCGCAACATCTTTTAGTATCGGAAGTGTATCCGCGTGAAAAACCACAAAGTAAACCGCTACAAGGAATAGGAAGTCTCGCATCATTAGCTGGTCGTCGATGGAAAAACGTTAATTTCCTATTTAAAGATGTCTCTGACTTCATTACGGTCAGTCGGAGAGCGAGGCCGCAGGTAGTGGCCGATGGGCGTTCAAAGTGAATGTCCTACTAAAATTGTAGTTTAAAAGTAATTATTCTGCCCAAGACGGGAGTATTCTAGTGTGAGTTGCTCTATCGCTTGTTGTCAATATAATAATTAATTACAATGCAAGGTACGTTGACAATTATTATGCCCTTAATTTTCATATAAAATCTTCAAGGCTGATACTAATTCTTCACAACATCTTTTAGCATCGGAAGTGTATCCGCGTGAAAAACAACAAAAAGTAAACCGCTACAAGGAATAGGAAGTCTCGCATCATTAGCTGGTCGTCGATGGAAAAACGTTAATTTCCTATTTAAAGATGTCTCTGACTTCATTACGGTCAGTCGGAGAGCGAGGCCGCAGGTAGTTTCTATCGTTAGCTGATAAGATTTTTTTTTACTTGAGGTTCTGCGGAAAGAAATACGTTGAAAATTAGAATGTTGGTAGATTTTCCAACTTTTAGAATACGACCTACACACAAAATACAACAACAACAAAACTTACAGTTAACTAAGTCTATGTTTTTTGATAAGTCTCTCACTGTGCCGAATAATAAATCCATATATTTAACAACTTTGTAACATAATTGCAGTATACAATATACGTATATATGTATATATTTTCTCGGTAAGTATGTAGGTAGGTATCTACATAATCGGAAAGAAATAATTATGTCGTCATCATCATCAGCCCATATACGTCCCCACTGCTGGGGCACGGGCCTACCCTAAACTAGGGCGATAAGGTCTTAGTCGACCACGCTGGCCAAGTGCGGGTTGGTCGAATACACAACCTTAGAATTTCTTCTTAGGTGTGCAGGTTTCCTCACGATGTTTTCCTTCACCGTTAAAGCGTCGAAAGATGGTACATATGAATTTCAAATTTGAATAACACATTGGTACCTGGCGGGGTTTGAACTGGCGACCTCTCGCATGGCAAGCAACGACCTTAACCACTCGGCCATCGACGCTTTTTTTTATTTTATTAATTACTAGCGACCCGCCCTCGCTTCGCTTCGGGTATACCTCTATCTCTATATAATATATAACTGTGCCCGCGACTTCGTTCGCGTGGACTACAGGATTTTGATTTTTTTTTAACTTAAAAGTAGTCTTAGTTACTCCTTAACATCAGCTACCTGCCACCATATAAGTTTAGGGTGATGGAATGTCGCTAAGTTTCGATCCGAGTAAAAGTGACAAATAAAGACAGTTGCATCAAAATTTATCATAAATTCCCTAAATTATGGCGCCTACGCTTCTTGACACGATCACGCTAGATTTCCGCAGAAATGAGGAATTTTCCCGCCGTGAAAAGTAGCCTGTGTCCGTGTCTAGAATCCTAATTTTAAATTAACCAAGTCTTACAAAAATCCGTTCAGACGTTAAGGCGTGAATGAGGTAAACTATTAAAACAAATGATTAAAAATCACTAACTTTATTAGTTTTCTGCCTACTGCCTACGCCTTAAGTACGATAGCATGAATATTAATAGCCTATATCCTTTTCTAGGTTACTATCTATCTCCTAACTAAATTTCATCAAAATCCGTTCAGCCGTTTAAGCATGATAGAGCAAAACTCCCAGCAAAAACCATTAAAAAATCACAAATTCAATTCAGTTTTCTGCCTACTTCCTACCCCCTAAGTACGATGACGTGATTATTTATAGCCTATAACCATTTCCAGGTTATCATCTATCATCATACCAAATTTCATCAAAATCCGTTCAGCCGTTTAGACGTCAAAGAGCAAGTCCTAACAAAAACGACTAAAAATCACCAACTCAATTTAGTTATCTACCTATTGCGTACCCCCTAAGAACGATGGCGTGATTATTTATAGCCTATAACCATTTCTAGGTTATCATCTATCACCATACCAAATTTCATCAAAATCCGTTCAGCCGTTTAGACGTCAAAGAGCAAAAGTCCTAACAAAAACGACTAAAAATCACTAACTCAATTTAGTTATCTGCCTACTGCCTACCCCCTAAGAACGATGGCGTAATTATTTATAGCCTATAACTATTTCTAGGTTATCATCTATCACCATACCAAATTTCATTAAAATCCGTTCAGCCGTTTAGACGTCAAAGAGCAAAAGTTTTACCAAAAATGACTAAAAATCACTATCTCAATTTAGTTATCTGCCTACTGCCTACCCCCTAAGAACGATGGCGTGATTATTTATAGCCTATAACCATTTCTAGGTTATCATCTTTCACCATACCAAATTTCATCAAAATCCGTTCAGCCGTTTAGGCGTGAAAGAGTAACAGACAGACAGACAGACAGACAGACAGACAGAGTTACTTTCGCATTTATAATATTAGTAAGGATGTATTCATATATTATTATTCTCAGGTTATACATTTCTAACGAATATTTTACCTTCGGTTCATGAGCCAGTCAGACCAACCGCGTACGTGTTTGTACGTCTATAACTAGCAAAGAAACAGACAAAAGCTTTTTCTGTATAACAAAAAGAAACTGAGATACTTGAAAACGTAGGTCATGGACATTCAATGAGGCTCACTTACCGTTACGTGTTTGTAAATCTATGCGAATTTATTTGTACCTATACAAAGGTAGTTCTTTGTCAGATTTAGAATGTTCGATTTAAAAAAAAAGGCCTGATGGCAACATCTCATACAATGATTCATATTTATGTCGACTGGCTCGGTGGAACAGTGGTTAGTGACTCAGGTTCAAAACCTACGGTTCCAAGAGTCGTGGGTTCGATTCCCACTCGGGACAAATATTTGTGTGACGAACATCGATGTTTGTTCCGTGTCTGGGTGTATTATTAAATATATTTAAGTTTATTTGTGTATCCACTGTTGATCCAGATTTCCGTAACACAAGTGCTTAAGCTACTTACCACGGGATCAGATCAATGTATGTGATGTTGTGTAATATTTATTTATTTATTTATGTGCTTCATAGCATATCCTCGTAAGGTATATATCAGAAATAACAGTGGTACCTAGCACACGAACAGACACATACGGATAAATACAACCATAATCATATTTTTCTACCTTTGACTTCTACCAAAACCATTATGAAATTAAGATAGACGATGCAAAAGGCGCCTACTTAAATCTAGGGTTGTTTGCTTTGACATACAGCAAGCGTTATGCAATCAAAAACCTTCAATCCTATGAGAGTAGAACATAAGCGTTACTCCCAGGGACAGTCATCAGATCCACCTTGGCTAGCAACACCAAAATTACACGAATGAGGAAGAGTCCTCATAAAACCGTCGCGTTGACATACGTGCGCAAGCGCAACTATGAGTGGACTTGACATGTTCAACGGAGAAGCTCGACCCTGGGCACACAATAGCCCTAAGACTAGTTGCTGGTCTACGTGACAGGAATGGCCTCTTTGCATCCTTAATGCTGCGGGCACATTCGCGGCGAATATTCGTCCGACTGTCGACTCTTCGAGACATAGGCGTTCAAAGTACTTACTCAGACAGCAATTGTCCTGCTGTTCAAGACGAAGACTTACAAAATACTAAGACGTAAACAAAACACCTGTAAAGTGCGAGTCAGACTTGCGCACGAAGTGTTCCGTACCAATATTGTTGAAAATTAGAGAGGTTTTACAGTATAATTTTTTTTTTTTTGTATTTATTGTCACAGCGGCTATACAAAGAGTTAAATGATAATTTCAACTGTTTAGCTACCACTGTCCTTGAGATACATACAGCATGGTAATAGATGGACGGATGGACAACGAAGTCAGTAATAGGATCCCGTCTTTACCCTATGGGCACAGATAACATAACTATATTTGGCAAAAAACCCAAAAAACTGCATGGCGCCATAAGTCGCGTGTTCGATTCCCACTTGCTACAAATATTAAGTAGTGTGATGAACATGTTTGTTCCGTGTCTGGGTGTGTTATTTATATATTGTTCTTGATATCCGTTTCTCAATTGCTTAAGCTACTTACCACGGTTTACTAAGATTACTTATCAGATCAATGTTGTAATATTGTGTAATATTTATTTATTATTTTATCTTAAAAAATACTTTGCAGCAGCCCGCTATTGTATCCTCGGCGTAATACAAAGTGGATAACGTTATTGAAATACCTATATTGTGATTATAGTACTAGTCAGACTGCTTTGTAAGTATAGATTTGACTTACGTAGGCAGGGCAGTTAAGGACTTTTTGGGCTAGCCCTGAAGATATACGAGGCGTCAGTTATTGTATAACTACAGTAAAACCCGCTTAAGGCGATTTCTCAGGGACCCTATCAAAAACGCGTCTTAAGCGAGAAAGCGTATTATGCGGGATAGGGAAAATAACACGAACTATGTATAATTATGTATTATTTAGACATTAAATTTTACGTATAAATTACATTACATTATACGTTTAAATTACATTCAATACGTAGTGTAATTAAAATTACATTCACATTGGTTGATAAATCAGTCATACCTAAGCCCGTATTAGTGGACTACCCTCAGTCGAAAAAAGGCATTCGGGGACTCCTTCCCATACATTGCATCTCAGTCCTACATTAGACCCTACGGCATGCGTTACCTACGGAAAGTTTCTACGACGCGGGCCCTGTGGCATGCGTTTCAAAAATAAAAATGCCCTTTTAGAGCGCTCGATCTGTCGGGCTCGGGCATATTAAACGGGATGACAATCGTATTAAGCGTTAAGAAATGTATGAAAATATATCTTAAGTTGCTGGGACTGGCGTAAAGTGGCGTATTATGCGAGAAATCGTATTAAGCGTGATCGTCTTAAACGGGTTCTACTGTATGTTGTATGGCTACTATTACCATGCATTGTTAATTAATTAGGTTACAAAGGTATGGTACAACCTTGGTAGCTATGCAAAACAAACTAATACAAATACATAGGTAGACAACACTAAAATAATCATGGGTGCGTTGTACCATAGAGGTAGAGAATTCTTTTCAATAGTTTTATAAACCAGAAATTGGTGTATATTCCGAATAAAATCGGGAGTTATTTTAGCAAGTTAAGATACTGGTCTGGACACATCTAGACTGCAGTGTCGGTCGGAACTAGACTTAAATGCGCCCGGTGCGAGCTTTAAAAAATTACGCCCTTGAGAAATAGGACTAGATACAGGTCTGGTCATTTCTGCGCCCCTCCAGGGTCTACGCCCTGTGCCTGGGCACCCCTGGCACCGCCCTAGTTACGGCACTGCTAGACTGTAGGTAAGGTTAGTGTAACATTTGAACTTCATATACCTGCTATGTAAAATAGTAAGCAAACTTACTAAATGCAGGTACATTGCTATAAGTTTTTAATAGGCACTTCCGTGTATCTATTGTACTTTACATACCTACTCATCGTTTTCATCCACAAGTTGAATAATTACTACCTTATTAGTAGTTAGTTAGTAAAATGTCTGCTGGAATTAATTTTTTTTTCTATTTTTAGGCTTCTGGCGAGCATCCTCATCGAATTTAAATAGCAGTAATATTAAAAATTAAACGTAACGTGCAATGATTTTTATATTGAATGAATAAAAACCTACCAAATTATCTAAACAATAACAGTGATATCAACATAAAAAATATTATAAAAATACTTAAAAACTTTCATTTTCTAATATACGCCTGAAGGAGTTTGACACCAATGCATATTGCCGCCGTGTACATGATAAGGCGCATGCTTGACTTTAAATTTACTTGAGAGTACCAGCTAGTGAAGGGGCTAGCACTGATGTCGATGGGGTATTCGGCCGAGCTGAGGTCCTCAAAGGTCTGCGCTTGGGGCCGCAAGCAGCTCAGCAGGTGCAAATACGTCACGTGGCCAGCCTCCAGGGCCGCAGCTATGTCCCCATCAGCGAACACATCCAGCGCACCCCACTCCAAGTGCTTCTTGGTAACCTGCGCCGTCAGCCGCCGCAGAGCCACGTAGTCCCCGCACCGGGGAACGAAAATATCAGTTATATCAGTCTCTTTGTAATTCATTGGCGTAGCCGCATCCTGGCCAAACAACTTAACCAGCTGCTCGAGAACAGCCTCCCTTGAATCTTCCTCAGACTCGTCTCTTATCATGAGATACCCTACCAAAGTAGCGAACCGAGAATAGCTCCCAGTGGTGGACAATTTTGGCTTCTCCATCGCCCATATTATAGGCCCTTGTATGCTCAAAATGTCCCCACTGTAACCTTGAGGTTCCCAGAAGTTGTCTTCGTATTGGACCGCGAACTTCCTTGCTTTGCCGGGTGTCATTGCGCTTGCTACTTTAGCGTCATGTTTATGCATCAGCAGCTCATCTTCCACTTGGATCTTGCGGAGCTCATCAGGACGCAAGGCCATAGCAAGCAGATTGCAGATGTAGTTTGTCTCACCTTTGATTGTTTTTAAGATAACTTGCTCCTCGGAATACGATCGAATCGACTCAATGGGCTTAGCTGGCATAGTTATATCCGCAACGCTCTGTTGAAGTTGCAAAGCGAGACGTTTTCTGCAATAACCTAAAAGTTTTTCGCGAAATCGTGTGTTGTCTCCGTCTAAATGGTTTCTTGAGCTGTTTGTTCTAAAGCATTGGTGAAGATAGAAGAGTACGGAGATTTTGTCTGCTGGTGTGCCGCACACCAATCGAATAGTGGTTCTCATGATATCACGGGATGTTGCGAAAACGAGAGCACTGCAAAGGTGTTCTTCCATAGTCGTTTGATCGTAGTACATCAGTCTTTTCCTTGCAGTTTCGCAGTCGTCTTTCGTATGGAAGATTTCCTTCATGCTGTGGTCGAGTAGGGACTGGTACTGGTTTAGCTCGAATTTCTCTACGAAGCTAAGGTAATGGAAGTCGTGGAAATCTTTTGAGAACTGAACGGTGTTGCCGTTAGTGTGTTGGAACAGCTTGTTGAGGGGAGTCTTGGCTCTGTCTGGTTCCAGGACTGCTTCCGGTAGAGGAATGTTGAACTCCTTGGTGTACTTGGTGAGGAAGTGTCGGGCGACGTGGTCGTTTGCTCCTTTTGGATGGATTTCTTCGTCGTAGCTCTCAGAGCTGTCTTCTTCGTCATTGTAGTGGTCGGTGAAGAAAGATACGTTGCATTTCGAGACTGAAAGAAAAAAAAGGAAGGTTTGGGCAAAGCATCTTTTCATATTTTATATTAAAAGGGAAATTAACGCTCTGGACTTATAATGTACAATTGTACGCATGATGATGATGATGTACCTACCTACCTAATAAATTATTGAAGAATCAATATTTATGTAGATCTGCCCTTTTGAAAACAAAAGGGCATATCTACAGTTTTTTTATCTTAATAAGTATATACCATATCACTAGATAAAAATGCAAGGAATAGTTGAGATTTGATTACGTAGTAGCAGTAGGTAGAGCTGTTTCATCGCTCTTTGGATACGTATGTGAGGATCAAAGAGCGCAGAGAATATTGGTTTTCCCCGGTCATACAACTTGCACAAGGTACATGGAACCACGTAAGTTCAAGTGGTGCTTACCTAGCCTGTTATTCGCCGACATGTCTAACACAACAATGTCCATGGTGTTGCCGAATCTCCTCTTCAACTTGTGCGCAGTCACAATCCCGGGCAGGCTACATCCTAGTATGATGACGTCAGCCTGGACATTCGTAGCCCCTCTGTACGGTTTCTCTAATTTTTTAACCATATGTGAATTTTTCCATCTAAACTGTAAAACGGTTTACTGATCGGATTGGATGTGGCAGTCAAACGTCAATTGGACAGACGTTTGACTGATTTCAATGGCTGTCAAATGAATCGAAACGAGATTGTGGAAGAGGTTTTACACGTGTATTGAAATTACTCAAAACATTAATGATTTAATTTTTTTATTTGATATTAAAACGATAATAAAACGAGATGTTATAATAATAATAATAATAAATTCATTTATTAAGACAACAGAGACCATTAAATTGTTAGTAAACTTAACCTATGTTAGTTTTATATCACCAGCCCCACCCAGTGTTTTAGAATGGGGCAGTCCATTTTTTGCGCAATGACCTGTAGCACACTGTTGGCGCTAGCCCGAACCCTGCTCAACAGCGACGCAACTCGTTTGCGTCTTATGGCGTAAAAATCGTCTGTGCGCTCCTGAGCAAACATAAACGACGCACTGCAATAACGGGGTAGCGCCATCAGTTAATGTTACTACCGAATACACGTACTTAGTTATGTATGTTAATTATGCATCATACGTATTTTTACATTTGAGGGGTGCCAAACCATAACGTTTTAAGTGCCACACGAACTGAAATACGTTTTATTGTAGTAAAACGTTGTATGTGTAAACAAAAAATGTTTTTATTGTATATCTCCTGAAAATTTCATTTTCTGGCACTTGAAACGTTATGGTTTGGCACCCCTCATTTACATAACTACTTACCAATTTGAGCGAACAGTTTTATTTTAATTATAGTTACCTCTTAGTGCATCGAGAGCTTTAGCTTATAATTTGGTATCATATCAACATATACGACTTTTATTATTGTGACACATATTCTAATTATACAATAACGATAAAATTAATAAGCGATAGTAAAATATCATATTTCATATTGTGTAGTATGTCAGCGTTGCAATATTAAGATAATCTTTATCATTGCTGTTATATATTTTCACCTCATTGCATACAATAAATCAATCAGAGTCACGCATTCTACTAATCTTGCTATGGATGTTGTACTCTCTAACGCACATGTGAATAGATTGTTAACAAAACATGATGGCGATATCTTATTATTTTTTATCCTTCAGATCATTTAATCCGTCTCTTGGGGCAAGAGTCCCGAGTTCGATTTTCATTATTCTCCATACAAATCAGTATAGTATTTTTCCTGTATGGGCTTATGTGTGATTTTTTTGACTGACTGACATACGATGATGGCTTGGAGTATGCTCATCATCATCACCGGACTAGCAGGGGAGTGGATGGCTCTATCACGTGCTTTGGAAACTTATCGCGGAATTAGATCACTATAATACAGTAAGTAAGTAAAACTGGAGTAATGTTTGACTTAATAATCAACTAAGTCGCATGAAGATAGTGATTTTAATTAAATGTTGTTACGCGAATCATGAATAGTGTATGTACCCTACTTATGTTAGTTATCGATTTGCACTTATAAAAACGACTTGATAGAATCTGGTACCTAAGATTCATCATCATCATCATCAGCCCATTGCTGTCCACTCCTGGACATGGGCCTCCCCAAATGCTGGCCACTCCCGTTTATTTTCGGCTACTCGCATCAAGTTTTTACCATCCTCTATAATATTTTATTAATTTTTCAAGTGACACACATAGGTACCTAGTACCTGGTATTTAATTTACTGTACCCGAAAGGACTTTAAACACAGATTCAATTGTTCATCTTGGTGGATAACAAGAAGTAATAAATCTATTTATAAGATTAAGAATACTTAAAAGATAACAGATATATCGTACCTTTAATGACTACATTATGAAAAGACTAGATCGTGGTATTAGTAGATTGGAAAATAATAAGATAATTCGTATATAATAGATAAGATTATGGTATTTTAAATAAAACCGTCCACGTGTCAGTCGGACTCAGAACGAAAGGTTCTGTACCATTGAAATGAAATGAAAAATGAAAAATATTTATTCAGTATCTTTACAATACATACTTAACTAGTGGCTGGTGGCCTTTTAAGTACAAATACCTGTGTTAGGAGATCCTGCTCTTTCTTACATACGAAAAGAAAGATACATAAATAGGTACATAGCTTAAGAATAACAAACTAAAATATACGTTTTTTTTTTTACAAAAGTGTTTTAAACTTCTAAGTAACTTAGTTAAAATTCTAACTTACATATTTATTATATATAGTGTAGAGGGTAACTGTGTCTGTATGTGATTGTAGCTAGTGTGCGTGCGTGCGTGCGTGTGTGTGTGTGTGTGTGTGTGTGTGTGTGTGTGTGTGTGTGTGTGTGTGTGTGTGTGTGTGTGTGTGTGTGTGTGTGTGTGTGTGTGTGTGTGTGTGTGTGTGTGTGTGTGTGTGTGTGTGTGTGTGTGTGTGTGTGTGTGTGTGTGTGTGTGTGTGTGTGTGTGTGTGTGTGTGTGTATGCGCGTGCGTGTGTGCATGTTATATTCCATTAAAATTTATGTTATGAGTGATTCTATGTCGTCGTAATTTTTATTTGAAAACCATTGAAGTAAGAGGTTTTTACATGTTTGTGATGTTTTTGGATAAATATTTAGGATCTTATTTATTGTATTATATATATTAACCATTAAATTTTAAAAAGTAATGGGGTCTTAACTTTTTATGTACTTTTAGTATTTGGTGCAAAGCGGCAACTGTGAAAACCTCAATGGTCTAGCTATTGTGGTCACTGTCAGACAGAGAGCCAACAAAGGCATAATGAGGACCCAATGGTACCCTTTCAAAATGAAAGCCTTAAAATGCAGTGAAAACGAAAACATGAACGCATCATATATATATAGTGTGTATCTACTTGCCTTTGTAAAACTCTATAAACTTACAATAAAGAAGAATCAATGAGTTCGCCCGCGACCATGATTGGTGTAACCCAGTCGAAACGTCGGGCAGTAAGTAGCTATGTAATTGCTACTCCTAATATCGCGTGTAGACCCATAAAGACTCAAATTTAGAAGAAGAATCAAACTGTTTTATTTGCTCAGATAAAATTGCTTTAGAATATATACGAATTAAAATGAGTCTACTATATTAACTCTACTCACAGAATGAAAAAAAATACGTACTAAAAGCTCTATATCTAGTAATTCATCACCTCGATCATGATACTTTATGAATGGATGGCCGAACTTTGCCTTTATGTAAATAGGACAAGATACCTAATTGCTTGGGTTACGCGGGGGCGGGCCAACCGGCCAATCAGCGAACGAGGCGCATAAATAATATTCGCACAGCAATAATTACTGGCGGATAGCAGTTCGGTTCCCAGCGAGACGTGCGCCGGCGCACGTAGGCCAGCCGCCGGTCGCGGCTCCACGGACCGACGAGACGATTTGTTTCGGTATAATTAGCCGGTGATATAATCGATTAGGCCAATTAAGCAGATTTTATATCTACCTTTTTTATGAGTAGCAGTTAACTAACTAACAGCGATTTGTTTCTATTATAAAGTAAACAACTAGTAACTTGTAAATAGATGTGAAATTATGAAAACAATATTTTTTCTATGTACTGCATGTTGTAGTGTGATGACATATCACTACGTTTATTTTGTATGAAAACTGCAAACGGTCAGAATTTAAAACATATAATAAATTATGTTCTCATGGCTGCATGGCGCACTTACACATATCGATTCAGTTCTGAAGACTTAAGTCTTGCTAGGCTCTTATCGCCCTACATAGGGTAGGCTCTGCCCCAAAATCAGTGGGGATATATCTCAATGATGATGAAATGCTACATATTATATGTAACATATTTACCACGAACATTCGCCATTAAGATTGATTTTAGGGGTGAGAGCCATCCGCTCCCCCGCAAGTCCGGTGACGATGACAGGGCTACTCCAAGTCATGATCTTAAGTCAGTTAGGAAAAAAATAATATTGATTTGGCAATGAAAACGCGCCTATATCTGGTTCGCGCGCGGAACGAGCCCGCTCCCAATCAGGCATTCCGGACGAGTTGATTAGCGCTGCGCACGCGCCGCGACCGCGCGCCCTCTACCAAGGAGCTTCGGCAACTCAATACCATTCATATTAATTTTGACGTCATCCAAATATGATAGGCCGGATATAATCTAGATATATAAAAATGAAACCTGTTAGCTGTTATTACGCCATAACATGAAAAAGGCTAGACCGATTTCGCTGATTTTTTTTTGTAGTTTTCTAAATCTGTAGAAAGTTAAATATTAATTTTTATGGGTCTACATGCGATATTAGGAGTAGCAAATACTTAGCTTCTTACTGCCCGACGTTTCGACTGGGTTCTGTAGAAGGTTCTTAACGGAAAAAACTATTAAGAAAATCTCTCAGAAAGATTGAAAAATATATATTTTAATGCGCGTAACAAATGTGAACGTCATTCAGACTATATTGAGAGAGTATCTAAGGCGGTAAAAAGTTCGTCAAGTCAGCTAGTAACTGATAGAAATTGACCCGTTCTAAAAGAAGCGACGTGTCTTTGGGATTTATTAAGCCGATTTGGCAGCTTGTGTATGACTTGACCCCTGTAGTATTATTTGCCATGTCAAATAATAATAACTCAAAAAATATAAATATGATTCTTTATGTATAAACTCTTTATATATAAAGAGCAAATGTCACTGGACTGACTGCCCTCCAAGACATTGATATATCCTTGACCCTATGCAAAATTTTCACAGTAGCAGATTGCAAGATTAAATATAAAAAAAAGAATATGATTAAGAATCACGAGTCATCAGTTGGCAAGTCGATATTCGTTTTTCCCCAATTCATGTTGTCAATGGAAACATGGCTTCATGTTCTCTTATTTTATTGTCTTGCAAAAGCCTTAATCGTTACGGCAGCAAAGCTGGGTGTAACGGCTTTATCGTATAAATCTATAGTGTGAGCGAAAATATTTTAAACTGATTCCCATAATTCTAGAATGTATGGTGCTTACCTTCAATAGAATAAGTAAGAGGTAATCATTACTAATATTATAAATCCGAAAGTAACTCTGTCTGTCTGTTTGTTACGCTTTCACGCATAGAGCACTGAACCGATTTAAATGAAATTTGGTACAGATATAGTCCAGAGCCTAGGAAAGGATATAGGCTACTTTTCAACCGATTGCGCTATAAGGAAGTAATGTTTTACACGTTAAATGTCTCTACGCGGACGAAGTCGCGGGCGGAAAGCTAGTTTTATATAAAAGAGGGAGCGAAGGAGCTGTTACAAATTACATCACAATGATCAATATTGCAAGGAAATACCAAGACACTATACGCGAAAAATGAGAGACGTAAAGTATTAATTTAGGGGATACAATTTGTAGCGGATTGAATAAAGCCTTATCAAAATATCCATAATTCGTATAACGAGCGTAGAACCACATAGAACCTTTGAAAAGACTTCAACGCGCTTGCGACGGCAAGGATGAAGCTTAGAGCATGTTCACACGAACAATACTTGTCCTGTAGAGCTATCGAAAACTTACGTACGGTAAAAACCTATCGAATTGTTTTTTTCATACTACCGATTTAGTTCTTAGCGTAACCGCTAGGGGCGTTGTACAAGTTTTTCATAGACATATTTACATAGGAGATATCGAGTCTGTCACTTTTAAACTCATGGTAGCGCTACTGTATTACATTGTTCACTAGATTATATCTTCCACCATAGTGGCAAAAGAGAATCTGTAAGATATGTGAAAGCGTTGTGTTCGTATATATCAAAATCTCTAAAACAAAGGGAAACATCGTATCGTGTTAACTATACGTCCTCGTTTATGTCACTCAAGGTACGGCCAGAATACCAGCGCTGCAGATGCCCTCAGGCTGATGTAGCACATGCTGAGGCCTGTACCTCGTTGACCACATCCTGTCCTTATCTGTTCGTGTAAATTCTTTGTACTTCTTTTGTCTGTCATATATGTGTGTTTTTCCTTAAGTTTTGTGTTTTGTATTGACATAATTTGTTGTATACCTATTTGTTTATGTTATGTGGTCAATAAAAGTTTTCTATTTCTATTTCTATTTCCTTGTAAACTATACACACAATATCACAGACATGATCTGCGTTACTTTTGTAACGTATAATTAAGTTATTTTAATATCAAACTACTAGTTCTACGAGCCCGGGTGGAACACAGAGCGATTAAAAAATAAATACACAAATATTAGAAAGATGTTATAACATCATGCAAGTGTTCAGTGATATTTCGTGAGTCATATTTATTTTAATATCACGCATAATATTTTTTAGTTGAATCTGAAATGTCAAGCTCAGGGCTCTCTTTCTTTTTATGTACAGAGACAACGTCGATAATTCATCAATTAAAATCAATCCATAAAAGTTAAACTTCAATTCTCATAATTTTCATATTCTGAGTTACACATCGTTCTGTCTGTCAATGTATAAAACAGAATTTACCGCCTGACTTGATAAATTGGATAATTATGCCGATTACACACTTTGTCGGATTCACTGACAACTTGGTCATTAGTTTATACGATAAAACTAGAAAGAAAATACAAGTTACATAAACATGGGTGGGTTTAATACATACATAAAATCACGCCTTTTTCCCAGAGGGGTAGGCAGAGATCACTTCCTGCCATGTGCTACGGTTTAATACAATAATAGATACTGTACCTACAGTGTTTCGTGTGCTGGTTCCCCCTAGGTTATTGGCAGGAAGTCTTAACTACAGATAAAAAGATGTTTTCGATCCAAGACAATTAATCGAGAACATACAGGGAAGGTCAATCCGAGAAAATTTTTGATACTTAGCAGTATCAAAATTTTACTCGAAAGGTTTTCTCGAATTTTTTTCTTCAAAGTACACACAATGCCAATGTATTACAAAAGACATGCAAACAAATTCAAAAGAAACCAACTGAATTTGAAATTTAACATTCTAAATAGGTACATAAAGATGCAAAAATAGACAGTAACTATATCAAACTTCACCAAAACGTTTGAACCGATACTACCGATTAGAACTGATTCAAACTGAAAATATATTTACAACTAGCGACCCGCCCTCGCTTCGCTTCGGGTATACCTCTATCTCTATATAATATATAACTGTGCCCGCGACTTCGTTCGCGTGGACTACAGGATTTTGATTTTTTTTTAACTTAAAAGTAGTCTTAGTTACTCCTTAACATCAGCTACCTGCCACCATATAAGTTTAGGGTGATGGAATGTCGCTAAGTTTCGATCCGAGTAAAAGTGACAAATAAAGACAGTTGCATCAAAATTTATCATAAATTCCCTAAATTATGGCGCCTACGCTTCTTGACACGATCACGCTAGATTTCCGCAGAAATGAGGAATTTTCCCGCCGTAAAAAGTAGCCTGTGTCCGTGTCTAGAATCCTATTTATAAATTAACCAAGTCTTATAAAAATCCGTTCAGACGTTAAGGCGTGAATGAGGTAAACTATTAAAACAAATGATTAAAAATCACTAACTTTATTAGTTTTCTGCCTACTGCCTACGCCTTAAGTACGATAGCATGAATATTAATAGCCTATATCCTTTTCTAGGTTACTATCTATCTCCTAACTAAATTTCATCAAAATCCGTTCAGCCGTTTAAGCATGATAGAGCAAAACTCCCAGCAAAAACCATTAAAAAATCACAAATTCAATTCAGTTTTCTGCCTACTTCCTACCCCCTAAGTACGATGACGTGATTATTTATAGCCTATAACCATTTCCAGGTTATCATCTATCATCATACCAAATTTCATCAAAATCCGTTCAGCCGTTTAGACGTCAAAGAGCAAGTCCTAACAAAAACGACTAAAAATCACCAACTCAATTTAGTTATCTACCTATTGCGTACCCCCTAAGAACGATGGCGTGATTATTTATAGCCTATAACCATTTCTAGGTTATCATCTATCACCATACCAAATTTCATTAAAATCCGTTCAGCCGTTTAGACGTCAAAGAGCAAAAGTTTTACCAAAAATGACTAAAAATCACTATCTCAATTTAGTTATCTGCCTACTGCCTACCCCCTAAGAACGATGGCGTGATTATTTATAGCCTATAACCATTTCTAGGTTATCATCTTTCACCATACCAAATTTCATCAAAATCCGTTCAGCCGTTTAGGCGTGAAAGAGTAACAGACAGACAGACAGACAGACAGACAGACAGAGTTACTTTCGCATTTATAATATTAGTAAGGATAAGAATTTTAGAATTGAACGAGAAATTGAATGCATACCATCCAAATTAATTCTCATATAATTTAAATGGTTACCACCAGAAAACATTGCAAAAGGTCCCCAGAATAATTGGTATAAATACTCATTCGATACTGTATTCGTTCATAATATTAATTGAAACGCAATGTAATCACAATTTACAGAGTGGTTCAAATAAAGTAGGAAATTTTATTTCCGAAAGCTGACGTTAAAGTGTATCGCGGCTTAATATAAGGTCTCGTTCACATGCAGCAATGATTTTTGTATACACAGCCTTCGATATTTGTTAATTATCAAACACATGTATTAAGTCTTCATATCAAACAGTATAATTTAACGAAAAACGTTCTATGTTTTTTTATTATTTTCCAAAAAAAAGCGATAAATCACTTTTTGATTCCATGCCATTTGTGACATATCATTCAGTTATGTAATTTTGTTTGTTAAAATCATACCTAAAACTTTTAGGATATTGTATAAAGTTTATTCAATGCATAAATATCTTTTTGTTTTTTTTTTACGTCGGCATATTTTAAGTAAAAATATCAAATTACCAACTTAGTAATACAGCCTAATATAAACGGTTAATCCATAATTTGAAAGTGTCGTTGACAACTTATGGATATGACTGTATAATTAAGCCCAATAAAGTACACAATTCATACGTCAAGTTGTCACAAGCTCTGTGGCCGAGGGTTTACATTCATATGCATATAATTGCACGGCGCCAGCGAAGCCTTAATTATCGACAGTTTAAGCAAACCTGTTATTGGCTGAATGGCAGTTTTACACGAATCTCATTTTCTACTCGTTAATTTTAAACTTGCATGCGTGGTTACTTATTTAATGATATGTTATGATTGTTTTTAGTCATTTGTTTTTTTTTTCATTTCAGTGGCCAACATGTCGATTCCACCGCCATCCTAAATTATTTTTTGCGCCCATTTTGTGTGTACATATATTTTTTAAAAACATATTTTAGATACAAAACAAATTATATGTTGTGTAAGCCTATAGCCGCGACTTCGTCCGCGTAGAGACGTTTAACGGGTGAATCATTACTTCCTTATAGTACAGTCGGTTAAAAAGTAGCCTATAAAAGTAACCTTTCCTAGGCTCTGGACTATATCTTTACCAAATTTCATTTAAATCGGTCCAGTACTCTATGCGTGAAAGCGTAACAGACAGACAGACAGAGTTACTTTCGGATTTATAATATTAGTAAGGATACTCTAGAAGAACTAGAACGCAGAAGTTTATAATTATGTAAAAAAAAACATCTAAATGATTGCAATTAGCTGTGTACCTTAATTTTTTTTACTTTAAATGGAGACAGGTAAAACATGTTTCATGTTTACGTTTGTTGTTAACTGTGAAAAGAAAAGCAAAAGGCAAGACTATCTTACGCACATGACTTTAATTACAGATGTACAATTAATTAACGGTGCAATTAACCTTTTCTCAGCCATGGAGCACTTGTTTTAGTAGCCAGACTTAAATTATTACCAGACATAAACCTTCTGAGAGCTCGTGGCGGTGCAAGCCTATCTAATCTATTCTGATATTATAAAGCTGAAGAGTTTGTTTGTTTGTTTGTTTGAACGGGCTAATCTGGGAACTACTGGTTCGAATTGAAAATGTTTGTATTGGATAGACCAAATGGTCTCGATAAATGTCGAGGAAGGGTTTAGGATATATAACATCTCGCTGCGACCAATAGAAGCAAAGAAACAATACATAATATGTAAGAAACGGGGGAAAACCGCTCGCACAGCTACATACTTATAATTATGAATTACGTAAAGTACGTTGCGTTAACTTGTTAATTTTATATTTCGAGTGCTAAAGCTAGCACGAGCTATATTTCTAAACTAGCTGTGCCAGCGACTTCGTTCGCGTTTCCCCCGTTTTTTACACATTTTCCATTGTATCTTTGCTCCTATTGGTCGCAGCGTGATGTTATATAGCCTAAAGCCTTCCTCGATAAATGGTCTATACAACGCAAAAAGATTTTTTCAAATCGAACCAGTAGTTCCTGAGATTAGCGCGTTCAAACAAACAAACAAACAAACAAACAAACTCTTCAGCTTTATAATATTAGTATAGATATAGCTTTCGATTGTTTAGCTAAACTCTAGGCTACAATTCTGACGTCAGTATTTTCAAAGAATTTCCATTAAATGTAAGATTGTTTTTCGCAAATTAATTATGCGTGCTGACAAAAACATTAAACTTAAAAGGTTACTTAATGTTCCTAGTGTGTGAGTCTTCAAGACGACGTTAATAGATAAATACATGTATGTATTTCCTTCCTCTTACTATTTAACCTCAGCATATTCTCTTGTTCATAAGGCGTCCGACCGATTTCAGCCATGGCGGCCGATCTCAACTGAGATCAGCCAAGTGCGCAGGACATATTATAGTGCACAAGTGTACGCGCAAACACAAGTGCACTCTCTATTGCCTTACTCTCATAATTCGGTGAGACGGCAATCCGACATGACCGATGAAAGATCGGGCGCAGGACCACCGGCTTAACGTGCTTTCCGAGGCACGGGCGTTCAACCGCCAACTTCCTAACTCCGGGCTGAGTAATTTCATTATAGAAAAACTCACACAAATTTTGCCCGACCCCGGACTCGAACCGGGGACCTCTCGGTCCTAACGCAGCACTTGCTACCAATAGACCAACGAGGCAGTTAATCTGACTTCAGACAAGATAAATCTTCTCTTGTTCGTAACACATACATAAACCATCGGGACCACCCTGCGTGCATTGGCTATGTTTACTTAAATTATTAATCATATATTACTACTCGTAAGTATTCATATTTTTCAATTAAGCTAATATGGCGCCGACGTCGAATTACGAACTTATCAAGCGATTTAAGTTCATTACTTAAGATTTTTCAACCGGTGACTTAAAAGCTTCCGGTCTTTGATATCGGTAAAAAAGGGCGTAATACCTACATCTACGCATATATTTATTAAACATACCTACATATTATCACACCTTTTTTCCTGTTTGACTGTGACGATGGCTTGGAGTAGCCATGTCATCTACACCTAACTTGTGGGGGGACCGGATGATTTTCGCCCCTAAAAGACATTTAGCGTCGTTTTAGTTAGTCTCTTGGGGGGACGGGCGAGTATCGGTGACGCTCCTACTCACTTCCAACTCATAGACTTTAAAAAACATAATTATAAAGGTACCATTAAAAAATTAACTAATTAAAATCTATTTCGTCTTCAGTGCCCTGTGCCCTAGATGCTCCTAGAGCCTAGGAGATCGCCCACCGCGCCCTTCCCTAATGGCGGCTCAGCAGACTTACACGCACAACCTATCATAAAGCTCGAACCTATTGCTTAATTTTCTTATCAAATGTGCCAGCCATTAATATTTTACTACATCTAAAATGAATAAATTATAATTTATTACGGATATTAATCCCTGTAATCTTATCAAATTGACAGTAAATTTTATTTCATACTTAACTACGAGTATTATCTAAAATCTAGTGCGATAGACAAATCTTCTCCTATCTCTATGATAGTAAGTAGTAAAGATATAGGGTGGTGTATCGTGTTGTTAACAGGATAGTACGTTATGATAAATTACTTCTCAGTATTTATTATTTTTCTTTCTTATAACACAATGTAGCGCCATGCGGATATAAGCGACTCATGGAGAACGTTAGTTCACTTGTACTTGATGATTAAAGGCTCTAACTTCATTACTGGCGTGTTTTTCAATAATCGGTCGGCCTTAAAAATTGTATGGTAGAGCTGCAGGCGTACGTTATCATCTTTTAAAGCCCATTTAGTGTTTTCTTTTGGTTAGGTTTTCCAGAAAGACCATGCTCCGATTTAAAAGTGACCTGAGTTGTGGTAGGTAGTTAATCTGGTAGGTATCCATCGTTGTTTATTTTTCAGTGAAATCTTATCTTTCAACAAGAGCAACGAAATCATCTAGTGTGTGAAGGAACGTGACATCCACAGAAAAGATATGGATGTTAAATATTCCTTGTGAGTGCTAAGCCTTAGGGCATCGCAAATTCAGTCAGCTCACGAGCTTCATGACTAATTAAGACAGTTCTCAAGAAACTCTTTGTGGAAAACCCACATTAGCAAACCGACAAGATGGCTGCCATGCACTTCTATAAAATGATTGACAGGTGGTGTGTGAATCTTACTAATGCGGACTGCTGCAAAGCCCAGAGCTACAGGCAAAATGTTTTGTTGAAATCTGTTACACTAATTTAACATGCGGAAGCGTTGTTTCTGACTTGTTCGTTTGTTCGTTTGTAACTACTTGCTGTGGGCAATACTGGTTTACTTGTTGTTAGGTCAAGTATATACAGTTGTCATGTTGCCACAATGCCCTATTGTTGTAATATCAGAAACTAATAAAGGAAAAAGAGATTAATGAACATTAGATTTAAATATTATATATTATATATAGCTACATAAACACATAATTCAGCACACACATACTTACAACTGTAGGTAATTTCCGTAATAACCATCTTTCATTTACGGATGTAACATTTCATTCACTAACGTAACATGGTTATTACGGTGTCCTCCATTTTATTTTCGAATAAGCTCAATATTTATTTATTAATCTTTAAACCGGTTTTGACATAGGTAATGTTAAAATTTTCACTTTTCAGTAAAAATAATTATATCGTATTAGATTAAGTTTGCCAATCTTCAATGTATATAATTTCGTAAAACGATGATTACTTTTCTATATAAAAAAAATAATGACTTATGTAGAAATACAGTGTAACCTTAATATAACGAGACTCAATATAACGAATATCTCGATATAACGATTTTTTCAAAATCCCCTAGAACTATCCATAAAAGCTAATATAAAATATACCTTTACATTACGAACATATTTATCAAAACCCTTTTTATAACGAATTTTAATCATTGCAGAAAATAAATGGAATATATTATTGACCTCTTTTTAACGAATTTTTCTACCGAAAACCTTTACATAACGTATCCTATCAATTATTCCCACTTAGTTGTACAATAGTAATTCATGTCTTGGCAGGTTCAGACACGTTAAATTGTTCGTAAGGCAGTTATTGTCGTTTGATGCTCAGTAAAGTAAACCCTACTGTTTATAACGGTTGTTAGTTTTAAAGTTGCAATGGCTGATACATTTTTTACCTTGTTAAAACGAATCGGAGTCCAATCTAACCTCTATATATAACAAACCTCATTGTAACAAATTACGCGGTATAACGAATATTTTGTAATCCCCTGGAGTTTCGTTATATTGAGGTTGCACTGTAGTTACATCACAAAGAAAATATTGATAGTCATTTAGCACTAACTAACAATAACCATGACCAGCGACTTAAATTTGTTGAATCACGGCGGCGATTCAATCTGTAATCGGAATCATCATAATAATATATCAATGGACGATAAACATTTATTTTTAAACCATATCTATAACCATACAAATATGCAGTTACCAATACTGCAGTTTTATACAATACGTTAGTAAGTGTCAACCGAATGGTGCCCCAGTTATTTTGCACCATCTCCTTCACTATTTGCATGTATCTTTTATTTAGGTTAAGTACATCGATTCTTATAATATGTAAACCTTTTGTGAAGACAAAATAAAATATATTTGAATTTGAGCTAAATGTCCTGGTCAACGTTTTATATTATTCCAATATTGATGAGCTTTTACTTTCCGATTGATAATGAATAATTAGCATAAGGAACATAAACGAAGTATGTGACGAAGGTAAATCAGTAAACTATTAATAGTTACTAATATGTGTAAAGACAGATATTATGAAAGGAATATGTAGAGACCTGCTCCTTATAACTTTACGGACCGTGGACCCACATACTTGTAGATGTCTGCCTATAGGTATAAATATTTTTAAAAGTTACTTTGTAGAAATCAGGCATCAATTTCGCTTATAACATGACCATTTAAACAATCAAAAGCTTAAAAGAAACAACCATCATCTTTCGTCTCTCAGTTCAAGTATTTGATCCACTGCCCATATTTCGCCAATACGATTTGTTATGCAATTACTCCGATCCATCCTAGCCATAAAGAATGCAATCAGGGCCCGACGAAACGCTACATGAACATTACAATTACAAAACCGACACTGAAATATCGAATGACATACGAGAGTCAGGGATCGCAGCGGGAAGACCCTATTACCAGGAATGCAAAATGCTACTACGAATTTATGGACTTAACTGTACTCATCCCACAAGCGAAAAAGGACTGTAAAGGTATTGTCTCAAAGTGGGTTTCAGCTTGCAGTGGGGTGGAAATATGGTGAGGATATCTATGGTGCAGTTTTGATATTTGCAATGGGTGCGGTGACCCGAACGGTGATCACGTACGCACGGTGTATACGATTCGATGCTAGGTTGGTACCTGGTATCGGGACGTATCGGAAGATCTACGGGAAGATGGCAAGATTGGATGTTTTTGAAGTTCAATAGGCATGTGGATTACAAATACTACATGCTGCTAGTACTATATCCTCACTAATATTGTAAATCCGAAAGTAACTCTGTCTGTCTGTCTGTCTGTTACGCTTTCATGCATAGAGTACTGAACCGATTTAAACGAAATTTGGTATAGGTAGAGTCCAGACTCCAGAGCCTAGGAAATAATATAGGCAACTTTTTAACCGACTGCGCTATAAAGAAGTAATGTTTTACCCGTTAAACGTCTCTACGCGGACAAAGTCGCGGGCGGAAAGCTAGTTTACTATATCCAAGTCCATCTGCAACTATAGATATTTTTGAAGTTTCCTTTATTAAAAGGAAAAAAGTTCTAAATGTGGTGAGTCAAGTATTTACAGTTTAGCCGATAGATAGGCACCTTATTTGATAGGGTGGCTGTTCCTTGAATTTGAATCAACATTTTTTTTTGTAAACAGGAAAACGAGAGCATTTGGGCGGATGTTTCGGTTGATTGGTGAGTCTGAGTAGCTTTCGGTTTCTTACCCTAGTAGAGATTATCTGCTGTAATGTTTCTGTAATCATTAAACTATGGGTGTCAAGGAAAAGTGTGTACTTTCGTACCTATGTACGGCTGTAATGTGTGCTTTCACATTTGAAATAAAACTATTTTTTACGGATTAAACTCGCGTGTATTGTTATTCTAAACATTCAAATGTGTAGTGCTCGCGCAAATAAAAATAGACAATACTATGTGCTTTCACAGATAAAAGCTCGATTTTCTTGAATATAAGAAACATAGTTCATTCGTTTGCCTTCATATTAATGAAGAAATGAAAATCTATCACCATACTGTTTAAAATAATATATTTACTTACATGCAATAAATTATAAACTGTTGAGCATTTAAGACAGGTACTTTGTTTTCAATTAGTAAATTACAAACCATTAATTGCCATCTTTGGCGCTCTACATTTGCGGGTGCCAAGATAATTTATAGCCTTCACTTACGCGTTTAACATAATGTATTACACTTGTAAGTGCAGTGCGCTATAAAATTAAGAATTTAAACTCGTTTAATGTTAAACGCGGCGTTAAAGGAAACAGTAATAAAATGTAATGGCATGTTCACATTTCGGTACATATTTCATGATTCTATTTATAAACGTCGGTAATTAAATATTTTATAAATCACATAGCACACTCTTATCAGTCATGATTAAGGTCTACCATTGGGTAAAATAATGATTCGTGAGTAGGTAGGTATACCCTGTATGGAAATGGCCAATTCAAAGTATGTAAATTTATTTTTATAATGTCGTTCAACCACTTAATGCAATTAATTCCTACTTCTGACGTCATATGGTTTCCAAGATCAGAGTTAAATATTGATATTCAAAAATTAATACACTTTATTTCTAAAGACGCAAGACTTAAGAGCGAAGAACTTTCAAAGCTTAATTTTGTTATAAGAGTACCTTATATGACTAGGTAGTTCGGATTCGGGGCTCTACCTAAGTTCAAACTCTACCGTCATCGCCGTGAAAGCCTAGGTATTTCATAACAGAGCGTAATTTTATTTAAAACGTGTCTGATGATAATGGACACACCTTGCATCCGGGTACGCACTACCTTTATTTAATATTGTTTTTTGAATAGCTATCGAATTTAGGAATTAAGGTTATAAGTTACTTTAAGTACGTTATCATCATCATCATCATCATCATTCTCCTGCGCTTGACCTACGCTAAGTGGGGTCGGCGCAACATGTATCTTGCACTCGGGCCTTCCACATTATGTCTATAGTAAATACTGAAGATTTTTATATGCATTGAGAATTTTATTGTGTTTAAAATATATTCTTTCCAAATGTATTCTTATTATGTATCATTAATGTACATTAATATGTAACTGTCTTATAACCACATGAGATACAGACTAACATTTCACCCTGTATGTAAGCTGTGTTGTGAAGCAATAAATATAATGCTAATTGCCAGACAGCGCCCAGACGCAACTTGGTTGGCAATCTGATCGCGTCCGATTCGAGGAGGATTGGAATCGAACCGCTTGTATCAATAAATATTCATCTATGCATACTGATCAGGCCGATTCGGTTGGGGCCTACTCTTCTCGCTAATTGTTCTCATAAATATTTCTTACTCAATCACCATGTCTAGGCAAGCACCTCAATTCAGAGACTTTAATGTTAAAGTCAGATTTAGTATGAGATTTTATTTGACTGGCTCGGTGGAACAGTGGTTAGTGACCCAGATTTACTACCTACGGTTCCAAGAGTCGTGGGTTCGATTCCCACTCGGGACAAATATTTGTGTGACGAACATCGGTGTTTGTTCCGTGTCTGGGTGTGTTATTAAGTATATTTGTGTATCCACTGTCGTTTCTGATTTCCGTAACACAAGTGCTTAAGCTACTTACCATGGGATCAGATCGATGTATGTGATGTTGTGAAGTATTTATTTATTTATTTATTTATTTGCAAACTTTTTTATAATCCAATTAAAGAACAGCTCAGTAGATTAGCTACCTTTTTTATTTGCATAATGGATCGGTTTATCAGCTAATCCACTTAGACAGCTCTATCTTTATAGATAGGATTTAGGCGTCTAACCTATTAGATGGGTAAAATTTATTGCCATGCCATTACACCTAGTAACTAATAGATAATTACAATTACATATATCTTTATCTATTATTCTTCAGTCCTTAACTTTGTAGGTAAAGCAAAGTAATCACTGTCACCACATAAATTAGTTTACCTAATAGAGTGACCCGAAAAATATATTTAAGTCATAGTTATACAAACTAGTTTTTAGGTATAACGCGTTTTTCCTAGCTAATACTAGTACTGTAAAAACGGCTTCTCTCTTAAACTAGTTTTAACTGCAACTTAAATAAATAATCCAAATGATGTTCAGACTAAAGTCCAGATTTTAGAAAAACAAATGTCCAAGTCAAGCAAGCCAGCAGTTAAGTTGAGAAAGTTATTGTCAATTATTTCGTTAAAATTATTCAAGCTCCATTCTGTCCCATCCCTTATCCCCAAAATAAGATACTAAAATAACCACACGCTTGCCTGTTTACCAGCTCCAGTTATTTGTGATGGTAATACATACATACTTAAGTAAATAAGTATGTCCATTGATTCCGCCCCGTCAGATCGGCTAAGTAAACAACTTGTTAACCGTTTCGGGGAACCCACCGACTCAACACAAGGCTGTTATTGTTACATCATTAATTTTTTGCGAATATTACCTAATTGGTACGATGATGATACCTTATCCATCAGTTGCAACTTGCAAGGGATTTGTTTATCGTTGCATGCGAATGTAACTGATTAATGTTAATATTTATTTAAGTTATATAGTTATACCCAGTGTATCAATGTGTTTTAGGCAATATATTATAGATACAGTCATTTTAAAAAGCACACTGGATGCGATAGATCAAGGATCGATCCCTGTGTAGATCATTGACTGATATAATCTTCCACGTGTCAAAGATAAAGAGCAGATTTTCTAATTTTCTATATTATGAAAGTATCAGATACTACTTATTGCTAACAGGTATAATCAAAACTCTTTAGAAAAATACATACATAAACAAGATATTGTACGTATCTCATAACGCAAATAGATTGTATGGGAAACATTTGAATAAACATGACGTTTTTCGTAATTATAAAAATAAGTAGGTAGGTATGTATGTATGTATCATCATCATCATCAGCCCATTTTTATTCACTGCTGGACATGGCGAGCATTTGGAGAGGCCTAAATTCAAATTCAAAATATTTATTGCGTGTCACACGTTATTACAGTCGACCAACCCGCACTTGGCCAGCGTGGTCGACTAAAGCCTTATCGCCCTAGTTTAGGGTAGGCCCGTGCCCCAGCAGTGGGGACGTATATGGGCTGATGATGATGATGATGACGTTATTACATAGGTGTTACAGATAAGGTACAGTCCGTTATGTGACGCCCCGTAGGGGCACAGCAACACTTACAGATCCAGCAGTGGATGTAGGTAGGTATGTAAGTACGAAAATTCATCATAAACAAAGACAGAGCCCAAGATAGATACTTACTAAGTACAAAGCAAGTAAGCAACAATGTTAAAAATCAACATATCAGCACCGACCGAGCTAAGTTCTCCGTACATATGTGTTGTCAAAACAAAAACTATTGAAAGTGTGCTGAAAGAATTAGCTAAGCGAAGAGTTGGGCGACACAATGGTTGGTGGAGATAATTCTGAGAACCGGTGCAGGGAAAGACAGGGGTCGAGGGAGAAGTTTCTTAGTAACTTTTACAAATTAATCTTAGGTTTAATAGAACTTAACGAATCTTGACTGGCTTAGCAGATATTTCGATTTAAACTGTCAGTATTCTAACATCTTCATATATAAAGCACATAAGACGTCGTAGACGCAAATGTGAGTCAGCACTTAGCAGTGTCTTTAAAATGAACAAGAAAGACAACTTATAAGGCCTTAATCAACCACGCTGGCCAAGTGCGGGTTGGTTGACTACACAACCTAAGAATTTCTTTGTTTGTGTGCAGGTTTCCTCATGATGTTTTCTTTCACCGTTAAAGCGTCGAATAATCGTACATATGAATTTCATATTTGAAAAACACAGTGGAACGTGGCGGGGTTTTAAATGGTGACCTCTCGCATGGCAATAAAATAGAAAATTTGCTAGTCAGGAGTCAGTTTATTCGATTGTCTTTATCGGTACTTAATCGCTCAGCACATGAGATTACCAGAAAATGAAAAACTGCAGTTTCGCAACTTGGCAACAATCTTTTATTATATACTAGCGACCCGCCCTCGCTTCGCTTCGGGTATATCTCTATCTCTATATAATATATTTCAACCCCGTAAGGGATTTTACATACAGAAGTTATTTCCCAATAACTCCCGTTCCCATGGGAATTTTGTAATATCGTGTTGGAAGTAAGCTTTACGTTCATTAGGGTACCTGCATGCCAAATCTCAATCGTCTATCTATATCGCGGTTTAGATTTTTTCATACAAAGGTTTTTTTCCTATTACTCCCGTTCCCGTGGGAATTTTACAATATCCTGTTGCAACTAAGCTTTTCATTTATTAAGGTACCTCCATGTCAAATTTCAAGCGTCTTACTTATGCGGTTAGTATTATTCATACAAAAGGAATTTCCCGCTATTTCCCGTTCCCGTGGGAATTTCGGGAAATCCTGTCCTAACGGATGCCTACGTCATAACATCTACCTGCATGCTAAATTTCATCTCGATCCGTCCAGTGGCTGTGACGACTTCGTCCGCGTAGAGATGTTTAACGGCTAAAACATTACTTCTTTATAGCGCAGTCGGTTAAAAAGTAGCCTATAACCGTTTCTAGGCTCTGGACTATATCTGTACCAAATTTTGTTTAAATCGGTTCAGTACTTTATGCGTGAAAGCGTAACAGACAGACAGACAGACAGACAGACAGACAGAGTTACTTTCGCATTTATAATATTAGTAAGGATTAGTAAGGATTAGTAAGGATTTTAATGTCATGAGGTCACTGTTCACGTTTAAACAAAGCGCATCCATCTTATCGATCAATATTTACTGTGCCCGATAAAAAGTATAGATAACACATTATGTTTTCATCATCTTCCAAAATAATTGTATCGAGTAGGTATAATAAACCTTTTTTGTCTTCGGATGATCGGATCTTCCAATTACAATATTTTATACAGATTGCTTACCTACTATAAGCATACATCAAAATCACTTCACCTCTGTACCTATTATAATTACTAAGATTTTTGAAACTACGAAATGGATTTTTATGCAATTTTTAAATATATAGAGTAATTGAAGATTATAGTAAGTATAATACCCCAAGAGAAGCGAGGGCAGGTCGCTAATGGCAAATTAATTGATCATATACTAATGCAAAATTGAATGAACGAAACGACTTATCTATCTTTTAAACACAACCATAATGCAATCTCTACATAATATTATATGCAAAGAAGATCTATCTTTAAAGTACTTAAAATTATGTTCCTATTCCGATTGCGCATGCATTTGAAACATGTGTACGACTATGAATCGCTATCGGTTGACATCAGAACAACGCACTATTGATCCTTCGTGTTTTGATAAACAAGTATGTCCATGTCCAATCTCTGCTCTTATCACGTGAGTCAACAGGCGCCGCGATGACAAGACAAGTGATAGAAAAACATATAATATCAATCAATATTCCTTATAACGCCGTTATGATAATGAATACATTTTGTATATTTTTTCATTCACCTCTTGTGATGAATTTATAAAGCTTCACTATTCCAATTGCAGTCGGCGACTAGAATTTCTGCGGCGATACACGTTGACAAAGCCTGACTTACTCCACCTTCGTCTCCTACAACCTTCAGACAACTTCCTAGTTTACCCTAGTAACTCAAGGCACTCCGCAGTGATCGGGGTGACAAGGTCTACCGATGGGTGGGTAATGCGGATTGTGAATTCTCGTAAATTTTTTGGTGGCGACTGGAACACTTCCAGACTTACTGACTGACTTACCGCACCCTTGCATGCAACCTTGCCCTTTGAGCCTATTATACCTTCACCAGTAGTTTTTTTTCCTAACTGACTACGATGATGGCTTGGAGTAGCCTTGTCAGCATCACTGGACTTGCGGGAGAGCGGATGGCTCTTACCCCAAACCAGCAGCTCACAACATCAACGCAATCTGGTTTTCCACTTTCATGTAGGAGCTATCTACATCCTTGGACCTTTACTCTTCCAAAATTGGACCAGCTCATCCAGTGACCCAATATTGGCTCTTCTAACCTTGGACCAGCCCACCCAGTGACCAGACAGCAGGTGTCCCGTGAGAGCCGTCACGTCTCCGGCGTCATGTTCTGTTATGTCGCGTTGTTGACATTCGCCGCCATTGTGCGCGCGCGTGACGCGTCACATGACCGCGACTCACCCGAGGTAATTATAAACTAACTGGATGACACGCCCGTTGAAATGTCGGGATGCGGTCTTCAACGCTGGGTTACATCAGCAAGAACATAAAAAAAGTTAACTGGTTTGATGGCGCATAATCAAAGAACGGACAGGCCTCGACACCGCAAGTGGTCACTACCATTTACCACCGTGCCACTGTCTCTTGCAACAAGAGTCGCGGCTTCGATCCCCAACTGGAACAGTATTTTTGTGGACGAACTGTCTTTGATTTGTTTATTTATTTATTTATTCATCAATTACATTTACAACCTTTCAGATAAAGATCGTTGATTGTTCCGTGTGAGTGTGTTATTTGTTGCTTATGTATTGTATACTTAAATATATTACACAACATCACATACATTGATCTGATCCCGTGGTAAGCTTTAGCACTTGTGTTACAGATATCAGAATCAACAGTGGATACACAAATATACTTAATACACACCCAGACACGGAACAAACACCGATATTCGTCACACAAATATTTGTCCCGAGTTGGAATCGAACCCACGACTCTTGGAACTGTAGATAATGAACCTGGGTCACTAACCACTGTTCCATCGAGCCAGTCGTACTTAAACATATTATTAACTGTGGTAGGATTTATAATAGGTACTCAGGAAAAATTCCCCTATTTACTTTACCTTCTCAACATAAAAGAATTTGGAGGGGAGAGTCTGGATTGGGAGCTGAGTCTCCACCAAAATCAAGCCACCAGCTCTGATTAATTTCAACACCGTAACCTAGACAGCATGTCAAACAAAAGCCAATCGTTGTTTCGTCTTTGACAACCTTTTAGCAAGCATCTACAGTCTGCAAACTGCATCTTCACCTTGGAGTAACACGAGGAAGCGACACCAAAGAGGACGAGTAGACGTGACTACACTCACGGGACCCAGGCAACATTTCGCAAGTGAATAATGGCCTTACATTTCGCGGCCCCGCCGGCAATTAGAAAATGGATCTAGGCTACGTAACCGATGACGATTTTGACGTCAATCGCAAACAGTCTGGCTAGCGGTAACTCTCGTGATGCAAAACAAACACTATCGAAGCGATTGAGAACGTTTGTACTACGATGTTTAGTCATTCACGCAATGCCTGTGTAGAATGAGCAGAAATAATATTTTCTTAACGCAACAATGCCTATACCTAGAAACGATCTTTGGGATTCTGAGCCAATCAAGGAAAACCGACTTCTTGTAGGATTCACTGTCTTGTTTCATTGTCTTTCTAAGCTCTTTTTCTTAATGTTTCAAGTTAAACAGATTTCGTTATCAGGATCTTTGCAAGTCACAAGCCTGCTAATCTGAAGTTTCGAAGCAGCTTGCAGAGATAACCTTGAAAAAGAAGTAATCATTGGTATATGAAAGACGAATAAATGAAGATTTTCGTATTTGAATTCATTTATAAGAATGTTCTCAAAAAAATCGTTATGCATGCATTACTTCGTACTTAAGTACTCATTAACACAGCAATTTGACGTTCGTCTACGATTACACAAGAAATCTACATCAATTGAGTTGTTTACGAAGGATCTAGCTAACACATCTAATAATTTCTTTTTTATTGAATTTTCAAGTTTACGTTTTAGTTACCAACACGACTTATTGACTCTAATTCGGTTACAATCATATATTGATCTTTTTAGCGTGCTCGATAAAATATAATAAGTGAGGAGAGCATACGTAGGTGCCACAAGTGTATTAACAGACCGGTGAGGTGTAACATTAAGTGCAGTTGCAGTTCTGAATTGTCTATTCACAACTCATCCAGATACGGAGTTTCTAGAAGTAATTATTTCACAACATAAAAAAAAAAACAATAACAAGTTTTAGTGCCTCCTTGCATTCGGGAGATATCAGATGTTTGCTCACAACTAATAATAGAACGAGGCAGGCAAGCAAGTGATTTCTTAACGACCCTGTGACAGATAACCGTGCATACATTAGTCCTGTGCCCATTTGGCCTGGCGTACGTGCTTAAGGGTTGGTAGCAGATCGTCTGTCTGTGTGTACTCACGCTCTTATACTGCGCCTAGACGCGGACTGGGGGCGTATTGCGACTTCTTTATTCCACTCAATTTAACTTACTCGTTTAAGTTACTCGTAGGAACGCAATTACCTTGTTAAAAAAAAACGACGCTGAAAAAGTATAAAACAAGACTTTTAGAACATACAATACTATTTTGAAGTATGCAATATTTACTATGTAGAGATAAGTTTTCATGTTTGGAAAACCGCAGTCACACGTTGTCAAAGTGCTACGGTAGGTAGGTTCTTGTGTATGGAACGTGTGACTACGCCTTTCCAAACATGAAAACTTATCTCTACATAGTAAATATTGCATACTTCAAAATAGTATTGTATGTTCTAAAAGTCTTGTTTTATACTTTTTCAGCGTCGTTTTTTGTCGTAGTTGGGTTTTAGTTTTTAACTTTTTATTATTTGTACTATTTTGGTGTTAGTAAGTAGTAAAGAAGCTATGAACGAAAAGATGTGAACTATATGCAATCAGTCCATGAATATACGTAAAGTCACATGCAAATGCTAGTAATATATATATATATTTAAAATGTACAAGTAAAGCGCTTTCCAATGATACCAAACACGGCGTATTTATCTTAACTTTATTTTTTTACTCTGTATGTTTTGTCCGCTAGTGGGCGCCACATTAGATTTTGTGAAACCCTATATAGCCTATAACCAGCGGACAATTAAGACGCTTCTAATGATATGTCATTTGTCGAATTCTGACAAGCAATTTAGAAGTTATGTGGAAACAGATGAACATACATACATACATACAAACATACATACATACATACATACATACATACATACATAGCCTGTCAAAATCATAACCCTCCTTTTGCTTTGCCGTAGTCGGGTAACAATGCACAAGGCAGAATGGCGGCGACGTGGTCCACAACCCGTCACGTCACGTTTCCTACAGAAAAAAGAGGTGAAAAGTGGATCGCTAGAAGTGATCTCTGCCTACCCCTCTGGGAAAAAGGCGTGATTTTATGTATATATGTATGTTGTACTCGATTCAAAAATGGGCATCGGTAGGTATATTATAAAGAGCTACGAACACTTCTTTTTAAAAGTTTCATAGATTTTGGAGGGTTCATATCAACATGTTGATGATGAATTGATGTTTATACAACTAAATGTACCAGTAGCATGAAGTTAGTCGATGCCCATTCTTAAATTGACTGGAATTAAGAGGTTGTAATACGGCCTCTGGATCTGCTTTGAAACCTTATCACGCTACTTGAACTTGACCTATGAAAGCACGCTAGCCTTCGCGCACTGCATTATCGGAAAATCTACCTATGCATAATTTTACATTTAACCGGTTCACTGTCCAAGAAGACACAATAGAAATTAAATTTTCACCGCCCATCTCTTGTGTGCTGTGGGACTTTGAACATGTTAAGCATACAAATATTTTTTTTCTTTAAAGCACAAGTTATTGATTACACACAGTTGTCTAGGAATGGTGACGTCAATTTACTTAGTCGCTGCAGACTTTCTATAGGAAAGTCTGATGCTTACGCAAAGTAAGCAGAATTGATAGAACTTCCTTAAAATATAACATAATACAATTAGTATACCATTTTTATCAACAACTAGTGACCCGCCCTCGCTTCGCTTCGGGTAAACTTTACATACAAACCTTCCTTAAGAATCACTCTATCTATTAAAAAAAACCGCATCAAAATCCGTTGCGTAGTTTTAAAGATCTAAGCATACATACGGACATACAGCGAAAGCGACTTTGTTTTATACTATGTATTGATAACCAACCGTATTATGATGTTTTACGGAAAATTTGTATAATTACCAACAATCTTTTTATGCTAATGAATTCATAATAATGGAAATAACATTCTTTTAATTATTAGTAATTAGTTCAAAATAGATACTTTGTATGATTTGAAACTGTATCTGGACGATAAGGTTAGGTTCATTTAAAAGGGGATTTATTAATACGACCATGATTCGTGCAATACACTCAAAATGTCAACAAGGTCGCGATATTTTTTTTAACTTCACGTTTAATCCCGTTTGAAGTGATTACTTTTAGATAATATGCTCATTTAGGCTGCCCACACACGTCTAACAATTGAGGGGTGAGAGCCATCCGCTGCCCCGCAAGTCCGGTGATGATGACAAGGCTACTCCAAGCCATCGTCGTTAGTCAGGAAAAAAAATAATAACACGTCCAACAATCGGTGACCGATTTTTGTCGGAGAAAAAAGGAGCATACTGATTGCAATGGAGCATCGCAAACGTGCTACAAAAAGTCGGTCGAATATCACTACATAGTATAAAGCAAAGTCGCTTCCCGCGTCTGTCCGTTTGTGTGGTTTGATCTTTAAAACTAAACAGCAGATTTGGATGCAGTTTTTTTTAATAGATAGAGAGATTCAAGAAGAAGGTTTTTATGTATAATATTCAACCAACCCGCACTTGGCCAGCGTGGTCGACTAAGACCTTATCGCCCTAGTTTAGGGTAGGCCCGTGCCCCAGCAGTGGGGACGTATATGGGCTGATGATGATGATGATGATACCCGAAGAGAAGCGAGGGCGGGTCGCTAAAATCATACAAAATAAAGTGGAATCGTCTATCGGTCCTACAAAAAGTCGGACGTGGGCCTTACTCATATCATCAATGCTGGGTATTTCATAAACAAAAAACCCTAACTGGTTTTTACGTAGGGCTCTACCGACAGACCAACGAGATAGTCAACAGATAGGCTTTTGCGGAAGTATACAGGCACCGATAACATAATATACTTCGCATAACATAACTGCCTCGTTGGTCTATTGGTAACAGGTGCTGCGTTAGGGCCGAGAGGTCCCCGGTTCGAGTCCGGGGTCGGGCAAAATTTGTGTAAGTTTTTCTGTAATGAAATTACTCAGCCCGGAGTTTGGAAATTGGCGGTTGAACGCCCGAGCCTCGGAAAGCACGTTAAGCCGGTGGTCCTGCGCCCGATCTCTCATCGGTCATGTCGGATTGCCGTCTCACCGAATTATGGGTTAGGTAATAGAGAGTGCACTTGTGTTTGCGCGTAGGTACACTTGCGCACTATAATATTCCTGCGCACTTGGCTGATCTCAATTGAGATCGGCCGCCATGGCTGAAATCGGTCGGACGCCTTATATTTATACTTCCCATAACAAACTATAGTATACATTACTGCATTATTGCAAAGTAGGTTAAAAGTAAAGTAAAAAGTAAAGTAAGTAAGCAGATAGATTCGAAATTATAACATTTCTAAGGATTTAATTTGAAACAAGAAAAGGTTATATTACAAGTACTTGTAGCGATTAAATAGCATTAATCAACTATCACTTCAGTATCCGCCTGTTAGTTACAGGTAAACGAAAATTGATGATTGATGGATAA
Organism: Maruca vitrata; assembly: GCA_039566165.1. Taxonomy (NCBI): domain Eukaryota; kingdom Metazoa; phylum Arthropoda; class Insecta; order Lepidoptera; family Crambidae; genus Maruca; species Maruca vitrata. The sequence continues at coordinate 2,411,391 of CM076913.1, forward strand.
TGTTAATCTAATTAGGAAAAGTTAGGTAGGATAGGGTAAATAGTGAATGACGGTGAAATTTACAACATTTTTCACTGAAACAAAATTGCATTTCACTATCATTAGAAATTCACGTTAAAATGCACTAATAAAGTTATCGCGAAACGTGGTTCGTAACACAAAGTATTGATTTACAAATACTTGTAAACGTGTTTTAGATATAAACGAAGACTCGAGATTGCAATTTTTGCAATAAAAGTGACTATTTCATCAAATAACCAATAACGTGCGATTGTCGGTTTCATAAGGATATAGAGATATCGATATCCCTAACCACAAATTAGTCCGGTTTATGGTAGAATCTTTTTAAGCTATTGCATAGCTTTTATCGCGGGCTTTAAGCGCGGCGACCGAACCAAGAAATTCCGTAACGAAAAAAACCTCACAATCGTCTAACGTCGTTTCAGTTCGGTAGACTTCGGCACGGTGTTTGTGTGCGTGCGGTTAGACGTATTGTACGACTCTACGAAACTCGCACGAATCGAGACGAGCTGCTCCGAAATCGGACGATGCTATGCAATAGCTATACCGCGGCAGTCCCCGAGTGCCACACGTCTTATAATTATGATGTTAATGATTTTTATGTAGATAAAATATAGTTTCGTACAATGTAAAAACATAGAGACCCGACGTTTCGACCTTTATGTAGCGCTCGTGGTCACGGGCAATACAAACTCGTGTCTATGTCATCTACATTATACTGTACCTAACCTACCCTATTTATAAGCGAATAAACAATTTTTATTTTGATTTTGATCTTGCCCGTGACCAACAGCGCTGTATGAATGTTAATCTGTAAAATTAGATCAATGTGAAATGTGTAGTATTTGCAAATAATATACGATACTGTATTTGGTATATCTTGGCAATTCGTCAAAATGTGTTAAAATTAAACGAAAAATGTTTTATAAGTACACTAAGTTTACTCGACTACGGTGACAACCTTTAGACATAGAGCTAAAAAAAGACGTTTTAATTTTTTAAAACCACATATTATCTTTATTGTATGTATTATAAGTGATATGTGTGTATTTATTGCTATTTTCGAAATACAATAATCATGTCCTTACAATGCGGGCAATATTTACCAACATGGCGACAATCACACCTGTTTTGCATTGGAGCAATATCACTCGATAAAACGACTCATTATCACTCATCATCGGGGTGATGGTCAAATCGATGAATTTACGTCATTGTTATATGAGAAGATATGTATTATCTATTCTGTTAAATTCCACAAACTATCTAGATCCTAAGCTTAGATAGCTTAGTATCACTTTATTCGTGTTTTTACTAAAACTTTTATAATGATGTACCATAACTATGTTTAGATATCATCCAAAGTAAATCAGAATCAGAAATATCCAAAAGAAACGATTATACAATACAAACAAAAGAGGTGTCACAGAATTAAGATTCAGGAAAAATAGAGCGTTTTGAATTCACTACGAAAAATGTTATCTCCCTTTGATATAAACCATCGGTGAGATAGTTAAGACATACCTACTTAAAGGTGGGTCATATCACATTTGTGGGCGTATGTCGTGTGACGTAGGTCTTGCAATCATATTCCATGTACTATGTAACCTTTAGTTAGATTAAAAAACTTAATAAGTAAGTTTTAAATAACTTACTTTAACTTAGTTTCGTGTCTCCGATATAGATAACATTTAGATATTAAATTACTTTTGATGCTCCGTTCCCCGCGTTGTTAAGAAAAAAAGTCTTGACAATTACCGGACAACAGAGCAATCTAATAAACATGAAAGTTTTAGTTTTATGGGAAAATAAAAGAAATATGCACAATGCACATGATGATCGTGACTTGGAACCTAAATGAAAACTCATATCATAATCTATTGTGCCTGTCGACCTCATATTTGGATCTCACTACCGCTTACCATCAGGTGGAGTGAGGTCATCTTGTTAGCCTAATATAAAAAAAATGTCCGAACCAAATTCTTTGAAAGGATGAGTCTAGCATTTTTTAACCGACTTCAAAAAAAGGAGGAGGTTCTCAATTCGTCTGTATGTATAATATTTTTTTTTTTTTTTTTATGTATGTTCACCGATATTTTCGTCAATTATAGACGGATTTCAAAAATTTTTTTTTGGTTGAATAGAGTTCACTTCCGAGGTGGTCCCATTTTCACCAGTCTTGGATCTGATGATGGGATCCAGGAGAAATCGAGGGCAACCCTCAAATTTTATAGGGACATGTACCGCGTTTTGCATATTTTCTGAAGTCATATTGGCATTTGCTTCTGGCTATCATAATCTTATGATGCTGAGCTGATGATGGAAGGTCAACTCCTTAATAGTTATGAGTAAAAGAATAATTATTTCAATACTGTATACATATTAAGACTACTAGTTATAATATCAGTAGCATTACAGGTGAGCTGAACTATTAGGTTGACCAGTCTAGGATCTGATGATGGGATCCAGGAGAAATCGAGGGCAACCCTCAAATTTTATAGGCACACTAGTGGTCCCGGCGAATTTCATACCGCCAATACTATAAACCTTCCCTGGACTATCACGAACATTTTAAAACCAAAATTACCTAAATATATCCTCGAGTTTTAGTCAGACTAACGAACAGCAATTCATTTTTATTTATAAGATGTACCGCGTTTTACATATTTTCCGAAGTTATATTGGCATTGCTTCTTGCAATCATAATGTTATGATGCTGAGCTGATGATGGAAGGTCAACTCCTTAATTGTTTGGAGTAAAAGGATAATTCTTTCAATACTGTATACATATTAAGACTACTAGTTATATTATCAGTAGTATTACAGGTGAGCTGAACTACTAGGGGGAAAAAAATATGTAACACTAAAAAGTATGAAAAAAAATTGTAAACAAAAAAAAAACCGCCTTCAAAAACCCGACTCACTAAAAATTACAAAATAATATAATACGAACATTTATAATAATCATCTGGGTATGAAATTTATATGTTGTTGAAGGCGGTGCCAATCAAAATTTTGAGGAAAATGAAGCACTCTGTGCTTGTCTGTATGAAATATAAACGGCACCGCCTTCAACAACATATAAAATTCATACCCAGATGATTATTATAAATGTTCGTATTATATTATTTTGTAATTTTTAGTGAGTCGGGTTTTTGAAGGCGGTTTTTTTTTTGTTTACAATTTTTTTACTTACTCAGAACCTGTATATTACCTGCCAGCTTTTAAATGACTATAATTTTTATAATGAAGTCGTAATTATAACTACTAGAGTCGTCTGTTCCCAAGCTCAAGCACCGTGTGTTTACACACGTTATATCTCAATTAGCTCGTTAGCCAACACCTTATATAGAAGTGGTAGGTAATACGTGCCTTATCAACCATTTGAGGTATTGAGGGCGATCCCAAGCTTACTTACAGAAGAAAAATTGCAATTAATGTGTGACGTCAAGTTCACGAAAAGCAGCTATAATAAATAAATATTACACAACATCACATACATTGATCTGATCCTGTGGTAAGTAGCTCTCTGATCTGATATCCGTAACACAAGTGCTTAACTTGTGTTACGGATATCAGATTCAAACGTGAATACCTACACAAATATTATTTAATATATGTAAAACACTCGCACATATTTGTCCCGAGTGGAAATCGAACCCACGACTCTTGGAACCATAGGTAGTGAACCTGGGTCATTAACCATCGAGCCGAGCCAGTTAAATCTAAAGGTAGTAAGGTAAGGTAACTGCTGATAACTGCTTTCGTTTCGCATTTATTACTTTTCTAATATTTTGTATTAATGTAGTTTTTTTTTAAGTGAAGTTGACTATAGTTAAGGCAAATTCTGGCGTAGATTTTATTAAAAGCTTTAAGGTGCTTATTATGATGACACAGTAAGAGCATCCAATAAAACTGAGGATTGGATGCGTTAAAATCTTTTTGTCGGCTCTTTCAAGATCAAAGTAACTACTAAACTTGTCTTGAAAATAGTTAAACTCGTATTACGTCACTGATTTACATACAAATTATATGTCTACATTTGGAGGCGCGGCTACCACATAACAATTATCACATTGAGCTGAACAGTATTAAGATAAATTTAAAGTTACACGTTTACGTATAAGCGGCCGAACAGTCATCTTATTACCAAGTATTTTAGTCTTATTTGTTCATTTTATAAAATTACATTTTCAATACTATCCTATGTATACTGCCAAATTATAAAACAGTTTGTCGGCTAAAGCTGTCGTGTATACGGCATACACTATACTTACAGCACATAATGCCATACAGTTTACAAGTACATACTTATCTTCTAGACTAATTAACTAATTAAGATTTAAAATAACCATTACCCTTTTCGTCCTAAATTCATAGACCTACCATATCGTGTAGATAAGACTACAAAAATATACGTACAATCTCGTAAGCATGACAACGATATAAGCATCAAATTCTGTGGTAATCTGATGTTATCGCTCAAAATAAAACGCACCTCCTAATAGGTAGGCATCTAGCAAATATTTAGATGTTTTTTTATAAACAGTCTGGGGATACCAGTCACAACTATCTGTCCGATGGTATGGATGGATGGTGGTATACGGGTAAGCGACCCCGGCTCCTCGAGCTACTATTGACTTAGTCCAAATCATCCGAGGCGATAGTATCCTTCCTCCCCTTTTCCTTCCCCCGTCATATATCCTTGTTACTCGTGGGAACACAATGACCTTGTTAAAACAATGCACAAGGCAGAATGGCGGCGACGTGGTCCACAACCCGTCACGTCACGTTTCCCACAGAGGTGAAAAGTGGATCGCTGGAAGTGATCTCTGCCTACCCCTCTGGGAAAAAGGCGTGATTTTATGTATGTATGTCTATAAACAGACTCTTAAGACGCCCTCACTCCACCTGATGGTAGGCGCTCGTGAGGTCCAAATATGAGGTCGACAGTCACAATAGACCTTATTGAGTCTGTCACACTCACCCTGAAATTTCACGCCCCATCTGAAGAGCCCGGGATTATATGAAGGAGCGAAAACATGCCTTAAGGGCGCAGGGCAAAAACGAGGAACTGAACCACTTAGCATGGACCACCAGTCCCAGTATGGTATGTGGATAGCAAGGCTCCAGCACGTGTTGTTCGGGACTGTAATGGGCAGGGAGGGACTAGGTATTTCTCGCAACAAAACAGCATAATAACAGTTATCAGTTATTCACATGATTATTTGGTTCATGTTTGCAAAATAAAGATATTAATTTATAATACCAAATAGATTATAGCGATTAAATTTAAATACATTTAGGTAATAGGTAGGTAGGTACATCGCTTGCTTTATCCATCGAATATCTGTTAAATAGATAAATAAATTATTATTTCATCATGAAAAGATAGTGGATGTCTGCTAATCTTTTTCATGAATCTTTTATCATCATGTGATCAAGGAAAATATAACGATATATACCAACTTGTTGATTGTAAATCATTGACACCTCTACCTACTCATCATTACAATTTATTGTAAATGCTTTTCTTTTAGGGACTATTTAGGTATACCAGAATTATTAATGATACTTAACCATTAATTGCATTTGACAAGCAAATAAACACATTAATTATTAAAAAGGTAAAAGAGGTAGAGTTAGCATGCAATGTGAAAGACTAGTGGCTTTCGATCTCAGAAATCCATGAATCGTACTTAGCCTGAGATGGAATTTAACAGTTCACTGTGAAAACATCATCGGGACTCAGGGCTTAACGATAGAGTGTTTAAATCGGAATCTCACTTAACAATTAAAGATATTTAAGGAAGAGTTGGTTATATAAATTACATTCTAGGTATTTTTTTGTGTTAAAATATTTAAATACGAACAATAATTTGTTTAGCATTCAAACCAAAAAGTGCCTGTGTTAAATAACAGGTTACAAAATGGATACGACGTTAATTTTTTTTAAATCAGACGTAGTACTTAAATGACATACGTACCAATTGAGAGAGATTGAATTGCACCTTCTTTTTGTTGCCGTTTAAAAACAAAAAAAAAACAATTTAGCCAATCAAAGACCCACCCTCCAAAACGCGCAGAGGAAACGCGCCCCCGTCACCAAATCACTCAGCCACTCTTGTTATCAACACTCACGCGCAACGCGTCATCGGATGGAGGGGATACGATTTGCGCGACTTATATTCGTGATCGCGCGCGGCGCGCCGCCACACGCCTGGTGCCAGTTGTCGATACAAAACACCAAACAAAAAAATGTGTAACATGTGTACCCGCAACGAAAGTTCCGAACCGCGAGTGGACTCCCCGCCTAAAGTCCAGAAACCCTCGAAACTGGAACGGTTTAAGCACAAACATAACATCGTCACCGATCCGAATAGCGAGGAGAAGCAGAAGGAGGTGGAGTACCAGCCCGATCTTCTGGCCATCTCGACGCAGTACACCAAGATCGGATATGACCTGTTCAAGTCCGTCATGGTTCGAGTGCAGGAGACTAAGGCTTACGTGTAAGTACTTTCTTTATACCTTCGCGGTTCGCGTTACGTGTGCAAACATTCCGTGGTTGAGGCGATTGTCAGCTGTTTCTGAGCGTTTATTGACACGTCTGTAATTTTTTAACACCCTTAGTCCTTAACAGGTGTTAAAATCGTGTAGACACAATCAGCATCTTTTCTTGTCTCTATCTAGGTATTAAAACAAAATTGTCTGCTTGCAAATGGAAAATTAAAAAAAAAATTGTTAATGCACGAAGATACATATTTAAATTTTTTGCATTCAGGTAAATATATGAAATTTGCTAAGAGTCAAGTATTTCTTTTATCATCAAGCATTATTTTTACTGTTCCAAAAATATAAACAATTTTACGCACGTATTCACAACACAACTGCATGAAGATAAGAAAGAAAAAACGTAGGCAATTAAATAGTAAGACAGATGTTATCAATCGCTCAATCAAATAGCTTCTCCGTCACAGATTAATTGAAACTTTCCTTCTACGTACGTAAAACCAGTATTCACTTATAACCAAATAATATTCTGCCTACTTACTTATACTATGGACAAAACGACCTAGAGAATCTGTACAACAACACTTAAGTACCTAACTATTACCTAAAGTTTTATGTAAACCATTATTTACCATAAACTAATTTGACACTGGCTAAGGCCGCATAGCCTAGTTTGGAGAAGGCCCGTGCCCCAGCAGTGGGGACGTAAATGAACTGATGATGATGATAACGATAGACAATAAACATCGGAAGAATTTCCGATTATTCCGAACCTGACCCGAAATCCTGACCCGGTCGCGGGTTAGGTTAGGAATATGAAAAAGTAATCAGTTTTCATTCCGAACGTAACCCTAGTCCTAACCTGACCCGGTGTGTCGTTCCTATCCTAACCCGAATTGCGAAGTAGGTAAGTTTTCCCTAAAAAAAGGAACGAAGATTCAATTAACCGAGATTTATAGATTTTGTATGTTATTAGTCAAGTCATAAATGGAAAGATTACTGTAGGTCACTTTTTAGAAATGTCAAGGTAATTTTACATTCCCAAAAATATTTTTACTCTATAAATCATCAATTAGGAAGTTTATTTTTTTTTAATAAAATAATGTTGATTCTGTGAAATTTTCATTAACTACATAAATAATTAATGAGGGAATAAATACCGTACAAATGGTACGGTGAGAGGTAGACAGTTTAAAAATTTACACGTTCGACACTATTTTTTTTTTTATATTTTGTAAATGTATCATTAATGATATACTTAAAAGATTTTTTTTATATGAATATTGATATTAATAATTATGTTAAATTTTGTAATATTTTAATTACTTAGGTGTTTAAATCTTAAACTTAGATTTGACATTTACGTTCTTTTTATTAGAAAAGAAAGAGGGAAACCTACCTACTTCGCAATCCGGGTTAGGATAGGAACGACACATCGGGTCAGGTTAGGACTAGGGTTACGTTCGGAATGAAAACTGATTATTTTTTCATATTCCTAACCTAACCCGCGACCGGGTCAGGATTTCGGGTCAGGTTCGGAATAATCGAGAATTTCAATCAAAATGGCTACACTAACTGTCGATCGCTCGGAATATTTTCTTAGATAACTGTTCATTTAAGATTAGCTTGCTTGCCTTCAGGCGTATAATAGTACAATATTTCAAGAGCTTAAAAAATGTAGTTAATTTATTTATTCACTTATTTACATAAAGTATGCAATCAGATAAATGAAATGCAATTACAACTTCAATTCTTAGAAAATGCAGTTACTTCATATAAAAATACTACTGTTCGCCTTCGCTTTGTTTCGGGTATACTTATTATACATAAAAATCTTCCTCTTAAATCCCTCTATCTATTAAAAAAACCGCATCAAAATCCATAGTCTAGTTTTAAAGATTTAAGCATACACGCGACAGACAGGCGCGAGGAGCGAGCTTCATACTATTTAGTGATATGCCGAATATCACAGAGTTCCTTGAAATTACACAGAATTTTAGTCAACCACCTTACTCAAAATGTAGTTCTGTTTAGTTACGTGGTGTTTCGTATACAAAGGCGAGTGTTGCCTAAACCTAACACACGTGACTTAAAACGTGTCCAATCTAAGGCATAATATCAAAATTTTGTTCACACGTATCAAAGCAAAAGTATTGACTAAATCAAATACTGCGAATTTCTCACAATATCCCAATCAAAGCCGTATTGTACATTTGTACAAGTCTGTAAAAGTATTGACGTCTATTCCTTTCGAATGACCTTTAGTTTAAGCTCGATTAAATCAAGTCACGAAAGGAAATATTTTTGTTCTGCTACCTATTTGAATCTCCGTATGATCACTGCTAGGTATACCTAACTAGGTCTTTGAGAAAATTTCCTTTCCTTTATTTTCTACATGGCTTAAGGATATCCCATACTTTTACTATATAGTAACAAACAGATTAAGTGGGACTAGTCCCAATTTACATAGTAAATACAAAACACCATAATATTTTTAATCAACAAGCTGCAAAGTAGATGCACGAATAAAATAACGTGAGTCAAATGGGTTGAATCGAGTAATCGATATCCAGTGATAGATAGAAGGTGACATTATTCGATCAGATAATCCGAATAGCCAGGTCGATATCGGAAGAAAGTTGTTCCAACGACAAATCACGCCGACACTTGATAGACCGCAGAGGATGTCGGTACTTCACATCATAGATCATTATCTCTACTTTGTCAGAGCTTTATGAACGAATGAACATGCTTTCAACACCTGTATACTCTACTATTACTATATTTATGAATTTAAATTGGTACTAGTTCCAGTTTAATTAGATAATCTTATAATCGACCATTTATGATTAAACCCATGATATACATAATATACAAGATTAAATACTAACTAATTCGATTAATAAGTAAAAAACACTAAATAATGCTTAATACACTAGCTAACTAAACACTAAATAAGGCATAACATACCACAAAAATGAGAAGCGTAATGAAGAAGACGCTTAGAAAAAGGACTTGTAAAACTCTCTTAAAACCCTACATTTACAATAGTTCGATACGTAAGACCGCCTCTGTGACATGGTCGGTCAGTTTGTTTTTATTTTCAGCCCATTAGTACATTACTCATTAGCCCAATATAGACCGCATTGGATCTAGCCGGGTCATGCGAGGTCATTTGTAGTCTGTCGCGTTCACCTCCAAACATCGATCACTGATCGTCAGAATTGATTACAACAGTTATTTTAACTAAGCAAAAGCCTACTAAAGACGAACAGACCATTTTATTTTAACAAAACAAATTAAAGTAAGTAGATACGAACAGAAATAAGAAATTGTGTACAGTACTGTAATCGTGAGCAATGAAATTCAAAGACAAATTATATAATTCAAAAGTGTTTTGTCGGAGCTAAGAAACATCTCCTTTTTAACTGCTTTTTTCACATAATTATAGAGAGCCTACGACAGTAGGTATCCTATATTAATAACATCTAACAAATCAATAGGCAACTAGGTACTATATTTTTTTCTGGGTTTGAGACGAGATAGAGCTGCCAATTGAATTGAACTGTCAATAATATCATGTCCGGATTAAACCGGTCCTATTGATCAAAATGTTTTTCGTTATTGTTTTACTACGACTTGCAAAAATGTAACGATAAATAGCCTATATTTTACGCAGTACATCGTTTATCTTGAACAAAGAATATAGATAGATTTATTGCGTCATAAAATCGTATCACTCACTTACATAACGCCGTTTACCTGACTACTGGAAGATATTGATTTTTTATTTTCTTTTCAACATATCATGCCTCACCATAAAATGGTTTGAAGTTATGTTAGAGACTACTCATGCAATTCCATTTTGCACTTACTCGTAGATACAAATCCTTACTAATATTATAAATCCGAAAGTAACTCTGTCTGTCTGTCTGTTACGCTTTCACGCATAGAGTACTGGACCGATTAAAATGAAATTTGGTACAGATAAAGTCCAGAGCCTAGGAAAGGTTATAGGCTACTTTTTAACCGACTGCACTATAAAGAAGTAATGTTTCACCTGTTAAACGTCTCTACGCGGACAAAGTCGAGGGCGGAAAGCTAGTATTCTTATAACTGCTTAAGAAATTGGCGATGTCTTTTAAAGATACTTCTAATCTGTGTATCTTCGGACATGGTATTAGGTATATTATTTACTTCCTTTATTGTACCTAACGTGGCTTATTATTACCTATTTAAGCTTTTGTTGTGACAACACTTATTGCATTTTAATGTGTTCCTAATCCTTATTAATGTTTCCTTTATCTTTAACAATATAATTATTTATCGTGCTTGAACATCTATTTGTGTCCTTCTACATTTACTATCACCATGGTAAGAGAATAATAACAAATACCTATCTTTGCATTTCATATCAATCATAAATCATATAGATAGACTACGATATAACGGTTCCAAAAGGTGTTATAAATTTTTGCAATAAAAATATCGTAGTGTAATTGTAGTATTATGTTTTAAATAATTGGTACTCAATTATTGTCAGCTCTATCAACTAGTAATATATGTAGTTACTTTATCTACTAGTGTATCAAGGCCATACATAGTTAGTTCTTCTTTTTTATTATAGGCTTTTCAGCAATGAACGTCACAAACTATGAACCGTATAAAAAAATTGCCAATGACTTGTCTTCACCCCGTCCTAATCAACTTTTCACGACATTCACTGGTATTTAGGTTTAGGGGTGAAACCCATCCGGTTCCCCAGAAGTCCGGTGATGACCTCATCATCATTAGTAAGTACTCCATCTAAATTATAAAAACTGGTATTAAGGACATACAAATATTACTTATAATTTCATGACCTGTACAGACTTCTTATGTTACCATACCAACACTAAGTATCATAATTATTGGGTACGAATTTCATGATATTTATCTTTATCTTTGATGTACCTCGTATCATTGTCTCTTTAATCCACTTATCTGTATCATAGAAAAATTTAAATACTTATCAAATTAATATTTTTGCAGGATTTTGCAAACTATTTTCCTCGTGCTTAACCTAATCTAATTATGTCTAATAGATAGTGCGAAATTACATGGATGAATTACACTAGACACACATTTACGTAATAGGAGTAACAAATTATCTAGTAAATGCTTAAGTCAACGATATCGGTATAATTTATTATCTTTTATTCGATTGTAGGTATTTTTATGACTATGCAAAAAATCCAAGAATTCGTCAACAATATTTTTTTAGGAATTGAGATTTCGCGTTCCATTACACTAAATATTTTATTTTATTTTATTTATTTATTGGACAGCCAGAGAAAATTACAATGAATATTAGTCTTTATGGGTCTAAAAGCGATATTAGGAGTAGCAAATTATTGTAGCTATGTATTTGCTACTCCTAATATCTCGTGTAGACCCATAAAGACAGACAAATAATACAACTTGTTCTGGATTTAAGAATAATCTTTCCTCTCTGGTCTTAAACAAACGATACTAAAAAAGATATCATCGACCTGCGCCCGCGCACGTCGCCTCAGATTTGTTTACGGCTCGGCTCTTTGTTATGATGACTGCCTGTAAAATACTCACAGTAGTCACCACTCATCCCATATACCTGGAATAAAATAAATACTATCTAATAATAAACGGCACACATCACATTGTGATCAGTCTGATTCTGTTTTTCTGATCAATTCAACTTCATACTTGTGTCAAATATACTAGAAATAGTAGTACACAAAAATATACATATACATAAATACAATAAATAAAACCGTTTAATATGCAAACATGCGCGGAAACAAATATAAATAAAGCCATTACATATTTTTTCGAAATCAGTTTCTAAAATATTTTTTCTTACAATTAAATTTTTCAGAAGATTATTATTGCTCCTTTCTTTACCACCAAAAAAAAATTTTTTTTAACTGAATTCACAAAAGAGGAGGTTCGACCGTATATATGCTTATTTTAAATACCCTTAACTATGTAGTTGGCAATTTCGAACATCGAAAATAACCTCGCTCGTAGTACCTACTACTACAAAAACAAAAGAAATATTCCTACCTACCGCTACTTTTGGCATACATGTATGTACATAATATACAAATGTATTAACGTGTTGGACACAAAACTGGCTGCAACCTGAAGGGTATCCGTTAACCCCGCATATCTATTGCTTATCGCACACCGAAATATCAGACAGCTGACGAGTGCACTCAAAAACTCAAAGATGCAAGATATCTGAATGAACACAAGTTGCAATCTTGATCTATGAACTTGCCACATCATTTAAACATTTCTTATCAATATGTAGAAGAGTGTAAGAAGATTAATGTAAGAAAGAATGAATAGTAAAAAAAAAATATATATTTCATGATATCCTCAATTAAGGTCTCAAAACCTTATTAGACATTCGACACTTAGATACGAGTATTTCAATTTACTCCTAGCAACAACACAAAATAGGGCGCGCTGTTCATAAAATCATAATTAAATGTAAAATAATGCAAATCGACAATTAAACAAGCATTATAAAGAACGTAACTAATTTTAATGTACAAGAAACTTGATAGCCACAAAAAAATTGTTAAAAGCCACGTACGCCATTTGAATTTACATGCTCCTGCGCAGAAAAACCTCTGACGGATGATTACTCACGTTTGTAAAATGGAAATCAATAGCGACTCTATTCAATATCTAATAAAAGATCCAATTAATATAATAACCATCATTTTTAAAACTTGCTCCACCTGATTTTTCACACACAAACGTCATCACATTGTTGGTATAACATTTGAGATATTAAAAACTATTTATCGTCGTCTCACTATCGATCTTTGAACTCTAGAAGTGGTAACCTAATCGCAAAAACACAGAACAAATTGCAACCAAGGTTCGTAGTTTTACTACCGTAAAAGAGTTCAACCTACATTTTTTATAATGCTATTTTCGTGGCTGGAGGAGAAACAACAAACATATTTGAAAGTTGAATCAATCATAACGTTTTCGTATTTAATGATGACAGTTCCGATGATTCTTGGCACATGATAGTAGTGGGTTACCCATTTCTGAAGTGTGAAGAAAACAATAACAAATACAATATTATGCAGGAAATTTCCGTGCGAATAAAAATATTTACCTTTATGGAGACAATTTATCGTTGTAACGCAAATAAGATAAATAAGAGATATACTAAAATAGTTTAGTTTTCTTTGAATAATACTTCAATTTCAATGGATTTCAGTTAAGGTGTCGATTTTTTTTAAAAGATACGTGTAATAATTTGTCGCATTTAGAGTAGGTAAATTAGCGAGTTATTAATATAAATTAAACAATAATTTGACTATTATTATTTTGCAAGCAAAATACAATTTACGTTAATTTGTATAAATAAATAAATATTACACAACATCACATACATTGATCTGATCCCGTGGTAAGTAGCTTAAGCACTTGTGTTACGGAAATCAGGATCAACAGTGGATACACAAATAAACTTAAATATATTTAATAATACACCCAGACACGTATAATAATACACACGTATAAGTATAATTACCTATACATTATATAACATTGTAGCAGATCAGACACTAAGGGCCTGTTCACACCTACCGATTTTTGGACGATTTCGATTTCGAAATCGCTAGGTGTGAACACTGAACATGCTGTAAATACGAATATAAGTTCATCTTCGTTAGTGCTCTTTTATCTAAATTATCATCAATCTAGATGTCTGCTTGATCATAATGACAATATAAATTGCATATAAATGCCAATGCGAATGCGAAATGCATATGACAATTATAAAAATTCTTTTTATTTCTTGCCTTGACCTTTCGAACGTACAAATTAATGATGTATTTAACTTGACTATTAAATATATATTATTAAAAGATATATCTTCACTTTCTCTTTGTCAGATACCTATATCGTAATCTGTGCTTTAGCATCATACGATCGAATCCGTTACACACATAAAAGGGAAAAGATATGTCATTCTATGATGTTTTATTTATTTTTACTAAACAAAATCTCCGATAAAGTCAAGCATTCTGATATCACACCTGAATTACTTCATCGACATTTTTGGAACGTATCTTTGTTTTTGATCAAAGGACAATTTCCTAGATTTAATGTAAATATAACTTATATGTGTGACTAGTGGTTATAGATAGGACCTCTATCAAGAATGCAAAATCAAAATTAATACAAATTGTCACACTAACCGCTAAATAGCATGTGACTAATATTTCACTCTAAATTCATCTAATACCATACATAATAATTACTAACACTTCACACCACAAATCTTAAACAATAAAAGAATTTATAACTACCATTAACTCTTATTCCTGGTGAAGCCATTTGAACATAGTGTTCCAAGTTCAAAATAGAATAGTAAAATCCTTATTTGGTACAAGACAAACTTAAATATGTATATCGCTTTATCTGGATGCAAAATAAGATAAATACACGACTTGACAACGGTGATCGATCAAAAATGAATCATTCAGAATCGCACGGATTACAGCTGCCTGAACATAGGATTCTAGGTAGATATAGAGTAATACATGTTTTTGACAATTACCGCTTACCTACCTCAATCTTAAACTATCATGGTTACACATTTCTGAAAACTGAAAATGTTCGACACTGTTGCAAGCGTCATGATAATGTGAACTGATTTGTGCAGAAATTCAAATTTGTAGTGTTACTCTTTTACTGCTAAAAATTCAGATAAAACCCGTCAGAGCTTGTTGTTTGGTTTGGATATAAGTCATGTACACAAAATATTGGTTAATATAATTTACTTGACTTCAAAAAAAGTAGCATTTATGCGTCAAAAATTTTTGTAAAGTGAAATAAAATGGCTCTGATGTACTTATGATATCCTGTAGCAATACCATCTTTGGTCTATATCTTCTTTAAGCTGCCAACGTATCGACAAAGAATGCTTTTGCAAATAGCCCGGTTATGTAAAACAAAGTGCTTTACGCAGCTCGTCCTCACACGTTTACACCAACGCACGATTGCTGCCAACAATTGTTTTGCATTCGCTACTATTATTGTTTGTAATTTTACGAGAGGACTTCCAGAAAACAGCAGGGTTTATGATGTTGTGTCAACGTTTCTACTGAACGCCCTTAATATTTTCGTACCTTTCAAGTAAGGTCGTAAGATTGGCTCAATAGCCAAAAACTACATAATTGTATTAGGTTAGCCTGTAAGGATTATGTATGTATGTTTTAAATAAATAAAATAAAATAAATATTTTAGGTATCGTAATCGAAATAAAACTTGATTTGATATTTTAGGGGCATTGAAGTCTTCGGTTCGGGATCAAAATATCTGAAAAACTAAATTACGTCATACGTTACATCATTGATCATATCCTAATCAGCGTAGTCATTTGGCATTATGTATATTCAATCAAATATTGACAACCCTGTACTGAAATAAGGACAAGAAATAATAACAAGAGCTTATAATAAAATTTACTGAGAAAATCTATTATCGGATGAGTAAATAAAACGGTTCGAGCTTAAAGTCACGTGCACAGTGCATATTACAAGTAAATTACTTTATGTTTGTAACACAACATGAGCGGGAAACGTGTACCAAATGTAATCATATTTTAGAATTGAAACTAATTTCTAAGGAATCCGCTTACCCTTGGATTACCAACAACGAATCTGAGTGTAATAGTAGGTTTTACTGCCCTGCGTTTATATTGAGAGTGCACACTATATATTTTTCCTGTAAAGAAGAAATTAAATTATCTGTTCCCTTATTCACGACGTATTTCGGATTCGAATTTGGAAAATCTATGCTTCGTTATTAAAAATGAAATAGCATACTTTCGAGTTTGAATCCGTTACCAACATGTGTTTTAAATGATACTGGGTTATATTATATATTATTTGAGCGAAACTAATTTTACGGATTTAACTCGCATGTGTTGTTATTCTAAACATCTCTAAATAATATTACCCGACGTTTTGAGCTGTAAAGAGCTCGGGCAAGACTAAAAATGTATAATTTATTTCAGACTGGATTGTCTTTCAAACACCCAGATCCGAGGCAGTTCAGAATACCTAAAGATATCGAAGCCATTTAATAATACCAGTAGGATCTTCCGCCAAATCAAGGTCGTTATCAAATGATACAACTTGATAACAAAACATATAGGTTAATAAACATATCTCACAGTGATAAACACACATAATTACTTTGATAAGGCGCGTAATCACGAAAGAAAGTAAGGTTCAGGTCATTGATCGGAAGTCATACAATTTCATTACATTTTTATCATTGTGTAATAATAATAAATATAGTAAAATAGTTATTAATATGTTCTAATTTATAACTTCATTCAACCCCTCGAGATATAAAGGCTTTCCCTGCTTGATCACGTAAAGATAAGCCAGTAAAATAGTTATCGATTCTAATTAGGAGCCTAATCTACCATTAAATGGTTTGTTAAATACTTTCTACTAGCATAATGAAATCATAACTATCTCATTATCTTTGCGTATCATTAGTTTTTCACCACCTTGCCCTGCAGTCTTTGCTTCCATAAGACATTTTATATACTCAACTTTTTTATTTTATTTCTGATCTGACCTGCCAATAAACTCAATTGCAATCCGCTATCATAAACTTAATGATGATACACAATTTTATCTCATAAAGGACATTTAACTTTTTTTCCTTACTGACATACGATGATGGCTTGGAGTGGTCTCGTTACCATCACCGGACTTGCGGGCTCTCACCCATAAACAAATTTTACTAAATGACCTAAATAGTCTTGTGACTATTCGCTCTCACGTTACTGCCTAATTTGTGATTTAACCCACTACGACTAACCATCTTTTAAAAGAGAAAATTACTAATACACACTACTAGTTTCTCGCAATCAATAAAAGGTGCTATTTATAGTGCGAGCCTAATAAGGAAGGGGCTTTTCCCGTCAACCTGCGCCGGCGCATACTCGCGGCGCGCGATAACATCAAAGCCATTGATCACGGTGACCTACATTGCTTTATGTTTAATTGCATCTTCTTTTAGGGATCCTTACTAGAATTGAAAAATATAAAAACTCCTCTTTTTTAAGTCGGTTAAAAATATCCTTAGATTTTTTGATACGCGTGCGGCTCTATTTCAAAATAGACGATTAATAAGTGCTTGTAATTAAAATGTGTTAAATAATTAATTTGTGAATATTAGTTTATATAGATTCTTGGAAAAATATTGAAAGATACATCTAATCATTTTATTGTTAGTCTCATATATCTGTTACGGTAAAAGTGGATAGAGTGGTTATTATGTATAATTACCGGTAACTATGCATAATTACTAGTGTTCGTGGTAAAGGTGGTGAAAACTATCGAATTAATCACATTTACCGGTAATTGTATAAAATTACCATACCCTTTGTGTAAATGTGGTAAATAATAAAATAAAACTGACTTGACTGGCTCGGTGAAACAATTGTTTTGTTAGTGACCCAGGCTGGCGATTCTAAGAGTCGTGGGTTCGATTCCCACTCGGGACTAACATTTGTGTGATGAATATCGGTGTTTTTTCCGTGTCTAGGTGTGATTATGTAGTTAAGTATGTATTTATAAATTACTTTTCTGAAAATATTTAAACCGCGTCAGATAGATGATTGAAATTTAGCATGCAGGTACCCTAATAGACTTACTTACGACGCGATATTGCAAAATTCGTAAGGTAAAAACTTTTGTATGTAAAATCCTGTAGTCCACGCGAACGAAGTCACGGGCACAGCTAGTTAGAAATAAACCAGTCAAGTATCTAGAAACCAAACTTCATGTTTGGTTTATATAAAAATATTATCTTATAAAAATAAAGTTAAATAAAATTAACACAATGGCAGGGAATTTTCAGTGGAACTCTTAAAATTCTTTCTCGTCAATATATTTTTTCCGGTTTGAGATTTGTGACATTTGGAATTGCAGAGTACTTGTGATATTTGTCAGCAATGTCAACATTTACCACAGTCGAGCGCCTGTTTTATATAATTACCGGTAAATTTGAATAATTCATTACGTTTACCATGTGCGTCGGGAATTATCTATATTTACCGGTGATTATAGATAATTACCGATTGCTCACATTGACCGTAACATATCGATGTCGCTCTATCTATGTATTTATTTTAATGAATAAACGTAACTAGATCCTTGTCACTTTTTATCGCAAAAAAATAGCAAATTTCTTTAAGATAGACGATCCAAGTGTGCTTAAAATTACATACTGCTATAATAATATGGCATTCATACATACCTTCACATATTGCAGTTTTATGATCGTCATTTATTTTTAAGCTGAAAATAGAATCAATGCTTGTACGGCCGTCTGATATGATATTTACACGACATTAATACATTTCCAATAATCTTTAAGTTCCCTCCCAAGCACATTATCGTGAGACAGGTTACACATTACACATTACGTAGTTTTATAGCGAATAATTCCATGCATGGGAATGTAATTGCTTCATACTCAGTAGGAAGTATGTGGAAATTAATCGAAAGTACAGTTTTACTGGTCACTCGGTATTGCCTCTAATTAAACGGTACTAAAGTTTTTACAGCTACGTCGGTAGTAGATGTCTAATATTAATCCTTGGTTTTATATATGAAACTAATTGAATATCTTGAAATCTGCTTGAAGATAAAGATCATGCTGTTAAAGCATTATCTAAAGAGCAAGAAATAAAGATATATATATTGTGGATAACGTTTGGACTTGTTAGCTAAAATAGTCCGAAAATCGGAGAAAACCTGAAATCGGAGAAAATTGGTTAAGACTAAAGTGCATTTTTACTTCATATCTATGTAAAAGTTTCAAAAATGTAGGTACTTTTGTGAGGTATTATATGGGTCGATCAACTTTTAAGTGTACATCAGTAAAAATTTTTCATTTTTAAATTTTATTCGTCAATTAAGTCTGTTTTACACATTTGCACTAGATTATTATTTATATTTTAAGAATTCACATAGAGCAGTGCAATTTATTAAAATAAAATAGTAAATTTGACTCCGAAAGCCACATGACTCTAGCTAAAGTAGTCTCTTGGACAACTGAACTAAATAGGCTTCTGAACATTAAAAATTCAGTCAAATTGCAAATCGTCACTTTATTCTCATTAAATATAGGACATATTTTAATTTATTATCCACAAATAAATGACATGGCTTTTAATTAATAAGTTATTCCCAATAATATTGTCCCCTGGGCAACGATGACCTTCAAATGTAACAAACTTTTCATTTATCTAATAAAATAATAATTTATAGAGTAATATTTAACAGTCTATGAATTCACTGTTTATATTTTCATTCATATTTGAAAATTTTGTAAAGCTCTCTGTTTTTTTTAAAGTATTTATGACAATAATGTATCTCTCAGAGTCAGGGACAAAGTGTTTGTCCAGTGGACATATACGGTTATCCATAGGACATACTCGGGATTTCGAAGGAAATACTAGGATAGAAATCGCCTGTATTTGTTTTTTTATGTAAAACAAAACTACAATGTGAATGTGTCTTCAATGACGTGACTAATAAATGGAAGATAAAGTATTTTTTTATGCCAATTCTATTAAATTTGTCCTAAGGACAACCAAAATGTCCCATGGACAACGGTTTTGGTTGCCCAAGTGACCGGTTGTCCGAGTGACATTTATCTGTATTTGAGCACCCTGGTAATAAATAATGATATTTTGATTTAGGTCCTACGCGCAGTAAAAATATAGACTAAATAGAATATTTTCCACTTTAATTTACTGAGATATGTCAAATACTTAAGTTTTTATGCCGGTTGTCCGGTAGACACACAATAAAGCCACCCACTTCTTCAAGAAACACTCGGCCGACTGGCGACGCGGAAAAGATGAATTCGAAATGGCGGTTGGGTGAGTGCTGTCAATGAATTAATCGACTTGTTGTCAAGGCACTGATCACACCACCTGTGTTTTTTTTTCGGGACTTTTTTGCCGTTGTCCGGTGAACATAAGGATATTCAAATATATGAGGGACAAAAATGAACATGCCTAAAAATTGATAAAATTTTTAATTAGACAGAAATCTATATGCTAGAGACATTATAGACACTGCAATAAATAATTATGTACAAGCGCAATAAATCGCCCCATATATTTTTTTTGTATAAAGTAATGTTTCATTTTACTAACCTACTGGGGGACACACAATAAATCACTATATCAGATGGTTTTTCAGCCGGACAACCATAAAAAATCAAGCATAATAGTGATTTTTTTAAAAATTATTTACTGGTTTATTTGCTCAATAACATACGAAATGCTACATATCGTCGGCTTAGAGTGTAAACCTGCTAAATCCATTTTCGGTACATTTTCAGGAGAGACGATTGGGTTGTGTACTTATTTTCACACTTTCGAATGGTATAAATAACGTATTAAAGTAAAAAAATGGATTTGGCAGGTTTACACTCTAAGCCGACGATATGTCAAAAACCAATGAATTTTATTTAGAACTGCGATTATTGGTCAGGGACACAACATAATACTGACATGACAAATAAAAGTTGATCGACCCATATACGGAATCCTTGATATCCAAATGCTTCTTTACATATGAATAACTTTACCCATTCATACGTACATATCTACAATTAATTTATGAACACATTTAACCGCAAATTTGCAAAGAGCACAAGGGTACCGACAATTTTAAAATCGCAATCGCATTCACATCTCTCCTTCATATTTACAAAGAAAGAAATCGTGACAGTTTAATCTCCACTGAACACGAGTAACCAACATAATTATTTACGAGTATTCGACTGAATAATATTTATTGACGTATTTTGACGTACACCACCCGGGCAGGAATATCTGATAAGATAAACTTATTAACAGATTAAATAGATTTGATTTGTCATAGTAAAAATTTATCGGTTGCTTCCCGGACTTGTATAATTAGATGACATTTGAAAAAATGTATAATATTTCATTACCTAACGCTTTTACCGTTTATCATACAGAACATTTACATAAAACTCCTTCACTCATTCGTAAAACTCGTAATAACTTTTTGGAATTATTGACTGACTTCGATAATCGGCCTCAAAGTTTTTGCTTTCTAAATTTCCACGCATTTCGAATTGACGAAACGCTTTAGCTAATACTTAAACATAGCAGCCTAATCACATAATGTTGTCTCTTGTTGCTTCTCATTTCAATAGTATTCTATTCGTTACTAATAAATAATTAATCTATTTGAAATTCCTGTCTACCGCGCGCCTACATGATGTCTTTTATAAACAACAACTAGACCATTCATGTTCAAAGCAGTTACATATACTTACATACAAACTATAATAAATAGTTCGGATGCTTTCAATTACCAGCCATTTGAACCTTGTATAGTTAAACCGATACAATAGATGCCGGGCTGATGCAAGTTGAGAATGTTTAACCTCTTTTCTAGACTATAGCTCGTAAAATATTTATATTCCACTGTCAGTATCTTTGAAACGAGAAAGAACCACGTCTGCCTCGTAAACGAACACTATTTTTATAATCATGCAGTCGTCATTATGTTTTATTGCACATTCTTTGCCACAAGAACTTCAAACAAAATAAAAATATAACTTTGTCTTGAAAAAATACGTGGAAATTTCATGAGTGCAACCTGACATAAACATGGGAAAAGGTACTAGTACTTATGTATATTTCATCGTCTGATTAACAGCTTGTCTATCCATGTAATTGGTTTAAGATTCAAAACGCATGCCATATATACATGATTTAAATTGACGGCCTAGCGATTTCGGGTTTGTCCTAAATTCAACAAGTACTTGACTATTGAATAGACTATTGTTTCGTCCATGACCCGATGATTCAAGGCAAATCCTACCGTCTTAACCGTATAGACGATAACGGTGCTGAACAAACAACTCAAATGTATGAAAAGATTCGAAAGGAGGAAAAAAGGCAACATAACTTTCATTCAAGGTTTTTAAAAACACCTAGCTACCTACCAAATGCTTTAAAGATCAAAGATATTTGTAAATCGGTAATAAAAGTTAAATGATGCACAAATAAAAAAAAAATCTCGATGTTATCTAGATGAACCGCCCGTAATGAACTCTCCTTTTATTTGATAATTCCAATCTAATTTACTTCCCAGATAGGTAGGATTTTGCTAGAGTAATTTCGACCACAGCGCTATAAAATACCATTATCTTAAGGTTCGAATAAACCTGTCTCTGACAAGGAAATTTCCGTTCGTGTTTATCGATGGATCTGGAAGTTTTTCAAGCGCATTCGCGACTGATAACATTGCGATAACGTTCACCATAACCTGGTCTGTATCTGAATCACTGTCTGTGATTCGGCCGATTGCAATTTCATGACATTTTTTTGGAACAAGATCATTATTATGTTGTTTGTGTGTGTGTGTGTGTATACCTATTAATACTCTTTACATTACTTTTAACATCACAGACAATTGTATATTGAATAGTGCTCGAAATATTCCTACTTCCCATTAACCTACTTCTCAGTAATGACATTTTTGCTACCCATTTCTAAATTTATTTACAGGATAACTAAACAATTTCACTGCAATAAGTCACTACGATTAGACGCAATGCTATTTACAGCTTTATTAACACGTAATTTGCATTTCATAAATTAAAAAAATAAAGACAGTTTTTTTCCTAACTGACTTTCGACATTGGCTTGGAGTAGCCTTATCAACCATCACCGGACTTGCGGGGGAGCGGATGGCTCTCACCCCTAAATCAAGACCGTCTATTCAAAACTTGATATAAAAATATAGGTAACCTGAAATAGCTTGACCAATTCCACGAAAATTCTTAGGAAACCTTTACTTCTCAAGATGATCCAACCGTTCCAAGGGAATCCCTAATTCCTCAAATGCCATCAAACTGTCTTTTCATACGTGAATGAGTCAGTGTGTGGATCAACTGTCGCGGGTCAAATACCGGCGCGCGCGTCACGCGACCTTGCGCCGGTCCTGACGTCACACGGCCGCATCCAACACGCTGTCTCTATGCGCTCGATGATTTACGACTTCAGCCAATCAGCGAGTTGTGGAAGCATTTGTGCAGTTCATTCATTCAGCAAGCGCAGTTATGGAGATCTTTTGACTAGAGATTTTCCAGTGCAGTGGCCTGGGTATATGCCGCCTGATATTTGCATCCGTTTTGGCGCCCCCAACAGTTGCCTAAAGTTTACAACTTTTGGACCACCCGCCTCCTAACAGCAACTTCAATTACACCAATAAATAATTGTAAACTTTCATGGTTACATTCATTACATTCATCATACATTAGAAAACTGAAAACGTCCGGGATATTTACCATGTTGTTTTGTTTTAATTAGCTCCCGATATTTCGGCACTGTTGCAGGCGCTATAAAAAAATGTGTTTGATCACCCCGTGATCATGGCATTTTCAAATACACCGTCCGTTTGTTGCCGTTTTGCCATAAATAGTTAATTTAATAGAAGAAATAGTTAATTTGAAATAAGTTGATGTGTTAAAAAATGTGGCTGAATATTGGCATATTATATTATTTTTATTATTTGTTATGACTTTATCTTCAGATGTCCATACATCAATAACAATGTAACATTCAAAGTATTGGAACAATGATCCATAAAATTTAAATATAGCAACATTTTTTATAAAACTTATGAAGGTTAACAGCTTGCAATGAGACAACATCAAAAACATAGGTACATAGTAGGTAGATACCCCTTTTGTTGCATCGAATGCAGTCTAAAGATAAAAATTTGATCAGAGAGTTGATGTCTACATACGAAATGTATGAAGATTTTCATGCAAAATATACTAGAGGAAGTCCTCTATATTTATATTTCACGTTCCGAAAACATTTCTGACGTTGACGTCAGTAGGAGGCGAAAAATACAAATAGCGTGCAATGAAATAAAGAGAAAAGTACGCAAGCATGATGGCTTATTGTGGAGTATGTTACATTAACAGTGTTCGTAACTACGCATATGTAAATCCACGATATAGGAGGCCTAGTTATAGCAACAGATCGATAACCAACGCTTTACTAAGAGTCTCGCAGCTGTTTGACCTTTTTTTTAACGCGGTGATATGTTTGACGTACCGTCACAGGGAGATGGGGTTCTCTCCCGGTGCTGGTGGGTTGGTTGGACTCCCCAGCGACTGGTGCGAAGATGGTAAATGCCAGTCGCTGCTCCTGGGCGGAGTGCTATGCCCAGGGGGTATAGAGACTTAAACACCACGATGTACCTCATGGCCTTGGCGGCGTCATGGTTCTTGGCATAGCCTAACTACCACGACGCCACTGGCGCAGCTGTTTTACCTAATCTAAGCGTAATACCAAATGTGCGGGTTTCCCAATCGAGTTGAAACTAACACCTTCTTAATATAATTAGGTCCAGCCAGACAAATGCTAAAAGTGACAAATTAATAACTGTAGGTACAAGTAAAGAGTTGATATTACTGAAATGAGTGTAGGTATAATGCGAAAGTGTAACGAATTTTGATAAGGTTACATAATGATTATGTGCGTAGTAATGCTCAAAAACAATTGTTATTGTTTATGCACTATGTTGCCTAACGATTTACTTTTATTCTGATAACGTACAAAGAAATCAAAATATCTTATCATCACTAAACGACAAACAACGCAGAATAAGAAAACGAGAGACATAATAATATTTATCTATCAATTCGCATTTATTTATACGTGATACACATCATATGTTTATTTATCTATTTATTAGAATCCTGATAAATCGCGAAATCCTATTCAATAAAACGTGATAGTTCCCCCATATCCTTTTTATTTAATACTTTAATCCCAATGATTATGTAATGCAATTAAAGCAAACAATTAATATTTTATATGATACATACAAAAACGAACTTAATATAAGGCTCTATAGGCTTAAAATCTGCCAACATAAAATGATATATTTTAACTGTTTTAATTTTATTTTTTTTCCAACGACTTCTGACATTATTAAATATTGCTTTCAACTGCTTCATCACGTATATTATGAACCCCGACTCGGAAAATACTATCATCTTCAGAAAGCAGGAGTAAAACAAGGCATTATTTTATTTTTATTAGGATATTAAATATATCTATAAATGCATTACATAATTTTAATATATTATAATATACACGTAGACCCATAATCCACTTCTCATTAGAAGCATATTGCAATAGTAATCATAATCACATAAAAAAATCAATTCTAGAAAATCATCATGAAAGTAAATTTATTTCCAATAAGTTAAATACCACCTAGGTTAAATCGTTAGTGATACTACTTAAGTAGTAAGTAGTCAAACATGGCGCCGGCGCTAAAGATGTCTCAGCCAAGATACGTGTCGCCGCAATTAAAACAAGTCTACTACAACATATACATATATAACATATATGCTCGATCATTAACCTGGCGACCATGATTATGTCTAATAAAGCTGGCTGGCGACGACTGCCTACCGCTAAGAAGACGCTAAGTGATAATAATCGCGTTTTCCTTCACGCCATGACAACGGCAAACATGTTCTAGATATATTTAGAAGTAATCAATCCTATCTTTAGACGCTTGAAGACAAGAAGTAGTATTTATAGATATGGTAACTAAGAGACATAAGCCTAGGATATACGATAATACTGATTATCAGCAAAATTTTAAAATAAGATACGTACCTAAAAGCAGTGTTGGACCATTAGCCTATCAACGTCTGACTTCAATGGGTATGACAATGAAATAAAACTCAATCGAAGTCATCGCTACCCAAAGCATTAAAACGCAATAAGAACTAAAGTTAACTTACTCACTTCGCAAAAAAACAGATCACATTCCACTTACATACCAAATGAATGAAATGGATGTCATTGACCGAAAACTAGAAACAGATGCTGCTAGAAATGAGCTTAATGATCCAAACGATAAAATCGAGTGGCCTGTAGCAGCCTTTACTGTGAATGAAGTGTATAACATACCGAATTATAGAACTGATGCTGTAGAGTTATTGCTTGAGAAAAAAATAAGTAATAATACGGATATGGTATAAGTAGTATGGAATCAGGAACTGGTCAGAAGGTATTTGACAAAGATATTTCTGAGCAATTACTTTTTGTTGTATGAGATGTGTAATCACGGAGAATTTCACAAGTTAGTAAGTATGTATTTGTTCTTCGAAAAATGATTGGTCTGACCGACCGACTACACATTTTGTAGGAGGAAGGACAATTGGAAAAATCGAATTAATTAATACTATTAAATTGTGATGCAGAAATGTGGGTAATTACCACCCTATTCAGATAAGAATGTTTTATCCTGTTGTCTTTTCCTAGACTATGGCGGATGCAATTTAAATTGAAAACCAAATTAGATATAACATTGTTGCGAAGAAATTATCTTCTTAGACCGTTATCGTTCTTGCTGGAAAGATCTCGAAATGGAAAGTTCCCATCGACACCAGTTCATATTAGTCACAATAAATATGGATTTCTGCTGATTGGCCGTAGATTAAGAGCAACTAGTTGTAATGCAATATCCTGTAAACTGCGAGCTTTATTTGCGATATTGCTTGCTCATGAATACATAGTAGATATCTTTAATGAAATCTGAATTGATCATGCTAATCCCCTCATCTCATACATGCCTATAAAACATAAAACAAATAACTCTCCGATTTGGTATGAAACTTAATCAAACCAAGACGGCGTGGATATTAATATGTTAAGAGGATGCTTACAATATTAACGTTACACACATTCATATTACTTTTGTTTTGACTGCTAATACAAATTCGCATCGAATGAATTTGATTGTGGTCACCCTGAACACAAATTCCTTTTAATACAAATTCAGGGAATTCGATTTCGAAAACCGGTTTATACTTTAAAGTAGCGGTATTCATTATGCATTAACTTACGATGTTTTCTTTAGTTGATATTTTCGGGTTTGCACTCTTGTTTTTGATGCTGTAACATTAAACCGGTCTTGTTGGCTTCTGAATATTTCGGACGGAAACTGTGGCATTGTTTCAAAAGTAATGCACATGGTATTTGTAAATAGACGGCTTGAATGACGTCGCTATTTACTTTCTCACACACCTCGCCGCTGTTCTTTGCAAATACAAGCGGTGTATAGCAACAGCGGTTTTATTTGAAGTATTCATACATTGAATACCTACTCAACAATATGCTTTTACAATGTAGCTTAATTACTGGCTGGACTGGCTCGGTGGAACAGTGGTTAGTGACTCAGGTTCAAAACCTACGGTTCCAAGAGTCGTGGGTTCGATTCCCACTCGGGACAAATATTTGTGTGACGAACATCGGTGTTTGTTCCGTGTCTGGGTGTATTATTAAATATATTTAAGTTTATTTGTGTATCCACTGTTGATCCTGATTTTCGTAACACAAGTGCTTAAGCTACTTACCACGGGATCAGATCAATGTATGTGATGTTGTGTAATATTTATTTATTTATTACATGCAACAGTATTTCACTACTGTACTTTAGTGGTGCTCTACGATTTTGTTAAATACGTACGACCTATACGTATAGGGGGACAAACGCGAAATGAATGAATTGAAGAGCACTCATAGTGCTCTTCATTCATTTGAACCCTATGCACTATGAACCCAAGCACTATGAACTCACGAATATAAAAAGTTTGATTTCACCTTTAAAAATCCCTTGTAAAAATATTTTTAGAATATCAAATATTTTCAGAAATCAGCAGTTAGAAATATTTCTTTTCACCGCCGTAAAGGCTCTTATTTTATGAAGTCAGTGGCAACATAAACATAGATAATTTTGTATAATTTTGTTATAAATGGTTTATAATAATACTCGTCGCTACGTTTATAAAATTTGTGTCACGTGTCCTCATGCATAACACAAAATTTGTACCTAATTGAAATTTCAAACCATGGAAATTTCTTTGAATTGTGCAACAAATCGATTCGTGACGTTTTATAGTAACTAAAATCAATTACTTTCTTCTCTGTTACCAGGCGATTGGGTACCTGAAAATATGGTACAAGAACAAATAATATGTAGTGTTTACTTGTACAAATAAGCATGTTTCAGCTAACGTCATGGTGATTATGATAGTATCAGTAATTATATGCACTTTATAACGTACATCAATGCAATCAGCATTAAGTTATCACGTCTCTTCGCTATGTCCTACACGGTTTCTGTACGTGAACATAGTTTATACTATGTTTTATGTATTATGTACAGAGTGAAATTTAATCCACTATCTGTATTTATCATAAATGAATACACATATTATTGACATCGTCTCGTTTATGATGATTGGATGGATTCTTACGAGGCAATCGTAAGAATCCATCCAGGCAATTGTAATAACACTTTAAGTGAAGGAACCTGTCGGGGTTATTCAAATTAGTTCTAGGAACAGTAAACAAAAATAATTTAGGAGTGTCGTGCCCATGACCTGTACTGTGACTACACAGTTCTATACATAGGTACACACTATCTGTACCTATGTATAGACCTGTGTACAGTCTTGAGGGTCAACGCGGTACTGCACCCCAAAATTCACCCGTCGCGTCTTTGGAAATTTTGTATCAAGCCGCGCGCTTACACCGGTGGTACGTTGAACAGTCTCCTTACAATATTGTTTCATGCTATATAGAAAAGCAAAAAATACTGCCACTCATCAGTCATGCCGATCTTAAGTGACAGTTTCGCTCAAAGATCAGCAATTAGGAAAGTGTCTAAATCCCCTTTCTCTATGCCCACGTGCGCCTGGGCACGTCGCAATGCGCGCGCGCAAGGTCTTACGTACTCGAAGGCGATAACACAAATCACCACGGAAACTTTGCGAACGATAACGTGCGAATTGTGAGACTTTGATAAAGAGCGCCAGCGGAACCAATGGAAGTATGTGAAGAGGAATGACCCAATTTGTCTTTGAATACGGCAGGGAAGATTCGAACCAGGAATGAAAGAAAAGTACTGAAAATATATAACTTTAAACTGTCATCAAACTAAATAGTTGCACACATTAGAATTCTGAATATGTCCGGGACGTTAACTATGTTTTTGTTGTATATAGAACTGGGAAGAATATTCTATTAAGCAATGAGAGTCATTTTATTAGATGGGGAGAAGATTTGTTACGATCCCTTTTTCCGCAGCTACGAAATCAGAATATTGGGCCACGCCTAACTACAAATATTGATATGAAAACTTAGAAGCTAGATGAGATTACTAGCTCTGTAGTAGCCAATAGCTTTAAAGCCTACCACGCCAGGTTTTATCAAACCTTGTCTTCAGAGTGTCAGATTCAGAGCTTGCAGAGCGAGCATTTAAAAATTAAAAAGGCCATTAGGCCTTTTTAATTTTTTTATTTCTAAAGCCACCAAGAAGAAATGTAATTTATGAATTACTGATCTGTTAAAAGTAGCCAGCCAAAAGGACGTAAAACAATATCTAATGTTAGATGGTACAGGGATTTTACTTGGTAAGGAAATATAGATTTCGTGGTAATAATGAATGTTCGATACGAAGACGATATAAGTAGGTGGATAATGACTAGCATTTTGGTAGATAACATGATACCGGGATATCACTATCATTTTATTATTGCGAAAATATATTCTGAGTGAACGTTAGGAGCTTGCAATAATATGCTGTAATTCTAAATAGGTAAGCGTAGCTCATTATGTCCATTTGTAATACTCAGATTTTATGTGTCGATAGTCCAAGCTGAAGGCCTACCACTAATGGATTATAAATTAAGTTTTCATTACAATAAAACGTCAAATGCATTCAGGCTATAAAACGAAGGCTTACCGGCGTAGAGATGTTCTTTGCACGCAAAATGATTGCGAATGCACATTTCAATTAGAATTTGCATTTAAGGACTCATTAGAATGGGCACGTAGATTTAATCAGATACTTGTGCTACATAATGGTGTACGTCATAAAAAGAATTCAATGAATATCATATGACCTCTTTAAAATAAATAAAAATATACCTTCAAAAGTTTCCATGCCATCTGTGATTCAATCTCGATCGTAACAAAATTATGTAAATCGAATCAGAGCAATCGAATATTAACGATAATCGTGTGGCACTTTAGCATAACCTTACTAACTCGGAAACCACGTGATATCTGTTAATACATAATCAATAACATGTATGCCATTCTCGTGATCACTCATAAATATTTCTTATCATAATTGTTATTTAAAACATGCTAAGTTAACTGAACTTTATACAGTCATGACTTAAGTGCAATATGCCTTAGTCTATTATCCACTTAAAGTCCACCACTTTCTAGACACGCTGATATTTGCAGTTCAGTTGACAAATACCGTAAGGAAAGTGGAACTAATCATCTGTTTGCTAGTTTTATTAGCTTGAATATGACGGATGTTGTTTATGTAGAGCAAGTAAAGTAGGTATTAGAATACATTACTGCGTAAGACTGCGATGAAAACAATATTGTTTTGCTGAAAACTAAGTTGCAGACACACCTACAAAACCCTGTTCTAGTCAATAGAAACTAACTCTGTGTTAGTCTCTATTGACTAGGGGACTAGGGTCCGGAACAGGGGGCAGTTAAGAAGTAACTTAGTATTAATAATGGGTATTATGAATTCTAGATACAGAATTTCATTTTCAACTGGATTTAATTAAATCATGTAGGTTACAAATAAATCAAATGCTCTTCAATATGATATCATTTTAAATATTAGTAGTAGAATTAGCTATAATTTTTTCTTTCCTACGTAATAGTTATTGATAGATAGATAAATCGATATTATTGTAAGCAGATCGCAATAGCTTTCGTCACTTATCGACTGAATCGCAACATCTTTGAAACGTAATTACCACTCGAAATCCGTACATTAATCTTTGATTTTATTGAGATTATCTATTATCTTTTACAAGACACGTGTAATGGTTTTTGTGGAAACGTAGGTATTTGGCGATAGGTTTGTTAAAGAAGATACTTAGTTAAAAAGTAGGACAGGCGTCTTTCTTGAAAGTATATTTATGATAAGATATTCATTGGTAGATAGAAACTAAGTATTTTCTATCAATTTCACATATTTTATGATTAGCAAGTAACGGATAAAATACTAAATTGACTATTGTCAATTGTACCGGCTTAGTCTACTGTATAGGCTTCTATCCTTTATGGACTATATTCTTACAACTCGAGGTAGAAAGATCACATTAGGCTACTCACATTAGAGAAATAGGCTCTCTTTAGTCTAATGAGCCTTCATAATAGCCTTAGTTCTAATGTTGGTTTGTAATAGTTACTGCAAACTACCTTCAACATAGTCCGGACGAGTGTTCCTCTTCCAGGCCAGGGTGACTGTTTCACCTAGCCAGTCAATATTTACTACTACCTTCAACATAGTCCTGACGTGTGTTCCTCTTCCAGCATCGCGACGAGAACCTCACAGCCGTTCCACGTGGCGCTGGGCATCCTGGTGGCTCTTGTGTGGCTCAGCCAGCCTGGCTCCGAGTCCAGCCTGAGAGGCTGGCGGGCGCTGTACGTTGGAGCCGTTGCCACACACCTTGGGGCGCAAGTGTGGATGACCCTCGTATCCGGTGAGTGCTTTAAACCGACTTCGAAAGAGGTTTCTTGTTGTCTTTGAGGAGGAGGTTCTTCACTTAAATCTTGTAGTCAGTGATACAAGTTGTAGGTACCAACCAGCCCAAATATATTAAAAATCAGCCACGCAGGATTATACACTGCACAAGTGTGTACGCAAATACAGGTGCGTGCATTGCTCCTTCATTCTCATGATTAGGTGCTAAGACCTTCAGGAAAGACCGGGAAGACGATTGAAAACAAAAATTACTTAAAGATAAGGACGCAACAATTTTAAATTAGAATTTGAATCACTGATAATGAAACCATTAGCTAATAGCCATATTCTACTAAATCGTTATCCAGTCTTGACAAAGTACAATTTGGAACTCTTCAAGACTCCATCACTTAACAATAGACAAGACTATCTAAATCCTACTTAACCGTTAAATGCATGCTGTTGCCAAATGTCTCTAACCGCTTGTGATAAGCTTCAAAACCAATGATTTTTTTTTTGTTAATTCATGCATTTAAGGGTTTAACCTATAGTGCTTCCTATCTTTAAACGTGTCCCAAAAACGTAAGTCTCCATGCGTTGCTGTGGCCACTAAATACCATAAAATACTATCTAGATACTTAAAATGCCATACCATTGTGTCTCTTCCTGGTACAATATCAGTACTTTTTATCGGTACGTAGCACTTTCGACCGACAAACGAATATTTCCAAGAGTTAAGTAGTACTTAATATGCGGTCGACTTATTTTTTAAAGCGAAACGGTAGGACGACAGACACATCGGTGTTGATTTCCATTTTATATATTTCGAAATATTCCATGCCGCCAAAATCTTAAGTTTAAACCTTTTCTCGTATCTCTTGCATGTATTAAATACGCTAAAAATAAGATGAGATAACAAAACAAAGAAAATACGAATGGAAAGCACTGTTACAAAAAGGAATGATTAAGTTTGATAAATGGTCTATACAACGCAAAAAGATTTTTTCAAATCGAACCAGTAGTTCCTGAGATTAGCGCGTTCAAACAAACAAACAAACAAACAAACTCTTCAGCTTTATAATATTAGTATAGATACAATCAACAGATACGTTGACAAGTGGAATTGTACCCCTGGCAAACCAAATTTAATCATCGACTATCAATCTTTGCTAAGCCTACGTGTGGTTCACTGTTTTGTTTTCGCGTTATGTTTTCAATAACACGATTGTGCGATATCTGGCACACGGCTTTATATTAGTGACACGAATCGACTTTGCCCAGTCCAGACTTCAAGTACTATCCCTTATCAAATGTTATTCGACCAAAAATATATTATGCGATCAATGAGTGATGCACCTGATAAAGATAATGGAATTTGCCATGACCAAAAGTACATCATCAAAATATTCTACTAAGCATTCCACTCTAGTTCATTTAGCTCCACGAAAAAGGTCAACTAAAAGTATTGCAGTGGAACTACTTAGTAGAACTAGTGAGAATGTGTAGTGTTGGCTGTGTAATTTCAATCTTAGGCCAATTTTACCGACCACCTACATAGACCACGAATAATTCCCACCGTAAAAATTTTACATTTTAAGAGAAATCGTGTATTATTTTTTAAATTGTAATTATCAAAATAACTCTTACTGCCAATATTCTATCATTCAAAATTCCACAGCAATTGGTCTCAATCTTAAAAACTAACATCAATTTTAAAGATTGTTTTGGATCGTCCGGTTAATTCTGTTAATGATCCGTAAATTGCTTGATGGTACATAATTCGGTCGTTCAGCGTTGCATGTTCTGTTTGGAACGCTTCGCTTCAAAATTCCGTTCCACCTACATTATTATTTTGCAATGATAAGTTGTAATTCGTCATTGACAACCTCATCATTATTGGATTGTACTTAATGATTCTTCTTTTTATTTTATTAAAACTAATTGCAATGACTTCAAGGTCTTTGACGCTGTTGCCCACATTATCTTTTCATTGGGTTAATACTGTGAATCCTTGCTTAGACAAATATTAGCCTGGCCTCAATTAGCAACCTTTGAATCAAGGCTCATCGTGTGTAAACAGAATTAGGCATCTCATTTTTAAAAGCCGTAAGTTAATGGCTATTATTTACTTTGTAGATCATAACCTCCCTGACGTTATGCAGATTTTACTTGAAACCTAACTTTTTAAGCGTACGACTTTCACGACATATTTTTAATACAATCCTTGTAATATATCAACAATATTTGTTGAATCATAAAAACTATTTTTAAGTGCAGTAATTGAAGCAAGCGCGGACCTTAGTTCATTTACATTCAAAAGTATATATAAATTCCCAAATTCCATGCTAATCAATTTGATTACTAGCTTCTAGAATCAAATGATAACGTTTTTTGTTACAGACTATTATACTACTATTATCTTAAAGATACTATCAATTATCTTAAAGATAGTTAGATACCAATCAAATAGACAGTTGATTAGGCAAATCAGTTTTATTTGTTCGAATTTATCAGTAGATACGGACTAGAATAAATTAGAGAAAGATTAATTTAAAAGATAGCACACTTTAATTGAAAACCAGTAGGTAATGAACGCACACTCAAAACGTAAAAAGATCAAGCAACAAAACAAAGACGAATCGCAAACCTCACTCTAAAAAAATACAAAAGAAAATGGCGTATAAATAGAACAGCTGTTCAAATGGCGGAGATGAATGGACTTTAACTAGACGCAAAGGAATCACTCGTATCAATGAAGTTCGCTGCGTATGTGGGCAGGAAGGCTTGAGACAATTCAGACCAGTCTATGACGGATGACATTATGGGTCGGTGCGTGTGATCGGTAGTTTGCAAATTACCGGGACGATTCGCTCCACTCATTGATATGACCTTAGGGGCTACGGATCGGTCGTTGCTGTACTAGCAAAACAACACCAAAAATGTAAGGATTATGTAATCAAATAAAGTTAAGCATTTCCAGTGATTTGAGAGATTTCGGTATTAAAATGATTAGCAAGCAAATCGCAACTCCATATTTCTCAAAATTTCACACATAATAGGTAGATAACAACACAAAATGATCATATCATAGTGAGTTTTTTTAGGTAGGTACTAGGGATAACTTCTCTAACTTCCTGGTTCTTGCCATAATGTGTTCAATAACGGGTATCCCCAGCCTCTATAAAATGATTTTACCTACTCAGAAGTGGACTAGAATCAGGAAATTGCCAGTTGACATCCTGCAGAAACCGCAGGAATTTACCGAATCCGAATAAATAATAAACTAGATAAGAATTGGGGTTTCCATCGCACATTATGTGCGAGGATGTTTATTCAAATTCACCGCCTATCGGTCAAGAGGATAACAATAATTTATTAGTTTTATTAGGAGCTGTCCTTTGCGAATAAGCGGTATCGTCATAAATCGTCATATCTGCGGAACGGATGTGGCCCTTGCCCGAACCTTGAACTTGGATTTATTTCCTCAAATCATAGTGACAAGGTCACATAATGTACTTGCAAGGTTACGCAATCAGATATTGCGAATTTAAATGATAACAGTTATGTATCACTACATCGTATAAAGCAAAGTCGCCTCCCGCGTCTTTCGTCCCCATGTATGCTTAAATCTTTAAAACTAAGCATCTGTTTTTGATGCGGTTTTTTTTTTTGCAGATAGAGAGATTTAAAGGTTTTAAGAAGAAGCGAAGCGAGGGCGGGTCACTAGTTACTTAATGTAGAAAAAAAAAAGTAATAGCTTTCGAAATAAAAATAAAATATTCAAACGGTATTATGTTACGGTACGAATTAGGTATATTTTAGCTACGGAATATTGACCTTCCAACCTTTATGTAAAAGTAAATTACATCTAGACACGCGGTAGCGTGTCAAGCCAAGGTTCAAGAAACAGAACTGGCGAGCCGCACCGTGTGTAATATTACACGAACCATTTAGAACCACTTTTGAACCCCTCATAAATCAAAAACTATTTCACATAAACGTATCAAATTTGGCTCATATATTGTGACTTGCAAGATAAATATGTGTTCTAAATTTCATAAGCTTATCTCAAACAGTTATTTAGATATTAATGTCCAAAAATCCTCATTTTTATCATTGACTGACTGACAGATCAAAATTCTAACCCAGTTCCAAATGACCTAGAGAGTTAAAATTTGGTATGCAGATAGGTAATTACATGAATACAAAGGAAAAAATAAAAAACTGGCAATTTTTTAATAATTAGGTTAGGTTCTATTATGAACGCTTAACATAAATACCTAATTAGTGCCTAATAACGCCTATATACCGGGGAAGGCAGAGCACTAAGTATATATTTAGGTATACTTACTTATTTACAATTAAGAGTAGGTACTTATAGTCGGTTTTCATATTTATTACTTAGGGTAGGTATCTACATAAAGTCTAGTTTTAGTTTTGAATTTGTCTTTTTCAAAGGACCCACGGCGTTACGATGATATATACTTTTCTACAAAAAGTAATGATATCCAATCAAAAACATAAATGTGAAATGAGAGCCAAGTTCAATATTGCCTTGGTTGTTGACTTCAGCGACAAAAGAAGAGAGATCTAAATGGGTGCCAAGTTCAATGGTCAACCCAGAAATTTATTTATAAGTAACACTATAACATACCTATCATATCTTCTTATAACATAAGATAATGTATGGTGGTAGCCTATGAAGGTCTGTCTTGGCTAGTTTTCATATATGAATTATAGCCGTCGCAAGTTCTAAGCCTTCAAGTATTTGTTGGTTTTTATTTTATAATTCCGAAAATTTGGATTGTTGGTAGAAACTAGCAAGCGAACATAATAATACGTTGGTAGGTTTATAGAAACTAGCCAAGACAGACCTTCATAGGCTACCACCATACATTATCTTATGTTATAAGAAGATATGATAGGTATGTTATAGTGTTACTTATAAATAAATTTCTGGGTTGACCATTGAACTTGGCACCCATTTAGATCTCTCTTCTTTTGTCGCTGAAGTCAACAACCAAGGCAATATTGAACTTGGCTCTCATTTCACATTTATGTTTTTGATTGGATAATTATTTTAAGACAGAGGAATATACTTACCTTAATAATTATGTATTGTGCGTGACATGTACAATTAAAAGTTTAATAGATAGATGCAATAAATCGTTGGAGTTATTGGAATTTTTGTACTTAGGTCTCATCATTTCCTGGCACATATTAATAATCCTTGTAATATTATCAATACCCAATAAGTGTTTCCTCCCTGTTTACTGTTTATATCTGGTTAAAGGTGATTTCCTGCTAACTGTTTGTCTAGTCTAGACTTCAAAACAATGTTATTAATATGTTTACTTACACGATGAAAATACACTATAAGAATTGTTAAACTGATGTTGTTACTTTATTATGTACACAAACAACGAACATGAAAACATAAGTAATATTATGAATATATGTGTATAGTTATAAATGTATCACATTTATATTATGGATATTAAAATTGGCAAATAATGAATATGGCATAAAATGCGGCTAAATAAATACAGTCATTTGTTTGATAGTATAAAGGTTTTAACAAGTATTTTGATCGAGAGTACCTAACCATAAACACCCCTAATTTCTCGAATCTAAACACAATGGGCTCACAATCGTATCATGTTCCCAATGACATTGAATGATGAATGAACTCGACAATGGTATCTACGGGAAAATTGCAGGTTTGATTCAGACACAACTCGTGTCACATGATAGAATTATCTTACACGTGCATTATTGCATAAATGCACTGTGACAAACGATATCTTATTTGCGCTGCGAAGAAAATAAAACTAGGTATATGAGGATTACTAATATAAATTCAAATCTTTCTAATGAATGAGCTTAAATGTAAATAAAAATTGTAATCTCATGTAAGTGAATGTAAATTCTTATGAATAAAAAAGATCTTTAAACCTAAATTAATTAGGTAGAGATGTACATACAACATATTATGGAGAAGATATCAAATTATGCTTTTGTGCGTAGATAAATACCTGGTTTCAATCAATCTCCAAAATTAATATCCTTCCTTATGTAGTCTGTCATAGGTCTTGATATAGTATTGTTTACATTATTTCACCATATCACAAAACTCTGAAATAAAAAATTTAAACCTATTAATAGAATAAAATAATAACCCGCGTAAACATTTCTGTATTATTATTTTCAAAAAGCATAATGGCATTGGCTTCTGGGCCATTCTGCCAAATCTTCAATTTCCTTTCTTTTTTTGTTCATATATTCCTTTGCTGACATTTGTTTTCTTTTGTTCTCCAGGCATAGTGCTGTACTTCTCCCTCCCGCGCCACGAGTTCGGGCGCGTGCAGACCGTGCTATTCCCCGTGTACTTCGCGTTCAACGCGTGCGTCAGCTTGGTGGCGCTAGTAGCGTACTTCCGGACGCAATGCCTCACTAAGTTCACGCATACGTGCTGGGTCCAGGTATGCAGCTGGCATGTTTATATTTTTTCTAACTGACTCCGATGATGGCTTGGAGTTGGCCTTGTCGTCGTCACTGTACTTGCATGGCTCTCAACGCTGTCTTGTAACACTAACATGCTTATCTATAATATCATATTTTTTTTATTTTACTATTACTAATTTACTAATATTATAAAGCTGAATAGTTTGTTTGCTGGAAGCCCTAATCTCAGGAGCTATTGGTTCGAATTTAATTATTTTTTTGTGTTCGATAGGCTATTTATCGAGGAAGGCTTTAGGCTATATCACATCAAACTGCGCCCAATAGGAGTAAATAAACAATAGAAAAAATTTCGAAACCGGGGGGAAACGCGGACGAAGTCGCTGGCACAACTAGTCATAAATAAAAGTATTTAAATGTTAATTTTGCGATTGGAACGATGTCAGCTACGTTAAACATATCATCATCATAATAATTAATGATATGTTATGGTTCTATTGAAACGTCCGGCTAAGGTAAAATTTATGATAAATTAATGTTTGTAAATCCTTTAAAAGATCATGGCCACTTCTTGAAGGTACATTTCCGATAGTATGTACATACTATGTTATCAACATAATCTATGTTTACATTTAAAGAAAAAGTTTATTTATAACCTTTATTAGATTCATTTGTACTTACATACTTTATAAACTAGTAAATAAAATGCATAATACAAAGTAATTATTAAAACACTTGCCATTACGAATCATAAACTTACAAAATTTATTTTTTACATTTCTTAAGTTCATTAAAGCCTAGCACCTTCTTACTAGTAATTAAAGTCTTTGCTTCCTCTCACATCACTTAGTCGTGATGACTTCCTTATCCTAAGAAATCGTTTAAAGCCTGTTTTTTAACAAAACAACAACCGTTGCCATTAATGTAGGTATTGTTATTGTTTTTATTAAGGAAGTCTGTAAGAGAGTAGATAGGTACTTCTTAATTTCTTCAGGATTAAATAACACTCGACATTTTTCATAATAACTGTCATTAAATGGTTATTACAATATGTTTCTACTATATCTGCAAAAGGCATATATACGGTCGAATAGAGAAACTTCCTCCTTCTTTGAAGTCGGTTAAAAAAGAGCTACAAATAAAAGGAACGCCTTTTAAATATGGCGTCAAGTTTCAACCAGCCAACGGTTTTGGCGCTATTCTGAATATTTGGTGTCATTGACCTTAATCGACGGTATCTTATCGATAAACGCTTTTTAAATGCATTCACCTGTGCAATTTCACGATGTATTGTGCAATTAATAGGCTGGCCCTTATCAATTACGATATAATTATGGATGTGTGTGAACATTTTAAATGATGTCGAGCGGGTACTTACTTACATTATCAATTAGTGACGTTTGTTTGACATGTAATGTAATGAATTGAAATGAAAATTTGGTAGGTATATCTGTACATAGAGATGTCTCTCTAGATGTGTAATGTGTGTTTTTTATATTATTGCACTTTATGTAATAAGATACCATAGAAAAAGCAAAGAATATATACTTATATAATTTCGTACAGTTGTAAAAAGTGAATATCAATAGGGTGTGAGACAAATCATTAAAAAATTCTAAGTTATTAACCATTTACCTACTTCTCGGAATCAAATTATGCAAATTAAGACAAACGAACAATTATAAACACAAAAACTATAACCATGCTTAAGTAAACCATGATCTTGCGCGCTGAAAAAAGGCTTTCAAGGATTTCACAGGTCATAGATAATGGAAGCAAGGTTGTGCTTTAATTAATGGTCAATTCAGATAGTGTTGCCTATGATGATTGATTGCTTTCATAGATAAATCAGGCTGTCATCATATTGGCTCATAATTGCCAAATGATTACCAATAACAAGTGGATAAGCAAATTATAATCTGATGTCTAGACAAATTGGATATTTGACTGATTACTCGTACTATTTATATGACGTTAATCTTATTAGCGAACACGGGGGAATGGGGCCCTACCAAGATCTTTGGGCCCAAGCCAACCTCACGTGCAAGTACGTACCCCTGCTGACCAACGAACGAGGCTCTGGCACCAGCTTTCCCTCCGGGGTTGGGTGGTCGGACGGCAGTCGCTCCCGTAAAAGCGAAACTCGCCAAACAAAATGGAAGGAACATACAAGAAAAGTGCCAGGAATAGGGCGCCGCCGCAAAACGGCGCGCAGGA
This sequence comes from Maruca vitrata, assembly GCA_039566165.1. NCBI lineage: Eukaryota > Metazoa > Arthropoda > Insecta > Lepidoptera > Crambidae > Maruca > Maruca vitrata. The sequence continues at coordinate 2,452,283 of CM076913.1, forward strand.
GTTTCGCCCGACTCCTGTGGCAAGTGGGCGAGGGCTACCGCGTTGGGGACGGACGCGGCTAAAGACGTTAGCCCCAACCCCACGGAAACTCCGCTTCGCGACGTGGAACGTGGGCACGCTCACCGGGCGCGCGAGAGAGCTGGCCGACGTACTCACCAGGCGGAGGGTGGCAGTGGCGTTCCTGCAGGAGACTCGGTGGAAAGGCAGCAGATCCCGGGCCATTGGGAATGACTACAAGCTGATCTACACAGGAGCACCTAGTGGAGAGAACGGGGTTGCGGTAGTGCTGTCCGGGGAGTTGCAGGACGACGTGTTGGAGGTGAAACGCTACAGCGACCGCTTAATGGACGTAACGGTGCTGATCGAAGGGGTTACGACCCACTTGATAAGCGCATACGCTCCACAGGCTGGTTGCAGCGACACCGAAAAGACTTCATTCTGGAACAGACTTGGAGAGGTGCTGCGGGAATCCCACCATCTCAGGAAGTCGTTCTGGGGGCGATCTGAACGGTCATGTGGGTGAGGAGCCTGAGGAGTTCGAGCGTGTACATGGTGGCTATGGTTTCGGCAGACGCAACGCTGAAGGGGAGAACATCCTCCAGTTGTGTTCGGCTGCCGACCTGGCTATTGTGAACACGTTTTTCCAGAAGAGGCCTGAACATTTAATCACCTACAGGAGTGGGCGGCACGCTACCCAGATCGACTTCCTACTCACTAGAAGGCACCACATCGGCAAAGTAGTCAACTGCAAGGTCATACCCGGAGAGAGTCTCACTGCACAACACCGTCTACTTGTCATGGATCTCTGCGTGAAGCCCAAAGCCAAGAGCTTTGAGCGCTGTCGGCGTCAAATAAGGTGGTGGCGGCTTGACGAAGACAAATCCCAGATGTTCGTCTCAGCTATCGGCGACAAGTGCGCTAAGGCTGAGAGCGAACCAGTTCAGAACCACTGGGACAGGATTCAGGCAGCCATAACCGAAGCGGCGAAGTCAGTGCTTGGCACGTCTAAGGGTGGACGCAAATTTGACAAGGAGACTTGGTGGTGGAACGACGCAGTCCAGAGGGAGACTAGGGTGAAGAAAGCCCTCTTTAAAAAGTGGCAAGCGTCCAACTCTCCTGAAGATCGCGACGCATACAGGTCCGCAAAACGTGCAACAAAGAAAGCTGTTGCCAGAGCCAGGCGAGCCCACCTACAGCCGCTCTACGATAGGCTGGAATCGTCTGAGGGGCAGAAGCTTATCTATAGATTAGCACGTTCTAGGGTCAAAGCGGCACAGGATATCTCCAAGTGCCGCTGTGTTAAAGACCCTCACGGTGACCTACTATGCGAGGACCTCGCGGTGAAGGAGAGATGGCGCTCTTACTTCCACGAGCTGTTAAATAAACAGCATAGAGAAGTGCAGCCACCGGACCTCCCTCCGAATCTTGGACTTGTGCCACCGGTAACGCCTGAAGAAGTAGAGAATGCTCTTCGCCGCATGAAGAATCGGAAAGCTGTCGGAGCCGATGGAGTCCCCATCGAAGCCTGGAAGGCAATGGGTGGTCGTGGTGTGGGCATCCTAACTGACCTTTATAACCGCATACTCAGCACCGGCGGGATTCCTCGCCAATGGAGACTGAGTGTTATCACCCCGGTCTTCAAGAGCAAGGGATCAGTGCAAGAGTGCGGTAGTTATCGCGGTATAAAGGTCATGTCCCACACCATGAAACTATTCGAGCGGATAGTAGACTCTCGAATCCGTCAGGAGTGCACTGTCTCTGGATGTCAATATGGTTTCCGCCCCGGTCATGGGACTATGGACCCCGTTTTTGCCCTAAGAATCATCATGGAGAAATACAGGACGAAGAACACGCCTCTCCACTTCCTATTCCTGGACATGGAGAAGGCCTTCGACTGTGTTCCGCGTGCGATGATTTGGTGGGCCCTGAGGTCCAAGGGAGTGCCAGAAACGTATGTTGATATCATTAGAGACATGTACTGTGATTCCGATTCTGTAGTTAGGACCGCTGTTGGCGACACATTGCCCTTCCGTATTACCGTCGGAGTACACCAAGGCTCCGTCCTGAGTCCGTTCCTCTTCAGCCTGATATTAGACGTATTGTCAGACAGCATCAGAGACCACCATGAGCAGCCACCATGGCTACTTATGTATGCTGATGATATCGCGCTGGTGGACTCGGACAGGGGACGGCTGGTGAGACGTGTTAACACATGGAAGGAATCGCTTGAGAACGGGGTCTGAAACTCAACGTGGCGAAGACAGAGTACTTGGCCTGCAACACTACAGATCCCATGTCCGTCCGCATAGGCGAAGACACGGTCGAGCGCACGGACCGGTTCAAGTATCTGGGATCTGTACTCCACGCGAACGGCGACATCGACTCCGACGTCAAGGCACGCATTGCTGCTGCGTGGGATAAATGGCGGGAGGTGAGCGGCGTCACTTGCGACCCTAAAATGCCGGTTAAGCTGAAGGGACAGGTCTATAAATCCATCATTAGGCCTGTTCTCTTATATGGCAGTGAAGCATGGCCATTACTTGAGCGGCACAAGCAGGAACTGCGGGTCACGGAGATGAAGATGCTGCGCTGGATGTCGGGAGTTACGCGAGCAGATCGCGTAAAGAACTCCCGTATTCGCGGCAGCCTTCATGTCCGAGACATCGCTGATAAACTGCAAGAGTGCCGCCTACGTTGGTACGGTCATGTTTTACGGAAACCGGCAAACTACGTAGGGAACAAGTGTCTAGCCATGTCGCTACCGCCGGGTCCCGGCAGAAGGGGAAGGCCCAAGAAGGCCTGGCTTGACGTCGTAGTGGATGACATGCGTGCTAACAAACTCTCCATTAAGGATGCCGAAGACCGTGCGAAGTGGAGAGTTAGGAGTAGGAAAGCGGACCCCGGGCTCCGCAAGGATGCAACCGGGAAAACGCAAAGATGATGATGATGATGAATCTTATTAGCGAACACCACGCGAACACTAGTGCAGTGTGCCTACAATGTAACTACCATATTTAGTTAACTAAAAAATTTTATCTATACGAAACTTTTAGGATTAGGTATAAAATTTGATTAAAAAACTATTTGCTTTAAACTATTGCGGAAAGATAAATTAAATAATATTATTGTTATAATAATATGTAGAAATTGAATTTACACCTAAGTTACTGTAAATTTTACATTTTCATGTTTATTTTTATCATAACGTTTACTTTATGTAGACGTTAAAAATCCCTATTAAACTGAGCCGAATGATCACATTCAAACCGGAAGTTCTTCGATTTAAATACTGTAATCAATCACATCCAACGTTTTTCAATTGAAATAACTGTACATAACAGTACATCATCATTGCTACAGTAAAAAAAATATTTCGTTTCAGTTTCTTTTTTATTTTGTACATTTCCACTTACAATAACTGTACTTATAATATCGATCGGACTGAGTTTCGATTAAAAATCAGAATCAAGGCTCTGATTCGTCAGAATCAAAAAGCAATCTACATGAATTAAATTTATCTCTCCAAGACTAAAAGTAAAAGGTTAAGGTTTGCTGCGATAATCAATTTAAATCCATCTACACACCCGTAACACTAAAAATAAAATTTATTAAATCCAGGAACCGGAATGACGGAAATGAATTGAATGGTTCAGTAGGTACGGCAATAAAAACCTTGAAAGGACTCGTGTTTGACAATTAGCTTTACTTTCGTAAAAAAATACACCGTATTTGTTGATTTTTGATATAGCTCAGTCACATAGGTTAGTCATTACCTCAATCAAGAATTCAAGAAGTCTACCTACTTGCCTATTTAAGACTAATATCGGTGTTTGTTCCATGTCTGGGTGTGTAATTAAATATATTTAAGTTAAATATATATAAGTTTAATCATACAAACACCGATGTTCGTCACACAAATATTTGTCCCAAATAGTAGTCGAACCCAGGAGTCTTGGAACCGTATGTAGTGAACCTGGGTCTCTAACCACTGTTTCACCGAGACAGTCTACCTAAGGCCCGCCTTACACGGACCGCTCGAGTCAGTGATCAACATACACGGACCGCTCGAGCAGTCATAGTCAACAGCTTACGCCTGGCGACTGCTTGAGATTTCATCGTCCTGCTAACTGCTCGGAGCAGTCACGACTGCTCGAGCGGATCCGTGTATGTGTGTCGTAGAATCTGTAGTTTACTATGCAGCCGCAGCTGTTGAAACAGTTGAAGCTGTCCGTGTTTGTCGGCCCTAACGTATCCTCTCGTTCCAGTTCGCGCTGCTGGCAGCCGTGTTCAGCATCGAGGCGTACGTGCGCGTGCGCCTGGTGCGGCCCATGCTGCGCGCCAAGCACATCAAGACGCAGATGGAAGAGGTCGCCGGTGGCGGGCAAGAGGTCAGTACCATAGACAAACAGATATGCCTTTTAAAAGGGAAGAAAAAAATGTCAGTACCATAGACAGATAGATGTAGTTATTCCTCGTTAAAAAAAGATTGAATGTCTTCTAAAAAGGAAGAAACAAAAGAGGTGGCTTTACACAGAAAAAAGTTTATGCACGCATAATAAATATCGCTCTGGTTCGTAAATAATTATGTGTGCCAAATAGGTGCTTAGTTTTAGTATTTTTTTATTACTCAGAGATAAGATAAATAGTGCGCATATTATGAGTTTCATGGGCATTCCATGTAGAGCGCTGTCTCTACAAGTCACTCAACTCGGCTATGAGTAAGAAGCTTTTAGCATAATGCTCTCTAATTAGTGGTAGCGATGTGGTATTAATGAATCGATATGCTATGTCTCTAGGTATGAATGAATTAAAGTACTGGACAACCATTTAGTTTCTAGGAATCTCAGTCTTCTCAGTATGCTGTCTGTAAAACCTAAAGTGAACTCTAGGTACTAGTCTTTTTCATCTGTCAGAGCCAGCAAAAACTTTGCATGTCTACTCTCGTTAACATTGCTATTATTACAAACTACAAGCGAACGTATCGGAACTTTCTAGCAATGTTCTCGTTACAAACAAACCAAGTGTACCATTTAGCGAAAGCATCATGTTTGACATACGAAAGCGTCAAGCTGCCAACTGGCCTTGGCACTGGTCCACGCTTGTAACTAGTGGCATTGCCGGTATTTTTGTACTATTTCAAAAAATAGCAACACTATATTCGACACTTTGTTTTGGTTTTGTACTGACCGATTGCATGTGATCTTCGCTCGTGATCGGCAAATCTTTACGGGGTCGGTGACTCATGGAGGATGTTCTACTAGAGCTAAATGTGTTGCGTACACAAACATATAGAGAAAACATCACTTCATGCTCAAGACATTTAAACGTAAATATAATTATGTTACATATTTAAAATACTGTCAAGTAAAACAGGACAAACTTATAAATAGAAGCTTATAAAGAAAGATAGTCTTTCGAATTCAATGATTCAGCTATAGTTTTTTCTTCCAACTGCTGGCTCGTTTCTATACCTACATTTATATCTTGTAGACACATTAATGGAGTTGAAGTGCAAATACATTTTTGATTTCAATTTCATTAAACTATTTGTGTTAACAACTTAGGTTGTTAAAACTACCTAAGGTTGTATATTTTATGTCTAAATCTTTAACGGTGTGTGATGATTACTCACACTATAGTATCCACCAACTGATAACATCACTACTTAACCTTCGTCAATGCACCACTCAATCGACATGCCTACTTAGTGCGACCCAATTAAATCGATTACATAATGATTAGCCGGTTTCGACAAGGCGCCTATGCACTTGTGTCGCTTAGCAACAGCCTTGCACAATGCACACCCGATGCAAGTGATATGGAGTTCTTCTTCTGACTCACATTGCACGTGGTGTCTTTCGGAGAATGGTGTCACCGAGTATTGTAATGTTATCATCGGTTAGGTTATGTAAGTTACGTGGAAAATTGCGACGACCCATTCGAGCTAAACGCTATAAACGCTAATGCCAATTACCGTAAAGATGTTATTTTTCTAAGATGTCAATGGAGATTTACTTTCTATGAAGATCATATGTAGCAGGGCATACTATTTCGTGTCATTGGTCTCAAAATCCGGTTAATAGGTACAACAAGCATACGTAGGGCACATTATTGTGAAAGTAGAACACCAATATACTTACATACTGAGAAACTTATCAACAGCAAAACCCAACACCTTTAACCTGACACGTATTTGAACCTCTAACGTCCTTATCTTTTGGTACTAGTCTTCTAACTAGATCAACATTTAAAAGCTAATAATTTTTAATAGACACTCAGGACATAAATGGTCATCAAATCATCTAATTTAAATATGTTTTCAAGAGATAGAAGATGTAGGAATTATTCCAATTTTAATTTGCCCCACTAAGGCGCCCCGCTGAAAGCAACATGTTCACTTACAATGGGGCAGTTTGGTGGAGCAAAGTAGAAAAACCCAGATGTAATGTGTTCAGTACCAGTCAATAACCCATTTCTCCCTTAATTCCAGGTCGGCCGCCTAATCCTAGGCGAGCTCGCACACTGCCCCCGCTACCTGCGCGTGCTGAAGACCTTCCGGATGTACCACTCATCCATCGCCATGGGCACTATGATCGCGCTCGGATGCTCCCTCTACTCCACCATGATCCTTGTGGACTCTATGTGCCATTAGATAAGGTCCACATTCGATTGCTGATGATAGATAGATATCCTAATGCTGAGACTACATAAATGGGGTACGGCGAAGACTGTTGTTTATGTCTCTGTCTGTCTAGTACTACTACCCTGGTAGTTCACAAATAATCGTAATCCCCTGTTAATGTTGTCTTAGCTTAATGTTCCCGATTATTTATTGGGAAGGTTCATTTAATAGAACCAATCAATATTAGTTATACATATACTAACCCGCCTAACATCTAGGAAAATGATAATTTGAAACGGCTTATGAGAACATTGTCAAACATACAAACCTTCAATGTGTATGCTCATGATCGGGATTCATTTAAATATTACGTGTCTATGTTACACGTTAAGACAAAAACTATATTATAATGTAAATATACCGTTCGAATTGAGAACCTCCTCCTTTTTTGAAGTCGGTTAAAAATAGCTTGGTAAACTTTTAACAATGATTTTTTTTTTCGCACTTTTAATGTTGCACTTTCGCATACCTACCAATTTCATAGTTTGGACTGACCTTCCGTGGTCAGATGCAAAATAGCCAAGATACACAAACGCAAAATTAGAACACAATAAATTTAAAGTGTAAACGCCTATTTGAACTAAGATTTACGTTGGACGCTCTTGCCAAAACTGTGATTTACTTATGTAAACCGCGATTTGGAAGTGTTCTCACAAGCCGACCTACATTTTTATTCGAATACCAAAATAAATGCAAATTTCAGTAGCATTTCCCTAAGCTTTCACATGCAATAACTTGTAGAATAATTTTCGATTATTCTTATTAACAGTATTTGTATGTATCAGTTATATATGTGTAGTGTAATTAGAGAAATATTCGGAGTTCGCAACAGGCTGTGAGGTCTGTTATACCCAATCGCATTCTACGGGTAACGTTGGGATTATCCGTCGAATCGCCATTGGGTATAAATGAAATTTAGTTTAATTAATCTAAACAGATTACCTAATTTTATTTATATATTAACTGTGTCAGGAAAAACACAGTGTTACATAGATTGTGCTACCTCTATGGAATACTGTGTTTTAAATAAACAAAGTGATAATTCGTGAACATGAAATTATATTAAACACAATAATGCGCTGGACGCAAAACTTTAGGAATTAATTCGTGTGTATTAAAAATTGTATTGTAAAATTAGCAGGTGAGATGCAAATAAGTTTTTACTTATCGTGATGTTAAATAACGAACACTAACGGAAGTCAAACTTTAGACAGTGGTTCACGGAACCATGTTTAAACTTGACTAGACATTAAGCCTGCTTATGATAGCTTAATTTAACGTTAATAATGCAGTAAGCGAAAGCTAACGCCCAATCAATGCGTATCTAAAAAAAAACATTAGACACAAAGTAAAAGAAAAGTCTAGGTATTCGCTTATTGCATTACAAACGGCAATATTTCATATGAATACGGCATTTATGGAACTTGCCAATCCAATTAGTATGTAATTAGTCGCTTGTAGGCGCATTCTCGAGCGACAGCTCCCAAGCTGCTTGATAACAATGAAACTCATGTTGTCTGCTCTCTAATTTCCTGCAGTACTGCCATAAAATAATTGTAGTTATTGTTAAGTAGATGATAGATTCTCGTGGACGCTTTTCGTAGGCAATGATCGTCAAACTCCTTAATCGCAGGAAGTTCGAGGCGTACAACTGCGCGCGTAGCCGCGGTGACCAGATGAATAAATAGATAATGTTTGTGGGTGCATCAAAGACTAAGTTAGTTTAGTTTCATACTCGTGTACACATTGCAGCAGTCAATAACGCGAGATGCTAAACTAAGTTGGTCATTCAGGTGACGATGTTTAAGGTTACATGCGATGACTGTGTCTGGCTACTTATTAGTCGGTACATTAGCTTAGTTTTCGGTGTATAACCCACATTAGAAACTTCGCATATTAGCGGTGTCCAATCGCTAGCATCTGACGTCTTTTGATCACAAGCGCTTAACACTTTTGCTGTTTATTTTTCACCTAAAGGCGCTGATTGGTTTCTAGGACGATCGCATTCGCTAATATGGAAGTTTGTTATGTTTATTGCGCTGTGGATGCACTTTCACGACGTTTGCGAGTCCTGATAGTATTAGGCATCCCGCTGGTCGTGGTTTGTCACGCGTGCGATGAAGGAAACACTTCTTAAGTAATAATTTTATGAAGTAGAACATGACTATTGACTGTCTTACGCTCCCTCTAAAATACTGGAAAAGATTTAACTAATTCAGGATTAGTAAGATACGTTTGCAGTGTTTTGAGGAAGTGTTTATGTTAGGCACATGAGTAAAGTTGTGTCTGCTTCGACGAAAACTATAGACCAACACATGGGTACCTGCCTACTTCGATATGTTTTGGGTTGTTCTTGGTATTCGGCGATTGAATCTATTTGAATGCGATTGGTTTCGTAATTTTCGTAGAAGCAGACCTTTACCTACATTCATAAAGTTATTATTTACTTAAGCCAACCGTCAAGCAGCTTCCCCTTAATTCAATTGGGCGCTATTGGCAAACTAATGTTAACTTAGTTCTAAGACCTACTATTTAACTAGTTAGTTCTAAATATATTTATGTGATTAATAAACTAGTGATCTAGTATCTGTTAGTATTTTTTGTATTATCCACAATGATCTGAATGACTTGCGAAAGAATTTATTATTTATTTGTGAAACTGACGTGGAAGGTTAGATACGTTTAAAAAATATAAAATAAAATTGTATAATTTGCTGTGTTGTTGTTTAATTGCACCCGTCTTACCAACTGAATTTCGATAAATTAAAAATTATGTTCCATGATTATCTTCCAGAAAGGAATACTAAGACATCACTTATAAATCTATACTAATATTATAAAGCTGAAGAGTTTGTTTGTTTGAACGCGCTAATCTCAGGAACTACTGGTTCGATTTGAAAAAATCTTTTTGCGTTGTATAGACCATTTATCGAGGAAGGCTTTAGGCTATATAACATCACGCTGCGTCCAATAGGAGCAAAGATACAATGGAAAATGTGTAAAAAACGGGGGAAACGCGAACGAAGTCGCTGGCACAGCTAGTTTATTTATATCACTAAAGTATCAATAAATTCCTACTTGGAGAGAGCATAGTGGGATTGAATTACATAAAACTTTTTTAAATTTCTAACTAGTGGTCCCGGCGAATTTCATACCGCCAATACTGATTATTTTTCTATATTTTCTCATTGAAACCTTCCCTGGACTACGACGAACATTTTAAAACCAAAATTACCTAAATAGGTCTGGGCGTTCTCGAGTTTTAGTCAGACTAACGAACAGCAATTCATTTTTATTTATAAGAAGAAGAAGATTTTGATGATTCATGAACTGCATAGGAGATAGCCTCCCATTGTGCACAGGGCTATGCACAAAAAAAGGTTACCCAACAGTATTTTATATCCTTAGGATCCGTAGTTGAATAAATCTTATAAAAATTAATTGCCGTTCGTTAGTTTGACTAAAACTCGAGAACGCCTGAACTGATCTAGCTAATTTTAGTTTTGAAATGTTCGTTGTAGTCCAGGGATTGTTTAAATTGTGAAAAATATAGAAAACATAAGTACTTATAGGCGGTATGAAATTCGCCGGGACCACTAGTTAAGTACCTACCTAATATTTATTTTGATTACATTATATTGATAACTGATTTTAAAATAGGTACACAACAATGTTTAAAATTAACCGCTGTTTTATACTTACACAAACCTACAGATCTTAGTCTTCGAGCTTGGAGCATTTTTCATACGAACATATAATTTCATATAATATAGGCAGCAAATATCAATAAAAGCAAGCCATTAAGTGCGAGGTACTGTTTAATTATTTAAAAACACTTAGAAAGCAAATTTATTTTCCAGTGGGCCGCCCATGACTTCGTCCCCGTGGAAATAGTTGGCAGCAATTATTTATTTAAAGAAAATAGCCTATAATACTCCTTATAAAATTTACTATATACATTAGTCAAAGTCCCGTAAAAATTAAGGTCCAGCGGTTTCGGATATCGGTTGATGAACAAAAAGATTTGAAACCGCCTGTAGGCCTCTGGCCTTAGCGAGGATAAACAGACGAACATTTTTTTTTGTTATTGGTACTCGATATAGATTCGTACCCATTTAGTTAGAAAGTCGTTATTTTAATATTACAAAAAGACACTTCAGTTTTATTTAGTTGTAAGATATAAATTTTTACACGATCGTTCAGATAGATGTTTCATTTCTGAACGAAATCGGAATCAGCTGGTTGTCAATGTCACTGTCAATGTCATTAGTGTCAGTGCCATTGGCATCTGGCGATGGCCTTACGTGGTTTTTTCGTATTAGCGTTTACAAATATTTCAGCAATACACGATGCGATCTAAATCACTTCCCGTCATTAGTTCCGAGATTTTATCGCGAAACAGATGTTGTGTCGATCGCGGTGACCATGTTGTGGATAGGTAGGACTACCGAAACAGAAACTATGAAGTGTGAAGTGAAAACGAATTTTCATACCAGAATGCTTCTGGACAAGTGTAAAACTGTGTTAATATTATCGAGTGTGGTGTGTACGCTCGCGGTGGTCATCTCGCTGCACAAATTGTTGAGTTACGATGTGAGAATCACGAAGCCTTTCTCTCCCATACCAGCTGGTTTATATGGCAACCAAATAGAGCCGTATGAGGATCATAGCCCGCTCCCCACAAGAGTTAAAAAGTCAGACAAGGCTCAGGACTCCGAAGCCGTGGTTTCACTAAATGCTGCTCTGGAAATGAAGAAGAATGGCAAGGCTGACAAAGCATTAAAACTTTTCCAACATGCATTTGCACTTTCACCTAAACATGCAGACATTTTGAACCACTATGGAGAGTTCTTAGAAGACACAAAGAAGGATGTAGTGAAAGCCGACCAATTGTACACATTAGCATTAACTAATTACCCTGATCACACAGGCGCTTTGATGAACCGTCAGCGAACTGCAAGCATAGTTGAGAACCTGGATAGAGAAATGTTGAGAAAGATTGATGAGAAGCGGGATGCGCTGTCATCAATACCGGAGAACAACTCTGCACTGAGACGAGCCAAGAAGGAGGCATATTTCCAGCATATCTACCATACAGTGGGAATAGAGGGAAACACAATGTCTCTATCACAAACCAGAAGTATACTAGAAACAAGAGTGGCTGTGGCTGGTAAAAGTATAGATGAGCATAATGAGATTTTAGGTTTAGATGCTGCAATGAAGTACATTAACTCAACGCTACTATATCGTTTGAGGGACATTACTATGGGAGACATATTGGAGATTCACAAAAGAGTATTGGGGCATGTAGACCCTATTGAAGGGGGTCACTTCAGGAGAACGCAGGTGTATGTGGGAGGACACATTCCACCAGGGCCGTCAGAAATTCAAAAGCTTATGACACAGTTCCTGGAATGGTTAAACTCTGAAGATGCTTTGGACTTACATCCAGTAAGGTAAAAACACATGTTTTTGTCATAATGTACAGAAATCAAATACTTATTTCTTTTGTATCACCTTTGAAAATAGATTCCATAGAGACAATGAATGGTTGCATTGTAACTTTTGTCTTTTGTCAATTGGATTTCTCTTTCAAAATTAATGGTAATTCAACATTTTTAAATATCATTTTATATTCAAATTGGTGTAGTAATCTTTAGTAGGTACATAAATAAATTAAGCTTATTAGAACCCATATTATTTATTGAACATTGCATGACAAGGGATGTAATTTAAACAACATCCTGCATACTTGGTATCACAATATTATACATTGATTGTTTAATGAGAGTGTGAACATAATGTAAGGAGACTCAATTGTGACAGTCATCTAAATGTGCACTAGCCATACAGTTTCAGTGTACAACTAAAAGCTGGCTGAGCTTACACTGAGAGCCAGCATTCGGGTAGGGCGCGGTTGGGCCATCTCTCAGGGCGCTTGAGTTTGAAAGGGCATACAATTTCATCATCATCAGCCTATATACGTCCCCACTGCTGGCGCACGAGCCTACTGCTGCCCATTGCGGATTGGTTGACAACCTAAGAATTACTTCATAGGTGTGGTGCAGGTTTCCTCACGATGTTGAACTGGCGACCTCTCACATGGCAAGCAACGACCTAAACCACTTTGACATGATCGGATCTGATCATTTAGTGATCTCTGTCTACCCCTCTGGGAAAAAGGCATGATTTTATGAATGTATGTATGTATGAATTTGACATATAATACTTCCAGGGCGCTATGGCAAGTAAAAACGGTGCTGCTCACAATTCCATTCTCCCTATTCCAGATACGCAGCGCTGGCCCACTACAAACTCGTCCACATCCACCCGTTCGTGGATGGCAACGGCCGCACCTCCCGGCTTCTCATGAACCTGCTCCTCATGCAGGCGGGGTTCCCGCCCGTCATCGTCGCCAAGCAGCACCGACACCTCTACTATCAGCACCTGCAGACCGCTAACGAAGGGGATGTTAGGCCGTTTGTCAGGTGATTGCAGTTAACCCATTAATTGTTATCATCATCAGCCCATATATGCCCCCACTGCTGGGGCACGGGACTCCCTAAACTAGCGCGATCGGGCTGGCCAAGTGCGTGTTGCTATAATATTCTTAAGTGTTCATGGATTTTGAACCCTGTTTGAAGGCATTACAGTGACCATAGTTATGAATCACACTCTTTCTTGTCTTTTATGTATCATCTCTATACTTTCAGTGTTTTTTTTACAATTTTACTTAAATTTCATACACCTCACCAATTAATGACATCTGATAAAATTCAATTGGTATTAAAAATTCTCAAAAGATTAGTAACTGTGTAGCAAGCAACTCAGCACAAAAAACGTATCTTGCCACACCGATTTCCCTTTGTCGCAATAGTTATTGTGTAAATTTTCCACAGCTAGTTAAGTAGGTACCAACTAGAGTACCAGCAGTTCTAGGTGTATAATTAAATCTCAATACGACACGATATGCTCGCGTATATAATCAAATTCGTTTCAATAAACGCTCTTATCGACCATATTATGTTACTGTGTAAACATCACAGACTTCCATATGGCAATAAATTTTAAATTAGGTTTGTAAGCCCGTCACACCTTATGTAAATAGGAATTTCATGTTCCGCGAATATTTGTAACATCTGCGTTTCTCTATACAAAAATGTATAGTAGTTATCTTTCGTTAGGGGAGAGGGGGGCAGCTTTGAACAGGGGCACCTTTGAAAAAGTGTATTTAACAAGCTTTAATGTAAAGAATTTTTGTAGTTTTTGTTTTTGGGTAGTGGTAACATTAACCCGCATAGCTGTCACTTATCACTGCTCACATTAGACAGCTTGCCGACGAGTTATGAGGAGTTTTTTTTTACGAGTTAGAATTCTACACTTTTTGAAATTCGCGCGTAAGGATTTCAGAGATTCATTTCAAGGCAAATGAAGTGTTTTTTTACTTTTTTAGTCAAAGGTTTCATATATCACACAATAAAGCAGATATTACTAACAATTTTAAAAAAATATTTGGAAGAAAAACGTTTTTTGTTTTTTAAGGACCATTGGGGCAGCTTTGAACAATACACCGTGAAATTTTAGTGGTTGTTTTCCCGCAGTAAAATGATTATATCTTAGTAGTACAAAAGATGTGTGCAGTTCTTTTTTGGTAAAATCAAAAAATGCCGGTTTTTCGAAAGGTTTAACCGTAACTCGAAAACACGTTCGAACCGCTTTATGACTTAGGGTGAAGAGCTTCTTTAGCTTTAAGCATCGATTTCATGCGGCAAGCAGTACCTGAATACGTCACATCTTCAAAAACAACGATAGCTTCTCTCGTTTTCGAGTTGGAAAATTATTATTCTGAAAAATCGAAAATTTTTTTTTTCGCGGAATAATTGCATGATTCGATAGTATTACTAAAGGCAAGTCGTTCTGCCACGGGAAAACAACCACTAAAATTTCACGGTGTATAAAGGGGGCAGTTTTGAACATTGTTTAAAACTGCCCCACCTTCAGTCTTAAATACTGAGATTGTTATAATGCATTATTTTTTATTATTTTATTCTAACATGGAATATATTTGTTAGCGTAATGGTCAATAGGAATAAGTATCTGTATCTTTTTCATTTAAAGGTAATAATGGTACCCAACTATAAAAAAAAAGAGAGAGAATGAAATTGATGAGACATGAAGACTGCAGTTTTATTTATATCTCGTTTATTTTTAGATTTCCTTTGATTGACCTCATAATGTTAATTAATAATTTTATTTGTTTCCGTATGTTAATTGATATTATTTAAATAGAAGTTTGTTATTCCCTAGTACTGGTGCAAACACCATATTGAACTATTTTATCATTTTTAATTTCTAATGTGGCAATGATACTTGATCTCAGTCGTGTGTTTTCTTTTAATAAAATTAATAAAAAAAAGTATAAAAAGTCATTTAATTTCATTTTTTAAGGATAGTTCAAAACTGCCCCATATGAATTCAAAGCTGCCCCAGGAGTGGGGCAGATTTGAACAGTTGACTACTGCTATTATAATTGATATTACGGCTATATCTTAAATATTCTTCTTCATATGATACTGAAATTTTATGGCATAATGGTCGGATTAAGCATTGCGAAACTATAAAACGATATAAAACTAAAGAATTTTAAGATATAAGACGAAGTTTTAAAAATGTTCAAAACTGCCCCCCTCTCCCCTATCTAGGCGGCCAAGCTCCTCAATATCATTAAATAGATAGCTATGACGTCAGATAAATATTTAATTGTGCGCAGTAAGCGAGAGAAAATATGAGAGAAAACTAATTTATCCAATTTCGTTACAATTAAATAATATCGTCACTTTGATCGTGCGATCAACGCTTTCTCAGTCCCCATGTCGACAATTCTTAAATCTTCTATCTAAACTACGCAACGGATTTCGAAGCTGTTTTTTTACACATATTAGGTTTTTATTAGTATTACGAGGGCGGGTAACACAATAAAATTAAACAATGCTTTATACCTTTACATAACTTAACGTAATGTATTGTGCCTTTAAAGCAGGTATTTAGAATCATTTCACTCTATGCATACAACTAAAAGAAAGATAAAAGTGCTGTACGTTTTTTTAAATCCCTATAGGTACTCTTTCAAGAACGAACGTCATAACTTACTCGTTTTTTTTTTCAGATTCATAGCCCAATGTACGGAGCGGACGTTGAACCTGTACCTGTGGGCCACGAGCGAGTATTCGCACATGGTGCCGGCCATCGGCGAGCCGCACATCCTCACCGGCGAGGGCTTCGAGGAAGACCTGCTATGACCCTAGCTCCAGCTGGACCCTGGACCAGACTGAGATGAACTACTGCAATAGGATTGCTGGAACCATGGAGCAAGGAATTGACCGTTGGATTGTTAACAGCAACAAAATTTCGTTTGAACATAAAGGTCTGACGTCTACCCTTGTACTTAGTTTACACAGGGCTGTCTATGGAGGGTGTAACAGATTTGTAGAAGTTCTAAAGGTTAATATTTTGAACGATCATTTTGTATTCACAGAAGGAGGAAGAACTATTATTTGACTCACTCCCTCTACCGCAGCTACGACTATAATTAGTCTTATTATGACACGCCTTCTAACGAAGATGTCAGGACCCAATTGAGCATGTGCAATGTGCATAGTAGCTTAGGCAGTCTCCTCTTTGCGATTGCTCCGTGGTTGGAATCATGGACTACGATAAAGAAAGCTAGCACGAAATTAGTTAACGTGTTAATATTATCGATAATGTAAAGTGTTATTGAATCGTTATGTAGGTATCTCCCTAATTTGGACTTAAATGAATATTGACGTAGCATCAGTTCTCACGCTACTGACTACGAGATAGGCAACTTTTCTTGTGAAAAAAATATTACGACTCCGACTTTTACGTGAAACACAAACACGTACCTACCTACCTACAACTTGTTTACAAATTGAATATGCGTCGTATTTCGTTCAGAATTTGAGTCAAATTCTTTACCTGCTTTGTTTAGTTGTTCCTACATTTTATTGTATTTTTGCTTTGTACTTATGCTGTGGTATTATGTTATCTGTGCCTAAGTATAAATACTGATGTCCTTGATATACCTCCCTACACCATCTTTCGGCAACCCGAAATTATTAGCATGAAGTCTACCTATTTGCAAACGTGCATGGTGAATGTAAATACTTTCATACGTGATTCCATTAGCTCTCTTAAATTGTAGAAACAAACTTCCATCCTTAAATTTTTGGCTTGCTGGCAGGCCTACTGTGTTATAAGTATCTTCGCACCTACCTTATTGTACCTTTTTCATTAAAACTATTTTAACCTAATTTTATAAGTAGTTTTTTCGTATCTTAAAATATTGATGGTAACCAAAGACACAGTGGATTGTGCGGTTATTTGCCTATTTAGCTTGTATGTTGTACTTCTGTATTTAGTTATTTATTTTGTGACATGTGTTCTTGGGATGTTCTGTGATATTTTCATTTATTATTTATTGTTTAATACGTCTAGGCATATTCATGTAAATAACAAAATCTTATACGACCAGACCATCGAAAATAACATCTATTATTAATTATGATACATCATTATTCTTTATCAGTAAGGTGGATAAGTCCGGGAAGTTTGGTTTGAAATCATTTCCCTAATCGGCATTCAGTAATAAATATTAATAATCTAGGTATACCTACTCATGACATGATGATCATACTACGCCTACGTATCATGTGTACATCTAAGGAGATTAGTACACGACTACTTGTCCAATAAATTTATATAAAAGGTATTTTTATAAATTTTGAAATAATGTTCTTTTCTTTCATTTAGTGTTTTGTTTCAATGTATTCGCTATAGCCTGATAATAATTTCATAATACAAACTATTCTTTAATCATGCCGATTAATTATTTTGTCTTCCAAGTTATTTGGTGTTTTCTTTTTAGTTAGTTTTCAAGATACCAGTACAAACTTTGTCTAATATTAAAATGTTTAATATTATGTACTTATAAACTATAGTTTCATTTATTACCTCTTCAGCCATCACACAACCAAGTACCAAGCCATCTACCTACCTAATTATATTTTAATTTCACGAGCAAAACGTGTCAATAAATAAATAGCTTTTAATCATGAATAAATATAACTATAAGTTATAAGTGTATCGCGCTATACAGTAGAAACCATTTTATAAACATAGGAACACAAAATAAAACGACACCATCAATTTCGATTAATTTATTATAATGTGCGATGTTAAAATATGTTTATTATAATAAAGCATTTCAACTAGACAACTAGCGCGGGGCCGCGCCCTCGCGTCCCACACTCGTCCACACGCACCTTCTGTACAAACGAGTCCGACGAGACCGCGCCAGTACATGCAGCCAGGAGACTGGGTATGAAACCTCATAGAGAAATAACACTTTTGCTGCTGACTCCACGATTGTTTTGAAGTATCATACAGCTGTGCGAGGTAAGATAGCTTACGCGCTCAGCGATCAGAAGGTATAGCAGAGGCACATAGGTCGGATCCGCAGTTAAAGTATTAACACTTCCACAATATTTGATATTAGACCTTATTCCTTTACGCGTAAGAACCAACATCGAAATTGTAAAGTCTACTTAAGCTTCTCGCACCACTATTTGCAAGCTTTTTGTCTGAGTGTTATTATTCGTAGTTCCACCTCCAGCCTCTGTCTACATATACTAGCGCTATCTCAATAATACAATTATTTAAAAAAATATAGTTAAGAGAGATTTCGTTCAGTACAATCAAACATCGGCGTAAGCAGCGACTCTGATACAGAGGCGCCGTTCTTTTCATTTATTAATAAGCACTATCTAACAACTTTGTAAGCTACAGTATACATAGTCCCCTAAACGTCAGAAGAGCGCGGCTACCTTGTATTGGATAGCGAAGTAAAACAGGACAAGTTTAGGAATCACGGGAGCCTAGTGCGGATCGAACTTGCGGTTTCGTCGCTTTGGGAGAGCGGCAGGCTGCTGGAAAGACTTACATGAGAAGAAAGACTTTAGTAAGAAGACAAGTTTTAGGAAGTATCAAAGAAGAACATGCTATAATTAATAATGTTAAAATGAATCTGTGAAACATTTCATTTTTAATTGACTGCAACATCAAAAACAGATCATGCACACTTTCGACTAACGACGTTACGTCATTGACAATTAAGATTGATTTACCTACAGAAAGAGTCTTCTCGAGCCACCTACACGCTCGCCAACGCGACAGAACCTATCAACATAACATTAATCTTCAACACCGAACTCCTTCCTAAACGTCTAGTAGACGGTTATGGTACAGACTAGTGTGGAGCGAGCCGCGTCGCGTAGCACCAGACGAGCAAATGCAACCACAACACATCGTAGTTTACACACCTTTATTGCTATACAATGTGAAATGTTAAATCAACCTTTACAATTACAGATTTAGAACAACTCCCAAACACAGCGCGAACTCGCGTTACATAACACTCGAATAATAATGATTTGTCACAACATAATAAATAAGGCTATTAAAAAAAAACCTAAATGAAAAAACATATTAAATGTACTGACTTCACAAAACTTACAGTTACACGAGTCTTTTAAGTAGTTTTACGTTTTTTATTCATTAAACAACACGTTAGACGTTTTACGATTTTTTATGAGAATGAAAGTATTTTTATTAGATGATAATAGTTAAAATAAATTACAGTTACAGAATAGAAGTAAGAGTAAAAATCTGTGTATAGAAATTTATCTCACCGGTCCGTCAGTCATGTACTACACTAGGAAATAGAGTTGGATCTCGGAACAGCCCATCAATAGGGCCCCAAGGATACACAACTTACGACCCTCACAATGGAATATAGGATCCAATTGAACTCCTAGCTGATTCAGAGACTAGCTTCTCCAAACGCATTGCTGTTGAACGCTGACGCCAACACTTAGGCACGAACACAAAATAACTTAATAACGTACCAACGATAAGGTATATCTTACGCCCTTTGTCATTCGAAAACCTACTTTCTCGTGTTGAAATACAGTTCGTTACAAACAAGTGAACAGATGAAATCATCATAAACGTCATTGCAATAAGGCTCATTTTGGTACAACCAGGGATTAAACAGATACACCTCTGTGAATACGTAACGATTCGCGTTAAGTTACTTCGTTTCCAGAAAGAGACAAAACTACGCTTGGCTCTCTCACGCACTGGGTATCGTAATCAAAACAACGAGTCAACAGTCCTGGTAAGCCTAAGCATTATTTATTGTTACATTACATGTTACATTAACAAGGATGTTAGACTAATAATAAAATTATAATACAACCATGTCAACGTCAACCAATCACGTTTGAGTGCGTCGAAATGTCAGTTGCGCGGCAGCCAATGGGATCACAATTATGTATAAGCTATTCAAATATGGCCACAGCACTCAAACTCACATGTTATGTCAGAAAGCCATGAACACAGGATTTTAACTCAACCCTGTACAAAAACACCTGCCATTAAAATTACCCTTATTTTTTAAACCCATAAGACCGGTATAACCATTTTTTCGCATATTAAGTATCAAAGTTGAATATAGACACCATGTTACATATTTGTTTTGGCAATAAGGGAATCATGGCAGACATTTCTGAACAAAAAAAAGTTTCACATTCCTTATCAAGTACAGTCAACAACAACATTCAATATCCACCATACCATTCTCGTATTGCTATTTTTATCAACTTATTGTAAAGTTCAAATACGATACTTTTGCTATATTTCATTTTTTGACATTACTATTTTTATGCGTATTAGTAGTGGATACAAATTGTTGTTGTAGATGTAATATAACATCAACGTCCTATAGGAACTCGGTCGCGTTTACAACCTCACATCGAGTCATGATTTAACCATAGAAATAACAAGCGACTTGTAAGGCAAAAGATATGTTACCGAAATACAACAAACCTTAAATCTCTTATGTATAAACGCTCGGAGCGCAGAGTTGGTATTAACAAAATATCAATGTTATACAAATTATACAACATCGGATTTATCACGGAGTATTCAAAATGATTCCTTTATTATATTTACTATAATCGACCTTCCATTAAATAACTATTACAAAATTAGAACACAATAAATCAATTCAATCTTTGTATGTGTATGCACACATTATCCTGTCGAATCTTTACAAGAACATTAACATTTACAGAGAAAAGTGATTTGACAATTTTGTTAACACCAAACCGCACGAAACGGAGCAAGCTAAATTTCACAATGTAACCGACAAACAATTTCTTTCACAACATCACGAGTATCACTGGCGCACCCATTCCAACTAGACGAGACTATAACAGTTTACCGCGCGAGCGTACCGCAGACAACTTTGTACTTCCTCCCAGGCTACACACTATTACAACATAATCAATAAATAGTCACTCTACGTTTGGATACGACGGCGTCAATTCAAGAATCCAAAAAATTTAATAAAGACGATTTCCATCAATCGTGTCGGATCATGACTTACCAAATGGCTACACATAATAGGAACAATGCAGCCATCAAAAGACTTATTTCAATACACCGTCGTGCCCGATCGTAGATTTACCATTTCTTCCACATGCAATTCAGAAATAGGCCATTAGCAGAGTTAAATGGATTGAGAAATTAATATGTCACTATGTTACAGAGAAAAAATGAACGTAATAACGTTTCTTTATAAATTAACATTAATCGCACCAAATAGCGTTGATGTCGAATACACACGGATCGATTTGGAGCCGAGCGCGGTAGATACCAATCGCTCGATCATATCGACTACCGATATCTACCTCGCACTGGCGTAGTTACGTAATCAGCGCATCCTTTGTGCTTTATAACACTTTCCCTACAATAAACAGTCTATCGTTTCAACAAGACGACGGCACTAGTTTCATCGACAACGTCATTTTATACTAAGCTTTAATAAGTCGGAAAATATTCCTTTAAACAATTCAAAAAAAGTGATGTCACAACTTGCGTCCGAATATCCAAGAGAGGTCAGAACCAATTTGAGAGTAGGCCAGCTACAAAACACCATAACGAACGGATCCAATCAAATAATACTAAGCGCACTGGATCTGTTTAGTCAAGTTGTGACTTGACATTCGGCCGCCATTTTGTCGTCCGGTTGTGGGCGGGGCGCGGCCGACCACGCCTCCCCTCCTAAGTCATGTCCCAGAGAGATCTATCGACACAAAACGATTCCGCAGCGAGATTCACAGTGTTTCGGACACAAACAACACGAGATACATATCTTACAGGAGGTGTAGACACAAATGCGGAGGGCGCGACTTGTCCGAACGAACGTAACGCGTCCCTAGAAGTTCCTCCCGGTCAGTCTTCATCGAGGAGGTGATTCGTACGTTAAATTGCTTTCAAAGCGAGTTAAAAATGCAAACTACAAAGTAACCGTTAGAGAAAAATACAGTCTCAACTGTCGATACCGAGAAACGAATAGCGCCTCCGGTGGATATTAAATAAAATAGCTTGACATTTTTTCTATTAGCAAAATTGACAGTTTACATTAGAATTCTCACTGGAAAAGTAATTTAACTACGAAATAAACACGTTAGCTCATCTAAATTACGTCAAAACTGCATATTTCTGACAATAAGATTTAAACCGTTTTCAGTCATTTAGAATCATGCTCCGAGACGATATTATAGTATGATGTAACTCGCTGTAACAAACCAATTTGTACTTTCCATAGGAACAAATTAGTTTGCCTCACAATTCACTTAAAGTGCAGCGAAACGCAAAAAAGCGAACAAACAGAAATTCATTTCAAAAGTCTCATACATAGCTAACCAATCGTAAGACAGTCCGGAATTTGAACCAATTAGGAGTCGAAGTGGTCGCATCATACATCATCATCACCTATAACATCGTCAGAGCACCTTAGAGCCTCCGTAGCTCGCTCGTAGGCCCCGCCCCCGCGCGCGTCCCTCCGCTCGGCTAGTGGTGTCGCGAGGGCTGTATGCGGCGCGAGATGTGTTCCTCCTGCTGCATCTTGGAGCGGAACTCCGCCACCAGGTCCCGGGATTGGGCCAGCACGGCCAACTGCTCGTTCAGAAGCTCCTCCCATTGCGTCGCGTACGCTGCAAATGAAATATGTTGTTGTTTTAGCTGACTAGTCATTTGGAATCAAGATCGTTACCGGTCAAAATAGATAGAGTAGACATTGCGAGTATTTTCTAAAATATATATTAACTGTGACCCGCCCTCGCTTCGCTTTGAGTATATTATACATAAATACCTTCCTCTGAAATCCCTCTATCTATTAATAAAAACCATCAAAATCCGTTGCGTAGTTTTTAAGATTTAAGCTTACATACATACAAACAGACGCGGAAACACTTTTGCTTTAAACTATGTAATAATAAAAATATAGAATATAAAATAAATACTACAATATAACAACTCATCAAATATCATAGCTGAATATCACACACTCGAAATACAGAAAAATCAATATTAAGTAAAGTGCAACAATAGAACAAATTGCTTCCACACTAGTTATAAACTACACACGGTGCCAAAACAAATCAAACCAATAAATTGTGAACACTGAAACATTCAAACCCATCTTATTACGGAAAATAAGAACGGAACGTAATACTAATGATTTCGCGTTAACATTTAGTACATTAGTTCAGGACCTTATTTTTGCATCAACCCGGTAAACGATAATACAAGATAAGCCATATATTAACGTTTAACAAAGATCGCTGCAAAATAACCAATACATTAGTGTTTTAAACTGTCATGTTAAACACATTAGAAAATTGTAAATGCCTGGGATATCTACCATGGTAAATCTCCCGGACATTTTCAATTTTCAAATACATTAGTGCTATAAAAATAAGAATTAGTTCAATTTTACATTTTTGTTACGCATATTGCTGCCTCTACAAAAGGAAGCGGAAAAAGAGCAGTACAGAATCAGAAACTAGAAATTCAATCATAAAATTCAGTAAATACATTGTCTTATTTAATTCTAGTGCGCACGCACACAGTGCATAAGCACTAATACCAAATATATATCTATCTGATTTGCTATTATTCCACTCCCTAGTTGAGGTCTGATCCAGTTCCCCGGGCGGCAGCGACGGCGTTATCGTGACCAAGCGATGGTAGTGACATAGTGACCGTTCCCAGATCCATCCACCAGTACACATTAGCTTTTATACTGGGCCTTCCTTAGGGGTGAGAGCCATCCACTCCCCCGTAAGTCCAATGATGATGACGAGGCTATTCCAAGCAATCATTGTAGTAAAAAGAAACTGCGGATATTCTCAATTCAGTTCTAGGAGCCATATGAATTTAATGACGAGGCAACTTCAAGCCATCATCGTATGTCAGTTAGGGGTGAGAGCCATCCGCTCCCCCGCAAGTCCGGTGATGATGACGAGGCTATTCCAAGCAATCATTCGAGTAAAAAGAAACTGCGGATATTCTCAATTCAGTTCTAGGAGCCATATGAATTTAAAATATTCAATGTGTTTAAGTGAACAATAGGTAAGTATTTAGAGTAATATGAGAGCATTTGAGTGAATTTTTGATGAGTTTACAGTTTTTATCTATATTTGTTGTGTTAGTACTGATTATGTCGTTAAATGATAAATGCAATTTTTGTATCCTTTTAAATCATAAGGTATTATAAACACAAGTGAATAAGTTACTCTTAAAAACGCGAAAATACTATTTTCACGCCAAACAAACCCGTAAACAATTTTTTGTATTTAGAGCCAAATCTACGTATTCGGGGTTGAGAGTCATTTGCTTCCCCGTAAGTCCGGTGATGATGCCGAGGTTACTCCTAGCCTTCATCGTATGTCATTAGGTAAAAAAAAGTTGAATCATTATTTCGGTATTTGAGTTTCAGACTTGCACAGACTAACAGTACGGCTTTTGGATCTGCGGAACACAAACGTAACATGACAGGTTGAACGTGATGACTGGTTGGATGTCGCATTAACGGCTCAGCTCGAGTAGACGTGATCAAACCTATCATGACGCGGTAGCGGCGGCGGTCACGCCCACTGACGGCGCGAAGTCGCTTCCGTCCCGGGAACACGGCGACGCCTGAGGCACCGCCAGCCGGGAGAGAACAAGTCCGATAGATAAGGGAAGAAGGAATCAACGGGTGGAAGTAATCACTTGTGTTATGGACAGATACTGTCCAACTCGACTTAAATGAAGAACGCTTTCAACTAATTCTTAGTTTAATGTATTTGTGTTCGAATGTTTACTTTTACAACGCTGGCACCCGTGGTAACCCACAATCGACAGCCACAGGGCAACGACAAAAACATTGCGATTAGTTTACACAAGAACAGGACACAGATTACATTAGAGCATGCAAGTTTACTCTGCTTACCGACTATGGCACTAAATATTGCATAACAGCTCACAATATGCCAACCATTATTAGGACTTTTGAAAATGTTAATAAAAAATTGTTGCTATCAAAAAAAATATACAACGTTTTATGTTGGCAAAGGAATTGGTATGCAATTTGAAGGTAGGTAGCATGCAAGAATATTAAGTTTGCAAACACATTCACTGTGTGCTAGTGACTCCGACATGCCGTTAGCTATCATGCATAGAATGCACGCTACTAATTGGCGCAAAGCTCTTCTCATTCTGACCTAAAGGTCCACACAGATAAATGTCAGTCTCAGCACGACCACTCTGACAGTACAAGAGTGTACGGACGAAGAAGAATTCATTATTATAAGTTATTGTCTTCATTTTTTTATTTGTTCAAGCGCTATTTAAAGCTCTAATTTAAATTTAAATTTTAAGAAATTCGCATTCATGATTCCGCCTGAAGGGGGGGTTGAACTTGAACCACCGGTCTTCAGATATCGCGTCTGACGCTCTATCCACTGAGCCTCTACCACTGAGGGTATGGGGTCATCAATGGGATTTTTTTCAAATTTTAAATTTATTCTCTGTGTTTTCTGTTTTTGTTGTGCCAACACAATGAGGGTGTATAAGATATTCACTAGATGGCAAGACGCAGATATTAGGTCTAACTGCTTCGTGATTGGTAAATATAGACATGTCTGTCAAGGTCACGTCAAAAATAACCAATCACGCTGCAGTTGGACCTCACGCCTACGTATTGCCATCTAGTGGAGTTCTTATACGCGAAAACCCTCATTACTCGAGCGCATTGATCGAATTTCGTGGAGTCGATGCAAAAAGTGAATTCTGTTTATCTTATGCCAAATCAACAAATCGCGCGCATAGATCGAGTTGCGTCGCCATTCTACACAACGCGTAACATCTACTGCAGTAGTTCTATCAATTCCCTCACCGTCCTGGTCGTAGTCGACGTCGCGCGTGATGGCCAGCAGCTGCGTGCAGCGCTGCAGCGCGTGCTGCAGGTAGTCGGAGATGGCCTTGTGGTTGTCCAGCACCTCCTCCTCGGCGCGCTGCATCTCGTCGATCGCCTCGTGGAACGTGTACATCTCCGCTGACATGTCACCCTCCTGGGAAAAGGAAAAACAACTTAGTTCGCGCATTAGTAGACTGCTGTTAGATGGTAAAGTACCAAGTGTGCATGAGTAACGAAGAGGTAAGAGGCACTCACGTTGAGTGAGCGCAGATGCACGAAGTCACATGAAAGTAAAAAAGGACATACTTATCCGAATCTGAGCGTTAATACAACGCAAATATGGTGCTAATGGACTTGATGGGTGCCTCAGATAACGCGATTCGTGTGGCCGAATACTGGGCCGATTTTGTTTGATTTTGCTATCGACTCGATAAGAAGAAGTTTGCGTATGAACTAATGCGAAGAAGCGCCGATGGCCGAGTGGTTAAGTTCATTGCTTGCCATGCGAGAGGTCGCCAGTTCAAACCCCGCCACGTACCACTGTGTTTTTCACAGTTGAAATTCATATGTACGATTATTAGACGCTTTAACGGTGAAGGAAAACATCGTAAGGAAACCTGCACACCTACGAAGAAATTCTTAGGTTGTGTAGTCAACCAACCCGCACTTGGGCGGCGTGGTTGACTAATTTAGGGTAGGCCCGTGCCCCAGCAGTGGGGTCGTATATGATGAGTAGACTGCTGTTAGGTGCTCAAGTACCAGGCGTGCACCAGTAACGAAGAGGTAAGGGGCACTCACCTTGAGCGAGCGCAGATGTGCGGGGTCTTAAGACGCAAATAGGGCGGCGGCAGTGGACTGCTATTAGATGGTAAAGTACCAGGCGTGTATGAGTAACGAAGAGGTAAGAGGCACTCACATTGAGCGAGCGTAGAAGCGCGAGTTCGCATGGAAAGTAACAAAGGGTAGACTTATCCGAATCCGAGCGTTAAAACGACGCAAATATGGTGCCAGTGGACTGCTGTTAGATGGTAAAGTACCAGGCGTGCATGAGTAACGAAGAGGTAAGAGGCACTCACGTTGAGCGAGCGCAGATGCGCGAGGTTGCATAGAAAGTAACAAAGCATAGATTTATCCAAATGTATCCGTCTAAAAGATGCAAAAAGGCCGGCGGCAGTGGACTGTTATTAGACGATAAAGTACCAGGCGTGCATGAGTAACAAAGAGGTAAGAGGCACTCACGTTGAGCGAGCGCAGATGCGCGAGGTCGTCGTGCGCGGGCTCCATGTCCACGTCGGCGAGCGGCGACTCCGCGCGCCGCGAATCGCTCGTGCCCAGCTCCTTCACCCTGTGGACGAGGGAACAAACGGTTTACAAATGGCGATAACTGAATAGTAAGCACCAGCCGCTACCGATAGATGGCGCTTATTGTCACTGGTACGGTTGTCACTTTCAATGGGGCGAATTGGCCGCTAGCGGCGGTACTGTCGAGTGAGGTCCGCTAAATGTAAAATTTAATTTCAATGTTCATTTCCGTTTTGCTAGCTGGCTAGCGAAAAAGTATTTACAGCCGTTTTATAGGACCTCACTCAACAAGGGCGCCGCCTTACTTTCCTTTCCATCCTGATTGTTAATTTTTATTCGACTTAACCCTGCTACCAAGTCAATATCTCTAGTTAGATTTAGAGGTATTCTAAGGCTCGATACCTTTAATAACACTATTACACAAAAAAACGTTAGTGTTAAGCCGTGCATCGTAGATAAGAGGAAAAGAAGACGGTTTTTTTTAAAATATTAAAGCTCGTGCCTCATAAAGACACGACCCACGCAAGTGTAATACAGACCTGTCGGCGTATCTGAGCGTGTTGAGCGAGTGCTCGCAGGAGGACATGGCGGGCGAGATCATCGCGATCATGCAGGTGCGCGACTTGTCGCCGATGAAGCTGTCGCGCAGCACCTGCGTCAGCTTGGACACGCGGAAGGCAGGTGTAATACAGACCTGTCGGCGTATCTGAGCGTGTTGAGCGAGTGCTCGCAGGAGGACATGGCGGGCGAGATCATCGCGATCATGCAGGTGCGCGACTTGTCGCCGATGAAGCTGTCGCGCAGCACCTGCGTCAGCTTGGACACGCGGAAGGCAGGTGTAATACAGACCTGTCGGCGTATCTGAGCGTGTTGAGCGAGTGCTCGCAGGAGGACATGGCGGGCGAGATCATCGCGATCATGCAGGTGCGCGACTTGTCGCCGATGAAGCTGTCGCGCAGCACCTGCGTCAGCTTGGACACGCGGAAGGCAGGTGTAATACAGACCTGTCGGCGTATCTGAGCGTGTTGAGCGAGTGCTCGCAGGAGGACATGGCGGGCGAGATCATCGCGATCATGCAGGTGCGCGACTTGTCGCCGATGAAGCTGTCGCGCAGCACCTGCGTCAGCTTGGACACGCGGAAGGCAGGTGTAATACAGACCTGTCGGCGTATCTGAGCGTGTTGAGCGAGTGCTCGCAGGAGGACATGGCGGGCGAGATCATCGCGATCATGCAGGTGCGCGACTTGTCGCCGATGAAGCTGTCGCGCAGCACCTGCGTCAGCTTGGACACGCGGAAGGCAGGTGTAATACAGACCTGTCGGCGTATCTGAGCGTGTTGAGCGAGTGCTCGCAGGAGGACATGGCGGGCGAGATCATCGCGATCATGCAGGTGCGCGACTTGTCGCCGATGAAGCTGTCGCGCAGCACCTGCGTCAGCTTGGACACGCGGAAGGCAGGTGTAATACAGACCTGTCGGCGTATCTGAGCGTGTTGAGCGAGTGCTCGCAGGAGGACATGGCGGGCGAGATCATCGCGATCATGCAGGTGCGCGACTTGTCGCCGATGAAGCTGTCGCGCAGCACCTGCGTCAGCTTGGACACGCGGAAGGCAGGTGTAATACAGACCTGTCGGCGTATCTGAGCGTGTTGAGCGAGTGCTCGCAGGAGGACATGGCGGGCGAGATCATCGCGATCATGCAGGTGCGCGACTTGTCGCCGATGAAGCTGTCGCGCAGCACCTGCGTCAGCTTGGACACGCGGAAGGCAGGTGTAATACAGACCTGTCGGCGTATCTGAGCGTGTTGAGCGAGTGCTCGCAGGAGGACATGGCGGGCGAGATCATCGCGATCATGCAGGTGCGCGACTTGTCGCCGATGAAGCTGTCGCGCAGCACCTGCGTCAGCTTGGACACGCGGAACGGCAGGTGGTTGTTGCCCTTCATGCCGAGCGCGCGGATGCACTCTTTGAGCGCTAGCAGGGATTTGTTTATCTCTGCGCTCTCCATGCCTGAAAAAAAAAACAGAGTAATGTTCATTATCATATTGCTTGACTAAACAACACCTTTATCTAGCAGATCTGCGTCTGGGCTTGCGTGAGGTGCCCTCGTCGAGACATCCAGTTTAAACCCCATTACGTACTGATATGTGTTCTCAAATTTGAAATTCAATAGCCAAGTGCGGGTTGACCATAGTCTGGCCAAAGTTTAGGGCAGGTTCGTACACCTCGATAGAGACGTCCCTACGTGGCCTCATCGCCCCTACAGGGGGGTTGGGGGGCGTTCGCTTCCTGCTGTTTCTAGGAAAAAAGCTTTCATTTGTCCCATATATCTAATTCTTGTCTCAAGGATTTGGCCACCCCTATGAAAATCACGCCCGAGGCAATTGCTCCGGTTTGTCCTCCCTTAGATCCGGGCCTGCTATGTAGGCTATAGAGAATTTCGTATAAATAAGGCGTGCAACTGCAAAGAGGTTAGTATACTAACGCGTCTGCCGGTTGGCGGAGGAGGTGTCTGCGCCGCGCTCGTTGCCGGCGAGGTCGATGAGCGAGAACTTCCCTTAGACCCTGCTATATAAGCCAGTAGACAAGCTCGTATACTAACGCGTCTGTCGGTTGGCGGAGGAGGTGTCTGCGCCGCGCTCGTTGCCGGCGAGGTCGATGAGCGAGAACTTCCCTTAGACCCTGCTATATAAGCCAGTAGACGAGCTCGTATACTAACGCGTCTGCCGGTTGGCGGAGGAGGTGTCTGCGCCGCGCTCGTTGCCGGCGAGGTCGATGAGCGAGAACTTCCCTTAGACCCTGCTATATAAGCCAGTAGACGAGCTCGTATACTAACGCGTCTGCCGGTTGGCGGAGGAGGTGTCGGCGCCGCGCTCGTTGCCGGCGAGGTCGATGAGCGAGAACTTCCCTTAGACCCTGCTATATGAGCCAGTAGACGAGCTCGTATACTAACGCGTCTGCCGGTTGGCGGAGGAGGTGTCTGCGCCGCGCTCGTTGCCGGCGAGGTCGATGAGCGAGAACTTCCCTTAGACCCTGCTATATAAGCCAGTAGACGAGCTCGTATACTAACGCGTCTGCCGGTTGGCGGAGGAGGTGTCGGCGCCGCGCTCGTTGCCGGCGAGGTCGATGAGCGAGAACTTCCCTTAGACCCTGCTATATGAGCCAGTAGACGAGCTCGTATACTAACGCGTCTGCCGGTTGGCGGAGGAGGTGTCGGCGCCGCGCTCGTTGCCGGCGAGGTCGATGAGCGAGAACTTCCCTTAGACCCTGCTATATGAGCCAGTAGACGAGCTCGTATACTAACGCGTCTGCCGGTTGGCGGAGGAGGTGTCGGCGCCGCGCTCGTTGCCGGCGAGGTCGATGAGCGAGAACTTCCCTTAGACCCTGCTATATGAGCCAGTAGACGAGCTCGTATACTAACGCGTCTGCCGGTTGGCGGAGGAGGTGTCGGCGCCGCGCTCGTTGCCGGCGAGGTCGATGAGCGAGAACTTCCCTTAGACCCTGCTATATGAGCCAGTAGACGAGCTCGTATACTAACGCGTCTGCCGGTTGGCGGAGGAGGTGTCGGCGCCGCGCTCGTTGCCGGCGAGGTCGATGAGCGAGAACTTCCCTTAGACCCTGCTATATGAGCCAGTAGACGAGCTCGTATACTAACGCGTCTGCCGGTTGGCGGAGGAGGTGTCGGCGCCGCGCTCGTTGCCGGCGAGGTCGATGAGCGAGAACTTCCCTTAGACCCTGCTATATGAGCCAGTAGACGAGCTCGTATACTAACGCGTCTGCCGGTTGGCGGAGGAGGTGTCTGCGCCGCGCTCGTTGCCGGCGAGGTCGATGAGTGAGAACTTCCCGTGCACGCGGTGCATGCCCGGCGACCGCACCACGATCTGGAACACCGCGTGCGACCGCGACGAGTTCGAGTTCGCCGACGTCTGCCGACGGAAAAAGGATCATTATTATTTATTTATATATTAGGCAGTCAAAAAAAATTGCTATAGATAACACTTACCCTATTAAACCGTATACTATTTAAAAGTTTCATTGCTTTTGGACCTTATTTTGAGGGAATAAGGTTTAAATTATAGTGGCAATATGGTTGGTTGCCGACACCAGTTAAAAAATTAAAATTAACATACAATAGTGACAAATACAAAAAGTAAAAACATCGTTTGTCTGGCAGCCACACCATGGTCTAAAAATTAGTACTAGACTCTAACTAACGAGGCTACTTCAAACTAGGGATGTAACGGAGGTAGTTTTATCGGAACCGAAATCGCAATCGGAACTTTCAAATTTAGTTAATTGGAATCGGAATCGAAATTGGAGGTGGGGTCAGTTTGTTTAAGGACAAATGAAACATGATTTATAGTCAACTCTTTTTTTGTTCTTAGTATGAACCCGTTCGGCACAGGCCGTCGCGCGCCGCCCTCTTTGTTTCGTCCGACCTCCGATTAACATGCGATACAAAAGTATCGGAACCGAAAGTGTAATAATAATCGGAAGTTCCGACTTAACGGAACCGGAATCGAAGCTCCGTTACATCTCTGCTCCAAACCATCGTCGTATGTCAGTAAGGGGTCCCCCACCTGTCCCGAGGTGCGCGCGGCGTTCCCGTGGTGGATGAGCTTGAGCACCTCGTCGACGGTGTCCACGACCTTCTCCGTGAGCCCCACGATCTGCACCTGCTGCTTGCCGTCCTCCAGCACGCGCAGCTTCGCCTTGTCCGCGAGCAGATCGAACACCTAAGAAAACAATTATAAATAAATAAATATTACACAACATCACATACATTGATCTGATCCCGTGGTAAGTAGCTTAAGCACTTGTGTTACGGAAATCAGGATCAACAGTGGATACACAAATTAACTTAAATATATTTAATAATACACCCAGACACGGAACAGATACCGATGTTCGTCACACAAATATTTGTCCCGAGTGGGAATCGAACCCACGACTCTTGGAACCGTAGGTTTTGAACCTGAGCGTTAGTGATAACCACTGTTCCACCGAGCCAGTCATTCAATTATATGTTAGCAAATTATTTTTAAAAAAAGCGTTGATTGCCGAGTGGTTACTGGCGTTGTTTGCCATGCGAGAGGTCGCCTTTATTAAACCTGTCGCACTCACACCGAAGGCTTGCTTAGAATCCGATGCATGCCCCGTCCGCCCGCTAGATTGTATGATTGACTGCCTCGTTGGTCTATTGGTAAGTAGCAAGCGCTGCGCAAGGACCGAGAGGTCGGGCAAAATTGTTTGAATGAGTTTTTTTGTAATTAAATAACTCAGCCCGGAGTTAGGAAGTTAGCGGTAGAACGCCCGAGCCTCGGAAAGCACGTTAAGCCGGTGGTCCTGCGCCCGATCTCTCATCGGTCATGTCGGATCGCCGTCTCACCGAATCATAAGAGTAAGGGAATAGAGTGCGCTTGAGTTTGCGCGCAAATTGTGCACTATAATGTCCTGCGCACTTGGCTGATCTCGATTGAGATCGGCCGCCATGGCCGAAATCGGTCGGACGCCTTATTAATACACCCAAACAGCGATGTTCGTCACACAAATATTTGTTCTGAGTGGGAATCGAACCCACAACTCTTGAAACCACAGGTTATGAACCACTGTTCCACCGAGCCAGTCAATATGATTATTATGAGCTATGTTACCTTCCCGGAGTATATCTCGAAGAAGGAGGCCGACACGATGAGGTTGAGCGGCTTGTACTTGGGCGACTTGAGGTACGCGAACACATCGCGCGCCGCCATCGCGTAGATACCTTTCTTGCAGTCCTGCGTCTTGCCCTGCAGACACAAACAACAATAAACATATTTGTTTTGTTGTAATATTACATCAAATTAGTAGTGTGATAAGAATTAAACTCTGAAAAAAGAAATAAAATATTGAAGAAAGATAAATCCCAACAACTCCTAATGTAAATTAAGATTTTTTTAAGTACTAAAGCTTGCACTTCCTATTTCAAAAAGTATTTTGAAAAACGGAAATCATCAATGGCCCCACTGTTAACTTAACTAGGGATCTGAACACTAACTAGCACTTAACATTTTAAAATTTACAGTAAGTAAGTCATCCATTCTGTAGTTTACATTTCTGCAATGAAATGTCTGCGGCCGTTAGTGTATATCACTAACGGATGATGGCGCTAACTGTAGCTAACAGGTACTATGCGGGAAAAAATTTAACGGCTTCAATAGATGTTGGTGTAATGGTACGCACAAAATAACACGACATATAAATTGGTCGAAATCTGTCAAATTGTTCCAACCAATTAATTTTATATTAGGAACTAAAACGTTACCTGGAAGTCTCCTCCCATAGTGTGCGTTTTGCCGGATCCGGTTTGTCCGTAAGCAAAACACGTCGCCATGCCGCCCTCAAATATCGTCTGTACAAGCGGTTTCGCCGTGTATCTGCAAATATATAATGCTGTTATATACTACCCTGTTTATTTCATTAATTACTTTTATTCCATTTGTTGGAGGGACGCGGCATATCGCTGGATAGACTAGAAGAAGAAGAACGAAAAATGAAAATGGAAGATCTTAGTCATTTTCAACAGCCTGACTGAGGACAGGTGTCCGAGAATAGACCATTGCATTGTGGCACATTTTTGGGTTTGAAGCCAAAATCCACTACGGGTTGCTGAGGCAGCGTAAGTAAGTCTGTAGTCCCTTTGCTTTGCCAACAAAACTTCCAAGGCTTCTTACAGCGATATAACCACCATATTTAAGTGTATTGAGTCAATAACACATAATAATTAACGGGCCGACTTATTGACTACGGCCTTAGTAATTTTAATGGTATGTATGTATAGCAGAGCGGGTAGAACGGGCTGATTTCCGCGACTCGACTTCGATGCGCCTATTTTACCTAGTATGGGAATCACTTGAACCATCCCAGCTCATTGAAGCAGCTTCTACTTCATGACGGCCTCGCCGAGCGATCTCAGATAAAAGGTGTTTGTCACTCCAGCCTAAGTGATTTCTTAATCAACTTGCGTAATGGCAACTCACTTGTAAACAACCTCGTTGGTGCAGGAGTCGTCGAACGCGTAGTCAAACCTGAACTTCTGGTTCTCGAGGTACTTTGTGAGGTCTACTTTGTTCTTGGGCTCGTGGACTATCATCTGATCCTTTGTCGGGACACTGATCACATCCACCTAGAATGAGAACGAAAATATTCACTTTTGGGGGCCGTCATTGATTTGATGTAGATAAAGATAATCAGGAACCAGACACGAAAAAAAAAAACAATTACGTAGTAAGAATCAATCAATTTAGGTGACAAGAAACGACAAAATTTCTCCGAACAGAAAATCGAGTCACGGTTTTCAAGACCGGACAAAGATTATATTATGTGAGACAAATATTAATAGGGTCCATTTTGAATTACTCTTTTTGTTTGTTCATATTTTATTGTATAGACAACCGTGTTACCAGCTCATAATATCGCGTGTGGTCTACACTTTACTAGTATTTGCCGGAGCGCACATTAGGACTGAGAAATGAAACGTGCTCAATTGCTCATAGAACCTTAACTTTAACACCAGCTATGCTTCCAAAAAACATTGGCACAGAGTACAGACCCCATTTCTTTATTCTTTTGGTACTTGATACTCATTCTTGACTTACGATGGTGGCTTAGAGTAGCCTTGTCATCATCACCGGACTTGGGGGGGAGCGGATGGCTCTCACCCCTAATCAATACTCATTCCGTGTGTACTAACCTCCTTTTTGTTGAGCTCCTTCTTATTGAGCGGCCTCTTCCTTACGCAGACGGTGATCTGGTGGTCTTCGACGGGCTCGTTCCCGGTGAGCGGTCGGAACTCAATGCTGTTCTGATACTCGCGGATCATCGCCAGGAACTCCCAGTTCGGGTTGCCGGGGTCCATGTTCATTAGGGCTTCCTGTAACATAGGTGGGGGTCGCATGAAATTAAGAAATCATTCTGATTCGTTGCTACAAGAGTCATGTTAAGTTCGGCAGGAAGGCATTGGAAATCCCCATCAATGGGATAAGGGAACTTTTTATCCACTAATCCCTATTGAAGCCTGGGAATAACTTGGGCAAATCATGTCTAAATTTTCTGTCTAGAAACCCTTGAGTGCTTAGAAATTAGGCAGTTAAAAACCAAGCGGTATTTGGCGACGTCGTGATGCAGGACCAGACATTTCCAAGGTCCATTTCAAACCTATGGCCTCAGTGATCAAGATGGTGATAGAATATTCAGTACATATAAAACCCGTGCATAAGCACATGTACGTGCGTAGGACAGGTTGTGGATGTAAGTCGAGCGCACTGGGCGTACTAGTCCATATTGAGATTGGCAGCAGTAATCGAGAACTCGTGTCAACCCTTTTTAAAGCAGAGTACGTTGAAAACAAATATTGGTCCAAGCAGGCTGCCCACCACGTCAGACTTTATGTAGGACCGATGTTCAGGCCGATTTTTCTTATATTTTTCAGATTTTTATCACCGATTTTGTGACCATATTCGACCAACTTTTTATAGGACGTGTGTGCTTTTTTCCATTACATTAAGTTTGTATGTTCATTTTACCTAAAACATATTGAGGCAATATGATTTTTTTTTCTAACTGACTTAAGATGATTGCTTGGAGTAGCCTTGTCATCATTACCGGACTTGCGGAGGAGCGGATGGCTCTCACCCCAAGGCAATACGATGCTCAAAGCCTTTACAACTGGACTTTCGGGACATAAAGCGGATGGCTCTCACCCCTAGGCAATATGACGCTCAAAGCCAGACTTTTGGTACATTACCTTCTCCTCCTTAAGCTCAGCCTGCCGCTGCCGCCGCTTCTCTCGGTTCTCCTTGAGCCGCTCCACCTCCTTGACGACGTTGGAGCGGCGCACCGCGCCCGACGCGACCGCGTGCGGCACCGACACCGTGCTGGACACGCCGGCCGCGCGCGCGCCGCCCACGCCTGCGCTAGGCGCTGTGAACTGCGGAAAGGGATATCTTAATGCACCTGCTGCCAACATCTCCATTTAGGCCGATAATAAGCCTCGCATGCAGGCAGGGTAGGCGAACTAATGGCACACAAAATGTTGGGCCCTTGTCGACGATCATAATTTTTTGTGGAAAAATGTAGTCAGAAAGTTAAATATTTGACGGCACGTCAATGTGGCCTTTAGTATTTTCTTTAGAAAAAAATGTCACGTTGGTGCATAAAGGTTCGCCAACCTTGCATTAGGGGACAATGATTGTGGCCAGCTACAATGGGCGATGTAACAGGACTTCACTCGACATGTTGGGTAACCTCATGTTGCTGTCCATATGTCATAAGAAATGCAAAAGATGTATATCTACTGTAACATATGACAAGTAACATCGGGAAAAAACTTGCACATTGAAAGTTAAATGTATTCAGACCAAAACTACAGAGACCTGTTCCATTTTTCTGTAATTGACCTAGTCCCCCCGGTCTAGGTCTTCCAGAAATCAGGTCATGCCATGACCATTTCCATTGTAATATTTCGCGTTACAATATTTCGCGGCCAGTGATCATCCCTAGAAATTGACCCTTTCAGACTGTTGTTCGTCTGTTGTGGACCTCTGCTTTAGACTATGGATCCTGACGGATCGGGTTTGCGGGAACACCATCCAGTACAGGAAGACTACGAGGAGGCGAGGAGACCGTCACCTCCTTGGTTTTGTGAAGCCGGCGCTGCAGGCCCTGCGCGACCGACGCCGCGGTCGGCGTACTGCCCGAGCGTGAGTGCCCTCCGGATACCGGCGGCCGGAACAAGGATATAGGAAGGATGGGGGACTGGCCTGCGTGGTCTTAGTCTTCCGGATATCAGAACCATCCATGATAGACTTTAAACAATGGATCTTGATGTGAAAGAGATGCAGGAGCACTCTTCAGTCAGCACTGGGTCCAGGATAGAGGATAGGGGACCAGCATCACCTCCTTAGTGTTGTGCAGCCGGCGCTGCAGGTGCGGCTGGTACGGCGACTGCTGCAGGCCCTGCGCGACGGAAGCCGCGCTAGGCGTACTGCCAGAACGGGAGCGACCTCCGGAAACCGGCGGCTGGGACAAGGATAGGAAGGATAGGGGACAGCGTTAGGGAAAATTGGGGAAGGGTCAAGAAGCAATTTTGTGTCTTACTAGATTACACACACGTTTCGCAAATCTTAAAGTACGATGGTACGCAGATACCGGCAAATAATGTTAAACTATCTTCAGTCATTCCAAAATTGCAACTTGTAGGATGAGGATGGAAATATCGAGGATGTTATGGGTCAAAGGTAGCCCTTTCGAGCTTATATTCGTCACCGGTAAAAAGCATGAATCGTAAGTTGATCAACTTTACCTTAAATTTAAATAGTTCCTCTCAAATACAGTTTGTTATTTTCCGAAAATTGAAAACTACCTCTAACTTGACCAACTTACGTTTCGTGCAATTTTATGGTAACATGCAATGGTGACACACTCACTCTAGCAATGGAATCACGCAAATGTGAGGAACGAGGTTTTCACATTCAGTAATAAAGTTAAACAGAAGGATGCTTCTGAGGGTAGATTATCATTGTGTCCGACCGAAAGTTTGGTTTCGGTTTCGGCCGAGTTTCGGCCAAAAATCAAGTTTGGGCAAGAGTTTCTGTTTAGGCCAAAATTGGCCGAAACCGAAACTGGAAGCATTTAGACAAGCTATCATTTTCCGAGGGTAGTTTACCTGCTGCGTAACCCTAGAGTTAGGCGGTGGCTGCACCGGCGGCTGGACCGGCGGGGGCACGTTCTCCGCGCCCCGGCGCCCCGTCGTGTCGCCGCCGTGCCCGTTCGTGTACGCGCCGCCCGCGTTCGACAACCGCATCTGGTTGTTGCGGGTGACACGAGATGGCGCTGGAAACGTATTATTATGATTGTAGTTAATGCTGATTGGCGAACGGATGGATCAAAGATCACCGCGACCCATGTGGTAGATCTGGTATTTTTAGGAGAAAGCATTTCATGAACTTTTTGGAGAGAGTCTATTCGAGACGGTTTTAAGCTACCCTAAAAGATAAGACCTACCTCACCTGAAAGATAAGAGTGGACTTGGAAATCAGTTGAACTTTATCAAAGTGGTGTCAAAAAATGTGTTCATAATTGTATGTACATTAGAAATTCATATATCAGTGCTACACAAGCTTCGTTGAATCATTTTATCGCATAAAAGAAATAAATGAATCCACATCATTTTCAGAGAATGGCAGTAGCGGCACTAAAAAATACATGCTCATTATTTCTAACTATATTTGGAGGCGTGTCTCCAAAAACAGCATCGTAAATCCAAAATTGCCGTGTAACCGTTTGCTGTACCACAAACCCAAACCTGCTTCAACCAATTCGTTCAAGTTCGTGAATCATATGACAGTGACGCAATAAGATACCTTTCTGAAACCGCAACATAAACAAAAAACCTGTTGAGGCGTCAATGGATGCAAACCTAATGGTGCATAAAGCCATAACTACCATAGAAAGCCCTTGCGAAAACTCGAGTGCAAGAAAGATTGGATTCATTGTAACTCTTACGTGACTTCTTCTCCGGTTCCGCTTCCATTGCGTCTGCCGGCTCTTCGGCGGGCGGTTCCGACGTTTCGAAAGCCTCCTTAGGAGTGCTCACTTCGCTCGAGTCGGCCACGCGCCTTCGACATCTTAGCCATGAGCAACACATCTCTAATACTTGTCTCAGTCTTCTCAATTTACTTTACAGGGAAGATTCTCTCCTATTTACTTTAGCTCATCTCAAAGTTTTGGCATAGTTTGGAAACTGTATCAAAATGTAACGTGATATGTACTCTCTTGACAGACGAATTGGTCGTAATGGCTCCGATCTGCGTTGGCGCAAGGCAATCTTGCGCTGCGCCGACCGCCATATTAGGATCTCTTTCCGTAGTCAAGGCAATGAACCGTGACGCATGCGAGCCGAGTACGGTCGCGAGCGAAGGTGAAATTGCATATCAACCGCGCTCATTACTTAAAACCCGCTTTACGCACAATTTAACATATCAACACAGACCTTACTGACCTACAAGCAAAGAAGTTTGCGACCTTATACGTATCAATTGGAAAATGTATTACGGCGTTTATTTATACATCAATGTCAACTCGAAAAAGGGGAAAAGTTAAGGACGGAACTGGCTTACTCCATATCGCGTTGACAGTTACAAATAGTCGGAGAAACTTGTTAATATCGAAGTAAAAACGGTTAGAACTACTAAGACCGACAAGACCGCAACAATCCGTGAGACTAGTACCAAAGCAACAGAACAACTGACTGAAGGCTGATGGAAACCAGCTATCGTTGATCAATTACTTAACTGTCGCGATACTGAACAAAATTGGAAATAATAGTCTACCATTTGGCTTCATTAACGTAGTTTGTCCGTCACATCGATGAAAGATTTATTATGTGACGCGGTACCGCCGGGTTTCAATCGATAGCCGAGCCGACTTGAACTTGACAACACACATACACACTGACATACTCTACTGTCCGTTGAACTTTTTGTGTGGAGTGATGTAGATGAGAAATTAATTACTTTCAGTTGACCTAGATGAGTATCGCTACATATTAATAGATATAAATGTGAGACACGACCTGAATTTATAAGTGCTAAGCTTACGTCGATAATCGCGTAGTAAATACAAGTTGCAGAGGCCACACAGACGGTTTGCATGGAGTGCATCGCCTGCAAATAAACTGAACAAGCCAGCATGGTGGGTTCGGCTTCTTCCATTTTGTTTTCTGATCGGATTTGGCGCATAGTCACGCGTCCCTTGACGACGGTTGGCATGCAGATAAATAAGCTTCGGTCGTCGCCCTGAGGATACGCTTTCACGTAACATCGATTGAGACGCCTATGCAGGTAAAAAAAATATCTATTTCCAACTATGTCCATGCAAGACAATGCAAATGCGTTTCGATTGCACTTTCCGAAAAATCCTTAAAAACGTGGAGAATATTATACATTCAAGAATGCACTCTAAGATGATCTAATTAGTTTAAGGAGGCAGCAATGTTGCTTGCTGTTTTCAAATTATATTTGCACAGAGATGAAAGATGAAGATGAATAAATAATCCAAACTGCTCACAATGCATTAGATACATAAAAGTCAATTATGATCCATAAGTTTTACTTTGTCATTTCAGTAAAATAACATAGTGTTCTTCTATTGATATCGACTGTACGAATGTAAGTAAAAATAGAATTATCATGAATTACCTCACTTTATTCGACTAATAGTGACGACATAATCAAGGTGACAGAACACTATGTGAAAACAATACATATTTAATTCGAGAGAAGCAAAAACCTACCTATATAACTTTATAACATATGCGAATCATCATAACGGTTAACCACATCATCCCGAAATTCCTGTATAGCAAGATTACCTTATCTGATCTATTCCCCATCAGTTCAAAATGTAACGAAAATTGTACATAATTCATTCATATCGCATCACTAATAATCCGAGTTAAAAACAAAGTTCTCAAAGTTCAACGCCCTCAAGTAAATTATCCAGTAAAAGTTCGCCTGTATTTCAATCACACTTCTAAAGTTTACCAAGTTATTAGTAGTACAAATTCGCTTGAAACGGCCCCGCCGCACCTGGCTTCGTGACAACGAAATCGGATTCACGGAAACGGTAGTAAACTTTATTATCAATGTGGGTTCTTTACAACGAAAAAAATAGGCTACACACGAAGCCCAGTTAAACTCTTTTGTTTTGATTAGTTCCATTAGTTCGGACGGCTTCTGTGATCTATTGGCAGCATGCTAAAGGTCATCGGTCAAAAACCCGAATTCAGGATCGGGTGAAGAATTTGTATCCGGTTATCATGTCAAGTCGTTATCAGCTTGGATCGATATAAGGTAAACGTTTAATAATAAATCCTAGACCAATTGTACTTCTGATCATAAATGTTGTACCTACAGTCAGCCAAACATGTGGTCAACCACCCTACGGTTGAGATTCGTTTGAATGTCATGAAACAACAAGGTTTTCCCTGGCAATAAGATTGTGGCAGTGAAAAGTCCACCTTAGCGATCGTTACATCTCGCATAAACTTTTGTCAAAAGTGGTAGACCACTTTCTTGGCTGACTGTACTAATCAGAGAATTTTTAGTAAAAAAAACCTGATAGGGCACCAAAACAGTTGAACTCTACACTGCTAATGAGGCTCATCTCTACTGACTCTACCACAAATATGGTTATGAGGACATTCCAATTTGTTCCATATATCATATTCATCACGAACACGTTCGTTTACATATCTCCATTATTTTTTCCGGTAAACCTTCATTAATCACCGCGTGTGTTAGATCGCTACCGAACAGAGGAGTGAGATTTATTCGCTTGAACTGGAGGCCTTCGCTATCCAGATCCCGGCACGGAACACAATATAAACGTAAGTGGGTACTTCCTAGTTCTTGTACGCTATCTGATCTAGGGCTTGCGGGAGTATGTTCGTTACTTGTATGAACTGTATGGATGAGTTATTGTTTGCTAAGTATTGCGTAAAGTGGTCTAACATCATATCGTGTTTATTTTTATTGACTCATAATATAAGTCATGATTTGTAGTAAAAGAAAAAAACTGGTTTCATAATAGGTAGTCGCAATCACCGAGTATCTAGGTAGTACAGTAAAAGTTCAGTTATTCCATAATTCCTACTTAGCTTAGGAAATAGTTCGTTATTATTCAACAAACTTTGAACTGCTTTGCGAGCTTTCAACTCATGCTAACAAAGGCGTCGCGAAGTCCTACAAAGACGAATGTTAACACGTAACTTTCATGTTGAGTGTTCGCGCCCAACTAGTGAACACGTTAAGAAATCCGAATGAGCCTATAATCAGCTGAATTGGCCGTGTAAAATGTAATTAATTAGGAGATCATGTCTCTTGATCACGTGTATATCCGAGTAATATGGAGCGCAGACGGAAAGTTCTCTTTCATGGTTTTAGTGATTCGAAATAAAAGATAGCTATTAGCGTGCGATAAAATGAAAAAAATGTTATGTTTATATTCTGCCACCTCAATTTGTTAACTATGTCATTATTATCTATTTCAATAGCTGACTCTAGCGCGTTTAGTTTGTATAATTAATTTTACTGGTACATGTTCTCATTATATCAATTTTCCGCAAAAAAATGAACTTAATAAGGCAAGAATATACCAGAGCCTCGTACAATAGACAGTCAAGTTTATCAAACCTAAAATGACCTACCCATTAAACCAAGTGCATATTTACACACAAACTGTCAGTGGAATTATTAAGCGGGATTGCTCATTGATTGTTATTCTAAATTATTGATAAATCACTACTTTGCTTTATACTATAAAGCAAAGTCGCTTCCTGCGTCTGTATGTATGCTTAAATCTTTAAAACTACGCCAAGGATTTCAAGAG
Source organism: Maruca vitrata (assembly GCA_039566165.1). NCBI lineage: Eukaryota > Metazoa > Arthropoda > Insecta > Lepidoptera > Crambidae > Maruca > Maruca vitrata. The sequence continues at coordinate 2,495,078 of CM076913.1, forward strand.
GATGGTTTTTTCAGATGGATGGTGTATTATATACTCGAAGCTTTTTTTTTTCCTAACTGACTAACGATGATGGCTTGGAGGAGCCTTGTCATCATCACCGGGCTTGCGGGGGAGCGGATGGCTCTCACCCCTAGAGCGAAGCAAGGGCGGGTCAATAGTACATAATATATGGATGAATAATTTTATTAGCCTGTGGCGGTGTTTTAATCCCTATGCATTATTAAACCGTTAGCATGATCTTACTCTCAAAAAGTTTGAGTTATTTTCATTTCTTCCCCACTGCTCAACTAAATTGCTCAACTACATAAAGTTGAGCAGTGGGTAATACCCAATGCTCAACTGGTCATTGCTCAACTACGACAGTTGAGCAGAGGGTAATACCTACTGCTCAACTAAAATTGCTCAACTAAATTATAAGTACGTATATCAGTTACTATACACACACACATACAAGTTCTCAGGTAAGTTATAATAAAAATCTAACCGTTAATATAATATTTAATATCTTAAAACAAAAAAAAAATTCTTTCCTCTTACCAACGAACTTAAATTATTGTTTCATTTTTCTTGAATATCATCGCAATTTTTCGAGAGCGTGTCCAACTGAGATCTTTAAATGAGTAAGTTGCATTTGTATATTAATGATTATATCATCATTATGAACACCCGTTTATGTCGATATGTCCCTTAGTGCAAGTGAGTTGAGCAATAAATAGTTGAGCTTTGGGGACTAAAATATTCAGTTATACAAACTATGTCCTAATGCTCAACTGCTCAACTAGTTGAGCAATCGAGTTGAGCAGTGGGGAAGAAAGGGTTAGTTATTTTATGTCTCACGCCTCTATAGCCGATAGTCCAAGAGCTGGTGAACCCTGGGAGTAACGGTCTTCCTGTAAGGTTAGAAATTTGTATACTGACGGTTTATGGCATGCTAAGAGCAATAGCCAAGACCTGGCAGGCGTCAGCCCTGCACGTCATCAGCCCCTTTATTTTTCAAACTGTTAAGTAAATGGGGTTTCAAAACTTGTTCCTGTAAGTTTGAAAATTTAATAGAATAAAGTTATTTTATTATACATCTTAAAAATAAATTGACAGGCGATTACAATAAGCAGAAGTATACGACAGGTCAATTAGAAAATGCACAGTTGATGAGTTAAAAAAAACTTTATCCTGTATACTCGAAATTTTTATATGTTTTTCAATAGACTTCTCAGAGTAAATATGTACAATGCCAGGCGGTTTTGAACAGCATAAGGCCTTGCCAGGCGAGGGGACAGCTGCTAAAGGCGTGCGAGTGAGAAGTGTTACATGAACGCATACAGTAAATGTAATGTATTTTATTATGTTTTATTTATACAATGTACAATCGATAAAATGCAAACTGACGAATAATAATACGTTACGTTAATATACGTCTCAGGTGGGAGACATTTTGTCGACCGGTTGCTGTTACCACCATGCAGTTGCGTAAAACCCGCCAAGTGACTCTGACCTCTCTCGGTCAGGTCGCGTTCCGGGATCAGCACTGTACGAACCGGAGCCAGGGGGGACCATTGCTGCGGCAAGCGCCGGACCAGTGGTGTCTTAGCGGCGGTATTGTGCGGGCGGAGCGGGGTCAGCCCGCCGGCCAGGGAGACCCGTAGAAACGGTGGTGCCGCTGGCCGCCCGCGGCATAGTACAGGGGCCCGACGGAGACTAACCACCTCCGAAGGCTGCCCCACCAGGTCGCGCATAATCCCGGAGCGGCTCGTCGTGCCGGGTGGTGCCCGGAGTGGGACCCGGCGTGTCCGCCTCCGGGGGGGTACGGGGGCCCTTCCGTCCGGCGGACTGGCCAACTCCGACCCGCACAGCTCAATACCAATGCGAGACTCCGCGCCTTGCCTCGTTGTTGCCGCAGCAATGGTTTCCTCTTTCACGTCCCCCTTTCCCTCTAATCTCGATGGCAGTACTACAAACGCAACATCGTCCTACAGCGGCACCCCAACTCCCCACCCCCTCGCTGTTTGAGGTGGAGTTCACTAACATCCGTGGACTCCATGCAAACCTCAACGCCGTCCACCAACACCTCGAGACGGCGAGGCCTGCGATGTTGTTTCTGACGGAGACTCAGATTGGCTGCCCTGCCGATACGGCATACCTTCGCTATCCGGGCTATGAGCTGGAAGAGTCCTTCCAGCCCAAGGCGGGTGTGTGCGTTTTCGTCAGGGCGGACGTTTGTTGTGTCCGTCTTCACTGCCTCGAAGACCCATCCCTCTCCATCCTTGGTGTGCACGTGGATTTAGGCTCTGTGAGCAGAGTCTACGTGTGCATATACCGGTCCCATAAAGGTGACACTGAGACAACTCGACTCTTCGACCATCTGAGTCAGGCGGCAGACATCGCTCAGGCGCGGTTCCCCAATAGCGAGCTGGTGTTTTTAGGGGACTTTAATGCCCACCATGACACCTGGTTAGGCTCCCCTAAAACAGACCATGCTGGCCGGACCGCCCACGCATTTGCTCTCACGCATGACCTGACGCAACTGGTACTCCAGCCCACCCGGATGCCTGATATTGTCGGTCAAGCGCCCTCCTTGTTGGACCTTCTGCTGACGAGCCACCCATCCGGGTACCTAGTGTCGGTTTGTGCCCCGCTGGGGTCCTCCGATCACTGTCTGGTGGGTGCAATAGTGCCATGCACCGCTCCCCCACAACCCGTGGAGGTGACGCGGAGACTGTGGCGCTACTCGTCGGCAGATTGGGATGGTATGCGTGAATACTTCGCATCCATCCCTTGGGGGCAGAGCTGCTTTGGAGGAAGTGATCCCACGGAGTGCAGCGGCTATTGCGGGTGAGATCAGTCTTGGAATGGAGTATTACATTCCATTTACTGATGTCACCAGCGGTCGCAAAGATGATCTCTGGTTCAGTCGTGAGTGCGCTGCAGCCGTTGAACTGAAACGGACGGCGTACCGCAACTGGGCCAGGGCTCATGCACTTGGGGATCCTAATATTGCCTCGATTAAAGCAGCCTACAACAAAGCCACCAAGGCCACCAAAAGGGCCTACAACAGAGCAGATGCCCAGCGAGTTGCACGTGTTGGCCAGGACCTTATTAGGCATCCCACGGGTAGCCGCTCCTTTTGGCGCCTGGCTAAACATGTGCAATCCAACTTCTGTCTGCCTTCGCTGCCCCCGCTGAAATATCCTGACGGTTCACTAGCTCATCAACCGCAGGAGAAGGCAGATCTGCTTGCCAATCTTTTGCGGCCAATTCCTGCATCGATGACGGTGGAGCACAGCCGCCTAAAATTCCACATTGCGGTGCTCATATGCCTGAGATCCGAATCAGGCAATGTGATGTACGTGCTGAGTTGCAGTCACTTGATGTAAGGAAAGCTAGTGGCCCAGACGGTATTCCAGCGTTAGTACTCCAAATTTGCGCAGCGGAGTTGTCTCCAGTACTCACACGCCTGTACCGCCTCTCATATACCTCGGGCATCGTGCCCCGGGCTTGGAAAGAGGCGAATGTTCAACCTGTTCCCAAAAAGGGGGCAGGTCCGATCCTGCCAACTACCGGCCCATAGCTATAACCTCAGTACTGGGTAAGGTGTTTGAGCGGATAATTAACGCCCAGCTCATCCGCTACCTAGAGGATCACTCGCTGCTGCATGACCGTCAGTACGGTTTTAGACCAAAACGGTCCACGGGTGATCTTCTAGCGTACGTTTCGCACCTCTGGGGGGAGGCTATGGAGAAGCATGGCGAATCTATGGCAGTTAGCCTTGATATCGCTAAAGCGTTTGACCGTGTATGGCATCGTTCGCTTCTCTCCAAGCTCCCGGCATACGGTCTGCCACCTCGCTTGTGCGAATGGGTTGCGGGATTTTGGAGGGGCGCAGGATTCGTGTCCTTTGTGACGGACGCACTTCTTGTTTCCACCCAATAAATTCCGGTGTACCTCAAGGTTCCGTTCTGTCGCCGACTTTGTTTCTGCTGCATATCAATGACATGTTGTCACTAGGCAACATTCATTGCTATGCGGATGACAGCACTGTTCACGCACGTTATTTCGGAAGACCTGGGGTAAAGCAGACCGAAACCGAGGAAAAGAGGAACCTTCTTGTCGCCGAGCTTGACGGGGTCTTGGACCGCATTTCCGAATGGGGCTCATGCAATCTTGTCGAGTTCAATGCCAAGAAGACACAGGTGTGTGTTTTTCTAGTAAAGTGTCCCCTTTCCTTTCCCATCCTACTCTTCAGAGCACCCCCTTACCAATACAGGATAGCCTTAGCATCCTTGGCATGGATGTTCGCCGCGACCTGAACCAGCGAGATTACATCGAGAGCGTCATTAGAACAGCCTCCCGCAAACTGGGGATCCTGAACAGGGTGCGGCGATTTTTCACACCGGTGCAACTCTGCCTTCTTTATAAGGCACAAGTTCGCCCATGTGTGGAATATTGCTGTCACCTCTGGGATGGCTCCGCAAAATACTTGCTCGACGCCCTCGATAGGCTGCAGCGACGTGCTATCCGTATTGTCGGTGATGTAGAGGTGTCCGAGACCTTAGAGCCTCTCCAGCTACGTAGAGACATTGCCGGTCTAAGTGTTCTCTACCGTCTCTATAATGGGGAATGCTCTGAAGAGCTATTCCAGCTAGTCCCTCCCTCCCCTTTCCACTCCCGAACGACACGTGCTGGACAGCGCTGCCATCCACATACAATGCAGGCGCTGGTGGCTCGGACTAAGAGGTTTAGCTCCTCATTTCTGCCCCGTGCCATTAAGGCATGGAATGCCCTTCCAGCTCATGTTTTCCCTCGCTCCTACGATCCCGGGCTCTTCAGGCGGGGCGTGAAACGGCATTTAAGCAGGCCTTCAGGGTGAGTGCGACAGGCTCAATACGATCTATTGTGCCTGTCGACCTCATATTTGGATCTCACTACCGCTTACCATCAGGTGGAGTGAGGTCATCTTGTTAGCCTTTTAATAAAAAAAAAAAAAAAAAACGTTAAATAGGCTAGTTTCCTATTTTTTTATTGTTTGATAAATGGATGGACCACACAATTGCAAAGGTGCTGTTAAAAGAATGGTTTGATATTTAGAAAACTCTCGGAGATATTGCAGTTTCAACAGCACATCATTTCAGCGAGCTCAAAACGCTTCATACAAATGTCGCACAGAGCTATGACGTCACCGCTCTGTATACTGTACGCATATCGTAAGAACATTGTTTAGCAGCTATATCAAATGTTGCGTTTACGAATATGTTTTCATAGTGAAAGTTACTACTAATTCTGTAATTTATAATATGGCATAGTATTTTTATTGAATTTTCGCACTTTAGAAATGGACTTTCCCACCTAACTTCAAATGCCTATTATTGTCTCATTTCATAAGAAATTTTATTTTCGATTACACTAATGTTATTGATTTACCTGTATGTTACTGTTAATTGTGAAATTGTATGTAAAATCAGACTTAGGAAACTACCCTATTGTAAGCAGTAGGTTATAGTTTACAAATTTTCGACGGTTCACAATCTTGCTAGGTAGATAGCAATCAAGAGTTATTTACAATTTTACCGTGACATATACATGTGACATAGACATTTTAATATTACTGCTCGGAAACATGGACCATCTCCACAATAAGAATTTATAAATCTATATGGAATATGGCACTAATAATTGTAAAAAATCGATAAATATTTCTGAACTATATACAAAATTGGGACCTTCTATATGCCAAAGGTAACCTGGATTTCAAGCATTAACCGGTTGCGATTTCAATCCGTCTTTTTCAAGAAGAGATAAAGAAAAACAATTCCAAATATTGCAAAAATCGAGTATATATCAGAAAGTATTCAAAGAATTAGGAAACGCAGAAATAGTACAGAAGAAAGAAAAAAAAACCCCGTTACTAGAGAAATTTGTATGCCAAATGTACCTATGGTTTGAAATCTTCAAAATTAAAAATGCACGATATGAAAAGTTCGTTGCTACGTTCAACACAACTAATCCTAAAGTGTTTATGAAAAAAGTAGTAAGCTATGATTCATCGAATTTACCACCCTGCCAACGTGAACTACATCAACAATTGTTGAGAACTGCCTACATTACAAATATATGACGAAATTGTCATTTAAAAGAACCACCACACCTGAAAATAACGGTTGGAACTTAATTGATAATAATCGTTACCATTTTAATTGGTTTGAGGGGAATACGGTTCCATCGTTTAATACGACATACTTTTACAAGAACATGCTGATACTTCCACAGCACAATCGACTGAAACTGAGGAATGCATTTCAGGTAACATACAACTATTTTATTCTGTATCATTTAATATGCAGTACTATGCGTTGAACTTGATATTTAATTCTCAACAACCATATTGATTCATAAATATTAATTTTACTATTTTCAAATGAGGAAAACATTGTTGAAGAATCAGATGATGATGAAAACAGTGATAGCGAAATTTCGGATGATGCTGAAGAAAATGAATGTTAAAAATAATGTACATTGTATAAAACATAATAAAATACATTACATTTACTGTATGCGTTCATGTAACACTTCTCACTCGCACGCCTTTAGCAGCTGTCCCCTCGCCTGGCAAGGTCTTATGCTGTTCAAAACCGCCTGGCATTGTACATATTTACTCTGAGAAGTCTATTGAAAAATATATAAAAATTTCAAGTATACAGGATAAAGTTTTTTTTAACTCATCAACTGTGCGTTTTCTAATTGACCTGTCGTATACTTCTGCTTATTGTAATCGCCTGTCAATTTATTTTTAAGATGTATAATAAAATAACTTTATTCTATTAAATTTTCAAACTTACAGGAACAAGTTTTGAAACCCCATTTACTTAACAGTTTGAAAAATAAAGGGGCTGATGACGTGCAGGGCTGACGCCTGCCAGGTCTTGGCTATTGCTCTTAGCATGCCATAAACCGTCAGTATACAAATTTCTAACCTTACAGGAAGACCGTTACTCCCAGGGTTCACTAGCTCTCCAGCTACGAAGGCATTATGACAATCGGTAAATCCTCCCATCGCTGATATATGATATTGTTACGACCACGAGAGCCCGTGCAAGCGGAATTAGTCTCATCGTCGTATAGATAAGGTCTATATTCGCTTGCACGATACTACGCTACACACTCTGGTAGGTTGTAGCGAGCTCTAGAGTGTTCTAAAGTAATAATAATATTACGACCTTGAGAGACCGTGCAAGCGAAATTAGTCTTAACGTCGCATGGATAAGGTCTATATTCGCTTGCACGATACTACGTCACACACTCTGGTCGGTCGGAGCGAGCTCCAGCGAGTTCTAGAAATTTCGATCCCCGCGAGAAGATTCTCGACGCCACGCGAAGAGCTGCGTCCTCACTGGGTATAAAAGCGGGATGTACGACGCGACGGGACAGTTCCGATTTGGAAAGCGAAGCGAATCAGTCTCCTGCGAACTAGAAGTGATCGAGTGCGTTACCTGCGAATAGTCAGTGAAATTCAGTGTTTTAGTGTGATTCAGTGCTTTAGTGTAATTTAGTGTTCCGTGTTTAGTGTTGTAATTAAGTGTTTTTAAATTGTGTTTTTAAGTGTTTAATTGTGTAATTGTTAGTCGATCAATAAATTAATTGTCTTTTGGTGACTTTTGGCGTATCTTGAATTAAACGTACCCCGTTCCCGCAACAATTGGTGTCAGAAGTGGGATTCAAGATGCCTCTTACACCACGAGAAGACAGTGAGGGTCGAGTAACAAGGAGTCAAAGCGCGGCTTTGCAAGAGGGTGAAGGCACTTCAACGGAGGGATCAATTCAAACATCAATTGGGCCTGTGGAGCTTGCAGACTTATTTAAAATGCTGCAGACACAAGCCCGTCGCCAGGAGGAGCAAGCCCGTCGCCAGGAGGAGCTAAGCAAGAGTTTGTTGGGGGCTATTGAGAAGAAGCACGAAGTATTAGAAAAGCAGATTGATGCTCTCAAAGATGATGTGCTAAGCGTCAAGACCCAACACGAAGATCGACTCACCCAACACGAAGATCGACTCATCCAACATGAAGATCGATTCACCCAACATGAAGATCGATTCATCCAACATGAAGACCGATTCACCCAACACGAGGATCGTCTGAGTCAGGTGGATGCTGAGATGCGACAACTGCATACCAAGATGGCAAGAGTGGGGACCCGGGGTGCTACGGTAGTGTCGGATTCTCCGAAAATCGAAGTACCCCACTTCGATGGAACGACGTCTTGGGCAGCATTTTGGTATCAGTTCGAGACGGTGGCTAAAGGAAAGGGGTGGAACGAGGAAGAGTCCTTGATAGCTCTGACTCTGGCTCTTCGTGGAGATGCCCTGCTCACGTTGGAAAACCTGCCTTCGGATAACAGAACTTTAGGTGCTCTCCAAAGAGCACTAGAAGGCAGGTACAGCGACAAACACCTGGAACACGCGTATAGAGCACAACTCCGCGATCGACAGCAGAAGCCTGGTGAGAGTCTGCAGCAATGGGCAACGGAAATCGAAAGGCTAGTCAGACGTGCGTACGTGTCATGCCCGACAATGGTGGAATCAATGATCCCGCAAGCTTTCTGTGATGGAATTAGAGACGCAGACGTCAGACACACCGTGAAATTGAGCCATCATCAGACCTTACAGGAAGCTCTAGCCCATGCTTTGGAGGTGGAAGCCGTGCGTCAAGACGCTAGAACTCAACGACTTCGGGAGGTTGTGGTGAAGGAAAAACCTTCTTTGGGTCCGATGTGCTATGGCTGCGGCGAGAGGGGCCATATTCGGAGTAGTTGCCCCAAGCGAAGATGGCCACGTAGAACGACAGTAGCGTCCTCTACACAGGTGGACGCAGAAGAGCTGTCGTTAAACTAGAAGAAGCCAGGGCCGTGGGGCGGGCGCTGGCTGGTCAACATCGAGCCCCTACCGTCACTGTTTCACAGATTGGTAATGGGAACAACCTTACAGTGGTTGGACAGCTGAACAGCGTAACGTGTCATTTTACTATTGACACCGGTGCTTCAAGAACAATAGTGCGTCCGGAGCTATTGAAAAGGACTATTGTGTGGAATCAGAGACCATCCGTTCAGCTTCAAACAGCAACAGGCCAGCCAGTTACCGTCTTCGGTGAGACGATGGCGAAGATAACCATTGGAGAACAAACCTTTGAATACGGCGTTCTCATAGCAGACATCACGGACGACTGCATCATCGGATTAGACTTTTTAAGAGACCAGAAGTGTGTGGTAGACGTCGCTAAAGGAGTTCTTAGTTTCCCCGAACAAGAAGTATTCCTAGAGGGAGCGAGATCATGCGCAGTTTACTGCCTGAAAAATACGACCCTACCGCCGAGATCTGAAACTCTGGTCAAAGTTAGATTCCCGTACACCGTGTGTCAAGGGCGAAGCGTCGTCATAGAAAACTGCGGCGACCATCCGAGTTGGATCACAGCAAGAACTCTGGCAATGACCGGAAAAGGAGCGCTGGTGCGAGTCATCAATCTTAGCGGAGATGAAGTGCAGCTACGAATAAATTGTGTCATCGGACGGTGCGATGCAGGTCAATCCATCAGAAGGCTGAAAAGGGCCCGGGAACCGGAATCCTGTCAACGAGATGACGTCACGCCGCTCCTAGCAAATTGTAAGGACAAGCTATCTGAGCGGGAACTTGAGCAAGCTAAAAGGTTATTGCTAGATTTCAATGACATATTTTCGAAGGGTGACCATGATTTGGGAAGGACAGGTCTCGTTAAACACAGAATAGACACGGGAGACGCGCCACCAATAAAGCAGCGGCCTAGACGCCTTCCATTTGCCAAAGAGAAGGAGGTAGCAGACATGGTTGCTGAGATGCAGAAGAACCGCATCATAGAACCTTCAACAAGCCCGTGGTCTTCGCCAGTAGTCCTGGTAAAGAAGAAGGACGGCAGCACCAGGTTTTGTGTGGACTACCGGTTGTTGAATAATGCAACGAAGAAGGACAGCTACCCTCTGCCCCGTATAGACGACACACTGGACATGTTGAGCGGCATGAAGTGGTTCTCAACAGTGGACCTTAAGAGTGGGTACTGGCAAGTAGACATCCATCCAGCAGACAAGGAGAAGACGGCATTTACGACCGGAACTAGGAATGGATTGTGGCAGTTCAACGTCATGCCCTTTGGTCTTTGCAACGCTCCGGCGACATTCGAGCGGTTGATGGAAAGGGTACTGGTTGGACTTCTGGGTGATGCATGCCTGGTCTATCTGGATGACATCATTGTCATGGGTCGAAATTTCACAGAGCATGTCAGTAACCTGAGGAAGGTTTTCACTAGAATACGAGAAGCAAACTTAAAACTCAGCGCAAAGAAATGCACGTTTTTCAAGGAAGAAGTCGCCTATTTAGGCCACATTATTTCATCGAAAGGTGTAAGGACCGACCCAGAGAAGATCAAAGCTGTCCAAGAATGGCCTATTCCAGCTAACAAGACCGACGTGAGATCATTTTTGGGTTTATGCGCATACTACCGGCGCTTTGTAAAGAACTTCTCTGATATAGCGAAACCTCTTCATCGGCTCACGGAAGATAAACGAGTATTCGCCTGGGACTCGGAATGCGATCAAGCCTTCGTCAGATTAAAAGAACACCTCTGCACCAGTCCTATACTTGGCTACCCGAACAGAGAAGGAAGGTTTATCGTGGACACCGATGCCAGCAATACTGGCATAGGCGGAGTTCTGTCGCAAGAGCAAGGTGAACGGGAAGTGGTGATCGCCTATTTCAGTAAGTCACTTTCAAAACCTGAAAGGAACTACTGTGTGACTCGTAAGGAACTGTTGGCGGTAGTGAAGACTCTACAGCATTTCAACAAGTACCTCGTTGGAAGACAGTTTACCCTGCGGACAGATCATGCTGCGTTAAAATGGCTTTTGCAGTTTAAGAACCCTGAAGGACAAGTGGCGCGGTGGCTAGAGCAACTACAGGAGTACAACTTCACAACAGAACATCGGAGTGGTAGAACGCATTTGAATGCCGATGCCCTATCAAGGAGACCTTGTCCTGTGGCCTGCAGTCATTGCTCTAAAACGGAGACTAAAGAAGAAGTCCGGATGATTACCACCCAGGGACTTGATAATGAATGGAGCGAAGACGCCATCAAAAAGGCTCAAAAGAGGATAGTGACCTGAGGAAAATATTTGAATGGAAAGAAGTAGGTCAAAAACCTTCTTGGAGCCAGGTAGCATCATCAAGCCCCATCACGAAAAGTTACTGGGCACAATGGGACAGTTTGGAGATTAAGGATGGAGTACTCTTCAGGAAATGGGAAACACCAAAGGGGATCAAACGACACTACAGCTGATTGTACCCCGTAAACAAGTTGTTTCGCTACTGAGGTACATACACGATGGGGTATCCGGGGGACATTTAGGCGTGAAGAAGACCCTAGAGAAGCTGAGACAGAGGTTCTACTGGATACACTGTCGGGAGGATGTCGAAGACTGGTGCAAGAAATGTACGACTTGCGCATCAGTAAAGGGCCCACAAACCAGAAGTAAGGGCAAACTCAAGCTGTACAACGTCGGCGCTCCATGGGAAAGAATCGCAGTAGATGTAGCTGGCCCCTTTCCAGAATCCGATGAGGGAAACAAGTACATCATTGTGGTCCAAGATTACTTCACAAAGTGGCCTGAAGTCTTCGCTACGCCTAATCAAGAAGCAAAGACGGTCGCCAAGAAGTTAGTCCACGAGGTAATTTGCCGATTTGGTGTGCCTCTTGAGATACATTCTGACCAAGGAAGAAACTTTGAGTCAGCACTGTTCCAGGAGGTCTGTCAACTGTTGGGTATGCATAAGACCCGTACTACACCAGCACACCCGCAATCCGATGGCATGGTCGAGAGATTCAACCAAACGTTGGAAAACCACTTGGCCAAAGTTGTGGACGAGCATCAACGAGACTGGGACCAGTATATACCGCTTTTCTTGCTGTCCTACCGATCTGCAATCCACGATAGCACCAGCGCAACCCCAGCAATGGTAAACTTCGGTAGAGAAATACGGCTTCCGGTAGACGCGTTGACTGGGACACCGCCAGAAGCTCCGAAACCAGTAACCGAATATGCGGCTGACCTACAGAAGCGCCTGGATGAAGTACATGCTCTCGTCAGAGACTGCAGTCTAAAATCCAGCGAAAGAATGAAAACCCGTTACGACCGCAAAGCCAACACCGACGGTTTCGATGAAGGGAGTCTGGTTTGGTTACACAACCCACTCAGGAAGAAGGGCAAATCACCGAAGTTCCAGCCAAGGTGGGAAGGACCATACAAGATCATCACTAGGCTGAACGACTTAACCTATCGGATCAAACAAGGGACAAGAGGCAAACCGAAAATTGTTCACATCGATCGATTGGCTCGTTACCATGGGTCAAATGATGCTCGGGACGAGCATGACTAAGAGGGGGATAATGTTACGACCACGAGAGCCCGTGCAAGCGGAATTAGTCTCATCGTCGTATAGATAAGGTCTATATTCGCTTGCACGATACTACGCTACACACTCTGGTAGGTTGTAGCGAGCTCTAGAGTGTTCTAAAGTAATAATAATATTACGACCTTGAGAGACCGTGCAAGCGAAATTAGTCTTAACGTCGCATGGATAAGGTCTATATTCGCTTGCACGATACTACGTCACACACTCTGGTCGGTCGGAGCGAGCTCCAGCGAGTTCTAGAAATTTCGATCCCCGCGAGAAGATTCTCGACGCCACGCGAAGAGCTGCGTCCTCACTGGGTATAAAAGCGGGATGTACGACGCGACGGGACAGTTCCGATTTGGAAAGCGAAGCGAATCAGTCTCCTGCGAACTAGAAGTGATCGAGTGCGTTACCTGCGAATAGTCAGTGAAATTCAGTGTTTTAGTGTGATTCAGTGCTTTAGTGTAATTTAGTGTTCCGTGTTTAGTGTTGTAATTAAGTGTTTTTAAATTGTGTTTTTAAGTGTTTAATTGTGTAATTGTTAGTCGATCAATAAATTAATTGTCTTTTGGTGACTTTTGGCGTATCTTGAATTAAACGTACCCCGTTCCCGCAACAATATTATCTGTATATCAGCTACTATCTTAAATTCCACGTCGTGTACTGAATCAACATTTGCACTTGCATATTATGTGCATACTACATAATATTATGTACAAACAGAAGCACTAAACGATTCTTATCATTATTTACTACGTATGTATTTATCTGTGCCGAGACCTATATCAAAATCCACTACAAATTGAGTTACCTAATGAATTGCTTTCATCAGATATAAGGGAAGTAACAATTAAGTGATATTGAGAATTTCATAATAAACAGTTAACAAGTGATTGAGAATTTAATGCAATCCAACACCCGCTCATCCAAATCATCATCCAATGACAAAAACCATATAGATAATATGAACTCTGTAAGGGACATCGACAGACGAAAGTCAAATTGGCATTGACGGAAAAAAATAGTAAGGAAGGAAGAAATATTGTCAAAACTTGAAAGTGCATAAACTCAAATGCATTCAAGTCATTCACTCCGCGATGCATAAATCCTCTTCATCATGAGGACCAGGGGTCGTTCATCCAGCCGCCCACACTCTGATTCACCGCGGCCTCGATCCGCAAATCATAAGCAAAAACTATTTTGTCCACAACGTGCGATTGCGTGGGAACGCGATGAGCATTGAACCCGGGAAAATGTGATTTTTAACGCTTTAAATCACTTGAAGAACTGTTAGATCTATTAAACATCTTTTTAAATTGTCTTGAAGACCTCTAAGGTCTATTGAATATCTTAAGACAAACCCACTTAATAGTTTTTAAGCTGTGAGATGAATTATAATCATACTCGAAGACTCGCATCATAATATTTACTGTGTGATATTTCTGACTCTTGATATGGGAACAGCCTAAAGGAGTTGAAGAGGCTTTGTTACGATTTGAAGTCGCAGGTGGTGATTCATAACAATCGAAGCAGACTTATTATGTTCTGCATACAAACTCCGAAAACACAACAATTGAAACACCGCCTATAGAGTCTACGCCAAATTGAATGCAATCAGATAAAAATAATTTGCAAACAATAATAAATAAAGGACCACTTGTAATCAAAAAGGTATTCTGTAATAAGACAGCAGAATTAACTTCAGATGCTCTCGCCAAGTCAAAAGGTCGTTTCGTAACAAACTTGAAAGGGGAGACATAACTTCCGCATTTAATTTGCGCAACTTTCCGAAAAGCGAACTTTATTCTATGGTACTATCGGTAAACAACATTTCAACCCTAGTACTCCGACACACTTGAAAACTTACGTAATCAAGTTGAAATAAGGTCCAAATTTGATTAAGCATCGACAGGGTAACTGACAAGTTGGTTCAAACTTACGGGCTACGTTTTTCGTTACCCGCCGCGGCGGCTGCAAATGCGGAGCGCATTTCTCGTACAACACCGGCATAATGAGAATCCTTTGCCGAAAAAAAAAATAAAGCACAAGAACTGTATTTGAAGGTTAGGTTCACGACACTATTGTGTGTATTCCATTTGTGTTAGGTTGATTTGGATTTGGAACACCGGTGCCAGCCAGTGTTGTGGTACACGCTACGGCCGGCCGCGCACTGTCCGCGCGCCACTCCAGCCTACACTTATAGCGGGGCGATACAACTAACGGACCGAACCGCCCCATGTTAAATTCAAACAACCCCAAAATACAACATAACAACACGCCATCGTATGTTTTAATGATGATAAACACAAAAATATGTCTACATTCTCCGTGTATGTAGACAAAGGTCGCGTTCCGCTTTCCTGTTAGAGGATGTGGTGGAAATGGAGGCGGAGATAACAAAGGTCAGGTCAGGAATAGAAACTGTCGTGGCTGTAGGATCGCGGTGACCTTTGACATCGCTGCTTAAGGACTGGTATCACGATTCTCTTGACAGTTGCTCTTGGGTTCATCAGACAACAAATCCCAGTTAACTAACCATGAAAGCTTGAACTGATAATACTAAAGGTTAGCTTCGATTATTCATCAGACAAGATTTGATTTGTACCCCATTGCAGATATCATAAACATTGGCAACTGATTTCTCCCGTGCGTCAGCAACACATATAGAAACCGCGATTTATATTAGAGTAAATTAGGTCGACATCGAGGCCTGCAATATTCACGCAAATGTAAACAACTGATGCAAAATAACGGCCTCATTTTGGAATATCATTACCATAAATTGCGAAAAATTTTGTAATTATGTACCAATTGCAAAATAGCAAGATGGATTAACATCGGACTATAATACCTAATACAATATTGTGAATAAAAAAAATGTGTTTTTGTTTATTATTAGATGTCAGAAAAAACTAATATTTGTTCAAATTAAATGGTCAGAACTTTTTGATTTCAAAATACATACATGGAATAAAATAGTGACTAAAACAATGACTTGTCAGCAGTACATTGAGTAGTCAACTGGGAATCACACACCTGAATTTATTATGAAGTCTGATCTAATTATGAGAATGGAACAAATGCTGTCCCTTGGCTAACACACACGCAATAGTCCATTGTTATGGTTGTTATGTTTCTTTTAACGCTAGTTGACTTAGATAGTTTATAAAAAACGTTAAGTTATACAACTAATCCATTACGTCTTTGCAATATTAAACTAACAGCGTAATAGCACATTCGTTCCAAACACTAGTATTCCTTCCCGTTGGTCGTTTCCGGATAAAGGTAATAAACAAAATATTACAATATACGGAAGTGTCTTTGGTAAAACTTTTGGCGCATTCAGGTAAAAAGTAGACTAAGATATAGACTTAGGTCAGTGATCTTTATCATACTATCTTCAACACTTGAAATAACTTGAAAGATGACAGTTAATTATCGTTGATAGAAAAGGAACGCTCAGTTAGACTTAAGGTAGTCTAGCTGCTAAACGCCCGCAGAGGGCAATTGAAAACACATTATTATTGATTAATTGACAAGCGAACAAAAGGCTATAAAAAGAAAAGCTCGCTAAAAGCATGTTAGTTATTCACAAACAATCAACACTAGACCTAAACAGTCCTTGACCGCAGGACTTCATAAGCTCTACGTGCCTTTTGACTTTCAGAAAGTTTGTACCAACCCGATAGCAATCTAATAACCACCCCAATAGACAAATTACTTATTGTTTCATAATACTACGCCAGCAGTTCATGTTCTTTACGTTATCGTTTTGAATTAGAAATATGGGTTAAACTGGTATTTATGATTCGGTTTACAAACAAATGTTCTGAATTTATTTCCAAACGCCTAAATATTTATTTATTTATTTATTATGGTACACAAACAGATAACTGTCATTACACTTATTGGATGGTTGTAACAATTGAGCATAGCCTAGACAGTTACTGTTGATAAGTGGATGGTTTCATCCAGAAGAAAGCAAATATAAATAATGAGAAACAATAACCATTTATTCATTTAGAAAAGTGTTTTGTGGTAGAAGTTTATCACCTTTTCTATGAAAGCAGCCGGTTAATCAACCAACCAAAGTATGTTCGCCCACTTTTCACTTACATACGGTACCAATAAAATAATGCAACTTTAAATTTGTTTTCGTAATTGGCAAGTTCAACAGTGATGTACCGTTAACAACACACTCTCCAAACTCTCCCATATCTTTTATTGTCGGCCTTGGGAAGAGCACAATGTCAAGATTACATTACCATTGACCGACCCTGGCCATTCAAAGTTCACCGTCTAAATTAAGCTCGTCAAAAATGTATTCTTAGAAATGGTCAACACTGGCTCTTTTATCGTTGATGACTTATGTGTTCACCATGTTTGCTAGTGCATTCGAACTTTTTTAACTGTGGTCTTAGTAATTGCCATCGAAAGTGGTTGAGGGTCGTTGATAGTTTGTGTTTTTGAATATTGTTTAGCAACTACTTTATATAAATTATGAATCCTCAACTTGGACAAACCGTATTTATTCTCGTTTAAAAATAATAAAAAGCTGATGCTTACTTACTGGTGTCACTTTCTATAATTATCTGGTCTTAACCCTGACCTTCGCAATAGCTTTTTCCATTAAGATACATGTTTACGTGTGCATAAAACCCTTGAGGCAAAATATAATATGGTGTCACTATGACATTTTATACGGTATAATGTCACGCTATTTAACTTAATAAGCTATGCGTGTAATTCCCGACCACTTTTAACGAAGAAGTAAGTGTTAGACAGTGGCATTCGTTTTTATATGCAAAACAATCCTTATTCTAAGGTTTTCTGTCTTTGACAAAAAGTCAGCTAAAGACTTAAAAAGTCAGTTCCGTTGATCACTTAACCACGCTTCGAAAGTTCTCATGAAAAAAATCGCGGAAGTACAGTACAGTTGCCTAATACCAGCGGCCAATTCCTAACCACCGTCAACACGCGGGATGTAGGCCGGGCCCGGCCAGAGTCGCGAGAGTAGGGCTGTCACTATTATTATTTGTGTTATTTGTATAGAAATACTGAAAAAATTCGGATTTTTATATATTATATAAAAATCCGTAAGTAACTCTTGTATCCCTGTCGCGCATAAACATGGTGTAAATAGTAATTTTGCGGATAGTCTAGAACCGATAAATGCATTGATTATACGCAGAGGGAATTGGTAATTTGGTTTTATTTCTGAAATAAAATATTTAAAGCTTACAATTTAACGAATACTAGCTATTATTTCTGAACATTTTCAGTGGGCTAAACTTGACAAGGCCTTATCGCCCTAGTTTAGGGTAGGCCCGTGCCCCAGCAGTGGGGACGTATATGGGCTGATGATGATTTTCAGTTTGTGTTCAGACAGAATTGAATTTTAGGCTTTTGTTTTGAAGGCGTTCTAGTATCACGATAATATAGGTGTAACACACAATTTTACTACTAAATTGTTTAAAATAGATGTAGTAAAACAATACATAATATAAACATTACAAACGGCACCCCTACAGCCGAATGTCGCCGCGACACGCAAGCTGTGCCAAATCAGCGTTGTTGCGTTGCGCAACGCGCTCGACGCAACACTAGCCAGAATGCGGGCGGCACGCGAACGCACTATTTATGTTCCGGAGATCACTTATTAATTTACCTATCGACAATCAGATGTATTACGTCCGATAGTGAGGTGTTAAGGTAAACAATAATACACCTGTTGTTTATTTAACTTTTTAGATAAAGGGTTTTATTGCGTATAGGCGCGTGCATTGTACAGACCGCTTGTCAATAGGTAACTTTGAGAAGATCCATCTAAATGAATATGTTACGGTCAATGTGAGCAATCGGTAATTATCTATAACCACCGGTAAATATAGATAATTCCCGACGGACATGGTAAATGTAGTGAATTATTCAAATTTACCGGTAATTATATAAAACTCCCGCTCGACTGTGGTAAATGTTGACATTGCTGACAAATATCACAAGTACTCTGCAATTCCAAATGTCACAAATCTCAAATCTCAAAAATATATTGACGTGAAAGAATTTTAAGAGTTCCACTGAAAATTCCCTGCCTTGCTAATTTTATTTAACTTTATTTTTATAATATAATATTTTTTTAAAAACCAAACATGAAGTTTGGTTTCTAGATACTTGACTGGTTTATTTTATAACTAGCTGTGCCCGTGACTTCGTTCGGGCGGACTACAGGATTTTACATTCAAAAGTTTTTTCCCACTAACTCCCGATCCCTTACGAATTTTGCAATATCGCGTGTGTATGTTTTCAGAAAAGTTATTTATAAATACATACTTAACTACATAATCACACCTAGACACGGAACACACACCGATATTCACCACACAAATATTTGTCCCGAGAGTGGGAATCAAACCCACGACTCTTGGAATCGCCAGCCTGGGTCACTAACAAAACCATTGTTTCACCGAGCCATTTAAGTCCATTTTATTTTATTATTTGCCACATTTACACAAAGGGTATGGCAATTTTATATAATTACCGGTAAATGTGATTAATTCGATAGTTTTCACCACCTTTACCACGAACACTAGTAATTATGCATAGTTACCGGTAATTATACATAATAACCACTCTATCCACTTTTACCGTAACAAATACACAAATATGAACAACATGTCAGTGGCGATTATACATTAAACGACTATGTGAAGTTGTTTACAGGACTAGATAAAAAAAATAAGACAAAGATTAAAACAAAAAACTATGGTAACTAGGTGGGCTGGTAGCCAATTATAAACTTATCAAACATTCTTTGTCCTGGAAGTTGATTGATTTAAAAACCAAACCAAACCGAATAGGAAATGTCAACAAAACTTCGAAAATGTTGGTCAACCTTTTGTATAGAGACCCATCATTACTAGTAATCAGGAAACAAACTCTATTATGGATTCAGTGGCCCTTTTAACCCAAATATAATCCTAATAGCTATCACGTTAGCGTATATGTTACATTTTGTCTTTTACTATAATTCATTCTAACACGGTCATGTTTAATATCATGTCAATGTGAAAGACGTGACCAAACACAATTAGCCAATAATTCCAAACAAACTGCCGATTTAAAGAATGTAACTTCTCGTGTAAACACCTTAATTTACATCCATCCTAACTGAGGTCAATGCCCTCAAACTTGAATTCGCCTTGATTCAACCGTCAACTGTAACTCGAACGCTGTAAATATTGTAATGGCAGACGAGCGCGAATGACAAAGCGCCCATTTTTGCGTGCGCGTCCACCTGTTTACGAAGCCAACTGACCCGCGACCGACGACCTCCAACTATGGAACTACCACGAAACAAACAAGCGAGATCTAACTCACTCACCAGTACATCCCTTCCTATCAAACGACAAGACGAGAGAGACAAAGTAACGTTTCTCACTTCGACCGTTCGAGTAACAGAAGTAACAGCTTTGAACGGTGAATCATCGCGTGATGAGAAGTATGCCGACGTTGGACTGCCCTCCTTTTTAAGCGATTATCCATATCAATATTTGGACACTGATAGTTTTTCGAATATCCACCATCAATATTTGATTTTGGAACTCGAGTTCATTATACGAAAATCGGGTCGAGAAAGAAAAAAAACAAATTACTGTAGGTATATGTACAAAGATACGTACAAAAGGAGTTTTCGGTACAATAAAAGCAAAGAACAAAGAGTGCACGTGCGCTATAGATTGTCGTTTAGATTGCGCTCAGACCGTTAGGGCAAATGTGAGATCATTAAGGAGACTTGCTCTTTGTGGAACATATCTATATTTAACGTGCTGAAGCATAGGATAATATTCACTGTTTGTCGTATGATTCACGAACTTAAATGTTCAACGATGCACACAAGCACATTAAGAGGGAAAATATAACTGCTATTGAAATATTTATTCTCGCAACTTTTAATTAAAGCACTTAGACGTAATAAATATTAAAACCAGTTCAACCACTGCAGTGTTTTAATAAATTGCAAATGGTGTTATTTTGATGTAGAGGAATTTAATTAATGTTCACTAAATAAGTACTGCAGGTATAAAAACTATGAATAATATTAAGTCCTTAATGCAGTTGTATAATACTCAACTTAGAACTATTTTGAAGTGATTGATTGAATTTCAACCTTTTACTGTCTATGTTATTATAGATTAAAATCAAAGCCATGTGGACTCAGGTTTGGTTCAAGTGGTTTCATTTTCAGCAGCCAGTTTTTTGGCATATCCATCCCATGTGGGAGCACTATAATACTAATAAGTATAAGTAGATTAATTTAACCAGTATTAAGTTAAACTTAAAAATAAAAACAAATATCCACTCACCTTTTGTCGCCACGGGGATGGATTGTCGCGTCATGTCCTAAAACGGAAACAACAAATTAGTAATCTTCATTACCACAAAGGAACGTTGCAGCATGAGCAAAACTAAAAAAAATACAGATAATAAAAAGCTGAGGATATCAAACCAAGCTACATGGGTACTGTATTTACAAAGAGAGCATAAAATATACAAGGATTTCTAAAGAACAAAGATAATAAGAATTTACGATAAATTTTAGGAACAATTTTCACCTAAGACGCGTGCAAAGAAGTTTTTGGTGTTGCGTTTCCCAAGACCGTGCCTTTACCCTGAATCCTGAAGACTGCAAATCGAAAATCTTCAAATTTTCGACGAAAAGTCGCTTAACAACTAAAACCTAGCATTAAGCTATTCCATTTAGTAAAGGGAATATTTCGTGTAAGTACGAGTAGTCGCAATGGGCTCCCAAAACTATTTAACCCTACATTGGCCCTAGCCTGATTGATACGCCCCGCATTCTTCAGTGATTCCGCAATATGTGACAGGTTTCAAAACCGTCACAATCTAAACTAACCCATACGGGTCGATACTAAACGTTTATTGCTGCATCGTTAAATGCAAACATGCTATTTAACGACAAGCAGCCGTATAATAAAGATAGTATTTAATTTAAATAGCTATAAGATTGTCTAAGCACCAGAAAAGGCATAATTTAACAGAATAAGTATAAGGGACAGTTAACTGCAAATCGATCTGTCATCGTAAGTTATTGTCAAATACATCAAATTTTGCTAGAAACATATTTACACAATGCTTAGTAAGTTCGAATAATGTCCGCCGTCAAAGAAAGCTCACGACATACTCATTATAAACTATGACTAGAGCTATATCCATGATCCAAAATTTATTTACTTCCCGTATGTAATAGGTAATGCAGAAAAAAATTGGTGCACTTTAATATAAGACTTGCTTTATCATGGGTCACATAAAGGGCGACGCTGAAAGGGACAACTTTGGGATGGTGACCCAAGTCTCTATAATTTAACTAGCTGACCCGGCGAACTTCGTACCGCCTTAACGTAGCTTTGATGCACTACTTTATTTTGTTAACCGACTTCAAAAAAAGGGTCTCTCAATTCGACCGTTTATATGCTTTTTATAGTTGACAGTCGTCCCATCTTAGGTATGCCTTATGAATAAGTACTATTCAATTTGAACTGGAATCCATAATATCCTCCATATAACATTTTATCCTTATTTCCCTGGTCTCGCCATAACTGAGAACTTTACTAATCTCATATTTTTACTCATATCCAGCAATACAATAATTGCTTTCAAATTACTTCATTTGGCGTAACACAATTTATTCGAACCAGTTTTGCCTACTTTCAAGGTAAATAAGGATAATGGCAAAAACTATGAGTTAAATTTCAGAACGCATATACAAACTTCGCATAGCTTATTTAGTGATCTGTGGTAATTTAACCGCGCCAACAATAATTTTATTAAAGTTTTTGATAAAGTTTGTTTTGTTTTAAAGACTAAGAAGTTTTCTGTTTGCTAATAAGTGTTTGTTAATCAAATTTAGTCCACAGCTTAATATCGATTTTTGATAACTCTTCTACCCAATATTACAATAGGCCTATTTTGCTGGCTGCTGGATAAAGGAGGTAAACTATTAAAATAATGGTTTGATATTTGGAAAACTCCCCGGGATATTACAGTTTCAATAGCTCATTATTTGGGCGAGCTCAAAACGCTTCATACAAATGTCGCAGCACACTATGACGTCATCACAACGTGTAATACTCTATGCATATTATCGTAAGAACTTTGGTCAGCAGCTATATCAAATGTTGCTTATACGAATATATTTTCATAGTGAAAGTTACTACTAATTTTGCATTTTATACGATGGCATAGCATTTTTAGATTCGCACGTTTGAAATGGACTTTCTCACCCAACTTTAAATGTCTATTATTGTCTCAAATCCTAAGAAATTTTAATTTCGATTTGACTTATGTTATTAATCTTAATATTAATTGTGAAATCGCATGCAAAATTTGACTTAGGAAACTACCCTATTTTGTCAGTCGATGGAAAAATGTGTGAAGTTGATCGACAATCGATCTTCACCAAATTGTTGTGCAAACGCTGACCAAATTCTTTTGCTGAATCGCCCATAAAATATATTTGCAATAATTTCGTGTGTAGAGATTTAATATATACTTATCCGTTTGATACAGGTATGAACCGTATATATTGTAGTGCGATCAGCTCGTCTTTTCTTCTGAACCAAAAACGTGATGATTGAAAAATGTTTGTCAATGAACCTTCTTTATTATTTAGTCACTATAGATATCGAATTTTGTCAATAAACGAACATGACAATTAGATGTCACTATATTGCTAAATGAAAATCTCTGAAATAGACAATAATTGAATAATATAAATGCATGTAGTCGATTCAAGACCCTTATAATAATCTGAGGTATTATTTTCGGAAATAAAAACTCAAACAAATAACTTACACAAATTGATGTCTATGTCACAAATTAATCTAACTAATACCTTAAATAACAGTACCTAAAGTTTCGAGAGAATTTAACACTACCATGGAAGTACCCCTTAGAAATCGATACTCAGCGGCAACGATTCTCGATTTGTAACTAATTTTAATCGAATTAACTTTCAAAAACAAAGGTTAATAGAAATTGTCGAAAGAACAATTTAAGACCATGCAAAACTTCCAATCGTGTTTTTTATCCAAAAAAGAAATACACGATTGCATGTTTAGTATAATAATTATATAGATATAGAATGACGTGAATAATGATAGTCGAGTTTTTAAAAATTTACACTGTGTTTAAAGGACCATAACAGATACTCCCGTGTAAAAAACTCGTCAATGAAGCAGCCCTATTGAGGAATATTTGAGGCATGTCACTATGTTTAAAAGTAAAACATAGTACGTAACTGCATTCGCGCAAAAAAATATTATTATATTTTGAAGTTCAGATTTAGAAACAATAGTTTGATCAAAAACAATAAGTTAATTTTGCTTGTGAATTAATTGTAGAGTGTTTTAGTACAATTGTAAATTTTTCAAATGACGATTTACGACCAAACACAAAAAAAGATATTACATTGCATTTAAATGAAACGTGCAGAGTTACGTTCTTCGAAATGTCAAAAAAGATTTCATAAATGGAATAATGTTTAACATAATGACTGACGTTTCATGTCAAGTCCCACGGGAACTCTGTAAAACGGGATAAAAAGTATCCTATGTCCTTCTCCTGGCTCTAAGCTACCTCCCTACCAATTTTCAGCCAAATCTGTTCTGCCGATCTCGAGTTATAAGTGGTGTAACTAACACGACTTCCTTTTATATATATAGATGACGCTTACTTCACGTTATGATTAATAAATAAGTTGTCTCTTGTGGACTATTCTATGTGATAAACAACAAAACTGTATTTAAAAAGGTTAATTGACTTTCGCATTTCACTGATAACATCTATTCAATGTTATACAAATATAAACAAACAGTGTATATTTGACTATGCTCGCTGAATTGCAAGATAAATAAGATTTGATAAACTGAAAAGCATTGAATTTGGCCTTGATATTCATTATCTATGTATTACTACAACATGAGAGATATCGAACGTTTACAAAGGCCATATTTGAGAGAAATTATTCGCATTACCTTTTCAAAGATAGGAAATCGGTTATTAATAACGATATTGAGCTGAATGCGCCAGTAAATCGG
The DNA here is from genome assembly GCA_039566165.1 of Maruca vitrata. Classification (NCBI taxonomy): domain Eukaryota; kingdom Metazoa; phylum Arthropoda; class Insecta; order Lepidoptera; family Crambidae; genus Maruca; species Maruca vitrata. The sequence continues at coordinate 2,519,654 of CM076913.1, forward strand.
ATCAGTTCAACTGACAAGTTGTTTAGTCTATCATCTGTTGAAGCTGTTTGTTTACATAAACAGAAGTTTTCGATGATTCATAAGCCGCAGATTAGGATGAACATTTATTTTATATTAGCAGTTTACTGCAGCTATCTAGGTCGCCATGTGCCGAGTGAAGGACAGCATTCATAAGACGTCAACATCGCGAGGTATGCAGCAACTCAGCTTATTACCTCTACGACCGAATCGTGGACGGAACGCTAGCGTGCTTTTAATTTTATTGCATTCGAATTGTTCAATTTTGTCAATTTATTGCACGACGATGTAATTTGTTCCTGAATGTGAAATGTTATTACTCGGAAATAGCTGACTTCAGGTCCAATTCTATCCTATCGTTAGCTTTGAAACTCGGCTCAAATTCATATCGATGTTTTTCTAATAACATGAAAAGAAAAATCCTTATTTTATGGAGTACATATTACGATTTCAAAGCTCTTAAATTATTGTACTCTTAACTGATAGATGGCTCGATGACGTCAGTAGCTTTATTTTCAAATCGTCTCGCATCCATTAATATCGATCAAAGCGAACGTTCCATAAACGCAACTAGCGTTAATTACTTAATCCCGCCTTAGTTTACAGCGTCGCGATTAAATCGGAGCCCTCCAATAGAGACGACCTAAGTTATATACTATGTTCATAGTTGTGTACATGTCTGCCTGCATCCATCCAAACATGAAACGGAAATGAAATAACGCTGAATTGAGTTGGACATTTATTTAAACAAAAGCTCATCTAATAGTTTAAATCTTCTACTAATACAGCATTATTTTCAATATCTTCATTTCCTTCAACAGATAAATCAGATGGATTTTCTTATGTTTGTACACAGTGTGTACTACACACATGATAACAAGAGAAAGTATGCAAAAACTTTAAACAAATATAGCCCAAGGTCTACCGAATTTCCATCTCACCACTTCGACCTTAGTTTCCAGATCTAACCTTGACGCATTTATCTTTAAAGGCAACCATAAGTAAACACGCATTTGCTACAATGTCAGTAAATAACGAATATTTCCGCTACACGTGGATACCAATTGCTATAACTGTAATTCATTTAGTTAGCGCGAACGAGGAACGCTAAATGGCAGCGCAAATTGCCCAGGACTGTAATCTCACTTCCAGGAGAATAGCTTCGAAGTAATTCGCGACGAGACGTCTCTAACGATCGAAGAAAAGGAAAAAGAATTGATGAGCTATACAGCCATGGTGTAATTGCCGGGCTGCAATTGAAAGGCTCTTACTTTTGTGTTTTATTTTTCAATTGTCACTGGCGAAATTACAAGTTCTTCATTGATGACTAGCAATAAACTCTCGTTCGACATGGATGTTAGATTTAAGATGATTTCGTTTCCTTGAATTTATTAGCTTCTGAATTTGAATTTATGGAGGCCTTAAAAATGTAAGTTAAATTATAAGATGTCTTCGAAATATTTTACCGGGACAGTGCATTTCATCTCAATACTTTAAAAAGAATTTCTAACAAGCGTACTTACTAATAAAAACGTTAAGAATTATCAAAAGGCAAAAGTCATCAAATTAAAGACAATGGTAATTCGTCCTCGCATAGTTATTTACAATTACCGACACTTTCCATTATGATAACATTCGTAAGAGACCCTGTACGGAGCTAATCAAACGCAGAATTAACTTTTTGTGAGAGCACAATGCTCACGGAAGCACGTCATTACACCAACAAAAGGATCCTCATTCCTGTGCTTAGGACGGAATGGACGCTCCGAGCATGTAAACTGCCCATCACAATGTCCCATCTCTCTTTATGAACTTTATTTATAGCTACCGACTACTTGTACGGCAGAATCTAGATCTAGTCAAGGGTAATAATATAAATTTGAACCGTCAAATGCAAAGATCTAATGCAATATCTTGTTCATGCGATTGAATGTAGGTTTTCAGCAGCTTAGACGAGAACAAAGGAAGGTTCAAATATCCCTTAATTGGCTTTCAATAATATATAAACACACGGTACTTTGAGGGACATTCTATACATCATTGTCACGCGACATCATATAATAACATAGTTCTTGAATAATATTGCGAATTTAATATGTACCTTATATTACAGAAATGTAAACAGGCTCCATTGTAGAGCGATATAGGTAGCTAACAAAAAGGTTGAAACGATAATACCCATTGTGCTAATATTATACAGTACACACTACACAACATCAAAGTGATTGGATCAGGTTTTTGTCACGCCCACGCAATCCGGCAAATCGAATCGCGTTATTGAAAGCGTAATAACAACGGTGTGACAAAAGCGCAATCCATCAGCAAAACACCATAACAAGCTGTTCGTGTGCAAATCATAGACTGTGGAGCAACGAAATCGTAAGGTGAAGAAAGTCTAAGTAAAAAAAAAGGTGGTTGTAGCGTCGGCGTCGGCCGTGCGGTCATGAAAAGTGCGGCACTGTACCGATCTCGAGTTGCGTACGGGCAGCGTGTGGCCCGAGTCGCCCGCGCCCTCCTCCGCGCCCTCTCGCAGGAAGCCGCCGTCGTCCGAGGAGGAGCCCGAGGGATCCTTCGCCCACGACAAACATACACGTGCCAATCAAAACAGTTCAACTTACGCGACGCTCCGCCGCCTCATCGTCCGCCTCCGTCATCGCTGACAGAGCGCACGAGCCTGCCTATTGTTCGACTACGAGTGGAAAGTGAAACTGGAATGCTAACATGACCGAGTGCGGAAAATCGATGCGAGCCGGTGTCCGGCGCGGTCAGACGTAGGTACCGCACCGGCTGGAAGGTCGCTCGGACATCAATCATCGTCCGATCGGCGCTAGAGCCACGCGACCGCCCGGCTTGTTAGTAAACAAGCCTATAATTACTCGGCGTCACCATCTAAGCGCATTATGTCCATTTATTTCTACTTTTGTGTTGAGTGTCATCGGTAGGCGGCGTGCGCTAACAAACGGCGTCGCCTTGGCAACGGTGCAGTTCGAACAAAAACATTTCACAAGCGATGGTCGCGACTAAGTGCAATTTGCAAAATGATCACCTGCCAGCTGATGATGTATGGGAACATTTCTACATTTTCCCTTGTGTTCGCGACAGCTGTGACACTGGTTCAATCACGAGTTCCCATGGATAGGCTTTCACTTATCACAGATACTTTTCATTGTTGTAACTTGTAATTGGTAGGCGATATTTGTTAAATGAGCCTCGATATGGACATGGTTGGTGATGTTTTAGCGATAAGCTGATAGCAGAGGCTCATGAGCACATTCGCTTACCACGACTGTAGGCCCGACTGTGCCGGTGTCGATTAGCAACGTGTCTCACGGGCCAAACAATGAGAGTGATCGCGGCTTGGTACGCGGCGAACGCCTTGCCTAATCGATAAGCTAACTAGAGCTTCCGCCGATGCTATCGCGAATGTGAAGTACATTCGATTACACACAAAAGAAACCTCTGCTGAAGCAAGCAGTCGCATTACGCCGAAATTGGGTCACTAAAACACATTTCGCTTCACTTTTAATCTAAAGAAATCTGCGCTGCAAGAAATTAATTGCATTTATACTGTTAGTGGGTAACCTTGCATATATTAAAGTCAAAAGCAAGGTTATGCACTGAAAGTTTAATTACTGCTTTCAAAGAGTTTGTTAATTACTGAATGCAATTTCTACACTTTTTTCATGTAAGCGTCCACTCATAATGGCATTAGTAAGTTATTAGTAGGAATGCCGTTTGTGAGTGAGGTTTAAATTGTTAAATTGTTTCACTACAAGCAAGCGGGCACTAGTCGAGTGGTTGTTGACCTAAGATTGCTTTAACCAGTATGAATGTAACTGTAATGTATGTAGTGTGGACGTAAAGTAGGTGATTAACTTCACAGGACATTCATAAACACTCTAGAAACTTTAATAACAGTGAATGTGTTGTTTCCGTGTTAATCTGCACATAGTGAAATAAGGAAAGTATGACCATCTTTATACTTTTTCAAATAAGGCAAGCGTAAGATTCGCTATATTTCGCTGCGTTTGGCGGATTAGAGTCATCACTTAAAATGCTTATCATGTTTAACAAAGTAAATAGAGGATAGAAAGCCAATTTCATATTAAATGGATATCAAAAGTTCCAACAAACACGATTTATCATATAATGCAAAATATTTTTTTACTTAGTAGTACTACAACACAATAATACCGTTATTTATATTACATTTTGCGTTAGTGTTATGCATTGTTATTGCCGTCAAACACACCACTCAATGAGACGTAGCAATTTTATTTAAACCATTTTGCCACAATAGGTCTACTTACTTCGTCACATGTACTATGTACCTAGAACATAATATCGATTTAAGCTTTGTTAAAGCGGAACTCGTGTCTCTGTAGATGAGATAGCCATCTTGTTCTCGTTTAACGATGTCAAGACTGTTCTTGAGCTCTTGACAAGAACTAAAAGTTGCAGTCGCTTTATTTATAGTCTATTAAAATAAAGTCCCTTATTGATCTGAGACTATAGAAAAAGAGTTGTGTACTAATTATGTACGTTGAATATGTATCGTTTTATTTCTCTAGTACTTGGCTGACTTAACAGAGCATAGTTACTCTCGCGAGTGTGTTTGACTGGTCATTTGGTTTATCCCTATGAAAGGGAATCCGGAGTTCATTCATGCATATGAAAATAGAATATCCATCTTAACAATATTTATGATATTAAGTAAGATATTCTAATAATCAAGGCAGTAAAGGCCCGATATGTGATGTAACATACTTACTAAATAATTGAGCCCTCGTACTCTTTGATGGATAAAGAGCCATACCATATGTTCAGTTCAAAAATTAGAATGGATAAAATTTCGTATTGTATCGTATATCGTGTATTGGTGATTATTTTTTTCTGTATAAATGGTCAAACCGTCCTTATTGCACTACGCGTCCGTGATATGTACCAGGCGCACATAACCGTCCAAGAGGTTTAATACTGACCCTCGCGAGTTTGTTGGGCATGGGCTGCAAGTGTGGCGTGTGGTGGCGGGTGCCGGCCAGCTCCGGGTTGAGGGCTAGGATGGCATCGATCTCCACTTCCTTGCCTTTGGTCTCCCCTCGCTCATACCATTCCACGGTGACGGATCGCGTCTCCAGGTTGACACCTGAGACAATCGCCGAGTGAATTCGCCCTGGAACAATTAAAACAACCCATAAGAACACATTGAATAAACGTCAATCGTTGACTACTAACGCAACACAGACCAGAGAAAAATCTATTGTTGCAGGTCAAGAACTTATTTTGGGTTGATGCGTCATCCTACTTATTCAGTTAGTAGTACGCATACCATAAATAATTATTCCTCTGTTGTTAGTAGGTATGCTCATGTTTTATCGTGAATTACCCTTACTACGTCAAAATAAGTAATTTTAAAGGAGTGGAAAAAAATTAGGCGATTTTATCAATTTATGTATAAGATGTATACCATAATTCACCAGGATCCCAGAACCAGTTGGAGCATGAAGGTCAGAAGATAAAGTCAATGTAAGGTAAAATAATTTGGTAGACTACGCGTTCATTTGTACAAGACCTGAATTTTTTTCTAAGAATAAATGAATAGTGCAGGGATGAGTAAGTTGTTAAAAGAAAATATATTATTCAGCATCTGTTCTGAGTAAAAATTACAATTTAGTCATCGTCGCCAACAACTTGCTAAAACTAATTTGGAACTAGTGGTTTCTCAGCCCAGATTTCCAAGTGTATGATTTAGTAAATAATGCTTTGACTAAATCCTACCACTATCTAAGTAAGGTATTTCTTATACATTTTTTAAAAGAACATGTTAATGACAGTGCTTTTGCACAACTCGCATATTGTTTCATAGCAACAAGAAAAATGGCATGTATTTAAACAACTGTTCAAAGTAAACAGACAATGCGAATCCTAGTAAATATAGTGCTCAGAACAGCGACAAGTGCCTAGAAGTTAGACAAGGTAAAATACTGAAACAAAACACTATAACATTGCTTCAGACATTTTCAGTAACTTTGTTGGCAGGAAAAGGGTGGATTCGGATGATAAGCAATCTGCCGACAGGAGAGAAGGGAGGGCCGACCAGACGCGTTAAACAAATTTAACGCTATTCAATGTGGCTAGACAAGGCTGCACCCGGAGTTGAATAAAGGCAGTTTTCACACCTATTGTTAAAGGAAAGACAAAACGAGTAGTATTAACAATATCCTTTTCTTAAACAAGTATACACATTTAATCAAGAAGTTCGGAATATTTCATTAATCAGAACCAATTTCATGGGCTCTCAATCGTTTAGATTGTGATAACAAATTAACTTAACGTTAGAGACGCCTTTTTGAATTAAAATATTCACTTTTGTGTGCCGTCAATAAAAATGTTAAACAAATACTCATTCTACACTACTACTATCATAGTATTACTACTGACTAAAGTCAGTAGCGTGATAATTGAAACGCGTAGCGGTGTCTGTTAAAGTGTACAATAAAACCTAATTATATCCCCTGGGACAAGGTCGGCGACCTTTCGCGGTGCGACCTGTGTTGTCCCTTGCACTGTCTGAAGCCGGGAAACGTAAACAGTAAACACGCGGGCACGAACTATAGTGTTATAGTGGCATGACATACGAGCATTATATTGGCTGTTTTTGTGCTCTTAGCCTGGACATTGGATGGGGAAATCGACCGGTTGCAGATTTACCCAAAAAACGTAACTAGTCTTTAAACAAAATGTTCGGCAACTGAGGAATAACGCAACTAATTCATTGGATGTTTTATAATGGCAAGGTAGTTAAAAGTGTTCAAATATTGCAATGTGATTGGGATAACAATAAAATATGATCACCATTGAAATTCTATTAAGTAATGCAGAAGAAAAATCATTTCAACATGAACTTGCGACTTTTGGCCTTGAAAAGAATGCGGATCTAAAGGTTCTAAAATAGTTTAAAGGTAAATGATCTGTAAGGTCAATAGAACCTTACAAATAAAGTAAGAATAGCCGATAGGTGTAAAGAACCGTTGTTAATAATTAATCTTAATCGGAGTAGTTCCGGCAAACGTTCCCAATTCACAATATCCTCCAAACAATAAAAGTCATTCACCTTAGACCGATATTATCCTTGTAAAACGCGATGAAGAAACATATTGCCACATTGTATAGTCGCTTAGCAAAATATGATGGAAGATCCTACAACCCTCGGGAGGTCTCGCCTATCCTCTTTTGGCACAGGACACCAAATCGTATAACAGGCGCCTTAGGCTTCTTTTATCTCACCCTTCTATTAGATTTATTCACTAGAAAAAAAATGTTAAGGAACTGAGGGTGATGTAAACACAACAATACAAATTAGTGAATTAGTTAAGTAAATTTAAAAAGTCCTATCTTATACATATATAAATTGTTATTATCATCTTAAATATATATATAACTGAATTGTAGTCCACATTGCATGCCGTGGCAAACTCTAATTAAGATTAGCACTTAGCTCTAAGTTTATGTTGTTTTTATTCACTTTTATTATTCTGTACCAGTGTTTTTCTTGTTGGTTGTCCTAATAAAATAAAAAAATAAAAAAACTGTTCCATCACGATCACTCAGAAAATGGAGAGGAACTATGACTGGTTAATATTGTCGTTTTATATGGGTGCATTAATTTATAATAGGTCGATACGAAAAATATGGTAGAGCTAATTACAAAATGATATCCAATTATCCATATTAAAAATATTTTTTAACGAGTTTTCTAGTAAAAAATCCATTTCATAGAATGAAAACATCCCAGGTACCCATAGCCACAAAATTACATATTTTTTTCCCCAACTGACATACGACGATGGCTTGGGTTAGCTTCGTCATCATCACCGGACTTTCGGGAGAGCGGATGGCTCTCACTCCAAAAAAAACGACATAGCAGGATAAAAGACTAGAACTGAGAACTACCTACATTTTCATACAGCCCTAAAAAAGGTTGCTCACCCACGCCACAAAATATAATACCAAAGGAAACCCCACACCGGTACAATGTGAAACCGTCTCGTATTGTCTCGTCAACAACGCGCACGGGATCAACGGCTTCCGATGATAGATCGTCCCAGCGCTGAGCGCCGTCATCGTCAATTTGCACTTTCACCGCCACGTTTCTTGTCAAGTTTGAAATGGATATTGTTCTATAGAAACCATGATAGTTTTGTAATTGGGACTGTTTACTCTTTAGTTTTCTAGTACAATCAGCTTCCATGAATTGTTGACACTATTCGAGCAGAATACAAGTACTTGTTGATAGAAAAGTTTGTGTGTTTTGCAATTAAATCAAATATGTATGTCCAATAAACCTCTTATTCCTCTGTGCTAACATGTAGTTTAAACATATGGCAGAATTCAATTGATCTAAAATTTTACCACGATTTTCATAGTCAAATTTTACGAGTACTATTGAAACCAAGCCAAAGTCATAAACATATTGCTGCATAAATGCATATTCCAATTTGAAAATCTATCTAAACACATTATAGATATCAACCCATAATTCAATTGAAGACCGCTAAAGTGCCATAAAATATTCCATTTCAAATCATAAACTTCAACAAACCATAAAACATAACGTTCCGATTCGCCAATGCTAGATGATACTGGGATCGAACTCAATACCGTTACTATGACTACGCTCCACGTCCGAATCAACGAAAGTGTAACGAATCTCCGAAACAAAAGGAACAAACCGCTACCGGTCACATGCTCCATACTACAGAGTACTGCGACACTCCCAAATGGAATGCGCTAGGGGAAAATAGAGATAAACCGTTCAATATGAAATTCTTGTCACACAACGTTTATACCAAAAAGTTCCAATCTTTGGTATGACTGTAGGTATACTGACCTTGCCTTAGTATTTGTTTGTCGTTCGATTCGATATTTTGAAAAGATAAATAGAAAGAGAGTAAAGAAAGTCGCCGTTACATTAAAAAAGGATCAATTGAGGTGTACTCTGCCAGATAACCCATAGATGAAGCAAGATAAGTTTTACATGCAGATTATTTGTAAAATCCATCCATCCATGTTCGCAAATACTGGCCCGTGAGTCGATAAAATAGGTCAGCAGTTTGTGTAATCACTTAAAGCGAATTCGTTGATCAAAAATCGTAAGTGTTTAAAACTGTACTACATTCAGTGACTGAATTTCAAAATATTGTATTGAAACCATGCTTACGTGAATCTTTTTGGTAAAAAAGTTTATGGCTGGTGCAAAATAAAAATAAATCTCTTCATTGTTATTCGAAACTATTAAATACGTACACTTTCGAAGTCAGACGTAGTACAAAAACATAATAGTGTTAACAATAGATTCTGTGATGTGAAAAAGTAATAAAAGTTACAAGCCAGCTATGTATAACTATTTAAATACAATACAGTGATAGGGAGAAAGTAGTCTGGATATTAAAAAAGGTAACCGATGTATATTAAACAGCCATATAATAAAAAGTTTTATGACTAAGATGAAAAGCCACTTTGATATCAACAGTTATCGTTGCTCTAACCATAACCATCGTTAATTATAATCGATGTTATCGTTAACGGTAAATGATAGGACTTGTCGCTTATTCTGCAACATATTAAGAAAGTGTCCACACCGGCATGACAAATCAAGATAATTATATTTACAAGGATATCCGCAGATTACTTTAACTAGCATTCGCCATACCTGATAACACGATGATTATGAAGAATCATCATTTTTAAAAATATTTCTTAAGATTTGAGTTAGCACGATGCACATACAGAGTAGTGCAAATACAAATTATCACTGGTGGGGCACGGGGGCCTACCCTAAAACTAGGGCGAGTATTATAAATGAATAACTAAATCATGATGCGTTTATGTTATACATAATCAAGATTCCATAACTTGATCTAGGATCTAGGACAATTTCACTAAGCGATCACTTTGAACTACTAGCATGACCAGCAGGTACTGTAAAAACCTAGAGATAAGTAAGTCCCATAACTCCCAACAGTGTAATAAGATATCGCTTTTCTTTTTCAGAACGCTGGCGCATAGCACGGAGAGATACAATAAAATATCGTGTGAGCACTGCAAGGAACCGTGGCCACCTGCCAAATAGTCTTTGTGACACCAATCTACCGAGACCTTTCTTCTTCCCGACGTGGTCGGTTCGAAGTACAGTGGCGCTCGCATGCCTAGCCGTTTCGTTCGGCCGACGGTGTGTCATTGACCCGTTAACGCATTGCTCTGCGCTAATTATAATCCAGTTGTGTTTCCTTAAACGTAACCTACGATACGATTTGTTAGACTGTGAAATTTACTTGTGTATATCCACGTTGCAAACGGATTGCATATTGCAATGGTTTCGTGTCGATCTTTCCTGTTTAACAGCTTCGCTCTATATCGTCTCTTCCCTGAACTTTATCAGTACCTTAAATCCTTGTACATTACAAGAGGGTAAGATATGAAGGTGAAGACTGCGGAGAACGTATATGCTTAATGACTGGACCAGGAAATGTGAAAATAGAGAATGCTCGCGTAAACAAATGATGACAAATAATGATATCACGTTGCATTTCCGTAAGCCACGATCCAAAGTAATCCCATAACCGAGTGTTTGCACAACAATCTTCATTACAACAACACTACGCGTCGTGTAGAGTCAACAAATAATTACACCGACAGGTAAAAGTGGAATGAAACTAGCTCACGCCATTTAAGTTTCTCACGGTCAAGTTTGCAACAAGAGAGAAGATTCCGAGTGGTGGGCAATTATACCTGTTAATGCAATACGCCTGATAGATAATACACAAGTCGACACACGCACCCTCGCGAGCATTAGCACAAAAACGGTTAATTGTATCATGATCCACACAAGTCTAAGCAAACCAATCAACACGAACCGTGTAAAAACTGCACAAGGTAAATAAATAGCAAAATATTACGTGATTACAAGGATTGCTGACTTTATATGACGTGTTCACAAACAGAAAAGGCCATTACAAAGTATTCTTTGCTCATAATAACCATTCTATGGTGCCATAGTGGTAGCAGATACTGGCTCGATAAATCATTGGCTAGCTCAATGAAGATGTTTTATTAATGAAGGCATCAGAATCCTACAGCCATCAATCAGGGCACCACAATTCATATTGAATGGTCCGCACACACTGGAATGAACTGGAATTGCCTTTCAAAGACGAGTCAATAACATCACTGGCCTTTAAGGCGGATGTCTAAAAGGAGGTGCTTCTGTGATATCGAACTGGACTCGGATAGATGGCTAATCTAAGTACCATAAAATCAAGTAAATTATGGCGTATATTATAAATCAAGTATATATCTTGATGTTTAAATGCATGTGTTCGCAAGTAAAACTTTGCAGTTCTCTACTTTTAAGAACTACAATAGGCAAAGCGGCCAACCTTCGAATACACGCGAGAACCACTCGATACAAACGATTTACAATACAATCCGACCGAGCATAACACTGCAAATGCAAACGGGCAGATGACACGTTTGTGCGAGAGGTCAAAGATCTCGCAGACATGCGCCGCCCAATGCCGCATAAGGTCAAACTCGTGAAATGGCGGCTAAGGTCAAACGCGGCTTTCCCCATAAAACGTAACTCGTCGCCAATTAGGGCCCAACGAGACGTATCTCGAACGCGGAACGAAACGCTTAAGGGTGCCCTAACTCACCATTCGTATGATAGAATCGCGAGTCCATTAAGTTGCCTTTCAGGGAAGACGGAGTTTGAAATGGCCGGATACCTGGCACAAAATGTAAGTGGGAACTTTCGGAAATACTTTCTAATTTTAAGCTTTTCAGTGCTATTTTCTTTCCAGTGCACATTCCTATTCTACAATCATTTATTGATCAGCGGAAGTAAGCATTACCTTGCTATCATTCCAGCCCCGTATCGAATGTTATCATTTTTGAACTGACATTTTTGTTATGATTTTGAATATTGTTAATATTGGCTAACGTCCCCAAAATTTTCATTCAGGAACTCAACAGTATTGTCTTCAATCATATAATATTGCCAAGTTCACTTCAAATGCCAAGATCTGTCCCATTAGGCTACCGACAACCGAAACGAAACGCGCAGACAGAAGCATATCAACCGCTGCGCGAGCGCAATTCAAAGTAAAAGTAGGTTCCTAGGCGCTCGGAGCAGTAATGAGCTACTTACGTGCATAGTAATTTCGCAAAGCGTTCGCGGCCGTGGCCCACATAAAAACAATTGTATGTTTAATAAATCATTATTTACGGTCGACACCGCACCACCGCAACTATAGTAGAATCCATAATTCGACGGAGTAGTTTGACAGATAGAGTGTTACCATGTGTTAGAAAAAATAAATAGTGATGAGGTTAATGGTAATATTTAATTATCGACAGAATTATCCGGTCTAAGAATAAAATCACCGCTCAATTTATTTTAATCAAATTAAAAAGAGAGTGAGAAATGTCTGCATAATTTTATTAATTTGAAATTTAAGAGGTATTGTATAAAAATTTTGGAATTTAAGCCCTGATTAACAGAAAAACAAAACTATATGCTACATGAACAGAGAAATACAATCGCATCAAACAATCCAAGATACGGAAGCCGAATGATTTACAACCGGATTCATTGCTCTCGAGTGTACATCTTCTTTTACACCACATCGTTCTCTAATAGTTTGATTTCTAATTCTATCACTCACTCTTTACTCTAAACTATTATAAGAGTACTAAACAGAATCGTCACTTTCGCTTTCGTCACCGTTATCAACACTGATGATAAATCTATCAGATACAGAATCTATTAAGTGATCTAGATCCATCATTTTATTTTCTGTTTCTATTACATGGTTTACGCATTCCGACCACTTTTCTGGAGTAATTGTGTTAAGGCCGTCCAGAAACATTTGTTTAGCTTCCACCATTTTAAATGTTTTATTGTGTCTTGCCACGTGCCCTTTCGCTTGAGCCCATACGAGCTCTATGGGATTGAGCTCGCAGTGGTAGGGAGGCAGTCGCAAACAGTAATGCCCTTTTCACGGGCCATCTCGTCTACTACGTATTTTTCTGAGACCTTTTGTAATGGTTCAGCCAGGTCGATCATGTCACTTTTAGTGGCTTTCTCTGGATATGCGATGTTTTTATTTTTCATCCATTCCACTATTTTTGGCTTAGTCCAGCTCATTTTGGGGAAGCTATCGATTTTTCTGCTGTGGTACGGTGCGTTATCCATTACGACGACAGCATTTTTATCGAGTTTTGGTAAAATACGCCTGAACCATTCCTCGAAACATTCACTGTTCATGTCCTGGTGATAATCCTCCTTTCCTGATTTGGATTCGAAAATTAGCAAGCCCTCATTTAGGAACCCTTTTTCATTTCCAATGTGTGAAATTATTAAGCGTCGTCCTTTACCAGTTGGAGCCTTTAGTCCTGTAGATAAGCCCTCCAGGAATGCTTGCCGTGGTGTTTTCATTTTCAAGTCTGTCCACACTTTCTTCACTGTATGGCCTAGGAATAGCAAGATTTGTTATATAAAATGCTTCAAAAACCCGACTCACCAAAAATTTCAAAATAATTTATTACGAACATTTATCCATTATCTGGATAGGAATTTGATAAGTTTTTGAAGGTGATGCTTATCAAAATTTTGAGGACAACGAATCACTCTGTGCTTGTCCGCATACAATATAAACGTCAACGCCTTCAACAACATATTAAAATCCTATCCAGATAATTATAAATGTTCGTATTAAATTATTTTAAAATTTTTAGTGAGTCGGGTTATTGAAGGCGGTTTTTTTTGTATAACATTATGATTGCCAGAAGCAAATGCTAATATAACTTCAGAAAATATGTAAAACGCGGTACATGTGCCTGTAAAATTTGAGGATTGCCCTCGATTTCCCTCATATTCCATTATCAGGTCAAAATATGCTGACAATGGGACCATCTGGAAACTATATCCTTTCAGACAACACACAGCTTGCCTAATCGGTCCAGGCGTCTTCGAGTAATCAGCTAACACACAAATAAAAAAAGATACCGACAAATTGAGAACCTCCTCCTTTTTCGAAGTCGGTTAAAAATCCAAATATATCTCTATAAATATCTACTATAGTGTATTGACCTTCATTGAGCCAGGTCTCATCCTGGTAATAAATCGTTGCACCCTTTCTTCTGAAATCTTTAATTTTCATTAAATAGTTCCTCCGCCACGAAATTATATCTTGCCTATCAATCAGCATGCTGCGTCGGAATCGTGTTATATACTTGAAATTCAAGTGGATTAGGATTTTTCTCATGGTCGTCAGAGAAAAATTTGGCAAATTTTCGTCATCGTTTACTACTTGTAGTATCTTAAACATAAAAAAAAGCTTAGCAAGAAAAAATATTGGAAAGCTATATAATTTCCTTTAAAATTATTAAATTTATTATTTTATAAATTTATTAATTTTTAAATTATTTAAATTTACGTACCTTTGCAACTGTCGGTGCTTCATTCCTTTTAAAAAAATCATGCACTTTGCGACGTATGACTGCGAAAGTAAACTCGTCAACTTTATCCAAGAATGTCAGTTTGGGACCAGGTTTGAGAGGTGCAGAAAATTTTTCTTTTTCTTTAATTTCTTTTAACACTTTATACACACTAGATTTTCCAATGCCAAGAATTTCTGCAGTTTTATTAACACACTCAGCTTTTTTCAATTGTGATTTCTCAGCTTCATACGTTATATTGCTTTCCATTTCGTTAACTTTTGTTTTGAATACGTATTTATAAGTATTTGAAATTAGTAATTTCTCAGATTCAATAAGTGCATGCCGTTTTCTTTTTTTCGGCGGCGATGGATAAGTAAAGGACGATCCAGGTGTTGCTTCAGAAGTGCTTGTACCGGGCGTTTGCCACTTTTCAGACGTACTAGCTCTTGTTTCCATTGTTAGCTCGTAATAACAAAACAATATATGCTATCTGAACAGAGAAACTCAATCGCATCGAACAATCCAAGGTACGGAAGCCGACTGCAAAAAGAATAAAATCACTACGTTTTAAGAGTCGGGACTCACGTACTAGCCAATAGAATCAGTTTGCATGGCATTTCAATACCAACATAAAACATTTAAATGTCAAATGGCAGTAGTGACAATATGACGGACCAAATAGTAGAATATTATTCTCTTTGGTATAATCAGTACGTTTTCAGTATAAAAAAAAATTTTTGGTACTACAAAAAAAAAGGATATAATGTAATATTAATATATTAATAATACAAGGTTAAAATAATGAGGACACAAAATAAAATACAATGCACACTTTTTATATACATGAACTTCCTTTTTTCGCAGTCTTTACGTTGAGCACGATTTCTACAAATTATACAAGTTAGAGACTGCTTCATTGGTACCATTTTATGCAATTAATGCAATAATACCGGAATCTGCTTATAAAATCACAATTTACTGTAAAAAAATTATATTGAAATCTAAGCAAACAAAATGTCATTCAACATTCAAAATAAAATGGCCGATCCGAACCAAAGAAAATATAATCATTCTCCGACCAAAAAGAATATAATCACTATGGATCTGACAATGAATGAAAGAGAAATTGTACTGAGTGAGTGAGAGTTAAAACACCAATCTATATTTTCTTGCTTGGTACATCAATTAAATTTATATCATATAAATATAATATGGCGCTTGTACATTAAAGTATTTTAATATTAAATAAAATTAATTATTACATTCCCGTTTTAAATATACAACTCGAAAAAAAATTATCGATTTATTGTTCAGATGGAATCGTGTCACAAATTATCGACGTCAACAACACTAGGCTGAACCTGGCAACATAATGCGATTTCAGTTGTCAAACCGCTCCGTCGAATTACGGATTCTACTATAGCGTTTCTTCGTCTTCCGATATTACTTTCGCTGAGATACTAACATCGAAATGCTTCGTCACATTCAGACGTATTGCTATTTTAACTAAAGCACTTCATATACGTTGAGTATGTCATCGTCATCATCAGCCTATAATGTAGTCCACTGCTGGACACGTCGGGTATGACTTTGAGTATAAAGCGTATATGCTAGTTTTTGGAATATTGTTTTTTAAATAAGTTTCAAAATTATTCCATACATATTTTGAAATAAAAAATGTAGGAAGTATAACCGAATGGAACAATTAAAATAACAAAGTAAGCATCCTGTTAAAAAACCAAAGCATATAGGTAATAAGTTTATACAAATTAAAATGACCTTCACGTTTTTCTATACTTCAGAACTTGATAATAATACAAAAATGAGAGCGAATTCACGAACATGAATACAAAAAACTCCATTAACCTTGCCAACACGCTGCTCTGAAGACAATTCTTCACTTTTAATCTACGATTTCAACCGAGATATGAAAACAGATCTTAATTAAAAGAAGTTACACCCAAGGTGAGTGAGCCAAATCGTGGTGAAGCCTTCATAACCCCGGTCTAGTAACAGTTATATAACTAAGAATCATTCAAGTTTAGAATGTCGTTAACCTTCCTACAATAAACATTACCCCAGTCATCAGTCGCGTCCGATGATTCAAACGATCAACTGTTGCTTTCTACTCGTCTTCAACTTCATTGTTATCAAGTTTCCATCTCGCTTCAGTTTAGAATGTTTCTTTTCTTAGTGCTTCGCTACACTTTCACGAGTTCATCTTATTTCATGGCCGCAATCTAGATTCTGATATTTTATTTTATAGGTATTATTTGAAATAAGTACATGCAAATGACACGTTTAATACACTAAGTAACTACCTACATGCTCTTTCTCTTTCTCAATTCCGAAAACTTTAACCAAAAGAAGAAAAACTAGTAATAAATGATAATACATACTACCATGATAGTAGGCCAATTTGTAGCTGAATAAATATATGTGGATATATTTTGGCTAGTCAAACAATATCTTAAAAGCTCACGTACTATCTTTTAGATCGCATTCCGAACTAAAATACTTAATTATTATATTATTTAGCACATGCCGGGGCCTGTGACCGATTGCTGACCACGTTTAGTCTTAATCTGTTGTGTTAATTCTTGTCACTGTTACACTGTTTTTGTTAGAGTTTTTTGTTTTGTATGTAATTCGTTGTGTTTTTGTGTATCTGATAATGTGGTCAATAAATGAATTCTATTCTATTTAATTCTAATTTGTCTCTTCAATACCAGGCTGTAAAGTACGACGTTTATAAGATTAGAATCGTGTTATGACGTCTAGTTATAATAATCCTGTAATGAATGGACAACAAACGAATGTCAGAGGCGTGAATCAGCGATCCGGTTGCAACCGGCTAGAAGTGTGCGCGCGCGCAGGCCTCCCCACGCGATACACAACACGTGTGGCTATCGCGAATTCGTTTGGAACATTACTTAAAATTATAGATACTTGTAACGAAAGGACTTTACTTATGCAATCCACACTAATGCAATTTTTTCCCTCGTCATCATCGCCGGACTTGCGGGGCAGCAGTGGATGGCTCTCAAAAGTAAAGGGTTTTTAGTATGTAACGATTGAACTTAAAAACTACTGGACCGATTTCAATGAAATTTGGTACAAAGGTAGTCTAGGACATAGAAAGGCCATAAGCTAATTTATATCCGACTTCGCTTTAGGGGATTATTACTATTTACCCCTAAAGCGAAAGCGCGTTTCCGATCAAAATAATAATATTTTGATATCGGTCAGAAAATTGAGATAAATCAACCATCCTACATGACTACATGCCTAGTGAAAATATACTGAACTTCAATTACATTAATGACAACGAACATCATAAATCTTATGATGTGTTAGGAAGGATTTTGATTCATCATAACTCTTGATGCATCATCAGATGCGTTGGTGCAACGATTCTCCGCGCGTAGGCGACTCCTCAGCTCATTTCACACGTGGCGGAAAGGATTAGTTTACTATGACACAACGAGTAAACATAACAACACTGAGAAATGCATATGTCGCAGTCATCTGGTTAAATCAGCGATTTGATTGGATCACTAGCGCGTTCATTGAATGACGACGTTCAATTGAATGACTAGGTCGAACGTTGAATGAACAATCCTCACTCAACGTCCAACAAGTTAGCGGATTGAAACATAGCCCGTTGAACATAGCGGATCTAAAATCAGTCAGGTGATTGTAATTTAGTTCATTTCCTTTCCACTGCGGCGTTAGTGCTCGTCAAACAAAGATGGCGTCAAACAGCTGGTACAGATCTAATCGAATAGCACTGTGTTGATAAGAAAATTCTGGCAAAACTGCCTGGTTATTAAGGTGTGTTATGTCATGTCCTCATTTTCTAATCTAAAGTTAGTTATCTTTTAAGTTGCGAACTTATGGTCACGCTAATTAAACATTACAAAGCCAGCTATATCTCATTCAACGACTACGCTAAATGACGTTCAGTCAAGATGTTGAACGTTATATTCAACATCTTCACGAGTTGTCCTTTAGTCATTCAATTAAACGTCGTCATTCAATGAACGCGCTAGTGATCCAATCAAATCGCTGATTTAACCAGATGACTGCGACACATACATCAAGTAATACGGTAAACATAACAATACTGACGGTACATTCTTCAAGAGATACAACGAAATCCTTTCGGAACGGGTATCTAGATTACTAGAACGTGCATTTCTTGGAAACGCTGAGAGAATACAGAGATAAGAAATTGACAGCGCACCTAATTCCACTGTGAAATTGAATTTATTGAGAACTCTGTTATAAAATACAATACATCACTGATAAACATACATCATATTTGGATAATAGTATCAACACCATTTCCCGAAACATATAGATTTTTTCATAACAAAGTTACAAGAGATCTTTTGTCTTTATTTAGAGATGGCAGGATAAAAACAGTTTTTAATACCAGTGAAAATATAATTTATTTATCATCATCATAAAATACCGATATTTTATATGAAAATCGTGTTGCCAAATATATATACAAAAACGAGGTCTCGCTATTTAATAATTTATTTAGCCGGCTAATTTATTAGCATATTTTTGCTATCATTAAGATCACCCAGTGTGGGTGCAATAAACTGCTATGCTTAATTGTATGTTACGTTTAGGGTTAAATTAAGAACCGATGATTTTCACCAACCTACATGTTATTTCGTTCCATTTATATTCAATTTATAGAATAAATTACTGCTTTTTAAAATAATTCTACAAAACAATTAGTCAGACCCAGAATGTGTCGATCAAAGATTGTTTTTCACTTAAATTTGATTAAGTAGATTAGTATTTTTATAAAATCAGGTACTAATTAAATAAGTAATTTCTATAATATCAGGATTAATAAACAAATAAATTATTGTCTGTAGAATTAGGTAAACAATGTTTAATTTCTATAAGATCTATAAGAAATTCAAATCGACGATCTTTGTTATAGAATCTAGAATATCTAGACTTCACTATAGCTGTAGGAAATAATCAAGCCTCACGACAAGTCAATATTTCATACTAAGCAGTATGAAATATTAAGTAGGTAGATAGATCTCGACATAAATAGAAATCGAATGCCATGTCTCTTTGAGTAGACGAGCCATATCGATTGCGTCGGCGTTTTCAATTATTTCATTGTTAGAAGTTCATTACCGGATTTGACATTAACATGATATTGAAACCTAAAAAAAGATACAATTTCTCTACTAAAAAAGTTCATTTATTTCGGACAAAGTATCCATATGTTTAGTATTACAGCAGAAATTTAAAAAACTATGAACATAAATGTAACTTTAAAACATTGATCAGGTACTTATCAGATTACTAAAAATAGAACAATGTAATTGAAACTGCATTTTGTTACAATACTTATCTCCGATTCGAAGACCCCACCTGATCTCAAATTTCATTGGTCAATTGCATTATGAACGCTTTCCTGGCAATCCATATTCTGTAATATGATAACCATCGCACACCGATGCCGTAAAGGAATGCTGGCCATATTTAACAGTTACGATTCTCTATCTTCCTGATGAACTCAAGATATTTCTGATTTCGTTAATATTACCCTGCAAAGTCTATTTTTTTTTCCTAACTAAGTTACGATGATGACTTCGTGTAGCCTCGTCATCATTGCACCGGACTTGCGGGGGAGCGGATGGCTCTCACCCCAAACAAAGTCTATTGCCGTTTCCCTCTAGATATTGTATGTACAAATGTATTACAATTCCTGACTTTAGACGCCAAATCGCCTATACCATACTACAATTTGCTTAGTGGGACTACACAACGCAAGCTACCTTTGTAAATTTAATTAGATACCAATACTTATCCTATGATTAGTTTTATGTCCAAACACATACTCAAACATCCTCATATGGCATGTCAACTTTTCAAAACAATCCATTCATCTAATTACAACATACGAAGCACAATAAAGAGGGTTATCTCAACAAGTTCAACACTCAAGTACTAAACAAAATGGTTCTTATGGTTGGGTGTATAAAGGCGAGTATGGTTGCAAATGCAAGTGTCCGGGGGCCACGATGACATCAGTAGACGGAACCACTTGGGCTCCCACGCAACGCCTACTCCCCGAGAGCCTTGCATAGGGTTGCCATCCGTCCGGGTTTCCCCGGATTTGTCCTAGTTTGATAGCCGTCCGGGGGCCGTCTGGACAAGGGTGTTAAGTGTCCAGGTTTTATTTTTTAGACAACGGATTTCGTTATTCAGGGGAAAAAAACCTTATTTCGACCGTTATGGCCGTGTTTGTCCGGCGACATCAATTTAGGAATGGCAACCCTAGCCTTGCAAGACCCTCTCGGAGACGGGGGGCAAGGCGCGAGTGGCGAGGCGAAAGCTAGCACTAGGACTCTTTTGGCACTAGGATCTTGTGTAACATACGCCTTAGGTTATGGCTACAGTTTTAGGGATCTATTCCTGAATAATACCAAAAAACGAATACCAGCTTTCCTATGCATACGAATAACGACAACACGAAAAAAAAAACGTTGGTATTGTTTTCTTTTTGGTATTAGAAAAGTAAGGAATAGATCGTTTCAAGGAATTAAGGTTCAACATCAGGTTTTTTCTTGTATAGGTAGGTAACAAAAGTTTTTTTATGAAAAATAAAAACACTAGAACTCTATTTGCTTTGCTTAAATTCTTTATTTAAAGTTAAACTTACTGGTGAGTAGTAAGTAATAAATATATTTTATTAATATCATCAATGCTTGTTTAACTAAATAAACTAATTATATTTTTTACGACCATTTTAAATCGTTGCGTGTTTATATCTTTTAGATATTTGATTTTATTAATTAGACAAAATAACTTTTCTTGACTTATGCAAGCTTATAACATTTAAATGTTTTACAACATTTAATAAAGCACAGGATTTCCTTCTTAAGATTAAATATGGATATTATCTGATTAATTAAAATTACAAGTTCCATCATTACAAAATACCTATTCGGTTACTGGTAGAACTTTTTGTGAAGATCATTAGACCATAAACATAAAACAAAAATACCTATAATGCTTAAAAGTAGGCATAACTAACTTTGTGGAACGACTTTAAGCAAAATTAAACACATCACCCGTCATATTGCGTAGGTTCAAACATAATATCGTAAGGATTATATTATAACCGGCGAAACAAGTTTTTTTCCAGCCAACAAGAATGAATTCGAACGCATTAGAATAAAAATTAAAGCACAATGAATCCCGTTTGGCGAATGGTCAGGCTAACAAGACTAAGAAAAGATGATTCAACGCTAAATAGAAAGACAAATTTGAACAATGCGATAATTGATCGCGCAAACAGCTCCGGCCAATTGATGACAACGATTTGTGTCGACGAACTGAACATTGAAGTTGACAAATATAGAGAAGAGAAGTTACCAATCGGACTGTACCGTTTAGGAAGAACCAATCAGTGGGGCTACCATGAGTTTAATACTTACGCACTCGATATCGCCTACGTAAATATGTCTATGAAAAACTTGTACAGCGCCGCTGGCGGTTACGCGAAGAACATAAATCGGCCGTATGAAAAAAACAACTCGATAGGTTTTTAACGTAAGTAAGTTTTCGATAGCCAACTCATGGTAGGCCCTCTGCATACACAAAACGGGAGTATGAAGCGATTACGGTACAATATGACGGACCACCGCCATTATACACACCTAATGAACTGAATGATTCCTATCATTCATTGCTATTTTGTGAACCGTGCAACTAGCCACATCAACTACCTACTACGATGATGACTCATCATCGAATGTGATCAATAAATAGGTTTAATCTCACCGAATAGCCACACCCATATGAAGTGAAGATGAGCAAAAACTTTAAAGAATCTGTACATTATATATCGAAAGTTGACTTCTAGTGCCATGACCGAGGCCTGACTGGTAACGTATGGTATCGTCTATCCTGATACAAGGTTAATTGTTTGTGGCGTGGGCGTTCAAGTAAAAACAGTAGTTTGAAAGGCATGTTTGGCTCTTAGCCAAAGGCAAATAAAAAACAAACAAAAATATTGTATATTAGGCTTTTAACTTCTTATGCAGGTCGATTTGAAATAACAAAGTAAACGCAAGTAAAATTTTGCCAAAACATAGAACTATGAGAATAGTAAGCCTGAAAAAATACTTGAAATTACAAACGACTATACCTATATTTAAAAATAAACTACGTTTCGCTATCATTCATCCGATCTCTGACCAATAATACACGAGAAAGTTCCCACCAGACGACACAAAAACTGTTCAATGTTCGTTTTTGTAAACAGTTTTCTCTTCGTAATAATAGGTACGAATAATGGCAATACATAGAATACTATTGGCGCTTATATATAGCTAAGAAAGAACATTTTAGTACGTCAGCATACAAAAACAGATATGTAGAAAATTGGATACGAAATCCAGATATTCGTTACAAAACTAGTCTTAGTACGTAAAAGGGTATATAACCTTTTGGCACGAAACTTAATAAACCGATTGAAAACCCCAAACCTACTACGACATTCATCAAACATTGGTTAAAATGTAAAAATATTACGGAAAGAGGTTAATTCCGATTGACAAAGGAAACCAGAGCAAACATTGTCCAAAGCTGGTCCACATTTAGTTAGTTTACCTTTCATAGATACGATATCAAACTGAAACATCTATTGCTTGACGACCTGAAATTACTATATCGATTACCAATTGTGGTAAGGGTGATTTTTTGAAATTTGGTTAACTTGGTGTTAGTGTCAATTTTCACATATTTAATATTAATTTATCCAATATTAAAAACTAGTAAACGATGTTAGAAAGTCCATTTAATACGCTCACTCATTTTGAGATACTGCATACAATTATTTATTCCCAAAATTTGCTCTTTCTTACTCCAAATATCAGGCCCTAGCCATGTAAGATCTCCCAAATTTGGTATTCATTTCAGTGTATTTATAATTCTGTAAGAATAATTTTATTAATCTCCATTTAAATTCATTTACTATTACATTACTAACTTTATCATTACAATTTAATTTCTTAAAACATTATGTTTTATCATATTATTTCGATTCAAAAAGTGTAGGCGATAAAAAATATCAGTCCCTAGTCATTTATGAAATTCAAAAATACGCGGTATCCAAGCATTAGGCTAATTCATAACTCACTCAATATAATAACATTGGTGTAAAGCTAGTTGCAAACTTTGCCCAATCCGCAGCAGCTATTTTGGTATTAGTGTGATCGCCGACTTTGTTGTGCAACGACGAGCTGTGCCAGTCAACCTCTCAGGCCCTAGGTAAGTCGTTTTAAAGATAGTAAATAACAAATTAATATCATTACTTACTGTAAATGCGGGTTTGGCCTGCCTGCTTATTTTGACGGCCTATTGGTTTTGTTGTTGATTTTAAATAATGGGATTCATTCAAATTTGTTTCGATTCGTCAGTCCCTAGACCATCAGGCCCTAGTTTTAATACGGACTAGGGACTGATGCCACATCTAGGGACTGATGGTTAAGGGTGTTATGCATGGTTTTAATATAATATCGCAATGTATTTGTTGTAGAATATGGCGCCCAGAAAGAAAACAACTATGACTAAAAAAGAAATTACAAAAAAAAGGTCTGAATCGGCATCAAAGCAAATAAAAATGACCCTGTACTGCTGGCAGATTACAAAGAAAAGGAACGACTCAAATACCCAAAGAAAAAAGAAAAAGGACAGCGCAAATATGTAAAAGATATGACTTCTCAAACGCTGTTCAGTTGCAACAGGAGCTCCAGGCAGTTCGCAGACGCACCGTGCGTGTCTCCACCGTTAGAAGAAGACTGAAGGAGAAGAACATAGCAGCCCGCAGAGCTGCTACAGGTCCAAAATTTACTGCAGCGCACCGGCGAGCCCGCTTGCAGTTTGCTCGCGACCATGTCTATTGGACCATTGAGCAGTGGGGAGCTGTTCTCTTCTCAGGCGAGACACGCGTATGTCATTTCTGCAACGACGGATGAAGAAGAGTATACCGGAGGCAGGGTGAACGTTTCGCCCAAGCCTGCATCCAGGAGACGGTGGAATATGGAGGCGGATACTGCATGTACTGGGGCGGTATGTCGACTGCCGGCAAAACCGACCTTGGCTGCGTCTCCCGGGGGTGCTCGCGGACAAGGGTCGCTGACTGTTCGCCGCCATATCACAGAGATCCTAGATGTGCATGTGGTCCCTTTTGCCGAATCTTTTGGCGAGGGGTTCACATTAATGCACGACAACGCTCGCACTCACACTGCAGCCATCGTGAGCAACTTCATGAGGTCCCAAATTTCTGTGATGCAATGGCCAGCGAGAAGTAATGATCTGAATCCGATAGAGCATCTCTGGGACCATCGTAAACATAAGGTCCGATCTCGGGATCCGGCTCCTTCGACTCTACGGGAACTCCAAACCGCGGTGATTGAAGAATGAGGTCTTATCCCTCAAGAAAAGCTCCTGAAGTTGGTGAGGTCTATGAGGGACCGGACAGATGAACTTGCGAGAAGAGGCTCAGAAGCAAATCATATTGGACCAGAGCCATTTGTTGGGCTAGCTTTAAGCACCATCAACACGGCATTTAAGGAACATGTTGATAATGAGCGTTGGAAGCATTGGAAGAATAAACCAAGAGCTTTATCAGCGACAAAAACGTGGTACAAAACCATGATGGGTGGAAGCAGACTTCAAAGTCGTCTACTCATGGGAGCGCTAACAGGGCACTACGTCACTAACTCATTACTGATGAAAATGAGACTGTCCTCAAACAGCGATTGTAGAGCTTGCAAGGAAGCAATGGAAGACATGAAACATATCTTATGTGAATGTCACTCACTGGCCAGGCACAGGCTCAGACTTCTGGGAACGGCTTATCCGAAACCAGAAGAATACAGGCACCTCAGACCCAAGGACGTTATTGCATTAATGCATTTGATCTTCAGGGAGTAGGTGTATAGAGGTAGGGGAAACACAAAGGATCCCTGAGGGTCGAAGTGAACCGGTTATACGGTCCCCGCGATAAGATAAGATGAGGGACCGTATGGAACCGTATGGTATACCATATCAGGGTAAGGGGGGGTAAAACTAGATTTTAAGTAAATTTTAAGACATTTCTTTTTGTAAATTATCGATTGTTAATTATGACGTAATTAAGAATTATTATTATATTTCCAATTTTATTGTCTTTTGTATAATTTTAATTAAAAATAATGATGAAACTTAATCGTTTTTTGATAATCCTTTTTGATACCTTTCCAATGATACCTAGACAATGTTCCTCAACATAAGGTTTAGGAATTTTTGAATAGGCTTTTAAAAGGTGCGATTTTTTTTAATCCAAATGTAGTTCATAGATTTTTTTAACTCAAGAGATATTTTTTGTTACAGTTGATTTGCAATTAAAGTGTGATTTGATATAATAATCGTTTTTACATCAGTCCCTATCACATATAATCAGTCCCTAGAATCCTGATTTTACAAAATCATCAATTTCTCTTAAAATATCAGGTAAAGTGACTGGCCCTTTTAGATGCAGTAATGTAGATGTTATACACACAGCATAGAGTATAAACTTTACCAATATTTAACTAAAAACACAACTTTCAAAATTAGGTCAGAAGTTAACCAAATTTCAAATATCCACCCGTAAAAGCGAGGTCTACTTTCGCCTAGGCATTTGAAAAAGCCATTTCATAACGTTAAAAGGTTTTATTAAAGTGAGTTTCACCTGAAAAGTAACAATGGAATGTTCAATAATCAATTTCATAACTATGACAAAAATCATTTACATAAACCGATTCTCCCAATCTGACTGTCAATGACTGAAGTTTAATTTACATAATCGCTACTACAATAGGGTAGTTTCCTATTTTTTTATTTTTCGAGAAATGGATGGACCACACAATTGCAAAGGTGATGTTAAATGAATGGTTTGATATTTAGAAAACTCTCGGAGATATTGCAGTTTCAACAGCACATCATTTGGGCGAGCTCAAAACGCTTCATACAAATGTCGCACAGAGCTATGACGTCACCGCTCTGTATACTGTACGCATATCGTAAGAACTTTGTTCAGCAGCTATATCAAATGTTGCGTTTACGAATATGTTTTCATAGTGAAAGTTACTACTATTTCTGTAATTTATAATATGGCATAGTATTTTAATTGAATTTTCGCACTTTAGAAATGGACTTTCCCACCTAACTTCAAATGCCTATTATTGTCTCATTTCATAAGAAATTTTATTTTCGATTTCACTAATGTTATTGATTTACCTATATGTTACTGTTAATTGTGAAATTGTATGTAAAATCAGACTTAGGAAACTACCCTATTACGTAAATCTCGTTTATCATTAGAATACGCAACCATAAATCAATAACTTAGCATGATAATGGTCTTAAAAAAATCAATAGTTTAGTCATAGTGGTATTTGCTAGCTATTTCATGTACCTACAATAAAAGCGTACAAGTATACTCCTTCATAGAATTTCACTACTTATAATTTTGATGGCAAATCCGACCATCTAATTTCGGCCTTCGCGTGATTCCCACAAGTAACGAATTCCATTATCCGCAAGACCTTGCGCAACTGAACTCGGACAAGACTTGTGACAAATTGTTCCATAAGAACGTGTAATGGGCGCTCCAGCCGACATCCTTACATTAATATAATCACCGCAACTAATAACAGACTCCTACAGCCTCGGACCCTCAATGACATCACGTGAAATCGAAAGTAGGTTCACAACTATTTTTGGCACACCTGATATTGCAATAACAAAAACATGGAGCGAGCAAAATTAGGAGATTTTTATGTGCAATATTGCCGTTTTTAACTGTATTATGAGATATTTGACTACCTACCTGCCTAGGTCATATGTTTTAGGCAACCTTCAACTTTCTTGAATGGGATATTCAATAGGTGCGAAGAAATGTCGAAACGTTACGCATAGAAATTGGAGTTTTAAGGGATCAGACATCTTAGATATATCTAGATATATCTAGGATGTCTGATACAAACATTTATGTTTGTTGTATTACTTAACTGAGATTCCTATATCTAATACTAGTACCCGTTCTAAAAAAACCGCATAAAAATTCGTTGCGCAGTTTTATAGATTAAAGAATACATAGACAACACAAACGTATTAGATAGAGGTAGAGTACATTTTTTCTTATATTGACAGGTTGATTCTATAGTGTCAAATTTAGAAAGGAAATGTTTGAAAATTCTTTAGTGACCTCAACAGTTTTTGACGCCTACGTACCTACGAGCCGTACCAGTAATTACAGATCAGACCGAAGTTTAAAAAGGCAAGACGAATGTGCAAATGAGCGTGTATAAATTAATTAGAGATTTTTTCATTCGGAACGACGAAGCGAACTACATCTACTGAATACTACACTGATTGAACTTAACACAGACAAAATATAGAATCTAACTAAACACTACTCGTGGGAACGCAATGGTCTTGTTAAAACAATGCACAAGGCAGAATGGCGGCGACGTGGTCCACAACCCGTCACGTCACGTTTCCCACAGAGGTAAAAAGTGGATCGCTGCAAGTGATCTCTGCCTACCCCTCTGGGAAAAAGGCGTGATTTTATGTATGTGGGTCGATCAACTTTTATTTGTCATGTCAGTATTATGTTGTGTCCCTGACCAATAATCGCAGTTCTAAATAAAATTCATTGGTTTATGACATATGTAGCATTTCGTATGTTATTGAGCAAATAAACCAGTAAATAATTTTTAAAAAAATCACTATTATGCTTGATTTTTTATGGTTGTCCGGCTGAAAAACCATCTGATATAGTGATTTATTGTGTGTCCCCCAGTAGGTTAGTAAAATGAAACATAACTTTATACAAAAAAAATATATGGGGCGATTTATTGCGCTTGTACATAATTATTTATTGCAGTGTCTATAATGTCTCTAGCATATAGATTTTTGTCTAATTACAAATTTTATCAATTTTTAGGCATGTTCATTTTTGTCCCTCATATATTTGAATATCCTTATGTTCACCGGACAACGGCAAAAAAGTCCCGAAAACAAAACACAGGTGGTGTGATCAGTGCCTTGACAACAAGTCGATTTATTCATTGACAGCACTCACCCAACCGCCATTTCGAATTCATCTTTTCCGCGTCGCCAGTCGGCCGAGTGTGTCTTGAAGAAGTGGGTGGCTTTATTGTGTGTCTACCGGACAACCGGCATAAAAACTTAAGTATTTGATATATCTCAGTAAATTAAAGTGGAAAATATTCTATTTAGTCTATATTTTTACTACGCGTAGGACCTAAATCAAAATATCATTATTTATTACCAGGGTGCTCAAATACAGATGAATGTCACTCGGACAACCGGTCACTTGGGCAACCAAAACCGTTGTCCATGGGACATTTTGGTTGTCCTTAGGACAAATTTAATAGAATTGGCATAAAAAAATACTTTATCTTCCATTTATTAGTCACGTCATTGAAGACACATTCACATTGTAGTTTTGTTTTACATAAAAAAACAAATACAGGCGATTTCTATCCTAGTATTTCCTTCGAACTCCCGAGTATGTCCTATGGACAACCGTATATGTCCACTGGACAAACACTTTGTCCCTGACTCTGAGAGATACATTATTGTCATAAATACTTTAAAAAAAAACAGAGAGCTTTACAAAATTTTCAAATATGAATGAAAAAATAAACAGTGAATTCATAGACTGTTAAATATTACTCTATAAATTATTATTTTATTAGTTAAATGAAAAGTTTGTTACATTTGAAGGTCATCGTTGCCCAGGGGACAATATTATTGGGAATACCTTATTAATTAAAAGCCATGTCATTTATTTGTGGATAATAAATTAAAATATGTCCTATATTTAATGAGAATAAAGTGACGATTTGCAATTTGACTGAATTTTTAACGTTCAGAAGCCTATTTAGTTCAGTTGTCCAAGAGACTACTTTAGCTAGAGTCATGTGGCTTTCGGAGTCAAATTTACTATTTTATTTTAATAAATTGCACTGCTCTATGTGAATTCTTAAAATATAAATAATAATCTAGTGCAAATGTGTAAAACAAACTTAATTGAAGAATAAAATTTAAAAATGAAAAATTTTTACTGATGTACACTTAAAAGTTGATCGACCCATGTATGTATGCTAACTAAACAATTAACTATGACAGAAATCAAGTAAGATCGAAGCGTCTTTCTAAAAATTTACAAAGCAATCAACGCATTGACCGTATGTTGGTGGTTGGTGGTGTCCATTTTGCCAATACCAGACACGACGATGACAACGGGCTCAACAGTGTTTATAAATTCATCAATCATGGTCTAAAAATATCTCCTAACCAAGGAGACATGCACAAATTAGCGACGATCTCTAAAAGCCAGCACTTCTAATCCGCAAACAAGCCCGGTTAATAGGTGTGACGACTGGGTCAAAATTTTATTATTCTTTTTAGTCCGTAAGTTAGTTTATATACAAAAATATGGGACACGGTCAATCTTTTGGGGAAAAACCAAACCATTAATTGAAAAATGACAAAATTATAGCTTATTAAACTTCTGGAGTGGGGGCTTGTGACGTCACGCATAGGCAAAATTTGTACCATAACGTGACGTCATCCGAAACTTTCTTAGCACTATATCCTCATAATTTTTTGTTAAGACAAAAAATAAGACTACATAATAAGAATATTTTTAAACAATCTAAATAACGGACTACTTTGATGTCTTTAATCGTCTAGCCTAATCAAGTCCAGTGTTTCGGCTCACAGGCCCGGCGCCTTCACAGCGGACTCGCCAGCCGCCCGCGGCCTCAGGTCTTCGCCCACGACCGCGGCCGAGGTGAGCCTGTGCCGACTAGTTTGCGTACCGCCGCTTTATTTGTTATTCAATCAACTGCACACTCGGACTCGGAACAATTACTCGCCGCAATTGCAAATTGTTTTGTCACAAATCATTTCGTGACTCGACTTTTGAGAGCGGACTTTTTTTTGCCTAACTGTCTTACGATGATGGTTTCGAGTAGCCTCGTCATCATCACCGAACTTGCGGGGAAGCGGATGGCTCTCACCCCTAAAGGAGAGCGGACATAAAACGAAAACTGAATACCTACCTATCTTACTAGACCTAAAGTCAAGTTGATTACATCACTTTAAAACGACAGACCTAAAGCATTAAAAAGGAGAGTTACGCAAGCCGGCTACCAACTGCAAAAGTTCAGATAAGGTTAACCCGAGTCTATAAAAAAGAGCGATCGGCTCAATTGATAAGTGTCGTTCTTTTTATACGGAGTCGAGAGCGACCAATGAACTGAGAGTAACGCAAAAGCCAATAATGTTTAATTGATGATTCATCCAGTCTATTCGAAAGCGCTTATCAGAATCAGAATGATAACCTTTCCGTTGTTCCAGCCCGCCTAAACCGTCGGAACGAAAATAACCCAAAAAAACAAGCCCGCAGAAAGTGTAGCTAACAAGTGGGTTAATATGTATTGCAGACTGGTGGCGAATAGAATTTTCTAACGAGCGACCGGTAGAGGACCTGTGTACTGTTAGGCGGTCGCGGCGAGCGGAGTCGGCCGCGTCACAGCGAGGGAACCCGCTCTCCGATGACTCACGCCGGCCGGGCGACCACGCTTGCACCTAGTGTATTATCG
The DNA here is from genome assembly GCA_039566165.1 of Maruca vitrata. Lineage (NCBI taxonomy): Eukaryota > Metazoa > Arthropoda > Insecta > Lepidoptera > Crambidae > Maruca > Maruca vitrata. The sequence goes on from CM076913.1 coordinate 2,550,892, forward strand.
CCGACGTGCTATAACTGGGACGAAGTAACTCCGACGAGTGCCTTCGTGGTCTACGACGGCTGAAACATGGCCGTTATGACCATGCTCAAAAATAAATCTCGCCGTCTCCTATGTCTGTTTCATGACTCAGGGGTCTAAAAAGGAACTACCCGAATATTAGCTTTAAATGATTTGCAGATTATCATTGAATATTGAAAACCATTAAATTATTTATTGATTAACTAAACATAGCTCGCAAATACAAGATGATATCATAACTCAATCATATGTAACAACAATGAGGTCATACCTACCCACGGTTTTTACTTTTATTTTCATTACAAACCTATTGATTTTGAGACCTTGCAGCAAACTGTATCAAATTCACAAAGAGACAAACATTGGGCAGTCATGAAAGACCAAAAAGGCAATATTGGCGTAATGTCATGTCAGAGGGGCCCGATGGCAGATCGATGACGCAACCTTGGGCACCGTGGGCGACCAGGAAGCGGCTCACTAGCGAACACGAAACAGATATCGTAATTCGTATCCAAGGCACTCTATGAAAATAATACAAAGAACTTTTAAGCTATTGCATAGCTTTTATCGCGGGCTTTAAGCGCGGCGACCGAACCAAGAAATTCCGTAACGAAAAAAACCTCACAATCGTCTAACGTCGTTTCAGTTCGGTAGACTTCGGCAAGGTGTTTGTGTGCGTGCGGTTAGAAGTATTGTACGACTCTACGAAACTCGCACGAATCGAGACGAGCTGCTCCGAAATCGGACGATGCTATGCAATAGCTATACCGCGGCAGTCCCCGAGTGCCACACGTCTTTTTTTTCTAACTGACTACGATGATAGCTAGGAGTAGCCTTGCCATCATCGCCGGACTTAGGCGGTAGCGGAAGGCTCTCACCTTTAGCAATGGATAAGGTAAAATTTACTAAGGAAGAGAGATACATTCACCATTGAGAAATGAACATCAAAAAAGAGCTCATGTACCGCAACGTAGCAAAAATTTTGAAGCATTCGTTATCGATGGAATTCCAAACATTGCACCGCAAAAAGAGGTCTTACTTCTAGCCTATACCCGCAAGCGATAGAGACGCGTCATCTCATGACCGTTGACGTCGAACAAAAGTAAGCCAATATGAACAACTCGCAACTTGATAAGACAAGATAACATTCTACTTCAACATTCAGCGTTTAAAGATCGAATCGCTAACCTCGGGCGCCTTAATCTGGATTTTAATCCATTAGCGCTGCACCTGAAGGTCGAAACGACATCAAAGCCCTTCGTCATGTTCCCTTGAACCAGCGCTAGGGCTCGTAACCTTCGCACTTTATTGGCGTGCGTGGCTGACACGACTCTATTGACAGCTTCCTGTCGCAACGGACCACTCCACACAAATCATTCCGTCCACACATTTGCCACACAACTTGAACACGGATATTTTTGTTATGTGTGCAACACACATAACAAAAATATCCGTGTTCAAGTTCACAGTAGGCAAACCTGCCTAACGAATCTTTAAAGTATTTTACCGACATACAATCCGCTTCGAGCTAGGTGCAATTTTGTTTTCGACGTCAGAGGTCACCCGCATTGATAATGCTCACATTATTTCATTGGAAAATCAACCAACCGTTTTCTATTTTTAAAGTGCCGATCGATTTCGACTGCGGCTGGGTCTGGCCTCAAAATAATCTGATAAGTAATAAAATGTGAACATCCAACACAACTATAACGAAACCCACATCGGAAATCGAATATACGAGTGTGGAGTATTGCTTCGTGGTATAGTAGAAAGCTTCTTGATATGATAGGGGTAAATCAGTAGACAGGACCAGCAAAATACTTTCATTACTGCAAAAGCAGTAAGAAACAACATACTCTGCTGTTTAGCAGCGACAAAATACTAAGTGTTAAAATTTCATCGCGAGTGAAAAGAGCAAATTTGCTTAATTGTACAATCACTACATAATGGGAAACGGGATGTGGCCTATGGCTATCCATATTTTTAGCTACACGAGGGCAATTTCGGGCCGTGCGTATGTAGCCTTACGTAGACTAACTAAATAAGCCCAAACTAATTAATTTCCTCGTACAATACGGTAGTTTCCTAAGTCTGATTTTACATAAAATTTCACAATTAACAGTAAGTTATAGGTAAATGAATACCATTAGTCAAATCGAATTTAAAATTTCTGACGAAATGAGACAATAATAGACATTTGAAGTTGGGTGGGAAAGTCTATAACAAAAGTGCGAAAATTTTCCAAAATAACTATGCCATCTTATAAACTACAAAATTAGTAGTTACTTTCCCTATGAACACATATTCGTAAACGCAACATTTGATATAGCTGCGGAACAAAGTTCTTACGATATGCACACAGTATCGTAGGGGTGACGTCATAGCTCGCTGTGACATTTGTATGAAGCGTTTTGAGCTCGCCCAAATAATGTGCTATTGAAATTGTAATATCTCCGGGAGTTTTCCAAATATCAAACCATTCTTTTAACAGTACATTTGCAATTGTGTGGTTCATCCATCTGTATCAAAATAAAAAAATAGGAAACTACCCTATTTATAACCGAGCCAACACTGGCGCGTGCGCATCGCCGTATATGGGCGCGCTGCGCAAGGCCGGGCGCCTCGGCGGCGACCTGCCGTATTGTTTCACCAAACTTGTCCTGATCAGCTTAAACTTAAAGGTTCATTTGTAAAATGAAAAATATTTTATTCAGTATCTTTACAATAAATTATATAACTAGTGGCAGGGATCTCCTTTTAAGTGCATATATACCTGTGTTAGGAGAGTCATTTGTAACATCCAACCACTGTAGAGTGGCCGGGTGTCTATCCCTGTTGTCTCTTTTAATAGTCCATATAAATAGAAAATACTGTGAAAATATTAAAAAGATACAGCTGAGCCAAGATATCTTGTTTAAAAAAATTATATTTACCATAACTATTTTTTAAAGGATTTAAGTAACTTATTGTACTATCCAGGCGTTATATCATGTGTATTTTTCTGTCACTTTACCCATTAGCAAGGGTGGCCTGGCATGAATGTGAATTTTTCCAATTTTTAAGTTTCATTAGAGCTAGCCTCTATGTAGCACTAAAGACAATAAAATTATAGTTCAAATCAAAATAGGATGGATTGAAAATCATAAAATGGATAACAGCTGAGCTCCACTAGTTCACAATAGAGGATTCAAATCTCAGTCTATGGATGGACATGCCTTCCGTGTGTGTTTTTCCAATTTAAAAAGACATCTACATTTATGCTTTAACCTTGTAAGGCCCAATATCCTCACATGAGACAGACACAATAGATTTTCTATTGTGTCTGGTTTTCTGGGACTTACGACTTTAAGTTACACTAAAAACTATAAGTCATAAAAACATTTAAAGTGGTTTAAAAATGATATGAAAATATGTTTCCTATCATGACTATTATGAGAAATGAATTTATTTATTTATTTATTTAAATATTGTATGCACACAAACATCATAACTTGAGTTCGCTCGCAACCACAATTGGTGTCACCCAGTCGAAACATCGGGCAGTAAGTAGCTATGTATTTGCTACTCCTATTAATGCATGTAGACCCATAAAGACTAATATTTATCATAACTTGGTATTTTAATTGGTGGTGAAATAGTGATGTATCAGATCTTGATGTAACTATGTCCAATTTTTTTTTTGGTAATAAATTATTTGTATTTGTAGATGTAACACCAATGACAATTAAGTAAATTAATAAAGTTTATGTTTCATATGACATATACAAACTTTGGTAGTCTTTCAGATGTTCAATGTGTCTAAAGATTATTATTTATGAAGATCCAGAGGTAGTATTTAGTAAAAGTAGTCTGTAGAATAAATTATTCATCATCCATTTCATTATTCATTTATCAGATCATTATTTTAGAGTAAATTGGTAAATCTCAAAGCCTAAAAATCTTATTCAATACATACTTTGAATGAAATACAATGATTATGTATTTCTTTTAAAGGTTCAGGATCAAAATAACTTCCTAATTAATTATTTCTGTATGTAAGGGTTCACATACCTGAACATAACACCATCACAAACACAATTACTTATATACAGAGGTGTCTTCAAAAATTTAAAAGCTACATTCTATTTCCTAAGTAGGCTGTAATAGGTATTTTAAAAGTAAAAAATTAACTTAACAATTAACAGTTGAGTATTTTAAAATTCACTGACAACAAAAATGTAAAATAATACTCTTAAAACTAGTTTATTAAGGAGTTGTATGTGCTCTTGAAATAGAAATGTAATTCAAATATAATTGTATTCAATGTATACTGCAGGAGGTTTTCCTAAAGAATTAGCATCAAATGCCAATGCAATCTTTACCCATACCTATAACAGATCATACTAACATAAAAGATAAGAACCAGTGATTCCATAAATTATTATTATATATTTCATGGGGTTTAGAGTAAATAGGAAGCACAGAAATACTTAATACCCATCACAAGGTACATAATTTTGAAGATATTGCTTGTAAAGTGCAACAGAAAATCACAAAAATTAACAAGTTAAGTTTCACAAAGCCGCCGATTTCGGGCTGATTGCAGAACGAAGGGCGCGCGAATAGGCACAGAACAGTCGTTACTTTATTGGTAAAAGTGACGCTGATTCACACTCCATCCTAATGATGTGAATCACTGCTGAAGGAATCCGTTGTTATCATCACAACCAACTGTCATATGAAGTACCGGAAAAATTATTTTTGTTAACACAATAGCGCCTACTAGAACGCCAACCAGATAGATATCTCCAGTGGGATTCGTACTCACCATCTGTTCTTTTTATGTTGATGTTGATTCCAGACTGGATCTTTACGCTACCGTCATCCATTTTTGCACTGATTTATGCACCACATACACTATAGAACATTATTTCGCAATGAACGTTTATTCAATACTAGTCTTAACACATTCGGAAATTACACATGAGAACCGGTGAAAATTACAAAATAAATTTCTACACCCAGATTGACAGTTATATCGAGCTAGCTACACACTTCAGACTGGAACGTTTGAAATTTGTTTCACTACAACAGTCAAATCAATCACCACTTTCTAATTCTTGACTAATGTAATTGATTTGAATATTGTAAAATGAAGTAAAACTAAAAACTTAATAAACCACAAATGTTTTAAATTATTTCGGTTAAAAACCTGAAATTCCAAAATTATCAGGAACACTGCGTCGAAAATTTATGGAATGAAGGTGTTGCCATGTTAGCTATTTTTTTATTTCTAATAGTCTATGAATCTTGTTTGACATAAAATTATTTCGATTTTTATTTTTGCAAAATATTTTATTTTCATTTACTATTTTCCCAAACGCACCAGACATGGTATCAAAAAATTTATTTATGAAATTGTTATTTAACAAACTCAAAGTACCTTTTATTATCATTTTCATTATCGGACTTCTACATCACTATAACCATAGACACGAAAGTATAAAGAACGAATGAGTGAATATACAAAAGTTTTTCAGGTTATTCATTCAGTCATTCACTCATTACTTTTGTCATTTTACAATCTTTATCTTTTCGCTCTAGTTTTTAAGTTTGACGATAATTACAGAACTCATCTTTATTCTAATAACATTAATATGATTAGCGAATACAAAATTTCACATAAAGCTAAGAAACGTATCAAGGAAGTCAAAAGAAAAGCCCGGCCAGGTAAGTTGAGTTACCGCTATCATTTCTTTAGTTCAGATAATTGTGTTTATTATCTATTTACGTGATCAAATGGACAATGTGAAATTAAATTAATTAATCTTAAATACATTTGTAGTTCTTTGCAGCCTGAATAAACTGTGTTTACATATTATCTTGCTGTGGAATAGTCTTTTCTAGAAGCCTCTATATGTCCATTGAGCGTGGCATACTTTTAGATATCGGCTTAGTAATTCAAGCAAATTTAAGTTTTGTCGCAATAAATCGTTTATAATTACCCATAGTCACCATAGGCAACACATGCTTGAGTTTTCAAATGTATCTTTTAATTAATACCTAACCTAAAATGTTCATTAATCTTGATTTAATATTACTCATTCACAAATATTAATTACTATACACAAACAATTAACTAAGAAATGTGATGTGTTCCGGTGATTTGACGTTAGATCTTTAATAATAACACCCCTAATTGATAAAGATCTCAATGATCCTTAGGAAATCTGTCCAATTACCTACAAAAAACACAAATAGTTATTTATGAAGGGCCAATAAAAAGTTGAACATTTGCAGTATGACTCTTAGATGGTAACATTTGTGGAAGCTGAGCTTTGCCAGGAGCTTGCCAGACTGGTGATAGTTAAATAGCTCATGCTAATTTACAAATATGAATATTCTATTATAAGTAACTTACGAGTACATACATACTGGTTACATTATGAGCATTTTTAAATTGATTTTTTAATTCTGATTCCCTTTTTATTGTAACATTTTCAGAATTAACCAATAAGCACCAATGGACAGCGCTAAAGTATGCTGAGAATTTTGAAGAGTTCCTCAAGTGTAATGACAATGTAGAAAGAATAGACAACAACAAAATTTCGCAAGACGAATTCATAGAGAAATATGAGAGTTTATTCAAACCAGTAGTGATAACAAATGTGCAGACCAATTGGAAAGCAAACCACAAGTGGACCTTAGATAGATTAGCCAAGAAATACCGCAACCAAAAGTTTAAGTGTGGAGAAGACAATGAGGGTTATAGCGTTAAGATGAAAATGAAATATTATGTCACATACATGAAGGCGACCAATGATGATAGTCCGCTTTATATTTTTGATAGTAGTTTTGGCGAGCATATGCGGAGAAAAAAACTTCTGGAAGACTATGAAGTACCTAAGTACTTCAGAGACGATTTATTCAAGTATTGTGGTAATGAGAGAAGGCCCCCTTACCGTTGGTTTGTGATGGGGCCGCAGCGCTCAGGGACCGGGATACACATTGATCCTCTAGGCACTGGTGCCTGGAATGCCTTAGTGTTTGGTCACAAACGATGGTGCTTATTCCCGACTCAAACGCCCAAAGAACTAATTAAGGTTACAGGAGCAATAGGGGGGAAACAACGTGATGAAGCCATCACTTGGTTTAAGTTGATCTATCCCAAAACTCAACTGGACTCATGGCCACAGGAATATAAACCAGTAGGTTTCTTTGACAAAGTACATTGATTGTTTCATTAAAATTGAATAAATATTCAATTGGATTTTTGATTTTCAGGTGGAGATACTTCAAAAGCCTGGTGAGACTGTCTTTGTGCCTGGAGGTTGGTGGCATGTGGTGCTCAATCTAGACGAAACAGTGGCTGTTACACAAAACTTTTGCAGTCGTACCAATTTCCCTATTGTCTGGCACAAGACTGTTCGAGGTCGTCCCAAGCTTTCCAAAAAATGGATCAAAGTGCTAGAGGCCAAAGAGCCTGACTTGTATAAAATTGCAAGCAGTGTTAATGTAAACCAAAGTACAGGTGTAGCTTCCGATAGCTCCTCCAATAGCAGCTCTTCCAGCAGCGATAGCGAGAGCAGCTCATCAGACAGTTCCAGCGAGGAGGACAGTGGGCAGGAAAGCATTTCTGCTCACAAGAAAAAGAAGAGAAGGAAAATGGGGGCTGAATAACTAATATCAAAATTATGACTTAGATGTTTTGAAAAGATTTATACTGTAATGAATTGTATTAGTAAAATAATAGGTAATTAATATGTAAGCCTGCCAGTTTTGTATTACTAGACATAATTGATTTTTATTCATTGTTGTTATAGTGAACGTGAATGATACATATTTCTTTTGTTAACAGACATGATAATTCTTTATCAATAAAGTATTATTGTAATAAAGTTATGTTTCAATTTTTTTTGACAGGCTCAGTGGGACTGTGGCTGGGGGTTCAGAGAGTTGTGGGTTCGATTCCCACTTGGGACAAATATTTGTGTGATGAACATCGGTGTTTGTTCCGGGTCTGGGTGTGATTATGTATTTTTAAGTATGTATTTATAATCATATATGTATGTATATCAGTCTCTGACGCCCATAGTACAAGCTCTGCTTAGTTTGGGGTCAGGTGACCGTGTGTAGAAATGTCCCAGATATTTATTTAATTGGTATGTAAATGCAGCTAGAAAAGGATACAGGTCAAAAAAAAAAACTTTAGCTTCCGAAAATTGTGGCTTTGTGAAAATAAATGGACATTTCGGTAAGTGTGTATCCCAAAACTTACCGAAATGTCCATTTATTTTCACAAAGTAATACATAGCCCATTAATCTATTTTTCTAGGCTCTAAGATTTGACTATTTATGAAACATAATCTTTGAAATTGGTTGATTCTGGAATAATAACAATGGAACGTAAATATCATACTAAGACTAGCCGTGGCATTATTTTTTATAGCATTAGACGTTGACAACATCACTATCTTGTCACTTTTGTTACTGGCCTAATTACTTTAGTCTATGGTTATCTGCAGCCATTTGTAAGCTCTGCCAAAGTTCCTGTAAAAACGTCGAATCAAAATGTTGAAATCAGCTACTGGCACATTAGCCAATGTCCTAAAGAGGACCTTGGTTCCCGCGGTGAGGGTCAGTGCGGTGGTCCCCGCCCGCGCGTCGCACGGAGGACCAGTGGAGTCCGATGAAGAATTCGATTGCAGGTTAGGCTCAGGTTCTGACGTTATTATGTAACTGAAAATGATAATAATCCTGTAAGGCTCTACAGTCCTTGTTATATGTATGTGTTTTTATTACTCCTATTACGTTATAGTATCTTCTCTAAAGGTTGTACTTGCCAGAAAGTTGTACAAGAATTTACCTCACTCTAATAACCTTTATTTTTGCTTATCGTTTCATACTTGTTATCCAGATATTATTTAAAACTGCGATTGCAAATATTGTTTCCATACAAATATTCGGTTCTATTATCCTTCTGACATAAACCTACCTCCTTCTATCTTGATAATTTATAAATGTACTTATTGATTTTTCAAATAATATACTTACCTATTACAGTATTATAGGTAGGTACCTAATTTTATTGATTACTTATCACACTGTTTAGTCACTTTGTGCCATACCTACAAAAACCTTATTGTCTGCTCTTTGTATTAAACTTCTATGTAATTTTCCAGATATGAAGCATTCTTCAACAGGAAAGACATTGATGGCTGGGAAATCCGCAAAGGGATGAACGACCTCTGTGGTATGGATCTGGTGCCAGACCCAAAAATCATCAAAGCTGCTCTGCACGCTTGCAGACGAGTGAATGACTACGCCCTGGCGGTCAGGTTCATTGAGGCATGCAAAGACAAATGCGGGCCCAAGGTGACTGAAATCTACCCATACATTATCCAAGAGATTAAGCCCACACTTACTGAGCTAGGAATTGAAACACCTGAGGAACTTGGCTATGACAAACCAGAATTAGCTTTAGAAAATGTTTATGATATGTAAGGTTGTCAAATTAAGCTGTAGAAAATTTGTATAATAGTTTTGTTGTCGACTTTTATTTTACATTTAATTGTGAGAAGATACACCTTCACCTTGAGTATTTGGTCCACTGTTCAAATCGACATGCTTTTGTCTAATGTATAAACGTTAGAGAAGATGAAATTGTTTCATTTATATAATATACCCTATCTAATGTTAGATCAGACATTGAATAAACATGTTGTCTGGAATTTATTTGCATTTCAATTGTCGCAGTTTTAGTTTAGTACCCTTAATAATATCTGCATTAATGCAGTAATAAGAAACTAACAATGTTGCATTTAATAACACTAATGGTGAAATATGGATGAGAGCCATAAGCTCCCCCGCAAGTCTGGTAATGACAAGTTTCCTCCAAGCAATCATCTTAAATCAGTTATTAAAAAGAATACTACTAATGGTGAAGGAAACCATCATGCTGTGACATTGGAACTTGCACACCTATGAAGAAATTCTAAAGTGGTGTAATGTTGACCGACCCACCAACCAACATAGTTAATCACTCCCAGTTTAGAGGAGGCTTGTGCCGCTCGGTGGGGACTTATATGGTCTGATGATTAATGCAATTGGGAAAGTTATTTTACGGATACTTTCCCAATTAGCTACTTATAGATTATTATTTGGATTTTCTTATATCCTCAAGGTTACAAATCTATTATTGGAATGTTAAACATAAAATGTAAACTTGTGCTTCTCTGTTCAATTATTAATTCAACATACATTATTATTATCAAAGCACAATAGTGCTAATAATAATGCAATATGCAATAGCATGCCAGATAATTATGTTGTGTACGCTACATCAACCTTACCTTGCATAACAGGATGGGAGGTACATTCCCATCCTGTTATGCATTTCTATTCTATTCTACTTCTGTGTATTGTAGACACTACTGTGCCTCACTGTAGTGTTGTTTACATTTTTTTAAATAACCATACTACCACATTGTTTTTCAAAACATAACATACATTTAGAAGAAGGGCTATTTACCATCACTACATAGTATAAAACAAAGTCGCCTTTTCTGTCTCTATATCCCAACGTGCGCTTTAATCTTAACTACGCAAAGGATAAAAGCCATGTTGTGTTGCCCTATTTTACTCCCATTGAATTATTTTATGGGTTATAGTGATATAAGTGAAATAACCGAGTGCTCATATCGCCAGCGATAATGTCACTTTGTGAAGGTTCTGAAGACAGTCTATGGTGCAGTTCAAATCAGAGTACCTATTGATTGTGCATGTAATGTAGTGACGAGTGATAAGCTAGCTAATGGCAATAATTGTCGCAAAGCTTTGAAAATTGATCAACAAGGATTTAGTAATGGATAAAAGAAATAAATTCGTTATTTTACGTAAATACTTTAATGATTGCAATATTCACACAGTCATACTCATATTATTTACAATCACAAATCATTTACTTAACAACTTAATTGTGCATTTAATCATTCTATACCATTCAAGACAACACAATTAGTACACAGAAACATAAATAATAATTATTGTAAAATAAAATAAAAACAACAAAATGAAATAAATAATACTTTCTCTGTCTTTTGTCTAAAAACAAAAAATACAATATTCATAAATTAGTCACTCACTTTTGTACTCTTCTATACGCCTAAACTTATTGACTAGACCCGACTAAGATTTAAGATTAATCTTAACGTTTAACGTAAATCGTCAATTTAAAAAATGTCGATGGCTATAACACTGGAGAATAATCTGATGCGTCTACACAGCTTCAGATTGAAATATTTTACATGTACGGCTAAGTTCGAATCACATCTATACACATAGTAGTCATAACATTCAGATACTAATTTCAATCTGAGTTAACCCTGCGCAAGAATTATATCTTTCTGGTACAGAATATACAATACTGTCGACTAATAAATTACATTTAAAAATTCACCTAGTTAAGTATAATATATTACAAAACTTACCCAAATATTCGGTAAATATAATTAATATAGAAAATCATGGCCGTTCCCGTGAATCGTTTCACAAATTCCAACGCGGACTAGATAGGTCGATTCGTGACTAGGATACACTATACGAAGTAGACTAGAATAAATAAGTCGGCTCAACGGACGTAATCAAATAATAAATAAATTAATCAACAACGTTCTCAACAAACTCAAGTAAATAAATCAAGGAATGTATATTCACAAATAAATAATAATATTAATAATAATCGGTAAACGGGCCCGGGCGGGGCCGGGACGCTACGTGGAGATGGTGTAAAAATATATTGCACAAATCTGTTTCCTCCCTCGGCGATTTGCTTCCAAATTGAGTTAAGTGTCTCGTCATTATCTAACCGCGAGCGGCGGGGCGTCCCCGGGGCCACTCGTCCCCCGCGGGCCCCGTGTCCCCCGCGGGCCCCGTGTCCCCGCGGGCCCATGTCCCCCGGGGCGCTATCCTGTGTGCGGGCGCTAGGCGCGCTCGGGGCTGGGGCACGCCTCGCGCACCAGCGACAGCAGCTAGGAGTCCGCCGCCACCGCGTCGCGCTCCGCCTTCACCTGCTGCTGTGGGGACAAACGAACACGTTAAAACTTATGTGGGTATTAGGTATTTTAGCTGATACCATTGTGCAAAGAAAAAAAAAGTTGAAGGGTCATTCTACTTTTTAGTGCAGGTTTTTATGACTAATAAACCGTTCAATTTTGATATTTATCGTTCATTTAAATCTATACTTATATCTGAATCAAATAATGATCTGCAATAGGATGTGTGTCTTACTGTTGTTATCTTTTTATTTCGACATTTTGTAATCTTCGATTTCAAAATTATACAACTTTGTTACGTCCCTAAAGGTAGTACTGTCTTTTTCGGAAATACCACTGTGTTACGTGTAAAAAGTATGAATAATATATTTCTAAACAAAACTGCATAGTATGGTCCGCACACTGTTGCTGTCTATTTTAGTAATTTTTATGTAATTTTTTTTATATTTATAAATTTACCTTAATAATATATTTTCTTCGGGGACAAAAAAACCTGCACTAAAAAGTAGAATGACCCTGAAATTGTTTCTGAACACTAAATCAATCGTAATGTGCCATGCACATGAGACGCTTAGGTACTAATCCGGCACTGCCGACCACTTCATAATGACACCGCATAACGTACTATAAAACTGCATAATGTACTTGGGCTGAGGCTACAAGCGTTAATTTGTCATTCCGGCACTGGAATGCATCAGTACCTAACACCTGAACTTTAACTTATTTTCTACTTCGTCAAACATTACCTCGCCTCGATCGACATTTGTTGCCAGATTTACATTTTACATTGATTTCGTACTTAACCCCTATAGGTCAGTAGGCAGTGGCGTAACTATACCCGTAGAAGTCCGTGGCAAAAATCATCGGCTGGGGCCCCGTGCACCCCCCGTTCTTTTTTTTATCTTAATGTGTATGTGGGTTGGCAGATGAGATTCTCTTATGACCGGGTACCCCTTTCGGTTAGGGCCCGTGGCATTTTGCCGACTTGCCACCCTGTAGTTACGCCACTGTCAGTAGGTAGTGCTGGCGGGACTGACCATGGCCTTGGTGAGCACGGTGGCGTCCTTGAGGCTGAGCACCTGCAGCACCTGCGCCTCGCCGCCGCCCTGCAGCATCACCTGCGCCACGCCGCCGCCCATCGAGATCGCCTCCAGCGCTTCGCCGTTCTGCTCCACCTACATAAAAATAAAATAAATAAAAGGCGTCCGACCGATTTCAGCCATGGCGGCCAATCTCAATTGAGATCAGCCAAGTGCGCAGGACATATTATAGCGCACAAGTGTGCGCGCAAACACAAGTGCACTCTCTATTCCCTTACTCTCATAATTCGGTGAGACGGCAATCCGACATGACCGATGAGAGATCGGGCGCAGGACCACCGGCTTAACGTGCTTTCCGAGGCACGGGCGTTCAACCGCCAACTTCCTAACTCCGGGCTGAGTAATTTCATTACAGAAAAACTCACACAAATTTTGCCCGACCCCGGATTCGAACCGGGGACCTCTCGGTCCTAACGCAGCACTTGCTACCAATAGACCAACGAGGCAGTTAACCACCTACATACATACGCTGTTATAATACATCGTAGCTATACTAGATACTATAATGAGTGTGCCCTTCGAGAAAAAAAACAAACAAGAGTTTCGTACAGATGAAGATTATAAACTATATACTTTCGCGATCATGACTGATGCAATGTAAATGAGAAACCAAATAATTCAGCCGATTAATCGGTTCGGCAAAGATTGAACCAAATAGTATTCGGTATACGGTCATTCAGTAAAACCACTATTCGGCGTATCTCTTTTCTAAACATATTATATACAACGATTTTGCTCGTGACTATGAGCGCTGTAAAGAGTTCGAAACGTCGATTTAATACGTAAAATTAGTTTCATTTCAAATGATGCAATCCAGTGGAATCGTCGGGACAGTATGTAACTATGACTCTTTTATAGTACGCGTAGACCCACAGTATATTTTAACGTATAGAACGCGCAAGTCTAAAATCGTAAGATAAAGATTATCTACGTTATCGCGAGTGCCCATATTTTATTTATTTATAAAGGACAACCAACACTTATGTAGGTAATATGTAGCAACACAAGTACTAAAGTAATTACTTAATTAGATCAGATACTGCCACGACATGTATAAGTAAAAACATAATTATATTAAGTAGATGTTCGAGACTTGACACATAATTCTGGTGGCAACAAAAAGGAACTCTCTATCTATGAGTTAAGAAAATAATATATAGAACAAGCTAGCGTTAAAATAATATGCAAGCAAAATAAAAACTAGCACACTACTCAAATAAAAAATGTAATACACACCTGACATGCAACCAAACGAATGGAAGGTGAGCGCGATCAATGAAACCAAACGCATTCGCGAATCAACACTTTAATGTCGCCTCCGGCACACACTTACGCACAAGGCTTACTTTAGACTCATTTTAGGGACACACACTAAGCTCATATATTATTATTATGGCTTTTTTCACCATATACATAAGTCTTTAGGACTAGATTATTTTTTTAGATCAATCACTTTGACCCAAGAAGTCTTGCCATCATCAATTCGCAGTATGTGTCACTAAAACCGAATCTAAAGTTACACTTCAAACAAATTAAATAGAAACTAATAAAATACAACAAAATACACATAAAATCTCAACGAGGGAGCCCTTACTCACCCGACGAAGCAGTGTGGTAATGCCGTTAAACTTACTACAATATAATATTATACTATAGTACTATGCGCTCTCATCGCGTAGTAAGTCTCCGCACTGTAGCGCTACCATGAGTTAGCTATCGTGAACTTACGTACGTTAAAAACCTATCGAATTGTTTTTTTTCATACCATCGATTTTGGTTCTTAGCAGGTACGCGCCCCTAGGGCGCCGTACATTTTTTCATAGTCATTATCGAGTCTGTCACTTTTAAACTCATGGTAGCGCTACTGACCATGCAACACAAACTTACAACATACAATAAAAAATAAACAGTAGTGTGGCAAGACAATACTGTGATGTGTCTTTGGCAACTAAACACTAGCGTACAACATGAATGTTGGTGTTAAATAAAAATTCTTTGGACAAATACTATATCTCTCAGCGTGTGTAACAAAAACTAAAACAGTGAGTAAATAAATAAGTACAGATCAGTTTGACTGTGCAACACAATTCTTTTCTTTAAAAAATATATGTCTTTGTAAAAAGGCCACGGTAAATATTGTACATAATCTAAATAACATGACCATATTCCTCTTTTTTCAGTTTCATTAAAATTTGTATCATTAACGGAATAAAATATGAAAAATCGTATACTTTGTAAATATAAAATAAACTTTTTTTTTCGTAAATAATGAATGCAATTATAATTTTTCACACAGCAAGTGAAAGAACAATAAATAATCTAATACTTAATTTAGAAACTTCTACGCCAAACTACAATAATACCTATTACTAATTTGAATTATATTGCTGAGTCAAAACTAATTATATCACAGTTTGGCGCAGAATTATTATGGAATCTAAATATTAGAGATGCGCCGAATAGTGGTTTCACCGAATACTATTCGGTTCAATCTTTGCCGAATACCGAATACCAGCCGAATATTCGGCGCATCTCTACTAAATATGTAAGAAGCAACAAAATCACAACAGTGGAAACATTTAAAATAAGCACTAGGTGCGCGTTGTTTGGAACAATGACAAATATATTAAACTACACATAAAATATGGCAATGTCATGCATTATATGGCAAACATAGCTATGCTTTGGTATCATCTAACTATACGCCACACATAATTTTTCATGTAATCATCTTAAAATAATAAAAAAAAACACTTTTTAAACAATACTTAAAATTTGGCATAAAAAAAAACAGTCAAACAAAAACATACAAAACGAAAATAAGCCAAAGTGTAAATAAAATAACTAAGCTGTGTTTAAGCACTAACAAAGAGATCTCGTTATTATGAATTAGTCTCTTACAAATATCACATTATCTTACTGGCAAACGAAACGTTTCTTACACATTTACTGGATGGCACACACAAAAAATAACTACATATTTTGTAAATAAAATCTTGTTCTTTGAACTTCAATACTCTAGCGTTATCTACAGCATGCGACACAAAGTCTATCAAAAATTGCACACTCTACAAAAAGTTACGCTCGAAACTATAAGTGTCATCAAATTGTTATGATATTCAAATATAAAAAGCTATCATTATTTTAGTCGAATGAGCGTAACTTTTTACAACTGGTTGAAAATAATTTTAATGTGCTTATACTTTATAGTAAAGTTTTGGTAACTTTTATGAGATCGAGGGTTTTAAGCATCTTGAATACATATATCACACATCTATACTTTGAGGATCTATGAGACAATATTTGGATTTGTGCGAGTCTTGAACCGCTAGACCATGAGCTTGGTAAAGTTTACGCTTCATCATTGATACTAGTTAATTAGATCGATGCAAATTATGCATCACATTCTATACCGTGTTAAGGGACAGACAATGGTGACGAATAAAAAAATAAAGTTGAGCGAGAATTTAGCTCATTATTAACGCGATACACACTAAATTTATAAAACTCTAAATAAAATGTATTAAAGATAATTCGGTCAATACCAGCCTGACTCTAAGCTCTATACTATAAGCCCATGGTCGGGCGGTTCAATCTTGTAGATGCGCGCGCTCATAGCGCTGCGCAACAGAGACACGGCGGGGCGCGATCTCGCCAGGGGACGGACTCGCACGGGGGCCAGGGGACCGTTATCGGCCCGGGGACGGATTCGCGCGGGGGGCAGGGGAGAGACGTCGGCCAGGGGAGAGACTCGCACGGCGGGCAGGGGAGAGACATCGGCCAGGGGAGAGACTCGCACGGCGGGCAGGGGAGAGACATCGGCCAGGGGAGGGAGTTTCAGCCGACGGGCGCGGGTCACCTGCACGAGCGGCGCGACGCAGACGCCGTCCTGCGCCTGCATGGAGGCCACCATGGACTGGTACACGGAGGCAGAGACCGGCACCGTGATCACGCCCGACACCGACACCGGGTAACCTGCGGGAAACGTGGAGATTTACACATCAAATACCATATAAATAAATATTTCACAACATCACATACATTGATCTGATCCCGTGGTAAGTAGCTTAAGCACTTGTGTTACGGGTATCAGAATCAACAGTGGATACACAAATATACTTAAATATATGTAATAATACACCCAGACACGGAACAAACACCGATGTTCGTCACACAAATATTTGTCCCGAGTGGGAATCGAACCCACGACTCTTGGAACCGTAGGTAGTAAACCTGGGTCACTAGCCACTGTTCCACCGAGCCAGTCAAATAATATTTTGTGCTTGTATCGGACACCATAAACGTGTGTGTGTGAGCCATTAGTGCTATCACATATAAACGCATTTAGATGTAGGTTTGATTATGTATTTTAATTACGTACAGAAGTTTCCAAAGGTTTAAAAATGTAAATTCAGGAGTACCGTAATCCTAATCCTTGCTAATTTGGGTGGTAATTTAGAATAGTGTTAATAAAAAAAATTAAGGCCTAAGGCCTTATCGCCCTAGTTTAGGGTAGACCCGTGCTTCAGCAGTGGGGACGTATATGGGCTGATGATGGGTAATTCCCATTTGTACCCTTTGAGGTCACTAAGACTTTTTCTTAAAAATGTCACTTGGAACCCCAAGTAGACGAATATGAAAAATTGACACAAATATTGAGCAGATTGACTAGTTATAGACAAGAGTCGGAAGTGTACCTCAGAGGGGATAAAGTTTAGAGGGGACTAATGGGAATAACCCCTGATGATGATGATGTGTTAACAATACACAATTCGTCACAGTACCGTGTCCATCCTCCCCGGTGAGTATGATCTGTCCGTCGTGGTTGAGCGTGGCCTCGGCGACGGCGTTGAGGTCCACGACCGTCGCGTCCCCGTCCAGCGCCTGCACCACGCCCACCGAGCCGCCCGACCCGCCCTCGCCGCTGTGGATCTGAATACATACGAGCGTTACTACGAGGGTACTCCGTAGCACAAGAACCGTAGCTGTGGATCTGTACTATTAGTAGGAGACTACGCCGTAGAACAAGAGTCGTAGCTGTGGATCTGTACTATTGGTAGGAGACTACGCCGTAGAACATGAGACGTAGCTGTGGATCTGTACTATTGGTAGGAGACTACGCCGTAGAACAAGAGTCGTAGCTGTGGATCTGTACTATTGGTAGGAGACTACGCCGTAGAACATGAGACGTAGCTGTGGATCTGTACTGTTGGTAGGAGACTACGCCGTAGAACAAGAGTCGTAGCTGTGGATCTGTACTATTAGTAGGAGACTACGCCGTAGAACAAGAGTCGTAGCTGTGGATCTGTTGTTGGTAGAAGACTACGCCGTAGAACAAGAGTCGTAGCTGTGGATCTGTACTATTGGTAGGAGACTACGCCGTAGAACATGAGACGTAGCTGTGGATCTGTACTATTGGTAGGAGACTACGCCGTAGAACATGAGACGTATCTGTTGATCTGTACTATTGGTAGAAGACTACGCCGTAGAACAAGAGTCGTAGCTGTGGATCTGTATATTGGTATATTGGTAGGAGACTACGCCGTAGAACAAGAGTCGTAGCTGTGGATCTGTACTATTAGTAGGAGACTACGCCGTAGAACAAGAGTCGTAGCTGTGGATCTGTACTATTGGTAGGAGACTACGCCGTAGAACAAGAGACGTAGCTGTGGATCTGTACTATTGGTAGGAGACTACGCCGTAGAACAAGAGTCGTAGCTGTGGATCTGTACTATTGTTAGGAGACTACGCCGTAGAACATGAGACATAGCTGTGGATCTGTACTATTAGTAGGAGACTACGCCGGAGAACAAGAGTCGTAGCTGTGGATCTGTACTATTGGTAGAAGACTACGCCGTAGAACATGAGACGTATCTGTGGATCTGTACTATTGGTTGAAGACTACGCCGTAGAACAAGAGTCGTAGCTGTGGATCTGTACTATTGGTAGGAGACTACGCCGTAGAACAAGAGTCGTAGCTGTGGATCTGTACTATTAGTAGAAGACTACGCCGTAGAACAAGAGTCGTAGCTGTGGATCTGTTGTTGGTAGGAGACTACGCCGTAGAACATGAGACGTAGCTGTGGATCTGTACTATTGGTAGGAGACTACGCCCTAGAACAAGAGCAGTAGCTGTGGATCTGAACCGATGGAACTATTAGAAGAAGATTTCGCCGTAGAACATGTAGAGTTAGGTGTACATCTAAAGGAATATAAGGCTATTACTACGAGGCTATGCCGTAAAACAAGTAGGGTCGTAGCTGTGGATCTGACCCAAGTAGACTATTATATACAGTCCACACTATAGAAGTGAGTACAGAGTGAAGCTCTGTGATATGAGTCACATAAAGGGGCCGCAGTGGGTGTAGGACACTTATTTGCCTCATTTTATTGACGGGTCTAATTGCGTTAAGAACTGCTTACACTTAGGAACTGGAGACCCAAATCAAGGAGTTTTGTTGGTCATTTTTGCCCGTGCCGTTAAAGCATGGTCATGTGTTTCCTCCCTCTTATAATAATAAGGGCCTGGAATTATCCAGGCCCTTCAAGCGGGGCGTGAAACGGCATCTATGCAGGCTTTCAGGGTAAGTGCGAGACTCACTAGAGAATATTGTGCCTATCAACCCCGTATGTGGTCCTCGTGTCTTCTTACCATCAGGTAAGTCAAAGTCAAATTCAAAATTCCTTTATTTATACAGGCATTTACACACTGTTATAAATCGTCGGTACAGTAAATAAATAAGTAATAGATAAGTGATTCTGCCACCGTCATCAAGGTCAGGTATGGTCATTCTAGAGAAAAAAAATCATCAAAAAGTAAAGAGTATCTCACCACTTGGGCGGTGGTCCCGTCGGGCAGCGTGATGATGGGGTTGTTGGGGTCGACCTGGATGAGCGACACCGTGCCGTCCGGGTTCGTGATCGTCTGCAGCACCGCCGGCGCGTACTGCGACATCTGGCGGGGAAGGCGATTATACACTTGGAATTACGTTGGTACTTCTGACTTACGATGATGGCTTGGAGTAGCCTCGTCATCATATGCGTAGGTACATAAGTGAAGTGTTAAAGGCTTTTATAATATGAAATTTTACAATATTCAATAGAATATGATCACTAAAGAAGTATATTTAGGGGTTTTACTATAAGCCCAGTCGTAACCATTCAGTAGAATGACTAAAGAATCAAACATGACCGTCCTATTTTTATTATTGTGATTTTATGATACAATTAAAAACAAATGCACCCGTGTCATTTGCGACTTTGTCGTGGTATTATCATAAAATCAGTAGCCTGAATTTTGGAAAAGTACCTTACTTTAAAATTTTAATTAGAAAACACAAACGATTAAACTGAAATATTCCCTGTTTGTGGTCACATACAGGTCTCCACATTATATTTAGGTCCGTGTCAGAATGGTTGCCTGTGGCGGTGTTCTGTTAAATTGAATCAACTCTCATAGACCACCGCCACATGCAACCAGACAATCTGAAGCAGGCATATCTAGCAGTGAACACAAGCAAGTATTAACTAATAAGTATTGATCTAACATCGACATCGGCGAGCGTCATCTGGTCGATGCAGACTTGCGGAGATGATAGCACGGCTGCCGCGCGCGCGTTGCTCCCGCCCGACGTAGCGCCCGGCATGCACGCGGAGATCTGTACCCGCACCACCCAGACACGGGCATTTCAGAAGGATAGCCGATACCACCGTATGATGCGCCGACATAGAGCCAGCGTTGAAAGGTTAGCCGATACCACCGAGACACGGGGTTAAGGTATGATGCACCGACATAAGGCCAATAGCACCGAGACACGGGGATAAGGTATGATGCAAGTTGACATCGGGCCAATACCACCCAGACACGGGGATCAGATATGATGCATGTCGACATAGGGCCAATACCACCCAGACACGGGGACCAGATATGATGCATGTCGACATAGGGCCAATACCACCCAGACACGGGGACCAGATATGATGCATGTCGACATAGGGCCAATACCACCCAGACACGGGGACCAGATATGATGCATGTCGACATAGGGCCAATACCACCCAGACACGGGGATCAGGTATGATGCAAGTCGACATAGGGACAGCGTCGGAAGGTTATCCGATACCACCCGGACACGGGGAGCGTGTATGAAGTCCCGATAGAGGGCCGGGGTCGGAAGGATTACCGATACCACCGAGACACGGGGTTAAGGTACGATGCACCGACGTAGGGCAAGTGTCGGAAGGTTAGCCATCGAGACACGGGGACGAGTTATTACGCATTGACATAAGGCCGTAAGGTTAGCCGATAGCACCCAGTCACGGGGATCAATTATGATGCAAGTCGACATAGGACCAATAGCAACGAGAAACGGGTACAGAGTATTACGAATTGTCATAAGGCCAAGGTCGTAAGGTAAGCCGATACCATCCAGACACGGGGATAAGGTATGATGCATGTCGACATACAGTCAATAGCACCGAGACACATATTACGTATTGACATAAGGCCAAGGTCGTAAGGTTTAGGAGAGCAACAGTGGCGCAACGAGTAACGAGCGGAAACAGCGGTGAGCAAGACAGGAAATATAGTTATGAAGCAAGGTATGAAGATGCGACAGTTGCGTCATTAGCACAGTCGTTCGAATGTAAAACAATCACGGTGATTGATGATTATGATGATGAGCGGCAATGAAAGAGTAAGAAGTTGTAGTAAGAGGTTAGCAGTGTAATAAGTAATAGTAAATGTTACCCAATCCGAAGCAGCAATCCAAATGTAGGCGTAGACGAAGGAAGAACATGTTGTTAGTAAATGTAATAAATTAATGAAAAAATAAAGAATAACATAAATGATTACAGATTGGCGATGCAAAGATTCTAACTAGCGCTATATATTCTAAGTAATTTAAAATGCCACTGAGAATTTTTCAATACAACATAAGTTATCAAAAATGTATATTAGAGGTACGAGACAAAATGATGTCAATTATACTGCAAAATGTGACGTTTTCAGACAACTTCCAAATTTCACCATTAGACGGTTTCTCACATCTTTGTATCGCTAATAATTAAAATGTTCCAAATCCAGTTTTTAAACTTTCTCAAGCCGCAGAACAGTTTGTCAAATACAAAGATAGATAGTATATAATTAATATAACAACATAAATGTTTAAAAACAAACATATATAAGCAACATGAAACAAGGAGGTTTCATTGTATTGTCTATTATTTGTGCGAACACTACACATATATGGTTAGATTAATTAATATTTAGAAAAACGGAAAAAAATCAACTGCCTTACCGCGGCCCGGGGATTCGAACACCTGTCCTTCCGGGAATCGCGCCCAGATGTGCATTACCATCACACCAGACCAGCAGCTATTATGATTTTTTTCCGTTTTTCTAAATATTAGAACGGTTAAAAACTGTTCTGTTAGCTTGCACTTAAAAATTTTAAATGTAGGTTAATTAATGTTTAAATTATTTATATTTCAAAGAGATTCCACTCACGGGCTGCGTGGGCGGGCCCTTCTCGTCCTCCTCGGTGAAGGCGGGCAGCAGGTCCTCGCGCCCGTGGTACTTGTAGCAGTTGATCACGATCTGCCGCAGCGCGTGCGTCCACGACATCTGGGGAAAGGGGGAGGGGGACTGTTATTAACTACTTTTTTTTTTTAGGAAATTTTCTCAGGATGAGCCTTCTCTACTTGATGGTTAGCGGTCGTGGGTCGACTGGCCTGGATTGAGCCTGTCTCAGTTAAATAGTATTGAGGTTCTAGGTTCTTTATTAAGAAAGAAAGAGAAAAAAACCCTAGGTTTAAAGCCGGTCTGGACCAGTGTCGAACAAAAAGTTAAAACATAACTTACCCTTTACACACAATTGTCTCTTATGTATAACATAACATAAAATCATGCCTTTTCCCAAAGGGGTAGGCAGAGTTCACTTCCTGCCATGTTCTACGGTCTTGGCACATCACTTTCGTTTCATTCACATACATCAATCTCTTCATACATGCTCGCCGATTAAGGGTGCACTTTTAATTTGACCCTTCTTCAAAATTTTACCTGTTTGGTCCTGGAAGGTCTTTCTCGGCTTTTCCCTGTCAATTTCATTTCCATTTACTTTCTCTATGTATTCCTTTCGTTAATCGTCTTTCATTCATCCTCTCAGCATACCTTAAGTCTTAATAACTCGGTCGTGAGTCGTCTGGCATTATAGACCATGTCTCGATTAGATAGTATTGAGGTTTATTATTAAGAGTGGAGAGGGCAGTGGCGTAGCGTGCATTGTCGGGGCCCCGTATAAAAAAAAATTAGAGGCCCTTATATGGGGGTAAAGATTGCTTTATAGATTTTTGTCATTTGTAAAATAAAATAAAAGTTTTCATTTCTTTTCCTTACATACTTTGGGGGCCACTGTGGCCCGGGGGCCCCGTATAATTGATACGGCAGATACGGCGGTAGCTACGCCCCTGGTAGAGGGGTTGAAGCCGGTCTAAACCAGTGTCAAATAAAAATGTAAAAAATAACTTACTCTAATATACAATTGTCTCTTATGTATAACTATAGGTGATATAACTGTCGGTACGTACCTTCTGCTTCTCGTCCTCGGTGCGCGCGTCCATGCGCACGTTGGCCCACGGCAGGTCCTTGGGCCACCACGGCGGCCGCGTGGACTCGCGGCCCCAGCCCGGCTTCCCGCGGACTGAACGATACATCGGATCGGGTTACTTTTGAATAAGAGCACATACATAAAATCACGCCTTTTTCCCAGAGGGGTAGGCAGAGATCACTTCCAGCGATCCACTTTTCACCTCTGTGGGAAACGTGACGTGACGGGTTGTGGACCACGTCGCCGCCGTTCTGCCTTGTGCATTGTTTTAACGAGGTCATTGCGTTCCCACGAGAAGCAAGGATATATGACGGGGGAAGGAAAAGGGGAATTCTTTGAATAAGAATTTACATTAAAAATTTTACATCATATGACACAAATACAAAAAGGGAAAAAAATACTAGTAATGAGCAAATGGGAGTGGCTCAGCTTGGCTGGTATGGGACCGAGATCCTTGCCAGCGCTGATTTTTGCGGTCTTTGCCTATAGCGCTCGGTCGAAATCTGTGTCTTGCTATTTGCCGATAAATGTTGAATATTTAAGTCAATTATCTATTTATAAGGAATAAATGATTATTCATACTACATTAGGCTCGAAGAAGTTAGGAAGATTCTCAATTAATAAAAAAATCCGGCAAAGGGTACCGTATCGATTTAGTAAAAAAACGGACAGCTAAGTCTTCTAATAGGGTCGGTCCACTTTCAACCCTTTGAGTACGGAACACAAACAAAAGTGCAAATTTTAACTTTTGAAATTTAAATAAACTGTTTAAAATTTAAAGTGGACTAACCATGTTTCCTTGAATCTCACCATAATATACTCAATAAAATAACGAAACTCGCTAAAATCTCGAACACTTTCAACTTCCTTTTTTCCTCATGAAACTTTCATGGCAGCACACGTTAGAAAATCGAAAGTTTTCGAGATATTTAGCACGTTTCGTTAAACAGTCAATCGACTCACCCATAGAGTACTTGAGCATGAGCGGTATGAAGGCCCGCAGCTGCGCCTGGGTCATCTTCTCGACGGGCGTGGGGATGCCGTCGATGATGAGTGGCGGCAGCTCGAACAGGCTCGGGTCGTCCTGCGGCGGCGCCGGCGCCTGCTCGCACCCGCCCAGCCCGAACTGACCCACGTTATGACGCGCAACGACGGCTCCCAGCCGCCCCAGCGCCCAAACCGAGACACCTAACTAGCTATCTTGCCTAGCAGAATCTCAAACCGAGATGCTATGGCTAGCTACCTATCATGCCTAGCAGAATCTCAAACAGAGATGCTATGGCTAGCTACCTATCTTGCCTAGCAAAATCTCAAACAGAGATGCTATGGCTAGCTACCTATCTTGCCTAGCAGATCACAAACCGAGATGCTATGGCTAGCTAGCTATCTTGCCTAGCAGAATCTCAAACCGAGATGCTATGGCTAGCTAGCTATCTTGCCTAGCAGAATCTCAAACCGAGATGCTATGGCTAGCTAAGTATCTTGCCTAGCAGAATCTCAAACCGAGATGCTATGGCTAGCTACCTATCTTGCCTAGCAGAATCTCAAACCGAGATGCTATGGCTAGCTACCTATCTTGCCTAGCAGAATCTCAAACCGAGATGCTATGGCTAGCTACCTATCTTGCCTAGCAGAATCTCAAACCGAGATGCTATGGCTAGCTAGCTATCTTGCCTAGCAGAATCTCAAACCGAGATGCTATGGCTAGCTAGCTATCTTGCCTAGCAGAATCTCAAACCGAGATGCTATGGCTAGCTAAGTATCTTGCCTAGCAGAATCTCAAACCGAGATGCTATGGCTAGCTACCTATCTTGCCTAGCAGAATCTCAAACCGAGATGCTATGGCTAGCTACCTATCTTGCCTAGCAGAATCTCAAACCGAGATGCTATGGCTAGCTACCTATCTTGCCTAGCAGAATCTCAAACCGAGATGCTATGGCTAGCTACCTATCTTGCCTAGCAGAATCTCAAACCGAGCTACTATGGCTAGCTAAGTATCTTGCCTAGCAGAATCTCAAACCGAGATGCTATGGCTAGCTACCTATCTTGCCTAGCAGAATCTCAAACCGAGATGCTATGGCTAGCTAACTATGTATCAATCTTGCCTGGCTGAATCTTTTATTTTTTACTTTTTTTTCGAATGATCTAATCGTAGACCTGAGATAGGTACTATGACTAACTATCTATCTTGCCTGGCTGAATCTTTTTTTTGTTTTTTTCGATTCGCAAACCAGAGGAAAGTATTAAGACTAGCTATCTGTGCTGCCTAGCTGAATCTTTTGTTTTTTTATACTTTTTTCCGAATGGACTAATTATAAACCTGAGGTTCTATGACTAGCTATCTATCTTGCCTAGCTGAATCTTTTTTTTTTTTCAATCTATTTGATGCTAATAGCGGAATTACTTAGTTCGAATACATATTTCTTGACTAGAAAATATCGAATCACAACAATATGGCTGTTACGATGTAACAATGATCCATAAAATTGTATTAGAATCCTAGACCGTATGTCTCGGTATTTAGTTTATGTCTCGGTTGGCTTGGGCACTGGAGCGGCGGAGAAGTCGGCAACAACACAATATGCGTAACTGACGTCTATTATCATTATTGTAAATAAAAAAAAATCAAATAACGCCATGGAAATGATAGCAATAAACCAAATTTAAAAAAATTCAATAAAAAATACAATAACAATATTAAACGTCAGCGCGCATATTCACAACAGGTAAGCTCAGGTGGTTTAAAGTAAACAACACAGTTAGCTTACACAATATAAATAAATAGATTGAATATTTCGTACTTTTAATTTCTGAATTAACTGATCAACAACAGAGCTAGTTACGGTGCATTTTAAAAACTTTTTCGGTGACATCGTAATAATATTAGATTTATAAAAGCAATTCAGATTTCATGCATCTATAAAATGGAGGTATGTACTCAATTTTTTCTGTATTGTAAGATTTTAGACTTTCGCGTTCCATTACACTAAAATTAGTCTTTATGGTCTAATTTTAGTATTTCTGTATTCTCTGAAAAGTCCCGAACTCTTTAAGATGCTAAGCAACTTTCTCTTGTATGTATAAAAATCTAGAGAATATGAAAATTTCTGTTATATTAATAATGATTCAAAACGGTTACTTCAATTAGATTGATCAAACAAGGTGTTTGATGCATTATATCAATCATAGCCAAAATGTACTTGATTCGTAACCTATTTAATATCTGTAAAAATAGCTTCACTTCAAGTTTTCTGCTACAACAGTCGGCAACCTTTGCTTCTTGCATCTAGTGTAAATTTAGCAAATAAGATATGTGACCAGGACAGTATCTTGTTTTATTTCTCACTAGTGACCGGGCGGGGCACTCACTTCGCTTCGGGTATATTATACATAAAAAAAAAAGACGTGTGGCACTCGGGGACTGCCGCGGTATAGCTATTGCATAGCATCGTCCGATTTCGGAGCAGCTCGTTTCGATTCGTGCGAGTTTCGTAGAGTCGTACAATACGTCTAACCGCACGCACAACACCGAGCCGAAGTTTACCGAACTGAAACGACGTTAGACGATTGTGAGGTTTTTTTCGTTACGGAATTTCTTGATCCGGTCGCCGCGCTCAAATCCCGCGATAAAAGCTATGCAAAAGCTTAAAAACCTTCCTATATCCATTAAGAAAACCGCATCACAATCCTTTTTGTAGTTTTAAAGATATAAGCATGTACCTACATAGGCACAGACAGACGCGGAAAGCGCCTTTCGCTTCATACTATGTAGTGAAGGGCGCGGTTTTGAAAAAAGAACACTTCTGCCAAATTTATACTATGAAGTGAAGGGCGGTTTTGAAAGCCGCCCATAAGTCCACTGCTGCCAAAAGGTTGCCGACCCCTGTCCCCCCCCCCCCCCATACCCCTAGTGCCGCCTACCTGCTGGGCGAGCGCGTTCTCCAACTCCTCCATGATCATGCAGCGAAGGTTGCGCACCACGTCTTCGAGTGGCTTGGCGCCGAACACACGGTAGGAAGTGTTGGGCTTCCCCGGAGTGGCCACTAGGACTACGGCCTGCTGGCCTACACGGGTCGCGAACTCTTCTATGGTTTGCTGGGGGAGAAACGGCCTTGTTACAACGTGAAAAGGTGTGGATTTCAATAACGGAGGCATGGTTCAGCGGGATAGCATCACTGCTAGTCAATAAAGACAGCCATTAAAGGCCGCGTCATTCACTTTTTCTTCTTCTTTTTTTCCCTAACTGACTGATGGCTTGAAGTAGGCTCGTCATCATCACCGGACTTGCGGGGGAGCGGATGGCTCTCATACCACTTATTCTTCGAGAAGTATACAGGAGCAAACCAAACAGGGCAATTTAGCATATAAAACAAAATTTAAGCTATCAGCAGCTTCATCAGATATGCGAAGAGTCAGCCATCATTACATAACCAAACCTTTCCTTCAGCACTCTATGTAGTCAACTACAAAATAACAAAAAAGCTTAAAGTGCTTACCCTTAGCTTCCTGAGCAGTCTGTTCTGGTGTCGCTTGCGCACTGACGGGTTGGTCTCAAACGAATGCGGCCGCTTGCGCTTCTTCGACGACGCTATGGCGGCCGCCGCGGCCATGCCCACTGGCCCTGTAAGACAACCGACCATTACTAGCCTGTATTTTGCTTTTTCATTTGGTGACGAGAAGTAGAGACTAGTCTGTTGCTACAACGATTGTGGGTTGAACATAGAATATATTCCGAGGCCGTTTGATGTTCATTTAAGACATTAATTTAATCATTTTTTATTTTATTTGAACTCTGTTAATAAAAGCAGAAATCAGGCGTTACAAGGATACCGGCTTCAGAAATAACAACCTATGTTGCAAATATCCAATCTAATCCTAAAGCTCATTATATGTAGAGTAACCCTAGCATGCGCTGATCCTAAATGTGTGTAAGGGTTACGCAACGAAAAAGATAGCCAGCCAGTGGCGTAACTATAGGACAGAGCTGGCGAAGTATCACGGGCCCCGACCTATGAGGGGTAGGTAATATAGCAACTCATTTGGAGATCCCAGTGTTACTATTATTTTTAAGCCCCATCAAAAGAATTTACCACAGGCCACACACATTATAATTACGGCACTGCTTTCAGCTTTCCATGATCAAGCACATGATCAAACACACAGAAATTGACGGTGATGTATATTACGCGTCATCAAGGCATGGAATGCTCTTCCTTCCCTCCCTTCTATAATCCCGGGCTCTTCAGGCGAGACGTGAAAGGGCAATCAAGCAGGCCATCAGGGTGAGTGCGACAGGCTCAATTCGCTACCTTAAATCTCAAATGGCGTAACCGCCAATTTGGTCAAAATGACTTTTTAATGCAGTTTTATTCAGTTTTTTTTTCTCTATCGATCTGTATATTTAAAATCCTCAAATTCGCAAAAAAAAGGTTATTACGACCCAATGTTTTTTATAGATTTGAACACTTTTCATAAGGTAAACAGGTCGTAAAAGGCTTAGTCTAATTTACTTGGTGTTTACGCCCCTAGAAATTATTGAGACGTGAAAAAAATGTCAAAAAAAAGGGTGTAAGTGACATAATTTTCTGGCGTAACTCGTAAGACACGCTATTTTTCGAAATTGCAATACAAAAGAAAGGCGTTTACACCCAACATCGCTGAACACATGATTGTCATTATTATTGTTAGTATTGATGCGCGGAGGGATTAAGATTGCGGAGACATTGGCTATTTGTTGCTTTTCCTTGTTTCGGCATTTTAAATCAATGTCCAAACACAAATCAGAATCAAAGACCAATAACGCGCCAAAGTCAACGTAACGGTCACAAAAAACAATAAATACACCGAGGAACGTAATCTATGCGCACAAGTACGCAAATGGCTGAATACATAGACAAATGTATGGTGAATACACATCAGCGGGGGTTTCAAATGACAAAATTAATCGATTTAGATACGTAAAAATCTTAGTGAAGTTTCCCATATTCCAAAAATTTGCATTGAGTCACTATGAAAAAGTGTCAAACGGCGTAACTTTGTAAAAGCGTAATACAGAGTGAATATTTTACGTTTTCTTTTATTATTAAATGAGTTTAAAGCACAAAAAAACATTTTTTTATTGGAGATACGACCTTCAACTCTTAAAATTCATGATTTTTATGGGGCGTAAACGCCTTTTTGTAATATTTTCACAAGTTGTAACCGACTTCTAGTTTCTTAAATATAAGATTTAGGTACAAAGAGTTTCTACTGAAGCCTTTATCTCAAAATTCTAAGAAATTTGATGTATAAAACATTTTCATTGTGTTAAAATTGATAAAGTTATGAATTAAAAAAACATTTTTTTTTTGTTTTTCTGCTCTCCTGAAAAGTAGTGTTTTGGTGGTTACGCCATTTGAGATTTAAAGTATCGATATGGTCTATTGTGCCTGTCGACCTCATATTTGGATCTCACTACCGCTTACCATCAGGTGGAGTGAGGTCATCTTGTCAGCCTATTTCTTATAAGAAAAAGTATTGTGTTTACCTGCAGCAGCAAGTTGCTTGGTGACCTCATCGCTCATGGCGGTCTTGATGAGGTCATTGCTGTCCTCGTAGGCCGAGCCGGCCGGCGAGGAGGCGCAGTCGTCGTCGTCGTCCGACCCGCTCAGCCCGCAGCCTTCTACTTGAGACATGTCCTGCGGGCAACACACATGTAGCACGTTCTGGCTGTTAAGATTGTTCCTATGACATGTCATAAAGTGTGCAATTGAAAACTGAAAAGGTTCGGTGCGGGTTCACCCGTTTTGTTTTCTTAACTGACTTACGATGATGGCTTGGAGTAGGCCTTATCATCAACGCATGCTAATATCGGAAAATAAACTCGCATAAAACATCGGGAATCGTAACGTAATCGTCTCGCCTACGAGATGCAATACGGTACGGCAAGACGAGACTGTGAAGACCCCTTTTCGTTTCGTTAATACATGTGCTAAGACCATTAACCCGAAAGCGTATTTTGCTCTAAGAGCCTTTTAGTAGGAACCTACGCTGCGCCGATGGTTTTTAGATTTTTGGAAGATATATTATAGCCATATACGAAGATTATATCTAAAATACTGGCAATACAATCCATAAACACCAAGCGAGCTTTAATTTCAATATGATAAAGAATTTCAATAGGATGTTTTCACCTTTGGTGATTGCAGTTATTCTTGGTAATACTACGCTGCCGTTTTCTTTGCCTTGATGCGGGGTGGTAAAACTCTTATCAAGTTTTGTTAATATACAAACAAAAAAAACTATACAAATACAAACAAAAAAAAGACCGACTCTCTGTTAGACCCAATCTTCAAGACGTTTTATCAAGGTCAAACTTAATATGGGCTTAGGAATCAATGAAGATTAGCTAATATTAATTAACATCGAAGACCTATGTAGTTAATTAAATTAAAGGTGCTAAACAGTATACTTTGCACATAACATGACGCGACATTTTCTTATGTATTGGCTATTATTCTCTTCTGCAATTATTAATTCACACTCATAAAAAAATTACATAACGCGCGGACGAGATAGCAAAGCGCTAGTTTTGTCATAATAAAAACTCCCCTTCACAAACTCTTTAACTAGACACCCAAAAATATCATGACTAATGACGAGTCACCCTCCACCCTCGGGAAATAACATTTGGCAATTTCAATAAGTTCATTTTTACCACCCCTCCTGAATAATAATCGGCTGTGACCCAGTTCAAAGACCCCATTTTAACTTGTTCGTTTATGGTAAACATTTCGCTTTCTGATCGCGTTGGCGTAATGTTTTAATTGCGAACGTAAAAGTTTTCGGGTTCGATAACAATAATTGAACCTCAACTTATTTTAGCATTGACTGCCACGAAACTCTGTGTGCAGTTCAAACAATACATTTTCTGTTGAGGTTTCATGGTAGACTAGCCGTGCCAGCGACTTCGTCCGCGATTTCCTCCATTCTTTATACATTTGCCATTGTTTCTTTGCTCCTATGTTCCCAGCGTGATGTTATATTGCCCTAAAGCCTTCCTCGATTATTGGTCTATCCAACACAGAAATATTTTTTCAATTGTAACCAGTAGTTCCTGAGATAAGCGCGTTCAAACAAATAAAAAAACAAATTCTTCAGCTTTCTAATATTAGATTAGATAATATGTTAACAGGAAAACAAAATACAATATAAATTCTGTTTCAATAAACAAAATGTTTTCAAAATTTGATACTGGTCTTGGTCTCTGCTGATTGATGTCGGACATGTGGAAGGATTTTGCAATCGAGATGAATCATAGAAAACCCTTGACAAATCTAGCTTTCAAAGATAGATCTTGCACATATTACACTGTAGTCATTGTAAAAGAAAAAAAAATAACTCCATGAATGCACCCTTTCCCTTTTTACAAGGGTAGAATAATGATTGCTAGTGCAGATCACATGACTGAAATCTTAACAGTGAACAATATAAACAAAACAACTTGTTTTTTATTTATCATAGCAAGGTTTATCTGTAAAAGTAGTTTTATTTCAAAACATTTGAAACGCAAAAAAAGGAATAGAATCCAAATCTTTGAACCATACCTCTTCAGCCATATCCATAGATTCAGTGCTCACAGCCGAGTTCATGATGCCGAAGTCAGTGTCTGCGTCGTCGTCGTGGCCCCTCACCTCCCGGACCATTGGGGTGCCCGCCTCTCTTGCACCGCTGCACCCGCTCTCTTGTTGCACCCAATCGGATATTTAATTCCTGTACCAATACATTATTATCAAAATAAATAAGTATAAGAATTAGTGAAAGAAGCGAAAGTAGTGTGCCAGGACCGTACCACATGGCAGGAAGTGCCATATCTGCCTATCCCTCTGGGAAAAAGGCGTAATTTGATGTATGTTTGTATGTAAGAATTAGTTTATAGCTCACTTGTACATTTAACATAATATAGAACAAATACAAAAGGAACGAAAAAATTTACAAGTAATGAGAAAATGGATGTGGCTCAGCTTGTGCTGACATGGGACCGAGGACCTTGCCAGTGCTGATTTTCACTAAATAACAGTAAACATCAGTAAGGTTGCGGACTTGGACAGTGGTAAAATCTTATTATATCAAAAAGTTTCCTATAGCCGACCACTCATTCCTTACTTTTTTTCATAATTATTTTATGTAGCTTGTTCGCCATTACTTTGTGCCTGGCTGTCAAAGCATCACAAGGCAATCATTAGAGGGTTCTCATTGTGTGACATCATTTCAAATTATAAGGTTTAATAGTTTTTCACAGCACCTACTCATCTGAATTATTACTTTACAATACTTTCCCAAAGAGAAGTACAAACATTTCCTGATTTGATATTCTATTTTCTATTGATTTAAATACATTGCTTGTTTAATAAAGTGGGGACTTTAACATAGAGCAATGAGTAGCAAAACACCTAATTTTATTTACTGGCATTTTAATTGCTAATAAATCTATGGTATGAATAACCTAAAGGACAGTGAACACAAAATACTTACATAGGAATATAATTCAGGACTAACTGATTTTAAAACCTA
This sequence comes from Maruca vitrata, assembly GCA_039566165.1. NCBI lineage: Eukaryota > Metazoa > Arthropoda > Insecta > Lepidoptera > Crambidae > Maruca > Maruca vitrata. The sequence continues at coordinate 2,584,201 of CM076913.1, forward strand.
AAAAGCTTTAGTGTCATTGATTGACACTGCAATAAAATTGTGTATGTTATGTTGAATTTGTGTTATTTGTACTTATGGTCTAAGACTAATTTAATTCAATGTATGTAATGAATTTAAAGTTTATGAAGTAAGTAAGTATAAAGCTTGTGTTATCTAACTCCTATTTGAAGATAAAGATGTATCCAATTACCCATAAGATTTCTAGGAATCTTTTTTTCTTTAGTCTCAAATTAAAACAAAATGCCTATTGTGATACAAAAAGTATTTCATAAAAACTTTTAGTTATCAAATCCTAATTTACACTCTAAGTTTGAAAATAATCTATAAGGAAAATATTACTTACAAATCCTATAAATGGGTCAGTGTGTCACTAAGTCATTCCCAGTGGGATAAATGGAAGCTAGCATCTAATCATTTCAATAAAAGTATTCTTATTAGAAATAGAACCACCATTTAAAAGTAGAAAGTAACAAGACAAATCAATACTCCAGCTTTACATCTCAAATAATGAGTGGGATGTTGTGTGAAAAGGAGATGTTTGACTCAACAAAAAATATTGATTTACTTTTTGTTCTAGGCAACTTGCCTTCTATTACAGTGGGATGAAGGGAATCTTAGATCTAATTGGAAAGATTCTTAATTCATTCAAGTTAAGTCGTTTTCCCTTTCTAGGTGGAAAAAGGTTTCTAGCACTATCATAGAAACATCTACATAATTGTTACTAGCTAACAAGACGACTATTGTAGGCGGCTAGCTAGCCCAGGAAAATCAATACCAATGCTTCCTACACAATTGCTCTTTTCCACACTAATGGATAATAGGAATCCTGGGCCTTTAGTCATAATAGGACCTAGCCGTCACAACAATATTCCTGATAAGCTGTTTAGACTAGACGCTCTTCGCAGAAAATGTTACGTTATTCCGATAATAGCATTATCAAGCCATTTGCAAAATGACGCATTCATTCTGTTTAGATGTTTTGTTTGCATCGAATGCATGGTGCTTTACTGCGACGGTCAGCTCCGAAGACGAATGACGCAAACTCTTTTGCGGCGGCGTAAAGGATAAGCCCAAATGAATGGCCATCATGAAGGGGAATCGCGCGTTCGAGCAGGCCCAGACAGAATAGAAAGACTACGGCTGCGTACGCACCTGCGTGATTTGAAACACATATTGCAGTCCAAATAAAAGTCTTCTAAACTTGCTGTGATGTAACCGATTTCAATAAACACTTTTCTAGCCGTTATCACTTAACCAGACACTGAAATCACAAATTTTACCGAGTGCACTAGAGAGCTCGAAAAATCCGAATCCTCCATTATTATCGATCGGCAAACTCGGTACATGGCCAGCATACACTTCACATCTACAAAGCGCCATTTTGTACGAGTCTGCGCGGTGTGATTTTCGCATCGAGGGAAAGGGAAATCGCCCCTCAGCCCGAGGGGGGACCGGAATAAAAGCTTCTGTAAGTACCTCTAGCACTTTAAATATGGTTTCAAACGAAGACTTACCGATTTTAGGGGCAAATAAATGTGGTTTAATTAATTTTTTGCCCCACAAGTTGGGCGTTCAGGAAAAATTCCTAGTTTATTTTCGAAAACATTGATCAATTGTCATGCTAGTGGCGCAATCTATGATTTTTTTGTTAACTAAATTTGACAGATGTCATAATTGACAATGTAAACAAGCAAAGCAAGCGAATTCGGGTTTATTTTTTGTGAGTGAGTAGGTACCTGAGTTCTGAAATATCGAAGAAATTGCGTAATTAATTTGTGATATTGAAACAATTATACAAATAACATTAAATTCTGTAAGTATGAATCCTCTTATTATCCAATGTAACCACTTTGTTAGTTCTATGGTGTGAATTTGTATTCTAAGAATATGTGTTTAAGTTGTTATGCCATAAGTTTTTGTTGAAAACTCTTCTTAGTCCCAAAAGTCTTGAATGCCCTTGACTAAACTTTGCTATTAATAAAGCATTATTGTGTATATTTAATATTATTATTAAACCCTTTAAAATCTAACCTATTTGAAAAACAGCTGATTGCACATAATACTACAATTTTATGATTTTATGTGAAACAATCCTCTCTAGCTAATAGGGTTATAATTTGAGTAAATTGGAGTTATTTTGTTCTCAATTTAAATCCTAACAATGTTTATAATGTGATAAATCTCAAATGGTATCTGTTATCTATATATTCTGTCTGATAATGGATCTCGATACAAGTGCAATGATATTATTACTAACTTATTTAACTGAGTACTCATAACATTCGCCCAAAAAGCGGCATTTAATTTTACCTTATTATACCTTAACATAAATGTTATATTATAGTGATGACTGCTTACCCTTCTGGGAAAAAGGCGTGATTTTATGTATGGTTTTTTGTATGTAAACAAACTTAGAAAGTCTAAACGAAATAGGTAATTTAAATATTAAATATCGATCTAACCTAAGTACATAATTGAATTATTTGAGGGAGGGTATGAAATAAACAAATTAGTAAGAGTGTTTCTTTTTAATTATATTGCATAATATTTTTTAATGTCTAACATAATTAAAATGGCATAGCACTTACAATCTAAATGACTAATTTATTCTTATTGATTAATATTACATTTACATTATGTGTAAAAATTATAATGTTATGGAAATCACATTAGCATTTATTAAGTAATTTGTCAATTATAGTAATAGTTTCCATCTTCACCGTGTCCTCTTGTTTTCTAAAGATTCTTCAGATGATCCTGAAAAATAAACACACAATTGTCATAAATAATCAAGTTAATAGGAATAAATTTAAATCTGATTGAATATTTACCAACTTCCACCAGATAGCACCATACATTTGTTATACAAGAGTGAACTGATCAAGAGAATATACCCTCATGCAAAGTATGTGTAACACTTTTTCTTACTAATAGATAAAGGCAGTATCACAGCATAAAATAAAAAAAAAAAAATGTTAAAACAAGAAAATCCATTAAGGAGAATGAACTATTTTACATGAATGCATTCTACAGTGTAGTATTATGAAGAAACATAGATCTAGATTTCAGCTGAACCTGAAGAACACATGCAACTGACAAACAAATAGTAACCTAATATATTACACTATATAGCGCAGCTGCCGTGATAGACCGTGAGATGCTACATAAATCATCTATTTAGATGTAAAGGCCTATATATATATATCTGTAAATTTAGTGAAAAATAAGTCTAGGAAACTCTAAAAGTTATAAAGCTTTGTTGTAGAATATATAGAGAAAGTAGTAGAAAGAAATGAAGGAACCATTATTCTGGCTAATACAAAGGTAGAACAAGCTGCATAGAAGAACATGGAAAGAACGGAATTTCGGAGGTTCTAAGAAAGAGATAAAGATATGCTAAGAGTGAGTACGATAAAAAGATAGAACCAGTTGCCCAGAGAAAGATAAAAGGAGTGGATTCCCAACAGTGTTAATACCATAAGAGATAGATCAAGTAGCATAGAAAAAGAGGTTTGAGGAAACAGTATACTAACGGGGCTAATAAGAAGATAGGTGGATGGATGCATTGAGTGGTATTCTGGCGGTGCTAATAAAAAGATAGAATATGTAGCATAGAAGAAGAAGACTGGGGGGCGGTATGCCGACGATGCTAATAAGAAGATAGAGAGAGATAGAGCTAGTTGCACAGAAAAAGATGTAAGGAGCAATATCCCAACAGTTCTAATAAGATAAGAGATAGATAATGAAGCATTCAAGAAGATGGAGGGAATAGTATCCCAACAGTGTTAATAAAGAGATAGATAGAGCGAGTGGCGTAGAAGAAGTTGCACTGAGCGGTACACTGGCGGTGCTAATAAAAGCATAGAATAACTAGCATCAAAGAAGATAGACGGAGCATCATAGAAGAAGACGGAGTCATATCTGGTGCGTACCTAGTCGGTGCGTGGCGGGCGTCGGTTCCGCCGGAGCCTACCTATGGTCGCTTGGGGCCGGTGGCAGTAGCGGCCGCGCCAGCCCGGCTGGCAGGCGCAGGCGCCGCGCGCGCACGCGCCGTGCCGGCACCGGGCACAGTCCCCGCGCCGCCCGACCTCGCAATGGTTCCCGCCCAGGCCGAGCGGGCATCGGCATTTGTTGACGCCCTTGCACCTACCGCCGTTGAGGCATGGGATCACGCATTTTGCTGGAATGTTTAGAAAATGTCATTACGTCATTTGATCTGTAGCGCTACTATGAAGTAGCTATCGAAAAATTATGTACGTTAAAAACCTATCGAAATGTTTTTTTTTCATACTACCAATTTTAGTTCTTAGTTTAGCGTTACCGCGCTGTTCATTTTTATAGTTATTTTTACATAGGCGATATAGAGTCTGTCACTTTTAAACTCATGGTAGCGCTACTGGCTTTGTTTAGAACTCTAAATGCGACCCTGCACACAGTTCCAGGCCTCTACAAAACCGGAGACCCTAGAATAGAAACTTCTAATGTCGAGAACTGGATTTTCAAGCATCAATAATTTTAGGCCAAAAAAAAATCGGATGATTGCGTTCGTTATCGCCAAAATGTAGACGATTTTAGATAATTCTTGTATTTGTTTCATATAAAAATGTAATTTTTAAATAATTTTAAAATAATGGTATAATACTCACAAAATTCACATCTCAATCCATAGTATCCCTTAGGGCACTCGCATGTATCCTTCTGTATGCACTTTCCGCCGTTTAAACATTTCTGCGAGCATATACCTGCAACAAAAAAAAGGATTAAACACCTCACTTCAACATTGTCTGGTGTTCATTCCAGGTGCACCATGATGCGGCCGAAGGTGTCATTGCAGCAAGTCAGGCTGGCCCACTCGGCTTGCTGGCAGAAGAACCCAGTTGTAAGTAATTTACTTACATTATCATAAGAATATTTAGGTAGATTGCTTTAGGTAGATAAGGACGATAAGAAGCAGGGAGCTTCATAGATACAATGGATACTTCATCATCATCAGCCCATATACGTCCCCACTGCTGGGGCACGGGCCTACCCTAAACTAGAGCGATAAGGCCTTAGTCGACCACGCTGGCCAAGTGCGGGTTGGTCGACTACACAACCTAAGAATTTCTTCTTAGGTGTGCAGGTTTCCTCACGATGTTTTCCTTCACCGTTAAAGCGTCGAATGATGGTACATATGAATTTCAAATATGAAAAACACATTGGTACCTGGCGGGGTTTGAACTGGCGACCTCTCGCATGGCAAGCAACGACCTTAACCACTCGGCCATCGACGCTTTTTAATGGATACTTAGTGTTCGTACAATAAATAGAAGATGTTTGAATTATCTTTACCATATGAAAGCTGCCACTAAGTAGTTATGCCAATTGCCGAAAGTTTAAAGTGTATTAGCAGCCTGCCTGGTGCGATAGTATAGATCATCGCAATGGTTACAACAAACGACAATCTTAGCAAGACCTCTCCTCGCGGAAATTTAGATTATGACAAAAGACAATAACTTGCCGAACTGTCACTCAGGAAGTACGAGTACTACTTACTACTAAGAGGTTAATATTGAAAGCATCACTGACTTCTATGAATATGACATAGTATGACAAAAGACGATCTTAACAAACTGTCACAGTATAACGACTAAAAACTACGAAAGAGGCCAATATTGAAAGCATCACTTCTTAGGGTTCCTATCACGAGTATTGACTGCCTCGTTCGTCTATTGAGAGCATGTGCTGCGTTAGGACCGAGAGGTCCCCGGTTCGAATCCGGGGTCAGGCAAAATTAGTGTAATTTTTTCTGTTAAGAAATTACTCAGCCCGGAGTCAGGAAGTTGGCGGTCTCTCACCGGTCTTGTCAGAGAGTGAACTTGTGTTTGCGCGTACACTGTGCACTATAATACGACCTGCGCAGTTGACTAGTCTCCATTGAGATCGGCCGCCATGGCCGAAATCGGTCGGACGCCGTGTTTATTTATCACAAGTATTTGACTTGTTCTAGATGGACCAGATAATCCGTGTGGACCATGCAGGCGAGTTGGGTGCGGATCGTATCTACGCCGGCCAGATGGCTGTCCTCGGGAACACAGCCGAAGGGCCCACCATCAAACACATGTGGGAGCAAGAGAAACGCCACAGGGAGAAGTTTGAGGAGCTCATCAACGAGTATAGGGTGCGGCCGACGGTGCTCACGCCGATATGGAATATTGCTGGATTCGCTTTGGGAGCTGGTGAGTTGGCAGTTGGATTAAATTTAATTTGATTTTGCGATTGGGGTGCCGTTAAAGCACTCTGCAATAAGGTCAGCTTTTGTTTCAAGATCGCTTAACTTGTATGCGAATAATAATGGTCGACACAACTACAAGGCCAGTTTACCCCGGGAGGTCTAACTATTAAAAACTGGACGGGTGAATGGGAATGGAAAATGTTCTTGAGTTGGATAAATATGCAGCATAAAATTCTACGATAAATTAAACATATCTGTGTAAACCTAAAAAGATTTTACCAAAATTCGCCAAGTAGGTAGCTAATTCTAATTAGTTGCACTATTCATACAAAATGCACCTTAGACTATGACATCATTTACAACTTGAAGTTTTTTTTTTTCCTAACTGACTAACGATGATGGCTTGGAGGAGCCTTGTTATCATCACCGGGCTTGCGGGGGAGCGGATGGCTCTCACCCCTAAATACAACTTGAAGTATGTACATTGAAAAACATTGTTTTATGTAATTCTCTATTATGAATATGATTAAATCTATTCAACGTCAACGTAAATGAGACACAGCAACACTTTGCCGGCATTCGCTTAATATTGCGCAAATTAATAGAAAACTACAGACAAAATAGACACTGTCACACATGTGAGCATGTGACAAAGAAGAAAGAAAAAATACGTATCACACACAGACAAGTTCTAATAACTTTAAACTGTTACGGTTACACACATTGGAAAACTGAAAATATTTATTGTGTTAATGAGCTCCCGATATTTCGGCACTGTTGCAAGCGCCATGATCTCGGATGAATATCGGGAGCTCATTAAATCAGAACAACATGGTAAATATACCGTATTTTCAGTTTTCTAAAGTTCTAATAACTATCCGTCTCCTCAAAACAGTATCCTGCATGTTCCAGGCACAGCTCTTCTAGGCAAGGAGGCAGCGATGGCGTGCACCGTAGCGGTGGAGACGGTGATAGTGGATCACTACAACGACCAGCTGCGCGAGCTCGCGGCCGACCCGCGCGTCGACCCCGCCGTGCTCGCCGCCATCACGCGCTTCCGCGACGAGGAGCAGGAGCACCACGACACCGGGATCAGCCACGGCGCCGAACAGGTTAACAGATGCCACTACTAAGGCGTCCGACCGATTTTAAGCCATGGCGGTCGATCTCAATTGAGATCTGCCAAGTGCGCAGGACATATTATAGTGCACAAGTGTGCGCGCTAACACAAGTGCACTCTCTATTCCCTCACTCTCATAATTCGGTGAGACGGCATTCCGACATGACCGATGAGAGATCAGGCGCAGGACCACCGGCTTAACGTGCTTTCCGAGGCACGGGCGTTCAACCGCCAACTTCCTAACTCCGCGCTGAGTAATTTCATTACAGAAAAACTCACACAAATTTTGCACGACCCTGGACTCAAACCGGGGACCTCTCGGTCCTAAAGCAACACTTGCTACCAATAGACCAACGAGGCAGTTAACTACTATAGTATCATTATCAGGTATATTCGTCCCCACTGCGAGCACGGGGCTACCCTAAATTAGAGCGATAAGGCCTTAGTCAACCACGCTGGACAAGTGCGGGTTGGTTGACTACACAACCCAAGAATTACTTCGTAGGTAGGCCGTTAAAGCGTCGAATTATCGTACATATTATAAATTTCAAATTTTAAAAACATAGTTAGGGGTTAGGGGTTTTAACTGGCGACTTCTCGCATAGCAAGCTACGACCTTACTCTCTCGGCCATCGACGCATTTTTTCTTGTCTTTGACGGCTAGTCTACAATACAAGACCATAGCTCGCTGAGCGACTTTTAAGTCGCAGCGAAAGAGATATTCTGGGCGTTTCAGATTCATCGAATCAGAAATAAGGTGATTCAGCTGAGCAATAAATTTGAGACACTTGATATAAAAAACTATAACATCGTTGCCTATCTACCTCAGATAGGTAAAAGAACTACACTAATGATTATTAAGACCATTTTTTTTGTTTGTAGGCTCCGTTCTACAAGGCATTGACGGAGGTGATCAAGACGGGCTGCAAGGTCGCCATCGAGATCTCCAAGAGAGTTTAGTTAGGTGCAACCAAAGTATTAAAGATAGTTATATATTTTTAGAATAAACGTTTTAAAATTACTTACTTGGTTATTTTTATTGTTAGAATTTCATAATTGGAATGATATGGAACGCCTCAAAACGAGTTCGCGTGAGTCATGTTTTTTCGTGCGTGCAGCCGTTTATTATAAGACGTTGTCACATCAAAAACAACTCACCGCCCTCGCAGTTGCGGCCCTGGTAGCCGGGCGGGCAGGAGCACACGCCGGGCGCGGTGCAGTTCCCGCCGTGCAGGCACTGCGGGTAGCACAGCGCCGTGCGGCAGTGCTGCCCCATGTAGCCTTCGGGGCATTGGCAGATCTTCTCGTGGTTGCACCAGCCCTGGTTGGCGCATTTTTTGTCGCACTCCGGGTCCGGCCCTGTGGATTTTGGTGTTTGTTTCTTTTGTTTTAGGTCAGTGGTTGGTAAAGAAAAAAAATTTACTTTTTTTTATTTTATTTGAAAAAGAAATAGGTTTTTTAATTTAATTTATTCCAAGAGGAAAAGGCAAAGGGATCTAGCCCGTACAGCCTAGTCTTAAGTAGTTTCTTGGGTATGAAAAAGAAAGACTTTTAATAAATAAATCTTTTTACTTTTCAAACAACAAAGGAATAATTAAGTGTCAGGTGAATAAAATTATGAACGAATTGGTGGAATATGTGAATGTAGGTACTCAACGTTCATTCCAATAAAAGTAAAATCAATCACATTTCTGAAAATTTAAAAGTAAACCTTATTGAATACAAAATGTAAATGATTAAAATATTTAATGACAATCTTAATGAAATTTGCTACACTAATGATAATTTAAAAACTTAACTATAGCGGGTTAAAGAAAAGCAAGCGTATGTACCAACCTAAAAACGCAAATGCTGTGAGCAGAGGCACCGTGAGACCAGCCAATCAGCGCGCTCGGCGATAGCCACCCGGAAAACAAGGCAATACGTAAGTGAGGATCGCGGGAAGGGACTAGTTGCATTATATACTAGGATCTTTATATGCAAATAAATAATGCCTAACCTAACCTGACAGAATTACTGTTTTTTCTAAAATCAAAATCAAAATATTTATTGCCATTAAACTGTGTTACAGGTTCTTAATTTACTGTCGAAAAACGCACAGTACGTAAGTGCTCTTACTCGTTTGTAAATTGAGTGGTTCCAATGTTTATTCTTTCACCCAATAGTATAGGATATTTCATTGTAATCCCGCCCAATTCTTTTATTGTGAGTAGAAGGCGTTTTTGAACGGCTCCAATATTCCAAATTCATGAAAGTATGTCCAAATGTCATTTATCTTTTTTTTTTGTTTAAACATGTATATTATTCCCTGTCAGCCCAATTTTTATACTAGTCCCTTTCCGCGATCCTTATTTATCAGCGTTAGTGTTATTATTGGCGGTCACCAGACCAAACAAAATCATTATTACTGGCAAAAACAAAATTAGTGGAAGAACTAAAGTTCGCCCTCGCTTTATGGTAGCATAACTGCAATACATGAATACACTCTATAATAGGACTGCTCAAACTCCTACTATTTTAGTAGGTATGAGCTAATAAAACAGAATCAACATTAATTTGCCTATGAGTTGGTCTGTTTAGTCTATGAGCACGCGTAAAGCAGTCGCTAAAATATAAATCCTGCTGTAAAGTCGAACAATGCGCTAATAAAATGTCAATCGCGGCATTGTCCGCGACTAGCGAATACAAACAAGATATTATGACGTGCTTACTAGTATTAAATAGTGACCTTACAGGAATAGGCATCGTTCTACCTACTAGATGTAATATTAGTAGCGTAAGCATTTTTTGAGCTCGATATAGATGAATGTTTTAGTACTTGATGCCAAGGGTTTCTTCGTTTTCAGATGAGGGTAGGTATAATTTACAACTAAGCATGATGATCAAATTAATAAGCTACCAAATCAAAAGATACTCCTTTTATAATAATGACTGATGAAGTTTACTTTATATGGTAAATCTAATTAAAAGCATTTGACCTGTGTTTTTGTTGTGTTGTCGATTTAAGTTTGGAACAATTAAAATTAAAATTGTAATTTTTTTTTATTTTCATTTTTTTTTAATAATTATATCAAGGCAATGGCTACCGCTGTTTTCAGGTTAGACGGTGGGCGTAATCGATAGCAACAAACAAAATCACAGGCGTGTAAGTGTTAAAAATGCGTTGGCGATACAATACCTGTCCTTTCAAAATACACACCTCTCTGTGCGCATTCCTTCTTTAGGTTGAATCGTAAGGGCGTGCCCTTGAGCGGGACCCCTCGCCCGTTCTTCAACACGAGCCCTATCTCAAAGGTTGCTACCCCGCTGCTGTTGCCCACACACGGCAGAAATAAACTAAACTCTGTGGACAAGGGACTTATGAATAGGCGATATGACTAAAAACATTTTTTTTTCAATCAATTGAAAAACAAAAAAATATGTGTTAAACTAACTTACGGACTGAATAGAATAATAAGATTTTGACCCAGTCATCACGCCTATTAGACTAAAATCGATAAAGCAGAAAGCAAGGTATTCAAATGCCTACTTAGACGATTTACTTGTGAGTAGGTATAAACTAGGTTTATATTGGTAAGTAATGGATAAAGGTAATATTTGTAGTTAACAAACTTTCATTGAAATGTTATTTATTTTAGGATGAAAACAACCCAATACGGGTGCATAACATAAGCTTATGCTGTAGATGCACTTATAATTTATAACTAACCTTGCTGATGTAACATGTTTTAGCTAGTTAAATTTCCTTAATAGAACACAGGTTTTAACGGGTTCCTTACTTAGGCAATCACGGTCCAATTAAAAAAATATTGTTTTGTGATTCCCCGTTGCATGTTCAAAGCGACCAAACCTTAGAGTTTTGGTCGCTGTACGCCGTAGCTACAGTTCAACTTTAAAGGTTTTGTGAGTAGAGTTCACTCTGTGGTAAAGGTTTTCTACATTAGGTAAAAAAAGAGGAAAAACAATGAGGCACCTTTATCTGTCTTGGGCACTCGTCCTTGCGTTTTAATGGACAGCACTGGCGGGCTGAGTACTTTCTCGTCAGACGACGTCAATGTGTCAAAGTTGTAATAATACTTCTTCCGCGACCTCCACGTGAAGTTGACGTAGCCGACCTCGGACGGGATCAGGGGCAACTTGTGGGAGAAGTTCGGGTCCAAGATGTACGGTGAGATGTGGCCGTTCTGTATTGCGAACACCCTCATAGATATACCTGGAATGAGAGGATTTGATGTCAGGAATAATGGCAGAGCTGAGCTGATTGTATACTGAGCGGTGACCGTTATGAGTCCGTTTCGATGCGTGTTGATCATGATCAGGGTATACGCTTCTACGTGCAAGAATGACCAGTAAATTTCAAGTGGAACCGGCTGATCGCGACATTCAGTTCTTAATAGTGATGAGCGGCAAACCTATTGTCACCAACTTAAAAATCAAGCTTAGTCGCACTACAACGCCAATAGAGTACCTATGAATGGATGGCGAAGTCAATACTGTCGGGTCACTTAAGGATTTCAATTTTTATATTTTAAGGACGTATAATTGTACAAGTGTTTTGGAAAACACCCATGCGAGCCTGCTTTTAAGGTCGAGGTTGGTCCACAGCGAGATGTTGGGCTAGCGCGCGTCGGCATCCTTGGCCTGCTATACACGGACCGCTCGAGCTGTTAGCCAGTGATCAACATACACGGACCGCTCTTGCAGTCGTAATCAACAGCTTGTGCCTGGCGACTGCTTGAGATTTTAACGTGCTCCTAACTGCTCGGAGCAGTCACGACTGCTCGAGCGGTTCCGCGTATGGGTGTACGTAGAATCTGTAGTTTACTATGCAGCCGCAGCTTCAAGCAGTCCGTCCTGACTGCTTGAAGCTGTTCGTGTATGTTAGCCCCTTGTAGTCTACCGGCCGCGCTGCCGGTAGACTAGTCACAGGGCGGAGTGTGCTCACCGCTGAACATGCGGATCTGCCGCTCGTCGATCCACAGCGAGATGTCGGGCTGGCGCGCGTCGGCGTCCTTGTAGTCGCGCCGGCCCGCGCCCAGCGACAGCGAGAGCGCCAGAGCCATGCCCGCGCACACGCGCGCGCCCAGGGACGCCGAGGACCACATACTGGAACGAGGGATGAAGTAAACATTATTATGTTCCACGTTACGGATCGGCCACGGGCAGTAGACTGGCCACATCAGCCGTAGAACCGACAACCGCTGCGGTAGACGAGTTCTAGAGTGGAGACCGCGTCTCGGCAAACGTAGTGTGCCTTATTTTTTTTCCTAACTGACTTACGATGATGGCTTGGAGTAGCCTGGTCATCATCACCGGAATTGCGGGGGAGCGAATGGCTCTAACCCCTAACTGACATACGATGGTGGCTTGGAGTAGCCTCGTCATAATCACCGGACTTGCGGGGGAGCGGATGGGTGGGATTCATCCGCTCCCCCGCAAGTCGTAGTGTGCCCTCAAGCCAGGTGGTGTGACGACCTGCGCAGGACGGCTGGTAGGAGCTGGATGCGAGTAGTCGAAGAACGACTGATGTGGCGTGCGTTTGAGGAGGCCTATGTCTAGCAGTGGAGAAAAAGGGCTGATGATGATGACGTTAGGCTTAGGCCGCAGAACGGTTTTTTCCTGCAAGCGGTAAATCGTGAAACCGCAAAACCGCCCGAGACGCACACACTACGGTTAAAAACCGCGTAAAACGAATAAGATTTTCACAGTTTGAAGATGGATTTTAAAAGAGAACTGCACAAATCTATTGTACTACTAAGATAGAATCATTTTACTGCGGGAAAACAACCACTAAAATTTCACGGTGTATAATATTAATACATTTTATTATAATACGTCCACACATTACCTACATGAATACAACGTTTCGCTTATGTGTTTCACCACAATTCTGTAACGCGGTTTTAAAATCAGTCGCGGAAAAAAACCGTCAGTGCGGCCGCTTCCATTAGTTTCTTTCACTCATAAAATCAGGCGGTAAAAATTCGTGGCGGTTTTGCCGTAGTGCCGCCTAAGCCTTACGGAAGCACAAATACACATAAAATTATGACTCGACACCAAAAAACTGTTTATTCTTATTTGATGTCTCTATCTTGGTTTCTCGACCTTGGTTTTTCGCATAACATAAATATATGAATGAGTATTTATTCACATATCATCTACAAGTCTTAAATTTCGATGTCATAAAAACGGAAAAGTGCACTCTTGCTACTTGACTGTCACAGTCCTGTGAGAAGATAATTCGACATAAATTAGGTCTACATTGTTTGAAATGCTTATTTGGCTCTTGCGGTATTTTTCGACTCCTAATAGAACAACGAGGATTTACATTTTAGCATAAATACCATAATCAACCGCAAAAACAGCTCACGTTTAGTGATGCGCAGGTAATTTCGAGCTTAGAATGGTATATCGAAAGACTCTTCATCGATAGATAATTTCACCGAAATCACCCTTAGTCGACCGTTGGTTTTACGAAAAAATCCTTCATCGATTGTTGTTTTATCGAAGTAATTCCTAGCCGATCGATCGTTCTACGAACAAATCATTTGCCGATATAACGTTTCGCCGATGTAACGTTTCACCGATAGAATGTTTCGCTGAATCAACGCATAGCCAATGGACAGTTTTGTCGAAAGAACAGTTTCAATTTTCAATATTATAAAACTTGACATAATGTACATACATGCTATACGTACTCAATATTATAATGTACATACATGCTATACGTACTCAATATCATAATGTACGTTCATGCTATACGTACTCAATATTATAATGTACATACATGCTATACGTACTCAATATTATAATGTACATACATGCTATACGTACTCAATATTTACATTGATCTGATCCCGTGGTAAGTAGCTTAAGCACTTGTGTCACGGAAATCAGGATCAACAGTGGATACACAAATAAACTTAAATATATTTAATAATACACCCAGACACGGAACAAACACCGATGTTCGTCACACAAATATTTGTCCCGAGTGGTCGATTCCCACTCGGGACAAATATTTGTGTGACCCACGAATCTTGGAACCGTAGGATTTTAACCTGAGTCACTAACCACTGTTCCACCGAGCCAGTCAAAATGTATGCGTTGATTCAGCGAAACATTCTATCGGTGAAACGTTACATCGGCGAAACGTTATATCGGCAAATGATTTGTTCGTAGAACGATCGATCGGCTAAGAATTACTTCGATAAAACAACAATCGATGAAGGATTTTTTCGAAAAACCAACGGTCGACTAAGGGTGATTTCGGTGAAATTATCTATCGATGAAGAGTCTTTCGATGTACCATTCTAAGCTCGGTAATTTCGTTCTGAATAAATATTATGTATAAGATGACCATCGAAATTATTGACAAAACATACTTTACACTTAGATACGGACAGGGTCTAAGTGCAAATGGGGGAATTTCCGCTCCAGTGAGAGGCGAGGCGAGATGACACTCATTAAAAACAGAATGGACCTATGTTACAACTACTGTCACCGTCACTACTCTTCAACGGCATGGAAATTCAAAATAAATCTATGTAAAAATTGCCTACTGCTGCTACCTGCTACTGCTACCGCTACCTGCCAAATAAATCTATCAAGAAAAACTAAAAGGCCACAATTAATGCCTAATACGTGTCTAAATCACGTAAATAATAGGCGTGTAAGCGGCGTATAATTTGTTTGTCAACCGTACAAAATAGTTCCCAAGCAAACGCGACAAAAAACGAACAAAAACAAAATATCACAGTTAACATAATTGATTGGAGCTCGGGACGTGCTCCTGCTAGGCTCGTGAGAAAAGGGCAGGGTGTCGTAAAAAACAGACGACTTCATTAAATATCCCCTGTCAAAAAGTAATGTCTACTAGTTTTTTCTCACTCCCGATGTCAAATTATACTTACAAAAGGTGTTAACGAAAAAAACAGTCGACAATCGCTCTATGCACAGAGATGGTCAACCATTTTGTCTACACGTACCTACCTATTTGTAGGTAGCAGTTTATATGAAACGGATGTAGGACTATTAATATAATTCACCTGTTGGTAAGAGCCTAAAAAGTAACTAGGTAATTAATAAAAAGTAAACTCTATAAAGATATAGTGGCATAAAAGGATTGTTCCTCTAATTCCTTACCTCTGTAAGTATATTATGCTATTAGAGAACAGCTCAATAAAGTTACGCAAAAGGGCTGTAAAATCTTTTAGAGAACGGATAACATTTCAGTATCTCTACAAAAACAAATCACATTTACAAACATACATTTTACTAGGTAGTTAGGTAAGTACATAGTATATAACACTTTTTGTTGACATGATAATAATTACACGAGATTTTTCTGCGTTATCTAGAAAACTGTTTATTTGTTTGATACTTTGAGTTCCTACCTAATATTATGATCTTAGTCATTTATTGTCATATTTTGTCATTAAAACCCCAAAAGGCGCCAATTATCTCGGCTCGTACGCGAATGTTTATAAATAATTCATAATTAAAGATAAAAATATGAGGCTCAATAATTTCACACCAACACGAGCGATAACCCCTGTACCTACTCAAATTAGCGACGAGGACAGAGTAGTACACTACTTGCTCATGTCCGTAATTTGTGCCCTATTTTGATTGTATGAAATGAGTATCTATCTATTACTAACATTCATAATTGCAACAAACATTTATGTACTTTACTAAAAAATGCATTCAGTTTTACTAAATCATTATTAACAATGCATTGAAATTAGTACTACAAATATTGTTTACGCGTGATCAGTTGGATTGAATCATCGGTTTCTAAATAACTAATGTGTAATATTTCGATATGACAGGTCCCTAAAAATCCCAATGGCAAATCTTTACGGAAAGGGTTTATTTGAGGCTATTCTTCGGGTTATTTTCCCATTTCATCGATGAACTTCCAGGGGCGTTGCACATTTTTCATTATACTTTACGACTCCTAAAATACAGTGGTAATCAGATGTAATAAGTATCAGACTAATTTGGAATGTAAAATCGCAACAAAAGGCGCAATATCCTTGCAAACGATGCGACGAACACTTCCTGCGATAGCGGGCATACGTGCGAATGACCGGGCCATTTCGCGAAACTAATCTTTGCAATTGTAAAAATCTGTGTTTTTATTTTTAAATACTGTTTTATTTTTATACTTTGCTTGCGGAAGCACTTGGAGTATTCATCATTAACATTCTTCTATTTAGAAAAAATCGAATTCAATTTTGTGTAACATATTTATGTTACACAAAATTGAATTCGATTTTTTCGAACAACTTATGATAAACGTCTAAGAGTGAAGAGCGGTAAAGTGTGTAAATTACCTAATTAGATGTGTACGAGTATTAGTACCTACAAAGACACTGATAGAGCAAAACAACAGGTTCAAAAACCCTTTTCAACAATAATTATATCATTCAAAACAATGACAACTACCTACTTAGATACTTATCGCAACTGCTTAATCAGTCGGCGAGCTTCTTAGAACATTGTTCCATAAACTTAATCGGATTCTGTAATTATACCTAAACATAATTATTACATAAATAAACACTATCTATAACATGAGTATGCTGCCCATTAACCCCTAACCTTCCTATAGCATTATCTTGTACGTTTTTTACATATTACGGATGCTGTTATAATAAAGGTAGATAAGAGGAAGTAGGACGTATTCTAAACGGAAGAAATTCTTGCGATTAAAATAATATGTAGGTCTAAGCAATTTCCAAGGAGGTCAATCAAACCGAAAGTCCAAATGCAGTGACCCTTTAACAACCAGTAAAGTATTATTATGACAAAAATAAAATTAATTTAACAATTTTTTTCATAAAACTACCTACCTTGGGCCCGACCCAAGGTTTACCCAAAAAATTTCAATACCTACCAATTTTGTCGAATACTATAAATATGACCTGGTAAACATAACCACTGTTGCTAATAATTATCAAATTGACCAATCACAGAAACATGTCGGCGATCAAAACGGGAACCCCAATACGGCCTACGAGAACAATTGTCTCGACTCGTAAAAGGTTGTGCGCCCCTGCAGTGCACTTGTCAGGCCCGCGGGGCGGGGAACAGGTACCCGGGTAAAAAGTAAAAAGCTCCGCTGACGCGCTGCCCGCTCCTGTAGGCGCAGGGCTGGCTCAGAATACATAGAACAGCTCTAGTAATATGGTAGCATGGCTGTAATGTTCTGGTTTACGAACGAAGACAAGTTTTATTTTTAGGGGTGAGAGCTCCCCGTCCCCCCACAAGTCCGGTGATGGTGACAAGGCTACTTTAAGCTATCATCGTAGTCGGTTGGGAAAAAAAAGCTTTTGTTTTTTATAATGGAGATTTTTTTATGTATTCTTTTTAAAAAAATATATCTTATTTAAATTTCTAAATTCACTCTTAGTTCGGTAGTATTTGTAACATGCCTTGGTATTTTCTAGCCGTCACAAAAAATTCTTCTATACATGCAATTTGTCCAAATCCACATAAAACAGAAAACAGCTACGTACGTACATTTTTCAAAAGACATATTTGAAACCATTAAATACGTAGTTATGTATGTGTATAATTTAGAAGATAGACCTAACTACTTACCTACTTATTTAACGCACAACAAGTTACAGCCAAGTCTTAACACCTTTTGATAAAATCCATAACCGGACCGCAGGCAGCCCTAGGTCGCGGTTAGCCCGGCTATTCATGCGGACACTAGATTTTTTTCTCTATTTTCATTTGCTACTCGCAACCCACAATGGACGATAAATCCCCCTGTCACCGCTAACTGGAGTCGGGATTAATATGACTGAGATGCAATTAAAAATAAACGGGACTGTGTCTGATTTAGCGTTGTCCTGTCTTTTATTGTTTGAAACTTAATATTCTAACCCTTTGTTTGAATGTCTTTTTCTTTACTGCCAGTTTTATGCAAATGACCGTTGACGTTCAAATGTGGACCTAGGTTAGGACTAGTATTAGATACACGGGTTCAGTACTTACCAAAATTATTATTTTTAAGTGGTGCGTCCCACCATATCCTATTATTCACTCCATGTCTTAAAACACGTCAAGTTGCAACATATAAAAATAACAACAAGTATCAATTAGCTGATAATATTCACAACTTTTTATAGCCTACCCGCAAATCCACGCGTAGAAACTTGAGTAGGGTAGGACACCTCGTGAGCTCGTAATGAAAACGAGGCGTCAGACAAAAACTATCATATTCCCAGACGCAAACAAAATCCGGTTTTATAATTGAGCGAGTCCTCGGCGAGGTCGGTGCAAATAAATCGGCAATATTTATGAAGTGCGGTCAAAGGCCCGCGGCGTGCACTATTTATAACGCGCGTTTGTTTACTCTTGCCTGTTAGATAGCAATGTTTACATTTTTACACGCTTTTAATCTACGGCGTTCTGTAAGCACGCCGATGCACCGGTTGTGCGCCTCTGAAGTTACGTTTATCACAACTTTTTCAACGAACTTTCCTGTTCAAGAAGGTTCAGTTGTTCCCTTCAACTAGCTACGTAATTTTATTGCACTTACTTTGTAGTTGCATTATCGGCTTATGAAGCGATGTTAACATCAAAATCGTATGCTTGTGGTCATTCAAGGAGATATAGAATGCGATGCACTCGATTCGATATCAAACAATTAACTTTTAAGTGGGATCGATGATCTTTTATTAACAGTCGGTGTTCGGCCGAGCGAATTTGCGAAACTGGCATAGAAGTGGGTTTCATTTGTGGTCGTTACCTGTGAGTTGGTGTTGGTTTTGTGTCAAAACGTTGGGGGTATCGCACAAAACACGGTCATTATTTGAGCACTGCACTCGAAACTGCGCGGGAGAGGGAGCGTGCGCGCGGCGCGGCCGTCGGGGGCGGACTGGCGGGCCCGGGCTCCCGGCCATCACCTCCACACGTGAGATCACCAAACTCGACTCTATGGCTACACTCTAGAAGTTATCGAGTGGCAAAACAAAGTTTGTCCTTTCGCAGGACATCGGGATCGTCTTCATTTGCCATTTTTTTATCTAGTGGTCTGTATGATCAATATTGAATTTTATGGTGACAATCTGATTGGCAAGTGACGAGGTGATCAATCTAACTCTCTAATTATTACCTATTGCTGTGCAGGTAAGTATTTAAAACTTCTGAACAAAGTTGAATATAAATGTTTTTGGGTACAGACACTTTTCTTAAGCAAATAGGCACCTATTCGGGTCGTTCCGTCAAGATTATATTGGAGAAAAGCGTACTTTAAGTAACTAGTAAATTTTTAATCAAACAGCAATTAATTAAGCCACAACCGACTAATAATAAAGCAGACAGTTGGCTGTTAATGAGGAAGTGTAATTGGTATTAATTGTCCTCGACGCACTGTGGTCAAAGGGGCGCTATACATGATAGGGCTACCGTATCATCAAGTTTATAGCCGGAAACTCAGTCCGTTTTTTTTATAGAAGATGAAAAGTATTCAGATCCAAACAAATTTTGTAACGATTTTTGGAGTCGAGTAGCGTCACCAAAAAAGTTTTCTCTCATTTTGCAAATATTTTATATTTTACACATTTTCCACTGTTTCTTTGGTGCGATTGGTCGCAGCGTGATGTTATATAGCCTTCCTTGAAAAATGGTCTATCAAACACAAAAATATTTTTTCAATTCGAAGCAGTAGTTCCCGATATCAGCGCGTTCAAACAAACAAACAAACTCTTCAGCTTAACAATATTAGTATACTCTCAACAACCTCGTTGGTCTATTGGTAGCAAGCGCTTAAGGACCGAGGGGTCCCCGGTTCGAGTCCGGGGTCGGGCATAATTTGTGTGAGTTTTTCTGTAATTAAATTACTCAGCCCGGAGTTAGGAAGTTGGTGGTTGAACGCCCGTGCCTCGGAAAACACGTTAAGCCGGTGGTCCTGGGCGTGATCTCTCATCGGTCATGTCGGATTGCAGTCTCACCGAAATATGGGAGTAAGGGAATAAAGAGTGCACTTGTGTTTGCGCGCACACTTGTGCAGTATTATATGTCTTGCGCACTTAGCTGATCTCAGTTGAGATCGGCCGCCATGGCTGAAATCGGTCGGAAGCTTTATTAGTAAGTATACTCGGAGATGCATGGCAGCCCTGCAGGCCTCTGATCCCCAGCGTCTCCTCGGCAGCACCCACAATTACTCCGCGTCAGCTTATTGCCCGCAATTGTCTCCCGCGACTGCGCCGGCGCAGCGGTCACGCCGATTAATTGTTCGCGATCAATTCGATGCCTTATTGGTATTGGACATTTGTAATACACGACATCCTGTAAGTCGATACATATGTTTAATTAAGCCTGTAGTGTTTTTTGCGAAAAAGGATTGATGAGAATTTAGCCTAAAATATGTAATGTAACCTACTTAGAAATAACAAGATCATAACTGGTCCAAATCTCAAAGAACCTTAAGACAAAGTTGAACAGATTTGGATGTGACTCATGCCCAGCAGTGGGATGAATGCAGATTAAAAAAAATATGTATAATAAGTGATAGGTAGGTACATTACAATAATTAGGGCCTCCAAGATATAAAGTCTAGAAGTAATAAAAGTTGGTTGTTATTAAGGGATTTATTCATGTAGTAAATAATAAAACATTTGAAATAATTTCTTAAAATTTATTTTCTATGCAACATAAAAAAATATCCATCATAGTTACACAATAAATTACAGTTACTTAATGCGAACTAAAATGTAATTATTATAATTCGTGATCAGAACATCATATTCGCACGAGGTCAGAATTAGTCCAATAATAATAATTATAAGAAGAAATACCATGTTGCAATTTGTCATGTTCAACGTTTTTGTAGTAATAATAAATGCAACCTATCATCTAATTCAACGAAACACCTCCAACGTGGGTAAGAAGCTTGCTTAGCATTATCCTTCAGAATACAGATGCCGAAGTTTTGTTGGCGCCGGGAGCTCGCTTCACAACACTGAGCTCTACTAATTGTGATGTTAGGTACTTAGGCGGTACATAATGTTTCAGACAATACAAATCATAACTTTACAAAATATCTAAGGAAAAGAGAGCGTAGATGTACGAGACGAAAAGAAAATGTTAGTACATAATAAGTTCGAAATCCAATAAGTCTAGACAATAAATAACAATCGCACTGGCAACAAAAGTAAAGCATCTGTATTTCATTAATCTATAAACAACACTGATTGTACCATACAACAATTACCTACTTGCTTTCTTGAACACTATATCTATCGTAACATGTTTCAGCTATTGCCTTCTCTCGTGCAACTCGTTACTAACATCGAGATACTTGAGGTCATACCATTACACTTTTATTTAATCAGACATCAGCTAAACTATGCTTCTCTTTGTAATTATGACCGATATACATTGAAGTGGTTATGAATAATGATATAGATACATCTTGTGACTGTGACACTACATAAATGCAATTATTGTGCTCCCGAGAAAATATTTTCGTCTAAAATTGTAACTCTCGTTAAATAATGAAGTATGATTGATTACACATTAATATAAGGCAAGTTACGATTGTAGATCACGTACAAAGTAAATGAACACATTGTGAATTCTAAGAATTTCGAGGGAAGGCAGTGATGCGAATCACCGAGGTGTCCGTAGGACACATTCAACAATTTAACGGCGCCGAACGGCTGCCGCGGGGACAACAAATGTTTGACAAACTGATCAACAGCGGTAATAAGCGACAAAACAGACGCGACTCGAACAAGGCTCTCCTACTATTAATTAATATTAATATATATTAAATTCTTACTAGACAATAGACATGATAAAGATTCCTTAACAAATAACTTAAGGGGGTTACGATAACAGTGCCTTCAAATATAAATATAATGCAATGTATAAGGTACCAATGGTTACAGTGTAAGCTCTAAACCAGAACGATCAACTCTTGCCGTTAAACACACAATCGCAAAACTATACAATAATCATGTTAATTTCAAATGGGAAAAGACAATAAAGTTTATAAAATACAACATAAATAAGTTACTATGTGCGTTTCTATCGTAGGCGGCAGTCTTAGTTTTAAAAACATTGTTCAGATTACATCTGACCGACGCGTACAATGAGAAACTAGATAAATAAAGAGAACTCTAAACAAATCAACATGGTTAAACCGCGTGGAATGTATTACTTAGGACCCGACACCTTTCAGGCGAACAAACTATACGCACAAATAAGATTTGAGCGAATACACTGCGGCCGGCACAGGCCGCGACCTCGCGACACAGCGCGTGTCTCACTTGAGCTGGCCCACAGTGCACCAGCAAGATTGAACGGTACAATATATGACATAAAATAAAGCAAAGAATCAATATATATTACAGTATAGATGCGACAAGCGAACGCGTTAGCTGACTAACATTAGTTAACACGAGACCCTAGCCTTAACTCTAACACGAGATACAATTGAGATATTCACTCATACGGGGCGGCGGCGGCCGGCGTTCAACGGTTACCTGTCAAAATGTTTACAAAACGCGATTCTACAGTTTTGGCGAGGGGCAACTACGGACCCAAAACCCGGCCGCCGCCGCCCTGTAATCGTCCAAAATGAGAAACATCAACTTGGGATAACTTGTTAATGTGAGTGGTGCGAACAAACTTCATAAAAGTCAAATATGTTAAATACAAAAAGCTACAGAAGTCTTAACATCTACGCAAGAGAGATAGAGAGAGACATCTCACTGACGGGTATACGATGCGAGCGTGGAAGATCGGTTGAGGACCGCGGGCCCGGCCTCGGGGACCAGGGGACCTGTCAGCTACAGTATACCTTACGACCTTGGCAGATAGAATGTCTAATTGTTGAGATTCAATTTAATATCATTACAATCTAATATCATATTTAGCAGCCAGAGATTTCTGAGTGGCCGGCCACACAACTCAGCATGAGTAACTACAGACAGATAAATAGCCAAATTTTCCGATATGATTTACTTTTACCAACAGCAGTTTTTCAAAGGTTTAAATTTTGTGTATGGGTACCAATCATTTGATCGTAAATCCACAATCGGTGATTGATGAGTTCCTGTAGACGACTGTTGAGTGTCAATCTCGACTCTCGACATTCATCAATACACAAAAGAAACTTTGAATCACTGGTTACCGATATTCTAGACAAGTCATGCTGTGGTATGGCGGCCCTGGTGGGATATACCGATCCGTGCATAACTCTACGTATCGAAGGATCACAACATACGCCTTTCCGCGAAGCACCAACGTCGGCCGGTGGTCACACTGCGCGTACAAAAATATATCCTAATAAAAATACGCTCCAATCTCTTTGTGGCCGAGGCCTCTACGTATTAGCGGCTTTATTAGTCTTCAACTTACCGCATCTACTATTCCAATCGTAAGATACCCGAACATTACATCGAAGTTCTTCCTTACATTACAGATTTTGCAAGTCTATGATTCATTCTTAAATTTGTCCGTAATACAAAAGACTGAAATTAGAAGATGCGCAGAAGTTAAGGAATATCTAACGATGTTACATGAAAAATATGCGTCTCTTTGCCGACTTACCAGAATTTTTACTTTTATACCCAATATGATTTGAAGCGATCTTTGATTATCAAACAAAACTATACAGGGAAAGTTTCGGAGAACATTAGAGACATCATTATATCATTGTAGACAATAGTTGTCAAGTTTATGTTTTCAGGTAATCATACAACTGCCTTTAATGCTTTCTGTGAACAACAAAGTAAAACACGAATCTAAAACAGTGTTTAAATCTCTCAAACACTTGATAACACAAACTTGACACAGTTGTCATTAATATTTTTTCGCTGTATAGATTTGCTAATAATTTCCTAACATGGAAGATAAAAATACTTTAGGAATTGAATAAGATTTTTCTGTTCAGTGAAATATGAATACATCTGAAAGAAGTATAGTCAAAATTTAAATTTGTCTCTGACACTACGGAACAGTCATATTTTTATTTATACAAAATAAGTTATCTCAATGGTCCGCAGAAAATTTGTAGTCTTGAAGAAATAGTTAGGTAATAGAAAAATAATGGCGATAGGATAGATTCTATTTGGTATACGTAGCTAAATAAATTTTAGAGATGCCACATTTGACAAAACAGTGTCTTCAATACATTTTGTTACGTCTTTTTGGCTGAAGCACTCCGCTAGCTCCTATCAGTCTGACCACCGGCGCTCAGAGCTAATAATTTATCCTTTACCTATTTTCTGTGACAAAAATAGCTTTTCTTAATTTCATATCTTCACCATCTACCGTATCCTTAATTTACAAGTAATTGATATCGAGCCAAAACATCGCCTACGTTTATCCTATTCAAGCCGTAGAGATGGGGACGATGGCATTGAAAAATCTATGACGTTCAATGATGTAATGTTGACCGAATACTGGATATTCCAGTTTTGGCGATACTTGATCAGTAGTGTTAGTTTTATCAACGATAGACTGCGTGAATAGGTTTTTCAATGCCAAAGCGAGTGTCAGGTTATGATGACTATTATACTTCATTACTTAAAATCAGTCTCATAAAGAAAAAAACGAATTTTCCTTTTCACAGATTCTGATAGATACGCGACCACTTTGCATACAATTTCAATATGCGTCCTATAGTGGTCGCGCCAAACATAACGCGGATGACAGTTACACTAAAGCGTCACACCATTGGTTCAGGATTGGCCCAATGTTTGGCCGAGGCAGTACACATAGTAAATAATGAACAATATAAAAAATCTATATAATTGAATAGCCTTCACTACCGACACAAGTCCGAGGGCCAACTAACAGAATAGTAGGCTCTGATTTTAGCTTATCCTAACTTGGCCCTACGCTAATAAATTTAACTAAATAAAGTGTCCAAAATGCCGTAACATACCTGACGTCAGTGCTGTACAGTTCGAAGGAGAAATAAAGACTGTGGCAGTTCCTAAGGTGGTGACGCGCGGCTCACCGCTTATAAAGCGAACGTTTTATCCTTTCCTTTCACAATACAAACGACAAAGATAAAACGTTTCGAAAATCGCTACACATTAGTCGCTTTCAACAGTGAAAATGTTAGCTTCGATAAGAGAGACAATCCGAATCACTCGATAACACTGAGAGAGGGAATGGAATCCGTTTATTTTTCGTTTTCACACTTTTCAAAACACTTTTTTTGTGATGCTAAAACGGTTAACATTCCCCGTGATGCTCTAACAAGGATCACAAATGTTCTTATTAGTTCGTAGAATTAAAATAAATAACTCATAGTTGCCACATTAGCGCTTTCCGCGCGTCGGGGCGGGTCGCTCATGCCCGCGTATATTTCACCGGGTTACAAGTACAATAGTTAAGCCCACATCCTGATTCCGTTACGTTTTCCATCACTTTATATAGAAATTTTACTTTTTGTTTAAAGTCTATTTAGGTATTCGATAGAGTGAGAGATGTCCCCACGAACGGATACATCTAGAGACTCAAATGGCCCAAGTTATTAGGCTCCAACGAAACGGTATCAGAATGTGGTCTCAGTGCGATTCGCACAAAAGTGACAATCTCATTTGGCATAGTCATAATGTTAGTTGTCAAAAAAAGAAGTTCTAAATTAGATAGTGAACAACGTTATACACACTAAATAGTCGCGAGTGACCATGATTGGTGTAACTCAGTCGAAAAGTCGAATATCGAGACTAATATTTAGTGTAATGGAAAGCGAAAGTCTAAAATCTCACATAACGTTATTCACAATCTAATTTCAAAACATTTCCCAAACTACGACTTAAAGTTGCAAGATGTTAATCTAGTTTCAAATTAAATGTTGTTCCAAACGTACACGCACTGTATTGGGACCGTGCGAAGTGGGTGGAGGGAGAAATAGTGCTGATTGTCAAAATCTTATGAGACGACCGTTGTTATTGATAGCGGCGGCCGTCGGTACTAATTTCACTCCATAAGATTTAACGAAAGAAACGCCACCAAAATGAGGGCAGCACCGTCGTGCACGCTCCCAATAGTGCAGTGTACGAATCGTAGCCAAACGGCTGTCACATCTGCGGTCACAGCTCTACACGGAGTACCCTACTGGCGTCGCCGGCTACACGTAGGTGGGCGGGGTGGCGCCGGGCGCGGGCGGCGCGGGCGGCGCGGGCGCGGGCGGGGGCAGCACGCGCGCGCCCGGCACGTACTGGCCGATGAACGAACCGTCCTCCGTGAAACGACCTGTTAAGAAATAATGGTGTTAGCTGTATAGACAGTGTTTGTACATACATACATAAAATCACGCCTTTTTCCCAGTGGGGTAGGCAGAGATCACTTCCAGCCATGTGTTTTTGGTTTGAAATATCGTTTGCAACTGTACTCTTAACTTTTGTACTTGACCATACTTCTGTATGAATTCACAAATCTTCATTAAAGACGTGATCCGTGTCCGACTAGTAAGACTACAATGTATTTGTACAGTCGTTTGCAAACTAAAATAGTCAAATATCAAAGACTGTTTCAGCCTCATTTACGAAGACCATAAACCATAGAGTTACAAAAGGTTAACTATTATTCGAAAGGAAGAAAAACATTTACTATGTTTTTCATTCATCATTCATTAACAATTAATTAATCATAATCACTTTTAAAATCGAACACAATATTGTGGATCTCATATATCAAAATGAGAATAAACAAATGCAATAAAAAAATGGGAATAAAAATAGTGAACTTAAAGAACAACCAACTTATCACATATATGACATTTTACTGAATGTTAAATATTAATTTTAAAAATGAACTAGCAAAAATACAACCAAAATCATAAAAATAAAAGTTAAGAAAGAAAAAAAAATAAAACAAAACATACCTCAAAAACTTAAAATTAGCATTGCTCGTGCATACTGCATAGGCAGACAGAAGGAAGGATACATGGACGAATACAAGGAAAACTAACGCTACATAAATTAAATGCACAACAAAATATCAACCAATGACGAACGCCAGTGAGTCTAAATAATAATAAGAGAATACTCAAATTAAGTAGGAATAATTTCACTCCAAAAATCACACATATTAATTACAATATACTTTTTTTACAATCTAACATTTTCAATTAATTTATTGTGTACTTAACGCTTAATCTAAACTTCGTAGCAGTATCAGTGGAAGAGATTACAAGGAGAATTTATTGGACGATTGTTAGCAGGCTTTATTCGAACTATTTCTGAAATAGTAAAATAAAGACCCTGACGCCCGTACTACACCTAAACACTGGCAGTAAATTCCAACTAACGCTAATAATATCAGAAATCCTTAAAGTGGTGAGATTCGTGCGAGATAATTTTGTGGGCGAATTCACCGTCTGACGGACCAATCGGGACGGAGACGAGCATCTACGGTGATCGGTTGATATGGATAAGGACGCAATGGCACTACGTTACACAACGTATTGAGTGTTCAGCAGCTCAGTGATACGATATTACAGTACAATTTGCACAGATCATTCAAAATCAAGAGAATAAATCATCATCATCAGCCCTTTATACGTCCCCACTGTTGGGGCACGGGCCTACCCTAAACTAGGGCGAAAATCATGAGTTGAACCTCATTTGTTTTAATTTTAAAATTAGAATTGCTTTTTTTTAATCTGTGCATTTTGCAAAAAGGCGGAAGAATACATATTTTTTTTTATATTAATGTAGCAAAGGAATACGGCTGTACAGCCAGGTGAAGGAGGGGTAAAGGTGGGTGGGGGGTGCGTCTAGACGAGCGTGGCGAAGGCCTGCGAGGCGGAGTCCGTGTGTCCGGAGGGCGGCGGGCGGCGCTTGCGGCCGTACTGCCCGATGAACGACCCGTCCTCGTTCATGCCCGCTGCAAGACCATGCGGACGTACTACATACCACATACGGCGACACACTCATGCATGCACTAATTGCGCAAATAAAATGATAACGGATTACGTCGACTTGGCACGCGCACCTTAACCCTTTAACCAGTATACTATTTTCAAATTTTAATTGCATTTGGACCCTATCTTCAGGGGATAAGGTTTTAATTATGGTGGCAGTATTTAATTAGGCCATTACCATTTAAAGGGTCAGAGGTAGAGTATTAAGAGTCTTATAGTGAGCTGAGTGCTTACATAACACCCTCTAGACATTTTTAGGTTTAATTTTACATTACTTTTTACTAATATATAAGACATTGTAAAAGTTTGAAAAATATTATAATGAAGTACGCATGTCAAGTTGACGTCAAAACGAACTATGTATAAATTAGGCTAAAAGTAGTTGACACAGTTCGTGCAAGATTGCAATAAAAACAAATAAAAATTGTTTAGCAAAGAGCATGAGCCGGATATGCTGCGATATGACAAATATCCAGTTGTTTACGTACAATTAAGACTAAGTTTCCATTTCAAGATTTTGAATTTAATATTTTTAAGTTTCCAATATTGAGAGACAACTTATAAATGAATCGCAGTAGATCCGGCTTTGATGTCACACACGCTAGTAACAAAATTCACAGACGTCGTCTGAGGACGCTGTAGTAAAATCGTGCGTGTTAACGAAATTCTAATCAAACAAAGTAATTGAGCATTTTGCGTGAAATAAATGGACTGTACAGAATATATTTCATAATGATTTAAAATGCTTGTTGAAAATTGGCAACTAGAAAAAGAATAAGATGAATCGTGCTAAATACAAAAACTTAAATAATTAAAATTATGAAATCGGTAAGCCATAACTTTTATTAGTCGTAAACACGACAATATGGCTGCCGGATAACAGAAAACTAAGATGGCCGCCGGCCAATACAGAACTAAGATGGCCGTCGACGTACTAAACTATCACAAGGCGACATTAACAAATGCAATTTCAGTTATATCTACAGTTAATATACGTAGCGCATACCTGTCTCGCCTTCGCCGTACTCAGCCATGGAGTCGGTGTCGCTCTCTGGCCCGGGCTTGGTACCGCTGCTCATCGAGTGACGCGACTTGTTGTCAAGGCTGTGGAGAAATTACCCAAAGGTTCTTAGTTACTATGTTACTCTTACGTGTGTAGCGAGGAAAGTAATATTCTCGTTTTTAGGCAAGTCTAAATTAACTGCACTTATTTCACGATGGTGGTTCTATAAAAGCTAAACCGCCCCGGTTACTAAAAGGGCGCCATGGCATAAGACTTGTTACTATTTCAGTTTTGCATGATCTATGACTGAGAGATGGGATAAATTCGCCCAGGTCGCCGTGGCAAGTAAAAACGGCGCTGCCCATTGGGTGGAACTATAAAACACTACATATATTCAACTCCGTCGTACTTCCCGCCGCGGTTGCGCCGCGTGGGTATGTAACCATAAGACACTGTACGGTACTCACGGATGCGTGTACTCGTGGAAGCCCTGGTCGGGGTAGTCGCGGCGGCCGTGCGCGAGCTCCCGGTCGTGCACGTCGTACTTCCCGCCGCGGTTGCGCCGCGCGACGCACACCAGCACCAGCACCAGAAGTAAGAACGCCAGCGCCAGCATCACGCCGATGAACCAGCCCGCCGTCGCCATCTTGTCGTCGCGCATTATCACCGGACCGTCTGTGGAAAAGAATTGCACTATAGTTACAGAACAGGCCAAATCAAACTAAAAACACAATCCAGAGTATCCATAAACTCCTGAACTTATAGGTGAGCGTTCACCCACAACATTGGTAATTTTTTTCTGACTGACCACCGGACTTGTCATCGTCACCGGACATGAGGATGAGATTAGAAAACTGTAACTGTTCGGGATATTTATCATGTTGTTTTGTTTTAATCAATCATGGCGCTTGCAACAGTGCCGAAATATCGGGAGCTCATGTAACGTAGTACGTTATTTTTCTAATAATTTTTAAGATTTAATTTCAATATATAAATTAAATAATAAATCATCAATAAATATATTGCAATGGATACCAAATATCTTAAGGCTGTACATAGCTTTATTCTTTTGCCTGCGTGCAATTAGTGCACGACAAAAGAAATGTCAGTTCAAACTGACATTTCTCTAAAAAGACGTATAAATAGCGGCGCAGACGCCGCGGGCTTCCTCTTTTGCTCCTGATCATCCTTTTGTAATTTAACGCGAAATTACGGCTCCCATTGCCAAATTAACTTTCTACGTTCACTTTTTTATTAAATTCTGTGATACCCCAGATCGGGTGAGTGTGTTGCAATAGACTAATAGGTTGCATTTCTTAGGTCGTAATTATGCCTTCTTATTGTTTTGTTTTTGTTCACCTACCGGCATAATTACGTTTTGCAAATCTTTTTAGTTTAACTTTTACTTTTGGTTCTGTTTCTAAATTCTATTTTCAAATTAGCTGTTTTCTTAGTGTTCTTTATGTATTTCTTGTTACTGTAATGGATTCCCTCACCTCAGCAATTAATTAGTGGGAATGCTGCTCCCACTGGTGGTTGTTCGAGGTGGGTGCGGTCCATTGCGGGGACAAGGATGTGTGCTGAAACCTACCTACCATCATTCCAGGGTTCTAAGTCTGGACTTTTAAGTGCGGGGCACACATTCAGCGGTACACGGGCTAGTGCAAGCGGGACCACCTACCTTCGCTGCCACCAGCAATCCCATGAGCTTGCCTACACCACGTGCTTGACCGCCTACCACGTGCCTACGCCTTACTGCGTGTCCTGACCCGCGCCGCCTACAACCTCGTGCAGAAGCTGCCTGCGCGACCTACCCTCAACGGCTGCGGACTACCCTACCAGGACAGTAGCTTTCCTAAGCGGTTTGATAATCACAGCTCAATCTCGACCCTCGTCCCTCGCTCTCCGAACTAATTTACCGAGAAGGTCCTTTCTAAAATAAATTTGTACTGTTAATTAATCTTTTTTTATTTCCTCCCCTACCTACATACATTGTTTCATTGGCGCCCAGCTAAGTAGGTGAGATTTTGAGCAGTGATTATCTTACATGCAGTGAACTTTTTAATTGTGTGGTGTTGGGAATTACAGTTTTAGTTTTAAGTGTGTGTGACTAAAGTGATTAGTGCTATTCGCGAATATATGCAGTGGTAGAGCCTTACTGTCTACGCAGTTCGAGGGCAGGCTCAAACCGGGGAAGTACCACCCTCTCACTTAATACCAGCGTGAAATAGCAGTAGATTCTACAATCTACTGCTGTGTTTCGTTTGGTTTGTGAGAGCGCCGGAGGCCCAAATTTGGGGGGTTTTTATTGGGGTTTTTATTTTTTAAATTAATTTTTTTGCACCTACCTACATTTTTTTTTCAAATCATTTTCAACCGACTATTTTAAATTTTTTTTACACTAATCACTTTAGGCAGGCACTGCGCCTATCTTAGTGTAAAGTCTGTGCAACACAACAACCAATTGGGGAGGACTAAGACATAAGGATGATCTCGGATTAGGAAAAATTATTATTTTTCTTAAATGTCTATTTGCTAATATTTTTTTCAATGCATAGCGTCCACTATGGACTCTAATCTAGTATATTTATATGAATGGAAACTTTAGCAGTATACCATTTTAATTTGGAATTTAAATTAATTTAAATTATTTTTTTTTATAAAACTTACTACCTATAGAAAATTATGAACAATTTACAGAATTTTTTTATCAACTACCTATCTTTAAATTTTATACATATGTACTACTTATTAATTCAATAATTTTGCTAATATTTTAAAATTCACCTACCTACACATTAGCTAATACTACCTAAACCCAACCACTATTTGCCTATAGATTTTACATTTTGGTTTTAATTCTACTATTAGGACAACAGTCTATGTGTTCTGTCTGTTCCTACTTAATACTATGGTCTACCCCATTAGTATACTAAGAGCGGTTGCAACTCTTTAAATAAGCCATTGCAGGAGCAGGTTGTTACTCCTTAAATAAGCCTTAATACATCTACTATTCGTTTCTACTACACTAATGGTCTACCCCATTAAGTGTTATAAGCTGTATCAGATCGTCAATCTACCTTGTCGTATCTCTTGATTAGCTATCTATTAGAGCGAAATACTGTTGGTCTACCCCTTCAGTAACTATTAATGAGCGGTTTGCAACTCATAAAATAAGCCCTTGCAGGAGCGGTTAATTACTCCTTAAATAAGCCTACAATTATTTTTTTTCTAAATTTTAACTTTAAATCTATAGCATTAGTGGTAATTACTGTCTTGAATCTTGTAATTTTATCAACACCTACATGATATTAGCGTCGAGTTTTTGTTAATATGGAAAGCAAATTACTCTTTCGGAAGGACGCATAGTACAACTCTAAAGTGTACTCTGCTATGTGAAGTGATGATGTATGTTAGAGAAGTATGTTCTATGATGGATGAATGCGTAAGCGCAATTGTTTGTACCTACAGCAGTTTAGTCAGCGGATTTTACTTAGGAAAAATCCTACACTAAAAAGGGGGGTATGTAACGTAGTACGTTATTTTTCTAATAATTTTTAAGATTTAATTTCAATATATAAATTAAATAATAAATCATCAATAAATATATTGCAATGGATACCAAATATCTTAAGGCTGTACATAGCTTTATTCTTTTGCCTGCGTGCAATTAGTGCACGACAAAAGAAATGTCAGTTCAAACTGACATTTCTCTAAAAAGACGTATAAATAGCGGCGCAGACGCCGCGGGCTTCCTCTTTTGCTCCTGATCATCCTTTTGTAATTTAACGCGAAATTACGGCTCCCATTGCCAAATTAACTTTCTACGTTCACTTTTTTATTAAATTCTGTGATACCCCAGATCGGGTGAGTGTGTTGCAATAGACTAATAGGTTGCATTTCTTAGGTCGTAATTATGCCTTCTTATTGTTTTGTTTTTGTTCACCTACCGGCATAATTACGTTTTGCAAATCTTTTTAGTTTAACTTTTACTTTTGGTTCTGTTTCTAAATTCTATTTTCAAATTAGCTGTTTTCTTAGTGTTCTTTATGTATTTCTTGTTACTGTAATGGATTCCCTCACCTCAGCAATTAATTAGTGGGAATGCTGCTCCCACTGGTGGTTGTTCGAGGTGGGTGCGGTCCATTGCGGGGACAAGGATGTGTGCTGAAACCTACCTACCATCATTCCAGGGTTCTAAGTCTGGACTTTTAAGTGCGGGGCACACATTCAGCGGTACACGGGCTAGTGCAAGCGGGACCACCTACCTTCGCTGCCACCAGCAATCCCATGAGCTTGCCTACACCACGTGCTTGACCGCCTACCACGTGCCTACGCCTTACTGCGTGTCCTGACCCGCGCCGCCTACAACCTCGTGCAGAAGCTGCCTGCGCGACCTACCCTCAACGGCTGCGGACTACCCTACCAGGACAGTAGCTTTCCTAAGCGGTTTGATAATCACAGCTCAATCTCGACCCTCGTCCCTCGCTCTCCGAACTAATTTACCGAGAAGGTCCTTTCTAAAATAAATTTGTACTGTTAATTAATCTTTTTTTTATTTCCTCCCCTACCTACATACATTGTTTCACTCATTAAAACAAAACAACATGGTAAATATCCCGAACAGTTACAGTTTTCTAATGTGTGTAACCATGACAGTTTAAAATTATATAATGAGGATGAGATGGGTTTCACCCCTAACAGTATTGGATTCAAAAAAGCAAAGAAATTCTACATTATTATAGTAAATGTAATAAACCCGATTGTGGCGGCATAGGTATGTTAGTACAGGATCCGTGGTGTATTTTTTCACTTGATTACTATCAAGCTAATTTTCCGTGAGTAGCTTCATTTTGATAAGACGCCCAAAAAATTCCTGTGCGAAAATTTTTGATTGTGGTAGCTAACAGAGGTAGCAATGATTAAATATTTAGGACCGTAGGACCGGGACAAAGTACCACGGAATTTGTAGGACAATATGACCGTTACATTATATAAATATTAACTAAGTAAAATAATAAAAATCAGCTGGTTAGTAATCATTTTTGGTGATCTCCTCCCCCTCCAACTTGTATCGATAACGAGATCACCAAAAATGATTACTAACCAGCTGATTTTTATTATTTTACTTAGTTAATATTTATATAATGTAACGGTCATATTGTCCTACAAATTCCGTGGTACTTTGTCCCGGTCCTACGGTCCTAAATATTTAATCATTGCTACCTCTGTTAGCTACCACAATCAAAAATTTTCGCACAGGAATTTTTTGGGCGTCTTATCAAAATGAAGCTACTCACGGAAAATTAGCTTGATAGTAATCAAGTGAAAAAATACACCACGGATCCTGTACTATGTACAAAATTGCAAGGAATGCATTTTGTATATACCCGCGTTGGCCCTTCGTCCAGGGTCAACTTCTGAACTCACCAACTCGACTGTACCCATTTAAGATAGAAATGGCGTAACATCAAGGTAATAGTTTGAAAGACACTTTATACGCTAGCATAGTCGTATCTCGTCGTCTGGCCTGTCTACAGGCCGATGTATGTATGTAGCGTCCTCCGTCCCTAAGGCAGGTGGATGCTCACCGATGGTAGTGTCGACGTCCTTGACCTCGCTGGTGCTGAAGTACTCGCCGTCGTGCGCGGTCAGCCGCAGCTCGTACACGCGGCCGGGTTCGAGTCCCGTGAGGATCACGTAGTCGTCCTCGGTGACCTCGTTGGTGTGCAGCCACTGCGGCTGGCCCTTCAGCTTGTACCAGACCACGAAGTGCGTGCCCGGGTGCCCGTCCAGGGACGGCAGCCAGCGGACCTGCACGTGTGCTGTGCCCTCCTGTGCGTCAAACAGATGCACTTTTAATCGATGTTTCGATAACAAATGACATACAAAATTGTAACGCACGCACCCATAACCACATGGCTAACACTATTCTAAGTTATTAACATCATAACCCCTAGTGGTGCAATCTATCATTAATGATTAGATTAGAAAATTCGTTTCATTTTGAAATTCTAAAAAAATCATTGCAATCAAACCAAAATATACAAAATTGGAATTCATATTTATTATTCGACAATTTTACATTAGATTTCGGTCAGGGAAAAAATCGTGAGGAAACTTGCACACGTATAAAGAAATTCTTAGGTTGTGTAGTCAACAACCCGCACTTGGCCAGCGTGGTTGAATAAGCCTCATCGCCCTAGTTTATGGTAGGTCCGTGATGTGGGGACGTATATGGGCTGATGTTAATGAATCAAACCCTGACATATTCAATTAAAAAAATAATAATTCATATCTGACAGACTAAACTCATTAATGTTTCTAAAATTATGCAAAGCAGTACTCGTAGTTACCTTGGCAGGCAGCGTGGTAGTCTCAAACAATGGAACATCAGGCACAGCATTCACCACGCCCTTAGTAGTCTGCTCCACATAGTACTTATCTCCCTCTCCAGCCTTAGTCTTCGCTCTGATCTCGATACGGTACTTAGTATTCGGCTCTAGGCCAGCCAACTTCGCGCGGTCGAACTTAGGGTCGATCTCCTTCTTCCTCTCTTGCTGGGGACCTAGCGCCGTCCCTGTGACCTTCTGGTAGTATATCTTGTAACCGGTTAAGATGCCGTTCTCATCGACCGGCTTGTCCCATTTGAGAAGCATCGCGGATGACCCGATTGGGTACGCTTCGAATGATTTTACGGTGCCGGGTTTGCCTGAAATTAATATTGGTTATTATTGGAAATGTTGGTGTTTGTAAGATAATATGTATGATGCAAAAAAAGATCGAATAGTTCAGAACAGCTAGCTTTGAGTTTATTTCTCACTTCATTCAGATATTTTAACAAAACATCGCTGAATTCATAAACGAACTAGTTCGGAAGTTATTTCGAGACTAGGACTTGGCTAAACTTGACATAAAACTAGAATGTTCTGCGTATATTAATGCCACATATGTAACCAAGGCCATTAGTCAAGTGATAATTTCTTTTTAATCCTCATGTCAAACAACAGCTCCATAGCAAGATGACATTCTTACCTTCAGGCGTAACGAAGCTAAGCACATCACTAGCGGGTCCGTTGAACCGTCCGTTGTAGACGAGAATCTTCGCGTTGTTCTTCTTGTACGGCTTGAACTTGGACACGAGCGCGCTGGTCGCGTCCGCCTTCACCAAAATCTCTTTGGGCCTATCTTCCTCGCCGTCCGTCCATGTCTGGATCTTGTAACCTGGATTCATCAGAAATACACTATAGTTTTATTTTATTTTTATGAATGAGCAATTCGAATCTAATATGGGCGGATACTTTTGACACGTAAAATGACGTACATATTTAGTGAATGATGTGCACATAATCACGAAACTAACCATTATACCGTAAAGTATACTGTAAGAAGATCTTATGCTTATAAGTCATTTATATGTATTTGTATGTACGTAGTAGGCTTACGTACGTACATATAAATGACTAGCCGTACCTAATTGTACGAAGAGCCGAAAAATGGTGACCTGCACCAGCGTGAAGTTGCGTACGTACGACCACCACTACCCCCCCACGTACCCTTGAAGTGTCCGCGCACGGTGTCGGCGGGCACGGCGCGCCAGCTGAGCAGCGCCGCGGTGCCGGTGGTGACCTGCACCAGCGTGAAGTTGCGTACGTACGACCACCACTACCCCCCCACGTACCCTTGAAGTGTCCGCGCACGGTGTCGGCGGGCACGGCGCGCCAGCTGAGCAGCGCCGCGGTGCCGGTGGTGACCTGCACCAGCGTGAAGTTGCGTACGTACGACCACCACTACCCCCCCACGTACCCTTGAAGTGTCCGCGCACGGTGTCGGCGGGCACGGCGCGCCAGCTGAGCAGCGCCGCGGTGCCGGTGGTGACCTGCACCAGCGTGAAGTTGCGTACGTACGACCACCACTACCCCCCCACGTACCCTTGAAGTGTCCGCGCACGGTGTCGGCGGGCACGGCGCGCCAGCTGAGCAGCGCCGCGGTGCCGGTGGTGACCTGCACCAGCGTGAAGTTGCCGGGCGCCTGCAGCGGCACGTCCTCGCCCGACCAGCCCAGGACCTCGACTGGGGTCACATTGGAGCGACCCTTCGAGTTCACTGCTACCACCTGTAGAGAAGAGAGGTTGTTTGTAGAATTATTTACCTTGTGTGTGCCGGTTGATTATAAACATAATGATAGTTATTGAAGACGCACACGCGCTCACTCGCGCACGCACGCACAGATTTTTCATCAACATTAACAATCTAAACAGTATAAATAATAAACTATTATTATAATCTACATATTAGATTTAATAGGATCGATGAGAGATCAGTTGCAGGACCACCTCCAAACGAGGCATAGCAGTGCAACTAAAAGTCCCAAGTTACCTTAATCCTGTAAGGCTGGAAGGTGGGCGTGTTGGGCACGATGTAGTCGGTGGTGCGCCAGTCGCGGATTTTCAGTCTGCACGTCGGGCAGTAAGTAGCTATGTATTTGCTACTCCTAATATCGCGTGTAGACCCATAAAGAGTAAAGACTAATACTTAGTGTAATGAAACGTGAAAGTGTAAAAGTAGCAAGTTACCTTAATCCTGTAAGGCTGGAAGGTGGGCGTGTTGGGCACGATGTAGTCGGTGGTGCGCCAGTCGCGGATCGTGACGTCGGTGTACGGGTCGCCCGTGATGTTGCGCTTCCACGACACCACGTAGTGGAAGCCGGGGCCGTTGTGCTCGATTTGGGGCATTTTCTAAAAGGGAGATAAATAAAACAGTGTTATTATACTGCAAAATAAATAAGTAAATATCTGGGACATTTCTACACACGGTCATCTGACCCCAAACTAGACAGAGCTTGTACTATGGGCCTCAGATACTGATATAAATACATACTTAAATACATATTCAGACCCAGACACGGAACAAACTCCGATGTTCATCACACAAATATTTGTCTCGAGTGGGAATCGAACCCACGACTCTTGGAACCGCAAGCCAGGGTCATAACCACTGTTCCACCGAGCCAGTCATAATAGAAACACATTATTTTCTTATATCCATAATGCACAGGATCCTCGGCTCTTCAGTTTCTTGCTTAGCGCTGTTGTGTAGCTTCAACGTCAACGAAATGAGCAGTTTCAAAATTTATCTAATTTAATTCTCATAAATCAAAATTATCTGGGCTGTAGTCTGTGAACCTGTTCAGGACACGATAACGTGTCAAACCAAATAAGAATATACACAAATAAATTCTTCTATATTCTAACTTGCTAAATGAATGCCTTTGGCTCAATGGATTTTAACCTGTCAGTCTTTATAAAGCTCTCGTTAAACCAAGGCAACAATAAGTATTTCCTAATACCGAAAACATAAGATCTCTGTTCGTATAACGACAAGCATCGTAACAACAACGACACATTAATGGACAAAAAAACCTTCCTGCATACATAACTCATTCAAACAAACTTGCCAAGTCCGGATACTCACAGACCAAGAGATGACCATATTGGTGGGATCAGTTCCTTTTCCTTCCACGTTGTCAGGGTTCTTGTACGGCACCTCGGGCTCCGTGGTGCACACGTCCGAGTGCGCCGACGGCGTCGAAGGCCCGATCTTGTTCCATGCGATCACTCTGCAAGGGACGAACATGGTTAAATATATAAAGGTATTGGTAGAGACAAATGTAGAATAGTCTTTCAAATACGGTATTATCTATTATTTGAGCGACCACTACGCAATTGAAATTTCGAGCTCTTTACTCGTGGTCACGGGCAAGACTCTTTTGTCCGTTAACCAGACACGGGACAAACCTCGATTTTATCACACAAATACGTGTCCCGGATGGAGATCGAATTAACTACTTTGAAGACATCATAAGCAGGCGCACCCACCACACAAGCTGTATTGTGGTGGGTGGCGGGGTTTCATCTGGCTGCCTCGCCTATGCGACCCAACATCGTCAACTATGTCCAATGGCTTAGTGGTGATAGTTACTCCCTGCTAAAAGCGTCGATGGCCGAGGAGTGGTCAAGGTCGTTGCTTGCCATGCGAGAGGTCGCCAGTTCAAACCCCGCCAGGTACCAATGTGTTTTTCAAATTTGAAATTCATATATACCATCATTCGACGCTTTAACGGTGAAGGAAAACATCGTGAGGAAACCTGCACGCCTATGAAGAAATTCTAAGGTTGTGTAGTCGACCAACCCGCACTTGGCCAGCGTGGTCGACTAAGGCCTTATCGCCCTAGTTTAGCGTAGGCCCGTGCCCCAGCAGTTAGGACGTATATGGGCCGATGATGATGATGAGTTACTCCCTGAACAACAGACAGTGAGTCACCTGAAGGTGTAGTTAGCCCAGGGGCTCAGCTCGAGGCTCCAGGTGGTGTCGATGGCGGGCACGTTGTCGCTGGCCGTGTCCCAGGAGTCGGGCGTGAAGCTGGTGTTGTACTGGATGCTGTAGCGCAGGATGGGCGCGCGGTTGTCGCCGGTCGAGTGCCAGCGCAGGTTCGCCATCTTGGCGTTGCATTCGATGCCTTCTAGCGCGGGCGGGTTCGGCTTGTCTGTAAATGGTTTGATGATTAAGACCGTGGCACAAGAGTTTTTTTTAATAAAAGGCTATCAAGATGACCTTACTCCACCTGATGGAAAGCGGTGGTGAGATCCACATATGAGGTCGACAGGCACATTAGACCATATTGAGCCTATCGCACCTCATCCTGTGAGTGACCCTAAAGTGCACTGTGGTAACCTGAAAGTCACTATAGTAGCCTTAAAGGCACTGTATTGAGTTTGAAAAACACTGTAGTAACCTTAAAGTGAACTGTAGTAACCCGAAAGTGACATGGTTACACACATTAGTGATCGAGTTGGTGGACAGTCGTAGCGGTGTCGTGCGTAATAAGGTCTAAGAAAGAGGGTAGACCGATATGTCTGCTCTTAGTTCTACCGTCTGTCTCGCAGTTCTACAGTTGGCCCGTGATCATGGCGCTTGCTCATTAAAACAAAAAAACAAGGTAAATATCCCCGACTATTTCAGTTTTCTAACCTGAAAGTGCACTATAATAACCTTATTGCTGTCTGAGTATACCAACCTTGCACAGTGAGCGTAGCCTGGGCGCTGGTCTGGTCGATCTCGGTGCGAGCGATGCACGTATACTCTCCCGAGTCCAACTCAGTAGTGTCCGATATGAGCAGCGAGTAGTCGTTGGTCATGCGGTACCGCGGCTGCGATTCGAAGTCGATCGGCTGCCCGTTGATGAGCCACACTATCTCGAGCTTGAGCGAGTCGTCCGCGTTCGCGTTGCAACGGAATGTCGCCGAGGAACCGGCGGCTACTTCGTAGTGTTCTGGCTTGTCGGTGATCACGGTGCGCTCTGGTGACACGTAAGCACAAACTCATAAGATAACATAATACTTAGGAAAGTAATTTAAATGGCACTTATCTATACTAATATTATAAAGCTGAAGAGATTGTTCGTTTGAACGCGCTAATCTCAGGAACTACTGGTTCAAACTGAAAGATTATTTTTGTGTTGGATAGACCATTTATCAAAGAAGGCTTTATAACATCTCGCAGCGACCAATAGGAGCAAAGAAAGTCGCTAGTACAGCTAGAGTTTAATGACACAAATTTCGAAAATCTGGATATATTTAATACATCAGCCATTTGAGATTACATTATTCAACTCACTATTATTTCGCATCCATAAACGTATTAATTGACCATGCATGGAAGACTAAAAATCACAGTCATTTCTCTAATGTAAACTCACTCTTAACAGTCAAAGATCCGAAAGCGGACTTCTCGCCGAACTTGTTCTTGGCGTAACACTGGTAGTCGCCCACGTCCGTGAACGAGACATCGCGGATCACCAGATCACCCTCCGGAGTGATGTTGTACCTGTGTAACAATTAATAATACTTTAGTATATAAATTATATTTTCATTGTACGCCGAAGAGTAATGATAGCAGTACTCATACCGTTTACTATTTAAGAAACATTGTCTGCGGGCTTCCGTTAGAGGGATTGATCAACGGCTTAATGTTGTCGAGTGCAATATTTATAGGCATGTTGTATGTCTCAGTATAGAGAAACGGGAAAAAAGATGCTCCACACGAAGTAGCAATTAGCTTTGGTTATATAATTCCGATGCTGGCTATTAGTCAAGGGCCTAGAACAGGCAAGGCATCTAATTGGTAGGCTTATTTTACAACTTTTCTCTTATTAATATCAATGAACATTTCACTTTCTTTTTTTTTCTAACTGATGATGGCTTGGAGTAGCCTCGTCATCTTCACCGGACATGCGGGGGAGCGGATGACTCTCACCCCTAAAACATTTCACAGTGAAATGTATTCTCCCGGCCCAAAACACATATCTGTAAGCCAGTTTACTACAGTTGTCTATCAAATCAGCTGTGAATTTACTTTGTACTGAAACAAAAACAGAGAAAAACGATCCTACGTCATCTTTGCAGTTGCAAAGACCTACCTATCAATGTAATTTTATTAAATAAACAGTAATTATTGTAATCCAATAGATGTTTGCTAGATCATACATCTACTAACTCGCATACCTACATACATTTAAAGTAAAGGTTAGCAAAACACAATTATGGGAGCACTAATGAAAGACGCGAAGCCTTAATTACTCGCGCTCGCATAAATAGCTCCCGGGGTATAAATAAACGCCCGTAGGATGGTGTGGTGAATGTCAGCAAACACCATTAATGGTGAAGGTCACACGCGTCCATGTTTAATGTATTATTCTTGTCAGGTCATATTAACGTGCGTTTCAGAATATTCATGACCTTTTGGAGATATTTATTGTTCAAATATATTATTTCGTCTTCAATCGCTGATTACTTCGCACTTTACTTATCAGGGGTTACTTGCCAGGTACAGACTAAGGCAACTATCATACACCTAATATGTCGACCAAACCGCACTTGGCCAGGGTGGTTGACTAAGGCCTTATCGCCCTAGTTTAGGGTAGGGCCGGGACGTCCCTACTGCTGGGGCACGCCAGCAGTAGGGACGTCCTGATGATGATATGTTTTCCAATCTACAACATGTGTTTAAGTTTATTCATCATTATTATCATCACATCTCCGGTCTCAAGCAAGGACATCTCCCGGTTGCTGTTGCTATCTTTGCAAGCGGCTTTGGCTTTGCGTGACCTTATCGTCAGCAGCCGTCAAACGTCAGTTAGAATTACGTTGTGCTTAAGGGGGTGTGGAAACAGCGAATAGCTTTTAAATTTGAATTGGTTCCGGTTTGTAAATAAGGGGTCTTATAGATTATCCGCAGTGCAGTTTCAAGTCTTACTAACATCTATCTATTGCCTGTCTATCACCCCCCCTCCAAGGTGTAGACTCCCAACTAGTCGATTGTGCCTGATTTTGTGACGAGTAACCGGTAGGACCAACTTTTCTTATGAAGATATACTCACAGAATCATGCAAATTCTAAGAAGTTATTGATATAAGGTATCCCATTTTTCCCACAAAGATTTCGCAGGTCGAAGGTATACCTAACCCTTGATAAGGTTTTGTACTCACTTTCCACCGGTAAGGTCGACGTCATCACGCATCCACCTCACGATGGGCTTGGGCGCGCCGAACACCCGGCACTTGAGCACCGCCTCCGACCCGTCAACCTTCACCAGCTTCTCGGGGCCTTCCTTGATCTCCGGCGGGATAGCTAGAAAAAAAAGGATATTATACATTTTTTTCACACG
Source organism: Maruca vitrata (assembly GCA_039566165.1). Lineage (NCBI taxonomy): Eukaryota > Metazoa > Arthropoda > Insecta > Lepidoptera > Crambidae > Maruca > Maruca vitrata. The sequence continues at coordinate 2,627,176 of CM076913.1, forward strand.
AAATTTAACCTTATTTTAATTGTACGGCGAAGAGTAATGATAGTAGTACTCATACTGTTTACTTTTTAGAGAACATTGCCTGCAGGCTTCCGTTAGAGGGGTTAGATCAAAGACTTAATATTGTCGAGTGTACTATTTTTAAGCAATGTTGTATGTCCCAGTATCGAGATATGTGAAAAAAGATGCTCCACGAAGTAGCAATTAACTCTGGTTATTTAATTCCGATGCCGGATATTAGTAGAAGGGCCAAAGAATCTAATTGGTTGGCTGATTTAACTCGGTGGCTGCTACAGTCAAAGTAATAATTTGTGGTCATCCCAAGCTTTCCTTGTAAATTACATTCCTACACATTATTCGTCGCGTCTAATTTGTTTACAAACCTCTTTGCACCACATATGTCAAATTACGCGTACGACAGATATTGAGGATGATATAATCAAAGTAAGCAGCTGTATTATTAGCCCACATCCACATTACCGACCCGCGGTCGAGACAAGCCTAGTCTGATAATAAATTACAGAGTACACAGCAACTAACAATATCCGCGCAGCATTTCGTGCCGAGAGCGCGTGGGCGTGCGAAGAGATGGCCGAGGATGTGCCCAATAGACACGGGCACAGACTAGATTAGGAAACTTGATTTACTAGGGGATGTCTGGGATTGTCACGTGGTAGGAACCACCTTGGTTTACTTCGAACAGCAAAGCCGCAACCTTCATAAATTTCGTAGATAGATACTTTATCATCATCATCATCATCAGCCCATATACGTCCCCACTGCTGGGGCACGGGTCTACCCTAAACTAGGGCGATAAGGCCTTAGTCGACCACCCTGGCCAAGTGCGGGTTGGTCGACTACACAACCTTAGAATTTCTTCATAGGCGTGCAGGTTTCCTCACGATGTTTTCCTTCACCGTTAAAGCGTCGAATGACATATGTCGGTACATATGAATTTCAAATTTGAAAAACACATTGGTACCTGGCGGGGTTTGAACTGGCGACCTCTCGCATGGCAAGCAACGACCTTAACCACTCGGCCATCGACGCTTGACTTAGATACTTAATACATAATGTAAAAGTTAGAGCAACACAAATCGTCCAAAAGACAGGTGGTGCGTGTGTAGTCAAGATACAATAAAAATTGATCCATAAAATGGATAAATAATATGACCTAAGTTGTATAGGCATTTTTATTACAGATATCAGAAAAGAGTAAGACAAACATGGGCTAAATATTGTGAGATTGTGACACTAGTCTTGTAATGTCTAAATACATTCACATCCATCGTTTAGTGCTAGACTTCCCATGTTTTAAGAGTACTACTAATGACAAATTCCAGAAAAACCGAACTGGGATATTTCAGTAAAAACAAATCGTAGGTATAGTGGAATGTTATCTAGAATCTCTCACTTCTGTACGACTGCACTAAACTATCACAGGTGCACAGCTGAATAATTATCTTTATTCTATCTAATAAGTATCTTTGCAGAAACCTCAAAGTATCTTTACATGACCCTAGCTAAGTCAAATGAGTTGGCAAGACGGGCCGACATGACAACATAGTAGCGCGAGCGGACACACCGGTGCATCTATGTGGGTGCAGCTTGCACTTAGCTGCAGTTTGACCCACTTGACAGCTTCGAACAGTACCATTTAACTTCATTTGTGTGTTTGTTTATTCAATTCCGGGTGACAACGTTTTCGACACTTCCTTATTACTGTATATTGTAAGCTGTTAAATAAACTATACGATATTCATTTTTATCAGATGAACGATGAATATGCTAATTAGATCAATAGCTATGTATTTTTAGAAATGAAAATGTTAACTTTTTATGTGTTTACATATCTGTATACTCCTGCAATTTAATAATGTAGATTAAGAACATTACACATATGAAATGTCTAGCATTTAGAGCGAGTACAACCTAACCTACATAAGGACGGCACAACCAGTTATTCTAGATTTTTTCCAAATGGGCCTTGGTTTGCCTTCACACTTAGAACTAGTACTGCCTTAATAAATGTTTAGATACGATATTTTATCTAGAATTGGACACTATGTTTCTATCTCTAGCAAGTCAAGACGGAATATGTTTTTTATTGTAACAATATCGACTAATTCGTGTTTTGCTATTTTTGGTATTAATTATCGTTCCAAGTAAAGAACATATCTAACGATGCTTGGGCAGTGATGTAATCGTCCAACAATGTATAGCATTATCAATCAATAAGTAAAGGTTCTGCAACAATACACTTGAAACCAAAAAAACGTATCTACCAAACTTTTCATCGCGCGGTCAAAGCGCTTCAAGTTGATACCGTTACAAAGATTTTCTGGTCCAACCTTACATTCGTGCCTATAAAGAGATGACAAATGGGCGGCCCACGAGGTCTGTATGACAAAAAGCGGTCGAATTATACCGCGGCCGAGTAGTTACGAGAGCCAGAGTGGAAGTTTGTCGAGTGCGTCGTCGGCTTGACCGACCACGTGCGAGGCATATTGAAGCGTGCTCGGAAAGCCGGGGGCACACGGGCGCTCTAATATGATTATCTAACTTGTACGTTATGGTGGATTCAAAATACGAAGGTTTAATCCAGCTAGCGTTTGTGGGGCGTGTCGAATGACTACTAAGCGGTGATAGAGTTATTGGAAACAAAACACTAATAGTGACCATTTTGGACCTTTTCGGTTTATTGGTTATAGTAGGCGACCAGGGAAGCATTTGAAAACAACATGTCGTCAAGAAATATTATGACAACAGGAAAAAAGACACCAAATTATTGAATTGAATGAATATTTTTTACAGACGATTAACCATTATATTTCGTTTGTAACAATATTTTTTCTCACGGATCTCACAAGCTAAGTTATACATTTCATTTGGAGCAAAACACGATCCGTTTAAAATTCTGCAAAGAAGTAAATGTCACGAACAATTAAGTATAGCGCTTGAAAGCTCTGTCAGCGCGGAGCTTTAGATTTTTTGTAGCCATACTGGCACCACCATGTTAATGGGTTTTGTTTATTACCTACTGTCCTTGTAACGATATTATGTTCTTGGAAAATCGTTATCGTTAATAGTTCGTTGTTATGTAATTTGGTTAAAATGATCACTACACGATGGTGTAAAACTAGGACTTGTTAAAGTAATGTAGACTCTATATAATAGATAGAAACTTGTAATAAGAATAGCTGAAAACTTTTAGTCTATTATTCTAACATTTAATTACAACTCGCCTACGGAGATTTTTTTCTAAAGTAACGACTTTCCAGTCGGGCCACAACTTAAGTCTATAACTTAATTACTGCGAGTAAGCGGAGTAACCGGTAGAATAGCTTTTGTTTATAAAAAAAATCATCACCTACGTCCAAGATACGCTGACTAGCGCTCGTGTATCGCTGGCGTAAGAGTCAAGTTAATTTGTACGAGCACCCAAGGGCAATGGCGAGTCAATCTGCAGTTATTACTATTGCATAACTTCCTTCGGATCACCGGCAGGACAGTATAGGTAGGAACCGACGATATGTCTTCTTTAACAGATGATATAACGACTAATTACCATGACGGGATGGCGTTGTTAATAGTTACGAACAGTTAAACTAGGGTTTTAGCTACGATATGAAAGCTGAAGCCTCCACCAGTTTTTGGAATGTAAAATCTGATGAATTCTCTTGTTCGTAAGAAATATTCCTGGACTAATACTTGCTGGAGGTTCTCAACAGGGAACAAGGAAGCTCGCTTATATTAAACTAACGTTCAAGTAAATCCCAAAATCCCCCTTAAGGCTCCCCTACTATGTTCATTTATCACCAAGCACGCACACTAATAAAAATGTTTTGTTTACGGTAATTAAAAGTACCAAATGAGAGCACGATTAAAATAGTCACGATAAAAGTTTCAACTCTAGTTATACATATATCGAAAAAGTCACAGTAAAACTTTGAATTCTAGTTAAAGTTCAAAGAATAACAGTAATGAGAGCCTTATCGACACATTATCACCTTATAACCTTTCGCAGAGTTGAAAGTAGCGCCGCCAACAATAGCGGGCAACGATAATATACGTCAGCTAAGAAGCCGTGCAAGAGCTTTTGTTCAACGAAAATAAACTTTTCACAAAGTGTGTTTCCTAAGGAACAACAAACTTTTCATAACACGTTTCCTGTTAACGTCTTGTGTTAAGCAATAGTACACTGAAATAGAGCACTAATATTTCTTAGTCTTCTTTACACGTAATTTATGATTCGCTATTGAAATACCTAACATATACTGATTCATTTAAATTATATTTTTTTATTTGAAATTTCGAAAGGTATACATTTTTATTTTTAATTAATACATTGTATCACGATTAGCTAACAATAGTATCACAAATGTGTACTTCCAATGTGGTATATAGATAATAAATATACTTAATAATAGTTTTATAATGATAAAGGGTTTGACTAGATACTACATAAGTCGCTAAAATACAGTTTATTATGTAGGTATGTAAGGAGAACCAATTAATAATGATATTGCAAGGACAAGATTTAGTTTAGTTTAAATACATTGGAATAAATAAGAATTGAGCGCAATTATTTTTTATTGGGCTATCGATTGCTTCTAGAATTTCATCGATAACGATATTGTACAAAATGGGATTTTAAATAGCTGTTAACGTTATTTCGTAAGCCAATACTAGCATCGGATAATCCAGATGACTCACAGGGGTTATCGAACTGGGGTAAAAAAATTCGGGAGTAGGTGTAACTAGGGTTGACGATACAGAAAACTTGATGTAATATGCCCGGATTTTGGACATAAGACAAATATTTGTAACATTCAGAATAAGCATTAGACAAATATTTGTAACAAGACATTTTGAATAGAACACATGAGTTTTATCGGTAGGCAGATGACAGCAATGATTACAGTACTCCGTCATTAGGAGACATTTAATAGGGATACCATGATTGTTAGTATTAACCTGAATGGACGTAGAATTATGGCGTCAACGTGCAGTTTTTTTTACAATCAATCGCAACGTGCTGTAGCGAATGAATGTAAAAAAAAACGCATCATAATCCGTTGTGTATTTAAGCATACATAGGGACAGACCGACACGGGGAGCGACGTGCTTTATACTATGTAGTGATGTTTCACTACGTAATTGAGACATAGAAAGAACCATTCTCCATCCAGGTTTCTCTGTATTTTCTTATCAGATATAGATAAGAAAATACAGGTATTTTCTTCTGTGGTTTCTCTAAACCTGCATATTCACAGGTGCAAAAATATTAATACCCATACCGTGTACAATACTTAAGTAAAAACATATACCATGTTTACTTTAAAACATTGTAAATATAAAGGTAGAGTCTAAGTGGCATCCCTGCACCGCCCCTGCCCCGGGCCGCTCCCGTCCTCGTAGGGTGGCCGCTAGTCAGGTAGTATAAGCTCCGTACACGCAATACTGGGTGCAGCTGGACTGTATTGTGTCGGATAGATCAATCCGTGGGTTCGAAACCCTTACGAATTCACACCTAACAATTACGGGATCTTTATGCCACCGCATTGCAGTTTGTTACGGTGGTAACGTTAGAGAATGAACGTTACATTCAGCTGACTCGATTCGGCATATCTGCTAGATTAGCATTACTCTGTAGGTGTAACTTGTAGTTAACGTTAATTGGTTTTACTAGCAATAAGACAAATTCAATATGTTTCACAAAATATAAACTTGATTGAAGGAAATTTTATATTTTTATTAAAGACACGATTCAAATAGGCCTATTACGATGCTAATATCCTTCAACTCCGTTTACAGCAACTAAGCTGCTCAATATTTATTCGGGACTACACGTTTTCCCTGAACGTGACCGTCATACTCAATTTCATCGTAATATCATGCTCAATATTTTACTCGCCTCAAATTTTCGCGTCCACAGTCTGTTATATTCAAATATCAACATGGGAAATAGCCAATATACATTTACGTTGCGTATATGTTTTGTACCGTTATTTTTATTATCCGTTAGCCGTCAGCTCTGTAATCTGCGGCCTTCCCTTTGTGCAGTAAACCGGCGATAAAACTGTTAAATGCTTTGAAAATTGAAGTTTCATTGTAATCCACAATACAAGTAACATACTGTCCACAAGGTAACGTACATACTGAAATCTTAGTATGCGAAAACATTACACAATATAGCCAAATAACAAAAACATAAACAACTGTTTGAAAGTCTCTGGACACATTTCCCTAAACATATTCATTGGATATGAATAATGTCTATTGCAACGCAACAAGTAGTTACTGCTTACGAAATCGTGCCAAACAATGAAATATGAGATATAACTCACAAACGGTCATCAAGCTTTCAGACTAACGGAAACCACAAGAATAAGATAAAATGAAATTATTCACCATTGGAGTGAGGCGGACAATTGGTGCACTAAGCTGAATGAATTTAGTGGTCAATTGGCCCAAGGCCAGCGGAGAGTCGACTTAAAGCCGTAAAGCAGAAGGTTTCCTCGCCATGATGAATAGGAGCACAATGTATACGTCCGCCAGCTCTATGATCAATTATAAGTGACGTTTATAGCGGTCACACGAGTTCACTTTGGAAATAAAGTTTTGTATTAAAACTGACAATGTGGATGTGGGGATTTACAATGACGGATTTATACAGCGGGGGTGTGTCCCGCTAAACCATTTAGGCGATTGATTTATAAAAAGAATGGGATTTATTACAAGAGGGGAGACAATTTCCCATATAAAATAACAATATTTCGGGCTTCAACAAATCTTTCCTTAAAATATTTCGAAATCGACAAAGTCATTGTCTGTCTGGATTAAATAAAGAAATACAAGAAAATTAAAAGCACTTATTTCTATAGAGGAGTTAATAACACCATACGAAAGACGTTAAGGAACTATAATAGCGAATTGCAAGCATAATAAAAGAGTTTACAGCATGAGGAATGTGCGACGTCTTGAGAAATGGGCTTTGGCAATGCGAATGGGAGCGAAGTTCGGGCAGTTAGGACACAAAAATGCGTGCCAAATGGGTCACACTGGCCGAGATGAACCAATTACACTTTATATACTCGTATATCAACAAGTCATAATACCAGCCTTCAACTTGGCCGCATTAAACGCAACGATGCGTTTAATAGTTAATCAACGATAAGTTTTCATTAAATTGAAAAGAAAAATGTTAGCGCTATGGATTTTCCAATGTGGAGATTAAACATTGGTTACTCATTGTGATATCACATCTCTTTTTGCTAGAAGGACACACTCGACAAGATAAGGATTTCGAAACATCCTTACTAATATTATCCTTACTAATATTATAAATGCGAAAGTAACTCTGTCTGTCTGTCTGTCTGTCTGTCTGTCTGTCTGTCTGTTACGCTTTCACGCATAAAGTACTGAACCGATTTAAACGAAATTTGGTACAGACATAGTTCAGAGCCTAGAAACGGTTATAGGCTACTTTTTAACCGACTGCGCTATAAAGAAGTAATGTTTTAGCCGTTAAACATCTCTACGTGGACGAAGTCGTCACAGCCACTGGACGGATCGAGATGAAATTTAGCATGCAGGTAGATGTTATGACGTAGGCATCCGTTAGGACAGGATTTCCCGAAATTCCCACGGGAACGGGAAATAATGGGAAAATCCTTTTGTATGAAAAATACTAACCGCATAAGTTAGACGCTTGAAATTTGACATGCAGGTACCTTAATAAATTAAAAGCTTAGTTGCAACAGGATATTGTAAAATTCCCACGGGAACGGGAGTAATAGGAAAAAAACTTTTGTATGAAAAAATCTAAACCGCGATATAGATAGACGATTGAGATTTGGCATGCAGGTACCCTAATGAACGTTAAGCTTACTTCCAACGCGATATTACAAAATTCCCATGGGAACGGGAGTTATTGGGAAATAACTTCTGTATGTAAAATCCCTTACGGGGTTGAAATATATTATATAGAGATAGAGATATCCCCGAAGCGAAGCGAGGGCGGGTCGCTAGTTAATACATATGTTACCGGCCAAACCCGATTTCAGGACAAACTAGTTTAGCCTAGGCCAAACTAGTTTGTCCTAAGCCCGTTAGGATAAACCGGTATAGCCTAGTCCAAACTAGTTTGTCCTAAGCCCGTTAGGATAAACCAGTTTAGACTAGGCCAAACTAGGTGATCTTGATATAGATACGCATTATCTAGGATAAACTGGTATGGCCTTTTCCAGACATTGTAATATGTCAAGAAAGTCAAAATAAATAGATTATCCAAATAAAGTCCTTCGTAATTGGAAAAATTATAATATTTTTTATACTATAATCTTATTTCTTACTTCTTATAATGATTCGTCTTTAAGTTTTCATTCGTGCAATCATACTATATTTGGCAAGAAATAAATGTTTTTTTTTATGTAAGCAATAATGTCTTAATTATTACAATAATTATGTCGTTAAAATTATCCTTACTAATATTATAAACGTGAAAGTTTGTAAGTATGGATGTATGGATGTGTGGATGTATGGATGTATTTGTGGATGTTTGTTACTCTTTCACGCTCAAACTTCTGAACCGATTTTCATGAAATTTGGTATGCTGGTGGCTGGCACTCAGGAATAACATATAGGCTACTTTTTTTTAATTCAATCCCCATGTGAAAATTAGTATGGGAGACTTTTGACGTGTTTGTCGATTTTTATAAAACTTGGTATGGAGGTAGTTGGCTATTTTAATACATCATTGCTACTTAAACCCATTAATACACGGACAAAGTCGCGGGCGGCCGCTAGTGGATAATAAATGATAATACAAACAATCATACTTTAACAAATAATAATAAAAAGAAATAATCATATGAGTATTATGTACCCCTTAACTTCAAAAGTGAAAATGATCTGAACTGCGCCTATTATTTTTAAAGGGTGTAAACACAACCTTAATCGAAAAACTTTAATGGATAAATAAAGAGTAAGTAATATTTTATATTTTCTATAATAATTTTCAAGTTTTAACCCCCTTTCAACCCTTGAAACCCTGAATTTTTTTTTAAGTTTAGTTGCAACGCGATATTGCAAAATTCGCACGGGAACGGGAGTTATTGGGCAAAAACTTTTGGATGTAAAATCTCATAGTCCACGCGAACGAAGTCGCGGGCACAGATAGTTATGTATATTTATACACAATACAATAGTTTTGGGTCTCTGTATTATACTGCGTACTCTCACATTGCTCCAAATAATCACATGCCGAAATTTTCAGTTACGGAGTAGAGAATAATAAAATATGTTTTTGACTATAACTCCTTTAATTTTCATGCTATCACAATTTTTAAATTTAATTTTTGTAAACAGAAGGCCATACCGGTTTATCCTATCTTTATAAGAAACAAGAAATAAGATTATAGTATAATAAAAATTATTATTTTTCCTATTGCGGAGGATTTTATTTGGATAATCTATTTATTTTGACTTTCTTGACATATTACAATGTATGGAAAAGGCCATGCCAGTATATCCTAGATAATGCGTATCTATATCAAGATCAACTAGTTTGGCCTAGTCTAAACTGGTTTATCCTAACGGGCTTAGGACAAACTAGTTTGGACTAGGCTATACCGGTTTATCCTGACAGGCTTAGGACAAACTAGTTTGGCCTAGGCTAAACTAGTTTGTCCTGAAATCGGGTTTGGCCGGTAACACATATAACCGAAATTACATCGTTTTTACCCGACTACGGCAAAGCAAAAGAAGGGTTATGATTTTGACAGGCTATGTATGTATGTATGTATGTATGTATGTATGTTTGTATGTATGTATGTATGTTCATCTGTTTCCACATAACTTCTAAATTGCTTGTCAGAATTCGACAAATGACATATCATTAGAAGCGTCTTAATTGTCCGCTGGTTATAGGCTATATAGGGTTTCACAAAATCTAATGTGGCGCCCACTAGCGGACAAAACATACAGAGTAAAAAAATAAAGTTAAGATAAATACGCCGTGTTTGGTATCATTGGAAAGCGCTTTACTTGTACATTTTAAATATATATATATTACTAGCATTTGCATGTGACTTTACGTATATTCATGGACTGATTGCATATAGTTCACATCTTTTCGTTCATAGCTTCTTTACTACTTACTAACACCAAAATAGTACAAATAATAAAAGTTAAAAACTAAAACCCAACTACGACAAAAAACGACGCTGAAAAAGTATAAAACAAGACTTTTAGAACATACAATACTATTTTGAAGTATGCAATATTTACTATGTAGAGATAAGTTTTCATGTTTGGAAAGGCGTAGTCACACGTTCCATACACAAGTACCTACCTACCGTAGCACTTTGACAACGTGTGACTGCGGTTTTCCAAACATGAAAACTTATCTCTACATAGTAAATATTGCATACTTCAAAATAGTATTGTATGTTCTAAAAGTCTTGTTTTATACTTTTTCAGCGTCGTTTTTTGTCGTAGTTGGGTTTTAGTTTTTAACTTTTTATTATGTAGTAAGAAAATTCAATATAGTTACTGCCATATACTACATAAAACAACAGTGAAAACGAACTGTTTCTTCCCGACAATTCAACGAGGAATTCCCGCGGGACTTCCTCTATACATTTATTGTTAGCCGGGAGCGGACGGGTGAGATAGTTAGATGCAACGAATCGCCATACGCCGCGGGAAACATACAAAATGCGTGGACATGTAGTGCCTTTATGGTCAATAAACTAATCCTAAGGAGTTAATTGAGGAGATTATCTTTATTACATGGGATAGCATGTAATAATAGGCTTTTTTCGCTATAAAGCATCAGACAGCCCACATCGCACTTTATTGATATACAAAAATACTCGTAGATCAATATTTAGCGAATTTAATTAAATACAATGACCAAGTGTAAATAATAAAACTCTGAAACAACATTATAACCCTTGAAAGGGGAGAAAAATAGGACATATTCAAACGAAATTCCAAAGAATATTAAAGATGTCCAAAAAGTGGACAGAAAAGTTAATGCAAGCCCACTAGTAAGTATTAGTGGTAAAAAAAAGAAATTTAAAATAAGGGCAGCCTTATCCTTTCAGCATATCCACTTTACTATTCACGCTAAGTCTAGAGTGCCGTTTGGTGCATCAGTAAAAATAAGGTGCATTTTATAAAGAACCCCGGGGTGTGAGACTCCGATGGCGTGCGCCCCGCCTGTATCGAAGGCTGTAGGCGATACCGACCTCATTTCTAGCACTGTTCGAGATTGTATTGCTTGTTCCATTACATTTACGATAGTGGGGGATACTAAACCGGCGCCTTACGTCCAATACAATACTTTTACATTATCACTGGCAAGGAAAAATATACCTGAATATGCAAAATTGTATTCTGTAAACAGAACACTTGCTACTAAATACTTATACCAGAGCCGCTCTAAGTTGGCCGATTTGACACTTTTTATTTTATATTTTGCATTTATCCTTGTTAAGAGGAACATATTTAGCGAATCATAAAGAACAGCTTTTAAAAATAAGACTTTATTTCAAAATGTCAAATGCACCTAATTATCTAATTATTTGTCTTTTATTACTTAAAATAATTGAATTATAAAAAGAAAATGCAAAATTTCCACTCTGTATTACGTTTTTACAAGGTTACGCCGTTTGACACGTTTTCATAGTGACGTAATGGATAATACTCACCAGGTATTTTTTTTAAAATAGGATGAAGGATTTATAGTATTTTTCATGGAATGTAATAAATTCCATTCTACGTATACAAACTGCATGGGTACATTTTTAAAATTTTCTATTACATTAAATTAAACTAAACGATACTGTTTCCTTTTTAAAAATTTAAAATGATTTATTTTAATATTTTTCCGAATGACGCTGCATTAAAATGAAATAAGTGTGCAATGAAATTATTTTCGTTTGTCAAACGTAAAATGCGTGATTCAGAACACAATGAAGTGTCACAGGGATCATCTTGGCTGAAAAAGACTATAATAAGTATTGTATTTCAAAATAAATATATTTTTAAATAAGAAACTTCAATTCAATCTTCTGGATGTGAATAAATGTTTTTAATTAATTTGTTATAATTAGACCTTGCTTGGTTATAAAGTGGAAATAACTGTTACTTATATACTTCGGCAATTTTACCGTTGTCCCTCACTAGTGCAGTCAGTCTGACATGTGTCAAATCGGCCAACTTAGAGCGGCTCTGGTATAATACTTTTAAACTACGAACATAGCAAACAGAAGGACACAAATATATAAACACTAGCTTTCCGCCCGCGACTTCGTCCGCGTAGAGACGTTTAACGGGTAAAACATTACTTCTTTATAGCACAGTCGGTTAAAAAGTAGCCTAAACCTTTCCTAGGCTCTGGACTATATCTGTACTAAATTTCAATGAAATCGGTCCAGTACTCTATGCTTGAAAGCGTAACAGACAGACAGACAGCGTTACTTTCGGATTTATAATATTAGTAAGGAAGTAAGGATTCAACACTTACAAGAATATTCCGCCCTGAACCTACACAACTTTCGATCACGATGTTAGCTTATTCAATCCAAACAGCACTTTGCAATTCGTCGTAAGGCGGGAAACGTAAAGGTAGATTGGACACAGGTCGTCAGATTAGACACATGTCGTCAAATTGGACACACGCTATTAGATAAGACTCAAAGCTTCCGAGGAGGGTCAAACTTTCGTGTTTGAAACAATGTACGATCGTCGTTGAAGTTCCAACACTACATATGTCCAAAATAAAATTACATTCAACATTTATTCGTACCTAAAGTTAGCACAAGAAATCACAACAATACAAGAATGAAAGTTAATCAACTTTTTTTACTATAATTGAATGAAATACCACAATAATGTCGTAAACAAAATTAAGTGTCGATATAAGTTTTGGGTATCTAAATCATTAAGTTTAGTAATACCTTAAATTTGGCTGCGTAAGAAGTAATTTGCAATTCTAAATTGCTATTTCAGATTCTGGTATCTTCCGGTGTCCGGCATTAAAATTCAAATCCTACGACCACAGACATAAGAAACAAAACAAAAAAAAAGCCAATACTTACATTGCACATTAATGTAGACATCCTTGTAGACGTATCCGATGGAGTTGGTCGCGTTGCACCCGTAGTTGCCCGTGTCCTTCTTGACCAGGTCGGTGATGATGATGGAGTCGGCGGTGACCTGGCGGCGCGGGTTGGGCTCGGCCTGCTCGATGGGCTTCCCGTTGTGGACCCAGGAGATCTGCGGGACCGGAGTGCCGGCCGCCTTGCACTTGATGATGGCCGTCTCGCCCTCGGCTTTGTTTTGGAACTCTGGCTCTTCGGTGAAGAAGGGGGCCGCTGGGGAAAATATATATGTTTAAGTATTTCGTATTGTATACAGAGTTAAGTCAAAAATGTAGAGTATATTTTGGTATTATACTGTTTTGCAGATTTTTCAAGATATTTTTCGAAGAGTATGGTTCTACCGAACTATTGAATTGTAATTTAGATCAACTTTAATTGCTAATATGTGGGATTATGTTTACGATTTGTAACTATTACTTTCCACGGTTTTCTCAAATTTCATTAAATAAACTTGTTTAAAGTCCTAGCTATAAAGTATGCAATACATATTCGAATCATAAATACAATCTACATGAAAAATATTAAAATTGTGTACGTTGCCAAAACTTTTCTGTAGGGGAATGCAAAATTTCCAATTAGGGTGAATAAACTTTGATTTTATTACGTACGAAAATATTCCTATTTGGAGTCTGGGCAGAGAAAAATAACATGAAAATATGATATTATTTATACGAGACTCCAAACGGTCGTTAAATTAAATTAAATAGAAGGCAAGTTTCTTAAAACTTTGCCATTTAAACGAATAAATATGTATAAATTGCATTTTCACAAAGTTTAGCTACATTGGATTCCATTAAATATTCGCATATTAAGCTTACTCGAAAGCACATACATTATTAATGCACTTTGCACATTATATACAGCTTTCTGTACCCCTATTAATAGCATCAGGTACATCAAAAGGCTGCGCCAAGCGGAGTAGATCGATACGTGCGTCTAGCGAAAGGTTTGATGTAATTATAGCGATAAACTCCATCTTGATTTTGCACTCTGCTTTTTTAACGTAGTTTGAAATATGTCTAAATTTAACGTTCAAAGTTAGTTAGTATCTTTCAAGGGTTTTTCTTTAATGTCATTTACTTTATTATAACTTTCTACAATATCATTCTATCTCAAGAATATAAAATCTTAATCTTAAGTACTATATAAATCTAGCAGTTGGAGCATGAACAAGTAATAAGAGACAAACACACAAACATTTTGTAAAACCTATATATCTTTTGTAACTTGCACTAACGAATATAAGATGACTGACTGATGACTGACTGATGAAAATGTGCAGAACACAGGACATATTATTATAGTGCACAAATGAGCACGCTAACACAAGGACACGCCTTGTACCTTCACTCTTAAAAAAAATCGCTAAAATGGTTCTTATAAAATGTTATACCCGAAAGAACCGCGAGTTTTCCGAGATGACTCGGGGTCATTCACCCCAGGATTTCCCGGCGAGTCACTAAGCGCTCTTAAACGTATCGATGGAAACCCGACGACTCGGCCTAAGCTCCGATTACAGCTGGGATTAGATGTTTACCAACACACTTGTGCACGATTGATTTTCATAGAAAAGTGACGGGATTTGCTCAGGCTTCCTCGTGCAAGTTACAGGCAAGTAAACTTAATCAATCAGTATAGTAGAATATTACGAGAAATGCTTCTTTTTCTTAAATGAGGCATGAAGTGTCCCTGTCATCATCACCGAAAATGCGGATTGCTCTAAATGTGTACCTAAGTTTAGATTGTATAAAAACCCTGATTATAAAAGTACACTTTTTCAGTAAGGCCCCTATACTTGAAAATTTTAATAGGTAAATGAGCCATATTCTTTAGTAGCTATGTAATATGCTACTCCTATTAACGCGTGTAGACCCATAAAGACAAATATTTAGTGAAATGAGCCATATTATTTGTAAATTGATCTAGAAAAAAACTCAAACAAAGTATGTTTTACTCAAAAAAACTGCCTGATTTTTGTATTAAATGCAAAATGTACTTTTTTTTCCTAACTGACATACGATGGTGGCTTGGAGTAGCTTCGTCACCATAACCGGACTTGCGGGGGAGCGGATGGCTCGCATCCCTATGCAAAATGTACAAAAAAAACATTTTCTTTTCAACAAAGGGCCACAGTAACAGCAATTTTTAACCGACTTCAAAAAAAGGAGGAGGTTCTCAATTCGTCTGTATGTATAATATTTTTTTTTTTATGTATGTTCACCGATATTTTCGTCAATTATAGACGGATTTCAAAAATTTTTTTTTGGTTGGATAGAGTTCACTTCCGAGGTGGTCCCATTTTCACCAGTCTCGGATCTGATGATGGGATCCAGGAGAAATCGAGGGCAACCTTCAAATTTTATAGGGACATGTACCGCGTTTTGCATATTATCTGAAGTCATATTGGCATTTGCTTCTGGCTATCATAATTTTATGATGCTGAGCTGATGATGGAAGATCAACTCCTTAATAGTTATGAGTAAAAGAATAATTATTTCAATACTGTATACATATTAAGACTACTAGTTATAATATCAGTAGCATTACAGGTGAGCTAAACTATTAGGTTGACCAGTCTAGGATCTGATGATGGGATCCAGGAGAAATCGAGGGCAACCCTCAAATTTTATAGGCTTATGTACCGCGTTTTACATATTATCTGAAGTTATATTGGCATTTGCTTCTGGCAATCATAATTTTATGATGCTGAGCTGATGATGGAAGGTCAACTCCTTAATAGTTGGGAGTAAAGGGATAATTCTTTCAAATCTGTGTACATATTAATACTACTAGTTATAATACCACTAGAATTATAGGTGAGCTAAACTAATAGGGTCCAATCTAGGATCTGATTATGGGATCCAGGAGAAATCGAGGGCAACCCTTAAATTTTATAGGCACATGTACCACGTTTCACATATTTTCTGAAGTTATATTGGCATTGCTTCTTGTAATCATAATGTTATAATGTTGAGCTGATGATGGAAGGTCAACTCCTTAATTGTTTGGAGTAAAAGGATAATTCTTTCAATACTGTATACATATTAAGACTACTAGTTATAATATCAGTAGAATTATAGATGAGCTGAACTTATAGGGTGCTAAAAAATGTAACACTAAAAAGGATGAAAAAAAATTGTAAACAAAAAAAACCGCCTTCAAAAACCCGACTCACTAAAAATTACAAAATAATATAATACGAACATTAATCTGGGTATGAATTTGATATGTTGTTGAAGGCGGTGCCAATTAAATTTTTGAGGAAAACTGCATGAAATATAAACGGCACACCGCCTTCAACAACATATCAAATTCATACCCAGATTAATGTTCGTATTATATTATTTTGTAATTTT
The DNA here is from genome assembly GCA_039566165.1 of Maruca vitrata. NCBI lineage: Eukaryota > Metazoa > Arthropoda > Insecta > Lepidoptera > Crambidae > Maruca > Maruca vitrata. Next base: position 2,643,704 of record CM076913.1, read on the forward strand.
TAGTGAGTCGGGTTTTTGAAGGCGGTTTTTTTTTTTTTACAATTTTTTATAAACAATACATGTTACATGTACTACAATCTTTTACAACGTGTCATGCTATATTCGGATGCCGTACGTCTAGTAGTTTTATGAGCTTCGCGGAACACTGCGCCTAGTTCCACGAAGAGACGTGACCTGACCTGAGTACTACAATCCATAATCGTAATGAGGACAAAGGGCCGGTAATACCTACCGCTATATCAGAAGTGACTAACCTTATAAACGTAATACGCTATTATGTTTGTGTAATTGGCTATTTATTGGTGTTGATAGCGAATATTCGCAAATAAGTAATATTGAATCAGTTATTGTGGTGTTAATTGTTATTTCCTCATTTGATTCAGAAAATTTGCTTAATTCAAATTGTAAGTCATAAGAGCGGAAACTGTGGTGAGGTGACATCATAAAACTGAGTACATTTAAACCCTAAAAGGACATAACAATTTCAAGGATCGTCTTATACTTAAGGCATACTATAACTCAAAGTGCAGTCAAACTTCTACTGCACAGTACTTCATTCGATTTTATCGTACAAGTGGGACGCATTTCAGAGGAATGAGCAATGGATGTTTTCAAACAGTAATGGGATAAACTATAAAAAATAAAAATAGACGCACACGGTATATGAGAGAAACTTCGTTATTAGCCCGTGTTTGCGGAAGAACTTCCTCCTCGGTACTGGAAGTTGTGTTTGCGTAAGTTTGTTTTATTTTTACTTTTATAAAACAAACATCCTCATTAGATTTATGTTTATTAAACCATAGTGGCGGCCATGGGTCGCTGCCTTTCATTAGTGTAATTAACATTTCAGTTCGCACTCCAGGGAATATAACAGAAATGTATACCTACGACAGCAAACAATACATAAATAATTATATGAATTTTTAATACCGGCATTAAAAGCAAAGCTTCTGCGTACGGAAAATTAATGAGAAAACATTAACTTGGTAGCTTATTTCGGATGTTAAAAATATTATAACTCACGTAATATTTAAATACGCAGGAAGAACTACATTAACTGACAGGATCCGATTGAATCTTACATATTTTAGAAGAAGGGTATAAACAAATTGTTCGGTCTTGACATGGAACATTTATTTTGATAATTAAAATCTAAGTTATTGAACTTTGAGTAGCCACCAGCTTCGCTTTGCATATTACGTGTATCATTCACCCACCTAAACCTAGGCACCATGTCCAGGCAGTCTAAACCCAGGTCACCTGACCGATAAGGGTTTCTCAATGAGTGTGAGAACTGGGTTGGTGCGTGCGTGACAGGGTTACGTCAGCGCTGGCGACGCGTGACGTATTCGCGGGAGTGCATGACACGATTACATTATTGTACCAGCAAAAACGTTAAGGGATAAAGAGTGTATCGTACATTGCAGTATATAATAAAGGAATAAAGGATGTAGCGCTGATATCTTCAGCGCTACATCCTTTATTCCTTTATTCGCTTTCACCGAGTACTTTACACACTTTTTCTGTGTTTTCAGTTTAAAAATACATTGTGAAGGATCCGTGCTCCACGCGGACGACTGGCGGAAGTGGCGCAGACAGGCTATGGTGAAGGATCGGAGACCAAGATTGGTGTTGGTTTAGTGCTCCAATACTAACCAACTAAATAGTTAATTGTTCAGACAAATACAGTGGCGAGGACGCTAAACTTAAACTTACTATCTTTCGTAACCCCATATAATAATTGTAGTAATGCTACGGCTACGGCAAATACGTGCAACTGCCCTGCTGACGTAGACTCACAGGGACACAAATAAAAAGCTTTCCCGTAGTCCGCTAATGTGCCCTGGTAACTAACTATAAGGGCTTTATTTCCCTAGACTGCAGTCGCTGTGCAACAGAATTTGCTCTCAAATAGATCCGTGTCTCTATTACGTCCCGAGCTTGCTATTCGCTGTTGTCGATATTCTTAGCAAAAATATATCCCGTTAAGGTCAACTAGGTTGAAGACGCACAGTATTACTATTTAGTTTGATTCTCATTAATCTTTTATCATTTAATGATCCAGCACAAAATTGCAACTGCCTTTTTATCCGACCCGATCCGATTGCGTGGTGCAAAACAAAACAGTATTTTTATTAAACTCTCGGGAAACGTTTCTAAATGCTGATTAATGACTATCTCTGTTAAGTGCAATTCCCAAGACTACTGGTTCGAGCAATCAGTGCAGATTGCCGGCCCCGTTATATCGCCTGAATGTGTGGACGTATTACCCGTTTACACGTCAATCTAAAATTATCTAGTTTACAATTTAGTTGGTAATAAAATTTACAACATAATAAAACTGTATTTGGTCGGACGTCTAACACAATCCTATTTGAGTATAGAAACTACTTTTGCCTGAGACACAAAATATTAAAGAAACAAATCACTCTGATATCCAATCAGACAATTCTAATTAATATTTCCAGTGATGATATTCCGTCTCACAACCTACATTATTTCCCCGATCTCGTTAATGCGATCCTTGATGATCCTTAGATATTTCAATTTGTCTATTTATAACTTCAATTGACTCATTCAACTTTAGACTAAAAGATGACATAAGAGCTACCTACACAAAAGAGAAGGAACGTAGCTATCTATCAATGAATCTACACTTCGTCTCATTCTCATAATGAATTTCAATTAACGCTTCACCTATGTAATGAGAATATAAAGAAATAGGCACATAATATACTAATGAATAGAACCAAATATTCAATTAAGCCGCACAGAGGGAACGAGGCTTTGTTCCCCTAGTAACCCAAAAATTTAATGGACGAATAAAAAAGCTTGGTTTTATACAAACATAAATAGGAGTTTCATTATCCGAGCCGAGGTACAAATGAAAATAAAGTATGCGGCGGAGAAACCGTCAATAGGTCGCTGCTTCTCCGGGACACAATCGAGGAGATATATCAGCAAAGAAACCTATTAAATCTACCTATATTGTGTTAAAATGAAGGAATTCAGCTTTGACATTAAGGAGCGATGGACAATGTATCTGCAATTTATGTTATAAAATGAGTAAGTTTGATATATGCACTAACAATTTTATACAATTTAGTAAAAAAAAAAATACTATACTGCTGCGACAAAATACACCAGACTGTGTTATTATTAACCTTTCCATCAATCTAATGTTATCAGCCGTCAAATCATAGGTTAACGCTGATAATAATAAAACTACAAGCAATAAGTTATTTTACTGTGAAATCCTGTACTGTGCCAACGATTACGGTACAAAGGTCTAAGGAATATAAAGGACACGGCGGAATACGGAATGGTCGTAGTAATAGCGAAATAAAAACAGGTTGCCTTTGTAGAGCTAAGTGCACAGCCATTGTTGAGGATCGTTGCAATTGTGGCCTGGATTTGCAAAAAAACAAAATACTTGTATACCAAAAATATTTAAAGTTTCAAGTAAAATGCTATTTAAAAGCAATGAAAGCCAAACAAAAAGGTTATTGCATAGCTGCATTTAAGTATCCGGCCTTGCTTTTAAGTATAGGTTTACGCAACATAAACGTTTACGATATGAGACTTTTACACACTAAATAGTAACCTTTACGTTCGTGATTGTTACTGACTCGCGTGTTGAGAAACGAAAACACAAACAAACAAAATAGTAACAAATCTAATTTACTACTAAACGTTAGGAAAGTTCGTTACACCCCACTCCTTCATAAAAGTTTTATCAGAATTTGATGATTACATTAAATTGCTCTAATAAAGCTCGTTTGCAATCTAGCTAATGCGACTCGTGCGTTCCTCTTAGATAACTCAATTACAGCCAAGACAAGCACAGTATAATGGTGAAGAAGTTATAAATAGAAATTAATTCATTTAGACCTTTCGCTCATACATCATTTAAACATTTGAATATTCGTGACCATGCCCCTTGACATGTATAGTTCAAGTTAATCACGATTCCTGATAAACTCACTTTTGTATTCCGCTCAAGAATATAGTGTCAAAGCTCGTAAATTCTTAGAAACATTACTGTTTACATTTTATTACGATACAGCTTTATAGCTAAATCATTACTGAGAAACCGTGTACTATACAACATCGTATGGAATTCATAGAAATACACGATACAAATAATTAGGTGCCTTTGATAACGGGATCGAAAATTCAATTCCTAATTTTGTGACACCTAATTAGATCGAAATGAAAACAGGAAATCGTGACACAGATACGGGTTCGGCTACGCGATTGACAATTACTAGTAGACGTCGCTTTCGTTGCCCTGAGTTGTATAGGAAGTGTTACAAGAAATCCAATTTCATTTCCCATCACAAGTGCAGTAAAACCTCCTCTAGCGGTTGGGGCGTGACAAAAATGTGTAATAACCTGACGTGACGGGGCGGAATCCACCCCGGTGCGTGCGTACTGACCTTAACTTACTATAGTGTGTACACGCTTTGAACAGATCGATGCAAATATTGGAGAGTGGACACCGACAATGGAATTGTAGGAGCGGTTCGAATCGCTCTACATCACAACTGCAGGCATGACTGTAATCCCTAAGGCCTGGGAGGTGAGCGGGATTGCACTGAACAGTTTATATTGTGATAATGTGAAACCTGAATATTTGACAATAAAACTTGTACTTATGTTTTTATGATGACAAGAAAACATGTTTAGGTATCAGCCTAGAAAACTCCCATCACAACCCAGCAAACTACAAAAATGGCTCTAATATATGTAAGGTGAAAACTACATCGTTATCTATTTGTCACATATAAGTACACTCACGAGTGATGTACCACTTATGATCTAACGCGATTGTAATAAGGTTTAGATTTGAATGTGTTTGCACAAGTTAGCGGACTAGACTGCACGTATGAGCATGATGCAGTGACAACTAGTCCTACTAATTTACATAGGCGTGGAAATAGCGGGACTGCAGGAGATAACGATCGGTCGCCAACCAGAGCGCACTATTTCTGTATCCATAATCCACTTGTGAAGTAATGGAATAAAAAGCACTTGTAGCCCGGCCAGGCAGTATGTATTTCCTGTGATTAGTCAGACTTGATATAGCTCAGTTATGGGTTTGTAAGATGTTTCCAGGACGTTCATCAAGCGTCTCAAACAAGTCACTGAGTCCTTTCAAAGGCAGTGATTGCCTTTGATCCAATAAGGGCGCCGATCCCCTTCTGCGTCCCGAAAAAAATACCCGTCATTGCACACAATCATATCCCAGTCGGGAATAAGTATAATCGAAATCATATTAGATATCGTTAGCAAGAATGTTTTCTACCTTCAAATCTTCTAAAACATTTGTCGAATCAACGGTTATTTCAAAGTCGATCAGCGATATCATCACGTCACTCCATTCATAATTAATTAACATCTAAATTAAGCCTAACAACTACCGACTGGTACGGCCGCAAGGAAGTGGTCGTCCAAAAGTGGAGTCCACGTCCCAACCGACCTTTATTGGGTCCCTTTATTTGGTACAATGTACCGAGCATTGTCGTACTTGACAGCGGAATGTGATGAGTGGCGCCCGAGACCGTCTTTTGTTACGCCGCGCTTCGCACTGAGCTTCTTACACGGTTGGTAGAGATAAATCTGAGGTTTATCTATTCGGTTTACTCACGCACATATAAAGTAGATATACTGCAACATTTGGTAACCAAAATAAAATTTGAATTCATAAAAATTCATAGGTTAACTACTAAAGTGGCAAACCATGTGGAATAATAAATTATGATTAATCTTTTACAGTTCAGTATTTTGTAATACAAAACACTGACTAGAAAATAAGTCTGAAAGGCAAGGACCATCTTAAGAAGCTGTCTTTTTCCAGGTCGTTCTTTAACTACCGTGAGAATAGTGCCAAAACTCCAATTGAAATTGTCTCAATTTGTGGGTCTGCATAATAAAGTGTAAACGGGTGTAATAAAAACTTTATCGCCACCATCCTGTATAGTTGTCTCGCAGCAGCCACCGCAACAGTCGCAAATGAGCCGAATAAAAAATAAGACAAATGACCCGCGTGATGCGCTCTCGATCCATCAGCGACCCCTTGGTCTGTCGATTAGGGGTGTTACGAAGGTTCGAATCCGATGTCGAAAAATCTAAACTACCGTTTGTATTCTACGAGGGACCCGACCTTTGTCACCTTTAAATCCTAGGAGGAAGTTTAGTGACAGGTGATCGTAATCAGCGCATGTCTATACCTAAGTTGTGATGATGACGCGGCTACTCCAAGCCATAGTCGTATATCAGTTAGGCAAAAAAACTGATTTGTTTTGACTTATCGTTTAATGAGACTGGATTCACGCGTAAAATTTATGTTTTTGTGGTCGTTACACTCTTTGGCTTATTTGATTAAACCTGCCCCTGTGAGATGCCTTTGATATGACCGATTCCGACTTTGATATAACGGCAATCATCTCTCTTTGCCTCTGCTACCGCTCCTATAGCTACTTCGATTTCGATATAACTATTCCACTTTTAGTAACATCCCTGCTATTAGATGTGAACAGATCGTCAGGAACACATGAAGAATTCTCAGGGGTCTGTTCAAACGAGGGGATGCGCTTCGTATCACGTGCTTTTGTCTAGTGTGCAATACGGATGGGGAAGTAATGACGTTCCTTTGTACGTTACGTACTTTTATTTGCTTCTTATGCCTTCCGTTTGAATTGTTAGATGACACATCATTAGGTATATGTAATACTTGCAGCCGCGAAACAAATTCTTTATGTATATTTATCTACATTTGGATTAAGTTGCAGAATTAGGCTTCAAAAGATTATTATATTGTCGTAATGTTTCTTTGTAGATGACCGGTATAACAAGTTTTGTACAAGATTGTTACGTGATAAGTTACACTAAAACCAAGCGACAATGAAATAATATAAGGAACCATTATACAGTTCAGCATTAAAAGGTAACAGACAAACTGTGACATTCAAATGCAGCTCGTGCAAAAGCCAGACGTATTTGTGAAAGAGTACCATACCATAAAGCACAGTTATTTTCTTTTTTCACATTCAAAACGAGCGTAACTATTTCATTCGAGCGCAGACGTAGCGAAGACGGGACAAAGAAGTACCGTCGTTTGCACCGCATTTCGGGGATGCCGCGTTCGTTGCATTGCACAAAACACGTAATGTGTTTGTGTGAACAAAATGTCACGTTTCTAGCTACAAACGAGAGCGCAATGCGAAGCGCAACATTGACCGATGTCTGCAAATGCACACAGACTATTCTATATTGTGTACGTACAAGTTGATTTAGATATTGATTATCACAAGTTCTATGTTAGTTTTAAAATTGTTAAGTAATGTAAGGAATAAAAGTTTCTTCGTGTAGTTTATACCGGATTTAACGTTACGACTAGCCTAAGCCTTTCAAACTATTAAACCTCGTTGTGTACATAAGCGAACCATATTCTTTATTTTCTAAAGGGCAGTTTTTAAAGCTGCTAATATTAATGGGGAAGTATCTGTTTGTTTATTCTTCACGCTTAAACCTATAAACCGATTTAGTTTAATAGGGATTTAAGGATTTCACGCATCGAACAATTTCACACGTATAAACACAAGGGCTGGCACACAACATTTATATACGTGTGTTGATCACGACCTATCGAAGCCCTTCATGGCTGCATTTCATGATTGAGAAAAGTGCTGCTTATAAGTTCATGACTAAACAAAGTATTGCATGAGTATAGCTTATGACCGAACTCATGATCGAGCAAATTAATTCATGTTTGTAGCTTGTGGCCGAACAGAGTGCTACATGAGCGTAGCTCAAGACCGCTCATTGAGTTGACGAATGTAGCTCATGACCGATTAAAGTAAATAAATAAATAAATAAATATCTGGGACATTTCCACACACGGTCATCTGACCCCAAACTAAGCAGAGCTTGTACTATGGGCGTCAGAGACTGATATACATACATATATAATTATAAATACATACTTAAATACATAATCACACCCAGACACGGAACAAACACCGATGTTCATCACACAAATATTTGTCTCGAGTGGGAATCGAACCCACGACTCTTGGAACCGCCAGCCAGGGTCACTAACCACTGTTCCACCGAGCCAGTCAACATGACTGTACCTTAGGACGAGCAGAATATATCATGAGTGTAACTCATGACGTGCAAAGTGGCCAGCGTGGTTAAGGCCTTAGTATAGGGTAGGCCCGTGCCTCAGCAGTGGGAACGTTTACGGGCTGTTGATGATCATACAACTCACCCTCAATGCCGAGCTGCACGGAGTGCGTGAGCGGGGTGCCGACGCCGTTGCTAACGTGATGACGTGCAAAGGGTATCAACCAACCCGCACTTGGCCAACGTGGTTGACTCGCGGCCTTATCGCCCTAGTTTAAGGTAGGCCCGTGCCTCAGCAGTGGGGACGTATACAGGCTGATGATGATGAAATGGTATCTATCATACAACTCACCCTCAATGCCGAGCTGCACGGAGTGCGTGAGCGGGGTGCCGACGCCGTTGCTCACGTCGCAGGTGTACGTGCCCTGGTCCTCGTACCCGGGGTACTTGATCACCAGCGTCTTGCCGTAGTTGTCCTGCGTAATACTTTGGGACGACAGTATCACGTTGCCGTTCTTCTTCCAAATTATTTGAGGTAGCGGCCTGTGGGAGATATTTATGTTTCAGATTTTCCCGTTGAAACATTTTGATTGTACATTTGTTTGTTATGTCTGGCATAACAAACATACAATTAAATTAAATTGTAAATAGAAACAAACGTGTAAAGTAAGAGCAATAATATAAATCAATAGTCATAACGTTGTAGCACGCGTAAGTTTACCTAAATGTATGATGTATGTTACGTATTATTAGAAAAAATCATATAAGTTAAAACTAGCTCTACAATATGTATAAATTTGCACAAAAGATGTTTCCTGTCAGGACATTGATTATTGCAAAAACTTGTTTACAATTTAGTTTTCTATAAGGACTTTGCTCAAATTACAAGGTTATTTATAAAGTAAGTAAATATCATACTCCGCAAGTAACTATAGACAAAGTTATAAAACAGGGGCGAAAACATTTCCCCAACTTTAGCAAACACGTGACGCGCTGTCACGCTTTTATAAACGCATTAAAGCCGGATCGATCGAGCGAACCCGATCCGGGGTGGTTACTTGAATGAACTAAAGCATACTCACGTTCCACCGTAAATACAGTAGAGCTCCACCTTCTTTCCTTTGAGACCTTTCTCTTGCCGCTTGGTGGTGTACTGGCGGACCGGCTCATGCTTATTCAGAGCTGGTGAGATACCAGTCTTCCTTACTTGAAGGTACACCTTATTGCCCAGTTTGTACTCATTCCTGAAGAGAGACTTCGCCGCGCAGGTGTACGCGTAGTCTTCGAAGGCATCGTCGCGAGTCACGTTCGAGAACCAAAGGTTGCCCTCGGGGTCGAGAGTCATCCGTGAGTTGTTGATCGTCTTGAGCTGTCCCTGCTCGCCTTGCAACATCCAGTAGACTTTGGGGCTAGGGTGGCCATCTGGGGGTTCGCAGGTGAGTTTGAAGGGTTTCCCCTCCTCCGCTTCCTTGACAACTTGCTCGTCTGTCTCTTTGAAGGAGTTGAGTTCCGCTCGTCGTACGAAGACGGAGTTGGAGGTGGCGGTGCCCCACTCGTTCTCGGCGAAGCACTGGTACTGGCCGAGGTCCTCGTCGCGCGGCTGGCTCACCACCAGGGTGCCGCGGCCGGGCTGCTGCGAGATGCGGTTGTCGTAGCTCGTGTACTCGAACGGCTTGCCGTTCTTTATCCATCTGTATCTGTGTTCGGACAAAACATATGGGAGTTAGACTTAGGAATGAATGCCTAAAAAAACGTAAACCTGCCTAAAGTAGAAACCCGGGTTTCTATATTATTGTTCTATTCTAATCTTTAACATCTTATTATACGGGAGTTTCACCCGTAATCAAATCACATTTAAATAAATTAACTGCTATTATTTACAGTGCCTTAGTCGAGGTTAATCATATTTAATTTAATTGAAACCATCCATCATTCCGATAATACGATTATTGATGTCTATTACAGTTTAGTTATTAACTAGGAAACCCCTCAAATTATTTGTATAATGATACTATAATAGAATATATGGAAGATTTGTTTGGACATTATAACAATAAATAGTTTTAATTTAATTGAGTCAGCCACAAACTTATGTTAATACCGAGATACTATGTGTAATCTTCGGATATTATAAAGTAGCCTTGCCTTAAGAACCCGACGCGCTATTAGCCTTTCTAATAAGCTTAAGATTACTACAAAATCCTTAGCCAATTAATATAAGTGTTAATCCTTGGTGAAGTCAACAAGGCGTCGGCGTGAGGTGAGGCGGCGATCATGACATTCATGACAGACCAAAAACCTGTTCTCTCAATTTGGGTTACGCAAACTTAACTGCCAAGTCGAATTACGTCACGAACAAATATAAAGCTTTGTTAATGCTTTTGAATAATAATATTATTTTTCATCCATCCTTGTAATTTTTCACTTCCTACGTTGATTATGCATGTTATTTATAAATTTCTTGTTATGAGAACAATTTAACTTTTATAAAACACTATTAGTTGCTAACGTGAAAATGCAAATAAAACACGTCGTAATATTACAATGGAAGAATACTTATTAGATATATAAGTAAATTAATTAGGGAACATAGAGATCGAAATATGTAGTTCATATGTTTGAGTCAAATCCGGCAAGTTGCAGCGGACTGAATGAAGCATAAAATAAATGTTAATATTTTTAAAGAATGTGCATGTATAAACAGAAGCTATAACATTTATTGTAAGAACTGCATTTTATAATACAAACCATCAAGTGGCCGTAGTAAACATTAGCTCAGAGACCTCCACATGGTATCGGAATGACTTCATTCAGAGAGTTGATTCACGTCTCGAATATAAACGACTGATGACGAGCTACACTCGTAATTATATTCAGAAATACATAAATAATGCGTTGCTCAGATAAATGACTGAGAAGCATAATAGGGTAGTTTCCTATTTTTTTATTTTTGTATAGATGGATGGACCACACAATAGCAAAGGTGGTGTTAAAAGAATGGTTTGATATTTGGAAAACTCTCGAAGATATTACAGTTTCAATAGCACATCATTTGGGCGAGCTCAAAACGCTTCATACAAATGTCGCAGCGAGCTATGACGTCACCGCTCTTTATACTATATGCATATCGTAAGAACATTGTTCAGCAGCTATATCAAATGTTGCGTTTAAGAATATGTATTCATAGGGAAAGTTACTACTAATTCTGTTATTTATAAGATTGCATAGTATTTTAATTGAATTTTCGCACTTTAGAAATGGACTTTCCCACCTTACTTCAAATGCCTATTATTGTCTCATTTCATGAGAAATTTTAATTTCGATTTCACTTATGTTATTGATTTACCTATATGTTACTGTTAATTGTGAAATTTTATGTAAAATCAAACTTAGGAAACTACCCTATTGTGTTAGTCACAACTTATCATCGAAGACGGTTAAGGCTAATGGGTAGTATTATGCAGTATTGCTGCGTTGGTCATTTTGAGAATTTAGAGTTTTTCCGCGACCATGATTGGTGCAATCCAATCGAAACGTCGTGCAGTACGTCGCTATTATGTTTGTTGTTCAATGTTTTTAATTCAAGGGAATGGTTAGTCTTCTTTTCGCTACCTTGAATAGCAAAGCATTGTTTAAAGTAGGAAATTGAATAAAATCGCTCTAATGGATAATTTTAGGTCAAGATTAGAAAGATTTCTGTGATAGTATGATCTAACCACCATATTAGAAGACAAGACAACGATATCCACAGTGTTATTGAAAATGTTAACGAAATCATTTTACATAGCATACAAGCAGTATAAACAAAATGCTATTTTGAAATGTAAATGGATGTAGGAATAGCAATGTGTTCCAAAAATAGTAGAAAAAAACGTTCTCAGACAGTTTGCAAGATATAAATTACCATGGCCCCCTATATTGGTTTTCTAGTCCCCTTCCCAAACGCCTTTACAGTAGGCGATCCTGCCAAATACTTGAAGAACCCAATGCAAACAACTGGTGCAAATAAACGTGACAGGAGCTGTCGGAATGAGATTATAACAAATGTTTAACTCCGCGGAACAAATAAACCTACTTCTCCTAAAAGTTTATAAATCTAAGCTTAGACTTTTAAAACTTGTTTAGGGAAGTCCCACTTGCTTATTTTGGTGTCTCGGGGAAATTTTGGAGAGAAAGACCTTCTTCAACGAAAACGGTTTCCATTTACAAGGTAAGTTTCTTTCAAAAGGTCTACATCACTACATTGGGAAGAATTATTTAATGAAAACCCACGATTACGCAGACATTTTTCACGCTCTTTTTAATTTGATTAATAAATTGAGCGGTGTTGTTAGAACATCGGCGATTTTCTTCTTAGACCGGATAATTCTGTCGATAATTAAATATTACCATCAACCTCATCACTATTTATTTTTTCTAACACATGGTAACACTCTATCTGTCAAACTACTCCGTCGAATTATGGATTCTAGTTTAATTCATTTTTTCACTAAACAATTTGATTTGGCAGAAATTATTTGGTAATCCTACTTATAAGGGAAGTCTAATACCAGAATTCAGATGTCGAAAGTTAATTTCATATCTGTATCATTTGATACTGTACACTCAGATATAAGCAGAAAGTATTTACCTACGGTATTACGTGATATTGAACACAATGCGGGCACCTATAAATAGGCAGAGCTATCGTGGTTCATTTCGATTTCAATACCCGATGCAAAAAGTCGATGGCCTTTGGATAGCGTTATGAACCGGCCATTCAATAGTGAATGCTTCCACTGCGAAGTACTTTGCGCCCTATTCATAATTTTATATTTTTAATTACCACAAAATATAGACTAAATAGGAAAGTAAAGACCAAGAAGAAAATGGTAACCAGCAATATACGAATTAGGGTTTAAAGTTAACTAAGTACATATTATACGTTTTTATTTTACAATGGCGCGAACGCCACATACGAAAGTTGATCTGTGATGTGATGTCTCTAACACTAAGAATCTTCTAAATTCTTAAGAATTGATACTCAATGTCATACATTTTTCTGTAAAACTATATCAAGTCGTTTGACTTCATAAGTCTCATAATAGGTTAACTAACACTACTACATAACAATCGGAATTTAGCGGAAATATGTGTAACAGATGTTGTCAACAAGAATTCGTAGATTTCAAAGCCTAAACATGCAACTGAAATGTATACGTAGGAACTGTATGTCTCTATCTATAACTTCCACTAATTGTCTAGAGACATTTAAATTTTTAATGAAATAATTGGATTTAATAATAAATAATTAAATTTTCTGCCCAACCAGCACAATACAACAAGGAAAAATATTCTGAAGGTTTCAGCACTTGTCATTAGTACTGAATAATTAGATGTCAGGATAGGATAATTATTGTTATAATTGAGAACAAAAAATATTGCCATTAATTAACTAATCTTAAATGCATTCACACTCATAGAAATGCAACTGTTTGACCCCCCACTATTGTGTTCAACCCTACACATACAGAATCAAATTCAATAGAAGATAGAAAGCATTGGTATATTGAGTAACCAATACAATGCACATTATTTGCTGTGGGAATGGCAAAAACGCAACACACATGACCTTGCCTGCTAAGTTTAATTATTTATTTATTCTAATTAGTCAGTAAATGTTTTACATAAAGACGCATCGGCCGGCCGGCAGTGATATCAGCTAGTCCTTTACTTAGTTAATTTATAATATTAATGCTGATTGGTGGATCTTGAAATTCTATTAATATTTTGTTCATTTTTTAGTTAATAACATTGAAGATATAGAAAAATACTCTTTCCTATAATTAACATAGTTATGAACCATGATTTCATTGTAAAACAAAGTTAATATTCCACTAACCTGGTTCGGAATCATGAATTCTTGAGGAATGATTTGAAACAAACTATGTACATTGTTTTTTACTATCTTTCTCGTGCCTTAAATATCTATAATACAATTATTTTTGTTCTCACATATACTCTCATAAATCAAATAATGAAAATAACTAGTCCTTTTTTCTAATATAGCTTACTACAAACTAACAAGTAAAAATATTATTAATTACTGACTGATGATTATGCAGAATATCAATAGAATATAAAATTTACTATACTAATAAAAATGTTTTTCACTTACTTAGCGGCAGGCTCCGCTTCTGCCTCACACTCAATCAGGAATGGCTTGTCCACCTCTCCGGGCATAGCCACTTGGAACAGAACCTCTTCTTGTGTGGGTTGTTTCACTATCTTCGGTGGGGAGGTCACTGGGAATACAAGATTAATTAGACAAAGCCATGAGGGGTGAGAGCCGTCCGTTCCCTCGCAAGTCCGGTGATGATGCTGAAGCTATGCCAAGCAATCATCATAATGTCAGTTAGGAAAAAAGAAGTAAGAGGTGTACTCATGCTGTTAGGGTTCCTAACAGGCCTGACCTGACCTGACCTGAGGGTTCCAAACAAAATATTTATGATAGCACCAGCTCATTTTCATTTCTGGATCATAAAATGTCTACCAAAGCATTAAAGTTGTAAGGCCCAGAAAACCAGGCACAATAGAAAATCCATTGTGACTGTCTCATGTGAGGATATCGGGCCTTACAAGGCTAAGGTGACCAACACATTGTAATTTTGACTTGATACTTCAAAACCAGTTCCAGGAAAACTGTCGGACTCTTAGTGAACAAAGAAGAAGAACGATATTAGGCAAATGATCATATTTTTATTATAGTTTAATAAAAATATGATAATTTGCTTAGCACAGCATTTGATTACATGTTATTGGACACTAATTGGATGAATTTAAGGAGGTTTATGTTCCATTAACCATCATATCAGAATCAATATCATTTGTAATATCCCTAGTGAGGGACATGATCCTACCATCAACTAAGGTATTCACAGGCCTTAGTCAACTACACATTGGGCCCAGTAATGAATATATTTTAATCAATATAAATTTTATTGATATTGGTTTGAAAATTTAACTAAATGGAAAGTGGATTTATTACAATTTTAAATAGACAAAATAGTAAGAATTGAAAATAGAAGATTTATAATAATAAGTCAGAGGCGACTTAACTATACTCTTTTTCACCTAAGATGATCCCTGTGACACTTCATTGTGTTCTGAATCTCGCATCTTACGATTGACAAATGAAAATAATTTTATTGCACACTTTTTTCATTTTATTGCGGCGTCATTAGGAAAAATATGAAAATAAATATTTTTATACTTTTAAATGACAAACAGTATCGTTTAGTTTAATTTAATGTAATAGAACATTTTAAAAAAATACCTATGCAGTTCGTATACGTAGAATGGAATGTAGTAACTCTGACTAAGTTCCATTCTACGTAATACGAACTGCATAGGTATTGATTAAAAATTTTCTATTACTTTAAATTAAACTAAACGATACTGTTTCCCTTTTAAATGTTTAAAATTATTAATTTAATATTTTTCCTAATGAAGCCGCAATAAAATTAAAAAAGTGTGCAATAAAATTATTTTCGTTTGTCAATCGTAAGATGCGTGATTCAGAACACAATGAAGTGTCACAGGGATCATCTTAGGTGAAAAAGAGTATAATAATTTATACTAATAAATGACATTTTACAATTTATGAAAATAATAATAGTCATGATATTAAATTTATTATTAATTAAATTGAGATGCTTGTAAGATCCATTTTAGTCGCAGAATCAAATAAGTGCCACTTCCTATGTGTGAATGATGGTGCCATCACAATACAATTTAATCTCTCAATCAATGTTGTCACAGGTCAAAACTGTTGAAACCATCCTCATAATACAGCTAAACATATTTGATGACATCAAAATCTCAATCATACACTAGCCAAGGACAAAACAATATTCTCAATTACCAATCTAGGACATACAAAAATAACATTATGTACTAAGTCATGTTAGTGGGTTATAGAATATATATATTGGTATTTATTTTGTTTACAAGTAAAATGTAATCTTGGTATACTACTTGCAAGTTATAGTACATACAGAGGTGAATAATTTGGTATCTTTGTATTTTGTATCTGTTTGAAACCACTTCTATGTCACATTTACAAATAGCTCCCTGTGTATGAATGAAAAGTCCATATACAAACTTGTTTTAATCGAACCATACACAGGAACAAGTTGAATGAACCACAATTAAAAACGTACAAGCAAATACCGACAAAAGTATAGCGAAAAGAAAGTAAATACTCACATAACGCCGCCGCCTGCGACGCGGCCGCAAGGAAACATAATAGCTGAACTGGGCCCATGGTTCCAACAGTCTCCTGCTTCGTAGATCTAGCAAGAAACCAGAGAAATCACTTTAAGTACCACAAAACACATTTCCCCGGCACACATGTTCACGCACCCGATGACCTAATCCGAATAAAGCTTGCCCACAATGACAACACCCACTAAAAATAGTAACACCGAATTCACTAAATAACGACTCTCCGGTGTGTCAAATAGACTTTATGTGACCTCCGAATATACTAAAGGATCTAAAGCCTATATATTTACACCATTCCACTACGATGAACCATTAGAAAACCGCACTATTTCTTAACAGAGACGGCAAATCAATAATCACATTCCAATAACACACACAGATTTACTATAACAAACTAACTAAATTAGACAATGCATTATGATAAATAAATTACCTAATATGATTTTTATAACAATATCATCGCGAAAACCAACTAAAATAATAAATTACGAGAGCATAAAGGCGGGGCCTAAAATATGTAGCTGTCGTTCGTTCGTTCAGCGTTGACGGTTCAATGACTGCCATAGACAAAAAGTCTACACCGTAAACGGTCAAAATGACAATAACGTTGTCCCCTTTACGCACAAGGCAATACGCATAAGCCCATTTCACTTTAAATTCATAAACAAAAAGGACAATTTACAATAGCGTTCACATCGTTGCTGTTGATGAAGAAATATTTTGATCCGAATTTAATTTTTTGATGTTTAGTATGTAGCCATAAAAGCCATCAAATAATGAATTTCCTGAACTAAAAATATTAGCAATAAATAGTGATCTATGTTATCGTAAAGTGTAAATTTTACTTCCGCTTCCGCCGATACCGGAAACCGAACAAAGTTAATTGAAGGATAGATTGCAAAAAAACTAAATTAAGAAATTTAATTAACAATATACCAAATACCTTCATAAGTCAAATGGAAAAATTCAATGATATATATTTTATACAGCGGGAAATTTCAAATTTTTGATCAGATCAACTAGGGCACGTACCTACTAAACAGGTTACGAGTTTTGCCCTTCTTGACTTCAGTCTTCTTTTTAGTAGACAACAAACCTATTCATATCCAAACTTTATATCTACTTTATACTCTATTATATAGGTATATTTTCTGTCTCTATTTATATCCTCGCTTGTTTCTCCCGTCTTTAATGACATGAAAGCAAATGCTGTCCCTAATTGTTACAACAAAATTATGTTGATTTTAATTTCTAGTTTATTCAAAATTATCCGATAAAATAAACATACACATTATTAATGTATTGTTTAATAATTTACATATAATACCTGCCTATCTGCCTAACTATCCCGGTTAGTTTCTTCCTCAATCAAATTGCTATAAAATGAGTAAGTTTTTCATTTTTAATAAAAACTAACTAATTGACAACATCTTTTGGCACTGTTTTTATTCCAAGATATGTAGCTAAATGAATTAAGAAAATAATGATTCGACAAATTACTCATATTTTCATACCAGAAAAAAAAATTGGTTCGATTTGTTCTATAGGATTTGTATGTGCTGGATGACTAATTTAGTTCCTATTTATAGGTGATTATCGAGATAATCTCAAATCGCGCCACAGCTTCTACAGCGTGGAAACAAGACGTAGAGACTGTATTGATGCTTCGTGGAAGTCTGATGTTAATGTGGGGCCGCCTCGTAACAAGCCGGGGAGGACCGCCCGGGCCAGGCCCGACTCGCCCAAGATGCAGAAAGAGAAACATGGCGACTCCAGCGAGTACTACAAAAAGTATGAACACGACGAAATACCTGTTAAAGAGAACACGAATTCTAACAGCACCTTCGAAATCGACGCCAAAGACAGCCGCCAAGCTTCCTTGACCAATTCAGAATTGGAAAAACTGGAAAATAAAATTTATAAAAACATATCCCAAGAGTTGCAAACGGACGACTCGTCGGTCAGCAGCCTCGAATCTAACATCAAATTCTTCAAGACGACCGTGCAAGAGATTTTCGATAATTTTAATACTTGGATGCATGATTTTGAACAATATAAAAGAAGGTACGAGGAGATACTAGCAAAGAATCGCGTCGACTCAGTTGCAGAAATGGAGGAATTCATAAGAGACATGATACACCACATCATGTCGTCAGAGTCTAGTTTGTCGCGAGAGAGCCGCAATTGGATGGAAATGGCAAACTCGGAAGGAAAAGACAAAGACCAGAGTAACGCCAGTGCTCAATCGGAGAAACAGACCGAGAATTTGCTGGAAAGCCTGCATTCGATAGTTGAGGCTTATAAAAATGAAAACTATCTCACAGACTCCACACTCGATGACAACTCCACGAAATACAAGAATTGTAAGGAGAAAAAGGAGGAAACCTTTAATATTTATCTCCTGGGTAGCGTCCCTTGCGTGCAAATAAAGATGAACGATCGAAATTTGCTGTCTGAAATAAATATCAAGGATCCGAGCGTACAAGAAGGTAATCACGTAGCTTCAGCAGAAAATATAAAGAGCTTAGCCGCCAAGAAACAGGAATTGGAGAAATATGTGAGGCAGCAACAGGAGAATCAGGCTCCAGATAGAGAGATTCCCGTCAAAGTTTCTTTCGCAAAGAAAAACATTTATTTGAACGAGGACTTCACTCACGAACGGGACAGGGAAGACAACAAGTCTTTCATGGCTAGAATCTGCAGCTACATTTGTAAGAAATTTAGAAAAACCTAAAGTAATTCGGTTCAAGCGTCGTTACACAATGTCTATTGGAAATAAAATTCCCATTTTTCAAAGTTAACAAGTATTTCATTGAGGACTAGATAAACAATGAATACGAATAAAATTATTCAATAAATTAAGCTAAGTGTGTATCACGTTTCACCGTTCTCTTCGAAATTGACTATATAGTACCACCGTATCATGGTGATGTGCTTGCACAGCTGGAGGGCGAATTCCTTCTTCATGTGGAGGAAGTCCCTTATGGTCTCGAGGTCGAGCATGATGAGGGCCTCGCCGTCGATCTCCTCCTGCCTCATGCGGTCGGCGATCAGCTTGCAGTCGTCCGTGTTCCTCAGATATGAGTGGACGTCATCGACGGACCACTCCAAAGGGTTCGGCGACAGTTTCAGCTTGCCCTTCATCCAGGCCATCGCCGTGTTCTTCTCGAACATCTTATTATCTGACGGGAGCGGGTCGTACGTGTTGAACTTGAGCTTCTTCAGCTCCGGCTCCTCGGAGTCCGACACGTCGGATATGTTCTTGGTTCTAGAATTGGAGCTGCTCTCGTTGGTTTCGTTTTCCGAATCGCTGTCTTGGGCGTGCTGCTTTTTGGTCGCGCAGGAGTTGCTGTAGATGGTTTCGACGTCCTTCTTGTCCCAGTGGGATTCCTTCATCTGCTGGGCGAAGTTGGGTAGTTTGGCGCCGCGCGTTTTCATTTCCATCTTGGGGTAGTCGGGTCGGGCGCGGCGACGGCGGCGACGCTCGCGGGCGCTGTCGGGGGAGCCCGGGCGGGGCGCGGGGGAGGCCGGGCGGGCGCCGGGGGAGCCCGGGCGGGTGCCGGGCTCGGAGGGCGGCGCGGAGCCGGCGCTGTGGTCGCTGGCGGACTCGTTGTCCCGGTTGCTGGACGACTCCTGCGACGGCGGAGGCTCGGTCGCCTTCTCGCGCTTCTCGGGCGTGCACTTTTTCTTCTTTCGTCGGCCGTTGATGCCTCCCTTTGGTCTGCCGCGGCGTTCGGTGCCGTTATCTGTAACGATAGTAATGGTCACTTAGCAAAATTTTTTTGTGGTGAATCCCCCTGCTTTTGCCTATTTTTGGATGTACTGATTATGTTTAGCATAATTTGTTTGCCAGAATAGCAAGACAGGATAGCCTAGTTAATATGAGCTGGATAGCAAAATAGCTAAGTGACTGGATAGTAGAATTACTGAGGGATGGCTGAGTAACTGGATGGCTGGGTGAAAGGATGGTTAGATGGTAAAATAACTGATTGACTGAACGGATGGATCACGGATTGCTGGAGGATGGGACGGCTAGATGACAGGAACGCCAGAGTGTGTCGGTAGCACACTCTGGCATACTCGAGCACTTGGTCTGTATGTGTAGGTTAGAGCAGCGACTCACGGAAGGTGGACTTGTCGACGCGCTGGCAGTCGTGCGGGCAGGCGTCGGCGCGCTCGAGCGGCCCCAGCAGGCGCGGGCACGCCTGCAGGCGCGCGCACACCGCGCGGCAGAACGAGCGCACCTGCGCCGCGCGCGTCGCTATAGGCACGTACGCGTGGTACGTCAGCACTTCGGTCTGTACGTGTAGGTAGAGCAGCGACTCACGGAAGGTGGACTTGTCGACGCGCTGGCAGTCGTGCGGGCAGGCGTCGGCGCGCTCGAGCGGCCCCAGCAGGCGCGGGCACGCCTGCAGGCGCGCGCACACCGCGCGGCAGAACGAGCGCACCTGCGCCGCGCGCGTCGCTATAGGCACGTACGCGTGGTACGTCAGCACTTCGGTCTGTATGTGTAGGTAGAGCAGCGACTCACGGAAGGTGGACTTGTCGACGCGCTGGCAGTCGTGCGGGCAGGCGTCGGCGCGCTCGAGCGGCCCCAGCAGGCGCGGGCACGCCTGCAGGCGCGCGCACACCGCGCGGCAGAACGAGCGCACCTGCGCCGCGCGCGTCGCTATAGGCACGTACGCGTGGTACGTCAGCACTTCGGTCTGTATGTGTAGGTAGAGCAGCGACTCACGGAAGGTGGACTTGTCGACGCGCTGGCAGTCGTGCGGGCAGGCGTCGGCGCGCTCGAGCGGCCCCAGCAGGCGCGGGCACGCCTGCAGGCGCGCGCACACCGCGCGGCAGAACGAGCGCACCTGCGCCGCGCGCGTCGCTATAGGCACGTACGCGTGGTACGTCAGCACTTCGGTCTGTACGTGTAGGTAGAGCAGCGACTCACGGAAGGTGGACTTGTCGACGCGCTGGCAGTCGTGCGGGCAGGCGTCGGCGCGCTCGAGCGGCCCCAGCAGGCGCGGGCACGCCTGCAGGCGCGCGCACACCGCGCGGCAGAACGAGCGCACCTGCGCCGCGCGCGTCGCTATAGGCACGTACGCGTGGTACGTCAGCACTTCGGTCTGTATGTGTAGGTAGAGCAGCGACTCACGGAAGGTGGACTTGTCGACGCGCTGGCAGTCGTGCGGGCAGGCGTCGGCGCGCTCGAGCGGCCCCAGCAGGCGCGGGCACGCCTGCAGGCGCGCGCACACCGCGCGGCAGAACGAGCGCACCTGCGCCGCGCGCGTCGCTATAGGCACGTACGCGTGGTACGTCAGCACTTCGGTCTGTATGTGTAGGTAGAGCAGCGACTCACGGAAGGTGGACTTGTCGACGCGCTGGCAGTCGTGCGGGCAGGCGTCGGCGCGCTCGAGCGGCCCCAGCAGGCGCGGGCACGCCTGCAGGCGCGCGCACACCGCGCGGCAGAACGAGCGCACCTGCGCCGCGCGCGTCGCTATAGGCACGTACGCGTGGTACGTCAGCACTTCGGTCTGTACGTGTAGGTAGAGCAGCGACTCACGGAAGGTGGACTTGTCGACGCGCTGGCAGTCGTGCGGGCAGGCGTCGGCGCGCTCGAGCGGCCCCAGCAGGCGCGGGCACGCCTGCAGGCGCGCGCACACCGCGCGGCAGAACGAGCGCACCTGCGCCGCGCGCGTCGCTATAGGCACGTACGCGTGGTACGTCAGCACTTCGGTCTGTATGTGTAGGTAGAGCAGCGACTCACGGAAGGTGGACTTGTCGACGCGCTGGCAGTCGTGCGGGCAGGCGTCGGCGCGCTCGAGCGGCCCCAGCAGGCGCGGGCACGCCTGCAGGCGCGCGCACACCGCGCGGCAGAACGAGCGCACCTGCGCCGCGCGCGTCGCTATAGGCACGTACGCGTGGTACGTCGAGCACTTCAGTCTGGAATGCACACGGCGTACTTTAAGAATTCTTCAGACTACGTTGAATTGTCCCATTGTTGTTGAGCCCATATATGTCCCCACTATTGGGGCACGAGCTTTCCCTATCTTCCCATCCCTTCCCTTCCCTGTACCAGGGCGATTAGGCCTTAGTCGACCATGCTGGCCCAGAGCCTAAGAATTTCTTTGTAGGTGAGTAGGTTTGTTGAAAACGTTTGCACAAACACAAGTTATCGTTCCCTCATTCTCATAGGTCGAGCCAAAATTTTATTGCCAATATTTCAATATTAGACTTTCAAAATACATAAATGTGTCCTTAAAAATACCTCCGTAATGCGTTTTAGGGTTTTACAATGATCATATTATTTTGTATGGTCCATTTAAATAAAGTACTGATTTGCATCATAAGACACACTGTGCCAGTTTAATTAAACAAAAAACATGCATAAAACAGAAACTTTGCAGACTAGTTAATGGATAAAGTTTGTAAAATAAATAAATATTTGTATTTGTACCTTAAATTAAAAAGTATGGTATGTTCATGTATGTAGTAATGTTTAACTCACTTGGCTCTCAGCATCTCAAGCCTCATCCCCTCTTCAACCTCCCCCTCGCTCTCCCAGTCCTTGAGCAGCTTGGCCGGCTTGTATGAAGCCGAGATGATCTTGTTCAGCACCTCCTTCAGCACCAGGGTCAAAGGCCCTGGGCCCACGTGCTTCGGCAGCTGGGACAACTTGTTCCTACTGATCGACGGCCCAGCATAACACTTGTAGTTGAAAAAGATCCTGTCGCACCACTCCTCCGATGACTTTATATCCTCTTTCACTTTCCGAACCTCTTCTACAGGCTTCACCGGCTCCTTCTCTACAGCAGACACATCGGGTATGTGCAACTCGTAGTTGTTACTATCGCACCAGCCAACCGGCAAGAGAAGATCGCTGGTTTGAGCGTACCAGAACTTCTCACCTATTGGCAGCAACTCCACACATACCATGTGCTCTTTTATAACGTCTATAGATGCCACATGGATTTCTTCGTGATTCATGGGGTTGACTGCTTCCAACTTCATGTTTACTTCGAATCCGACCACTGGCTTCTTGTCTCCAAAGCAGTAATCGGGAGCTGGGACTGAGGAAGTCATGGTGAGGTATTCATCCCAGTCGAATGGGCCCTCCTTCCATATCTTGGGCGTTTTGAAGGCTATATTATTTCTGTGAGCCCATCCTATCGGGTAGATGTATGGGTGCATGGAGTCACAGAGCCAGGCCATTTTGGTGTCTTCGTAGTCGGTCAGGTTGTCGTCAATGACGACGAGGAAGTGGAAGTTGTTGAAGACCTTAGTGACGGTCGCGGGACGGACCGTCTTCATGTCCAGTGGGTTCAGAGCCTCTAGTTTCATGCCGGTAATAAAGTTGTGCACTTCTAAGCTTTGTGTTGGCTGTGAAATATGAAACCAAAGATTACTAAACATGTCTTGTTTTTGTACTTGAAATATTTATTGCATTTAAAATACATCACATCACAAACAGTGCAATATTAATAATAGAATGCAGTTAATAATTACCTGGAACAAGTCTGATGGAGTGGGTTCTTTGATAGATTCCTCAGCACTTTGTCTCAGTTGGGTGCTAAGTTTGTTCTTACACGAAAACTTATTAACTTTGGTAGGATACTTGAATTGCCATGGAGAGCCCTGTACATAACAAACACAAGAATTAAGATTGAGAACATAATTAAATGAGGGGTGGGATTAAATTTTAAGTGTCTGCATATATTTTATTAAATGCATGTTTCATGAAGTCTAAAGATAAAATAGTTGGGTTTACCTTGTTAGTGACATATCCAAAACTGCACAAGCGAGGGTTTGAGAAGAATATCCAGAACTTGGGCAAGTCTTCATCAGAGCCATCATATTGTAATTGGAGTCTTCCCCCAACATTTTCGGAAACCTATAATGAGATGTTTATTTTAAAGATTGCGACTAAATTTTAACATAATATTAAGTCAATCTACTTTGAGATGTATATTATAAATTTAAGTCCAAGTTTAAACAAATATATATTTTTTAAATAACTGCAATGTTATTAAACTTACTGTAGCAATCCAGTATTTGTATGGATCTATGATATGTTGCACTTCCACCTTCATCCCTGATTTGATCCTATCTATAGGAGATAAGCCCTTATTGTTCAAAGCCTCAATGGTGACAGACTGCCCATTGAGAAGTGCACTTTTCATGATATCTATGATGTTATCCCCATATCTGGCATTGATATCATCAGGGGGTTCTATTAGCTCATCATACTTCCCACACCAGCCCAGCGGGTGTACTTTAGTTTTTGAAATGTCACACCAGAAGTCTTCATTTGCACCTAAGAATTTGATACGTAGAAGATGGCCGCATACCATGGTGATTTCTGCGATCCAGTATACATCTGGATTGTTTTTGTGACACACTTCAAGTAGCATGTGCTGTTTAATGCCATTGTTAAGGCTAGATTCAACCTGAAAAATGTATTTATGGATAAGCACTCATTTTGGTCCTAGCATCTATAAAAAGAACTTAAGTTTTTAGATATGAATATTTTGGATTCTATTCATAACAATTATTATGGTCATAAGAGGTATTTTTCAGAAATAAAGGACAGGATGAAAATAAACATGAATTCAGTGCCAAATCACACTCAGCATTTTCATATCAGTAGGTATTTAGTTCTTGATAAACAACAGAGTGTTTAAACCTAAAATATATATGGAATTAAACTTAATCATAACTTGAACTTTTTAATTAAGATATGTTTTTATATATTTAGATCAGATCAAGAGATAATATAAATTCTAAACAACACTTTTGTGTTAATAAATTGTAAAAACTAAGGTACCTATTTCTTAATTTGGTAAATTCCAGAAATAAATATTTTCTTGAAGAAATAAATAATATGCATGCATATATGAATGCTCTTCCTAAGTACAAATATTATAAAATTAATCTAGATTTACAGATAAACTAAGCAGCCTTCATAAAGTTGCATAATTAATATTGTAATGAATACAACATATGGATGAGAAAATTTGGATGAACTCATTAGAATTTAAATAAAATTACGCTTGAACTACAATTTGTTTATCTTTATTAAACGTATTATTCATTTCAGCTTTAATTAAATAAGTCATAATGTGAAATAATTAATATTATGTAGATATCTAAAAATAGATCTTTCAATGTCTATCAATACGAACATAACTAAAGTCTTATGTTTTTGACTATTTAGGTATATGATAAGGAAAACAAATGACAAATTATTATACAAATAAGGAAAATTAATAGACTAAAAGTAAAAAACTTCAGCACTTATTTTTTTGTTAAGAAAATTCTACCAATATATCGCAAACTTACGTGTAAAAACAATTCTTCAGGAACAGGAACGCTCTTATTTGCTTCTAAATAATTACTCCAATCGAAGTCCATTTTCACTTAGGTATAATATAAATAAATTCATTAATTTTTATTAGATTTTTCATAGAAAACAAGTAAATCGAACGGCTGAACTTGATACGAAATTCAGAAATTCATTCACTATCTCGAAGATATACCTGTCTCTTCCGAATACACGCTAAAGTGATCTACCTATCTCGCTCATGCAAATAAGTAAAGCTCATAGACATGTGACACTATTGAAACATTTTAAAAAAATAATATTTAATTAATTTGTTCCATTATACAGATGTAGATACCTATGTAGGTTTACAATTACCTATAACAATAGAACATTAGAGCATTTTTGAAATTTTTATTTTAATTGTGATTTTTGTGCTACGCAGATAATGTAAATTAAAAGTGTAGATGGCGCTGCCGTCATGTAAACATGCAGCTCGCGATTAATTTATCCGTAAAAATATTAAACAGTTAATAATTACATATATTTTAGGTGAAAAGTATATAGTTTGTTCTAAATACCAAGTGTTACCGTTTGTAGTAAAATCTGTGAAGAAATAAGTAAGAAAACAGTGTTAAATAGTTCAGTGTACAACAATTGTAACTTAAGGACGATAAACTGAAAAACAGTCCACAAAGTTGTTAAATTTCACGACAGACGTCCAAAAATAGTAAGTGGAATTGACAATTAAGTGTTATTAAGTGAAATTTGTGGAAATTATAACGAAAATAACTTTTATACGCCGTTACATATTTGAACTTTGGTAAACAAACTCTTTCGCGCCATATCGCGCATGCGTAACATTTCAACTGGACCACAGACTATAAAATTGTTAGTTTTTATTTTTTTTCTTTCTTAAACCGGAAATGGGATGCTGAAGCAAAGAAATCTATCGCCTGCCTGAAAACGATTTCTGAACGAAACTGCTAATTTAGCCTGCGCATGTTAAGTAATTCGCTGATTCTCCGCAAGATGGCTTTAAAATGCATTAAGTGTAAAAAGGCTTTTGTAAACAAACAAATTCTAACTTGTTCATTATGTGGAAACGATTACCATTTGGACTGTACAAGTGTTTCATTCCAAAGATATCGCATAATGACCGCAGAAAACAAAAAAGCATACAGATGTCATTCTTGCTTAGACAAACTACATGAAAATATGAAAAATATGAATAAATCGCTTCCACCATCTAGCAATAGTTCTCTTCATAGCTGCTTATCTGGATCAGCTCAATGCTCGAGTCTTGATACCTTAACCCTGTCACCAAAACATATTGATTGTAAATCAGCACAAGACGAAGATGACTTTATCAATCATCGTAATAAATATAATGTAAATATTCCAACAGAAAATTCTTTTGAAGGATTGGATAATGAAAATGGAGAGATAATATTAACATCAACTCCATTAAGAAACTGTAATGCCATCAGCAGCTGTGATGATAACAAGTATGAAGATTCTATATTACAACAATTGATGAAGAGGATTTGTACACTAGAGGAAAAACTTGAACATGCATCAAAAACCATAAAGTGTTTAACCACAGAAAATACAACACTGTCCAAAAGGCTTGACGTCTTAGAAGCTACTTCTGCCAAAAATACAACCAAAATTCGAACGAAAACCCACAATACAAGCAAGTTGGACACAGCGCCCTCTGAAGCGGAATCTTCGGAGACTGCCGCTGATAAAGAATACTCAAAGCAACAACATTATGTTCGCGACATCGGTCCCACTGCGCCACAAGTAGCAGAAACCCAAACTTATCTAGTATCTGGAGAAGAACAATGTAAAAGTAATAATAGTAAACTCTGCATAATTAGTAGTAACTCTGAAAACAATATAACACAACAATCTGTAAATAAATTGAAATTTAAACATTTATGTCACTTCAAAAGTCCTGGCAAAAACATACAACAACTTCTGAATGGAATAGAAAATAAATTAAAAGGCTTCTCTTTACAGGATTTTTGTATTATATTTATAGGAGAGGATGATTTTCATAACTCCAGTAATTTGCACGATATAGTACATCATATTAACAATGTTTTAAAAAAATTGCAACATACGAACATTATTTTGTGCTTGCCTACTTTTAAATATGCCAGATATGTCAACTTGTTTAACAGTCGTATTGAAATATTCAATAATTTGTTGTACTTAGATAATAAGATTCATGAATATGCATATGTTTTAGATTGTAACAAAAATTTGGACTATTCTTTAAACTACTTTTGGAAAAAAACAGGCAATGTAAATAACCGTGGATACAGAGTAATTTTTATAGATCTGTACAATTTAATGACAAGCATATTGGAGGAACATTTTTCACATAATTCTGATTTAAACAATGATAACAGAGTCCAACCAGCGTCCGTTGGAAATGCCGTAGAATTTTTTCGTGGCCAAATCATTTAATAACAATCTGATGGTAATGCATCAAAATATAGCAGGACTTATGTCAAAACGTGATATCTTGGAGGTAACTATATCTGAATTTAACGAAGACAAGCCAGATATAATTTGCTTATCTGAAACTTTTATTAAATTAGGTAGCGAATGTTGCGTCAATGTTACTGGTTATGAAGTCGCAGCAAGTTATTGTAGACGTGATGGTAAAAATAGGGGAGGAGTATGTATGCTCATTAAAAAAGGTTTCAAATACCAAGTAATACATGACCTCACGCAATACTCTCAAGACTTAACTTTTGAGTGTTGTGGAATTCGCCTGATAGGTCTAAATTACCCCTTAATTATTTTATGTCTTTATAGAACACCTACCTCAAATGTTAACGAATTCTTAGAAAAATTGGATCAAATCCTTCATAACTTCACAAAAAACGTTAAAACACGCATTATTATAACGGGCGATATAAATATAAATACTCTGAAACAATCAAAAAATAGTAAAGAACTTACAGACCTAATCAATAACTATAAACTTATTCTACACATAACACAACCAACTAGACTTAATACTTGCATTGATCACATTATTAGTAATATAGAAGATGCTAGTGTCAAATTATTACAGTTAGAATTATCGGATCATAATACTGCTCAAATTATTAAGTTGCCCGTATCTGGGATTCCTATAGAGCCAAAAAAACAATACATATTTGCGCGTAATTATAGTAAATACAATCTAGATTTATTTAAAAACCAATTGCAGAAAATATCTTTCAATGAAACATATAATGAATGTGACTTGAATAAAGCCATGAACAGCTTTCATTCAACTCTAAAATCACTTTATGACATATGTTTCCCAATAAAGAAAAAAAGAATCCTGAATACATATTCTAAGCCCCAATGGATTACGCGAGGTATAGTACATAGCTGCAAAACAAAAAGGAAATTAAGGTATAAATATTACAAAGAAAAATCAATAATTACAAAAAAATACTATAAATCATACTCTAAGATTCTACGCCGTTGTTTTCATGTCTCACAGAAATTACATAATGATAAGTTGATATTTAATGCAAAAAACAAGTGTAAAATGGCATGGAATATTATAAAAGATAAAATAAACAAAAATGATTCTTCTGTACAATTCATAAAAGAGATAATTTTGGATGGAAATCTTATCGAAGGTGGTAAAAATATTGCAGATACATTTAATAAATACTTAATTAATTTGACCAATTCAAAAATAAACCAATATAAAAATACTAATTGTTCACATTTATCCAATTCATTGTTTATTGAACCCTTTCACCCAAAGGAAATTGAATCAATAATTCGCTCACTAAAGAATACAAATGCCACGGGATTTGATGATATATGTACAAAAGTAATAAAATATTGCGAGAACGAACTTACTCCACCTCTTACTTATATCTTAAATTTATCATTTGAAAAGGGTCAATTCCCTAATATATTAAAAAAATCGATTGTAAAACCTTTATACAAAAAGGGTAATAAAATGCACATTGAAAATTATCGACCCATAACATTGCCTCCAGTTCTTTCAAAAATCTTTGAAAAAGCTATGAAGAATAGGCTTATGAAATTCTGTCTTAAATATAATCTGATTAGAAAAGAACAGTTTGGCTTCCAAAGTAATAAATCAACTACATCAGCTATTTACCAGTTAGTAAGAGAAATTTCCGAAAACATAAATGCAAAAGTACCTATAGCCACAGTATTCTTTGACATGACCCGTGCATTTGATTATGTATCACATGATTTGCTGTTATCTAAGTTGAATAGTTTAGGTATAAGAGGTTTAGCTTTGGACTGGATTAAGTCGTTTTTAAGTAATAGAAAACAAGCCGTAGAGATAAAAAGTTTGAATAAAAAGCACAACGTCATATCAAATCAATCAAAATATAAAATCAATTCCGTCGGTGTGCCTCAAGGCAGCGTGCTTGGGCCTATATTATTCCTGCTTTATATTGACGACCTTCCAGCAGTAACGCAACATAAATGTATTCTGTTTGCTGACGATATTTCTGTAATAATACCTAAAAATAATAATGTTGATTTCAAATCTGATGTCAAAAATACTATATATAAAATAATTAATTGGCTTGAGAACAATAATTTAAGTGTAAATATTAATAAAACAAACATAATTCAATTCGGTACTCATAAACAAAAAAAAAGTTGAACTAGATTTAAGTTACAATGGCACGGTTTTAGAAGAAAAAGACCCATACAAAATTTTTAGGAGTGATAGTAGATGACAAATTTGATTGGAAACAACACATAGATCTGTTAAAGGACAAACTTAATCGCTATGTATATGTTCTGCGTAGACTCCGACACACGGCCTCGATGGCGACCACTCTTGCAGCCTATCACGGTTACGTCTCCTCGATTCTTAGATACGGACTTTTAGTGTGGGGAAATTCAGTATACTCTGACAAACTATTTATCACCCAAAAAAAATGTATTCGAGCTATGTGTGGAAAAAGTCCGAGAGACTCTTGTAGACCTTTATTTAAATATTTAGGTATATTACCTCTTCCTTGTATGTACATACTCGAAATAGCGCATTTCGTCAAAAGTAATTTTCATTTATTCAAAAGCAATAATTCTTATACATCCAGAAGCTCACGAGACCCTCACAAACTAGTTTATAACAAAAGTCCAAATTTAAGTCACTATCTACGCCAGTGTGACGCAATGTGTGTGAAAATTTTCAATAACATTCCCAAAGATCTCAAATTGTTACCTACTAAATTATTTAAAATTAAGTTAATTAAGTGGCTAAAAGAAAGAAATTTTTATTGTTTAGAAGAGTTTTTTAAGTATAGCAATAATAGACTAGATCTCTAAATTGTTACATAAAGTCTAAATTATAAGTAAAATAGGATTATTATATTATTTAATGTTAAATTTCATAAGTTGATTATATTAGACCTAAGAAGGTAGTACCTACTCTCTTGTAGGTAGGTACTCAAAATAAAATTTGTATGCCAAAAATGGTGAAATATGCGGTCCCTTAAAATGTAACACCTGTTTATACCATATTTCTAACAAATAAACATATTTCTATTTCTATTTCTATTTCTATTTCTATAAAAATTGATAAATTAAATTTTTAGTTACATTTTTGTATGTGTCTGAGGAAAAATATGGAGTAAGGCTACATGGGATTTTTATTTATAAGATGCTTTAAATTCGATATTGTAAATTGTTAATCATTTTAAAAAGTTACTTTAAACAACATAACATAAACATATGAAAGTTCGTCTGAGTGCTGCCCAGAATAGATCCATTGCTATTCATTCATTCAGGGTTTTTTTTCACTCAACGGTTATTTTTGTTTTGAAACGACAGATATTGATACAAGCATCGGATCGGACATAATATCAAAATACATTATGAAGGAGGTATTAATGGCCACTTTGTGTTTGGTAAAATCTGAAACATTCTCTTCCATAATGTTCCACAGATAAACCTAATCTGTTGACAAAAGCGCTCTAAAATGTGTGTATGTTACACTTTTTTACATTTTGGCCCTATAAGGAATATTACGCAAAGCTGATTATAGATGGCGCTACCACCACATAAGTAAACGAACCGTTTTCCGTCATACGTATTATATTTTTGTGTCGTATGATTATGGTATGTTGGTGTGCCTTGTTATAAATAAATAAACAAACATTCGTAGATGTCTTTTATGATGTCATAATTTGCGAAAGCACCGTGAACACAGTTCCTTACTACATATAGAAATAAAATGAGAACAACGATCACCGTTACAAACGACGGGGTTAATTTATATTAATAATGACTATCATCAATGCAGGGTTTAGAGAGAATAATCTATCATAACATTGTCAGCTTATATGAATGGGACGCTAGACACAGCGTTAAGCGTGTGGACTTGTGCAGTCCAGATAATATTTTATAGGTCTATGCCTTCATAATACGTAATGGCTTTACTTGGTTTGTGCATAGGCTCATCACTGATTGGTCGTTTGGTTCGTTATGTCGAATCGGAACGCCAATGAAAATAACGAGTCAAATCTGATATTTAATTTTCATTTCACGTGATTGGTCGAAATATTGTTCCGAACTGATTAAATTATGACAAAAGTACAATAGACAGCGTGCAGTTTAATCAAAGTTAAGTCATGGCCCGCTGCGAAACGTCAGTTTTTCCATCAATTTTGAAAACATTTGTTTTTTTGTAAAATAATATTTGGTGACTCCCGACTGGATTTATTACCCGAAGAGCTTATCATAAAAGTCTTGGTGAAGTGCCTGAAACAAGAGTGTTTTCCCATTATGTGAATACTTTCTCTTTTTGTGGCTGACTGATTGTGTTGCGAAACCAAAATGAATAGTTTTACGGACGAGTTTACATACGCTAATAAATCTAATGGGACTGATGAAGGATGCATGCTGACGAATAGCACCCAGAAGTTGCTGTTTGGTGGTTACAACGGTATTCCGCAGACATTAATTCTCAACTTGGTGTCATGGTCATGTCTGATATTATTGTTCTCTGTTTTGCGACGAACCGCTTGGAACTATGGGCGTATGGCGCTCGTGCAGCGGACAAAGAGCCGTTGGACGAACTTATTTTACCGCGGCGGGGACGGGGACTCGCTGGTGGACCGCAGGAGAAGGAGCCATGACGAGTCGGTGAATATTGATGAGGGTTTCTTCACATGGCTGCCCGCCGTGTTCCGCGTCACGCGCGAGCAGGTGCTGGCCAAGTGTGGCCCCGACGCCGTGCATTACCTCTCCTTCCAGAGGCATGCTATAACCCTCATGTTCATTGTTACATTAGTATCAATCTGCATAATCTTGCCGATAAACTTCTCTGGAGACCTTATCTCAGACTTGGGCTCCTTCAGTAAAACGACACTAGGCAACTTGAATGGCAGATCTAATTGGCTATGGGTACATACACTGATAAGCATTGCATTGTTGCCGCTGTCAGTACTGATAATGAGGAGATGCACAGGACGCAAACCTGTGCCCACATCTTTGACAGGGACTGTCATGATAACAAACATATCAAGAGCTGATAGAAATGAATCAACAATAAGAGCATACTTTGCTCATAACTTTCCACATATTCAAATTGTAGATCTGCGTCTAGCCTACAATATCAACAAGTTGAATGAAGTACATGAGAAGAAAGAGATGGTGACAGAAGCTCTCACATACAGTGACACCTACTTTAGGAAGACAGGGAAGCGCATCACAGTCAGGACAGGATTTTGTGGACCAGAAGTGGATGCATTGGAGTTTTACAACAATGAAGAGAAGAGACTGAAAGATGAAGCCAAGAGATGCCGTGCAATGGTGTTGAATGACCCCCTAGGTATTGCCTTTTTGACTTTGCCTTCATATCAGTTAGCTGAACATGTAATCAATCAGTTTAGCATGCACCGCGGCTGGGTATTGACCCATGCTACAAACCCAGCTGACATTATTTGGGAGAATTTAAATGTTCAACCTGGTATTTGGTACATCAAAGCTATCTTCGTCAATCTGTTCCTATTTCTGGTCTTATTTTTCCTTACTACTCCTGCTTATGTAGTCAACCTATTCAATACCCTATTTGTCAAGTTGAACTCCCACGATGGGGGAGGCAGCAGTGTGATATTTGAGTTCTTGCCAACTCTGTTGCTATGGACTATGGCAGCTGTGATGCCTGCTATAGTAGCATTCTCTGATAAGTTCCTCTCACATTGGACCAAATCTCAGCAAAACTACTCCATTATGACCAAGACTGTCTCATTCCTGTTACTTATGACCTTGATCTTGCCCTCCTTGGGTTTGGCTAGTGCTGAGGCGTTCGTTAGGTGGACTTTACATCACGAAAATGACACAATGCGATGGGATTGCGTGTTTCTCGCCGACAAGGGCGCGTTCTTCGTTAACTACGTCATCACTTCCGGCTTCATTGGTACGGCCTTGGAGCTGATCCGGTTTCCGGAACTGTTTCTATACGTCTGGTACCTCTTGCAGTCGAAGTCCAGAGCCGAAAAGAGTTACGTAAAGAAGGCTATTCTATACGAGTTTCCATTCGGCGTTCATTACGCGTGGAGTTTGGCAATTTTCTCTATTACAATGGTTTATAGCCTTGCGTGTCCTCTGATTTCACCATTTGGCTTGATTTACATGATGTTTAAGCATATCGGGGACAAGCATAATTTATACTTCGCTTACGGGCCCAGTGATATGAGCGGGGTGGGCGGCGGCAGGATCCACTCCACGGCGGTCCGGCTGACGCGAGTGTCAGTGCTTCTGCTGCTAATAAACATGGCCGCATGGGCCGGGCTGAGGGCGGGCTTCGAGCCTCGCACCATCATTCTCATAATGGCCTCTATTGTCGCTTTCGGAACGTTCCTGCTACTGAGTCCGTTCCCTAGTTGCACGCCCCCTGCACCGCTGCAAGAAGAGTCCTCAATTAGATTCCCCGAGTATGTAGCGCCCGCCTTGACCAAACCCATAGAGACTCCGCCCAGCACGACGCCGACGACGCCCGACTACGGGGCGTCTTCGCCCACGACCCAGAATTCCTACAGTCCTGACCCGATCAACATATAAATCGGTATATTTTGGACTAAGACTAGGTAATTTCTCACCTTTGTATGAACAGCGGTCGTATCTATCGATCGATAAACAAAAACCCTGATATGGATTTTTGGCGTTATATAGATAATCATAATGGAAGTAATGTATGTAAATATTTGCAATATTTTTGTATGTATTATGTATAGTGTATTATTATGGTATAAGATTGTTTCAATGATGTGCGCGAAGTCACAGTTTAGAAATTGTTTTGTTATACACAAAGGGCGCTGACTTCATGCTTATACACGCCGGTTGTGATACCCAACGGAACTCTTTAACTTCTTGATCTAATTCTCTTACTAATAAAATAATAATTCACAATAAAATATTGCAATGTCCTTAGCTAATTATGGTAGTATATTAATTTAATCATTAAGCATCTGTATTTCGCGCACAACATTTGAACCCGTTTCTTGTGGGATAGACAACGATCTTAGCAAGACTGCTTGTTGCAATAACATAATTTATGTTGGTTTTAACAAAAGGATTACAGTATCCTCTTCTCCAATAATATCTGCACAGCCCTCATTAAGATGTATGTAATTACGTGGTTGTATATTTTCGTAGTTGATTTTGTAATTTACTTAAGGCTTTGTCGTCTTTATGAAATACATGGATAATTTGTACTATAATTTTTAATTTAGATCTTTTTGTTCTATAAAGTTTAACGAAATGTGTTTGGCATAATATATTTTTATAATTTATCGTGTGATAATTAGTTAGTCATTATTAATTAACTCTTATTTATGCTGATACTGATAGGGTGTGGATTGCACATCGCACTTGGCAAAACGTTAATAAATAAATGTGATTTTTTTCCTATGAGGCCTTTTAATATTTGCGCCTATGTGATTTATCATAATTATCAAAGTAACATTGACAAAATGTGAATTGCTAAGCATTTCAAACGCTGACCTAAGTGTTTATCAGTTTGTTCCCTCAATAACGATCCTAACAAGAATAGCCTGTAAAATTAGCGTCAACAAGATGACTCGAAATAGACACACGTTGCGGACTTGCTGCCACAGTACCTACCTACTTGTGCACTGGACTGGGCCATGATCCGGGGCAATGCACTTGCTCTGCACCTAAAAAATGCATTACACTCCTAAAACATGATATTTTTGTCATTAACCCTTACTTAGAAAGTGAACGTTCGTTATTTCTTGCAATTTGGATGAATCGTCATCGCGTTATCTTATAAAGCCATTCGTCGCACATGAAACGTGTTCGAGTTCATAGCGGTAGGTATTGCCTTTTGTTTGCGTTATTTGGCGAAAACGTGAGATTTCCACGTCATTGCTCAAGCACGCGTCAAATTAGTAAATATTTATTGGTAGACTTGCGAATCGTGAGAGTATCTTACGTTTGGAAAAGAAAGTATTTACAGGAATCGATAATAATCAAGCTTTTTATTGTGCCTTGTCTTGGAATACTATTTTTAAACTGCTTCAGTTTCGGATCGGTGAAATATGAAGGTAGTTTGCATTCAGTTCTTTGATAATTCAGCAGTATGTAGAAACTTATCTTATTCACCTGCTTACTGTTGGTTATGTTATTATTACAGTTAAGTCTCAATATAAGGTGTACCTAATTAATGGTACAGTGTAATTAATTCTTAGATAAGTTTTTAATAAAAAAATAAAATAGCTTAAATTCGATGCGATGTATTGTATGTGATATTGAGCTAATATCACATTCAGTTCCAATCGAAAGTGTTAGCCTACCTGGTAATTATTTCATTGCCTTTTTTATCGGTAAAGGCTTAGCATGCTATGCATCGTGCTAGACAAAAACAACACCTAATTTAGGGTTTTTTTATGTTCTGTGATTAACGTTATCTTTTAAAACATAAGTCATCATCACCCGCTTCATCGCTCTCTTATCACAAATTATTTTTTATAATCATCAGATAAACACCATTGTAATTGCAAATATACCCAGTTATTTCTTAACTCAGGTACATATTATTTTTATTTTCATTTTATATCAGTATTTTACACGAAATACTGCGGGGCTTTCCGCTTGTGTTGATAAATAGATATCAGGATGAATAAATTGTTCAGTTCATTAGGTTGTAATATTGTATAAGTACTACTGATTTGGGCGCGTTTCACTTTTACAGGGATTTGAGTTGGGAGAAAAGTAGGTTCTTTGTTTAAAGTTGCTTGCTCGGCGACTTACGAAAATGGCCATTCACCAATCGCCTACCTGTACAAAATAAGATCTTAACAGAATTGTAGTTTGTCTAGTGTAGCAAGAAGGTACAGCAAGTATTACGACTAGCTGTAACGGGTAATACCAGGCTGTACAATACAGCTGATTACCATGTCAGTTGCTTAGCCTTCAGTGACGTGCTACATTAGTGCGATAAGCATATATTTCACACTTATTGTCATCCTAATGTCGCATATAATAAAGGCTAGGCTAAAACTAAAATATATGAATGTGATGTCGATGATGTCATTGCCTGCATCTCATTAATACCGGATCGGAGCACTTGGGTAAATAAGATCGGCGTATTTATTGACTCATTATTATTTTGCACTGCGTTTTTGATCACCTATTAGCGAAGTTACCTATATGTGTCCGATGTAGGCACTTAATAAAGTAGAGCGTAGGCGAGATCTTTGGCTGTGATATAAACCTTGTCGACGAAATGGCCTTCACTGAAAGTCTCGTATTTGAGACATTCGTTCATTTCTTACTATCGGGCTTCCTTTGGCAACGAGGCAGCGACCGATTATAAAACAGATAGGTATCGTATTTTAAAAGCAAATCTTATTAGTGCTGTACCTACGTAGGCATTGCTAGGTACATTTGTTATCTCGACTATCACGTCATCTGATGTTTACTTTCAGAATATTGTTACTCACACATTGTTTTTGTTTATTTTATGTAAAGTCTATTTTGTTGGGTTATTATTAATTAACATAAACCTATCTTAATGTGAAATACAATGTTAGCACTTTCTGACTGTCAAATAAACTTCTGTATTAACTTGAGTTGCAGTTTTATTCATCTATGGTTGAAGCTACCTCTCTTCTTGAAAAAAATCGTTAAAATTGCAAGGCCGCAAACCCCTCCAACTAACTTTTGTAATAAAATAACTAGGCCTATAGTAATATTGCCTCAACTTGATTTGTCGTCAGGTCTTGTCGTCGTCAAGTGTTCTTGAAGAGATAAGCTTGGAGGCATTAGGCACTCAAGTAGGTAGGTAAAGAGTACCAAACTACTTACCTATGCGGTTAAAATGAATAGGGGAGTTTTCCCAAGATGACTAACGAAGTAGGGTACCTACTACCTAGGTTATATCATATCTATTCTATAGCAATTTCTTTTGCCACGAAGTAAATGTTAGTCCTCACAATAAATTGACTGGCTGTCCTTGGGAACGACGGGGGATTAAGTTGACCTTTGAAAGGCTTCTATTATCAGGAGCCCGGCCTTTGACCACACTATCCTCATTATTCTGCGGTAAACTAGTTAACTACGCCCTATACCTAACATATACAGGTATGTAGGTATTTGGTATTTACTTACTTAATAAGTAAATCAGGAAAGTGAGTAGGTATGTGCCGTAAAGTATAGGAGAATCTTACTGAATTAGGTACTCTTTATTTAACTTAAATAGATAGATGTGTGGATGGCGTTATTAGAATAAAAGTTAGATACTAGCCTAGCTATTGTTCGTCGTTTAATTTTTTCTCGCGGGAATTAATGGTGTTCCGTCTATTTTAAATAAACATAATAGTCTTATTATTTATTATGAGGGGCAAACTAACAAGCCGCAAGGCGGTTGCCTTGCGGCTACACCTATCCGATACAAAATATTTAGGTCAAGTGACGTATAGGTATCTTATCCTACTCTACTGCGATATACTTAATAGTTGAGTACCTATCAATCTACATCCTTGGTCTCATCTAGTGTATGCACTCGGGTTTCAAAATGTTTGTTAGGACTCATGGAACCGAGAAAGTGCACAGTACCTACAGTACCTAGCATGGCAGAATCTAACCTTTTCTGGTTATGCTGGGTGACCCTCCCTGCATTAATACAGACGAGAAACTAAAGTGCGTACAGGCTGATAAAGCACCCGTACACTTACACTTGTTTATCAAGATTATTTTCTACGCTGTACATAAAAAACGGTTAGAAAATTAAAATTATGTTTGTCACATTACGTAATATAGGGAGGTTTATCCATCCAGTCCTTTGAACCTAAGTACCTACATAATTCTAAACTGTACAGAAATATATTATTATTAGCTACGAGTTACGTACTTGTATCGGGTAAGCGATGCGGGTGTCTTTGTGTCATTTTAAATAATATAATATCATGGCAGCAGGACAACAAAGAATCACTGGCATAATAATCAATTCCCAGTGGAGAGAATTTAATAACAATTATCGTCAGTTCTGGTATAACAATGCTCGGATAACACGTAATGTTACGTCATTATCGAATATAACACACCTAGATAATGCAATCGGCGTCAATTAAATAAGTGCCTAACTAAGTAGATAAGTACACAGGTTTATAAAACTTTTTAGGTAGGTAAGTAGATAATACTACTAAACTATGATTACCTACTTCTAGGGCTGCTCATCTTTGTGGTACCTAACTCTATAAGGACACATATACGAGTAAGCTACGTACTTACTACTACTACTACTATACATACTATTATTTGGTAATGCACCTTTACCCTTAAAGGTATCTGCGTACTTAGGTACTAGGTAAGTATTCTGGTTTCATTAAAAGTGTTCTTATACGAAATCTTGCCGGTAACTGCAATCCAGTACCTAGCGTAGTTAGCTAGGCGTGTGCGTCGTAGTGGGCCTACGGTCACAGTTTCGCACATAAAGGGCCTCGCTATATAGGGGACAGAAAGACGTACGGAGGGTTCATATAGGTCGATTTATTGTAATAAGTGTCAATTAATACCAGGGTGCAAACATTTTCCCATA
Organism: Maruca vitrata; assembly: GCA_039566165.1. Lineage (NCBI taxonomy): Eukaryota > Metazoa > Arthropoda > Insecta > Lepidoptera > Crambidae > Maruca > Maruca vitrata. Next base: position 2,683,489 of record CM076913.1, read on the forward strand.
CCACTGACTGGCCACGCTTATGTTATAGTCTCCGCCACGGCTCCAATCGGTACTAATAAAACAAACTAACCTATTCACAAACACCCTAATCGTGAGAACCAAGTACACCAGTGTTTCCTACAGCTTTAATAAAATTGTTCGTTCAGCAGCCCTCTTTGTAAAAGTCCCTATGCCCTATAGCTAGGAACAGGCGTTATGAGAGTTTAAACTCCTACCTAAAACGATGAAGAAGTTCTTGATTTTTTTTTATTCGTGAGGAATCCTGCACACCTACGAAGAAATGCTATGGTTGTGTAGTCGACCAACTCGCACTTGGCCAGCGTGGTCGACTAAGGCCTGATCGCCGTGATTTTAAGGTAGGCCCGTGCCCCAACAGTGCAGTGGGTGGGAGTACCTATATGGGCTGATGATGAATCTGCCTATAACTTAATGTGAGCGAAGTGATGGAAATATCATCTATTAATTCTAATCAGACAAACAGGAAGTGCATGTTCGTCTGCATCAGAGTTATTTTATGTTGTCGTGAAACAAATATGGATAAACGCGGAATGTCATCGGTGAGTCACCCTAACGCAGCTGCTGCGGGTCATTGAAAATTAAAATCATAGTGATCGAATGTCGCATTGGTACAATCGCGATTTACTTATGTGTGACATACTATCGCAGTATCATATAAGGTTCATTAGCAATACAAATAATGTAGGACGAATGATTTTATAGGTAGGTATTAGGTACCTACCTAAAATAGATAAGGGAAACTGGGGACACTTGATCCCCATTTTGGTTACATGCTTATATTTTTATCAAACTTAGTTCTATGCAGGGCCGTGCCGACCCCCGGCAGCGCCTGTGTGCGAAACCTATGAAGCGCCTCTTTTTCAACGAATCATCATAAAAAACGAATTTAATTTTTGAATCCCCAGCCAATCAACAACATTTTTAGAACGGAACACAAAGAACCTGAAAACATCATACCATCTATTTTACCAAGCGAGATAGAGTGGGCCCTGGGTAAAATGAAATCTGAGAAGGCACCAGGTGAAGACGGAATCTCGGTCGAAATGATGCGTGCAGGTGGAAAACCGGTCATAGATGTCCTCATAGATCTTTTTAATAAAATTATTTACAACACACACTCCCCAAAAACATGGAAGAACGCAATTGTGTCTTTCATTTTTAAAAAAGGCGACAATACCAGGCTTGATAACTACCGCCCAATCAGTTTATTATCCCAAGTCCATAAATTATTTACAAAAATTTTATGTAACCGAATATCTCGCGATCTAGACGATTACCAACCTATTGAGCAAGCTGGATTTAGAAGAGGATATTCAACAATAGACCATACACACCATAAAACAGCTAATGGAGAAATCTCAAGAGTTCGGCCAACCACTTTTCATGGCTTTCGTCGATTACGAGAAAGCCTTTTTGATAGTGTAGAACACTGGGCAGTATTTAGATCTTTAGATCTGTGCCATATTGACTCGAGATACGTTGATATCCTCAAAGACCTGTACCATTCTGCTACGCTACAAGTCCAACTGCATGCCCTCACGAAACACATCGAAGTAAAGAGAGGAGTGCGGCAAGGTGATAATACCATTTCCCCCAAACTGTTTACAGCTGTATTAGAGGACGCCATCAAGACTCTACCATGGGACCGCAAGGGAATAAACATCAATGGTACCTCCATGTCGCATCTTCGATTTGCAGACGATTTAGTCTTATTTGCTAAGACCAAGGACGAGCTAAGTTGTATGCTCTTGGAACTTCGGAAAGCTTCGTTACAGGTGGGCCTCAAGATGAACATGTCCAAGACTAAAGCTATGACGTATAACCAAAAAAGTGGCAGCCTAATTTTAGGCAACACACAAATTGAGGTGGTCGATTGCTATATTTATCTTGGGCATCGTTTATCTTTTGGCAAAGACCAGCACGAGAAAGAAATTTCCAGGAGAGTACAACTGGGGTGGGCGGCATTCGGGAAGCTTGAGGACGTTTTTAGGAATAAAAAACTCCCACAGTGCCTGAAGACCAGACCGTTCAACCAGTGTGTCTTGCCCTCCATGACTTATGGTGCTGAAACATGGGTGCTCACGAAGGAAACGCGCCTAAGACTCCAAGTAGCGCAACGTGCCATGGAGCGCGCCATGTTAGGAGTTAGCCTCCGAGATCGGATTCCCAACGTCGTCATCAGGCGTAGAACAAAGATAGTTGACATTGGGAAGCGGTGTGCATCATTGAAATGGCAGTGGGCGGGACACCTGGCAAGACGCGATGACGGCAGGTGGAGCAAATTGCTTACAGAATGGTGGCCCAGGTTCGGTAAACGTAAAAGAGGACGGCCTCCGACTAGATGGGCAAGTGATATTAAGAAAGCCGCGGGAGGTCTCTGGATGAGACTGGCGCAGGACCGAGGTGCATGGCGTTCTACGGAGGAGGCCTATACCCTGCAGTGGGATATTGTGAAAGGCTGATGATGATGATGATGATGAATTTTTGAATGAATATTTTTTATTGTTAATTTTGACTGAAATAAATGTTCTCCAGTTTTACAGTACTTAGGTAATATTATTATTAATATCTTAGTGTACAAAACTGTGGAACATTTAGGAATTAGGTTACTAAATAGGTAAATCCCGTTCGCTTCTGCTTGCCAATTACTGCGAAAAATAAAACTATAAATTAAATTCAACTCTTATATTAGAAAACATAATTTCAAATTATCCAATTGAAAATCAAAATCGATCAATTCTGAGTATTTGGTACGGCACAGCACTACGTACACGTACACGGAGAACGATAAGGATAAAGGATATTAAACTGCATGTTAAAGAAAGAGATGGGCGGTTGATGACACCGACCGACCGGCCATCTAAGATGGCCTCCGGTCAATTAAAAAATTCATCATCATCATCATCATCTTCGCGATTTCCCGGTTGCATCCTTGCGGAGCCCGGGGTCCGCTTTCCTACTCCTAGCTCTCCACTTCGCACGGTCTTCGGCATCCTTTACGGAGAGTTTGTTGGCACGCATGTCATCCACTACGACGTCAAGCCAGGCCTTCTTGGGCCTTCCCCTTCTGCCGGGACCCGGCGGTAGCGACATGGCTAGACACTTGTTCCCTACGTAGTTTGCCGGTTTCCGTAAAACATGACCGTACCAACGTAGGCGGCACTCTTGCAGTTTATCAGCGATGTCTCGGACATGAAGGCTGCCGCGAATACGGGAGTTCTTTACGCGATCTGCTCGCGTAACTCCCGACATCCAGCGCAGCATCTTCATCTCCGTGACCCGCAGTTCCTGCTTGTGCCGCTCAAGTAATGGCCATGCTTCACTACCATATAAGAGAACAGGCCTAATGATGGATTTATAGACCTGTCCCTTCAGTTTAACCGGCATTTTAGGGTCGCAAGTGACGCCGCTCACCTCCCGCCATTTATCCCAAGCAGCAGAAATGCGTGCCTTGACGTCGGAGTCGATGTCGCCGTTCGCGTGGAGTACAGATCCCAGATACTTGAACCGGTCCGTGCGCTCGACCGTGTCTTCGCCTATGCGGACGGACATGGGATCTGTAGTGTTGCAGGCCAAGTACTCTGTCTTCGCCACGTTGAGTTTCAGACCCCCGCTCTCAAGCGATTCCTTCCATGTGTTAACACGTCTCACCAGCCGTCCCCTGTCCGAGTCCACCAGCGCGATATCGTCAGCATACATAAGTAGCCATGGTGGCTGCTCATGGTGGTCTCTGATGCTGTCTGACAATACGTCTAATATCAGGCTGAAGAGGAACGGACTCAGGACGGAGCCTTGGTGTACTCCGACGGTTATACGGAAGGGCAAAGTGTCGCCAACAGCGGTCCTAACTACAGAATCGGAATCACAGTACATGTCCCTAATGATATCGACATACGTTTCTGGCACTCCCTTGGACCTCAGGGCCCACCAAATCATCGCACGCGGAACACAGTCGAAGGCCTTCTCCATGTCCAGAAATAGGAAGTGGAGAGGCGTGTTCTTCGTCCTGTATTTCTCCATGATGATTCTTAGGGCAAAAACGGGGTCCATAGTCCCGTGACCGGGGCGGAAACCATATTGACATCCAGAGACAGTGCACTCTGACGGATTCGAGAGTCTACTATCCGCTCGAATAGTTTCATGGTGTGGGACATGACCTTTATACCGCGATAACTACCGCACTCTTGCACTGATCCCTTGCCCTTGAAGACCGGGGTGATAACACTCAGTCTCCATTGGCAAGGAATCCTGCCGGTGCTGAGTATGCGGTTATAAAGGTCAGTTAGGATGCCCACACCACGACCACCCATTGCCTTCCAGGCTTCGATGGGGACTCCATCGGCTCCGACAGCTTTCCGATTCTTCATGCGGCGAAGAGCATTCTCTACTTCTTCAGGCGTTACCGGTGGCACAAGTCCAAGATTCGGAGGGAGGTCCGGTGGCTGCACTTCTCTATGCTGTTTATTTAACAGCTCGTGGAAGTAAGAGCGCCATCTCTCCTTCACCGCGAGGTCCTCGCATAGTAGGTCACCGTGAGGGTCTTTAACACAGCGGCACTTGGAGATATCCTGTGCCGCTTTGACCCTAGAACGTGCCAATCTATAGATAAGCTTCTGCCCCTCAGACGATTCCAGCCTATCGTAGAGCGGCTGTAGGTGGGCTCGCCTGGCTCTGGCAACAGCTTTCTTTGTTGCACGTTTTGCGGACCTGTATGCGTCGCGATCTTCGGGAGAGTTGGACGCTTGCCACTTTTTAAAGAAGGCTTTCTTCACCCTAGTCTCCCTCTGGACTGCGTCGTTCCACCACCAGGTCTCCTTGTCAAATTTGCGTCCACCCTTAGACGTGCCAAGCACTGACTTCGCCGCTTCGGTTATGGTTGCCTGAATCCTGTCCCAGTGGTTCTGAACTGATTCGCTCTCAGCCTCAGCGCACTTGTCGCCGATAGCTGAGACGAACACCTGGGATTTGTCTTCGTCAAGCCGCCACCACCTTATTTGACGCCGACAGCGCTCAAAGCTTTTGGCTTTGGGCTTCACGCAGAGATCCATGACAAGTAGACGGTGTTGTGCAGTGAGACTCTCTCCGGGTATGACCTTGCAGTTGACTACTTTGCCGATGTGGTGCCTCCTAGTGAGTAGGAAGTCGATCTGGGTAGCGTGCCGCCCACTCCTGTAGGTGATTAAATGTTCAGGCCTCTTCTGGAAAAACGTGTTCACAATAGCCAGGTCGGCAGCCGAACACAACTGGAGGATGTTCTCCCCTTCAGCGTTGCGTCTGCCGAACCCATAGCCACCATGTACACGCTCGAACTCTTCAGGCTCCTCACCCGCATGACCGTTCAGATCGCCCCCCAGAACGACTTCCTGAGATGGTGAGATTCCCCGCAGCACCTCTCCAAGTCTATTCCAGAATGAAGTCTTTTCGGTGTCGCTGCAACCAGCCTGTGGAGCGTATGCGCTTATCAAGTGGGTCGTAACCCCTTCGATAAGCACCGTTACGTCCATTAAGCGGTCGCTGTAGCGTTTCACCTCCAACACGTCATCCTGCAACTCCCCGGACAGCACTACCGCAACCCCGTTCTCTCCACTAGGTGCTCCTGTGTAGATCAGCTTGTAGTCATTCCCAATGGCCCGGGATCTGCTGCCTTTCCACCGAGTCTCCTGCAGGAACGCCACTGCCACCCTCCGCCTGGTGAGTACGTCGGCCAGCTCTCTCGCGCGACCGGTGAGCGTGCCCACGTTCCACGTCGCGAAGCGGAGTTTCCGTGGGGTTGGGGCTAACGTCTTTAGCCGCGTCCGTCCCCAACGCGGTAGCCCTCGCCCACTTGCCACAGGAGTCGGGCGAAACTCCTGCGCGCCGTTTTGCGGCGGCGCCCTATTCCTGGCACTTTTCTTGATTTTTCCTTCCATTGTTGAGTGGCGTGTTTCACTTTTACGGGAGCGACTGCCGTCCGACCACCCAACCCCGGAGGGAAAGCTGGTGCCAGGGCCTCGTTCGTTGGTCAGCAGGGGTACGTACTTGCACGTGAGGTTGGCTTGGGCCCAAAGATCTTGGTAGGGCCCCATTCCCCCCAATTCAATTAAAAAAATATTAGTTTTAATTCATTAAAAACACTAACAACTAAAACGAAATGCCAAATTAAAATTTGAGCTCTTGCTATCTTTTCCACACCATCTTATGTAAGCGAGCGCAGAGATGTTCACGGGTCTCAGATCTGGTCGTTACTGACGAAGCATCAGTGGGCGTGGTTTAACATAAGATCTATTTATCTAATGTGTTGTCTGAAAACGTTCGTTAGGTTATGAAGTCGTTGCTTTCAATCAAATGATTGTTCATTTGTTTTGTTTTGCCTTAGCTATCTCGTTCGTTAAAATCGGGGAATACCCGTGACCCCACCCCCGCTGGCATCGGGCGGCATGCGTTCAGAAACTCACTCATACTCATACAAACTCGGCGCCTCTACGGTTTAAAATAACTAATACTTTTTCTCTGGTTCAAAGAACTGCCGCCGTTTTAACGTTGAGCTCGTAAGGAATGTAAACTAAAACCCTAAACGTAAAATGAAACCATAAACGTGAATAATAATAAACATTAAATATTGAGAGACTTGTTCAAGAAGCGTTATAGATGTTTTATTGTTTACAAGGCCTATGTTGCGCCTATTGTACCTACTTACTTGTCGATACTCCACTACAAAAAACAATCATATAGGTAACAAAAATAATTTAGGTGGCAGTTGTAGCCAGCAGTGGCAGGCAGCGGCGCGGCGCCCCTATTGTCTTGGCGCCTGTGTGCGCCGCACACTTCGCACACAGGGGCGGCGCGGCCCTGGTTCTATGAAAATAATACATACATATATAGTTAGTAAATATTGTTTATTATTGTTCCCCATTATTTGATTATTATATTTCTGAGTGCTACATTTATTTTTATTGCATTTTCTGAAAGCTCTCCAAAAGGAAGAAGTTAACATATTCAGGGAGACTTGATCCCAGTAACGGGTAGACCTGATCATAGGAGATTTTCTTAGGTTTATGTACAGGACAGCTCCGTCTCATCAATATTCCAGATAGCTTGCGCTCCAAAATGATGCTTAACCAATAGTTTTTGTAAATTTTCAAAGAAACAGCTAATGTTATGTTTATTGAAGCTGGTCGATACTCTTTGGCAGTACCTTTGATCGTGTTACCCTCCAATGCGCGGTTTTGCACCCTCTTTTTTCTTTTATATTTTATAATTAATTTAAAACAAAAGAAAAAACAAAATTGGAAAATTATCTTACCGGGATCAAGTGTACCCGGGAGTGCTCTTGTAAAAAAAATGATTTTTCATGTCAAGAGAAAACGGTAATTAAATTAAATACATGTAAATGCAAATTTTAATAACCTGCTTTCATTGATTTTGACACGTACTCAGGTTATTATTCATTCAATTATTTAGAAAACACAAATGAAAAACTTTCCGAAAGAAATTCTGGCACAAGAAAATAAAAATGGCTGCACTGCTCTGAAGTTGCCTACATAAAGATGTCAAAATGACGTTTTTTGTTCATCATAGACAACAAAGATTAATTTTGCCAATATAAAAACTAGAAAAGGCGTTTAGTTTTTGATTTGTCACTGGGTGATCAAGTCTCCCCAGGGATCAAGTCTCCCCAGTCTCCCCTACATACTTTGAGCAATGTAAAGAAGATAATTATTACTGAAGGAGGTATTCGTATTGTTAAAATAGGTTTTTTTAGTCCAAAAAAACATAATTAAATATTTGACACTACCCTTAGGTACCTATTTAATTGTACGTATAAGTACAGTTCTAACAGCGCCTAAGAATATTTTAATCGTATTTTACGTGTTGCTTAGTTTGGAAGATTGCAATTAAATTTTACTAGGCGTTTTTAAAACTGATTAAGTGGAGCCAAATCACGGTTAGCATAGAACGGACAAAATATTAATATTGATCAATTTGTTCCTTCTTAATATAGACAGCTTGCTTAATTATTCAGTAGGAGATACTATCCAAAACCTTAATACGGCTGCACAATAGGATCAGGCTGTATGGGTCCATATATGGTTACCTACATACCATTTTCTTATGGTTTTAGTGGATTGATATATTTCATTATACATAATTTCTAATAAGCTATCTATTATTAATGAATTAAGGAAATATAAATTAAATTCCACACATAAAAATTGTCTTTTTATTGTTCATATAAATTATTAACAATTATGTAGGATGAGTGATAACTAATGAAGATGAAAGGCCACTGCTAATGTGCTACATGTACATAATATTCGACTCATATTTACAACACATATGTATTACATAAATCAAAGTAGTTGTGATTAGAATTCATAGAAACAATAGCAACATAAAACACAGAAAGAGATCTTTACAGGAAATTACTTTAGTAATCAGTACTTCATTTCACATTACTTAATTAACCAAATAGTAATAAGTCTACATTACGAATTACGAAAGTAGTTATTAAAAAAATATGACTATTGTCACATAAAACATTAGCAATGACATAGTTAACTAACTACATACTCCACTATTCATAGAAGTCAGAAATATTTAATAGCAGTGTTACATCAAAACACTTAATGTTATCTTTGATCAGATTTAGTTTGAAGTTATGTATTTGTAACAATAACCAAGATGTTCAATGTCAATTTTGACATATCATAAGTTAATTGATACATCATAAGGCAAGAACAACAAAATATTTTCAGAATCAAATACATACAAAAATTGAACATTTCTGAACTTCTACAAATAACACTCTTAAAAGCTATCTAATGAGTCTTCTTATGTTTAGCGAGCTTCTCATATTTGCTCTTTGACGAGAACCAGAGGCCGAAGGGGATGGCTAGGGACGGCAGGGTCATGACCGCGAACGCAGCCCAGTCGAGGATGTGGGAGGAGAACTTGCGGTCGTAGTCCTTGTAAGCGACGATGGCGCCCTCTCCTGGGGAGCTGCTGATGGCATACTGGACCTGGAATGAGAGAATGTTTTTATTTACTATGTCTTTGTGACCATTTTAAAACATTCTTGCTGATGTGTACTGTGATGTATGTGTCAAACACAATCAAACAATTGTATTTAAGATTTTTCGCATTTCATCACACAAAATATTCGTCTTTATGGGTTTACATGCGATATCAGGAGTAGCAAATACATAGCAAGTTCTTACGACGCTGACAGGTGGTACCAGTTCGTTCGCGACCATGATCGGTCTAACCCAGTCGAAACATAGGGTATAGGGTAGTAGTAGTGAAGTAAGTAGCTATGTATTTGCTACTCCTTATATCGCATGTACTACTAAAGACTAATATTAAAGCATATTCATAAGGCTTTTGAACACATAGCATTGAGCATGAGTTATCATATGAAAATTCAGACATGTTCTTGTTTACTGTACATATGTCATATACACAATAACAAAATATTTCTTTGGGATAAAACTTGAAGATTATAAACTTAATTATTATTTAGAGACTCAAATGTTTTAAGGTGCTTAGGGCAATGTTTTATCCATAAATTAGCTGAATTACAAATAAGTACACTACTTAATGCCAATAATATGACTGTAAAATACATAAATACAATTTGTGTACAATTTTCCATTCAGAAAAGCATTTCAGATAAGAAAAGACTGTTGTTATATTTTGAAATATTTTGATGGTTTGTTGCTTGCCAGGATAAGACAACCAATTATATCTCTACAAAGAACAGTTAGTCCAATATTATGATCGCTTTACTGCTAGGGTACATGTTATCCTATTAGAACCTTGTTAGAATATTTTTATTTGATAGGGATCTTAGGGAATTTTCTTTGTTATTAGCCAAGTTGAAACTTTGATATATGTTTTATTTAAAAAATATTGTAGTGTAAACAGAAACTCAGTCATGGAGATAAAAATCAACAAACTTAAGTTACAATCAGATACCTAATCAATCCAAATGATTGATTAATTGAATGATCAATGAACTTTAATCAGATGTAAATTTATTCTTGTTGCAAAAATCAATGACTTGATAAATCATTGAGTCCAAGTAAGTCAAAAGTTTGGATAACTGTGAATGTCTAGTGAAAGTGCAAGCATATTGTTCATTATGGTTAGAAATACATGGAAAATGAAGTCAAATAAGGCTTACCTCAGTGGCGTCTTCAGTGGGCTTGTAGGTGACTTCAGCGGCGGTGAAGTTGAAGTAGCCGTATCTGTTGGAGCGCACGGTGACGACGTGAGATACATTGGTCTGGGGCGGGATCCTCTCGATCTGCGCAGTCAGCTGCCCGCCCACAACCTCGAACACCTCCGGGTGGAAACCGTTGTCCACTAGCTTCACGTCCACAGCGGCCGCAGTACCGACGTTGTACAGCGTGTATTTCACAAGAATGTCCATGTTCTCAACCAAGTATTTGTTCAACACTTGCTTCGACACGAGCAACCTCGCCACCGTCGCCTCCTCATCGGCCATCACGGCCGCAGCCACGATGAGCATCAGAGACAGTAATTTCGCAGCCATTCTGTCTGGAATCAGAAATAAATCACTTTAAATTCGTCCAATTCGCACGCAAACATTTACACGAGAAATAGTGAATGAAACCCTTGTGTTTCTCACAAGATATTCCGATTTTATATTGTATTAACAATTCAAAGTTTTTAAAAATTAAAATTACCTTATTGTATGCCTAAAATTATAAAACAAACTAGATTGAAAGAGAAAGACTCCCGATTATCCAATGACAGGTATTCGTACGTGGCTGACGTTTCACTCCACGCGTCCGAAATTGTTGCCAGAATGCCAAATCGGCCGAAAAACTACAGTTAAGGATGCGTTCATATATTGTTTAAGTTTAATTATGTTTGATTATTTTATTGAAATAAGCATGGTAAAGCGATTCAGGTAAGTTTTGCTACTGTAATCACAGTTAATTAATTGGATATCATAAGGTATATTTGAGATTTATATTTATTTTAAGCTTGATAGTTTTTACGAAATATTAATACGAACGATGAACGCAGTTTGACGGCTGTCAAAAAATACGTGTTTGTTTTCGTGTTTGGAGATTCTGAAATTTTTTGAAAAATGATTACGGCAAGAATTCCGATGATTTTTAAATATTAAGGAATCTCTTAGCTCTGAATAAAACGTTAGAATCATTAACTTCTTCGAACTATGACAGAGAAAGAAGATGCTACCCAGAAATTGGATAAAGAACCTCTAGACGACGATGCTCTAGAAAAGTAAGAAATAGACATTGATACTGTGTTTAGATGAGAGTATAATTAGTCTGAATCACTAGGTTGATGGTAGTTGCCTACATTTACGTGTTTAAGTTGATTTCAGGCTCGCTGTAGAAGAGCTGATGCGGGAAGCTGTCCAAGGCGCCGCGCGAGCCGAGATAGTGGGCCCCTCCGGTTGGATCAAAGCTCCCCAACATAAAACCAACAAAAGATTCCTCGTGAACACCTTGCGCAATGCAGTGAGCTCAAATAAATACCACCAGTCTAAACACACCAGAAATTCTTACAGCAAATCACCCAAACGTGATTCCTACCCTAAGCCTACCATTAAGAAAGATAAGTTAAAGAAAAAACAATAAAATGGAAGATTTTGATGTTGTCAATATGTTACAAAATTTATTCGATAGTAAAGAATCAAATACTTGGAACCCCTCTGATAAAATTCCCTTAGTGATTAAAGAAATAGATACACTTAAAAGTGATTTAAAAACATTTTTAACTGATAGTAATTATGATATAGAAGCTATACTTAAGGAGAGCAATGAATTGGCTAAGGAAAGTAAAACTGTTGTGGATGACATGGAGCTATGCAAACAAGAGATCGAACAAGAAACAATGGCTGAAATACTCAAATCTATAGAGAACTATGACAAGTTGACCAAGGAACTGCAATCGGTCAACTTTGCCTTGAACATTGTATGTGATGTGGTGCAATGTGGTAAGTATGTGAAAGAGTTTGATGATGGCAGGGAAGCACAGAGCTTCACTCGAGCTGTGGAAGCAGTGTACGACTTACTGCAGCATTTAGAAATACCCGCAGAAGGATTCAAACAACTAGACTTTTACACCAACACAAGACACACAGCACAACTAATCCTAGACAGTTTACTCCACGATCTGTATGCAGAATGGGACAGATTACTGTTCACTTGTATTAAAACAGGTAATCGAAAAACCACTGTCACCATCACACTCAGTTTAGATGAATCCCTAATTGTAGTTGACATCCTAAATGCACTTGAGAAGAGTAAGAAACTATCAGAGAAGGTGACTGAATTCTCACAGTTCCTTATGAAGGATGTCTTGGAACCCATAATAAATAATGATTGTGTGGTTTACGCTGAAACTGACGAACTCATGACCATTACAATAAATCACAAACAAGACTTCAAACCTCCCTATGATGCAGTCATTGCAAACATGAGACTGTTGTTTCATTACCTGAGCAACAAACTTAACTTTGAGTTTAACCGAGGCACATCAATAATGAAACTCATTGGAAAACAGATTAGCTGTGACTTTAGAGATATCCTAGTCAAAGATTGCCTTGTGCATACTATACCAAATAATATTAACGAGCTCCAAAGCTATGGAGTAATAACTTCGGAAATCGAAGACTTCCAACGTTTCTTAGCCATAGTTAAGTTTTTCCCTGACGAGAATTTCTCGATTCTACAGTATGTTAATAATATTGATATCCTTTTTGCTAATAAGTCGAGCCAGTATTTCTTAGAGACTGCTCGTAAGATAATGCTCAAAGACTTGAGTCTGTCTATGTCTATTGGCGTTGAGAGTATACCAGATGAGAATCCGGGGAGCAGTTCTAAGCCTGACGAGAGTGTAGATGAAGCACTAAAGATTCTTGATAAGACGATTCCGAAGAGCTTGTTTTACTTCCCGCGCTGCATGATATCGAAGTCAGCTCAGGAACTACTGGATCTTGTGTATGTGATGATGGAGCAGGCTGTGCAATGCTCTGATGTGGTTTGCAAGAAGCTGTACAACACTACTCGTTTGGTTTTTGAATTGTATGATGCAGTTGTCCCATATCATCATGAGAAGTTCCTGCTTGAAATACCCCAGTTTGTAGGTAAGTTTGAAAAATCTAAATGAATTTTCATTTAGTCTTTGGTCCGCCTATCTTTCACTTAACCCCTTTTATTATAGTATTTGTTAAACTGTGTGTTTTTTTTGTAGGCATATTGTATTTTAATTGATATTTAAGAATTTTGGGATTTGATCAAATACCTTAAAAGTTGATCAACATACAAAACTTGCTATTTTCCGTACCATATTTAATACCGATTCAATATATTAAGTTCTATAAGTAAAATTCAGCTGTTTAGTTAAGTTCAGTTTGGCCATAAATAAAAAAATAATCAATCTCCATTCCAGCCCTGTTCCACAACAACTGCATGTACCTAGCGCACAACCTGCAGACCTTCGGGGACAAGTGGCTGATCCTGATGGAGGGCCGGGAGCTGGACTACCCGATCGGGTTCGCGGACCTGGTGCCGCGGCTGCGCGAGCTGGGCTGCCGACTCCTGGCTGAGCACATGCAGCAGCAGAGGAAGCAGATACTTGATAGTATTCGCTCTTCAGGTGAGCTAGGATGTATAATGAGGTATTTTAAGGTTTCGGTCCATAGAGATATGTGCGATCGCTAGGCTTTCAAAGACCGATTGCACTTGACCTCTTATAGTTGAAAATCAGCAGTTTTACCATTGCCGTCATAATGTTGTCTGGGCATTTGTGTTAAGACTTAGTTTTAATTTTGTTTGCAGTTTCTGTTGTCTTTTATTTTAATATTAATTATAAATTTCCGGTATTGTATGTACGTTTAATTACTCCCCTGCATAATGACCAAACTGAGAGTCACCTTTTTTGAAGTATGTTGAAAATTTAACAGTTAACCATCTGAATTTTAATCAGCAGTTTTATTCATTCGCCTTATCTATTTCCAGACCTGAACTGCCTCTCGGTGAAGGACGTGCTGAGCGACAACGCGGAGGCGGCGGTGCGCCAGTGCCTGCGCCAGCTGCAGCTCGTCAAGAACGTCTGGATCGGGATCTTCCCCATCAACGTCTTTACCAGGTGACATTCATTGACTTAATGTGTGCTTGTGTTAGACTGCCATACACGGACCGCTCGAGCAGTTAGCCAGTGATCAACATACACGGACCGCTCGAGCAGTTCGCCAGTGATCAACATACACGGACCGCTCGAGCAGTTCGCCAGTGATCAACATACACGGACCGCTCGAGCAGTTCGCCAGTGATCAACATACACGGACCGCTCGAGCAGTTAGCCAGTTTTCAACATACACGGCCCGCTCGAGCAGTTCGCCAGTGATCAACATACACGGACCGCTCGAGCAGTTCGTCAGTGATCAACATACACGGACCGCTCGAGCAGTTCGCCAGTGATCAACATACACGGACCGCTCGAGCAGTTCGCCAGTGATCAACATACACGGACCGCTCGAGCAGTTCGCCAGTGATCAACATACACGGAGCGCTCGAGCAGTTCGCCAGTGATCAACATACACGGAGCGCTCGAGCAGTTCGCCAGTGATCAACATACACGGACCGCTCGAGCAGTTAGCCAGTTTTCAACATACATGGACCGCTCTTGCAGTCATAGTCAACAGCTTATGCCTGGCGACTACTTGAGATTTCATCGTGCTGCTGAATACGACATGACCGATGAGAGATCGGGCGCGGACTACCGGCTTAACGTGCTTTCCGAGGCACGGGCGTTCAACCGCCAGCTTCCTAACTCCGGGCTGAGTAATTTCATTACAAAAAAACTCGCACAAATTTTGCCCGACCCCAGACTCGAACCGGGGACCTCTTGGTCTTTACGCAGCGCTTGCTACCAATAGACTAAGGAGGCAGTTAGTAAAAACATAGTACAATTTAGGTGATTTCAATGCAATTAGAAATCCCTTCCAGACCACTTAATGCAGGTCTTGAAATTAAAATCAATATTATCACAGGCTGATGGCAACACTGGTGAACATGTTCGTGGACGAGCTGATCCACCGCGTGTGCACCGTGGAGGACATCTCCATGGAGATGGCCACGCAGCTCACCGAGCTCATCACACTCATCATGCAGAAGGCGCCGCAGCTCTTCCAGGTCAGTAAATACTCTATCCTAAGGAAATCTATTTTAGCACTTTTGAATTTGCTAAAAATCATTCACAAAATTCAATTGGTACAGATATGTCGGACTGTATATCTGTTAAGATTTACATACAAAAATAAGATGAATCTGAACATACTTGATTTGATTGATAAATCATCATTCTCCTGCCCTTATCCCACGCTAAGTGGGGTCGGCGCAACATGTGTATTTCTTCCACTCGGGCCTGTCATTCGTCAGCTCTGTGTCTACTCCTTTCACTCCCATATCATCTCTCACGCAATCCATCCATGTCTTCTTCGGCCTGCCTCTACCGTTACGTCCATTGACATTCATACTCATCACTCTTCTAGTTACATGGCTTTCTTCCCTCCTCATAACATGCCCGTACCAAGCTAACCTTGCACTTCTCATCTTTTCTAAAATAGGTGCAACTTTCAGACTTCCCCTTATATATTCATTCCTAATCCTATCCAACCTTGTTACTCCACACATCCATCTTAACATACGCATCTCATTTGCATGCACCTTCCTCTCTTCAGTCTTTTTCATTGCCCAGCACTCAGATCCATACATCGCGACAGGTCTGATGACCGTTTTGTAAATTTTCCCTTTAAGTTTGAGGGGCATTTGTGGGTCACAAGTTGTTCCCGAGACCTGTCGCCACTTCATCCATCCAGCATTCATTCTATTCTTAACATCTCGATCAATATTGCCGTCGTTTTGGAAAAGTGAGCCTAAGTACTTAAAGTCAGAGCAGACCGGTAGGGTTACACCATCTAAGGCAATTGGAGAAAAACTGGAAGAGTCGCCAAAGCCGCAAAACAGATGTTCTGTTTTGGTGCGACTTATTTTCAAGCCAACTCTCTCCAATTTTTCTTGCCATTTTCCCAGTCTGCTTTGCACCTCAGCTGCATCTTCTCCGACCAGAACAATGTCGTCGGCAAACAGCATGCACCAGGGTGCCTCCTCCTGTATGTCTGATGTTAAAACATCCATTACCATCTGTTATTAAAAAATATTTGTCTATTCCACTTTGATATTCATTTCTTTGAAGTAGTTCAAGCTTGGTATCTCATCAATCTAAATTTATGCAAAATTTTCTATCAACAAATTCCAGAACCCATCGGACATAGAGACATCGGTATCCTCCTGGGGCGCTCTAGCAGCCCTAGCGGGGGTTCTGGGTGCTTCGCTGCAAGAGATCGAGTCCCGCTGGGCCGGCGGCGCGGGCCCGCTCGCCGCACACTTCCGCGCGGACCGCCTGCGCGGCCTAGTGCGGGCGCTCTTCCAGAACACCCATGCCAGGCATGCCCTGCTCGCCAAGATCAACTAGGGATTATGTAGAGAAGTCGTCTGTGAACTGTATAGGATGGACGGTTTTAATATATCCAATGTGTTTTGATGATGATTTTGTGTGTTTTATTTTGCGTCTCCCAAAGTCCCAATATAAGGCTGGTTCTCGAGTCATGCTGACCGCGCGCTTATCATCGGCTCTGAAGGTTCAGTATGCATAGTATGCATAGGGACCGCTTTTAGGTAACGCTGACCGGTCGGTGCCGACACCCGATAAAAATATATCGGCGCCAAAGATCAGCGTGTCGTCAGAGCGACTCTAATACCATCTCAATTCACTACTTGCAGTCGCACGCAGTCAATCGTGATATAACATGTTATGCTTAATCAACCAGTTAGTTGTATAGATGAAGACGTTGCGTGTATCATTTAAATAGCGTGTGCTACACGCTGTTTAATTGACCGTAATCTAAAACAACGCAGCGTTTTTGTCAATTTTGTTTGTTCGTACGTTATAAAGCAAATGCACATGTGAACGAAACGATTTTTTCGAAATCTTTGATGCCTGGCTGAGTATGTTTGACAGAAAAAAAGTAAAAAGTCATAACATTTACTGACATTTAACATAACCTGCATTCTGCAAAGTAAAAATATATTCTTGATTTAATTTGATGAAATTATGTTGAGTATGTAATTGGGAAAATGCACGCATTAAAATCGTTAGTTTTACGCACAAATTCCAGGCTGCTTATTCAACGCGCTTACGCCACAACTAAAAAGAAAATTTCTACTGACACTGATGAAGATCTCCCAAGTAAGTAACTCGAAGTTTAAAACTTTCTACTAAGAATATAATTTAAAAACGAAGTAAACAGTGTATACAAATACCTTTTTAACGTTTCAGTTTTTCAATATCCTGTAAGCAAGAGTTCGGACAGACGTGTGTATGTATGGGGCTTGGCTGAAACCGGAGCCCTAGGTATCCACTTGCCGAGGGGCAAGCGGGGCAAAAACAGATATAAACAAAACTTTACGCTCGCCTGGCATCCTCTTCGATCTACCTTCGCCGAGAGATTTGATGTGAGTAATGTTTGTAGAATTTATTACTCTCAAACTGATTTCTCATTATTATTTGTGCAAAGTACTACGAATATGTTTTAAAAGTATACTTTTGTCAATTACTTTTCTTATCCATATGCTTAGTCTTAACTAGGGTTGCCATCTCTTAAACTGGCGTCGCCGGACAAACACGACCAAAAACCCGGACATAACGGTCCGTTGTCTAAAAAAAACGAGGCGTCTTTAAAAAAAAAGACCGAAGATACAATTTTTCCCCTAAATTCCGAAATCTGCTATCTAAAAAAAACGGAACCGTAAAAAAACAAAACCCGGACACTTTAAACACCCTTGCCCGGACGGCCCCCGGACGGCTTTCAAACTAGGACAAATCCGGGGAAACCCGGACGGATGGCAACCATAGTCTTAACAGATGATATATTTTCCAACATTGTTTCCTAACATAAATGCCATATAAAGTAGAATTTCATTTACACAGGTTACTCATATAGCAAGTGGTTATGGATTCACTGTGGCTTCAATAAAGACCAGTGAGCAGCACAAGGTGTTTGGAACGGGCATCAACACAGACTCACAGATTGGTTATCATGCACCTCGCATCGGACACCCACTTGAGATACTGTTGAGTCCAGCTCCTATTTACATACCATACAAATCTTTGGAAAGTAAGGTAATATTCTGTTTTTTTATATGAGATACTAACAAACATTTATTTTCTTTAAATTAGTTATCCAGTTTAAACTTTGCCGTGTACCACTGTGTTTTTTAAATTTGAAATTCATATGTATGATTATTGATGCTATAATTTTGAACCCAAACATCATGAGGAAAACAATCAAGCTTACTGCGTTAGGCTCGATGGGCCCGCTGACCAATGTAGGGTTTGGCCCACGAGGGTTGTTCGAAGAATTGTGCAAAAGCAGCATAACACGCAAGAATAGTCTAGTTGTGTTGGTGGCCAAGCTCCACTTTGAGGAACTTAAGCCAGCTTAGTAGTTAAATTAGTTGGTGCCTGATAGTAATATATCTCTCAATATGAATATTTTTTAGATTATAGGTCTATCAGCAGGAAGAGCACACTCTGTGATACTAACAGACAATGAAGGTGCATACACATTGGGCAACAATGCATATGGTCAGTGTGGACGCAAGATCAATGACAGAGAGGAGTACCGGGGAAGCATGGTCACACACAACATAAAGAGGCTAGGGAAGGAGAATATTGTCAGTGTTTGTTGCGGACAAGATCATACGTAAGTGCAATTGGCTTAATAACTCAAAAAGAAAATATGTAAAGCTTAGTATACAATGTAACTTATCAAAGTTAAAATTTTGCAGATTTAGTCGAATTATACGATACATGATTTAAGTTCAATGTTTCCCTAGTTGATAAAAGGCTTTTTAACATTAATATAGTTATAACTTTAAATAGATTCTAGAATATCCGATGAAATCTGTATCACATAGAAGATAAGGCTTTAGGTATCTTTCAGGCTTCATAGAATGTACTTTTATTCCAGCTTGTTCGTCACAGAATCGGGTAAAGTGTACGCGTGTGGATGGGGCGCGGATGGGCAGACGGGACTCGGCGTTTACGAGAACCAGGCTATACCAGCTCCTGTGAAGGGGGACATCACTAGCGAAAAGATTGTAAAGGTGGCGTGCACTGTCGACTGTGTATTGGCTCTAAATGGTTTGTTCATTGTCTTGACTCGATTATGTGCCAGAATTCAAAATTATTTGAATCACAGGTTTTAAGATATTAAATATTTTTTTTATTTTTAGACAAAGGAGAACTGTTTGGCTGGGGTAACTCTGAATATGGGCAAGTCCCAATGACAACAAAACACCAGCAAGTAAACATGTCCTATGCTTTAGTCAATTTCACTAAAGGATTGGGGAAAATCAAGGACATAGCTTCAGGAGGCTCTTTCTGCCTCATTGTAAACGGTATGACATTAATGTTTTTAACATAAAAAAATATGAAACATCATAATGAAACTCTTTGTTCAACCAAATTGTTGAATACATAATAACCTGTTGATTTTCCTTTACAGAACAAGGAGATGCTTTTGTATGGGGCTATGGTTTGTTAGGATTAGGCCCCAATGTACAGCACACACCCAAACCAACTCTAATACCTCCACCTTTATTCGGCCGCAACGATTTCAACCCTGAATGTGTGGTAGAACAGGTGGAGTGTGGCATTGGACATTTAGCTGCCATCACTAACAATGGTGACCTTTACACATGGGGCCGGAATCGCCAAGGCTGTCTCGGTTTAGGGCATGCTAAAGACCAGCATTTCCCATTGCGTGTTGCTGTTGGAGCTCATGTTTTGAAAGTCGAATGTAGTGTGGACCACACAATAGCATTATGCAAACCATTTGTATAAGAAATAAATTCTTATTTAAAGCCTATTGTACCTGTTTATTCTTGAATAGTATGTTGAAATTGTTATAATTGTGCTGTTGTAGAAATAAATGCAAAATAAAATGCTTGTTGTAAATATTTAGTAAATGATGTAATTCTTATTTTTTACTTAGATCCTTAATTCTATGTATATTCGTTTGTATCTATTGTGGTTTACAGATAGGCTTACTTATCATACATGGATTTTTTGACAAAACTAACTATCATAGAAAAGTAGACTTTACTACATTCTGTTTTCAATTAATATTAGGAAACATACAAAGATTATCTTTTTGATTGTTTATAAAATTCTAAGTTACTTTTGAAACCCTTAAAGTAACATCAATAATAATAAAACTGGAGCTATCTCAGTAGTTATCAATTTACAGTTCAGTTATCACTTTGCAATACAAAGTTCATAGTCCGCTGGTTTATTATTGAAGGAGAAGGCCACCAAGCCGCAAGCCAGGCCAGTTAGTGCCCTCCTCATTCAATACCACATTAACTATTGTTTGCATTCATCATGAAACGGTTCAAGTGTACGGAAGTCACGCCACGCTGGAGGCAGCAGCGAGATATGGTGCAAATGGCAGCTGCATCGCTTACAAGGCTCACTAAATAAATTGACATAGCTGTGTAACCATGTCATGAATGATCTCACAGCGAGTTCAGGCAATGTTGGCGAGTAGAAATGCAACATAGCAGCATGTGCATTCTCAGTCACTTTCCTGAACACATGATGTCTTGATTCAGTCCATAGATCTAAAGTCTCGCCGTAACCTTTCACCATGACCCATTCCATAAGGAGACCTTTGAAAGCAACCACTGCTTTTAGTACATGGCTGAGGTTGATTTGAACAACTGCATTGCTGGCGAAAGGGCGAGATATGGTGATCTTCATGTCGTTGTACGATCGATCGATGTTGTTAATTACGTTGTCGACTTGTAAAGGTGCAACATTGTGGTTGCTCTGCAGTTTGCCTCTTCTCTTAGTACTGCCAGAGTTGATGTAGGATCTCTTTAGTGAGTTCTGGCTTAGAAGAGTGTGGGCAAACGAGCTGTATTCATGTATCTTGTCCGTCCACTTGTAACTGTTCACTAGTTGTGTGTACAGAGCTTGCCGGTCTTGAGTCGTCTCCTGGCTGAGAAACGTCGTGTTTCCCAGGTTGAAAGGCGCCGTTGGGATCGGCAAACCATTCACAGTCTGCTCTAGGTCCCTGAGATTGATGCTGACATTATTCAGCAGCTCCTGAAGCTCTAGAAGGAACTTGTCCTTGCCTTCTTCGCCGTGGTCGGCGCGGAGCCCGTTTGAGAGCGTCTCAAACACATGACTCACACTCAAACGTAATGTCCTTAAGGACGTGAGGGCAGAGTTTAATTGTTCAACGTTTATTGCCTGATTCATAGTGGAAAGAGCTTTACCATAATAATTTTAGAATAATACAAAAACAAGACGCAAGAAACGCCGAGTGACGTAGAGTAAGATGACATTGACAAGTGACAGTTACAAGTTACAAACTTGACATTTTTATTTTTTCCAAATCTCCATGGTTTGAGGACTGTACAGATGCACTATGCTGGAAATGCGATGACTATGGTTGCAATATAACCATAATTACACTATACCAAAGCCGCTCTAAGTTGGCCGATTTGCTACATGTCAGACTGACTGCACTAGTCTTTGAGTATAAAGCCACTGGAGATGCCTTACACGGGCGACCCCCTCCAGCAAAGTACATTGGTCAACTGTTCAAACACGTTTAATAAAACTACTTGTCGCTGCACCACCGCCATTTTGCATTGATCCCTGTCGCGTGACGTTACTCTTGAAAAATGGTTAGTTGTGCAGTATTCTCATGTAAAAGGCGATCGAGAGCTCAAATTCGCAACAAGAGCGCGTTTAGTATCATATCTAAGTGTTTTTATTAACTTTTAAACGTGTATTTAAGAAGAATTGCCATTTAAATAAAAAGTCGTTGCGATACGTAAACGACAGAAAAAAATAAACAAGAATACAGTGGTACGGGGGCTAGTGATGTCACAAAGTCAAAAATCGACTTGACATTTGAATGAATCATTCACTCCCTGCAGTTAGTTGTATAATCCGTTTTTTACTTTAATTTTGAATTAAATAAAAGGTCTAAACATATGTTATATTTAAATCTTGTAAGATGAATTAGAAAAATTACTTTTCTTTCCTCTGGTCATACGATATTGAAATTTAGTCTGAAAATGAAAAGAAATTCTGTGACTCCCTTAGAGATATTTTTAAAGACATAGATATTTTAACCGTATCCTCTCAGTACATTTTGGACTGTATCTTATATGTTTACAAGAACATACAATCATTTAATATCGGATCCTCACCATTTTAACACCAGTAATAAACATAAGTTTGCCGTTTCAAGGCTCAGGCTTCAAAAGACTGGAAAGTCGTTCTTGGGTTTAAGCACAAAATTGTTTAATAAGATCCCACAAAATGTTATTGAATTACAATAATCAGTACAAGATCGTTCAGTTCATTCACCAAACTGATTTTATTTTATTCTTTGTGTCATCACTATTTATTTCGTATGTGTGTTGCGTAGTTACGTGAAAACTTTGTTTGTGTGCGTGTATTGTTTGAAGTGTTGAACATTTTTGTAGTGTGCGTTTATCGTTACAGCAAAATTTGTGTCTGTTGAGTTATTAATTTTTTGGTGGTGTGCTGTACGTGTTTACCTCGCCCCCCGCTAAAAGTGGCGAAAAAATTTGTTAGAAGCGTTGACGTTATGGCATCTCCAGTGGCTTTATACTCAAAGGCACTAGTGAGGGACAACGGTAAAATTGCCGAAGTATATAAGTAACAGTTATTTCCACTTTATAACCAAGCAAGGTCTAATTATAACAAATTTTTATTAAAAACATTAATTCACATCCAAAGATTGAATTTAAGTTCCTTATTTATAAATATATTTATTTTTAAAATACAATACTTATTAAATCCTTCATCCTATTTTTAAAAATACTGGTGAGTATTACCCACTACGTCACTATGAAAACGTGTCAAACGGCGTAACCTTGTAAAGCGTAATACAGAGTGGAAATTTTACGTTTTCTTTTTATAATTCAATTATTTTAGGTAATAAAAGACAAATACTAGATAATTATACCGGAGCCGTTCTTAGAAGACTGATTTGACACTTTTTATTTTATATTTTGCATTTATCCTTGTTAAGAGGAACATATTTACGCGAATCATAAAGAACAACTTTTAAAAATAATACGTTATTTCAAAATTTCAAATGCACATAATTATCTAATTATTTGTCTTTTATTACCTAAAATAATTGAATTATAAAAAGAAAACGTAAAATTTCCACTCTGTATTACGCTTTTACAAGGTTACGCCGTTTGACACGTTTTCATAGTGACGTAGTGGGTAATACTCACCAGGTATTTTTTTAAAATAGGATGAAGGATTTAATAAGTATTGTATTTTAAAAATAAATATATTTATAAATAAGGAACTTAAATTCAATCTTTTGGATGTGAATTAATGTTTTTAATAAAAACTTGTTATAATTAGACCTTGCTTGGTTATAAAGTGGAAATAACTGTTACTTATATACTTCGGCAATTTTACCGTTGTCCCTCACTAGTGCAGTCAGTCTGACATGTAGCAAATCGGCCAACTTAGAGCGGCTCTGGTATAGTTTACAAATTATTTTTTTTTTAAATACCCATTGACAATTTATAGTAAATTTGATTTGTGTCGACCAACATATCGTTATAACATACGCCATATATTTTTATCACGTCACGTTTTTTAAATATAGCCTCAAATTGTTTTATACGAATTTATACGTCGAGTCTAGTTTGTTACTATAATATTGTAAGATTAAAAAAATTGTTGAAAGTGATTTCTTTTTTAATATGTCTTCAAGACAGTGTAAATTAAGCCCGAACAGTTTTTATGTTTGCGGTAAATTTATAATAACAAAAAAGAAGAGAAATTTTACAGAAGCGATAAAACGAGCTTACTTCCAATACTTTCAAATTCCTGTATCAAACCTTGATAAAAATTGGGTACCTGGGGTAGTGTGTGATAATTGCAGAAGTGTGCTTATGAACTGGGCTGCAGGAAAAAATAAATACTTAACATTTGGCATACCAATGCAATGGAGAGAACCAACAAATCACGCAACTGACTGCTACTTTTGCCTAGCAAAAACTTTTGGTTTTAATAACAAAAATAAGAATCATGTCCAGTATCCTGATGTTCCATCGGTCACAAAACCTGTGCTTCACTCTGATGGAGTTCCTTATCCGTCATTGCCCAGTAGTTCGAATTCAAAAAACGATTCAGGATCAATAAATTTAATTGAAGAATCTTCTTGGAAACAGTGCGATCTTGACAATGATGATGATGATTTCATGGAAGATGAATCTAAGGGTGAACCTCACATGATTACGCAGAGCGAATTAAATGACCTGATGAGAAACCTTTAGCTTTCTAAAGCTAAATCCGAACTGCTTGCTTCAAGGCTTCGATTCCATCAATATTTAAAGTTATTTGAAGAGAGGTACCAAGGTTTTTGGGACAAAAATATGTTGGCCGATTACTGCTGGTCTATCTTAAGAGAAACTAACCCTGACCAGTATAAAAGAAGAAGTACTTTGAGGCATTTTTAATTTTTTTATTGGATAACTAAGCAAAAACTTGCAAAACTTTTTTAATAAATATTTTAAAAATGTGACGTGCTAATTTTTTTTCTACTTCAGTATCGAACTAAGGATGATTTATTCTAAAGATACACATCACTTTCATGCGTGGGTATTTTTTGTTGTAAACTAGTGTTATTATTTGTTTTGCCACTAACCATTCAACTAAATTGAATAATTATATTTGAATCATTAGAGAACAATAATAAGAAAAGCAGGATAAATATAAAAATGGCTCGTCTTGGCAGGGTCACTGCTGTGCCCTCAAAATTAAAATAATTCAGTGTTATGATGTGACCGGATTCTTAAGAATAAATAAAGAGCAAATAACTTTCATTTTATCAGTAAAACGTTGTTTTTCTTTTGTAATTCATTATTATTGGAAACCAGTAATTCAAGAAAGTTTCAAATCTAATAAACAATAACATTTCTTTTAAACATTATCCACATCGTAATATCATCTTCGACATGGTATATATTGCATTTCTATCTCATAGGAACTAGTCCCGTATTCGTCTCAGCCATTTCCAACCACGAGCTATCGTTAGAATCCTTAACGCCAAGTTTGTATGCAAATGGGGGTATTCGTGCCGCCGCCATCTTTGAAATTAGCGCGCCCAATCTCTGAGTTGCTATTCAAGATTATGAATTGGCTATCTGAATACTGTGTAGCACCTAGTAAGGGTTGTTAAAGAACTTTGTAGTAAAATTTGCATAATTTTTACCACAATTTTTTCATTAAACGGCGTATGTATAATGAGCTAAGTGCTTGTGCTAAATTAAACTATTCTTCCAATAAAACGTACTTATGTAAATTGTAAATGAAGTCACAAAGAATACAAAATATTTTATTGAGTCTTAATTTTAATGGTCAGGATTCTTCGTACTAAAAAAAATAAAGATGATATTGTCCGGACTGTATTCGACAAATTAAATGGCGTTTTATTTTTTAGACCAGTAGCGCTACCATGACTTAAAAGTGACAGACTAGACTCGATATCGCGTAAATATGTCAATGAAAAACTTGTACAGTGCCTCTAGCGGTAACGCTAAGAACTAATTTAGTTAGTATGAAAAAAAAAACAATTCGATAGGTTTTAAACGTACGTAAGTTTTTGATATCTAACTCATGGTACCGCTACAGACCCCGTGTGAAAAAAGTAAGTGGTAATCTATTTGAAAAGTATCTTATCATATTATTAGCAACGGAAATTGTTAATATGTAACCTATCTTTGGGATTTTATGTGGGTGTGTGTGGTGTTATATCCCATTAATTCTTACCTTTTTTCTTTTTACTATCTTATGGTTCTTGGCAGAGCGTTCAGGACCTTCGAGCGTTTCATTGACCCTCGCAGTAACTCACTCATTTAGTTCCAATTAGAAAACTTTGTAATCGTCTTCGTAATTAGTTTCATCGAACGACTTTTGATTGGATTTGACTTGTCCCGCACAGTGGCACACCATACTTACAGTTCGTTGCTTACAGTCGTTGTAATACCTAATGCCTGTTCTCTTGTATAATAAAGATGCAAATAGATATACTCGTATGTATGCAGCTAATCTCTCGATTTCTGTAACCTAGGACCTCAACTTTAGATTGTCTATTTGCATACCACAGATAGATTGAGATCTTTCATTGCTCTCTAACATAAATTGAGGAATATTTATTTTTATTTATGTAGGTAACTCACGACTGAATACTCTTAACACAATTAAATAATTGCCAGTTTAAGTGACAATTTTACATTCTAATTTTATTGTGAGTTTTGAATTTGGGACCTAAGCTACTTAATGGTTGCCAGTTAGCTTTCATATAACAAATTATCGTTTCAGAATTCGGCCGTATATGAAGCCCTTTTAATTCTCGGTGTGTCGCCAGATTTACATACGGTCGCAAAAGTGGCCTGGGCATGTCTGTTTCCACTAATTTAATTTTATTGACTTCAGATGCCTTCGAAGGTCAGCGGACGAGGGCCGACCTGACCCTAAATTAATGGTGTTTGTCCAAGTTGCCGAAATGTTCTGGAAAAACTTTTTACGGACGGACGGAATGGAAACGTCCGCGTAGATGTATGTAGATGTCATGTCAGGCAAGGTAGGTAGAGAATGATGGGCAGTTTTGTGTGGAACCAATAGTTCTTAAGTAGGTATGTTTGCTTATTGCTTATTAGGTATGACCTAATATAGTTACTCGTAATATTTTATTAATAACGAACAGGGAATGCCATTCGGGGATATATAAAGTAAAATTACGTATATAATTTATTTCGTATCGTAATTAATAGATTGTGTTCAGCTTAAAGGAATCTTAAATAATTAAAATATTTAGTAACGAAGTAACATGTTAAATAATTAATTCCTAAGTGTTAAAAGGACTATACACATATTATATACATCCAGCTAAGTGTCCAAACACCATAAAATGCAGCGTTCCTTTTTTCACAAAGAAAATATCGCCAGCTCAAGTCGAAACTTGCAAGAAAGTTGCACAATTGAGTTTGCACGTGTGTGCATTTTTGATAAAACCTTCAGACGCCACAAAGGCTCTTTCGTTGTGCTTTTTATTTTTAAGAAGTTTATTTTTTCTACGAATTCACCGCCCTGTTGTAGACTAACACACTTCATATTTTCTCTATGCTCTTTCTCTGTAGAAATTCAGCAATTTACGAGCTACTAATGAATATAAAATTATACTTAATTCTTATTTTGGGATTAAAGTGGTTCTAGTTGGACATGCCCTAATGCTTATTGATCCTAGGGGGCTATGCCACCCATTACACCCATATCTTTATTTCACCTCGGACCACCATTCCCTAGGCGTTTATTTTATCCCCATAACTAAATGTCCTCAAGGGATGCGAGACAAATGTTAGGCACTAGTGCTAAACAAAATAGCGCGTTTGCATAAATCGTTGACAACAAAATAACTAAACGAGTTGAACCGTCCGCGGTACAGCGAGCAACAAAAGTTGATGTAGAGTTTTGACAGTTAGCTCTTAAGTCTTTTGGAGTAAGGTTCAACCGTTTGTCAAATTTGTGTTATGAAGGCTGTACGTAGAGCCTCGCTCCCGGGGTTCGGTAACGGCTCCCTTTGGCGTCGTTACTTACGAGACGTTAGGACGGCGGAATTGCCACGAAGACAATGTTGCACAATGAAAACGTCAAGCGGGTATTAGGAGTTATATTGAAATTGTTGAACGGAAAGAGATCGTTTCGGTAAACATAAGAATTGGAGACGCCACCAATATTTACAATCGAAACCCCTGTACTGTACAATGCTCATAAATATTTAAAAGCGCGAAGTATTATTTTTCATGTTCGCTCATAAGAATCAATACATACTTTTTAGCCTTCAGTTTTCAGTCTGAAAAAATACAACGTACCTACTGTGATTGGTTAAGGCATAAATATTACAGCTGCTTATGTTCTAAAACAGAGTTGTTTCCAATGAGGGTTTTCGCGTATAAGAACTTCACTAGATGGCAATACGTAGGAGTGAGGTCCAACTGCAGCATGATTGGTTACTTTTGACGTGACATTGACAGACATGTCAATATTCACCAATCACGAAGTAGTTAGACCTAATATCTACGTCTTGCCATCTAGTGGATATCTTATACGCGAACACCCTCATTGAAGGACAAGTCAAATTCTGTATTTAATTTCCAAAAAAATCTTAATAATAATATTATAGCAATTCTTAATAACAACACTATATTTTCATGTAGTAAAAGACAATGTATAACATGGACTTGCCTACGCCTAGATGCATTTTATAATTTTTTGACCATGTCTTTCTATTCGGAAGCCGAGATTTAAGCACTATTTGTGCTTGTGTCCTTTTTGATCGGCCATCAAAAGAGGTGCCGGGTAGCAATATATAATTTTATCACCGGAAAATCTCATGTGGCTTTATGCACTTCTGCGTTTTATATCACGAGCGTAGTCAGAAGATGAACCATTGGGTACAAAATTATAAGTTCGCGTTTTCGTGCAACTTAAAATAAATGACGTGTTTAAAATATATTTTCCAACGAATACAATTTAACGAGGTTTATTGTTACTCTCAGTTCTGTACTTAAAGATTTCGTTACAATTTCCAACTTCGTAGAAAAAGAAAAATACACTTAGCATAATAAGGGCTTTATCTTTCAAAGAATAAAGATAGAATGCATAAAGACGTGCATTGAACGAGGGAGCACTGCAAGTAACGTGCCGTTATCCCGATCGTAAATTGAAACATTTGTAAGTAAAATCAAATGTGGCGTACATTCCGGCGTGAATGGTAAATGCAGAATGCAATCTCGGGGCGAATCGCATCGGGTGCACTTCGTCCCGTGGCCGTTTGATATCAGATCTACTTATGCAGGCTTGCGGGCTACATGACTGAGAGGTATTTCATATTTATTCAATCTCTTTGATACTTTGAAGTAAAAAAATCTAAAAGAAACAAGCAAGATATATTGTTAGGAAAGATGAAAAGGCAGAAAAGTTTTGTTTATCACTTGGAAATGCAACGGTCAGTGTCTTCTTGACAGATATATATGCTAGTTGAAACCGGAGTACTATTTTTATTTATAATATTAAGTATCATAGGCCTGTAAACCAAATTGGATAAGCGGAAGTCAGTGGGGATAATCAACGTCTGTAAGACCTAAGCATCAGCCGATGTTTGTATTTAACGACTTTCTATCTATACACCGTGAAATTTTAGTGGTTGTTTTCCCGCAGTAAAATGATTCTATCTTAGTAGTACAATAGATTTGTGCAGTTATTTTTTTTTAAATCAATAAATGCCGGTTTTACAAATGGTTTAACCGAAACTCGAAAGCACGTTCGAACCGCTTTATGACTTAGGGTGTCGAGCTTCTTCACCTTTAAGCATCGATTTCATGCGGTAAGCAGTACCTCATTACGTCACATCTTATAAAAGAACGATAGCTTCTCTCGTTTTCAAGTTGGAATATTATTATTTTGAAAATTTGAAAAAAAAAATTTTTTTTTTCGAGGAATTATTTGCATGATTCGATAGTATTACTAAAGGCAAATCGTTCTGCCACGGGAAAACAACCACTAAAATTTCACGGTGTATAAAAAAAATGTTTCAGTTAAATGATTACTATCGCATAATTTTTATATCATTTATTGTTATGGGGCATGTTTTGTCTTTCAGATCCATGATGGATTATCATGAAAACAATACGGTGTCTAAAAATATTTTCAAGTTCTTAAAGTAATTTCAATAAGGTAGTTACACCGTTGCGAATGTAAATAATCTTTTCAGGTAGCGAATTCATCATCATCATCATCAGCCCATACCTGTCCACTGCTGGACATAGGCCTCTCCAGATGCACGCCACTTCTCTCTATCCTCGGCCACTCGCATCCAGCTCCTACCAGCCGTCCTGCGCAGATCGTCACACCACCTGGCCTGCGGGCGTCCTACACTACGTTTGTAGAGACGCAGCTCCATACGTCATGAGCGAATTCACGATGTGTTTGTATTCAGTAATTAATTTCAATATTTAAAGCAACAAGAGTATCAGAATTGGAACAACCGCCACCGGGCCACGCCCTTAAATGCATCAATACAGATTACGCCTTGTCTCGAAAGTGCAGTGTTTTATTATAACATGCCACCATCGGATTGCTATTATACCCTCCTTTGTTCAGCTGAAATTAATAAATTAAGCTTGTCCGAACAATCCAGAGACAATTTTAATTTAATTTCGCATTTGTACAGTACAATAAATATCGGATACGAAGTTAAAGTAGATTCGGACAGGCAGAAATTATTTATTTGCAATCTGTGCGCATTCAGTTGGAAACGCAATGAACTATTAAAACGAACAACAGTGAGATTATTCTGTGTATGGAGATTAATTGAGTAGTAAAAGCTGGGAGCGATTTATCACTTTATAAGCGGCGGGATTCGCCGATACGGTAAGTGGTAATAATTTGTTGGCACTGGAATTACGACGTCCAGTTTGCCTTGGCGCCCAACGTGGGGCGCGTGACTCTTGAATTCTCTTAAGTATTTCGTTCAGCTCACAATGACTTTGTTGTAAAGTTATTATCGAAAGTAAGGTTCAAATTACTCTCGAAAGCTATTAGACTGATTGGGAAAATATGTGAAAATTATGCATGTTTTAAACGAAAGTCGATGCTTTTGTGTACAATTCGTCTTTTTTATTATAGTTGACGTTGAATGATTGATTACATGTAAAATATGATCAGTTAATTATAAATTATATTGGCACGGCAGCATATTCAGCAATGGATATATTATTTTGTTAAGAATTGTTTTTGCCGTAGGTGAGATTCGTTTACGAGTACTACGTGAGATCAGGACTTTTTCAAAATGATTAATGAAAATTCAACATTACATAGAAGTTATTAAAGTGTTAGAAAAACAGGGTGTACTACTTCGATTAGATATGAATATCCAAACGAGTATCATTAAATGGGTTCTACCTACTCATAGTTGGGTAACTTAAAATTTATTATGACCCATTGTGATGCTCTCATATTTTCAAAAGGTCCTGATGATTTATTTAATAATTTAATGCTAGAATTAAATTCCATCAATCACAAATTTCACCAAACGGACAGTTATACAATTATATTAAATCCATTTAGATTTAGACTATTTGAGTAAATTTGTTGAACGTGTGAGGTAGGCATTTTGCATTGGTTCATTTGATTATTTTATTAGATTATTTTCAAGTTCTTAACGTAATTTCAATAAGGTTACATTGTTAATCATAAGTATATAGTCAATCGCATAACCTTCTTTCAATCGAGTAAAAAGCATATTAATGTGCTAAAGTTATACGAACCTTTATTATTTATGTTGACAAAGTCCTCAACACACAAATCGGAACAAAATGCGATTCAATACGTAATGGATAACAGAGCGGCTCAACAAAAAAGATTTGTAATATTACCGAATCATATAAAAGAGTTTTTCCTTTTGCGAAGTTCAGATGGATTGATTTGAGGAGGATTACTCTCGGCGGCGGCATCTAATATGGACTTTGATTTGTCCCAGTCATGTCCAATATAGTGTCGTCGGCAAGTCATGTTAAGCCATTAACTTGTGAAGTACGCTTCACTCGAGATAAGATGACTAATGGATTGGGCGGTCATGCGTGCTGGCGCCCGCCGCCGCTCGGATTGGCTCAATTAACCCAACACCGTTTCCGGCCCGTTCCTAAACGTTAACGAGCTCTTAAAAGGTAAAACTTCATATTTTAACGAGTCATATATTTTGGCGCCCAACGCGTGGCTCCATACAGGTGAACATGACAATGTTCCTCATTGACCTAAAATCCGTCAAAAACGTTGGCAATATCCGTAAAAAGCCTCCTCCAAAGTTTCTTCTCGGGGTCTATAAGCAAAGTGATATTAGAGATTCTCGGCGTTAAAATCACCGCAAAGAGATAAGGTACATTTTAAACATTAATAGAGTTTCCGCATAGCTAATGAATCGTCTATCACGTGGGTGTAGGCCACGCGGCGTTAATATTTCAGTAGGGCTACAGCTCAACTTTCGCGGAGGGCCGTCAAGGGCGCATAAAGATTACAAGTCGGAGCGACATCGCTCCCGGCCGAGCTGCACCGACCTTGAGCCCGCTGCCCTACTTTGTCCCGGGCCCCGCGGAGCCCGCGACGGACCCTCGACAGTACCGCAGGTGTCGCTGCGAGTTCGGGGTTACGAATGTGTCGGGAAGTCATTGTAGTGAGTGCTGAATGAGTAATCATCTCGGAAACGTGTTGAGATTCCACGGGCTTTTCGAAGGGGCAGGGCTCAGGTCGCGGCTCGCGCACCTGGCGGCTGCGCAGCGCGGCGGCGCGCGGGGGCGGCGGCCAGTCCCGCGCCGAGCGCCGCTCGGGCCGGCCGCGCTGTGGAGTCCGAGCCGCATGAGCGCGCCGGCGTGCTAGCGCAGCGGGCGCGGGTGTGGTATGCCCGCGCGTCGCCGCCATGGCCCCCTTCTTGGTGGCCGTGGCGCTGCTCACGCTGCTGCCCGGTGAGTGACCGGCGCAACAGGCGGCCGCGTTTGTTTACCCCCGATCTAGAATCGATTGGCGTGATGGTGAGAGCTGAGGTGTTGTGTGTGCGGGCCAGGCCCGAGGATGCGTTAGCGAGGGAGGAGCAGAGCTAACGCGGTATGAGGGCCGGCTCGCCCGAGCGGACGATCGCTCGGTGAGGTCAGGTGAGGTGTCGGCACGTCAGGTAACGCGGACGAGGCGACCGTCGTCGACGACGCACCAATAAGACGAACACGACGGTTCACAAATTTGCAGCTAATAAAACTGCGATTTCCCGGGGCACGTTGTAGCAGGTACATTGTAACGAGGTCGGGCGCAGGAGCGCGTGGGTACGGCTATAACACGCTAGACTTTCCATTTCCACGTCTTTGAGGTATACGACGCAATAAAAGCGGAAAAACTGGTGTTTTACGAGTGAATCTGTACCTATTCCGCGAGTTAAGCGGACCGGGGCCCGCTCGGTCCCAATCATTCGCGTTCTGTTAACGCGAGAACATTTTATGGGGCGGCCCGCCATCTACATGATTAATTAAAATGGGATTGTCTTCTAGTAGATTGACTTTCCTTTATCGTGCGTTAGCCAATCGGCGGGAGACAATCACGTCTGGCTTCCTTTATTGTCTCAGGCGAGATTGCAAAGACGCGTCACCTTGCTTTTACAGCATATAAAAGTCAATGGGCTCATATAAAAATACATTGTTGAGCTTATGTCCCAATACTCCTCAGTCATATTTTTATACATACCATGATCTAAATATCGATTAATGTCCCTTTGGTTGTATAGAATTTTCCAAAAATTGTAATATCTGTACCTTCTTGTTCAGGAGGTATTGATGAAAGGTCCATTAAAACATTTTTTCTTTCTTTCCTATAGCTTACCACCTGCGACTCCGTAAAATAATTTATCGCGTGAAATCCTTATAGTAAAGTTGGTAAAAAAAAGTCTATATACGTTCTCAGTCTCTAGTTAATCCGTATAAGATATTTCGTTCAAATCGCTTCTTTAGTTTTAGCATAAAGGCACGAAAGACAACCAGAGTTACTTTCGCTTTTATAATATTACCAGGGATAAGGATAAATCGAGAGTTCGGCAAAATAAGACCTTTTTAGCAAAAAGATAGGTTCACGTGGGAGATTGACTTAGTTCTGAGTTATATCTCTAATCGGCTCACATTGACGACTTAGAAAATGCGAGTCAGCCACAACTGACATTTGGCTTTCCAAGTCTTCAGACAGAACCGGGCCAATTGGATCATGGCGGTGTGTTCAGTAATCCGGTTATGCTGGATTTCAAACTACGTTTGACCTCACTGCCAAGCCATTTTGAAACTCCAGCGATCTATTTTGAAGATCGCATATACCAATCTACATTTGAGATTTAACTAAGAGCGTCGACTACTTACAAGTCAATCTCTACATAAAGAAAATTACGGAAAATTCCATCTCTTATATTACAAACTGCAATTAAGCTTAATAAGTATTGTCTTATTTACACGAACAACACAATTAAAATGTGTTGAGTTCTTAAAACGAACACGGGAAAACTGTGTCTGCGATCGCTGTAAACTATGAGAAAATCTCACTAATTATGTATATCAAATCTCTTTCTACAGAGCAGTTATGTACTGCAAGAGTACATAGCTACGCTGTAATGTAAAACATGCTTCGCCAACCCGCTATGAACCTTGGCCTTACAAGTAGGTATTTACAGCAGTAATAAGAAGTCGAGCTTAAAATTCACAAGAGCGTTTCGCTCCCATGTCAGTTTTAGTAGGAAAGTTTTTACAGCAAATCGATAAAATAGGAACGAAGACTCGGGTCGTAGGAACGATAAAAAAATTAATATCTTAGCCGTCTAGCTTCAGGCTTAAGGTATTGACTTGACAACTAATGGGAATGCTCTCATTCGAGTTGGCGTTGTAATAAATCTTCTGGCTGTAATTTGATTGTGTTTAATGAATAGTGAGTCTGTTTTTTTAATAAATTGTCTTCTCTATACCTAAATTGCAAATTGCAAATAAATATTCTATTCTATTCTATTCTATTCTAAAGACATAGCGATCTAACTAGCTTAGGTGGGGCGGTTGCGAATCAGTAATAAAAAAATACCATACAGCCCATATTTGGCATAATATGTGACATATGTCACTTTTCCCAGGTTGATAAACTGCGTAAGCGTTTATTGAAATATTATACATTATTTCTGCAAAATTGTAAAGGGTTTTGTAAATAAAGAGACGACATAAGGGTAAGACAGGTAGTGACGATCAGAATGACTTGACAAACGATATAAATACAAGTCATCGTTAGCGATACAATGAGGACCTTATTTTGAGTGAACTGGGGTAAATAAAGACAGCGGACGCTCTGATGCGCTCAATTTAAATTTAATGAACTACATTATACGATTTTATAATCTGCTGTCAATTCAATATCATGTGTCTGCTATTTCTAAGATACGATCTTAAGCATATTTAAGCTTTTCTCCTATGTTAAACTGTTGCTTACAGAGTACTTAACTAAACTTAACTTAATTTGGCACTCGTGTTAGGAGATAAACACGTTCAGAACTCAAAGACTAACTTAATGTCGTAAGCTTGGCCAAACCTCCTAACTACTGGTAGTGTTCTACTTCTAGACTTTATTCAAGTATTTTTCAAAATTATGTACTCCAAAAGTATATCTCTTTGAAGTTTCTTCATTTTTCGTAGTTGTGCTTTCTCAGTAGTGCCACTTTGAAATCGTATAGCTTTTGTATGATTTTAGACTTTCGCGTTCCATTACACTAAATATTAGTATATTGGTGTAACCCAGTCGAAACGTCGGTCAGTAAGTAGCTATGTATTTGCTACTCCTAATAACGCGTGTAGACCCATAAAGACTAATATTTATCGTATAGCTTTTGTTAGCATTCGAATTTTACGCTCTTTTTATTTCAACGAAAGCTGACACACGAACAGGCTAGGCGTCCATTACTTCTGTGTCGGAACGATAGAATCGCTCCACAAAAACAATGTACCCATCATCGTCGCTACCGACGTCGGACGGGCAACAAAAGAAAACAAATTGTTTCGAACACGAGGGTAACGCGAAAGTAATCTCGCTTAGATTTATAGCGAGTTGTGCTGTCGCGAGCATTTATCATTTTCGTGCCATTACGTCCGGCGGTGTGAGCGAACGAACCCGCACTTTTGACAGCTCGTCCATTTCCGATCGGAGGCCTACGCTGTGGAATAGCTAACAATAGCAACGGTACGCGCTTATTTTGCCAGGTGAAATGGAAGTCAGAGCTTTTATATACATGTGTCTGTTATAATTTAAGACTTTCGCGTTCCATTGGATTTTTTGGATAATTCACACCAATCTGGTGACCCACGGCCTGACAGGTTTAATCAAGTAGAAACGTCGGGCAGTAAGTAGAAACGTCTTTGCTACAGTTTTTATCGTATGAAGACCCATGAAGGAAAACCAAATTCTATGAGGAAGCTAAGGACAATATACAAAGTGAGATGAAAACTCAATTAGTGACCTGCCCAGAATCCCCTAGACGCTTTTAGCTAGAACATAACTGAACGATTCAGATATGCAAACTCAATTACAAGATTACTTCCTTTCGACTTTTCGGATGACAGATAAAAAGATTACAGCAATCTTTGTTTAGCATTTCAATATTCAAGATATTTTTAAATTGTAATGTGTACGTACAAGATAATTAAGTGTGTGAAATTTTATCGTTCAAAAATAATAGCATTATAACATTAGCTCTCTGTTGTCTGTCTGATACATACTTACTCAAGTAATCTCAACAAATAAGCAAATCTTAAGCACAAACAGTCCCCAGCACACAGCGCACTCTCAAATAAAACCCATTCATTTCGCACAGATTGCAGAAGTGTTCGCTTACAAAGAATCCTTTCCGTTATGAAATGTTCCAGCGGTCTTATCTGCTCCTTTGACCAGCCTCTTGGGCAAAGCCTTTGCCGCGCAATAATGAAAAACGTGCAAAATAACAATATTACTCTTTGGTGCACCCGTTAGGCTATAATAATGATTTGGGTGCATGGTCTGCCTGATAATTAACAAAACAAAACATGCACCACTGTGCTTATAAATATGTTTTATGTTGAGAGATTCGTTTTAAATGACTCACTCAAATAGGACGAGAATGAAAAGCTGAGCAAACTTTTAAAAAAATATCATATTTGTGTCTCTTAATTTAAAAACAGCTATTTTGTATGGTTCCATTAATTCTGTAAGCTTTATATTTAAAAATATGTAATGTGTGTGACTTCAATAATAATGACCATGTTTGCTTGCTTTGTTAAGCTTTGCGAAAAAAGCGTGGCGTATTTAAATATCGCCTCAAAAGGTAATTAAGCGGAAAGCTTCTAAAAATATTTAACCCATATTGTATTCACCTGACCTAAACAAAGTTTGTTCAGGACTTTTGAATATTTGTAAAAATAATCTAACCCATTTTGCAAAAAAGATTAGCGAATTCAAGATTTTAAACGTCAGATTTATTACAGTTTTAGCACTGTCCTAGATTGGTCAGGGCCATAAAAAATTAGTAACTGTATCCTATGTCTTTCATCTAGAAATGATCGTTGAATGGTAGATATGGTTAATAATCAAATATCGACAATAATTTTGTGATGTGTACTTAAATAGGTATCCTGTGTTTTAATAACCTAATTGAGGATAATTTTAACGCTAAAATATTTAAAAAAATCCAAAAAATGCAGTGAATTTAAAACAAAAGGTATTATCGTATTTCACGTAGACCCTTGCCGTTTTAATCTGAATAAAAGCAATTTCGAATTGGTAAACAAACGTTACGGCTTATTTATGCAACAGCGTGGGCCGAAAACTCGAGGACCATGGTCAAGGGCTGAGGCCGTGGAATTGAACGCATAAATCCGCGTCGATACCAATTAACTTCGCACTGGCCACAAAACGGGAGCCGTTCAATAAATCAACCAGGGCCTAAATAAGAAAAAATGCACACCGCGATTTTTCACTTAGCTTGTTATGTGTTATCTGTGGCGTGCTTTTACAAAATGGCCGACCTTTTAGAGTTTCTAACACAAATTGAGTGTAGTGATTTAATGCTGTTTTTAGGGGCTTTGCTGTAATTTTGACTGAAATATGAGATCGTGAGTGAGCATAATAATTGATAAATTACTAGTATACTAGATAATTGGGAATAGTGATTCTAGTGTAATGTGATGTGTAACGTACGTAAATATCTTATTTTATTTTTCATTAGTTTTCCTTGAGCTATTAGTATTGTATCATTTTTCTTCGGAGAAATGTGTGGATGTAGTCGAACTAAACGGTAAGTTTGCACAATTTATACATAACAACACAGTGAGTAGGTATCATTTCTATGGCCCGGTTCAAATTCGTACACCAACGTATAACTTTTGCTTAAGTATATCATTAGAAAATAAATTAATTCCATTAAAAAATCAAAGAATGCGCGAATTTGCCTCGTGCCCTATCTGTTCATTGGCCTCGCTAATTAAGGAAAATCTTCGTAGAATTAATTTCTTCACTAAGTTATATGAGTTGTGTTAATCTTTTTCCTCGAAGAAGTAGAAGTTTTAATTTGGTCATACAAAGGTGGTATGCGGGTAATTACGCCCTCCTTCGAGAGCGAAGTTGTGGACTCAGGGTAAATCAGATAGCTTCTTAATCAAAAGTGATCAAATGATTTCGACTTCCTTGTGACTATACGTTTTATGTTCTATGTTATATACATAGAGTACGGTCGCTTAATGAATATATTGAAAGTGAAAGTTTTATTAATATTAAATAAAGCGTCAATTTTAAAAAATTTACTTTTAAATAGTATGAAATTATACATGTTCCTATTCAGGAAATTTAACATTACACAACTAGTGGTCCCGGCGAATTTCATACCGCCAATACTATAAACCTTCCCTGGACTATCACGAACATTTTAAAACCAAAATTACCTAAATCGGTCCGGGCGTTCTCGAGTTTTAGTCAGACTAACAAACAGCAATTCATTTTTATCTATAAGAAGATAAGGTAAAACTAAACAATGCCACTATACGGTCTAAGCAGAGATACTTTATACGTTAAATTAAATAAAAAAGTGCCACAATAAAGTCTAAGCAGTTAAAAGACGCCATACGTGTAACAAATATCTTAAAGTTCTGCAGCTGTTAGGGCGCGTCCGTTCCATTTCTTGCACTGGTATCCACGAAGCAACAATATTACCGTCACCGAGACGCGGCCTGTTGTATTTCGAATCTTGCATTTCTTAATAAACTCCAACCGCGACGTTGTAACTGGAAAAACACAACAAAAGAGTAAACACGGTTGTGTTTAATGAACTAAGACCCGCTCCGTTCGGAATAACTGCGAACGCTCATTGCAAGCGAAAGTCGAAACAAACTTTGGCTGTGTTACACTCAACAGACATTACAACAGTAATGGAATAATACTCTAAAGATTGTTTCCACTATGAAGTTATTTTGTACTCCTTTATGGGTTCGTAATAGGTCGCTTTATTGTGCTACGAATGACTCTGAATATCTGGTCTCTTTATAATATGTTTAGAATAACAAAACACGCTAGCTTAATCTGTAAAATTTGTCAAATGTGTCTGTTTTATTTCTATCTAGTGGTCCCGGCGAATTTCATACTGCCAATACTGATTCTTTTTCTATTGTTTCTCATTGAAACATTCCCTGGACTACGACGAACATTTTAAAACCAAAATTACCTAAATCGGTCCGGGCGTTCTCGAGTTTTAGTTAGACTAACGAACAGCAATTCATTTTTATTTATAAGAAGATGTGTAGTGTTCACGCAAATAATTGACAATACTATCTACGAATGACTGTTATTTGACACTATCAAATAGCTGTTCCCTCATTACATCACTACAAGTAATTAATCACTACAATTACCTACAATAATCACAATAATTAATCATTATTGAATAATATGCAACATCGGAGATTAGTGTTTATCTACTAGTATCTATAATTGAAATCAAGATCACACGTAGTTTAAGACAATTTGGATAGCTAAGCGTCTAAGTTCGCAGTAATACAAAGATGTTCATCGGTTTAATTGCGAATCGTTATACTTTGTGAGTTAAATTATCGCATTATTATTGTGAGTCTAATTGTGAACAATTTGTTTCTAAATAGAGTAGAGAGTAGAGTAGTAGAGTCCAAAATTTAACTACATTTGGTGAAACAAAATAAATTAAAAAAAATATTTCTTAAATAATAGTACGAGGCATTATACGTTAATAAATAAAAACAATATTTCATGCAACATAAATTAAATAGTAATACTTAACTATCTTAAATGAATTAAGATCTAACGCTTACCTACTCAGTAAGAATAATTGCCCGTAATACCCACGCTAATCGGTGCAAAATGGGAAAACATTATGTACCAACGGACCATTGAGAGTAATTCTATCCCCATTCATTACACGGATATAAATGGCATCTGTCTGTCTATCGTAGCGTGCAAACGTAATAAAAGGAGCTAATATATTTTTTCCCCGCCCTGGATATTATGATTGATAGACTGATCGTGGCAGATTGATATAGCACAATAAAACACTCTGTGGGCACTGTAATGCGGATCCCATTATGGTCTGAAAGAGGAACTGCTTAAATAGATTCCACGCAGTTTACTCGTAAGAATGTAAAAGTTTACACAGGTCTCGGCAAAGGTAACGGTTCTAAAATTTTTTATTTTTAGTACTCACCCTCTATAAATAAATAAATATGCGAAAATAACATAATAAACTATATTATTATGGGAATATATTGATTGCTTTTCTCTATAAAGTCGATTAATGTCATACGCTCTGCAGTGTAAGATGTTGAGTGAACGAAATATAATTACTTACATTGTTTCCGTTTAGTTCGCCTATATTTAACGACATTAAGAAAATCCAATAAAACTTTTCGCGAACAAAGTCACGCCTTCGGCTCGAATATTCTTAAGGAAGCGCCTTAATATATTTCCACCTTTAGCTATCACCACGATTGAGGTGAAACGGATAATAACAGTAAAATTAAAGGAAATGGGAAAAGAGACGGCAACTTATTTGAATATAAATCTGAAAGGTAATCTGATGGCACATTACGAAAATGAGAAGTTTTCCTTCGATTTAGCGAGTCGTATTTGGAATTCGTTGTTTCCACGCTCATCAAGTCTAATACAAAATGAAAAACTACGCAACCTTATATAAGTATATGAAGCAGATAGAGGTAAATAAGATGATTATAATCGGTAAATAATATAGTTTGTGATCTGTGCGACTTTTTACTCGACTACATTGAATGTTCGAATATCAACTTCACGTGAATGATACTTATAACTAAAAAAGCATATATGAAAATTTGTAAAGCGTTACATAACACAAGGTCATGTGAGCTCAAAAATCAGTGGCCTCAATCAACAAAGTAAATAGAGAATAACGGACAACACCAGAACAAATATTGTGCCGTCGCGTAATGAATGCGCTAAAGTGCACAAACATGCCAGACTTATAACAGAACACAACCCTGTGTCGGTATTAATAAATTACTGAAGCTTATTTTGAACTGGAAAGTCGGGTTGGATGAATGATGACCGTTTTTAGCTGCTTCCAATCAAAAGGCTCATCTGTTGATGGCAATAATTTTGATTGTGTGGTATCTAATTTGTAA
Source organism: Maruca vitrata (assembly GCA_039566165.1). Classification (NCBI taxonomy): domain Eukaryota; kingdom Metazoa; phylum Arthropoda; class Insecta; order Lepidoptera; family Crambidae; genus Maruca; species Maruca vitrata. The sequence goes on from CM076913.1 coordinate 2,724,945, forward strand.
ATGTTACAACAGTACGTTCTTACTTGGCTACTAAGTACTTGAATTTCAATATAATTCTATGGCATACCTACACCTAAAGGAAATGAATTTCATATCTACCAAAGCATAAAAAATACATTTTAACCTTCATACGTGCATATTAGCATATTTGCGCACACATGAGCACTATGATATGCAGTTCGCAGATCCCCATCGAGATTGGCAGCCATAAGCGAAATCGGTTGGAGAATATCACTATTATACCCCATTATAATTTTTGCCTAGAATGAGGTTTCCAAAAGTAACCGTCTCCGGGGCAATTCTGTGAGACATTTCGGTTTTCCAATTTCGCAGCGGAACACTAAAGCGCAAGAAACTCATTGGGGCGCCAATTCCCGAGCTCGAGAGCCGCGACGACGGGTTTTAAGCTAAATTCTCCACGGTCACTGGGCCATAGGCAACTGCCACGTTTTTAGGGTTGACTCTAGTTTTCATAGTTTTTTTGAGTTTTGTTTCTTAGCATAATATTGTAGAGGGAATATATTGGCTAAGAAACTTGAAGCTCTTAATATTTAGACAAACGATAAAAATATCAACTGCCTCACCGCGGCCCGGGCATTTGAACACCCGTCCTTCTGGGAATAGCGCTCAGACGTGCATTGCTATTACACCAGACCAGCAGCTATGTACTGAAGTCATCGATTTTTTCCCGCATATTATCTGTTAGCCACAGGTGACGTTCTTATCCACGGTTATAACTTGTTTTAAATTGTGCCTGTATTTTAAGGTAGTTTAATAAACACGTGTTTACTATTAACCACTAGCTGACTTTCTTTATTGTTGTGTGATTCGATATGATACTGATACAGCAGAAGTAACCTATAGGTTATAGTCATGTAGGTAATACATAAGTTTTAAATTATGTAACTTAATGAAATTTTATAAGATTGATTACTTACATAAATGAAGAAAATTAATTGTGTGGAGTTAATTTATTGCCGCGCGCTTTTTTATGCTATAATGTCAAAAATTATTTTACAGATCGCTTCAACATTCAATTATAATTGCTTGAAATAAAAGCTGAAAAATGCATTTCCAAAGCCAAGAAATGACAGATTCACCTAAAAATTATTTTTATAAAAAGCTAATAAGATGACTTCACTCCACTTGATGGTAAGCGGTAGTGAAAGCCACAAAGAGGTCGACAGGCTAGACCATATTAAGCCTGTCGCACTCACCCTGAAGGCCTGCTTAAACGCCGTTTCACGTCCCGCCTGAAGCGCCCGAGATCATATTGTTGCTAACCCCTAAAATTGACCACGATTTCTTTTGCCTGGCCGCGCTCCCTATCAGACTTATATTACAAACTGTTAAGGCAACAAAGTGTGCCTTTTTGGCACCAATCTCGGCGAGAGTGAATCCGGTCTAATTGGGCCTGGCGGTGCCAAACAAACGGCTAAGTGAATCGCGATTGGCAGACTCGCCCGCCAGCCGACCGGGATTAATTGCCTCTGTTACTCATATTTCTGTTTACGCGAAATGACTGTTGGTTTCTTTTGAGATGTTTTTAGTGTTTTTTTGTGACGGGCTGTAGCTGCTTTATTTTTGCTAATAGTCTTATGCTACATTTTGTCGGGTGAAAAATAGCTTTTCGGTACCGTCCTCCATTATGATAAATTATATTAGAATATAACAATTGCTTTGTTTCACTTGAGGAATGGCTTGATTTACTAATAATTCACGATCAGTTTTTGTGTAAGTACCTATAAATAAATAGCAAAATTTCATAAGCGTGTTATTTTGATTAAGAATTAAATTCCTCATGATTAATGTGATATTTGATTCAATGTATAAATTTATAGTCTATGACTAACATAGACTATAAATTTATACTTTCATTACTTACGGAAATTAACTACTCTCAATCTCTAGGTACATTCCACCGAATCGCCAAAACACGTAATCTCCATTGGTATCTGGTAGTTCATTCGTTTCCTACCCTGGAGGCTGGCAGCTTTCCAATCGCGAACATTATCTACACGTGCACTTCTCACTCCGAGAACTCTCTACACCGTACTTACCACAAGTACGACGATGAGTATTTGTAGCAATAATAAATATTTTCGCGGATGCGACGCGGATTTTTATTCTCATGTGAAAAGTAATTTACTTTCGTTTTTCACTCTTTGTCTTGTAAGATGATAATGTGGAAAAGTCACCATATTGGCGTTGTCTTGGATCTTTATTTTCTTTTCATTACAATGATCTCCATAATAAAATAGGTTTTTATATACCCGATTTGCATCAAAATACAGAAAGTGAATAGTTGCCATTAGACACATAGTTCAGGCAGTCCTACGAGTATTAGCGACTTGTTATGGACTCCCTATAAGAAAATAAGCGCCACTGGTTAGAATATTACGATCGAATTTAAACAAGTGATGGAGTAAAGTGGACATACCACTCTATTTCATTCAATGGCCTTATTGGCCAAATATTTCTAAAATTGACGTAGAAATGTATGTTTATACAATCATTGTTCTATGTCCTTCCAGCAGTAACATTTACACGGTATTAACCAACGGGACAAGTACATAGGAGTATTTGTAATGAGGATTTTCTATGAAGCAATAAATGTGTCATTTGCAAGGGGTAAGGGGGTGATGACCTAATTATTTGTCTCACTCTTACCTCAGTCACAACAGACTATTAGTATAGTAGGCCACGCCTACTATTGATGTTGAAGTGATGCTGTCAAGAGAACCAGGCAGTTAGAATCACAGTGGCTTACGCTGTCTTCTCTTTATACTTCCTCCGCGGTATTAACCTACGTTGCAGTAGGATCTTCAAAGCCCGAGCAAGCCTCAAGGATCGAGATTATCCTCAAAGGTTACGATGTATCATTAACTTCGTTGTGCCATGTTCAGTGTGCTTCAGTCCGTTACCTTGCTTCAGAGAGGAACTAGACAGGTAATGGAGTGAAATATCAAAGCCGACCCGAACGTCCAATATCTCTACATAGTGAACATATCACTATTTCACGGAATATTCATTTATTGGGTCCACTAGATCAATATTCTTTGTAGATCCGTTGTATTTTGACTGATTCTAAACAAAAACAAACTCAATAAGATAATTTTATCTGCATTTCGCCAAATTATGATCTGAGAAATGAGTCTTCACATGTTTGTAGCGAAAAAGAAATCATATTTCTTTTTTTTGCTGTATTTTAAGGTATGTCCCAATTAGGGCAGTGTTTCTGGAGCAAGTGCGGTCCTCAGGCGTGACGTGATGTAGTCTCCTTGACTCTTTCGCAAAGCGCTGTTCAATTAGAACTGAATATGCATGCAATTAAAAGACATCCTGTTGCATATTTTTCTGTTAAATTAGCTAATTTACGAATTGTACTTGTCTTAACTAAGACAAGTAAAGTTAGCCAAGAAGGTAGTGTACCACTTTTGAAAAAAGTTTCTGCAAGATGTAACGATCGCTGAGATTGACAATAGTCACTGACTCAATCTTATTGCCAGGAAAAATTGACCTTGTTGTTTCATGACGTTCAATCGAATCTCAACCGTAGGGTGGTAGACCACATTTCTGGCTGACTGTACAATTCGTGATTTTAACAAGTGCCTTTTAATACGGCCTCGTCGCTTATTTTTCGTCTCAAAGTTTAATGCGGAGGAGTACCAAGCTATAATGGAAAACCCCCATTCGGATACGATTACCGCGACTGTTCTAAGCTTGGGTTGTCATAAATTCTTTGTGGGCAGTAAAACCGCATTATAATTTTGCAACATAAATGTAACCATTTGTGTACCTTTCGGGAAAACCACTTAACTTTTCTCATTCCGGTAGTGTAGGGTCTACATAGGGTTGCTTGGTAGAGGTATTATCCGCTCCTATGAGTGCTTTTGAGTCGGTTAGGTAGCTGTTACTGTTACGACCACTCGCTAAATACATTTCTAGTGAGCTTTCTCATATAGATGTAGAAGTGTTACGCGTTCACTGGAATTTTTCTTTAAATTAGTTTTTCAATACTCACAGGATCAATTATTAAGAAAGCAAGCGTTCTTATTATGCCTAGATTATTTTTTTACCTATTGTATAGGATAAAAAATGTATTTACTACGGATAATAGTAAACCAAACAATCGTGGGGTGTTCCGTGACACACTATTGCAACCCCTATACCATTTCACAGGAAATTGAATTTAGATCACAATTCCTGACCTCACTACGTGAGGCGAAAATCACATCCTCAATAGATTGCTTCCCATTAAGTTGCCGTCTCTGTCTAACGCACTCAAAAGAACGAAAGAAGAAACAGAACGGATGTATGATTAGTACACACGCGAATTTAAGTATTTCCCAATCTTGTTATTGCTGTCGCAAACTGCTTCGTGAGTGAACGAAACGCAAATTGAAAAGTTACCCGCGGATTTTACTTCGCCTGCGAAAAGTAATTTAACTTTCGTTTATTTTTACAATGGCGTCTTCGGCCGTTTTCGTCCTTTGTCTTGTGAGATGATAATGTGGAAAATTCACCATATTGGTGTTGTCTCGGATGTATATTTTCTTTACATTGTATTAATCTCCATAATAAAATAGGTATACAAGTGGACGATTTGCATACAAATACAGAAAATACATAGCTACCATTATACATGGGCTATAGCATAAGAAACTTCTTGTAGAATTGCTACAAGCAAACTGGAGCTACTGTTTAGATATACAAGCGAATTTTTGATAAACATACATCCATTTTATTTCCTTCAAGGTCATTGTAGTTTATTTTATCCTTATCTACTTTAAGGATAAAATCAACTGATGTTAAATTATTAATTATGTCAAAATCAGATCAATGTGTTTTTTTTTTAGAGGCTAACAAGATGACCTCACTCCACCTGATGGTAAGCGGTAGTGAGATCCACATATGAGTGTCAATTCCTAAATCGCTTTCGTTTCATTTAGCTCAATAGCTATACTCGTAGTACTGTATGTTAAATTCGTATTACGTTTTTCATTAGGTAATAATTACCTACATTTATGTACACACACAACACAATTACGAAAGTGCTTATACCGAAGCTCTCGGCTGAACACGAAAACAAACTTTGTTATCTTATGCAATGGGTTCAAATGGCTGTATTATCTAGCATTTCCCGTCCTATCGTGTTGTTCTCTGCTAAAATAACCTTACAAAGATAAAGGGTACAACGGGCGGGTATGGTAGGTTTCTTATTAGTATGTATGAATTATTTACTGTAGGCGTATTTTGTATTTTTAATACGAGCTACAGGATTCATAAAAGCTCTTAAATCAGTGATTTGTTCACAACACTCTATTCATCTACAAAACATAGTAAAATGACACAGTCCGCCTAGAGTATGCCGCCAAAGATTGAAAACTAAGTGGTACACCTGAAGATCTCATATATACGTAGGTATAGTAACATGTTATTGGGAACAGATTCGGTACACCAGACACATGTGAACAGGAGACCGCAACCGCAGCCCGTCTCGGTCCTATGTGCACAGATATAAATTGATGAATGGCCCATTACTGTGTATCTCTCGGCTCATGTATGTTGTAAACGGCAATATCGCTACCTTAAATCTCAAATGGCGTAACCGCCAATTTGGTCAAAATGACTTTTTAATGCAGTTTTATTTAGTTTTTTTTTCTCTATCGATCTGTATATTTAAAATCCTCAAATTCGCAAAAAAAAAGGTTATTACGACCCAATGTTTTTTATAGATTTGAACACTTTACATAAGGTAAACAGGTCGTAAAAGGCTTAGTCTAATTTACTTGGTGTTTACGCTCCTAGAAATTATTGTGACGTGAAAAAATGTCAAAAAAAAAGGGTGTAAGTGACATAATTTTCTGGCGTAACTCGTAAGACACGCTATTTTTCGAAATTGCAATACAAAAGAAAGGCGTTTACACCCAACATCGCTGAACACATGATTGTCATTATTATTGTTAGTATTGATGCCCGGGGGGATTAAGATTGCGGAGGCATTGGCTATTTATTGCTTTTCCTTGTTTCGGCATTTTAAATCAATATCCAAACACAAATCAGAATCAAAAACCAAAAACGCGCCAAAGTCAACGTAACGGTCACAAAAAATAATAAATACACCGAGGAACGTAATCTATGCGCACAAGTACGCAAATGGCTGAATACATAGATAAATGTATGGTGAATACACATCAGCGGGGGTTTCAAATGACAAAATTAATCGATTTAGTTACGTAAAAATCTTAGTGAAGTTTCCCATATTCCAAAATTTTTCATCCAATTCTAAAAATTACGCGTTGAGTCACTATGAAAAAGTGTCGAACGGCGTAACTTTGTAAAAGCGTAATACAGAGTGAATATTTCACGTTTTCTTTTATTATTAAATGAGTTTAAAGCACAAAAAACATTTTTTTATTGGAGATACGACCTTCACCTCTTAAAAATCGTGATTTTAATGGGGCGTAAACGCCTTTTTGTAATATTTTCACAAGTCGTAACCGACTTCTAGTTTCTTAAATATAAGATTTAGGTACAAAGAGTTCCTACTGATGCCTTTATCTCAAAAATTCTAAGAAATTTGATGTATAAAACATTTTCATTGTATTAAAATTGATAAAGTTATGAACTAAAAAAACATTTTTTTTTTGTTTTTCTGCTCTCCTGAAAAGTAGTGTTTTGGTGGTTACGCCATTTGAGATTTAAAGTATCGAATTATGTTATATATGTTTCCCAATAGTCGCCAAATTAACGGTTTACATATCCTAGATATGAGATAGAGTGTAATAGGAAGCTCGCATCTATATTATATGGTTGTCCTTTTGCTAATTTAATCTAGAAAGTACTAAGTTAATATCCATCCAGCAAGTAGTAAAACGATATTTATATTACTACTAATAATTATGTGCAACATTCATAGCTAAGAGTGCTACTAAAATGCTACGACAACTGTTCGTAGCATATTCGTAACGCAGGCGTAGCTTTCATGCGTAGCTATAGCACTCTTGTAACACGATCGGAGCAGTTCGAGATAATGTAGTGTACTGAACATTCCTATGTTGCATTTCTTACTTTTATTGATACTCGCAATTTATTCAGTGCCCTGGTAATCAAACTATCGTAGAACAAGTTATTTTCAACGTACAACAACCGTATAAGCCAGTTCGAAGCGAGTACATCAAACATTTTAAAATTCTTACGCTCCTCCGGCGGGCTCTTTCCCAACTACTGAACTCGGCTCACTCCAACTGTTCCCAGCATTTGTCTCAAAGCCTGCCGACAATTCGTGCAACGAGACACATTTTTTGTTGACATACTTCGTGCGACCTCCGCTCGGGAATCCGGCAGTATGGAAATTCCTCGCAGCGGAATACTGTGGATCCGATTTTCATACGAATGGCGGTGTGTTTTCGTGTGATTCAATGGCGGGGTGCTATTGTCGTTCCCTTCAATGTACTCGTCGTTTGGAGACGCGCGGGATCGTCGCGCATTGTTGCGAGATCTCCAAGATATTCCCTTTTGAGATGTGCTCTCTGTTTGCGCTTACGCTAATGTTGTAGGCACAATGGCCGACTCGGAGTATGCAAACAGTTGTGACTGCCGGAGGCTTGCAGTTAACATATCATATTTCCACGTCTTTCTTATTACTTTGTAAATTACTAACTTTATGTTTGTTAATAAAGTTAACTAAATCTGAAGCCTACGGAACATTGCTTAAGATACGTTATATAATATAATATCTCCTGGAATTGAGAAATTTTCCGTTTTTGAAGTTTTGAGTACAAATAATTATTATAAGTACTTTTTAATAAAGATTCAATTATTATACTCTAAAGTTAGGTATAGTGACAAGTCATTTACGAAATATGCATTTTAAAATGTTCTAACCACAACACAAAATCAAGCGCGCAAATAAAGTATTCACGCGCGCTATTAGTTTTCATTTTCTTTAAGCGGGCATTTCCATACTCTGACCGCAGCACTTTATTCACGCGGACGCTCCCGCCGCGCACACTGGTCAAAGGAAATGAAATTGTGTTACAGTTTGGCCAACGGGATCGCTGGAACTCCCGGAGCGGTTCTCGAGCGGCCCGCCCGAAACTAAGACCTTGTTCAGATGGCACGTTTTTACTCGCGCGTTTTGATTCGCGCGATTGTGAGATAGTAGCAAGCCGCGCGACTGTCCCCTCGGTTATAACATAGCACTTGCTACTAATAGACCAACGAGGCCGTTAAGCATTATTGACCCTTCTGTAATGCAACTAGGCGAGCCGAAAGGCAAAAGCATTTTATGTAACATTTAGGCACAATACACCGATTCAATATAATAAGTACACTATGTATCCACACAAATTATTCCAAAATAAAATTGAGAAAAATTGTTAACCTCCTTTTTGTCGCTTAAATACCCCATAAAACGTTTATCGATTGTCACTTGTCACTCCATTTGAAATGAATAATGCGGCCAATAGTCATCCGCTGACTGTGCATGTAGGCCTTAAACTGGCGTTCGGCCGAACATTGCCGACCGCCGCTGACCACGCTGGCGCTTTGTGCAGGCTTGAATAGTTTAGCGGAAGGCAATTTCAAGTCCACACCTAACGTGTAACTACACCCATATGTTTCCAACCGCAGGACTGGAGAGGAATTAAATTGAACGCATGAGAATTACTCTTAGATAACTTAGTGTTGGTTTGTTGTTTCTTATTAAACACTCGTATGTGTACGGTTTTGGAATGTGGTAAAACAAATAAATAAAATGATAATTCCTATGAATTCGAAAGTAGTACATGCTGAGTTAATCGATGTAGCTTCCTATTTCTTTGAATCGATATCCGGTAATCTCCTCCTGTAATTTTTTTTTGAGCGTTTCTTGATTACAATTGTCTATTTGCGCATATCTTTGAAATATTCACATTTTAGCTTTTGTTTTTCTTTAGTAGGTATATAAAACATTTATATACTTGTGTGTCTATATACTCCAATTTATACAGTACATCCATACCTCAGTTTCTTAACTTGCCTTGCACACACCTTCCCGACACCCCTGCAAAAGTGAAACGGGAACAGAAACTATCGACTGCGCCCTAGATTTTACTCGTAAAGGCGTTCCTATGTCTATTTGCTTAGCTTGCATCGGCAGCTGAGCATATATGAGCAGTGTTTTGAACATCAAAATATATTTGAGGTCGATATTGTGTGTTGGGATTTGTATGTGAGAGCTTGGGTGGTTGACTTATTTATGGGGTCCGATTTTATTATGGGGTAAAATCGAAGACATATTCGTGAAATTATCGTGAAGCAAACGTTAAATATTTCTAATAAAATAAATGAATACACAACATCACATACATTGATCCCGTGGTAAGTAGCTTAAGCACTTGTGTTACGGATTTCAGAATCACAACAGTGGATATAAAAATAAACTTAAATATATTTAATAATACACACAGACACGAAACAAAGACCGATGTCCCTCACACAAATATTTGTCCCGGGTGGGAATCAAATTCACGACTCTTTGAACCGTAGGTAATGATCCTGGTTCTAAACACTGTTCCACTGAGCCAGTTAAAATTATTTTTATATTAGAAAACTGCAACTGTCCGGGATATTTACCTTGTTGTTTTGTTTTAATGAGTATATACAATATTTTTAATTATTGTGTAACCACCATGACAGTTTAAAATTATATATTTTTTATATTATTTACTTAATCTTAATTATAAACGAGACTTCAAGCCACGCAAGCTTCTTTAGCAAATTCACAAAACACGTTAGATCATTAAAATTAATCTTTATAGTAAGTAGCTATGTAATTTGCTACTCTTAATATCGCGTGCAGACCCATAAAGTCGGTGTAATGGAACGCGAAAGTCTAAAATCTTACGTTAGATCATTGTCACGTAATAATATCTTCATTTATTGATGTATAAAAAAAAAATCTTTTGTTGTGATCGTTCAATACTTTGGCCAGTATCGTTTGGTAAGAAACAGTCACAATGTTTCTTCATTCTCCCTTTCAGGCAAAGGAAACAGTTCGTTCAATTCAACCATCTCAAACTTTGTGAATGGCTAATTCTGATTCGGCGAACGAATGAGATTAACTGCCTTTGCAGATCTGTGTCTTCCTTTAGGCTGAAACATTTATAATTAAGTTGGGAGTTGTTGCGTTTGCAGACAATGGGGAAGTTCTCTGAAACGAGGCTCGTTCACGTCTCTCACGGGGAAGGGTGCTTGTTATTCTATAATTATGGAAAATAATATATATAATAAACGCTATAATTAACTGGACATTTTATGAGAATATGGCTAAAGGTATTTTAGCACATAAAAGTGGCTGTAAGTTTTCCGTTGTTTATGTTGCATGAACGAAATTGAGTTTATTAATAATATATTATAGAATTGATTATCAGATCAATACATGGTGTGCTGGATCTTTGTTCGTTCAATAAGAGGGTGCGTGACTAACACATAAACAATACTGCAAACAAATTACCACTATCCCAATGATACATTTTGAAGTTTGTCTTGTCTCGAGGTAATATTTATATATTTGTTTATTCCAGTGTTAAATTTCATTTATGTCAACAAAATACTAACTCTGTTATAAAGTTTGCCATGGAATGGGACCAATGAATGTGATGTTGTCTGATATTTAGATAATATATTTTTATTAAAACGTTACTAAAGCCTCATACAAAATGTGTTCCAGTAGCTTCTTCGCAGTAATTAAACATTTAACATGTCTCCAACTCGTTTTCGGACGATTTCCCGAAACATAACGAAGACAACAAGACGAAGAATGTCGCCAAGTAACAAATTACCGCGTAACTAGCGCGGGTAGGAGAGACCACGTTAACTATTCCGTTTGCGAGCGATTGCTAACGAACGACATACGCGCGTAGTACGCATACCTATTTCAGAGGTAATTGCGAGGTTCTAAGTTGTTAGCTGTATAGTTTATATGCCGGTTTTAAAGCAATTGTTTAAACGTCGGAAATAGATTGCGTACACCTGTAATTTTCAAGGCTTTGTAAATTATATACGAGGCAATCTTACTTTATTGATAGTATAGGTCGTATAGTAAAACTCTAACGAAAGTTTCAACTTCAAGTAAGAAAAAGCCCATTGATAGTCTCATATTATGTTTATGAGTTCGCAGTTTGGTACGCAAGTTATGAAAAAATAAAAAAACAAACAAATTTTCAGTAAATACTGTTTGAAACTGAAATTACTAATGATTTCCTTTGGTGTTAACTTTTTGTTTTAAACTTCGTAACATTGAGCATATAAAAAGGTTTCTCATTTTCAAATCCATTGTTAAAGCTCACGTACTGTGCACCGTTGAAGGGAAAAGTTTGATGGTTTTTGTGTTCGCAGACAAAGTTTGGAATACGTACGGAACATCCAGCACCGGAGTGTTTTGTGACGGAGATACAAATTAGTCTCGACTCTACACGAACATACACATCATCAAATCATACATGTTTTCTCTTTATGCGTAGACTCTATGGGGCTGCCCACTCTTAGAATATCATTTAGATGCTGAAACGATCGAAATTGTAATACTTATAAAACAGAGTTGCTTCCCGCTGCCTGTTCCTATGAGTGCATACGAGTAGATCTTTAAAAATATATAACTGATTTTAATGAATTTTATTTTATTAAATGATTTGAGAGGAAAGTTTATATGAATAATTTATTTTTATTATAAAAGGGCAACGCTGATTATTTTCACCAATCAAATTGCACACATTCGGAGCGAATGGGTCGATTGCTAGTAAACAATAATCCCTTTTTCTCTCAATAATTGTTCGGTATACCAGTCTTCACGCAACGCCACCACGCAATCACACACCGAAGCAATCATAAGAGAATAAATAACGTAAAAACGAACAGTTCAGCTTATCTCGCATATCTTTATTATTCGCTTCGAAGCTGTCAATTCAGCTTTAAAGCTCCATTATCGGCACGTTATGTTTACGGCGCGGCCGCACTTTATACTCGTTTTTCGATTGATTCCACTCGGTGTCAAGTTTTCGCGTGAGTGTCGTTCTGACGAAGACGTTAAACCACAGTGTAGAAGTTAGAGGAACGCAGAGCCGTTACGGCCTTATACTGAATGAAGACCTTTTTGGTTTGTGTAATAATGGTTTAGTTTTTAATTTATGTTGTAATTATTTCATTATTTTGTAATTTCATGTGTTTTAGATACCAAATAAATATCTTTTCTTTCTTTCAAGGCTTTCAAACACGTTCTTAAGTAATTGTATTAGAAATGCTCTGTTTGTTGTGCTTTCACGCCAAACTTATTGAACTAATTTAAATACTACATAACTTCCACCTGTCGTGGTGATACACATCAGAAAACTGAATTATCTAGTTCCCGATATTTTGGCACTTTCAACTCGATTTAAGGTAACATGGTAAATATCCCAGACATATTTTAATGAAATGGTTTTTTTCTTTCCCACTTTGTACTGAGTTGACGAATGAAGATAATTATGACTTAGATAACAATAAACTTGTTTACAATACCATTAAATTTCCGTTAACATTTTCATCTATTACTGTAATATATAATTTTAAACTGTCATGGTTACACACATTAGAAAACTGAATAAACAGCTCGGCACTGTTGCAAAGTGCCGAAATATCGGGAGCTCATTAAAAAATAAAAACTAAAACCCAACTACGACAAAAAACGACGCTGAAAAAGTATAAAACAAGACTTTTAGAACATACAATACTATTTTGAAGTATGCAATATTTACTATGTAGAGATAAGTTTTCATGTTTGGAAAACCGCAGTCACACGTTGTCAAAGTGCTACGGTAGGTAGGTACTTGTGTATGGAACGTGTGACTACGCCTTTCCAAACATGAAAACTTATCTCTACATAGTAAATATTGCATACTTCAAAATAGTATTGTATGTTCTAAAAGTCTTGTTTTATACTTTTTCAGCGTCGTTTTTTGTCGTAGTTGGGTTTTAGTTTTTAACTTTTTATTATTTGTACTATTTTGGTGTTAGTAAGTAGTAAAGAAGCTATGAACGAAAAGATGTGAACTATATGCAATCAGTCCATGAATATACGTAAAGTCACATGCAAATGCTAGTAATATATATATATATTTAAAATGTACAAGTAAAGCGCTTTCCAATGATACCAAACACGGCGTATTTATCTTAACTTTATTTTTTTACTCTGTATGTTTTGTCCGCTAGTGGGCGCCACATTAGATTTTGTGAAACCCTATATAGCCTATAACCAGCGGACAATTAAGACGCTTCTAATGATATGTCATTTGTCGAATTCTGACAAGCAATTTAGAAGTTATGTGGAAACAGATGAACATACATACATACATACAAACATACATACATACATACATACATACATACATACATACATAGCCTGTCAAAATCATAACCCTCCTTTTGCTTTGCCGTAGTCGGGTAAAAACAACATGGTAAATATCCCGGACACTTTCAGTTTTTTAATATTACTGTAATGTTACAATTTAGTGACTCAAAACATAGTAAAATACAAAAAGACGTGGCCACCTAACAACTTAACTTATATCCAAATTGGGCGATTTAACTTCAATATTAAACTTCACTGCTAAACAATTTCAAGAAAACTGTGTATGCTGCTCTTGAATGAAAAAAAACATCTCTGAAAGTATTTTATGGCGGCGTAGCTGGAGGAAATAGTGTTCCCACTTCACTTTGACGTGATAAAGTCCGCCACTTTACAGTCTTAAAACTGAAAATAACGACATCTAACGTAGTCTATTTCGTTATGAAATCATAAAATTTAACGGCCATAGTATTTCCTTTTGTCAGTCAATAAAACCTGGATGTTCGGGATGAAGTAAAATATTTTGGGAAAGTGCTGAGGATTATTTTCTCGAAGCTATAAATATTTAGTAATTTTATTAGACCCGTTGCAAAAATCGACTGATATTTGTTGTAATTTTGTATAAAGCCTTGTAAATCATATTGAGAACTTATTTCTAGACTGGTTTTCCGCCCTTGAAATGGCTTATCCCGCAAAACATTACTCTTTATGGTGAAGTCGGTTAAAATTTTGCCCATGCCCTTTGTCAGGTCCTGGACTATATCTGTTTTAAATTAAATTCAGTAGTTTAGGCGTGACTGCGTAACAAACAGACTGACAGATATCGCATTCAAAATATGGTTACTAGGTTTGTGCCTTTATAAATAAGTTACTCAATTTCAACGACGTCAAAAAATTATTCAATGATTTTTTAAAAATTTCAGGTGTTGTTATAGAAGAATAACTTGTTATTATGGGTAAGACCAAGGAGCACAGCTATTTAAATAAATCAGTCAAGTTAAAGGGCAAGATTCTACTGGTAGTTTGTGTCCTACCCAGTAAACAACATTATATTCATCTATGGGTGCTGTGAAACACAACTACTCCGTCATGTCGGCTTCTTAATTAATATGTCTAGCAAATGTCGGCCGCGTGGTTTATGCCGTCTGTCCGTTAATACACAGCGTTTTGTTTGCCAGGTTCCCAGTGGCTATTTTTGTTTTTGTAGCGTCCTATTTTGTATGAAAACATACGTATTTTCTTAACAAATAAAAGGAAGTGTATTTTTATTTGCCATATATGTGTAGGTACTGTAAATATAACTTAATTAAGCACAGTTGTGAACGCAATTACAACTCTTTTTTCTATTTGAAGTTAAGAGAAGCAAAGTACTTTGTTGTTGATATGCGATACTGATTCTAAAGGGTATGAATTTATAGCGTGTGTAACATAATGTGATACTTGTCATAATAATAACATCAATCATTCGGTTAAAAGCTTCATTCCTTTCAATGAAATAGCGTACCAGATGCAGACATAACATACGTAATAACTCAAACATTCATAGCAGCCCCTAATACCCGTAACACGAGTTTGTATCTCTCAAATTACTCCATCGATTTGTATCACGTCTGTTTGTCCATAAAGTCGACTCTAAAGCTCAGTGGATCGTTCAAAGGCCGACGATATTGAGACGATATCGAGAGATGGGAGCTTCCTAAGGAAATGTAACTGGGGCTTGCCAACTTTTATAATTCACTTTTACAACTTTTTTCGGTTAAGGTGTCTCTCCCCCTCCTATTCGTTTCTTCACTTTGTGTGCAATGTAATATTGATTTTGTATGAATAAACATTACGAAATAACTTTTTTTTTGTATACGCCTCAACAATGAAGCTTGTAATCTGAATGGAAAAGTCTCGTATTTCAATAAGTAGCGTTAAGTCTTATTAAAGCCAGTATTATATGGTATATAAGTTTGATAAAATAAATATCTTGTTTTATTTGCATTGATTATGGTGAAATGATTGTGACGTATAATTTTATTTCTAGAAAGATTGTACACATGATCACGTTATAAAAGTTCCTATTTTTACTGAAAGATTAAATTAACTTTCTATAATAAATATTTTTAGGGTTCCGTACCTCAAGGGTTGACGAAGGCCTTTTTGCCCTAGTTTAGGATACTACTACTGCCCATATAACTCCCCAGCAGTGGGGACTTATATGGGCTGATGATGAAGATTATGATACAAAGGTTAAAAACGGGACCCTATTACTGAGACTTCGCTGTCCGTCCGTCTGTCACCAGGCTGTATCTCATGAACCACTCTTAAGGTAGATAGTTGACATTTTCGCAGTTGTTTGATGTATTTCTGTTGCCGCTTTAACAACAAATAAAAATAATGTTTTACTCTCTCGACTCCCATAAAAAGAATATCCTTTTTTACATTCGCTCTTGGCAGGTTTTTTGACTTCCTCGCTCTAGTAAACAGTCCAAATAAGGCGGAGTTAACGCGCTGGTCCCGGGCGGAGCACCGTTATTGTTTCGGTGTGCACCGGCCGGTACTTACCAACTTTTACAATTCACTTTTACAACTTTCGGGGTCCGTAACTCAATACGGAAGTGGGGCGCAACTCGTGTCTGCCTCAGCCGATAGGCCGGCAAGAGTATAGTAGTACTTTGCATAAAGGTTGTACGCAACGAAAGACGTGAGTGTGTGAGACATAGCTGAATTGTTTCGTAACGGATTTGTGTCGTTGTTCACTTTTGTTGTCCCTGATACTTTGTTCAAGGATTGTATATGATTTCGTCTTCTTTAGCTTCTCGGCACTTCCTTTTTCATCATTATCTTATAACATACTAGCTGAGCCAGTGACTTCAGCCGCGTTTCCCCACGTTTTTGCACAATTTTCCATTGTTTCTGTGCTCCGATTGGTCGCAGCGTGATGATATATAGCCTAAAGCCTTCCGTAACAAACGGTCTATGTAACACAAAAAGATTTTTTAAATTCGAACAGTAGTTCCTGAGTTAGCGCGTTCAAACGAACAAACTCTTCAGCTTTATAATATTAGTATAGTTAAAAATGGTTTGTCTATATTTGTCGAATGTATATTAATAAAAAGACGTGTGGCACTCAGGAACTGCCGCGGTATAGCTATTGCATAGCATCGTCCGATTTCGGAGCAGCTCGTCTCGATTTGTGCGAGTTTCGTAGAGTCGTACAATACCTCTAACCGCACGCACACAAACACCGTGCCGAAGTCTACCGAACTGAAACGACGTTAGACGATTGTGAGGTTTTTTTCGTTACGGAATTTCTTGGTTCGGTCGCCGCGCTCAAAGCCCGCGATAAAAGCTATGCAATAGCTTAACTAAAGAAATACGCTAAGTCCCCATTCTCTTGTTCATTTATTCGCCTAATCCGTAGCATGTTTCCTGCAGTCATAAAATGCGAGTTATTAAACTCAGTCAAATAAGAAAAGTAACAAAATATAAAACGAAACTCTAAGAGGACTAAACCTCCTTCTCGCCTCCATAGCTTACAGCTGTGAATGTCCTGAAAAGTTGTGTTTCACTTCAGTTTGAATACTTTAGGTATTTTACTTGTCAGTGGAGAGTCGTAACTACGACTCACAGGAATCAAGTAAGTTTTTTTCCTAACTGGCATACAATGATGGCTTGGAGTAGCCTCGTCATCATCAACGGACTTGCGGGGGAGCGGATGGCTCTCACCTCTAAAATCAAGCCTGTGACCTTTTGTCTTGTAAATATACCTACTACTGATCCTGTTAATAACGATATTATAAATCAAAGGTACAATTCAAAGTGTCGCTGAATTACCAATTAAGTTGCAAATATTTATGTTTCTGATTGTTCAAATTTATTCTAAACTATTTCTTTAAACAAACACGTGCTTCTTTAAATAAAATTCATAATTAAAGATACGAGTTCACCCACGTATCTAATAAGTGTTTTAATTTCCGCACGTTCTCAATACCGCCGGCCAATCTACACAGCTGCAAAGGATATTATCCGTTTGTTGGTTCGCCGAATGCGCGCGGCAAATTTTCTCGCATTATGAGCGGGCGATTTTCAAATATTTCAGGGCAAGGTAATGAGATAAGGGGTAAGTATGACCCATATAACCCACTTGGTTTTGTTACCCACTCGCAAGCGTGGCCCGTTTCACGCCCCATGTCTTGTCGCGCCTGAGTTGCCATACTTTGAGCACTTGGTCTCAACCTAGCGCAAGGATGAGATGAGATGTGTTATGATGTCATTTGATTATGGATACAGGTTTGCGATTTTACTCGCGAGATTTTGGAACGTTGCGTGAAGTTAACTGGTTTTTTGGATACAAGTGTTCTGCTACTTGGTTATTAACAGCTGTGAAGTCGGGTAATTAGGCATTTTATTTTTCAAACCTAATGAAGATAACTAAAAAAAAAAAATTGATTAGATTTTAACAGTTTGAGAACTGGGAATCCCTACCTGATAGAAAAAAAGAGTCACAGATTTTCATCAATTGTAATAAACGACTAGTTTAAAAAAAGTAGATTTCGTAGGTCATAAGACGAAAAACCAACTAGTTAAGTATAGATTATTTTTGTTTCCTTATTTTTGGGTAGTCGACGAAACCAGTAAATTCCTATTTAGTCAGGTACCTATTATTTAGAGAGCGTGTTATCCTATACCATTAAAACATATGAAGCATTTCTAGTTTAATCCCACACTATGTAGGCGTAGTCTAGTAATTATCAAAGGTACAGTAGGTCCGTAAACCCGAAACGTAGTATCGAAAATCGTGCGATAATAACCGCGACAGCGGAGGTAGCTCCGAGCGGTTACCAGACCGTAATTACTACGGTAGATAAAGGATAATTTGGCGAACATCATATAACATAGTTACATCACGCAGAGCCTGGTTTAGTGATGGGAAAGTTGCGATTATCTGACTACTTTAACTAAGGCATAGTGGTGAACTCTATCGGCTTGTTTGTTTCATTCAAAATGGTTTTCTTTTTTTAGATTGCCAATCCTGGTCGGTAGGAAAGTTGTCCTAGTTGCCTTGTGGGGCAAAATTCATCGATTTTTGAAATACGCATATTTGTCTATGTATATTCACATAAAGATAATACACGTAAAATAACCTACCATCCATGGAACACACAACTACCTACATAACAAATCTGTTCTGCATAGGCTTGTCACTGTTACATGTTCAATACATTATGATTTTAGTTAAAGTTAAGGGAAGTTTGTTAAACAATTATATACTAGCCATTAACGTATGGGCCGTGCGCTAACTTATACGAGTACATAAACTAGTGAGAATAAGCTCAATGAAGTGAGTTAACTCAATGAGTTACTACCTAAGCCAGCGTTACTCATCCCTACCCCAATTACTTGTACAACAGGCCTGCCTTTCCGGAGGCTACATCAAAGAAATAGGGCACTGACCCCACTCTCTTAATTTATGTGAGATAAAATATGACCATACACTGGCTATGCACGAAGTTATAACTCCACTGGATTACTCTTGAAGGGAAAGCTCCTTTTATTCGGTAGCTGGAGGTCTGGCTTTTGTAATAGGGGATCGCTTCAAAGACCGCCTACATTCGGCGCTGGGATAAAATAGTAGGTAACTTACGCACAGTAAAATTTTAGGCTTTATACTTAAAAGAGATGAAAAGGGAAAAAATTTGTTATAAAAGTGTGAATGTAATGTAAATGTATGGAGCTTGTGATAAATTTGGCACTATTAATAAAGCTCGGTTATTATGAATAACGTTTGCATTAATCATGTGGTCCATAACATACACATTAAACTGCTTAATTTTTATCCCTTGGCATGTCCCAAGTATGAAATGTCGATTGTACATGACAATTCTAATTAACTAAACCAACTTTAATTAAGAAAACTACATTAAATACATTCACTATCTAACTTTCAGTATAGTGATCCGATACGTGTTCCTTGCGTTCAACAAATACTAAACTCAAGCCTTGGACTCTACCAAGTTGCTATTTAAACTTGGCGACTGCTCTTTAAGGGAGATAGTATACAAGAAAAATGTAAGAATTGCGTTGTATTTTTCAAGTCACGAGAAGTAAATGAACTTTGATATTGTGGAAAGTAGCGAAGTGTTGTCTCTAGTTCTGAACTCGGGTCCAAGTTTCGATGAGACTGCGCTGTCACTGTACCACGGGGATTACCGACATAGTAGATTCTAGAAGAAAGTAACACCTACTTCTTATATCTAAGCATTGATTGCTATTTAAGCATCAGTATTTGCATCTAACTAAAAAGCGTCGATGGCCGAGTGGTTAAGGTCGTTGCTACCCCGTCACGTACCACTGTGTTTTTCAAATTTGAAATTCACATGTACAATTATTCGACGCTTTCACATCGCGAGGAATCCTGAAGAAAATATAAGGTTGTGTAGTCGACTAACCCGCACTTGGCCAGCGTGCTTGACTAAGTCATTAGAACTAAGACTAAGTGGGGCGTATATGGGCTGATAATGATAATAATTTGTATCTAAAGACATTCAGGTTTAACCAAAATGTTAATGTGTTGTGTTACTAGAACTGGCTATTCTGAATCCGTGATAATCTTCAATTAAAACCAATTTCACAGACCATCGTTCAAAAGTGTAAATAAATCTCTTGACCGAATCGTGTCTGACTCGCACTAAGTTCGTACGTGAGGCTATAAAACCGCCGCCATTTTCAATCTCATTTTTAAAGCTTGCACAGGTGTTAGGAATTCGCGCGAAAATGCATTATTTGCTTCACGAAATCCAATATGTACGCATGACTATGGAGGGTAAAAAATCTTTCATAATCATTTTAAAAGAAAACACTTTTAAAAAGTCAACAGTTTATATTTTTTTATATCGTTAAAACGCTCGATATATGCGGCTCGGTTGACTTTCTATGTAGTTAGCCATAATATGACCTGCATTATATGGAACTGAATAAGCACACGCGATTATCATTTTGTTTCTAAATCTCAGGTCGTTGAACTGATTCGATATTTAAAAATGTTTTTTTTTATTCTCTAAATAATTTATTGGTCAAGATAGCACCACTAATAAGCCATTTGCAAATCTATCAAGGTTGTATATAGAATACCTACTTGTGTTGTACTACGCAAGGGTCGTGTCCAGACAACGCCCCGAGTGCTCGCGCTAAGGGCATGACTTTGTCCAACGGCCACTCGCCATTACTAGAGCCCTTTCCCTCAGGATTACGAGCGAGATTTTTGTTACAAACCTTCTTTGTTGAATAAAGTTGGAAGTGAAAATCAGCTTAAACCGAGTTTCGGTATTAAGTCACCAAGGCGCCCATTTCGCATTCCGTTTTCTGAGTCCGCCCCAGCTACCTGATGTATTTTTAAAAATAAACCTCACTGCCGAAATGAATCTTTTACTCTGTTCAGTTTTGGAGCTCCTTGACTTTTTAACTTCTAACTAAATTGCATTATGGTACTTTTTACGAATGCCAACTTATCTATCTGTGCTTCTGTACTAATATTATAAACAAATAAGATTGTTTGTGTGTTTGTTTGCATTGAATAGGCTCCGAAAGTATTTGACGGATTCAACATTTTTTTTCATTGTTGGATGTATCTCCGGTAAACATAGGCTATATTAGTTAAACATCATTGTTATTTTACCATAGCACGTCTTCAAATCGATGTAGTGTGATGTTGTGGGATATAATCATTTAATTTATTTAATAAAGATCAGCAAAACTATACAGATAGTCATTAATCAGTCCCACGTTTAAAACAGCACGATCTCTACACGATTACGGTTAGCTTCGCATAGTGGTATTAAGATTTAATTTCTAAATTGCTAAAGTTTCTAGACGCCGGCTCATGAAGTTGATAATGAGTTTGATTATGTGCTTATCCCCGGTTGCTTTCCATTACTGTGCAACCTTAATAGCTCTCTCGTTTCTATTTGCAACAATATTACAGAGTGTTTCCCGAGTGTATGCCCAGTGGTTTGTAGGTAATTTTGTGTTTCTTTTTGCAAGGTCAGCGATAGGATATCGGGACGATATCAGAATACAGATGATAAATCTATAACTAAGAGTAATAATAGTATAGAGGTATTTGTTGGAAATATGACGATGGATAATTACGTCAGAAATTGTGTGAAATAATTAGGTTTTTCATAAAATTCGCTAGATGAGGGATAACACGCGAACTAATAGATTCATTAGATGTATTTGAAACTCGTTCTGGATATATATTTTGTACATAACTAGAACACTCAGCCAAGACTACTTAGCTGACGATGTTCAAATCGGCTGAGCTCACCAAGTCTCATTATAACAGTTGATCATACTTACCTAAGCTGTAAGCATAATGGTTATTAGCAACGCCATCAAACATACGTAATACGAGGGTTACTGAAGTAACTGTGTACGTACGTACAAACACATTATTCACGCAAGATGGCGGCTCGAATAACAAAACTAGTAATGGGATAAGTTTAAGGACAATCGCTTAGATTCCATCATAATGCTTAATATCAGCAGATGTCTTAGAGCATTTTGGACCTTATTACCTGTGGTTAAAGTCGACGGAGAGAGTGCTACTTGGCCTTTACTGTGTTGATTTACTGAACTAATTTTTGGTAGGTTTTCGTAATTCTGATAGAACGTAAACATTTTGTTCTTTGTGAACTGTATTGAAATTGCTGATTAGTTATAAAGATTTAATTGCGAGAAAGTTTGATCCTATTTTAAGTCTTGATTAACTTTGGCTTTGAGTTCAGTTTGTTTGGTGATCGAGGAACGCTGCGGGAATAACTTGAAAGATTGTGAAGAAAGTATAAATAATTCAATTCAGTCAATAGCTTTTATACTGTAAAGGGATAAAATAATTTAGGTATCCACCCTTAAGTGTCGATACACTTACGGGTGGATACCTAAATGCCTAAACAGATGTCTTAGATATCCTCTATAAGAAGTCACGTTTTTCATTCGATTCGACGAAAGTAATCGATAAAATGGGTATCGATATTCCAGCGCAGTTGCAATCACCATGGTCACGGGCTGTAGAATCTGTGTTTCAAGTTGTATTTATTTATGTATCTTGTACTTACCTCATACATCTACGTATTTCAAAACTATCGACGGCTAATCAATTTCCGCTCGGCCCTCGGATTCGGTAGGGAACCAATCAAGTGACGTGATTACGGCCGCCTTTGACACAGCCGACATATTAAATTGCGCACACACCTGTCAACGCCTCAGATATTCGCCATATTGGCGGCCATATTGGAATCAGCCCTCAACGTGAGACGGGGCAGTTTAACGTGTCAACTTTCTAGAGGGACTTTGAGGACAGTATTCCTGGTTTAGGCATAGTTATACCGAGGGTTTTGGGTGTCGTTTATTCGGTACTTGAATTAGGAAGGTGGTAGTCTAATATTTTTATGGATTGTACGGTAAAACGTTGATGCTGGACTATGAGAGCAAAACTGTAACTGTGAGTAACAATCGAAATTTTTCCTTTACAAGGTATTTTTAATAATAAATTCGTTATTCGTAGATTTCTGCTGCATGATTAAATTTCCGATATAAAGCTTGTCGAAACAGCTTTTCAAAGTAAAGGAATGATCAATTTCTGTTGGAAATGTACTTTTTCTACATGAAGTTTTCAATATAAGTTAACAGCCAGGGGAATTAATTACAATTTATGTTTAAAATGGAAAAAGCTGCGGTACTATATCATGACTAAGGGAGTTCAATTAATGGAAGGGAATACTAAATCATTACCATTCTAGAATCGGGCAGCAGAATTCAACTGCGGGTTGGATAGAATTTAAACATGGATTTTTATAAATGTATGCTACTAGAAATTAATATTGTCGATATTATCTAAAATTCCGAATGAAACTCTATTTATACGGTTTTGGTCCCATCAATCAATTATTATTATTAAAGCTTTGCCCAGATTTTTCGTTTCCTTAATGTTGCCACATAAAAAGACCTCAAAATTCCCTTCACCGTAGACACAAGGACGACTGACAAATTCTCACAATATCCTATATCTGGTGATGAACGGTATGGCTCTACTCTGGAAGTTTGAAAAGTTTGAAATTGTACTTCACGCCCACCGATATAAATATTAGATGCAATTGACATTCTCGACTTATAAAGATTCAGTTTTACATTTTGGGGCAGCAAAGAGAACATAGATTAACTAAAACCGATTTGGACCGTGCAGCATAGAACGCGTCGCAAAGTCTATTTGAACGCGCGGGTTAAATAAATCTAATGCAACGATGTCGCGTCGACTGCAAGCAAGAGTATAAATTATTCATCCCCGTGCAACGGGCTGCAGTGTACGGCAGACCGACCCTGATTCACTGTTTCCTACATGAGTTTATGCCCGATTATGTTGAAATATTATGCGGCCTACCGTGGCGCCACCACCGTCGGAGATGAGACTTATGGCCGGGTGATAGTGATGGTAAAAGGCATCGATGGCCGAGTGGTTAAGGTCGTTTGTTCCCATGTGGGAGGCTGCCAGTTCAAACCCCGCCACGTGCACATTGTGTTTTTCAAATTTGAAATTCATATGCACGATTATTCGGCGCTTTGACGGTGAAGGAAACATCGTTACGCAACCTACGAAATTCTAACGTCGTGTAGTCAACCAACCCGTACTTGGCCATAATGGTTGACTAACTCCTTATCGCCCTAGTTTAGGGGAGGCACGTATCTGGAGATCCAAGGTGTTTGGCCCGGCACACGGCTACCCCCTGACACTCGACTTTGACGTGACTGCCTGTTTCTTCTTCCTCTAAGCATCCTCTGCAAGATGTTTATTAGACCGTGACCAGTTAGGGTCCTTTAGCAATTCTGAGCCGGGCATTAGTGCCATGTTACTTGTGGCCAGGTCTTAGAATCTGAAACTTTAGTTGTTATGAGAAAACAAAATTAATTGTGGAAAATCTTACGTCTACTCTCTTCTAGCGATTATAAGTGGGCCATAAAAGTAATATTTTTATTAAATCTGACTACTACCTTATCCAGTTTAATCTGCTTGAGTAGGGTACATTATATGATGAATCTTCAAAATTCTAAGGCATTTCCTCAATCATATTCCAGCTTATCCTGCATGAGAAGCAGGAAAATGTACTAGGAAAAAAGAACCAGCGCAGAGGGTCTTAAATATCCGATTATAAAATGAAAGCGGTATTTTCCAACACAGAAATGTTGTTTCCATTTCCCGACTCGATGTTTATCAATATTTTTGAAATTTAAAACCCTTTTCTAAAATCCTTTTACGACCCCGAAGCCTGCAATCGTTCCCTCAGGGCGAAGTAACGATCCCTCCGAGTATTGATTGAACAAATATCAGTGGAGTATTTTTAAATTAATTTGCTTGTACTGGCGGGAAGGGAGGTTTTTCTAAACTCGGCATTTCTTGCGAACGAAATTTTCCTTGAGTATCAATGAAAGTATAAAATAATACACAAAAAATGAGATCCGGTCAATATAAGATGGATGGTAAATATCATAACACCTTTTTTTTCTTAACTGACATACGATGACGGCTTGGAGTAGCCTCTTCATCATCGCCTGACTTGCGGAGGAGTGGATGGCTCTCACCCTTAAAATTATATCACCATTTTATGATGTTCGTATAAAATATGAATTTCACTCATATAAAGTTATTTAATACCTAATTTTGCTGTTGTAAAGCTAGCTCCGTATTTTTGTTCAAATAACATTTTCTTTTAATCTACATTATAGCACATTATCATGTAGAAGGTTGGCGAAATTCATTAACCAGAACCTCTAGCAACCTTTAGCCGAAAATGAAATTGGGTTAGATGGAAATTTATGATAATTGTGACGAGTAGCGTGCTCGTCGGTGCAGGGGGCAAATGCAGCACGCCATTACAGCCGTCGTTACATATACGTACATCCTGCTAGTGGTACTCTTGAAATCTCTGATTAATATGGGTTCAACTCGGTGTATATCATAGGTAAATGGGCACTCGTGAAGCAGCAAGTACTTCACGAGTGTCCATTTGTTGTCAGATGAGTTTTGAAAGTAGGTAATGTAAAATGCAAGGCCATATTACAAAAGAAATAAGCTTATTTCTTTTGTAATATGGCCTTGCGTAGAAAAGCATTTAATGAAATAGTAATTATAATCACTGACGAATGCTATTATGAAATGGTTATCATACTTTTGATTGGACTGTAAAAATAAACCAACCCTAAAATGACCGTAATATTAATAATATAAACAAAATAATGAATGTTGTAGTCAGACCGATCAAGTTTAATATAAAATCCTATAGTTAAATTAAGCCTAAAAGTTCTTACCCACGAAACTTACGCGTATTAGTGGATAGATAACGCATATCATCACCGTACAAGGGTGGTAGTTTGTCGGCTTTATTAATTAGTGTACAGAACCCTTAGGCCGATGAAGTGATTAGGGCCGAAGTGAGGACCCGGCCAGTCAGCGTTACTCGCGTCTTACGTACAAAGTGTTTTGGGACATAATTTTTTTTTTTACTTCAAACATGACAAGTTGAAAATAATGAACTTTCTTTCAGTCCCATGTTGGACATGAAAATAATTTGTCAAACGTGTTTCGTGCTAAGCTTTTTAAGAGGATCGACTAATGACTTAATGGGTTATCTTTTGTTTGGTCAACGGGTTTGCTTTCGATAAATATAGTTAGTAAATTACCATAAGACAACTTTGATGTTGGGGTAAAAATGTAAAGGAAAATTTGCAATGGTTCAATTTGTCCGTATGCATGAGCAAAATGCCTTGCCAAAAGGAGGTATAGTTAATTAATGCTTTAAATTAAGATAACTTTAGAAATTTATATGACTTAATGGATTCCTTTTGTTTAAATTAAAGTCACTAAGTAAGTTAAATATAATCACTAAATTAACTTAAAACATATTTGATATTGGGGTAAAAATGATAAGGAAAATTTGCAATGGTTTATATGTCCGTACTAGCTGTGCCCGCGACTTCGTTCGCGTAGACTACAGGATTTAAATTCAAATTTTCTTAGATTTTTGCAATTGAATTCACAATAAATATTCATAAAATATGTGAACAAAATTGTCAACATCTTAAATATACTTTTATTATAATAAAAAGTTAATACACAATTTTTTTACTATCATAAATGTGAATCGATCTGAAACGATAACCATATACCTACTTTCGTTACTACTTTCGTAGATTGTATTGTATTCGTAATAAAACAATGAGATAATAACGTAAAGCGCAATAAAATATAACTTATGAATTACTTTTTGTATTTGAAACAATATTGCGAAATAATAGAGCATAGTGACATCTCTTTAACTAACCAAGAACTAAACACTCATCACATCATATCAAATCTGACAGCATTTGACATGACTTGCCAGCTAAAAACGTGATAGTTGGGGAGCCCAACAGGAGTTTTTGGAGTATTGATCAGACTCAGACTCTGTCTTGTAAGATTTTTAAATGGGAGACTCCTTGCACCCTTTCATGTACCTCTGCCGTGTATGTACACTTTATACGGGAGGGAAGGGGTGCGTGATCTTAAATAGGATAGCTGCTAATGCTAATTACAAAGACACTGTTAAAAGAATTGGGCAGGATTTTGAAGAACTAATAATCTCTGATGGTTTCCATGGGGCGATGACCGTGGAATCGCGCCCATAACAACAATTACTAAAACCTTTGACCCAATAAAGATCCAAGGGGCACTTGACCAGTTTTCTAATGATCTATGTGATTTTATTTGTAACGATTATATACGATAACTTTCTTTAATTTTATAATGTCCAATATTTTTACGTGAATGTTTATAAATTTCCCTTTATTTGCTTAGAACAGCGATACCCCTCTATGTATATAAACATTCAGATAATATCGAAAAGTCTATCAATTGGAACAACACAACCCACCAATGTAAGCCAGCACGCAAATATTGGACAACTGACCACCTCCATACCGAAAACCAGGTAATAGAGAAATGTAGCAAATTCAATAAACCTTTGAACCTGGCCTTTGTGGATTATTCAAAAGTCTTAGAAGGTATCACCCACATCAACCCATTTAGCTTTCTCTTCTTCATCAAAACATCGAACCCACATATAGAAAAACTTCTCCAAATCATTTACCAACAAAGCACAGCCGATATCAAACAGCACACTGAAGGCCTGACATTCAAAATACAAAAAAGAGTTAAACAGGTCACTATGATATTCTTAGGAAACAAAAGGAATTGGTGTAGAGGATATGTGACTGATAAACTTTCGCTTTGCAGATGACATTTTCCTAGTCAAAATACGTATACATCGACAGAACTTGAGTTGATGCTCGAACAACTGAGCGCAGAAAGACTACGGTACTACGGTAGACTGACGATGAATAGATCCAAAACCAAGGTCATGACCAACAGCACCACTGATTTGGTGAATTGCAGTCAACAGGCAGGTGAAGCTATATGTAGAGGAGCATACTTGGGCTAGGCAGTCTCCTTCGAAAACAGGCAGGACAAAGAAATAATCCGTAGAGCAGACAACGCCTGGAAAAGCTTCTGGTCCATGAATATATCTGGTATATGAAGGGTGATCTTCTTATTTCACTGAACCTATCCCAACACATGGGGCACAATCTTGGTCCCCCGCCAAAAATCAGAAGTCCAAACTCAAGGTTTTTCAAAAAGCTATGAAACGGAGTATCGTAGGTATTATGTTAAAAGAAAAAATAAAATATACCACCATAAGAAGACCTAAGAAAAGGTGGTATGACGACCTGGTCCATGTATCAAAGAACTGGCAAGTCCTAGCATTGGACAGAGAGCAGTAGATGAGTTTGAAGGGTACTTTGCCCAGCAGCGAGGTGATACAGGTTAAGAAAAAGAATTACAGTTTATTATTCAGCAGGACTTCGATATCAACTTGAACCTCCTGCATAAAAATGTAACGCGCTGAAGTATATCAAGATTTTGAACAGACACAAAGATTAATTATAACTTTGTGGTCCAAATCGGTACAATGACACTTTTTAGGGATTATTCAACATGCATTTTGAATGACTGACACGGTCAAATAACTTTTTTCTCTCAACAGCTTGTTTATCCTCCTGTATCAATCGCTGTCCCCCCACTTATAAAGAAAGTGTAATAAACTTTTTTCTTATTTAGCGTAATCTTTCTACCGATTCCATGTCGTTCGAGTAACTGCAAATCTATCTATTTACCTCCCCTACTATGATGTTTTGCTCAATAAAGTAGTCCGTATAGTCCTAATCAGAAGGTTCATTTTGGTCGATATACTTTTACTTCTTTTGTACATGATCTAATAAAGTTAGATTTTTAACTATCCTACAGGAATTTCTGTGACTAAAAGTATTTGAGATCTTGACCGGGGATGTATGGTACCACCATGCAAAATTTCATTGAAATTGGTTTAATAGTTTCAGAGATCAGTCATTTATTTAGGTTTTTTGAATATCCCACGGGAACCAGTTAACTGTCAGTGATTTCAAGTATCCTATGCATTTTTCCGGAATTTAAATTACCTCCGTGTAAATTTTCATTTAAATTGGTTCAGCCGTTTAGGCGGTCAGTCGAAACAAACAAACAAACAGACAGAGATACAATTTTTTTTTTAAGTATGAGGTTGTGTTCTCCTACTCTCAAAAAATATCCCTGACTGGTTTTTTTTCGTTTCTAAGAAAAGTACAAGAATTTTTGCCTCTACGTTTTTATTATAGTATATAGATATACGAGCAAAAGGGGGTTAATGCTATATTATTAAGTTATCTTGAGAAGTACACCCAAATTACTTAACACGACTATTTATAAATACGATAACAATTATAAGAGCTTTCGCAGCAAGGTAAAAAGACTATCGCGCTAATGTTCTCCCTCGTAGAGCCTAGCATGTGTTAATGGCACGTTTTTACCGAAGCTTGGTCTAACTTGCGGTCGTATTACGCTCTGGTCCGTTTTTGGTCGCCCCAAACTAATGTCATAAACCCGAAAGTGAGTTTGTTTAGCAACCCTTTCGAGTAAACTATTCAAACAAAGCCCTATAAAGGTTAGTTCGAGATTTTTGTTGCCATTTTCGAACCACTTGCATAGCGGTTTCGAGATCAGATTGGGATTATTCTAGGGATTTAAACTGCTGGTTGATTTATTATCGGCAGTGCTTAGTGACTGTATGAAACTTTGTTTTTACAGTTAATTATGATGATTGATTTATTTATCAATAAGTTTATGTTAAAGATGCAAAATCAGTGCCTTTTCACACGTCCTACAACTCTTTAATTTTACTGAAACTCGTTTAGATTCAAGACGTGAAGTTATTTTATGAGAGTAATGTCGCACAATTAACTGACGACAAGAAACCAGCACTTCAAAAAATACTATCTCAAAGAAGTTTCAGATTCCAATTTTAAATTATAATAGCATCTGCACAGTTATCTTTACATTATTCCCTGTAGCGTCAAATCGTAAAAATAATATCTTGAAAGCGGAGGTCTCAATATCAGTCCTGGCTAATGGCATCGCTCGGAAAAATATGTAAAAATCTACAGGTGGTACAAACTTAGCATAATGCCGTCCGGGACGACTCAATGGTTTTATTTCTTCGACGTGAACTAAACTCGGTTCTGGGGAAGGAACTGATTTTATTTAGCGAGGAAAAATTGAATGAAATCTACGTCCAGTTCAAGGGAAAATGCGGAGTGGAACCGTAGATTTGAGTTCACATAGGTCGTTTGTTCAAGTAGGTCCTTAAGAGCGTAGTTCCAACGTATTGAGGTTTACAAGCAAGATTTCAGCAATCATGAACAGAATCGAAGACGATGTATTCTTCAAATAAATATGCGACTTTATTACTTGATATATATCTTCCATTTTAGCCTTTTGAATGATCAATAAGTACTTTACATTTTTTCATTCTTATAAAAAAATGCTGTTTGTAAATGCAATAACCCTGTATTTTCACGCGGGCCGCATTTATAAGCAAACTTAAATTGAAATTGATCTAATAGAAGTAGTTGAATAGCTAAAAGATGCTAAGTAATTTTAGGAACAAAAGAGCTCGTAACAATGAGTGGCTTTATCATTAAAAATCATCTCAAATCGTGAACACATAAATGAAAATTGATACGTTTTTATTGTATTTATAAACGTACAGATTTATCAGCTGTAACAAATGTCCCAGCTATAATATTGACATAACAAAAATTGAAAAGTGACAAGTAAATAATATCAAATTGTTCGTATAAATTTACCAACCGAAAACGCTCGGGCAATCCGTAAAAAAGAGAACAGAATTACGGGCACGCAATTGTAGCCTATTATTTTTCCCTCTTCGCCATAGAGACGTGTATCTCCACACGCATTCGTTATTATTAGTCACGTATCTGTAATTGGCGCGCTTACCTTTTTTCTACTAAAATAAAGCTGATAAAATGTACGTACAGGTACATGCTACGAACATGCTACGAAATACGTTTGCTAACTCCGTTTATTAGTATTCCGTAGCGCGCCCTACGGTAAAGCGAAGCGTATGCTACGAGCGCTACGAATGTCGGGCGTCATTTTCGCGGTAACCATTCTATGATTTTTTATTTCACTTACACTCGCCGTCTTTTATGGCTGTCTCTGTCTGGCATTAGATTTCATTTTAGTGTCTGTAGCGGCGTAGATATTATTTCTGGTTAAAGCGCCACCGGTAGAGGAGTAATAGTTAGCCTTTGTTATTCGCAGGGTGGGATTTCACATTTTTTTCAACGTTTCAGCGGTTGTTTCTTTTGATCTGTGTTTCAATTGCAGTTGTGATCTCAAAAGCTTACATTATAGCGCTAGATTGCTTTTTCAATCGCAAATGTTTCTGATTTTTTGCGTTGCAGCTTGCAACTGACGTGTTTCATTTCTGCTTTGCACGACTGAAGTGAGATTATGTGTATGAGTGTTGCTTAACAAACGAATGTTATACGATATGAGTAAGTTTATTAATGATTTGATATTTCATGTTAATTTAATTTTGAATGAAAAACAAGGGAACTTTGCTGTGATCCAGACCTAAACACGAAGAGTATTCAGGATTTTACTTTTTTGCTATTATTTAGTATTATTTTTTGTCGTATCGTCATTTCTAATTTATGAACAGTAGTGCATATTCGGGACAAAACTTATATAGCCATAGGGGAGTCAGGTTGTTGAAAGTTAGTTAATTAGTGACGTAATAGAATTAGCTAGTTCTGTTTACACACCGCCTGCTCGAGTGGGACACAACATTCTCCAATTATGTAGTCACAGCCTAACAGGTGTGCTAACGAGACCTAACTACGATACTTTAATTATTATACTACTCAGTTACGTGATTAGTAAGTGGCTCGTTATATCTAATGGTTCTGTTAATCTGTACTTCAGTAAGTGTGATTGCATATTTTTTAACATACGTACGTATATAATTAATATTTTCCAATCTAATTTAGTGGGTCGTCTCAATAGGCATTAGCTAACTGCAATGTTTATTAAATATCTGGGATATTTTCACACAGTCATCTGACCTCAAACTAAGCAGAGCTTGTGCTATGGGCGTCAGAGACTGATATACATATATATACATTTATAAATACAAATACCAATGTTCTTCACACAAATATATGTCCCGATTGGTAATTGAACCCACGACGCTTGGAACCGCCAGGCAGGGTTACTAACCACTGTCCCACCGAGACAGTGTATGCACAAGCAGAGAAGCACTTATAAATCCTTCACTCTCGTAGAACGCTTACCATCAATAGATGAACACGGCGATCGATTCTGTTTATCCCCCTAGGGGGCAATCACAGGCAAGATGTATTTATGACTCCTTATACATATAAATACTAAAATGTAACGTAAGATAGAAGAAAAGGAGCCACGCCTTTGGTATTGACAGTACGAATGACGTCACTCTAATTTCCTGGAGGAAGTCTTCACGATATGTCAATGGCGTGCGACCTATAGGGTGGTCCTTTAATACGTGCTATTTTTATAATAAAAAAATGATGAAAAATTTGTTTTCAAGTATAAACGCATTTTTAATCTTTTGAATAGCAGAAGGGAATTATATAATTATGATTTTCTTTTTAAGCAGTTTTCCTAAAAATAATCTGATCAGACGGGCCCCGATTTGATAACCACTGCTCGCTGGGAAGATGAAAACATCATCATCATCAGCCAACTTTCGTCCACTGCTTGACATAGGCCTCTCCAAATGCTTTCCACTTATTTCAATTCAAACTAATTATTTACAGAACACACGATTCAGATATCATCGGAACGAATTGAATCCGATCTCTAACCGTGTAGTTTAAGTCTGCCCCATTTGTACAGGTTTTGCGTTGTGCATTTTTCGTATCACTGAATAGGTCAGCCTGTATAGACACACACACACATAACCCTTGTGTGTGTGTGTGTGTGACCGGGAGCCGTCGACAGCGCCTGTCACCGCCACGGCCCCACGCGGGTTTTTTTGCCCGCATTTTTTTTTATTTTTCACAGGCGAGTTAACATCGCGGATCGAGGGAATATTTTTTTTAGATAAAAACGTACACCTCCATCAGGGGACGCTTTTTGAAAGGTGGTTTTAGTGTTCATGAATATCAGAGTATCGACTCTACAGATGTAAGTATCTTTGTTAAGGTAGGTAGCTAGGTATGTACCTAACTTTTTGGTCTTTGTTTATGTATTCTAGTGTTTTCAGCACTTCGGCAGTAAAAAATAAGTCTGAAAGTTCTTGCATTTTCTATTCAGGGCATGAATACATCAGATAAATGTTTCTAGAGAATATTTAAGTTTTGCTTAGTCGCTGTCTGCGCAGACATTTTTTACGTTTTGTGGCAATTTGCGATCCTCATTCTATGTTGGTTTATTTTTTCTTTTAGAGCTTATTGTTAAAATAATATGAAATGAAAAAAGTAATTTGATTCTTAAGGTTACTATACTCGTACGTACTTGATATATACTTAAAGTTCAGCACGTTTGGGCATAGTTAGGTATTATTTACTTAATTCATTACAGTAAATTCTTTTACCAAAAATAGGAATACCGCAATTTTTGAATTGACTTAATAAGTACAGCTATTTAAAAGCTGTACTTATAGTACAGTAAAATTTTAAGTTTAGATCAACTATGTAGCCGTTTAATTATCAGCCTACAGCAGGCCACTGCTAGACGTAGACCTCCCCAAATACTCACCACTGTAGGCGCTTGATCTCAAACAATTTTTCTTCTCACCTCACACGATTTGTTTAACGGCCATCTTCAATCGCTCTATCTAGCTCGCGACTACCTCCAAATATCTCGGTCACAAAGAGCGTCGGCTGCCGTCACAGTATCCGCGGTCATCGTGCCACATCCAAGGCAGATTGTTATCCGCGACAAATCGCCGCATTAATCTTCGTTAGCCAGGCATGCGCCGAAACACGTGTGTGCGATCACCGCTAAACTCGCCACGTTCCGGTTTTTAGGATTCCATAATCAAAGGGTAAAAACAGGAACTTATTACTGAGCTGTCCGTCCGTTCATTTGTCACCAAGCTGTATCTTAAGAATGGTGATAGGTAGACAGTTGAAAATTTCACAGATGATGTATAGTTGTGTTGCCGCTATAACAAATTGGAAACAAAATAAAAAAAAACATTTAAGGGGCTCCCATAAAAATAACAACGGGTTATTCCGTATTCATCCTATGTGATCTCATCCGACGTGAAACTTTTTCCTTACTCATCCTAATTTCGTTCCTTAATCATCCCAAAGCAAATATTTAAATTTTTAGTTCCTTATTCATCCCAAAATGATTCCTAGCTCATCCTATAACAAAACATTTTAAAAATAAGAATATTTTGTACGGTCGGAATAAAAGTTTAAAATTTAATTTAGTCGTTTTGTCAAATAAAACTGCAAAAAGTCTGATAAAATAATATATTTATTTATAAATGTTGTATAAAACAGTTAGGTATGTTTATTTTTTTAAATTAAGAATAATATATAACATATTTTTTATATGATTAACACAGCAATATTTTTAAATTTTGACAAACAAGACTCAATCAACTTTGATTTAAAAAACATCGTCTTCCATATGTAAACTGTATGATTTTTAAATACAACTTGAAAAAAATACAACTTGGTGACTCATTATTAGATGTAAATGAAACCGTTACTATTATTTTCTTTAATAGCACGTGCAAGTTTGGCTTTCGGTTTTAAGTATATTTTATTGAATAATATGTTATTTTCTTGTTTTAACATACAGATTTATTTTTATTTATAATAATAGTACATATTTATATCCAAAACCTATAAATAGTTCACTTTCTGAAAATGTTTTGACTTTTGATTTTGCTAACCATACTTTTTATTGGAATATTCACCTAGTGATGAGAAAAGACTGCATTAGTGTTGTGTCAAGACAATATCTAATAGGATGAGCTAGGAATACTATTTTAGGATGAGTAAGGAAATCGGATGAGTTCACATAGGATGAATACGGAATAACCCAAAATAACGTGTTTTTGTTTAAAATATTAGTACGGGACCCTTAGTGTGCGAATCCAACTGACACTTGGCCGGTTTTTTAATCTATATGTATTCCGACACGGAGTACCTAATTGGACACGCGTCTGAGGTTACATGACACGTAAGCTTGCCGTTTGAATTAAAATATGTATTTTATGCGTTTAGTTACGGAGTCAATTTAATTGAGTTTTTAAACCTTGTTCACTGAGTATGGGAAAACTGTATAAGAGGATTATGGATGATGAGGATAGTTATAAATAATACCGGTATTAATAAGAAAATAACAAGTTGATTAACTTAGTACTTGAAAAGTTTGTCTTCTTCTCCTTTCCGCTCGTGCGTTTCGCAGTCTTTTTTTATTAAACGTCTTCTGTGAAATTATAAAACGATAAAGAAATAAAATTCTAGTCTACTTACTTTGAAATAATATTTTCCACTTCAATACTCAGTGTGCACAAATAACCGTTTTATAAATAACGATATTCTTCGCTGAAATAAAAAGAGTAACGTTGCGCAGATAACAGTGCCGCGCAGACGGCGGCGATAAGATTTGAAAATGGCGCCCGATCGGTGATTGATCACCCGGTGTGCCGGCGAAATTATATTGCGCTCTTAGCAAAATAAAAGTTCAAACTTGGCAGAAAATGTAGATGAAATCTTTATGCGGGCGAAATGTTTGTGAATCAAATATTTTTTTCTAAAAGCAAATGTGTAGATTGGTAGTGTTATTACAGATGTAACAAGTAACCACATCATATCAAAGCACGTTCATAATTATGTAAGGCATTTGTATAATATTGTTGGTCGAGTAACGACAACAAAACTTATAAGAAAGTTGCAAATGTCTCCTTGCTTGAAATTTTGATTCGGATACACTATAATAATTGAATTCACAATATTGTCAACCGTAAAATGTCAGTCTGGTCACGATTTTGTCAAATCTCTATGTCCTGTTTCGCCTAAGTGGGGGAGTTACGCTTTTTATAAACAAGCTGTCAATCGTGATTATAGTCCGTACTTAACAAAATGTTTAGTAAAACCCGTAGAAGACTGACTGTTTTCTCTTTTTACATTCTCCCCTTGTCTGTAACAAAGCCGCTGCAATCGGGCGGATCTGTGAACCGGGCGACTCATTAAAGGAATTCGCAACCGAAGCGACGTCGTGCGGTCGCATCTAATTTGAGAGCCTTCGCCTCGGGCCCCATCGAACGCCATTAGGCGTCGCGAAATTAAGTTTTCTATTCTTCCCCGCAGTAGTGACTTGCCAGTACTTATGGCTAGTTGTGTGTAAAATCTCTCCGTTTTCACTTTAGTGTTCAATTGGCCAGTAAATTCAAGTAGTGGTAATTGGTAACTACTAAATAGGCCAAGATTCTGTAATCTTGCTGAATATTTAGTAGGGACATATTAAATGAGGACGGTCATCGTGGAAATCGTTAAGTAACGTCTTTGTTTTGCAGTGGACGTCCTAAAAATATTAAAATACTTATACCGAGTGAATCGTCCACATAATTAATGATCTAGCTGATCCATGAAATCCGTTTACTCCTCCATGAAGCGAGCACTCAAAAAACATTCAACCAATGCACAACCTAACTTGACGCACAAGTGACAAAGAAGGCAGCCATAATGCATAATGAAAAATGTTCCAAACTTCCTCTCAAGCACATTCCCCAGGGCTATCCGCGTCTTGTAAACAAATAAGGGCAAGTAATATCCCGGCCATACATCACAGTTTCATCCCGGGTCTCTCCTGGAGCCGACAAATTCTCAATTAAACGGGTACATGATTAATGTGCCACGCCCTAATTAAGTGAGCAAAATGGGCTATTAGACGCATTTAAAATTATGTAAAATGTTTCGAGTATACTGGGTTGAATGAGATTTGAAGAAGCGTAACACGTCACCGGAAATGTATTAGGCTACTCTACTTGTGATCTCGTCGGTACATAAAATAATTAGACTTTACCCGTAAATAGTATAAAAACACCAGCAAAATGCTGAGAAAAACGTAAGAAAGTTGAAAATAATAATAATAAAGTTTATTGACATATTAAAGCATACATGTATGTTATTTAGTTAGTTATTTAAAATCTTGACGTGTGAAAGTATAAATACGAAATATGTATGCAAGCTGCATTCAAATATCATGATGTTAAATTGGTAATGCATTACACAGACGTGATATTATCCATATCAACAGTAGCGCTACCATGAGTTTAAAAGTTACGGACTCGATATCGCCTACGTAAATATGTCTATGAAAAACTTGAACAGCGCCCGCTGGTGGTTACGCTAATATAGCCAACTCATGGTACCGCTACAGGTCGATACCGTCATATATTAAAAAAAAAAGCAACATTCAGAAGAATTGATAACCTCCTCCTTTTCTTTTGAAGTCGTTAAAATATTGATATCAATACAAAAAGTAAGTAGATACCGATTGTTTACCTAGGATTACCCATGATTGCAAACCAAACCTACCGCCTCTATCAAGATCTAATACCATTACTACTAAATTAACCACTGAGTTTGGCGATAAAGTTCCACGCCTTATTGCATTTAGGAAACTCGACACGATCCTTCGGAATAATTCGTGTTGATAGCTTGTTTGGTCTCAAATAAAATGCAAATGGCGGGATTGGGGACCGCCAATTGGCTTAACGATGCTTGAGATCAACAGCAATCAACGACCGCCTCTGTCTTAAGATGGTAATTAAATATTTTATCGCGATGGCCAAGGTTTCTTTTGGAATTCATATTTCATAGGGCTGAGATCGTCTTGTATTGTGACTATATTTTTATTAACGTAATGGGCTACAGAGCTTATGGCACTCTGCATACTATCTCATACATGATTTCGAGTGCAAAAACAAAGAAATAGACATTGCATCTTTTCTACGCCATTCTCTCCTTCCAGCTAACTCTACACAATGTTTGTAAGTAGGAATATGAACCGACACCGACAAAATGGCATTTTCAGTTAAGACATTTCCATACATCACCTCTTAAGCGACAGTTAAATTAAACTGCTTCCCTTTTTTTACTTCTGTTCTCGAAGTAAGAAAACAGCAGCGCTTCCTAGCCGTCGTCACTTACAGTGAAACTGTCGTGTTCGGCGATTGCATTTACCAAAGTAAGCTGGATCGACGCCTTAACTTGTCTTCGGGAAACACGAAGGAGTTTTATCACTTTCGCGATTGAACTTCGCCCGCGAAAGCCACTTTTCTACCGAGCTGGGGCATAAAAATAAATATGTACTTAGTAGGAGCGAAATATGTTTTTGGCTCGAGTGTACGCTGAATTTTTCAATTCCATTTTACCACGTACGGTATGGAATTTTGAGAAAGCAACAGGAAATGCGAGATACGTTCGGTATGGTAATATTCGCGGTACAACACAATGTTCACGACGATGTATTTCAATGTGCGTACTATTGACATATTATGAATAGCTTTTAAACTTTGATGTAGTATCCGATCTTCAGCAAATCTGTACGGACTAACGTTATGATTATTATACTGATTTATTTTTAAATATTAAAACAACATGAAACAAATTTCAAAAATTTGTTCGCTAGTTTAATTACTATACTAGTGTTATTCTCTCCTACCTATACCTAGAATGTGTCTGTATTCGCCTACTCTAAAAATCACTTAGAAAGTTCGACTTTCTGCTATTCTAAAGTATCGATTGGTCCATGAAGACAGTTTAAGGTCACGTCTGGCTCTAAAGTCACCTTATTCTTAGAACTTTGGCGAATGGGCGTCTTATTTTTAGTGTTCCAAGTCCCGATAGTGAATCTTTGAACATGAACTGATTTTGAGTGTTTGAATGAGCCATGGTGTGCGTGCACCCTGCTACTATTATCCCGCCCTGCTTTACTCAGGTGCAATAAAATTATCAGTTTCTCTACAATATAATGTATGTATTTACATAATAACAATCCATAGAAAAACAGCAACAAATTCCATTGTATGTTTTAAAAAAAGCTCTAAGCAAGCATATTTAGTCAGATGCCGGGAAGAGTCTTCATTTCATACTATGTAGCGATACAAAAGTGGACTATAAAGTATCCAACACAAAAGCCGCACCTATTTTGGTTCCTTAAAAACTACTTACGTTGAATTATTAACAATGTAAAGGCGGGTTTGCATTGAAAATTAACGACACTGCGAGTCCTTCAGAGTCGCTGCATCACAAAGCGTCTCATTAAATCGCGACGTACCGCTGTATGCACTACTCTTTGTGCACTGCGATGCCTGTCAATAATGGAGTACAGTTGCCGCGGGATTTTGTGAATGTCATAAATTATGACAAGGAACCTTTAACAAAATATGGCAAGTTATTTGTGGAAACTTTACAATAACTAAATTGAATATACTTTAAAAGTAAACAAGTTTTCTGCCCACGACTCCGTCCGCATGAAGTGGATTATCGTAAAACATCTCCCCCATAAAGTGGAGTCGTTTTAAAAGTAGCCGATCTTCTATTATATTTATTCGAATATAAAGGGACATAACGCGTTAGATTAGACTGGCTCGGTGGAACAGTTGTTAGTGACCCAGGCTCAGTAACTACGGTTCCAAGAGTCCTGGGTTCGATTCCCCCGCGGGACACACAAATGACAAATGTTTGTGTGACGTACATGGGTGTTTGTTCCGTGTCTAGGTGTGTCATTAAATCTGTTTATCCACTGTTGATTCTGATATCCGTGACAAAGGTGCTTAAGCTACTTACCTTAAAAAAAATTAAAGCTGCAGACATTACTATCAGGGTGGATATATGATAAATTATAAAAATATGTGGCAGCCACTATGTTATGTCCAACATAAATAGACTCTTAATGTAGGTTTACTTTTATTCCTTTTTGTTAATGATCGCAGAATTTGTTATTCTATTTCTAACTGAGTATTCTATTTCTAACTTCACTCTATGCATAAATGATTTATTGAAATGAAAAACTGAAACCTGTATATCATTGAAATAAGCCAATTCAAAAATAGTTACAAAACCAATATAATTCTCACTTCGTTGTTAATGTGATTGTGTTTGTTCATTGGCAAAACTAAAATATTACCCGTGGAAGTCAAACAAGGTAACTACTGCGTGATAAATGGGCCGCGGTCAAATAAATAATGTTTGTATTAAACATTTGAGCCGGAAAACATTAACAGACAAGCGTTTTCTGTGGCGGCACGCATTTTCACCACGAAGGCAATTCTCGCGGGAATAATTGCGTCTCAACAATTTTCCGTTTCGGTTTACGTCATACTGGAAAAAGAAAATATAAGGAAAACATGGCGGAGGCCGCGAGCCACGTAATTGAGGCGATATGAAGTGAAGGATACGTCCCGTGGGCCCGATACAGATTGTTAACAAAGGGTTTGAAACGTAGGGAATTTTACACAGACCGTTTGGTTGAGGGTTAATAAGCGATCGACGTTTTGGCCGAGTACCTAAGCTTTTGTTCTCGGTGTTTTTTTATTGTGTATCGCAGTTCTGAGTCGGGGTGTCCTCGGGGACAGACCCAAACCTTTCAAGATGTTGCCCGTGGCTACAGCGTTGGAATGACAATATCTACTCTCGGTTAAGATTACATAGTTTACTGTATTGGTGATTACGTACGAGTATATAATCCCCGTCTGATCTGATTCAATTTGGTAATAGATAAGGAGCTTAAGTGATAATCAGTTCGTTGTACCTCATATAACATAAGAATAAATGGTACGAAGCAGTATTATACCTGATTATCTCATAGTAACCTAAGAAAATTCTGTAACAATAGTCTAAGTCATTAAAGTAGAATTTCTAGTATTAATTTCGTTACAAAGGGTGAATCAACACGTGTTAATTCACGTGTAGGACTGGCCAGATTTGATATTGGAGTAATAGTTAGGGTCTCTTGTGAGGTATTCCCTGAGGACGTATTACATTAATTATTAATCGGCGTGGGTATAACACGAGAACACTACCACATAAGAGCTTTAGTATGTTATACGGGTAGCTCATTATAATATTCCAAGTTTTCTAGGATTTGTCGATTTTTAATGAACCATTAATTTAGTATGCGTGAGATTAGAAAACCTGGGAGCAGGTTTTCATGGTAATTTTATAGTACACCTTACACTTATCCCAACCAAATGTTTAGGCTTTATTCGGACTATTTAATAGCTGAATATTAGTCTGTCAGTCGAAACGTCGGGCAGTAAGTAGTATAAAATATGTCCAATTTGCTTGCATAAAGAATAATATTAAGTTTAATGAAACGCTAACGTCTAAAATCGTACGTATTTAATAGATGGTTTACGGTTATGAAGTTTATATGAATGGTGTAGTGTTTATTTTTATTCTCAGGCGGGAAGCTAGTATTTCTTTAGTACATACCGCATGCTGAAATATACATTTTTATAGTTTTTTTAATATCACACAAAACACATACACACACTGTTGCAATTCCGAAGTAAGTGGGTTAAGCATTTAAGTTGCGGAAACAGAAACAATAGTGGATACCGTGTGCCATACAGTAGATCCCATGCTTCAATTACAACGTTTGAAAGTCCCGATCCCGTTTGAGAGTCCCGATCCCAAGCTCCGTCGTGTTCCTGTGTTGTTCTAACGAGCGCTCTATTATTTTTGTATCAAGCTGTTCCCGTCAAACGCCGTGCTGGTTTGTTTACTTGAGCTATTTCATTTTGCTTCTCTGCAGCCATTTCTAGACGAGACATGATAGCGAGCTTAATGTTTGTGCTTGTGGAGAAATTCTAGGCTTGGAAAATTTCGTGATTTTCCAAGTCTTTTGAAAATAACCACATTTTATGAACTGTTATTATATTTTCAGTCCCTTGTTTTTCAATCGATGAAAAGCTTAAAATAAGTGAAATGAAAACTCATTTCACAAAACAACCTAAAAATGGCGAGGTATTTGCTGTACCAAACCTGTCTTGTACAGATTTTACATGGTCCGTTGCTTGATTACACGAGATATTAATTATTTGGCAAAGATGAAAGACTTCCGTATTTAATTAAATTGAACATAAACGGAAAGGAAATGCTTTAATGGGCGACCCGCCCCGTCTTCGCACCGGTGCAATAAAATTATCAGTGTATATTTACTATACTCGTATAATGCCTTTATTATATTACTAGCTGTGTCAGTAAAACTTTAGACAGCATTTTTGATTGCCTGCACCCACAAACGCCCAGCAAGTTTGACATCAATGGCTCTGATCCTTAGGACGATAACAAGTATACACCCCTTTTACATATAAAACCTCTTCTTCCTCTTGAATCCCGATATTTAAAAAATAAATAGTGTCGCATCAAAACCCGTTGCGTAGTTTTAAATATCTAAGCATACCTACAAAGACAGCATGTAGCAACTTTGTTCCCATTCCTTGGTCCATTTTGTCTACATTGCAGTTGTACGCCATACTACCATCGAAGCCTTCATAATGTGATATGGATTACACAACACCAGTGCCACTGTCAGCTAATAGGTTCGCTACTTTATATTCAATTTTCCCGTATCAAAAGGAGTTCTTTCAGGCCTAAACGTTCCCTTATCATTGGGCGGGCGCCGGCGCGATCTTGCACCCTACTCAGGAGATAGCGTCGGCGGAAAAATTCTACCCTCATCCATGTCGGCTAGGGATGGCAACCTGGTGTTAGGGATGTTATTTTTGGGCTCAGCGTTTTTACAGATTTTGCTAATCAACCTAATATTCTGTTTCCACTACTACTTAAGGCTATTGTACACTTAAGATTTGTAGTACATATAAGATAACATTGGTGTTAACGGTGCTATCGTGAACTCAAGATTTATAGTTTTAATCAGATAATGATGGTGTGTTACACCTCGATATAAATTTTACATAATTTGTAAATATGGTGATTAGGATTACAAAATTTCGTAGAGTTTCGTTATTAATCAATTGAAGAACAATAATAATAATAGTGATTTGTTATCTAGTGATTTTCACAACTTAGTAGTTAAGCTTGAAAAACCACAGAAAACAAAATGCTACATTCGTTTTGTTTCGTCACTCACAAATTTTAAAGTGAAATCATGGTAATGTCGTATGAAGCGGTATTTACCGGTTCCTTACCAGTCCACATCACTACCGTCTTTATCATCTCGGCTTCGCAGACAGCACCTTGATATACGTCTATTGTGAGCTTTTTTATGACCCGCTCTCATTGAAATTAGCCGAATTCACACCGAAACTGGGCCGATTTTTTTCCGTGTGTGACCTGTTTTGTGTGAGGGAAATATGAGAATCTTTCCAGGTCGCATGGCTGCCGGATGTATTTTCGCAACAATAAGAATGGTTTTATTATCATTTTTGAAAACATGTTTAACGCGTTTCCGTATTGTCGACTTTTATGTTGGCGGGGTTTAAAATACTGACTTATTCTTTTTTATCTACGAAAGTTGTTTGAGTTAAGAATGTTATAGAGGTATAAGTTTTAGTTTAGAGTTTTCTATAGCTTTATTATTGAGCCAAGTTGATATTTCGTTCATATTGACTGGCTCGGTGGAACAGTGGTTAGTGACCCAGGTTCATTACCTACGGTTCTAAGAGTCGTCGGTTCGATTCCCATCCGGGACAAATATGTGTGTGTGCAAACATCGTAGTTTGTTCCGTGTCTGTGTGTGTTATTAAATATATCTAAGTATATTTG
This sequence comes from Maruca vitrata, assembly GCA_039566165.1. Classification (NCBI taxonomy): domain Eukaryota; kingdom Metazoa; phylum Arthropoda; class Insecta; order Lepidoptera; family Crambidae; genus Maruca; species Maruca vitrata. The sequence goes on from CM076913.1 coordinate 2,768,572, forward strand.
TGTAACCATTATTGATACCAATTTGCGTAATACAAGTGCTAAAGCTACTTACCACGGGATCAGATCGATGTATATGATTTTGAGTAATACATAAGGTTAGGCAATTGACAACACATTCATATAATATATCATATATTACATACGGAAATAAAAGAAAATTACACTACAGCATTTCACACGCAACTACAAAATTGTCAACAAAGTGTCACTATCAACACTAAGTAGTCTATTACGCGATATTTTCATGGAAGCGGTTATTCACGTTTTATGTGCATCGTGATGCCACTTTAAATATTCTGGGAAGCCGGTTGGCGGCAAAATGCATGTTTGCCGCCGCGTGTCTCGGGATATTAACCCCCCTCCCACTCCCGCGCAAGTATCTCCACACCTATTAGCACTTTTGCATGCAAATTTGGGTTACAATTTAAATACGGACGCTATGACGCGGGCTGTATAAATTATCACACATTTTATCTAGAGACGAACCAGACGGAGTCAGATGAAGAAACAGAATAAAATTATAAAACTGAATATCTCCGGGATACTTAACTCAAATCAAATCATGAGTTGACTTGTGGGAGCAACGGTTGGTAGGACGGGAGATGGAGCTCATGAAAACAAAAAAACAGTTAAAGTTATATAAAATTATAAATATTAGTCTTTATGTAATTTGCTACTCCTAATAACGCGTGTAGACCCATAAAGACTTATATTTAGTGTAATGGGGCGCGAAAGTCTAAAATCTTATATAAAATTATAAGTTGAAAATATTTGCTAATCAAGTGTTCGTCACAATAACTAACGATACCAACTAGACTGTTCCAAAACAAATATCTCTGAGCCATTTCATTAAAACCTTTCCACACGAGATCCACCACTAAAAGGGTCTACAAAGTGACATTCGCAGGCCCAATTTGATCAAAACAATACGATATATCGGGAGGCAAAAGTTTCCTAAAGCTAGATTAGTTTCATACGCCGTTTCACCGATCACGGTAGGAACAGAATCCATTAGCAGACCTTCCATTTTGTTTTTAATTTATCTGCTCGGAGCGTACAGCTAAAGAGGATTGGAAAATCAAAATGATGTTCAGTTTTTAATTTACGTTCTTGTATGCGATAAAAGGGTTATATTAACAAACAGTACGGAATGTAGATGGATTCAATATTAATGAGATTAAATTTAATGAAGTCGAAAATTTACATTTCATGCTTTTCAGATAGCATAATGATAATAACCTGTAGTACTCAGTATGTGGAACATTTTAAAGTTATTTATTTGTCATCATATACCTCATATTTAATTATTTATATATAATCGCGTAGTAATCATACTTAACTTATTTGTTTCTCATTACGTTTATTTTTCGTTGTACTGTAATAAAACCCCGGTTCGATTACCAGTTTCGAATATTTGTGTAACAAAAATCGGTATGTGTTCCGTGTCTGGGCGTGTCATTGAATATATTTAAGTATATTTGTGTATCCAATGTTGATTTTAATGTCTGTAACAAAGTGCTCAGGTTACTACTTTTCACGAGATCAGATCAACGTATGTGATGTTGTGAAATATTTAAAAAAGATAACAGTTCCTCATTGCTGAATTACAATACTGACACACGAAACTAATCTTATCTGAGACAATTCGCCGACAGTAGTTCAATCAAGAGTCCATTATTATTTCTGTACCATTTCAGTTTACCTGTGAACCGGCGCCAAATTGGTTAGAAATATTTGATTAGTAGGCTCGGATCGTAGGTTCAAAGCTCCACAAAAGGCCATAATTAGTTCCGTCATCAAAGGGGGTAGAAACATAATGATAATGAAGCTTTTCCTGCGACGGGCGCTGCCTTTTTTTGTATACCTTGTATTCTGAGGAGTTAAGAAAGAATTTGCACTCGTAGTAAAGATTCGAAAATATACGTGTAAGGAGAATGTAGCCTACAACAGCAGAGTTATGTGTAGCTCATGATACTGTCATAAGTATGAAGCCTTTAGCCTATAGTCGGGTCAATTTCAACAAGTCCATATTTTTTAACATTTCGGTGAACTTTTTTATTTGTTACTTTTTTGAAAATACAACCATGTAGAATTGTTATTTACGCTATCGTTATAATTAATTTTAACACGACATTAAATTAAATTCATATACTTAAGAGATATAGTACTTTGAAATTTTGGTGTCACCGAAATGAAAGAAGAGTTCACCGAAATGAAACTTCTCATCACCGAAATGAGAAACGCAATACACCGAAATGAAATTACTTATGTAGTCACCGAAAAAAAGTAAACTGTTACCAAGTATACAGCCTACAACCTACGTTTTGAAGAGTGTATTCATCACACAGTAACAGATTTTTTCTTACTAAAATTAAAACTTCGGCCTTATCAATAAAAATGCATCTCCGTTAATCGTTTAACAGTGGTCTATGAAAACGTGGATACAACCCAGTCTTGATCTTTGTCAGTTCCAGATTCAGCTCTCAATGCATAAAGTCCACCTGCCAATCAATACCCCTAACCTTACATAGACCGATTAAGTGCAATATGCAGTAGTGCAATAATTCGTTAAACAATTGACAAAGCCATTATAAAGCTAGCTTCATTACCGAACTACGAACGATTCGTAGGTATCATCTGGAAATCGTCGTGCCAACATATCCCAAGAGGCTGTCGTACTTCCAACGTCCCGGGTTTGACTCAAGAGTCATCTGCGCCGTTTAAAAATTATGAATCCGCCTATAATGCCGATCCATTTTCACAAGACACATGTGATGCTTGTGAAATCTTAATGCTGTCTATCCATGCAAACCAGCGAACCAAATGGATTAATACAGTCACCAGCATTGACATGACCCACAATAGTAAAAAGGCCTAGACCACAATCCGTAAATGGACCGGTGAGCCCTCTCCTCCAAAGTTCCAAGTAAAGTTACTGCAAACAAAATTGCTCATCAACTGTTGCTGAATAAGATATCGTACACTCGCCTTCCCAGAATTCAACTTGTACAATGCCTTCCGAAAGAGAATTTACTGAGCCAGCCTTTTGACGATATCATTTTTAGTGTTAGATACTTGAAATCTGGTAAAGCATCGAGTGTTGATAACATTTCCACAGAACAACTTAAAAACTTGGATCCTATGACTATTTGCTGGTTACAACTGAAGTTCAATGATTGTCTACAATCTGCGAAATTATCACGTCTATGGATCTTGATATTGCCATTCCAAAACCGGGAAAAGTTCTAGATGGCCCTAAAAACCTTCCGCCCATTATCCTTGCTCAGTCACACATACAAATTATCACAACGACTTTTGCTTAACCGCCTATCACCTATTAGATCAGCACTTAATTCCAGAACAGGTAGGATTCAGACCTAAAAAATCATGTTGTAACCAGACGTTAAACCTCACCCAACACATGCCATTTTATCATAAACGTCTAGTCCATGAGATTTGTATTTGTAATTCAGAAGCTACACTGATGTTATTCTGTTTTGTGAACCAAAATAAATAACACAAAGAGGATAGTTTTGAAATGGGAATGATTACAGCGCTGTATGCGTGGATCTGACACCAGCTTATGATACAGTGAACCTGAAGCGTCTCTTGTGGAAAGTCTACTCGATGGTCAATGACTAGAAATTTATAAAAATACTTGGTGAGCTGCTCCGCAACCGTAGCTTTCAGGTCCATTTGTCTGAAGAAATAAGCAGATGGCGATCCCAAAAAAACGGTAATCCCCAGGGTCTCTACCCTGGGGATGACCGTTTTGTTGGAATCACTACTTTTCAACAACTACACAAAAGACCGACCATGTTGCCGATGACCTGGCGCTCATATCACAAACACAATCCTGTGAAAACATAGAAATAAACCTCACTTCAACCTTAGGGTTCAGACACTCTCAGACTAAATATAACATGGCAGGGACAACCACAGAAGTTAAAGTCGGCATAGCTTTATATTTAGATTTAGAAAGTACCGAATCTTGACACAGATCCACCTTCTACTCGTCTTAACCTCTGGTCTAACACGTTTGCTCCACCCGTCCCCTTGGTTCTACCTTCAGAAAGCCTTCCAACAGGACACGATTTGCCATGGTTAACCTGAAGGTCCCTGGACAGACTCCGTAGCCAGGTTGGCCAATGCAAAGATAATATGTTTAGGTGGGGGTTTCCTGGACAGGAGGATATCGCGTGCCTATGTGGTCTCTCACCATTGTCCATGGCTCACCTCACTTCGTGCCCCGCCTGTCCCGTCTCCTGTACACAAATTGAGCTGATAGAAGGGTCAACAACCGCGGTCCGGGTGGCGGAATTATCCAAAATAATTTTAAGTGTTTTGCCATCGACACGAAAAGAAGAAGAAGAAGAATAACTTACCATTTTGAACTTCATCATTTGACTTTAGATGCTGTTGACAAACATTTCAAGTTAATCTGTTATTACTTTAATCCAGAGTCCATCTGCGAGTATGTTTTATTATTAAGAGGATACTCTTAAATATATAAAAGAAGAATCACTGACTGACATATCGATGCACAGTCTAAACGGCTAAACGTAGGCACTTGAAATTTGGTAAGGACGTAGTTTAGGTACCGTAGAGGTGCATTAAGAAAGGAATTCCCGAAATTCTCACGGGAACGGGAATCATCCGGAAAATCCTTTTGTATGAAAAAGGCCCACGCAAACGAAGTCGCGGGCACAGCTAGTGAAAAATAAAGGTATTGATTACAACCACACATAGATTTTAATAATTTAATCTGAAATTCATTTGGGAACATGTAAGAATAAATCAACAAATATATTGTAATTATCAACAATAAAAATAAAAATATATTCCTTTCGAAATTTCAATGTAACAAAATAAATAAAGGTCTTTATTCACCGAAATGAAGTAATTTGACACCGGAATGACAAAAGAAATCACCGAAATGAAGATAATAATCACCGAAATTACCAAATTCTCACCGAAATGAAAAAAAGTCACTGGAATGATATTTTTTCTCATTCCGGTGGTCAATTTAGGTCACCGAATTCACCGGAATGAGGTCACCGATATTATATACAGCCCATAAAAATAAGCACAACAAGGAAAATATAAATAAAAGAAATAAATTGATACGACCTACTTAATTGAGCGACATTTAGTAATAGTACATAGATTTTATAGACATACCGAATGATTGGATCACAACTTATATCCATTCACGTGAATGACAAAAAAAACGGTACGCAGTCACCGAAACCGACTTACTTACGTTTTTGGCGGGAACTGCAAACAGCAACACACGTCCTCTTACGTTAAGCGCTTAGGCGGCACTGATGCGCAGATTTACTGCGCAGTGGCAAGAAGCTAGTGTTTTTCGATGCCTAGATATTCGCGTACAACGAAAATTCACCGCGATGACATATCTCATTTGGACACGTGAATTTGTACTTACCATTCATTAAATATAACAGATTTTGTATTGAACTTTCCGCAATAAGGTACTGTCATTATTAAGGATTTAAATAAAAAAAGGTAAATCCCTAAAAAATCAACTGTTTTTAAAATATGATTAAAAGTATACTGAAAAACAAATTGTGCCGCGTCACCGATATGATACAATTGGAGGTTTAAGATTTTTTTTACCTAATTAGCGATAATCATAATTTAAAAATATTTATAGTCACCTATAGGAGACAACACCTTTTATCTAAAAAAAAATATTACAAGTTAAAAGTGCCATCCTGCACTAGCAGTTTCAGCCGTGCCGTTTACGATTTGGTGTCGGGAAATTCACCCAGTCATAACGAAGTCGGTTAAAACATATCCTATGTTCTCTTTTAATCACTAGATTTTGTGCACTTTATTGCGTTAACATCAGGTTTAGTAGTTTGGCGTGAAAGCGATACTTAAAATTGTTGCAAGGACTTGTCTAAAGTAATAATGGCAAACGTGTCATTTAGTAAAACGAAAACGATCTAGTTTGCATTCCACGACAGCTAATATCTTAAAACTACAAAACATAGCTGAAATTCAACGACGCCATGCTTTAATGAAATTGTGCTCGCTTTGTGTTTCAAGAAGAAATAGGCAACAAAAAAAAAACAAGCCTCCCCTTTGCAACCTACTTTACTGTTCTCTAATTTCTTTTTTAGAAGCTGTCCAAAGAGTTTATAAGCGAGGTTCGTGGATGCCCACGGACCCGTGTTGGTATGGCGTGTGAAAACAATGATTTGCTGGGTACGGCCGTAAACCTCCCAAATTGCCGGTACCGTTGAACTGGCGGCGGGGGAATCACAAACACTCATAAACGTCATGTAATTAACTATAAACTGGAGGGGAGAGGCTACCTATTTATGATATAATTAGCGCAATGATTAATAGAGCAAGCTGAAGTGAAAAGCGTCTTTAAAATACCTCTTAAACGTTTTGTTTGAGTAGAGTATGAAATATGATGAGAGATATTTTTTTTTATAAATATGCACCTAAATAATTATTTTAGCTATTACGCAAATAAAAAAAACTCAGAAATGACTCCATCCACACAAATAACATACGTCCCCAGAACGAGAAAAAGTAAATTAAAGACACAAAAAAACACAACATCGAAACGATAACAAACAAAAGGAGATAAAATGGAAAACTTCCTGATTATTTTCCTTATTTCGCAACATGTTAGAACGTTCCTTTTCGGAGTTAGTTACGGACATATTTTTTATTCAGCCAACGCATCGTGTATTGATGGGTTTCCATTTTCATTGGACAAAAAAGTAAAACTTGTGTTACAATATTTGTCTGTGGTGAAGGTAAATTGTAACACATGTAATGCTCTATTTATTTTTGTGTGGTTGACCACATAATGAATTGGCTGTTTATTTTCGTGTTCAGTAAACATTTTACTTTAAAATCCGAACCGAGAACTAATGGTTACATAATTTGTAGTACAATGTTTAATTTTTGTGGGCAAAAAGGGTTTGAAAATGTAGTGCTTTTATATAATTACTTACAACTTTTACGCTTTTAAGAACTTCAGAACTATAAGAGTGAGGGAACAGAGTTTGTTTGCACATAATGGTGCGCTATAATATCTCATGGCCAACTGCCTCATCTCCAATAAGATTGGCTACCGTAACGAAAATTGGTTGGATAACATCATTATCGTTAACCGGAAAAATCGACAGTGACTATTAACAATGTCGGATGTGCAAAACAGCAACTTTACAGGAGAGCTAATCAAAGTTTCATTTGGATGTATCTTTTTACTTATTTGAGGCAGGCTTACAAAATTTTAGGGTTATGCTATACAAATAATGTTTGTTCAGGCCAATATTATGGGACGCCGTTATTAAATGTGTAAATATGAGAAAAGTCAGTTGCGACTTTTTTAACGGCTCTAAACTAATGTTAAATTGTCAGAAGTACCAGAACCGACATTTTTGCTTGTATAAAATTAATCATTGTTTGCCGGAACTGGTAATTACGACATTGTTTAGTGATTATATAAAAAAAATATTAGGTCGTATGTGACAAGTAGTGGACGAAATATTGATTAAAATCACATTAAACTAACCAAATCAGTTCGGGGTCTCTTTCCACCTATAGACCCAGACTATGTGCCGCCACGGATGCCCTCACGTCTGAGACCTATCTTAGAATTAGAGACCATAACGCCGCTTACCCCAGAGGAGTTTGAGTCGGCTGTCCTCCCTCTCTGGGCGAAGAAGACGGCCCCAGGTCCGGGCGGGAACTGGAGCAGTCTTTCCGGGGTCTGCCCGCCGGGGGCCGCCCCTCAGAGTCACCTTCCGCGTATCGGTCGATTGCGGAGTGCGATTAAACGACCATCGGTGGAGCGTGGGGCCGGACCGCTCAGAGAACCAGTTCGGATTCAGGACAGGGCGATCTACCTTAGACGCCCTGTCCCGATTGAAGAACCTTGAGGAGGCAGCGCGAAGAGCGACGGAGGCGAGCGCGCTGTTGGCGCAGCGTATCAGTACTTTGGTCCTGCGTTTGGCGCTGGAGAAGACCGAGGCCGTCTATTTCCATAGGCCTCGGAAAGGACCTCTCCCTAACTCGTACATCTTGATTGGGGGAGTTCGGGTGGCAATCCAGTGCCAAATGAAGTACCGTAGTAGTTAGTAAGTAAGAAGGACTAGTCTTGGATGCGCGGAGGTAGTTTGTCCCACACTTCAGAGGGCTGTCGCCGTGCCTCAAGGCAGCGGACACGTTGAGGTGGTTCTTTCCGAATATAAGAGGGCCTAGGGCCAGATACCGGCAACTATACGCCGGCATACTCAGAAGCATGGCCCTTTACGGAGCTCTCATCTGTGCGGATTCCCTCCATGTCAGCGAGAACTCCGTCCTACTCCGTGAGGTCTGCGGGCGATAGCGTGTCGCGTGACGCGTGCCTACCGCACTGTGGGCTTTTCAGCGGTCTGTACCTTGGCAGGCCGCCGAAAAGCCTACCTTGGAAGCTGGAGGCATAGCTGCTGGCCGCGAAGTATGAGTGGCTTAAGTAGCAACGAGATCTGGGTCAGTCCAGTGAGGAGAGAGCGCGAGGAGTTTGCGAACGGAGCTCGCGAGTTTTTGGTGTGGGCAGATAGCTTAGCCAAGTAGGTGGCAGGGCGTCATCTGTTGGATGCGCTCGGACCAGTGCTCAACAGCTGGCTCGAACGGACGGGCGGTTTCTTGTTGGTCCGTCTGGTGCAGGTGCTGACCGGGCATGGTTGCTTCGGCCACTATCTGCACCGCATTCAGCGGGAGGACGCGCCCGTTTGTCACGAGTGCGGCGCACAGGAGGACACGACGGACCACACTCTCTTCTAGTGTCCGTCGTGGTCCGAAGAGAGGTCGGCCCTAATATCTGTGGCCGGCCCGCTGACCTCTCGCCCAATTTCTGCGAGGAATGGTAGAGGACGTAGATGTGTGGGCGGCGACTGCCTCCTTCTCCGAGTCAGTGATGACTCAAAAGGAGGCGGTAGAGAGGGAGCGTGAAGACGACCCCTTTGCGCCACCACTGCGAAGAAGGCGACTGGGCGCAGAAGGCGTGATTTTGCGCGTCACATGACGCAGTCCTACGACGGCCGGCCGGCGGCGGGTGTGGGGAAACTCCCATCGGCATTACACCAACGGCCATCGTTGAGGGACGGGAGCGACCCTGTGCACGGGGTCGCCCCATTGCCCCCCTCTGGGGACGCTTGAGGGAGACATGGAGGCTTGTCCGCCGGCGGTGTTGTGAGTGAAAGCTCTGCCAGGTACTATGACACTGCCAATAGGCGATGAGGTACACCCCGATGTTTTAGTCGATAAACCCCCTGGGCATTACACTCCGCCCAGGAGCCGCGGCTGGCATTTACCGCCTTCTCGCCAGCCGTCGGGGAGTCCGACGCACCACCTGGAGAGCCCCCTCTCTGCTGTCATGGTGCTACCGACTTATTTATAAATCTCAAACGCGTTAAATAAAATGGGATGTGGCACTACCGTCATTTGATTTCTAAATAAAAAAAATTAACAATGATGGATGTGGTACTACCGTCATAAGACCCTTTTAGAAAGCAATTAATAAAGTCAGATGTGGTACTACCGACATTTCACTTTTTTCAAAAGTAAATTAACAATGTCGGATGTGGTACTACCGACATTTAAGCCATTTGAAAAACCAATTAACAACGTCTGATGTGGTACAACTGACATTGTTAAATGCCCTACTAGGAAATACTCATAATTCATAAATTTTGCCTCAAAGTAAAATAATAAACAAATTGTCAAAATTTTAAGAGTAATATTATGCTAAAAGTAATAAATAATAACATATAGCTGTTTCTACTGTAGGTTTTGCTTTGGTTTGAAAGTTATTATTGGCAGGTATACTCGAGGTAGATAGGTTCTCATCATCTTTTCTCGTGGCTAGACTGATTAAATGTGCTGATCTTGTAGGTGTCATCGCGAATAGTGTTATAAATTATGGGATAAGAAATAAACTCTCTTAAAAACAAAGTTGCCACGCGACGTCCACTCATCCCGCTAACAATGACGGATCTGGGAGATCGCGCACGCACACCCGGCCCCGCGTCCCGCTAACAACGTCGGAAGTTATTTTCCGACGTTTTTAACGGCCTCTCTAGGTAAGATCCGACTTTCTTAATGTGATTATTTCAAAAACTATGCATGGAAACATTTTTTTTATTTCACCCGATGGTAGATCTAGGTATTAGGGCATGTTTTCTGAAATAAACGAAAAAGTGAGATTTTGCAGATCCGACATTGTTAATAGTCACTGTCGAAATAATTTCGTTACGTGTATTTCCTAATGTAGTAACGTTAAGATGGAGGTATATTAAGACCTTATTATTATTGAGAACATTCAAGTCAAATCATTCAACTTAGCTCTATAAATCAAAATAACATATTCAACGCGTACATGGTATAGAAGCAATATAAGGGGACGACCAATAAAGGTTGCTCTAGCCATAGTGGCTCTAACCATCGACGTAATCAAATAAACGTAAAAACAGTGGAAGAATTTATGTTTCCACGGCCAAGGGAGAGCCAAATACCCTTTTACTTAATGCATCGACATTGACTCACAGATAAGACTACGCACCGTCCTCAAAGAATATCCATCCGCAGAATATTAGATCAGGCTTTCAATTAATGGGTGCCACCTATGCGAGGGTGGCGAAGCAACAGCCTGGGGGGGCGGGTTGTCATGGCAACGGCCCAGCCAGGGATGTCAATAATGGTCAGGCTCCGACGTGGAAAGAATATCGGGAGCGTTGCGCGGGGAACTGTGGTCGGGATGGAGTTATCGACTCGCTTGGAGCCCGCGGGAGGCACGTAGCGCGAATAGTGGTTTTCAACATGATTGATTTTCTGATGGTGATTGAGTTTTTGATACTATTTTAAGGGGTATCAATATAAAAAAAAAAACAAAATTACATAATAGACAAATATAAAGGCAACCATAATTCAAAAAGGGTTCTTTGTTGCATTAATAAATTATATGTATACTATTATTCAACACAATCGTGTACGAAATCAGTTGGGAGTAGTCGATATACTGACAGTTCCCATCGTAGATAGAGATCGCAAACTTAGTGACATTATTTTCTTTTCGGTACATAAGTTCGCGTTCGCAAGAAAAAATCCTAGCAATATCGCGTTTCGCAAACTTTCAATATGGCCGCCCTTAAAAAGCAATCATTGGAGCGAAGTGGATCGGCAGCCCTGTCGGCAGCAGCTCAATTTTAGCCCCGTTAGGCCTGCCATCGGAAGGGCCCCGAATAACCAAGTTGGAGCTTTTAGTGCGTGCCCCGACGCGACGCCAGCGCGCACCTCTGATTGGGACAAATGAGAATTCAGCGCGGGTAAAAAAGTTTGATTGATGCCCGTCCCACAGTCGATTCTTCACTATTCGTTTTCTTACTTTGGTGGATCTACTTCTAACTTGATTTATGGAATTCGTGGGCACCCAGACGGTTTGCAAAAGTGGCTTTGCGGTTCGCGACCAACTTGCTACGTGATATATCGCTGATTTCAGATTTTGATCTTAAAACGAATGTTGGCTTCTTTCGAAATACGTGCTGCGCCATAATATTAGGAAATATCTTATAGGGTGGATTTATATCGTTACGTAAATAAATATAAATATATTACACAAGATCACAAATATTGATCTGATCCCGTGATAAGTAGCTTACACGTGACGTAACATAATGATACTGATTTTAATATTTAACCAATATTATATTTTAATAAAACATATTTGTTCGGCTCTACAAACGAAACTCATATAACACGCATTTACTTACTGCTTGCATTCTCGATCATAAATAATATCAAAGGAACGCATTATAGATAAATAATTAAATATCACCTCACCGAAAAAAGAAAGTAAGGGAAGTGTACTTCTGCTAATATTTCATGCTCAGTTGGCTGATTCTCATTGAAATCGGTCGCAATCTTATCCACGATCAGTCGACACCTAATCATTATACAACACCAATTTCGTGTTAGATGAAACATGTGAATGAATTCGTGTATGTTCGTATAACGTTCCGTTGATAGAACTGACAAAAGCATCAGACGAATCGCGCCCGTCAGCGCGCTGACCTACTTACACCGAACCGTCGTCAATTCAGTTTGACAGTTGCCTTCCGAAATGACATCTTAAGGGTACCTACTGAGCTACGCATTAAATACTTATGGCCCTCGCAATCGGCCTGAGTGTTCATTAAAAACAAAAGAGTTTTAACACCGAATTTATTTGAGGAAAGTTGGCCAATTATCTGATAGTAGAGTTTGAGGGGTTATCGCCCCCCTGTATGTAATGGTCTCTGTATTTATTTTATTACAGATTCGATTTGTTTTTACCATTTGCATTTACATGAAATAATATTTAAGTGCGAAATTAATAAAGTTTTATGTAGATATGGTGTGTGCCGGTATTCATCATTTTGCAAGACTTTACAAAGAAATAAGGCAATAGACAATACTTTAGTTGTTGTCTTTTTTTTTCTTCTTCCTAAGCTAATGCTTAGGATTACCCGTGCATGCGCTTGCTATGAACAAACTGATAATGTGCGATTCAACCACTGTGACTCGTAAAACCAATATGTTTCTAACTCACAATATACAATGTAGCCCGTGCCGCGAAATGTAACAACAACATTTTTGCTACCATTTCGTCCATGGACCGGTTTTGTTTTTCATGTTTCTAACATAGTTAGACGCGCTAGTTCGATACATGTTTTTAAAATGTTTTAGATTGTGTCAGGTTTTTTATGAATTATTTTTCAAAATAAGTTAACTCGCGTGTATTGTTATTCTGAAAATATAAATAAAAGACCGAAGAAATAAAAGAGGTCACGGGCAAGACTGACAAGCACGGGCAAGTTAAGTTGTATTAGTGAATTTTTAGGTATTTTAAAGTTATGGTATGTATAGGAATAATCGTACGTATTATTCGCCTCGTCACGAAAAACATAATGAGGAAACCTATGAAGAAACTATAAGGTTGTGTAGTCTACCAACCCGCACTTGGCCAGCGTGGTTGACTAATGCCTGATCGCCTTGGTTTAGGGTAGGCCCGGGCCCAGCAGTGGGGACGTACATGGACTGATGATGATGATGATATATAGAAAAACCTCAATTCTGTGCAAATAATATAAAAATATACAAAACACCCGTGATATACATAAGTATCTTGTAGCTATATTACTTTATACATAGTACTATAAATAATTCCTTTCATTGAAACGGTATTGAGCAGAATCAATAACTGGGTAGGGTCCCAAGTTCCCAACGATACATTTTGTCTTTGTATTTGTGAAAGGGTTAACCCAACTTAACCCTGTTGTCTCCCAAGATGGTTTTACTGGACCGTAAATGTTTTATGCATAACAAAATCAGAGAAAACCTAATAGAATACAGATTATTCATCCGTAAATGTTTTAGTAGCCAAAAATAGCATTAGGTATTTACTTTCCATCTTTATATTTTGTTAAGGCTACTCTAAGTTAAGGTTTTGTTAAAGTGTTTTTTATATTTATGCCCGTTGTCATATCATTGACCCAAGAATGAAGAGTTTTTATATTATATCATTACTTTTTTGAGTAGCAAAAAGTAAATCGCGTTGCCTTAAATTACTACTATGCCCAATAATTCCATATCAACTTTCCCTACTCACTCACACTCATATCTCAATATACTTTTCGTCGTGAAACTGATATCAATAATTTATAACAACAGATTAATTAACCGCAAAGAGAATTGAATTGCGATGATTTAATTAAGGTTTACTCTGATTGCGATATTTTTGATTGGTTAGTTCAGCTCAGTGTGTTCGTTTGGGCACATCGATGCTCATTTGGACAGGTTTCGGAAACGTAGGGGTGCCATTACTGATAGATTTTGGACCATATTAACAATTCGGTATAGCCATCCGCTCCCCCGCAAGTCCAGTGATGATGACGAGGCTACTCAAAGCCAACATCGTATGTCAGATAGGAAAAGAAAGTAGCTCCAGGTGAATGATGATCGCCTAAGTTTAGAGTAGGCTTGAGTCTCACAGTGAGGATTTATATGGTCTAAGTCAGTCAGCGACAGCCTTTAACATACATCCATACATATAATCACGCCTTTTCCCAGAGGGGTAGGCAGAGATCACTTCCTGCCATGTGCTACAGTCCTGGCACACCACTTTCGCTTCTTTCACAACCATCAACCTCTTCATGCATGCTCGTCGATTACGGGTACTTTAAAGACCTTTCATCAAGATGTGACCTATTTGGTCATGGAAGGTCTTACTTGGTCTTTCCCTGTCGATATTTATACTTTCTATATAATATTCCTTCCGTTTAATCGCCAGCCACCACACCACACCATCACAGCTTTAAAGCAATGAAAATATGTAATTGAGAACTCTTAGCTTCTTTGCATATGGCAAGTTGTGTTTAATCGTATTGTTATTGTTGCTTTAGACAGTTTTCTCGATGAGTTAGTTTCAAATGCCTCATTTTATTTTCGTCAAACTTTCACATCGCTTCGTGTGGGAATATGCTTAAACATATCTTGATATTCTTACCTATTGTGCAGTTGTTGTATTTCCACACAAATCAGTTTCAGGTAGCCTTCAGTAAACACTTGATAAATTGAATATATTTTTCACAGACCGCAGAAAAATGTACTGGGTAAGCTATGTGCTGACAAGAACCGATTACCTACTAACATTTTGAATCGGAGTTCAGTCTACGTTGTGTTAATAGAATATATAATATCAATTCATATGGGTTTTCACACGATGACTGTAGGAAAGACAGAAGTTTACAGATTGATATTCCGACTGGGTTACACAAACCATTAGTCACGAGCGAAGTAGATACTTACAAATCTACTTAAAAGATGCCACACCTGTATGTCCAAAGGAATAGAAAAGTTTCCGCAAATTTAATTTTGATAGTTACTTAGGTATTATAATACTAAGGGCGTATTACGACCTCTTCATTGCAATCATTTTATAAATGGGCTTCGGTAGCTATATGATAAGGAGCTGTTATTACTACTATACTACTCTTTAAACACTTCTCTTTAACATTTTCATTTACGATGGAGCGGTTATCTCAGTCTATGCTGATTACATAACTACGAGTCAGTGTACCAGAAACACGAAGTCAGTCGTTGCCCATTCTTCAACTGACTGGAATTAAGAGGTTATCTATCGATTGATGAAAAAAAATTTTAGTGTTCCTTACTTTTATTTAAAGCGTTACTCACCGCCTCAACCAATGGAATTGCGCTCAACCTGACAATTCGGTCGGTCGATCATCTGCAGTCGTCCGACAGCCCTCGTTCGGTGCTGTTTATACTCGTAATTGTGCGGTCTAATGTGCGGGCCACTGGCTCTATTTCGTTAATTAACGGTCGATTTATCGGAGTCCAAGCGAGGTTCGGTGTGCAGTCGCGAGTGATGTTTTCAGCCAGGTTTTAGGTTCAGTATGTTAAAGGCATGTGGTAAATGAATTAGGTATTACTCACATACGTTGACCGACTTAAACTAAGATTGAATCGAACTTTACACACGTGTGACTCAAAAAATTGAATAAGTGTTTTGGGTGTGTTGTTTACGATATTATCATGAACGTATTTTTGCTCTACATTTATGCTTTCGTAACGCATTTCTTTTGAGTTTTTAGAATTTAGAATCACATTAATGCAAAATTCTTTATTTTGGTGATTGATGATCCCATTCATTGCTTATGAGTTCACCTGTACGTGACCTGATTTTTTTTATTGTTTTAAAATAGGTACTACATCGATGTGATTGTTTATTCAAACAATATAGGGCGACCAATTAAAACTCTAAATGATCAAGCCGAGCCCTTTATTTCCAAACTTGATTAGAACGTACACAAAAAGGTATACATTATGTTACCGAACAGATGAAGCTGAAAATTGATCAATGTCGACGTTACATTCGATTTTCCAATTACACTCCGTCAAAACCCGCCTCACCAAACATCACTCCGACCCAAATGGACTCCGACATCTCGGTGGACCCTAATTTGCGTATGTAAACGTCCACTGGCTCATTAAAAAGAGCGCCATTAAAAAATAAAGCGCGCAGTGGTGCGTCCAGACATGAAAACCACAGCACACGTGGTGGCAACCCATTCATGATTGCCCCCTTAAACACCCGCCGCCCCACCCGGCCGGCCGCCTACGTTCCAATTCACGTGTTGCGAGACCTGGCAATATTTACACGAGGGAAGGAATGGAATTAAAAAGAATTAAGCTGCCGTAGGCTTAGGATGCGGGTCGAGACGGATCAGGAATACATTAAACGGTCTTAGGAGGGTTAGTTCTTAACGTTTTTACGTTTACACGAGATTAGATTTAGACGTTTTGTAGAAATGATTTTAGAAGAACTTGTCTTGCCCGTGACCAAGAGCGCTGTAACCTCGGGTCTCAAAATAATATGTTTGGAATACTAATACAGGCGAGTTAAAACTGTGCGTTTTTTAAAATGTTTTAACGTTAACTTGTTGTACTCACTCGTACTTCTCTATGTGCTGAACACATAGAAACTAATTATTTATATTAATTAAGGTTTCTAATTGAAACATTATTACTGCGTATCATAAACATTTTCCAATGCATTTTGCTAACAATATATTATTACAGGATTGGACAGAATTTTACCATATATATTTTACAACTGTCTATTACTCGTATTTGCGAGAATGTGCAGTGTTCGCGCAAAATGGCTGCGTAAAATATGTACTATCTCAAATATTTTAACAATATCAACAAAACGTTGACCTACACTCGGCTATAAATTAATTTTATTAAGTCCCCGTACCAAGTGATTTAACTGTATAATTGATACAACGTGAAATATCGACGTTGCCACTAGTAACCACAATTTAGCTGTTTTAATTAAATTAGGCGCGGTCAACCGATATATTCGCATGCTCTATTCCAGGGGTTCCTAAGCTGCATTGTTAACGGTACATCAGCCGAAATAGTTTTTTTATGGAACCCCATCTGAAATGAATACAAATCAATTGTGTAATTGTTGTTTTCTCTTATTTTTGTTTTGTTTAAAGACGACTTCTTTCAGATATATACTTTTAAACTGTCATTGGGGGGATGGGGCCCTACCAAGATCTTTGGGCCCAAGCCAACCTCACGTGCAAGTGCGTACCCCTGCTGACCAACGAACGAGGCTCTGGCACCAGCTTTCCCTTCGGGGTTGGGTGGTCGGACGGCAGTCGCTCCCGTAAAAGCGAAACTCGCCACTCAAAATGGTAAGAAAAGTAAGGAAAAGAGCCAGAGATAGGGCGCCGCCGCAAAACGGCGCGCAGGAGTTTCGCCCGACTCCTGTGGCAAGTGGGCGAGGGCTACCGCGTTGGGGACGGACGCGGCTAAAGACGTTAGCCCCAACCCCACGGAAACTCCGCTTCGCGACGTGGAACGTGGGCACGCTTACCGGTCGCGCGAGAGAGCTGGCCGACGTACTCACCAGGCGGAGGGTGGCAGTGGCGTTCCTGCAGGAGACTCGGTGGAAAGGCAGCAGATCCCGGGCCATTGGGAATGACTACAAGCTGATCTACACAGGAGCACCTAGTGGAGAGAACGGGGTTGCGGTAGTGCTGTCCGGGGAGTTGCAGGATGACGTGTTGGAGGTGAAACGCTACAGCGACCGCTTAATGGACGTAACGGTGCTTATCGAAGGGGTTACGACCCACTTGATAAGCGCATACGCTCCACAGGCTGGTTGCAGCGACACCGAAAAGATTTCATTCTGGGATAGACTTGGAGAGGTGCTGCGTGGAATCCCACCATCTCAGGGAGTCGTTCTGGGTGGCGATCTGAACGGTCATGTGGGTGAGGAGCCTGAGGAGTTCGAGCGTGTACATGGTGGCTATGGGTACGGCAGACGCAACACTGAAGGGGAGAACATCCTCCAGTTGTGTTCGGCTGCCGACCTGGCTATTGTGAACACGTTTTTCCAAAAGAGGCCTGAACATTTAATCACCTACAGGAGTGGGCGGCACGCTACCCAGATCGACTTCCTACTCACTAGGAGGCACCACATCGGCAAAGTAGTCAACTGCAAGGTCATACCCGGAGAGAGTCTCACGGCACAACACCGTCTACTTGTCATGGATCTCTGCGTGAAGCCCAAAGCCAAAAGCTTTGAGCGCTGTCGGCGTCAAATAAGGTGGTGGCGGCTTGACGAAAACAAATCCCAGGTGTTCGTCTCAGCTATCGGCGACAAGTGCGCTGAGGCTGAGAACGAATCAGTTCAGAACCACTGGGACAGGATTCAGGCAACCATAACCGAAGCGGCGAAGTCAGTGCTTGGCACGTCTGAGGGTGGACGCAAATTTGACAAGGAGACTTGGTGGTGGAACGACGCAGTCCAGAGGGAGACTAGGGTGAAGAAAGCCTTTTTTAAAAAGTGGCAAGCGTCCAATTCTCCTGAAGATCGCGACGCATACAGGTCCGCAAAACGTGCAACTAAGAAAGCTGTTGCCAGAGCCAGGCGAGCCCACCTACAACCGCTCTACGATAGGCTGGAATCGTCTGAGGGGCAGAAGCTTATCTATAGATTGGCACGTTCTAGGGTCAAAGCGGCACAGGATATCTCCAAGTGCCGCTGTGTTAAAGACCCTCACGGTAACCTACTATGCGAGGACCTCGCGGTGAAGGAGAGATGGCGCTCTTACTTCCACGAGCTGTTAAATAAACAGCATAGAGAAGTGCAGCCACCGGACCTCCCTCCAAATCTTGGACTTGTGCCACCGGTAACGCCTGAAGAAGTAGAGAATGCTCTTCGCCGCATGAAGAATCGGAAAGCTGTCGGAGCCGATGGAGTCCCCATCGAAGCCTGGAAGGCAATGGGTGGTCGTGGTGTGGGCATCCTTACTGACCTTTATAACCGCATACTCAGCACCGGCGGGATTCCTCGCCAATGGAGACTGAGTGTTATCACCCCGGTCTTCAAGGGCAAGGGATCAGTGCAAGAGTGCGGTAGTTATCGCGGTATAAAGGTCATGTCCCACACCATGAAACTATTCGAGCGGATAGTAGACTCTCGAATCCGTCAGAGTGCACTGTCTCTGGATGTCAATATGGTTTCCGCCCCGGTCACGGGACTATGGACCCCGTTTTTGCCCTAAGAATCATCATGGAGAAATACAGGACGAAGAACACGCCTCTCCACTTCCTATTTCTGGACATGGAGAAGGCCTTCGACTGTGTTCCGCGTGAGATGATTTGGTGGGCCCTGAGGTCCAAGGGAGTGCCAGAAACGTATGTTGATATCATTAGAGACATGTACTGTGATTCCGATTCTGTAGTTAGGACCGCTGTTGGCGACACTTTGCCCTTTCGTATAACCGTCGGAGTACACCAAGGCTCCGTCCTGAGTCCGTTTCTCTTCAGCCTGATATTAGACGTATTGTCAGACAGCATCAGAGACCACTATGAGCAGCCACCATGGCTACTTATGTATGCTGATGATATCGCGCTGGTGGACTCGGACAGGGGACGGCTGGTGAGACGTGTTAACACATGGAAGGAATCGCTTGAGAACGGGGTCTTAAACTCAACGTGGCGAAGACAGAGTACTTGGCCTGCAACACTACAGATCCCATGTCCGTCCGCATAGGCGAAGACACGGTCGAGCGCACGGACCGGTTCAAGTATCTGGGATCTGTACTCCACGCGAACGGCGACATCGACTCCGACGTCAAGGCACGCTTGCTGCTGCTTGGGATAAATGGCGGGAGGTGAGCGGCGTCACTTGCGACCCTAAAATGCCGGTTAAGCTGAAGGGACAGGTCTATAAATCCATCATTAGGCCTGTCCTCTTATATGGTAGTGAAGCATGGCCATTACTTGAGCGGCACAAGCAGGAACTGCGGGTCACGGAGATGAAGATGCTGCGCTGGATGTCGGGAGTTACGCGAGCAGATCGCGTAAAGAACTCCCGAATTCGCGGCAGCCTTCATGTCCGAGACATCGCTGATAAACTGCAAGAGTGCCGCCTACGTTGGTACGGTCATGTTTTACAGAAACCGGCAAACTACGTAGGGAACAAGTGTCTAGCCATGTCGCTACCGCCGGGTCCCGGCAGAAGGGGAAGGCCCAAGAAGGCCTGGCTTGACGTTGTAGTGGATGACATGCGTGCCAACAAACTCTCCGTAAAGGATGCCGAAGACCGTGCGAAGTGGAGAGTTAGGAGTAGGAAAGCGGACCCCGGGCTCCGCAAGGATGCAACCGGGAAAACGCCAAGATGATGATGATGACTTTTAAACTGTCATGGTTACATGGAGATTGATGGATGTGTAAGAAGCGAATGTGGTATACCAGGACCGTAGCACATAGCAAAAAGTGATCTCTGCCTACCTCTCTGGGAAGAAGGCGTGATTCTATGTATGTATGTTTACACACATTAGAAAACTGAATATGTCCGGGATATTTATTAGGTTCTTTCAGGTTTCAGAAAACAATATCAAGTTGAATATATGTAATATTCAACTTGATATTGTTTTCCCCGAGAAAACATGTTTTTCTGAGATACGTTCTAATTGTACACTTTCTGGGTTCCGTTTTACTGTTTGGGGTCCTAAACTACTAAAGACTGAAATTCACTAAACCTGCAAACCATATTGAATTTAGATTCTTACCTCAACTTCAAGTCAATGCCAGGTTAGTGAGTGAATGATTAATGTGTAAACAGGCTTCGAAAGATGAAAAATCAACAAGCTCTGAATGGAAGTAGTTGAGTTTGTTTGACGGGCGACTGCCCAAGGCTCAGACCAGGTAAACATTCACAACAATCGACGTAGAAATTAAGGTTGTGCCCCACACAAGCGAAAAGTTTGAGAATGATTAAAGCCATGTCCGCGTTATGATTTATTAGGGCAGGTAAGTTTTATATGAAAACCTTTCTCTTGAATCCGACTATCAATTAAAAACCGCTTCAAAATGTGCTGCGTAGTTTTGAAGATTTAAGTATGCATAGTGATATAGGGACTGAGAAAGCAACTTTGTTTTATACTATGTAGTTATTAATTATGAAATAATCAAAAACGAAACTGTATGCCCTATGCTAAGATGGTATGTTACTTATGAATGATAATAAATAAATTTTCTTTGTTTTTTAAGTGGATTGTCTAATTAAAAATATTTCATTCGAATACAAGTAATACCAACACTTTGTAATATGTTAAGGGTTAATTCCCTTATTTATTATTACAGTACACTTAGTTACCTTTTTGCCTGTGTGTGTGTGCCTTAGTGCCAGTTTCTATAAGTAGAGGTTTAGATAATCGTGGACAACGATAAAACTAGTATATGCTAGGTATAAGTGGAGATAATGCCATGAAAACCGCAGTGCAATAGTGAAACCCACTAAACTACTACGAATCTAACCAGTTCGATGCAATTAAGAGTCAAAAGTGCGGGTCGTGCGGACCCGTAACAGAATTACGCTTGACGGTTTAATTAACCCTTAGTTTGCGAACGGCCAGCGCTGGTCTGTTTGTCCCTTTTTGATGTAGTGGATCAAAGAGGGACGTCGTGCATGAATAACGTGGTCGCCAATTAGTTTGTATGTGGGTGAATGGGAATAGAGTATGGGAGTTCTCATCTATGGTACACAAACAACATGTCTTTTCAATCTTTTAATTAAACAAACCCATTGTTCCTGTATTAAGTCGGTCATATTCTTAATCTAAAGTGACCTGATATTTGCTTATAGGGATAAAAATACTCACATGTGGATAAATCTAGTTCATAAATAAGAATAATATCAATGAAAATATCTGCAATGGTTTACGAGCCAACGTTCCAATAGGCGAGACGACTAAAAAAATATAATTAGTCCGTTATTTAGATTATTTAATAATATTGTACTTGTATTTTTTATTTTGTTTCACAAACAAGAAATTATGAAGATATAGTGCTTAGAAGTTTCGTATGACGTCACGATTAGGTACAATTTTTGCGTAACTGTGACGTCACAAGCCCCCACTCCAGAAGTTTGATAAGCTATAATTTTGTCATTTTTCAATCAATTGAAGAACAAAAAAATACGTGTCCCATATTTTTGTATAAACTAACTTACGGACTAAATAGAATAATAAGATTTTGACCCAGTCGTCACGCCTATTAAACATCTACGTGAATGCCTATGTACATAGGCATTCACGTAGATGTTTAAAAAGGTATCAATTCCATATTATTATGGAAAAAGTCTGCCGATATTTCGTTGTGGTCTCAAGTTATTTCTACAGGACTGGGTCTTCTATAATTCCCAACTGTCCCCAACATTAGGTGCTATTTACTGCTAAGTACTGGCTGTCACGAATGGTCATTGCAGATAAAGGGAGCACCTAAGACTTGCTGTGAAACTATATCCATTGACCCCGTTAGCGGCTATCGGGGAAGATCTTATACACAAGGATTTATATAATGTTGGCTAGTTAGTAAAGGTCGCCTGCAGTGTAGTTTCTATAAAAGTTAAGCGCCCACAGTATCGCTCGTTCATCGGAGATGTTAGAGTTCGCTCGAGTCGGTAGCGATTTTGTACTTGCTATTTTTTCCCATTTATAAATACTTATTTCTGCGTATTGTCTAACTTTGGCAAACGCAGGCATTTGGAATAATGTTCGGGGAACTGAGAATCTTAATTAATTTACAAGGCATGTGTGTTCGCTGACACGATTATAAGTAAATTAAAAATAATAAATATTAGGTATAAGTAATAAAACTATCATCAGTCTGTGAAATTCAATTTCAAAAATTTTATATTTCACATACAACTTTCATAATTTGTAATTAATTGCTATAATATAGCATATTTACACTATGCCAATTCGATATCTTTTATTGT
Organism: Maruca vitrata; assembly: GCA_039566165.1. Classification (NCBI taxonomy): domain Eukaryota; kingdom Metazoa; phylum Arthropoda; class Insecta; order Lepidoptera; family Crambidae; genus Maruca; species Maruca vitrata. The sequence continues at coordinate 2,791,466 of CM076913.1, forward strand.
ATTGAAAATATCTCACACCCAAATATATTTTCTGCTGCTGAATAATAGGTACAAGCGTCGATTGAACTAATAGTCCCCAAGGCAATCTATTTAGATCCATGGTCTTAAAGACGTAGGGCACATATGGGCCATATTATTCTTACGGCACACAACGTCCCAAGAGAACACGTTGAAAATGTTTAGTTTCAAAGATGAAGCTACAAGAATGTTGTGCTCCATTAAACCGTCGACTGCCTCGCAATATAAGCCTTTCTAACGTTAATCCTTGGAGAGATAAACGGCTACATGACTTGATTATATTAAACTCCTAATAAGTTGCTTGGGAAACTTAGCCTTGATAAGTTTCAGTGATTGTTGGGGAGGGTTCTTTTATTTTCTGGCTCGGTGGAATAGTGGTTAGTGATCCAGGCTGCTACAGTTCCAAGAGTCGTGAGTTCGATTCCCACCTGGAACGAATATTTGTATGACGAACATCGGTGACAGTTCCAGACACGGAACCATCACCGATGTGTTCTTCTTCTTCTTCTTAAAGTTTGGTTGATGAACAACCTGGTGTCAGATATTTTAAACCGCCCGTAGGCCTCTGACATGGCTTCACACACCGTAGAAAAATCTCTTAGGTGTGCTGGTTTCCTCACGATGTTTTCCTTCACCGTTAAAGCGTCGAATGATGGTACATATGAATTTCAAATTTGAAAAACACATTGGTATCTGGCGGGGTTATACCTGGCGACCTCTCGCATGGCAAGCAACGACCTTAACCATTCGGCCATCGACGCTTTTTACCGATGTGTTAATAAATATATTTGAGTAAATCTGTGTATCCACTGTTTATTCTGATATCCGTAATACAAGTGCTTAAGCTACTTACGACGGGATCAGATTAATGTATGTGATGTTGTGTAATATTTATTATTATTATTTATTTGTGTCTGTTAATGGGAGGATTATATCCTTGCTACTCGTGGGAACGCAATGACCTTGTGAAAACAATGCACAAGGCAGAATGGCGGCGACGTGGTCCACAACCCGTCACGTCACGTTTCCCACAGAGGTGAAAAGTGGATCGCTGAAAGTGATCTCTGCCTACCCCTCTGGGAAAAAGGCGATATTTTATGTATGTATGTTAATGGGGGGGTATCTAGGTAAACGCAGGTAATGAGCTTGGTAGGTAGGTTCACGTTTGTGCGTGTGTAGAATGCTAATAGCCTTCTCGTGCGTATGGTATGCTAGCTTATTATTGTGTTACTACTTAGCTTAGAGAACAAATTGTTTCTTTGAAATTGCAGTTAATGTACATGTAATACCTTAAAACATAATCCGATAAAATATATGTTATAATGTGTTATAATGTTATGTGCGAGTAGTATGTAGTGCAAGGATGAGCATTTTCAGACAATATTTTATGAAATACAAAAGTTTAAGAATGTTGAGACTCATCAATTCATACTCACTCATTTTACTCATAAAACAACAAGTTTAATAAAGTGGCTATTACAAAAAAATCATATTATCATTGTGACAGTAACAAAAAAAAACATAATGCTCATTTATAGAATCTAAAGCCTTTGCTCAACACTCTTAAAACGAACACTCGCCCCATAAAATGCTATCAAAACAAAACTTACGCCTTGAACACAGCGCCGAATAAACAAGTCAAAATGGCGGACAATGAATAAACAATAACACTAACATTAATCCCGCGCTGCGCTGCTAATATCGCTCGGAGCCGCGATCATGCGACGATATTGCGCGCTCAAGCGGCGAGAGGAGCGTTATTATTGTAGTTTTTGAAAACCGAACACAGTTGCTGGCTGGTTTAGATTTGAACTCTTTCTTTTGTTATTGTGCGCCTTTGCCGCCACTGGCTGTACTTGGTTTATAAATACGGGAGGGAAGAAAAAAAAGTACTTATGTTTGTAATTCGAAACAGTGAGGTTTAAATTTAAAATCTCTCTTTTGTTATTGTTACAGTATTTCAATAACAACGGAATTTAATATTTATGTAAGATTTCCAAAACGCCAGAATTGAAACGGTGATATTTTGTTAAAGAAATGAAAAAACAATCCCACTGTTGTTATGTCAACCTGTATTTTCTCACATGCGAAAGCTTCTGTTTGAATGAAGGCAACAGGAAATCATTTGTGTTTAATATGGTGTTTTTCATGCGGATGTTGATAGGATCGAAAATCGCCTGTAACAGTTGAATTTCCACTGCAATTTAATATTCGTCAGCGGCGAAAAGGCCGTCCGGGCTCATATTTGAGCTCGCCAATAAGTGACGTGTTAATTTTTATTAAAATTGCTCAGCTATGCGAGACGGGGAGGGTTAAAGTGGTTTTATATTGCATCGCGTGTTATTTGAATCAATCATTTTGCAAGTTTTTCTTTTAACAACATCACATTTTATTTGAAAATTAGATCTGCAGATAATGGAAGAAATGTTTCGTATCTCTTTTTTGTAATATTAAAAACTACTATGGCACCTGATACCTAAATTTTTAATGGAATACCGCATTTTGTTTTATACACATGATCGACAACTGTGTCTCTCAACTTGACTGTATAAGTCAAAATTTAAAAGAAAAAAGGGTTTAGACTGTTTTTTTAGCTGAAAAGCAGCCATTGCTGCCTTTTCTGAATAACCTTTTTCTGATAAGGTATCAAATCGGAATATAATACGAGTAGCGATCAACATTCCTGGTCGTCTGAATACCTGCGTCGGCAGATCCGAGGTCAAAGGGTTCCCTAACCCCCATTCGTCATTTGGAAATTACGAGCGAATCGCTGACAAAAGGGATCGTTCTTTTCTGCTTCGCATGAGGGATCGGATTTGTAAGCCGTCACATTTGTATTCGATGCATAAATTGAGATCGGATGATGATTGGCCGCCTAATGAGGTTAGCGATTTGTAATGAGATTTGGTCTGGGTTTCCTTGATTTTATTTCTGGTTTATGTAACATTTGATTTAGTAATAAAAGACGATCATGATATAAGATAAATTCCAGACTGGTTACATAAGAGAAAGGCACTTCAAAATTTAACTTTTTGCTCGCGTCTTTGTGTCATAGACCAAGATCCACTAAGGGTCGTTTTAGGGGTGAGAGCCATCCGCTCCCCCGCAAGCCCGGTGATGATGACGAGGCTACTCCAAGCCATCATCGTAAGTCAGTTAGGGGAATAAAAAACTACGGGTCGCTGTGCCATTGAAGTAAGTTATCTGTTTGTGTACCATAATAAATGAATAAATAAATAAGTAAGTAAGTCGTAGAGCTTTCAATCATGTATGATTTACGTACTGAAAACGTGCGTAACCATGATAGTTTCAAGTTGCATATAAATTCCTACTTAACAATTACTTGGCAATCTAACATTCGGGCGGGCAGGCTAATCCGGGGCCGACAGTGGACGCGCCGGCACTTGGAGATACACCACGGTCTCGGAGCTACGACGCGCTCCGTTGAACCCGCTAAATGTTAGATTTTAAACTTTCGCGTTCCATTACACTGCAATAAGTCTTTATGGGTCGCTCGCGACCACGATTGGTGTAACCCAGTCGAAACGTCGAGCAGTAAGTAGCTATGTAATTTTGCTACTCCTAATATCGCGTGAAGACCCATAAAGACTTATTGCACCGCTAAATGTTTACAGTTTCGGTTGCATGTACGGACTGGTTTTTAGGTAACCAACAAACAGATTAACTTCTGACCAGCTTATAATTGTGGCTCTGAGGTAGATTGAAGCGATAAACGCCACTTTCCTAAAGCGCTGTCGGGTACAAAGTTAACTATATCAATCTTCAGGCAACTGCATTCATATTTAGTTCCATATAAATCGGTTTCGATTCGCTATGATCGTAAGAATAGTATTTTTTATAAAGCTTCCCGTGATTTAGGAACGAATTTCCAGTACTTTAGAGTCAGTTCTGGGATATTATTTATATCATATATTTTTTCTGTAAAATTTTCTTGCGATACCGGTTCTGCCAAAACAGTGCAAGAAAGAATAAGTTTGTGCAAGAACCTGTTCAATTATTGTTATGTGCAACGGTCCTGGCACACCACTTTTGCTTTTTCCACATTCATCAATCTCTTCATGCATGCTCGTCGATTAACGTATTCACAATGTTTTTTGTTATTCCAATTATTATTTTGCTCTAGGAACTTACTTTTCTCAAGTCTCTTTTATGACCATGAAAAATTTACACGATTTTACTATATATACTTAGGAATACAATACCTTTATGTGCTGGGTTTGAAAGGATAGTTATGTAATCGGACTAGTGGGAATACGGAGGATGGGTTGACTTCTTACCGAAGTTATTTAATAGACTACCCGAGAACACCTCTTAGAGAAAACCCTTTAGATCCTCAGCAAGATACTTAACATACCAATACGTAACTTAATATAGAAATACCGAACTAGACTGATAGGTAGGATAGGCTTCGAGTTACCTACTACACTTAGAGCTAATGTATCATTATTCGTCAGCATACATACATAATACTCAAATATTTGACAAGTTAAGAAGAATAGAAGTTTTGAATTTCGAATAAACCTACTCTATCTAATTTGTTTCTACCCTACCGACCTACTCTATCTATATGATTAACATTTTAGTGTCTGGCCATTAGCATTCGACTTAAGAAAAATAAAAAAGAATAAGCATGTCCAAAACTTTTTGGCTAGTTTAGATTTCATTATTTAGAACGCGTTTAAACCTCGGTCGCTTGAACAATGGAGGAGCAACGTAATTCGTGATTTCTGTTTTAAGGCTAACAGAGCGTTGTGCTCAGCAAATAAAGATTTATGAATAGCAGCCACCTGTTGTGGTTGCGGGCGGAATTGTCGTCGCGAACTGCTGTTTAGAGATGCAGCTATCCGACTCGTACAATTTTACGATGTTATAAGTGTAGTTTCACAAAGACTGTCACATTTAATATGCAGGATGGTTTTAAAATGATACTAAACAAATAAGACGTTTTGGAGTAACTACAAGCGCTTTAAACTATAAAGACTTTTTGGTTATTAAAAAAAAAATTAACAATTCGGACAATAAAATGATCATAGCTGCAAGGACAATTACGACAAAACATCATCTAGAGAGATAGAATAAGAATGTAGGTATGTGTAATGAATATTTATTTTGTGCTGAGAGTCTATTGGAGAAAACGACCACAGTGAATTCGTAAAATAAATGATCTGCGTTGTTATAGTTCCAGGTCTATAGGTAATTCTATCTTTTGCTCAGACACTAATCCACTGAGAAGCAACTGAGTCGAGCGAGGCTCGTTCAACTGTGAACCGTATCGTGTTCTAATAAGATATAAAATAAATGAAAACTTCTGCACACGTCTGTACACCCCGTCACTCCGCCCGACGTATATCACATTCATAAGAGCTGAATAAGCCTCCAAAACGAGTGTTTATTACTGGTCCTTCGAGCCGGATTCCGAGTAATGCGTTGCCAATGTGGACTTTATTGCCTTGTGTTAAGGTGTAACGCGCTGGGTCGCGCCTCAGGTGCGGGATAAAGGTGTTAGGGTTATCCACCCGTTATTCTAGCTGCAGATGTGCTTAGACAGTGAACTATGAGGACTTAACCAATTCGAACTTGTGACGTAATTAATGATTACCCGAATGGAGACCGAAATGTACGGCTGTTGTAAGTTTTGTGGCGTTTGTGTGTTGTTTAATCGATTGCGGTTCGGTTCGAATTGAGTGGACGCTCGGTAAGATTTATGTATCGGATTGGAACACCTCAGCTCTTGACCTATTGTGTTAGAAATAAGATTTGTGTTGTTGTATTGGTTGTGATTTTATTTATATGTTTCGACTCAGTGCCTTTTTTATGGTACAACATTTAATTTGATGGAATATGTAACATATATATTTTAAATTATGAGTTATGCGCATTACTTGATCTAAAGAATCAACCCAAACATATAAGTATGTATGTATAATTTGAATTTAACAAAATATCAGATTTAAAGAAAAACTAATTACATTGTAACGAAACTTTAGATCAAGCAGTGCGTTTTCTGCACGTAGTTACTGGTTCCTAGCACTAGCCAGGTGCTTGCCAATGCAGTAAGCAACTGCTACTGCATTGGCAAGCACCTGGCACCTCTAGTTAGCAGCAACCAACTGGTTCCTAACTAGAGTTGTCCAGTCGCATTTTCCTAACGATCCACTTCCTCACCAGGATCGGAGCAAGGTCCCCACGAGAAGCGGCTGCTGAACGCGCTGCTCGCCTCATACAACACGCTGGAGCGGCCGGTGGCGAACGAGAGCGAACCGCTGGAGGTCAAGTTCGGACTGACGCTGCAGCAGATCATTGACGTGGTGAGTTGACAGTGGAAGATTGGAAGGGAGGGGGAGGGCCGGCTGCGTAGCGGGTGTGAGAGATGCGAGCGTGAGAGTGGTGCTTAGTTGATGGTCCATTTGTTTAGAATGCTCTTTACTCATTTGTTTTTCTTTAAGAGAAATAGCGAGTCAATTGTGATCTTCATTTGTTTTCCGTAACTGTTGCGTAAAAGGAACAGTTTTTATAGTGAAAACGTAACCGTTGAACGTTCAACAGAACACGGCGTTCTTTCTAATTTTCGAGATTAGAGGTCAGTTTGAAAAATACTCTTTGTGGCATTTAGAAATAACCCAATTTACAGTAAGCTTTACAAAAAAATAACAGTACAAATTACCTACCTATTATAGATAACCCTAGCATAAGTAAGATTTTAAGAGTTACATGCACTTTGAGAAATTTGTAAGTGACATGTACTTTTGTCTTGAATTTTTAGGGTCGTTTGGGTAGTGATAACCTTGAAACGACAAGAAGCAAAGTCATGATGAAGTGATATATTCAATAAAATTGATTGATTCTTTTTTACCGAAATTTAAAGGGAAGATTTCCATTCTTAGATTGCGCTATATTAACTGTGTATCATGCACCAGTATGATAGAAGATGAGATCTAATGGCTCACAAGCAATACATGGTTTTCACAACCTAATAGTTTTTATCATTTCAGTTTGTAAACTAAATTTTTGACTTTCGCGTTCCATTACACTAAAATTAGTCTTTATGGGTCTACACGCGATATTAGGAGTAGCAAATTACATAGCTACTTACTGCCCGACGTTTCGACTGGGTTACACCAATCGTGGTCGCGAGTGACCTAATATTGCGTGTAGACCCATAAAGACTAATTTTAGTGTAAACTAAATTATTGTTGAAAATGTTCAATTTGGGGAATAAAATGACCGAGACAGTGAAATGTCATAGCACGTAACATTCTCACGGTACTGTCTGATGATGGTAAATTGGATAATCACGTGCCAGTTAGTTTTTATCTGAAATTGTGTTTTGTTTCTGGCATGTAATAAGTATATGACACGAAGGCAGTAGTCTGTCTTTGCTTGTGGGCCAGATGTGTGAGTGGGCGCTCGCTAAACAGTCGTGAGAACGTTTGAAAGTATATTATAAGTACCATCTTGATAGTACTAATCACCTCAAATACACCGTGAAATTTTAGTGGTTGTTTTCCCGCAGTAAAATGATTCTATCTTAGTAGTACAATAGATTTGTGCAGTTCTTTTTTGTTAAAATCAATAAATGCCGGTTTTACGAAAGGTTTAACTGAAACTCGAAAGCACTTTCAAACCGCTTTATGACTTAGGGTGTTGAGCTTCTTCCGCTTTAAGCATCGATTTCATGCGGCAAGCAGTACCTGATTACGTCACATCTTATAAAAGAACGATAGCTACTCTCGTTTTCGAGTTGTAAAATTATTATTTTGAAAATTTGAAAAAAAAAAAATTTTTTTTCTTAGAATTATTTGCATGATTTGATAGTATTACTAAAGGCAAATCGTTCTGCCACGGGAAAACAACCACTAAAATTTCACGGTGTATACTGCATTTCATATTATGTGCTTTTGAATCACCGTGTTTTCAATGAACATTGTAAAATGATATACTGCCATTGATTTCATAATGGATTAAATTTAAATAATTTTGCTTGTTTAGTAGTTATCCAATTTATTGATTCCGAGCACAAAATATGAGATTCATAAAGCATTAATCCAACAGTAGTTAATATCAGTACACCATATTGCTGATGTTAAATCAATTTTTAAAATGCATTTATTTATATAAAAATGCAATTTCATAACCATAACTGATGTTGATGTTTTTCGATAGTCATTTGTTTTCATATTGTTGAGTCGGACGAAAAAGCGGTTTATTTTGCGAGATAATAAATATCGGATGCAATAGTTAGTGCGTGATGTATATGTTGTACTATCACTGTATATTTAGTATTCATAATTAAAATAATATATTTTTGAGGTTTATATATAAAGGTATTGATAATAATTTATCTATAAGTAATGGGTTTTCTCTAATTTAATTATACTGTGTTTGATTCTCATTAATATTTTATAACACAAGTCTACCTAATAGGTTTAAGACCTAACAAGACTAAATGAAGTATCGTGTTTCGTAAATAGCACCAAGAAATAAAGGGACTAAAATAATTAATTCCAAGAACAGCTTCCTTAAAGCAAAGAAAATGATGCTTGGAAAAGCAATCAAGTCACAAACGCTATTGTAATTCGAATTCACGCAAAGCTGTTATACCGAAGCATATTTTGTGCTAGAAACTTCCATGGGCATTGTCTCAATTCAATAAGTAGTGTTCGCGTAATTTGATTCGGTTTAAGTGGCGATAAATTTGTGGAATGGCATCGTTTCATTTTGGAGGAAGGAGTACCGCCTTGAAAATACTTTGTTGCATTCAATGTAGACCTTACTCCGTTACATTAAGGTTCACTAAAAGCTCATTTCGTACCGCGACTGTGCTTAAATCTGTTTCGGTTCTGCTAAGTCTCTCAACTCAACAATTTGGAAGTGAATGAACTATTTGTCGTGTGTGTTTTAGTGTTGTTTCGTCTTCAGGTGACATACTATGGAATCGTTGTAAGATTTTGGTTGGAGAAATTTTAATGTGTAAATAAAAAATTGCAAAAATTCACATTTATGCCTGACTGACTGGTTAACGGGTAAAGTGACGGAAAAATTCACACACATGACGTAACGCTTGGATAGTATAATTGGTAGTACGTGGGGCGCGTAACCTCGAGATCGTGGGTTCGGGTCCCCGTCCAGTCAGGCATGTAAGTGTATTTTTCCAATTTTTTATTTACATTATAGCTCTATGTAGCACTGAAAACACATTTAAAAATCTTAATGTGTAACTATTATAAGTTTGAGAGATCTGCTACTTACTATGAGATGTCGTTAAAGAAAAGTTTTAAAACGATTATCCATTATCAAAATAATCAAGATTTATAAGCTGTGTATAGATTGAAAAAGTAGAATATTGAGTAAATATAGTCGGCAATCCAATTTAAATAATAAACACTAATATGTTTAAAAGTTTCCAATTTGTCACTAATGTGATAGAACAACAAAGAACAAGTGAATAGCTCTTTAATAAAGAACTACATACGAATATACACTATTTGAAACGATTGCAATGTGAGTTCGTAAAGATGCAAATGTATTCACAGTGGAACAGTATAAAAAACGTTTCGTAAATTTAACTTTTGCGCCGGTCGAAAGTGTCTGTATATTTTGTGCACTTCAAACAATCGGTCGTCAAATGATGCAAGACTAGGCTCGCCACCCGGACGTCCGTGCCGCGTCGCTTCCGACAAATTAAACCGCTGTGTTCTCGGTTAACGTTGCAGTGTCGACAATTCTACGTGCTCATGTTTTGGGGTAGACAATTTTGTTAACATTTTTGGTTTAATTGCACTGTTGAAACAAAGACTCAATCTAGTTCTGTAAACACTAGACATATCAAGTTGTATACTTAACAACATCACTTCTGTTAGAAATTAAAATAATGCGACAACTTATATCTTTCTATAAGGCATCTGACTGATTTCAGCTATAGCGGCCGATCTCAATGAGATCAGCCAAGTGCGCAGGGCATATTATAGTGCACAAGTGTGCGCGCAAACACAAGTGCACTCTCTATTCCCTTACTCTCATAATTCGATAAGACGGCAATCCTACATGACCATGAGAGATCGGGTGCAGGACCCCCGGCTTAGCTTGCTTTCCGAAACACGGGCGTTCAACCGCCAACTTCCAAATTACGGGCTGAGTAAATTTCATTACAGAGAAACTCCCACAAATTTTGCCCGACGCCGGACTCGAACCGGGGAACTCACGGTTCTTACGCAGCGCTTGCTTGTACAGTAAAAGTTGTGAGTAGGTACTTCAGGTATTTTTGAGCGTTTACTTTACAAAATGGCTGACGGTACTTTTGAAGCGAATTATTGTCAAAGGAATGACCTATAATAATTACCTATTACGTGAAATCTGATCAAAAAGGCCTTCATTCACAATAAACTCATTTAAATCACCCAACAATTAACTGTTGAAATGAAGTTGAAATTCGTCTGGTTGGGGTTAACCGAAATCGGTTTTAATGGGAGTTGCGGTAACGTAACTAATTTGAGCCATTTGATATGACGATGAGTAATTTGCACAACAGTTCGATCTTTGATCACCTAAAAAGAGGAATTCCATATGATTACGTACTTCATAAAAGCGTCGATGGCCGAGTGGTTAAGGTCGTTGCAGAGTGGTTAAGGTCAAACCCCGCCATGTACCAATGTGTTTTTCAAAATTTGAAATTCATATGTACCATCATTCGACGCTTTAACGGTGAAGGAATCGTGAGGAAACCTGCACACCTGAGAAATTTTTCAACGGTGTGTGAAGCCATGTCAGAGGCCTACGGGCGGCTTAAAAACTCTGACACCAGGTTGTTCATCAACCTTACGATAAGAAGAGAGAAGATGTACTTCATTATCATTATCTTCATCTGCCAATTATCGTCTATTTCTGCACATAGACCTCCAATAGATTACGTTCTTATAGGTTTATGATAAGTCAAAAGAGTATAAATTCCTAAACAAAAAATAAGCTTTGATAGAATCATATTCTTGCTGTATTGATGATGATTTAAAGTGAATGTATTTGATGCTCTTACTTTTAACAGTGACGATGAAACCTGCACACCTACGAACAAATTCTAAAGTTGTGTGACGTCGACCAACCCGCACGTGGCCAGCGTGGTTGACTACGACTCAGGTCAGTAGGGCTACCATGAGTTTAAAACTTACGCACTCGATATCACCCACATAAATATGTCTATGAAAAACTTGTACAGCGCCGCTAGTGGTTACGTGAAGAACTAAAATCGGCCGTATGAAAAAAAACAACTCGATAGGTTTTTAACGTACGTAAGTTTTCGATAGCCAACTCATGGTAGGCCCTCTGATCGCCCTAGTTTATGGTACGCTCGTGCCCTTGGGGGACGTATATGAGCTGACGATGACGATTAACAGTCCAGCCATTAACTCTCTAACAAACGTTTTATACACGTCACGTAGAAGGCAATAGCATCGAATCATATCCGCAATATGATCGAATAAAATCAAAATTCACATCTGTTACGACACTCGTCGGAACGCGAGCGGTCGTGCGGAACGCGCCTCCGACTGCTTGGGCACGATTGGAAACGGTTAGAAGGGTTGTGGGGATATAGATGTACCCTTGAAACGTTCGGGGAATTGTTGTTACTATCTTACAACTGCTCGGACTTGCCTTCTTAGGATTCCGAACCCAAAGGGGACGGACGAGATGGGAAAATTAATTGATTAAAATGGATTGTGTTTAAATCTTCTTCTTATCGTATGGTTGATGAACAACCTGGTGTCAGAGATTTTAAGCCGCCCGTAGGCCTCTGACATGGCTTCACACACCGTTGAAAATTTTCTCAGATGTGCTGGTTTCCGCACGATGTTTTCCTTCACCGTTAAAGCGTCGAATGATGGTACATATGAATTTCAAATTTGAAAACCACATTGGTACCTGGCGGGGTTTGAACTGGTTTGAACTGTGTTTAAATGCTGTAATCTCTATTCAATAGAGTATTACCTAATAGATAACTAGTGTGAGTCAATATTTCGTAGTCCAGCAACTTAGAAAAATAACTAGATTGGCGCAGCGACCCAAAACGAGTCTTGGCCTCCGATAATAAGGACCTCCACCTAAGTCGCTGCTCTACTTCTCGCCAGTAGTCCGCATGGAGCTATAACAAAATGATAAATGTTAAATTGCAAAAGTTTGAAATACTATATCACTTTTTTATATCACAGAGCGGTGGCTTTCCCAGGTGCATTCTAAAAAAATGTTTTATGGTCGATATCCTATCACCAACTTATATTTTATTATCGTTCACGTTCAGCCCAATTCGAGTCAACATTAATAATAATAATAGACCCACAAGTTGTAATATGATTAATATTGCTATTAATTTCATGAATTGGCTTTCTGTAAGTCGTTCCAAGATGTTTCATTGCAATAAATATGCAGCGTGCCCCATTAGATACTATTCTTAGTTGCCATATTTACATTATACTTAAATTAATTAGTTTTCCTTTAGTTTTCCCTATTGACTAATTGCCAATTTTTAGATTTTTTCTGAAATTTCACAATACACAAAATAATTTAAAACCGGAAGTCTTTTTAAAATTGAAATTAAAGCTTCTTCATTCATATAACATTCTTACAATCACTTATAAAACAACACTCACAACAATTTGACTCTACCACAATTCGTAATGCCGATTCTAACGACACGGCTAGAAGTTTCTCCTTAATCTTTATTAAACCACAGTCACTCGTAAGTTGAGCAACCGCTCAACTAACAAGTTAAGACATATCTCGATGATAAAACAAAAACACTGCGTATACTCGCCTTGTCAATCACAAAACAGCATGTCTTGAAACACGATACATCCGGGAAGACTTGTACAAGTTTCCGAAAGTACACAAAGGGACCACATATGAATACTTCGCGAACGTCGTGCTTTTTAACGCGAAAGCGGGTGTGCAGGATAGAAAATGCAACGTCTCGGAATTCAGTTAGTGGCACATAAGTGGGGGGTAGGGGCGGAACAAAAGTTTGGGCAAATGGAACAAAAATGGGGCGCGGAACGCCGGCGGCGCGACGTACTTCGACACTGTCTCTTGAGTGCCGTGTTCGATACTTTGACGAGTCTCCGTTCGGTACGGTTGGGTAATTTTGTTTTGCACTCCCAAGTTTTCGATGATTGATTGGTTTGCTTCCGATTAAGTTGGCTCCTCTAAAGTGTTGAGCATTATTTTTTAATGCGTTAAAGAGTATGTATTTAAATACAATCGGCAACTTATACCGGAGCTTTTCTTAGAACTAAAGTCAGTAAAGTAAACAATCGATTTTAGTTTTATATTCCTGGGTAGGTAGGTAATATCTGTGTAATGATTAATCAACTCAAGTTATGTTATACATAAATGTACGTGGGTATTCTATTAGTACTGCTTTTCATCACCATCATCAGCCCATAATGCCTCCCTACTGCTGGAACACGGGCCTACCCTAAAGTAGGACGATAAGGCCATAGTCAACCACGCTGGCCAAGTGCGGGTTGGTCAACTATACAACCTTAGGATTTCTTTGTAGGTGTGCTGTCCACACAGTGTTTTCCTTCACCATTAAGGCGTCGAATAATGGTACATATGAATTTCAACTTCGAATAACACGCTTTACCGTTAAACGGTGAAAAAATCCAAAGTGAACGAATATAAAGTACAAAAGGTAGGTGTACCAAAACCTTTGCTGATACAAGTTCGTCTCCGTTTATAACGTTTTATTTCTGTGTTTTCTGAAGCGTATACATTTAAACAAAAGCTTCAACGTGTCTCAGAACAATAATAGTCATAAATGTCTGGTCGGCAGTGTGCGATTGGGTGGACAATCCCAGCCCGTAATTTCGTTTGAGCCGAGGGAAATCACTGGTTATATTTACTTCACTAATAAAGAGCTCATGGAAAAAGCGTTATTTTATTGCGAAATTATTGTCATGGAACTCAAACGTTGTATTTTTTAAAAATAAACACACAAATACTCAAGAATGCCTATGGATTAATATTTGCGAAACAACCGGGAATTCAGAATGATTTAATTAAGTATTGTTAAGTGGCCGGGTAATATAAAAAAAATCAATTAGGCTTTGAAATATAACCTTTTGTTGAAAGAAGAAACAAGACTTAAGACTGTTTACGTTTTCGGCACAGCAAACAACGCCATAATGTCCCTGTAGGTATATACTTTCCAGTTTCCGGGGACCAAGTAATCTTTTCGTTCTGATAGAGCGCCTACGTAAGTGAAATGAAACGTACAATAATGGAAATATAAATGACATGTGAAACGAAACGTCGACGTAGGTTTTCCGGGTGGCGACAGAACACTGTAATTTGGTAGTTTCGTCGTGAAATGCCGGGAACGGAACACGTTTCATGGGCCGTTCATGTTGATTTCTAAACGTCTTTTTTTTCAATTTCTACTTAGGTTAGGTACGTATTGTTTGAGGCGGATGTTTTTGGGGTACTTAAATGTTTTACCTACAGATTTCTATTATAAAAATATTTTGTATCGAAATATTTAATATCGAAAGTCTATAAATCTAGAATATTTTATTGCCGTTTTAAAAACGAAAGTGTCTTTGAAACAGATTTAAAATGACTTTCTTTTTGAGTTTACAAATTTTAATAATCTGCCGATCCTATGTCTAGCTAGGTTTCTCTTAATGTCTCTTCCATATGAACAAATATACGTTAACTAAATTCATACTTCTCTACTATACTATTCCAACACACAAAAAATTCTCGCATCATAAACATACATTTGTGCTGCATCAAAGCGAATATAATATTATGTACAAAATGTACAACACTTTTCCAGTAGAATGTAGCAATTTGCGACATTGTCCGGGTAAACCTGTTACCAGGGACTCGCTCGGAACCGTCTCTATGGCGACAGAACTATCTCATGTATTTCTAATAAACTGTGATATGAAACACAACTCCGCCCTTTGAAATATGTAATTTCCCACGATTCCGACTGTTTGCGAATACAAAGTGAAGTTTAAATTTTGTTTGTTCGACTTCAGGAGAATGACGACATGTTTTATATTGAAAATATTTTAAATGCAACTTGTTCAGGTATGGAACAGTGTACACGAGTATAATATACGTAGGATTTCATATAAAACTTCGTTTGAAAAAAATCAATTTTATATTTGAAAAAAATTTAAAATGCTTTATTACTTTCTGAATGTTACTTAGACTAGGTATACATTTGAAGGTAGTGCATGTGCTTAAACTATATTGAATTAAATCAGTTTTGATAATTTACCATTAAGTGCCCAATTACGCAGAGATATAAAAAAAATATCAGCCATATTATCACCATTTGCACAGTTTAAATCCTATTTCCGGCCAAATTGCAGTTGTTTAATATAAAAGCTCCCAAAAGTCCTGGCCGAAGTTCCCCAGCTGACATGTTGGCTCTGGTCCAAGGTATTAATACGGGATCCAACCACTTTGCAGCGTATCTCGCTAAGACGATAGTAATTCGGCGAGCCTCGAACGTAATCCGATGAAATGCAAATGTATGGGTAGACGTGTGGAGAGTTTTTTTTTAAGAATTTTCGTGTTGTAAATTCTTTTTGTCAGTTCTTTTGTTTTGCATCTTAAATATTATTCAGTGCCAGTTTGTCACAGATTTACATTAGGATTGCATTGCGGGTTTAGATAACATTAGGATTGCATCAGCTTAAATAGCTGGTACACAAGTTCAAGTATATGACAGCTTTACTACGTCTTTAACTGCTCGTTCATGTGTAATCAATCGTGTTGAGACCCTAGTCTTCATATTCCAAACAATTTAGGTAATAATTTGTGACAAATAATTTTTAATTAACAAATAATAATTTACAATATTTGTACATTCTCTGAATGATGTAATGCTAAAAGGTAAATCTGTGAAATTGTATCAATTTATTACCAAATCATCGTTCGCCCGCAAATAGTTTATAGTACAAATGATTCAACTTGTTGTGTAAATCAAAACTACGCTAACGCGAATACCGAAGTTCGCATTACCTGGCCAGTATTCATTGTGCGGAACCCTAGTTTAGAAACAAATATTATTCGGGACCAATGTTACGTTTTCATACGCCCGCCCATTATCGATTTGCGATGATTTAGGGGTGAGAGCCATCTGCTTCCCCGCAAGTCCGGTGGTGAAGACGAGGCTACTCCAAGCCATCATTGGATGTCAGTTAGGAAAAAAAGATTTGCGATGAACTGATTTTAAGCTTAATTTTAAGCCACAATATCGAATTCATTGAAATTAATAGGAAATTCAAAAAATAAATAAATGAAAAATATCTGATGAGTTACATCGTCAGTCAGCGTCATAAGCAGCCTCTATCCTTGCTGAAAGTACAAAATAAATAAAATTATTTCTAAGTACTCGCAAATGAAATAAACAAAACACTAATAACCATTCACTGAAACCATGTGATTTTAAGAAGGAATAACGCATCCTCACGTTCAAAATACCAATAAAAACTTCACAAACTGCAGCTGTTGAAAAGGCAATATCCCGAAAATTCTAATCCGGAAACAATGAAAATCTTACTCGTTAGGCAAAATATGTTTACGGCGTCATTTTTTGGTCGTAACGTCAATCTGATTTCACGTCGCTCGTCAAGTCGACTCGGAACGAGTTGGGAATTATCCATTTGGGTAATTGAACGTGCCTGGCGAATCAAGGGATTCAACATGCTTTTCCTGGCAAATGTTTCACCTGGTGTTGGTGTTGCTAGCTTTAGTGTGATATATTTGGGGACAGATGGCTGAATCCGGACATTTAGTTTGCATGTCAGATGAAAATGAGATATTAAAATAGGAAAAGTTTTAAGGAATGAATGTCCTCACTGATATTAAGAAATAGTACAATTTATTTATTTATTTATTATTTATTTATTTAAAATCTTATGCTAACATTACAGGTCCCTTAACCCAATGCGATAGCATAGCCATATATCTTACTTAAACTACATCTATTTATTATAAATCTACAAATACAATTTATATTACATACATTACATATACACTTATAACATAACCTAGCCTACAGAATATATAACAATATTAAATCCTATACTTACTTATTAAATAATTTCTATGTAAATCTAACTTAAATTATAACTTATTATATTTAACGCAGCATTTTTTTTAATTTATTTTATTTTATTTATTATTTAATTATTCTCTAGGTCCTGTGTCTTTGAGAGTCTAGTTTTAAAGATTAACTAATTATAATAACTTAACCATTGTCTAAAGATTTTAACTACCTTCTTGCATAATGTGAAGATCTTTATGTTAGCCTTTTTTATAAATTCTGTGTGGAACCGTCCGTCAAAAAAAAAATGAGACTTCGATATGTTTTTAAGGGAGCTCTAAAAATATATAACAATGTACAATTTTCATTTAAATTAATGCGGTTCAGTATCAATATTGATGCGGATTTAAAGCGCATTCGTTAAATTGTAAATTCCAATAAAACATCAATTTCAATTGAAATTGATAATTCAATTGAATCAAACGGTTCATATTATAAATTATGTTCTCGGAAGAGAATGTATTTGTAGTAGATGCGTTCGTATATTCGTTTTATAAAATCATTTGTTCCGTGAATTCTCTGAAAATTGGTGCATATGGATTGATTAACGTTATTCGTATTTCAATATTTATTAGAGTATTTATTTTCCTTCCTATTATCACAAAATTTTGGATACAAAAGTTTTCCTGTTATGAATTTGAAGAATATTTTGATATTACTTTGGGATAATACCTCCGATTACCAAAACTGACGGCTGAAGTCCGAACATTTCAAACGTACGGACATTTATCTGGGAGACGTCTTTGCAACTTCACCGCAAGTTTTACCTCGAACTGTCTTTCCTAACTTGCAATACTTTTAAGTGAACAAAACATCTCGATTCGTCCGCTCCAAAACTTGTCACAAGTCGGTTAGCGGGGATACGGTGGAA
This sequence comes from Maruca vitrata, assembly GCA_039566165.1. NCBI lineage: Eukaryota > Metazoa > Arthropoda > Insecta > Lepidoptera > Crambidae > Maruca > Maruca vitrata. Next base: position 2,809,492 of record CM076913.1, read on the forward strand.
CAGGTTTTCAGTTTTGTGAGGGAAACGGTGAATCCTAAAGGATTCAATCCTTTTTATTGGGTATGGTAATAGTGATCGAGTTTTTTATTTAGTTAGTTATTAACCAACAAAAGGTATTTTTACTTATTTAGGAATAAAATAAGATAATGCAATAGTGATGTTTAAAACAACGTTATTCAGCGCACGAAGTATAATATTACAAATATTGGTACGGATGTGACATAGACACACAGTTCGGGTTTTATCAATGACAAGGTCCCAATTTAAATTTTAAAAGTTTAAAATTAGTTAAACATTCTGTTTTCCAGAATTAGTTACAACGTCTTTTACAGAGCTTAGATTAGTTCCCCAAGTAACCTTTCTAATTACATTCTCTCAGGTACTAATTATCTGCAAGGCATCAAATTAAATGCCTTTGAAATATTTATCACTAAAAATATAATACCGGCATTTCGTAGAAGCTTTGTCAATGAAAAATTCAACCTTGTTTTTGAGCGCTATTCTGTATTTTCACGGATCGCGTGTTTGCTCAAAGAGATTTAATATTACGATTTGGTTCATTGTACACTAGGCTACTCGTATAATCGTAAAGGCTAATAGTTTAAGTCTAGTTTAAAACTAGTCTAGTAATGGAAGTATTCTTCTTCTTATCGTATGGTTGATGAACAATCTGGTGTCAGAGTGTTTAAACCGCCCGTAGGCCTCTGACATGGCTTCACACACCGTTGAAAAACTTCTCAGGTGTGCTGGTTTCCTCACGATGTTTTTCTTCACCGTTAAAGCATCGAATGATGGTACATATAAATTTCAAATTTGAAAACCACATAGGTACCTGGCGGGGTTTGAACAGGCCACTTCTCGCATGGCAAGCAAGCAACGACCTTAACCACTCGGCCATCGACGCTTTTTCAATAATAAGTAATAATGGAATAATGGAAGTAGTAATGGAAGTTATGGACGTATTTTGTACTATGTTGTACTTCGTTTTCAAGGATAGGATTGCCCATGCAATGTTTATGACGTTGAATAACAAATGATGAAAACCGCTTTAAGAAATCTGGTCCAAAAGCAGTTATACCATTTAGTTAATCTAGTTAGTTTCTAGAAAAGGAATGACGTTGATTTAAATGGATAATAATTTTCGTATGAAATAAACAAAAGCTATAAAATGCAATGCGCTCTGCACCGCGTTGAAACACAGCTTATAAATCATCCTAGGAAACTTTCAGACCGAACTCATAAAAGGCATTAGTCATCGCGAAAGCAGTTACTCGCCCCGGATAACTGTTTAATCGCCTTCCCTTAACGACATCTCAGTTTATAGCAGAATATTGCTTCCTCGGCGAAATTATCGGCCAAGATTAAAATCGCTTTGTGGCGCCTCAAACGTATACTACATTAAGCAAATTACACTTTTAATACTGTTTTTGCGATTAGAGGTTTATTTTAATTAAAACGCCGGTTCGACTCCGGCAAATTTTGTGTGAAGGGCTCTGAATGGAGCGTTGCTTAGCTGGTGGCTTATGGGACAATAGGCTCCTAAGGGCGAGGGCTTGGTGACCGGAGTGTCACTTAGCGGAGTACCTTCTGATGTTCATTATGTTTTTTCGTTCCTTTCTTGCGTGGCCGTCCGTTCATTTATCAAAATAAGGATGAGAAAAATCAAATCCTGACTACGAACGTCTGGCTTAATTTGGTAAGTGGTAGGAGCCGGGCATGGCGCCTTCGCCGTCCCGCCACCGCGCCAGTATTGCTCAACCTTTTTTATATCACAGACTTTGATCACACATATCTAACTAGATACGACTAGTTACAAAACAACTGCATTTTGATAGGTTCACACTTACGGAGGATTTAACGTGGATGGAATTTGAATGATGGAAACTAAGTATGTAAATGTTTCACATGCATGTACTGGACACTGTATCTGGTTAGATATAGTTGATAGATGAGCACTGTCTCGTGAGAGCACATTCGCTTGCCATGTCCGAACAGGTCGGCGCAGGGCGGCGGGAGGGCGGCGGGAGGTCGCATGGGAGTCGGTGTTAAAGTGTTGTAACATTGCGCGTTCGATATTAGATGTGTGTGGGCGGCGCGCGCTAGAGCATGGGCCCGCGCCGCCCGACCCTTTTGTGCCCAGGATCGACACGTGTCGACGACATTTAACTGACTGCGCCCTTTCTTTCTGTTTTTGTTGACATCGTCTAACCCAATAGGACGAGAAGAATCAGCTACTTATAACCAATATATGGCTGTCATTGGTAAGTGTGATTAAAATGACGAACCTAAATTTAAACACTTAATAAAACTTCTGATGTTTCATTTTTGAGTTTCGAGTCTTACTTTTTCCGTTTTCAGTTGTACTTTCCATCTTTTACTTTTTTCTGTCTTGTTACGTTCTTCTACTCTGACTGTTATTTTTTGAAAATTGCATAGCGTTGTGGAGTATGCGGCAGTTCTTGACTTTGTAATTATTAGCGTAACTTCCTGATATCATCATCGCAGGTAGATAGACGGTAGACCCTCTCTTGCATCCTATCATGATCTGTCATCCGTAAGCTTAGTCCTTCAACATCTGGCTATAGAATGGATTAGTACAGAAGGTGGACTTGGTACAGTGGCGGGTAAAGCACGCACATGGTCATGAGTGTAGTGTTTTCACTAATGATCGCACGCATCTCATGTGTTTGTCTTTGCTTGTTCGATGTACTGAGTCAGCTTCGAACCTATCCATTTTATACTCGTGTATAAACTTCATATTACAAGATTAGTTATTGCGGTAAGTGCCTGCCTCAATTATTATAAGTTCTATTGTAAGAAGTGTAAATTATTTATTTTTAAGTGGATCAACTGCCACGTACGCCACAACGCGTTTAACAATATGTACTAATGGTTGACAATGAAACACTAATAAATTAAATAATGATATAAACACACATAATCGTTGCCAAGTTTCTGGCGTATAAGTTGTTAAATAAATGTATTAACGTTTGTCTCGAAATTCGGTGGGATTTGGCATTAGGTTGGTCAATTAAAAGTACAATATTGGATGGATATATTGTATGTAACGTGTTTGGATGCACTCGTTGGAGTTGAGTCGTGGTTGACACTGTACATTGATTATGCACATCCCGGGTACCTGCTGTACATTTTGTTTTGTTTGGCTACAAACGAATTGTAGTTTTTGACTCTGCATGGCCATGGAATGTGAAGTTACTCTTTGGGAGGTCCTGGCCGGGTCTAGCCCCGGCGACCACGGATTGCTTAGTTGCCTGAAAACTACATGAAACCTCATTGGGACGAATAACTACTTTTAAATGAGACTATTAAAAGTATTTTTTAAAATCGTTTCTCTATTGTTTAAGAATGTTTTTTCTTTAAGATAACGTTTTCAATTGTTTCGGTTTGTGTACTAGGGTTAACAATACGTACACATGATTCCATTTTATTTCTCGATCCATTTAGAAGATCACTTTAACGATTTGGTTTGTTATATTTTTATGCTTTTTTACATTCATAGTTATCGTTTACTTTGATTTTGTTTTTGAAAATAAAAACAGTTTAAAATGATGATGCTTAATGCACATACTTTTCATGTTGGCTGTAAATGATATGCCTTTTTACATGTACTCGAATGAATGTTTGGTTCCAGCACCAAAGGTATGTTTGTTAAGCGGTTTAAATGATAATTATTTTAGCATTTACCAATACGGCAGCTTAGTTTCGGAAATGGTAGAACCCTGAGAGTCCTGGTCTTGTGGTTGGAGAAATGACTGTAATGTTGTTGAACAGTGATATCGTGTATTCCTGCAAGCGCTACGATCCGTTCCGACGCTTTTACTCGTATTTGGTCGCCCGTTATTCTTTGTATAATGTATTAAAGGTATTCCTTCTTGAACAATAGTGTATGCATGGAAATCTGTAGCATGTTTATCTGCTTCTGTATTATATTTATACTTGTTATACCTATAAGCTTTTCTACTCGTCTTAACTATTATAACGCTTTTATGTGTCTGTATTACTGTGTGATTGCTTCCGTAATGTGATTTTAGCCTTCACAAATATGTCACTTTATTTTAACTGTCCCCAGTTATTGACAAAGGCTTTGTACCAAAGCTGCAATGGAAAGAGATAATCTATTTTAAGCTTTAGTTATTAACTGTGCACACGAGATTTATGATTGGATGCGAGCTAAAAAGTAATGTTGGGTTCGATTCCCAATTTGAATTTATTATATTTCCGTGTCAGCACCTGGGAATCGGCAAGCTTTGATATTTTGTGCGATATTTGATGTTCTTTTTGAAGGGCGACAACTTTATTAAATTCGTGTGTTTGCGTTCATTCGGACGGTCGAAAAGGTTATTTAAAACGAAATTACTTGGGTGCTAAATACAATCACAATGTTATTTTGCGGGGAAGTAATCAAGTGAATAAATACGCGTATTTTTTGGTTGAAAAATTCGCTGCGTAATTTTTGTACAAAGATTGTATATCGATAATGACTATCAGTAAATTATACTTTGCTACGATGTAATAATTTTGGGTGTAAATTTTTAACATAAGTATTTTGTTCGTTGAAGTTATTTCTTTTACCAAAAGAAGCCTTTTGTCCTTTTCTTGGGCCTCGTGATAACTTAGGCCTTTCTGTTTTGTATTAGCTTACTGAGACACGCGAACAGACCATTTTGCAGCATCTTCCCGAGATGTTATGAGCTCTAAGATGGTAAAGAGTACCTACTTAGAGCCTACGGGCGCGACGTGACTCATTGTATAAAGACTTTTTGTTGTTTTTTTCAAGTTATTAACAGTAACTTCGGGCGTAAAATGTTTTTTAATAAACTGCAAAACAACTTTTGAAATATTAACTGTATTAGGTCTTAATAATCAATCAATATTGCATATTGCGGTTAGTTTTTCTACGAATATTAATTGTGAGTGTTTTTAGTCGAATTCATACAAAACATTGTGTTTTAAAGCTAACGCTGCTTGGGCGAATTTTTAATCATTCAATCAATATAGTTTTACATGTGCCTAAGCATTACTTAGCTTGGTGTAGTTAGTTGTAGAGATAGTATTTGGCAATCGACACATGATTAGAGTTAGATGGTAACTGTGCTTTTTGGATTTCAAGAAAAAAAGAAAAGCACGCTTACAAAAAAGTATTTTTTCTAGTCATCCTCCTAATACGTAATGGAGCATGGTTAAATGGTGTACAACATCCTTTGTGGGTCGTAACAATGTGCCAATACCCACGTGTTCCCAAGTAATTTCGAATCCGTTGCCAGTCTCGGCTCGTACGAACAGACGTACAATCCAATATGTCTGATTTAATCAACAAGCGTCTTCAGAGAGAACATGGCGGCTGCCTCGATTAGAACTTCCACAGCAACCACACTGGCTATTAAGGATTAGTTTATACTATTTCCGTGAATTTATAGTCACTGAATATACGTATATGTATGTATCTTTTGCCTCGGAAGTACGTACGTAGGTACTTCCTTAAGAACACTTTTCGCAGGAATACTTAGGTTGAAGTTACAGTAAAAGTAGAGACAGAAAGTATTTGTCTGAAATTGTGGTATATATCTCGATTGGTTATTCCAGATTTCTATTTAAGACAATAGACACCATGCCAAACATATATAATTTCTATTTTCATTTATATATACAATTGAACAGTTAGTAAAAGCTCTGCCTCGCCGTGCATTAATAAATACTTCGTATTTTTTTTATCCGAATGAGATTTTATCAAATAGAGGTTTGTTTGTTTTTGTTAACCCACAAAAAAAATTAAAGTGTAATTCGCTCGTTCCGCTTTTAAACGGTTTTTTAGTATCGCTATCAACAGATCCGATGTCATAATTGGATTGCTACTAAAATAACAAACTGCACCGTAGCTTTTCCGGGAAAAATCAAAACACTGTTTAATCATTCCGCACTATCAAATAGTCGTTACTGAAAATAGCTAAAAACCTTTACTATTCCGCTTCGTGATTAATGCATTCGGGCCACGTTACTGCAAATAAATTGCAAACTTTTTTGGCTGGACTCTTGTTTTCGAACGCCCTGACTGAAAGCATGTCGTTACATAGAAGCTATGTAACCAACTTGGTATATAGCCTTCCAACTTGTGCCTGGCGTGAGAGGGAATTTATAAAAAAATATTATGTTACCTACATGGAGGTCTAATATCTAAAGACATAATGGTACCTAGGTAACCTTTCGAATTTGCGTCTAGTATGAAAGTCAAGAGCCATTTAATAGAAATAATTAATAAAGAAGACGTAGTTTTTTTGTACAAATAGAAAGATTCTTCGATTTTCCCCTAATTTGTTTTCTGTTATCCTAAAAGGCGTCAATACATCGCATGAATCATATTATAATTAAATTAGATCTTTTGTTTAACCGGGAAAGTATGTCGTCCAATAACTAATAGTATTCTCCAAAGTCCCGTCTTTATATCAGGTTTAGTTTTCAGTAATCTAAATCCGAAAAAAAGAACAAAAACATCGAGACCAATGCCAAGCTTTAGCTCATGTCAAGCCGTTCTGTGTCTTGATTTATAAGAATAACAACGCTCGCAAATCTTTGTAAGTTGGTTCTGTCAGTAAAGTAGTGGCAAATCTAACAAAGCGGTTCCGACAAGTTTGGCACAGCTGTATTCGTCACGATGTATACGCGAATACCACATTGTGTCTTGGACTTAACAATATCTCGGTAAACACGAGATATTGAGCCAACTTGGGCAATATTAGTAAGTAAGTGAGAACACAAGTTAGTTACTCACGTCTTTTGTCTCTATTATCGCGTGGAGACACCAAAAAGACAGTGGGAGGTTATTTTATGTCACTAGCAGACTCAACGAATTTTTACCCGTTTATTAAAAAGTAATCTATATACAGCTAAATATTTTCCTAAAAATAACAAAAACAAATAAAGAGTTCAGAAGAGCGGAGACGGCACGAGTACATTTTTTTTTTATAATAGGCAAAAAAGGCAAAAAAAAAAATGGTGACCGCGATCTTCAGTCATGAAGGATCGACCACAGAGAGAGATAATAGGCAAACAAGATGACCACACTCCGCCTGATGGTAAGCGGTAGTGAGATCCAAATATGAGGTCGACAGGCACAATAGATCATATTACGCCTGTCGCACTCACCCTGAAGGCATGCTTAAATGCCGTTTCACGCCCCGCCTGAAGAGCCCGGGATCATAGGAGGGAGGGAAAACATGAGCTGGAAGGGCATTCCATGCCTTAATGGCACGGGGCAGAAATGAAGAAAAGCAGAAGAGAGCATAAATCGAGAAGGGGCATAAATCTATCTAGGTCATTTACTATTATTTATACTAATAGATAAATTTTACATATATACAGACATGGTAGTGAGTGAATAGCTTAAATGTACTCTTGAATGTAACACAACTTTAGCAATCTTGTTTTAACTGTATTTTTTATTATATGCTTTGATAAAATAAGTTCGTCGGTAATAGCCTTATACATCATTTATTTTCCTTCGACGCAAGGGCAAAATAGAGTAGGTAAAGCGATTTATTATTAGCTGGTAACCCTATCTTACGGGTAACCATAAAGACTGGAACATCATAGGACAACATACAAAACAGTTTAAACCTATATTAAATAGAGTAATAGGCAAAACAATATATAGGGGTGAGAGCCATCTGCTCACCTAGGTCCGGTGATGATGACAAGGCTTCTTCAAACTATCATCGTAGTCAGTAAGAAAAAAAAAATCAACCGTGAATTTAGTAATCACTATACTTTGTAATTTTGAATGTTGATAGGTAAAGGCCTGAAAAGGACGATAAAAAATCCAACACGATTTAACCAATCGTGTAGTAGAATAAAATTTTTTGTAGTGTGAGTAGGTTCTTGATATATTCTCACATTCTCAAAGAGGCAAAAGAGCATACAGTAAATAAAACAAGTCTTAAAGTGCCGGGATGTGGAGTCACCCGAAACTTACGGTTTATTTGCTTATACGCACTTTCAGTAGCCAGTGTGGACGCATTTTGAACCTTATTTCTACTTTTTTAAGGTTCAAGGCAAAAGAAACAACATTGGTCACATAAAATTCAATCGTGGGTGTGTTTCGCATACAAATGTTGTTTCTTAACGGTTTTGTTTTGATACTCACTTATTTTTCTTATTATTAATGGACCACTTTTTTTTATTAAAGTGTAGACCATTTTCAACACTGTAAAAGGATATTAATTATCATCATATAAGTTTAATTGTCTGTATCAAATCCACAATGTCATAACGTCATGTGACCCCCCCCCTTTGTATTCCCCTACACGGGCAAAATATTTATATTATTTTTAAAAAAACCGATGTTTAAATGTGTCTCATTAGGTGGCAATAGGGTTTAAAATAGTGAATACTATACACAATACTCCCTCGTATTTCTAAATCGAAAGAACTGTTGATGAAGTTTACATACAATGTAATATAAATACAACATTACATACAATGATGACTGTCTAGTCGTCATTTCGTCTGATAATCAAATAGCATTGTCAAAGAGCAAGGCCACGAGACCACATGGTGGGGAGGTTCCAAGATAATTAGATAAGTAATGCAATATGTGTTGTGTTCATTCGAGCTTTCTGAAGCGCCGAATTTCTATGGAAGTAAGTAGATTATATACTGAAATGTCGCTGTTATAAATAATAAAAGACAGCTTTATGTGTCTTGAATTCATGAAAATTGTCTTGAATTTTTGACATATTATTTGTATCTAAATCAGATAATAACACACACAATAAGAAATTATTGACGGGAGAATTTTTGTGCTCTTTATAATAAGAGACTATAAAAAACACATTACTTACCCTCCTGAAAATTCAAATCCAGTGATACTTGCTTAAGTAATTAAATATTTAGCTCATTAAACTTCTCGCAAAGCCATACCGTCCCTTAATAATTAACTTGCCAACATAATTGAGCATCTTTTCTTCCCCGGCGACCTTACGACTTTTAATAAGCCATTGACTTACCGAGCATTACGTCAAAATTATGTCGTAAGATCCTTCCTCTCATATTCACTTACAGCTTCACATTAACCCTGAGGACTGAGGGTTACATGGTATTATGACAAAGGATATATTACTTAGGCCTTCGGGGCCGCCACAGAGGCGCGACTTGCGATTGGAGATTAACCGGGACGTGCTGGGAAGGGCGCGATTGCTCCGCCAGATTAGGTCATCAGATATTCTGTTTAGTGTTTATGTTCGCAGGATGTTGGATGGATGTGTTCAATAAGGTGTCACGTGGAGACAGTTGTATTAAGGCTTAGATTCAGCGAAGTTCTTTGGTTAATATTGCATTTTACTTTCTTAAGAACATAAATACCTCGTAGCCTGCAACTAATTGTGTGAAATTCAATTTTGTATAAATACGCTATTGTCTGCGATATAAACTGTACTGATCGGTAGATTAGTCGTTTCAAGATCAGTAGATAAGAGGAAATAGTAAAGAAAGTACAAGCTCCACGACAGATTTGTTACTATCAAGCAACAGTCCCATTATCTAATCGCGAGTCGCACCACTGTGGCGACAACCGTTCTTATCAGCCTGCAACCATATTTACTGCAGTTGAAAATGGTCCCACAAACATCCTTTGTCTCCCTCTGACGATTCCCTTATATATGGCAGGAATGGAACGACTACAACCTAAGATGGAACGACACGGAATATGGAGGGGTGAAGGACCTTCGCATAACGCCAAACAAGTTGTGGAAACCGGATGTACTGATGTATAATAGGTGAGGGTAGCGAATAAGCTCAGGAGTAATCAACTTTCGTCACAGGTCAGCAGTTTGGAGCAGGGACTGTGTTTGGAAACGGTGTTCTTAGGTAAGCAGAAGAGTTTTGATTCAACTAAATGCTATTTACTTTATAGTTTAGGTAACACTAAACTAACATGTGATGCAAAGTTAATTTCAAGTAAATATTATGATAGTACCCTGGAAGCAGATAGTACATAGTAGAGTGAAAATAGATCTATCAATGCGAAACAGGTCTATTTATTTACAAATTGTAAATTTTTCGTAAATATTTCGGTGAGCAATTAAAATAAAACATTATTTTTATAAAAAAGAAAACTTTGTCACAAAAATATAGCACAATCAAACCAGTTAATAATTTCCGTTGATAAAAATACGCGTAGAAATGAAAGAAAAATAACAAGCCCACATTTCGTTTTGATACTGACACCAGTATCAAAACGAAATGTCCGAAGGCAACAAAATGCATTGAGCATCGGATTCCTAGCGATCCGCGAGTTTATCAAAAGTTATGTTGAAATGCTGCCAAAGCTTTGTATCTAGTGGGGAAATATGGGATCGGTGAAATGGTAGGAAACAAGAGTTCACCATTCAGGTCAATAAACAAATTACACTTGTTATATTTAACCGACCACATCTAACTTTTGACTGAAACGGGGAAATCAACTGAGTAAACAGTTACAATTATCATACACGAGTCACATATCACAGTAAATAATGCTAGCATTACTTATTTAGGTTACGAAACGCACAAATATGTCGTATATTCGCTCCTCCTATTCGCCGATAAATTTGATTCGAGATCAAAGGGGCTTATTTAATTTTCTTATCTCCGAGAAAGGACTCGCAGTTTCGATGTCAACGAAGGGCAAACAAACAAACAACCGGACTTACGAACTCAATATCGAGATGAATAATAAAATGGTACGTAAGATTTGGTAAAGTATTTGAGATGGTTTGATATGTTAGAGTTATCAAATGTTCAATTACAACGATTTTAATGGTAATAAGTTGCATAATTACAACAACACACAACTTTATTGATATGTGATTATAATCTACTTTGTTGTAAGTATGGATGTGATACCATAATAGATATTATTATTATAATTTGTCCGTGAAATTGTTCAAATGAATTATAATAATAATAACAATGGATGACTTAGGCATCACCTACGCAATCACAAGACGCCCCAGTAAAATAGATACAATAATGTAACAAAACACAGTTGCTGCTGTTTTAAATCACAAACCAACGTTTGACTAAAACTGATTTAATTTCAAATTCGCTGCCAGCTAAGAAAATGCACAACTGCAATAACTGATGTAAAATTAAACCCGCTACGACTGATCACGCTAACTGTAATGGATTAAATGTTGGCTGCATTCTGAAAATTAGCCTTTCTTGAAACTGGCGGGCTCGGGGCGGCCAGGGCGGGCGTTTCATCACCAGTGACTTAAAACCCAATTAGTTTTGTTAGTGTTTGGCTATTTGAGATGATTTGTGGACCGAGATGGGATTTTACTTGGAATTGCTCGGGCGTTCACTAACTGACGGATGGTGCTTGAAGATTTCTGTTTATTAACTAGAATTGGGTGCGGTGAAGCAGTGGGAACGTTACGTATTTATGCCAGTTATGTTTTGGCTAGACAATGATATTAATATACTCGTATTAGTTACATGTTTGAAATAGTTTTTGGGAAATAGGTGTTTTCACTCCGCTCTGATATCAAATGTTGAATTTACCTACCATGATTGGCGAAGGCAGTAAAAACGTAATGCTAACGCGCTAACTGGCTATATTTGAATACTTTACCTAATTTCCAATATTCATTCGTTAGATCATCTGTCAAATTACTAGAAAAAGGTTTTTATGACCATAAACTAGGGTGTGAAAAAACAAAGGTTGTTGCCTGAACAATATATCTTTGACATATTTAATAACTACCTATTGTTTTCATAAACTATGACACGAAAATTGACATAAAAGTTCATTAAACTAGACAAGTGACTATCTAACTACGTATTCCACTTGACTGTTAGTGTCCAGTATTTCACCGGGAGCGGTCAACCTTTGAATGATGAGCTAGTGAGCTGGCGGCCATCCAGGGAGTAAGTACCGATAAGCCGTTTAACCATTAAACCATGACCGGGGAGTCCCCTGTGTACAATGTGATGAATAAGATGAGGCAGCGTTGGAGTGTTGCCAACGTTTTGGAGGTGGCCATTGAATTTGTGTTTACTGGACTGTCCTAGGGAAGGGTACAATATCGATTTTATTCTTTTTCACACGCAGATTGATGAATGTTCTTTACTATATCGTAAGAGATATCCATTAATCTGGTAGATAAAAAGAAAAATACAGTGCTGGCATGACAAACAGAATAAAGCACAATTACGAACATTTTATGCAGACTAATCTATAGATGTGCGTTAAATTTATGAAATCTTTAAGTAACTGCTGTGTGATTTCGCTAGGTTGTTCTAACCATTGATTGTATTAAGTATAAACATAATTTTATTAAAAGGTTACTTAATTTTATAGTAGGAAGCAGCTGTAAAAAACCCATGTTCCAAATCTTATATGCAGGCTAGCTTTGGTAGCTCTTTGAATTTCACTTAAAATTTCTACTTGGGATATTCATTCACTTCAAAAATTTGATGCCGGTTGTCCTAAAAAGTATACATTAATTGGATACTTCTTACCACCAACCTGTTTCGTCGGAAATTTGTTTAGTTCCTAAACGGGAGGCTGTGAAGCCGCTAACTACAATCGTTAAGGCTTAGGTATTAGCCAGAATCGTTTAGTAATCTATGGCCTCTGAGCCGGAACTATGGTCTTTGTTATATCGGCAAAAGAACCGTGTCGGATATAACAAGGGAGATATTAAATGGAGTTAATGCTGAGTTTTTTTCTCTCTAAGGCATAGATTCAATTATATCTTTGAAATTCAGTCAGTCTATTTACTATCTGCTAACACAGTGAATTACGCTCTCATATTTAAATTATAAAGTGGATTTGTTGAAATTGGATAACTAACTGTGGGGAGAGAATCAAACCCACGACTGTTCATAATGTTTATATAAATAAAATAAATTAAAAAAAAATTACATACACACATACATTGATCTGATCCCGTGGTAAGTAGCTTAAGAACTTGTGTTACGGAAATCAGGATCAACAGTGGATACACAAATAAACTTAAATATATTTGATAATACACCCAGACACGAAACAAACACCGATCCTCGTCACACAAATATTTGTCCCGAGTGGGAATCGAACCCACGACTCTTGGAACCGTAGGTTATGAACCTGAGTCACTAACCACTGTTCCACCGAGCCAGTGAAATTCAAAAGTTTAACAATGGAGCGTCGATTAAACTTTATAATTCAAAACGTATAGTTAGATTTTATTTCTCCACCGCCATTTCTTTATATCCATAAAACAGACGAAATGAAAACGAATTTAACACACACTCGATTAAATTTAAATTCATAAAATAAAAAACAGCGTGTTTTCAGTGCCGAAATTTAAAAACCATTACTTATGAACGCTGAATGTCAGTTTGAAGTAAGTTTAATTTGTACATATTTTTCTCTCGCTTTGTGAATATTAAAAGTATCTACCTCAACAAGGTTGCGATGGCTAAATGGATTGTTCAATCCATTTGTATGTATGATTGCACAGTACTTATACAAACAAAAGTAGTTACTACGCAATGATTGGCAACCTGTGGTTTAAAATGCTATCACAAAATGGTTTTAAATTAGATGCAAAATATATGATCTCGTGTGATTTTTTTTTGAAGTGCTATGGTGGTTTTACAATTTCTCCTATTATTAAAAAAAAGACGTGTGGCACTCGGGGACTGCCGCGGTATAGCTATTGCATAGCATCGTCCGATTTCGGAGCAGCTCGTCTCGATTCGTGCGAGTTTCGTAGAGTCGTACAATACGTCTAACCGCACGCACACAAACACCGTACCGAAGTCTACCGAACTGAAACGACGTTAGACGATTGTGAGGTTTTTTTCGTTACGGAATTTCTTCGTTCGGTCGCCGCGCTCAAAGCCCGCGATAAAAGCTATGCAATAGCTTAAAAGTCGGATTGTAGTCGATACGTGACATAAAGTCTATCTCTCATATACACCATTCATCTCAGAGCTAAATTTTCGTTCGTCTTGCGTAGGTTTCGCAAAATTGAATTTTAGTATAGTGACATGAACTCTATCTATCAAGAGCCTAAATAAATAACCCGAATGAAAGTCACACGGAAATATTTGCTACAATCAAATAAATAATGACCTAGTATGTACATTATAATATGTATAACACTTATGTGGAATAATCACTAGGAAGCTTTTATTACTGTAACTAAAATAATTTTCATTGCTATGAATTATTTTTCTAACGAAGACTGTAAGTTCCCTAAAACTATAATGAAGTATGCAATTTTTCATTATTAAACAATTATGATTGCCGTCATTTGAAAAGTACTGCAATATTTTTTCATGTGTTAGGCGTAAAAAACTATACTTAAGTATTGCATGAACAATTAATGTATTTAAGACAAGCAATGAAATGTTAGCAAAAATTCTTTTTGCGATAACATCGTGTACAATACCTAACATTCCTAATATAATATAATAATTTATTACATCCACATACGTTCGGAAATTCTATACTTATCCTTGAACAAAACGGGAACAAACAGTTTTACTGTACATTAATGTTTGGTTTTCATTTTCCGGGAGGATAACATATTACGTCGTATTATGTGCCTACGCGATACCGTGTGCCTTTACAAGAAATGGTTCTGCTAATATTTGTTGTGATGTGCCAATATCAAATAATTAAGTGAAGCTTCTTCTAAGAATGTAAAGTCAAATTCGAACATCAAAAATCATAAATAGGTATAGAAAATTTATATTTATTTAGTTTTTACTATATAAATATAAAATTGTTTTGTAACTGTGACAAACCATTTAAAACAAAGGTGTAAAAATAACGAATAATATTTAAATAATTGAAGGACTCTTGTAATGATTTTAATTATACACCGTGAAATTTTAGTGGTTGTTTTCCCGCAGTAAAATGATTCTATCTTAGTAGTACAAGAGATTCGTGCAGTTCTTTTTTGTTAAAATCAATAAATGCCGGTTTTACGAAAGGTTAAACCGAAACTCGAAAGGACGTTCGAACCGCTTTATGACTTAGGGTGTCAAGCTTCTTCATATATGTAATGCTTGTACATAGCGCATGACTTCGGTATGACACGTCCCACGCTGAATTTAAGAAGATGATTAACAAGTTTTCATTCAGTCTTTGAAGTAGCCTGTCGGGAAGAATCCGTGATGAGTCACCATCCCGACATTTAAATTAGTGGAGCGCTCTAAGGTCTTATACCCTCGGAATCCAGGGCCAGTTCGATGAATCGTTATATCAAGTTTTGAAATGTGTTTAGAATAGTATATAAAACGAATGTTGAAAAATCACTAACTTTATTGATTTGTGCGATCTTGCCAACTGCCTACATTATTATTTTCAGTACGATAGTATAAATATGAAGTTGCGATATGTCCTTTTCAAATGTCTTATACCTAGATCTCTAACTAAAGTATTCAAATCAATAATCCGTATGCGGTTTTAAGCATGATAATGAAAGCAGTTAAACTTTCTACACAGGTGTAATCTAGGTGTACCTACCAAGAAATTATAATTCACAGTTGTCAGATGTCAGACGGACGGAAGGTAACGACTTCCTTGACTAAGTGCGATCACGCTAGATTATTTCCGCAGAAATGAGGACATTTTCCGCTCGTAAAAGTAGCCTGTGTCATCCCCCCCCCGTGTTCAGAATCCTATTTTTAAATTAACCAAAGTCTTCATCAAAATCCGTTCATCGGTTTAAGGCGTGAATGAGGTAAACTCTTAAAACGAATAATTAAAATCACTGGCAACTTTAATTAGTTTTCTGCCTACTGCCTACGCCTTAAGTACGATAGCATAAATATTTAATAGCCTATATCCATTTCTAGGTTATCATTCTATCATCCTAACTAAAATTCATCAAAATCCGTTCCAGCCGTTTAAGCATGATAGAGTTAAAAGTCTCCCAGCAAAATCGACAATAAAAAATCACAAATTCAATTTCAGTTTTCTGCCTACTTCCTACCCCTAGGAACGATGACGATTATTTATAACATATAACCATTTCCAGGTTATCATCTATCATCATACCAAATTTTCATCAAAATCCGTTTCATCCGGTTTAGACGTCAAAGAGCAAAGTCCTAACCGAAAACGGCTAAAAATCACTTCAACCCAATTTTAGTTATCTGCCTACTGCCTACCCACTAGAGAACGATTGGCGTGATTATTTAAAAACCTATAACCATTTCCAGGTTATCATCTATCATCATACTCAAATTTCATCAGAAATCCGTTCAGCCGTTTAGACGTCAAAAAGAGCAAAAGTCTCTAGCAAAATCGACTAAAATCACTTCAACTCAATTTAGTTATCTATATACTGCCTCACCCCCTAAGAACGAGATGGCGTGATTTATTTACATAGCCTATAACCACTTTCTAGGTTATCATCTATCACCCATACCAAATTTCATCGAAAATCCCCCCCCGTTCGGCTATCCGTTTAGACGTCAAAGAGCAAAAGTCCTAACAGACAAACGGCTAAATATCACTTAACTCATATTTAGTAATAATCTGCCTACTGCCTAACAATTCCCTAAGTTAATGATGACGTGATTATTTATAGCCTGTAACCATTTTCAAGGTTATCATCTATCATCATACCAAATTTCATGGCAAAATCCGTTCATCGGTTTAGACGTCATAAGAGCAAGTCCTAATAAAAACGTATAAAAATCACTAACTCAATTTAAGCATAAATCGCCTACTGCCTACTCCCTAAGAACGATGGCGTGATTTATTTATAACCTATTAACTATTTCCAGGTTATCATCTATTACTCATACCGAAATTTCATCAAAATTTTCAGCCGTTTAGGCGTGAAAAGAGTAACAGAGTAGCCAAACAGATGAGTTGAAATTTTCGCATTTATAATATTAGTTGTATCATTAGATAGTAAGGATGAATACAGCAAGATGCATTTATATAAATGCTGAGGGCAGATGGCGGTGGCGGGGGTTGCGTTCCGTCGTTGTCATAGTTAAATGGTAAAATTATTTTGTAAATCATCATTTTCTTGTAAAAGGTTTAATAAATTACCATTGAAATTACTCAGCAAACATAATTTATCACATAAACAATTGAAATTTGGCAACTATGTATTCTTTTGTAAAAAAAGGTTGTAAACGTAGATCGCCATTTTACCATTTTTTTAACTTTTTTCTTTAAGGTTTTAATAATGCAATCAAGCACTTCTATACACATTCATTGACTGGCCTTGGATTCCGAGCTTACCATTTTCATATGTCTTTACGGAACTCCACTATATTAGTAAGTTGGTTCCTTCCAGTCCTCTAATATGGTAATTTTGTCTTTTCGACTACTTTCGTCCAATCTTGGTACGAGGACTGAAGCGATTTTCAGTGATCGCCATATGTGCACCTGATTATGTTAGCTACCAGCTCTATGCTCTTACTTCACGTTCCGTCTCTACGTATACGAACTGGCATAGGTAATTTTAAAAATTTCTATTTCATTAAATTAAACCTAAACGATACTGTTCTCTTTTAAAATTTTTTTTGTATTTTTCCCCCTAATGACGCCGCAATAGAATGAAAAGTATGTGCAATAAAATTCATTCATTCAAATCCACAATGAAATGTCCACAGAACTCATCTTAGCTTTCAGAAAATGACTATAGTTCATCCAATCACCTGTCAAATACTGCTTAACAACTATTCATGTGTGCGTTCATAGAAATTATTTTTTTGTAAAATGTCTCGAAAGTGCTTAGGTACCTACTGTTTTATCGGTTGTTGTTTTAGACAGTAATTTGTGTATAATTTTATTTGATTTTAATATTGAAAATTATACCTCAGATTATTAGAAGGGTTCTGAATCGACAACATTCATCTATATTATTCAATTATTGTCTATTCCAGAGAAATTCTCATTTAGCAAATAGTGACATCTTAATTGACATGTTCGTTTACTGACAAATATTTCGATATCTATAGTAACCAAATTAAAGAAAGGTTTCTTTGACAAAAAAAAAATTCAATCATCACGTTTTTGGTTCAAAAGAAAAGACGAGCTGATCGCACTACAATAAATACGGTTCATACCAAATGTACCGCAAACGGATAAGTAGATATTAAATCTCTTAAACAAGAAATTT
Organism: Maruca vitrata; assembly: GCA_039566165.1. Lineage (NCBI taxonomy): Eukaryota > Metazoa > Arthropoda > Insecta > Lepidoptera > Crambidae > Maruca > Maruca vitrata. The sequence goes on from CM076913.1 coordinate 2,827,632, forward strand.
TTGGCAAATACATTTTATAGAGCAATTCAGCAAAAGAAAGTTGATTTAACGTTTGCACCAACATATTTGGTGAAGATCTGTAATATTGTGGAACATCATCACCTGTTTTTCCGTCGACACCATGAGGGTAATTTTCTAAGTCTAATTTACATGCGTGATTCACAATTAATTGTAAGATATAGGTAAATTAATAACATTAGTCAAATTGAATTAAAATTTTTGACGAAAGGCTGAGACAAATAATAGAACATTTGAAGTTGGGTCGGAAAGTCCATTTTCAAAACTGCGAAATTCTTCAAAAATGCTAACCTGCCATCGTATTAAATACAAAATAAGTAGTAACTTTCCGCGGAAATATATTCGTAAACGCAACATTTGGATATAAAACTGCCAAGGAACAAAGAAAGTTCTTTACGCGTTATGCACACTGATATTACACGTTGTGACGTCGCAGTAGGCGTGCGACATTTGTGGCAGAAGCGTCGGTTAAGCTCACCGCATATGATGTGCTATTGAAACTGTAATATCTCGGGGAGTTTTCCGAAATATTAAACCATTTCTTTTAACAATATAAAAATTTCTTTATCCAGCTATATCAAAATTGTAATATTGTAGAAGAGTTACCAAAAATCAATATCATGCCAGAACTGAATGATCAACAAACACTTATAAGCAAACAAAAACTTCTTCGTCTTTAAACAAAACAAACTATTAAATAAAAACTTTAATATTGAATTATTATGCGGTTAAATTAATACAGATCACTTCTATCACATACGCTATGTAAAGCGAAGTTTGTATATGGGTTCTGAAATTTAACTCATAGTATTTGCCATTATCCTTACATACCGAAAGCAGGCCAAAAAACCGTCTCGAATAAATTTGGTTATGCCAAAAATGAAGTAATTTGAAAGCAATTATTGTATTGCTGAAGTGCAAAATATGAGATTAGCAAAGTTCTTCTCAGCTATGACGAGACCAGGGAAACAAATTACTACATTTTATTTGAGGATATTATGGATTCCAGGGCATATTGAATAGGTACTTACTCAAGTGCCTATTATGGGACAACCGCCGCTAAGACTCCACTGGTCCGGCGCTTGCACACTCATAGTATTACACGTTGTGACAGTGTCCTGCGACATTTGTATGAAGCGTTTTAAGCTCACCCATATGATGTGCTATTGAAACATAATATCTCGGGGAGTTGTTCCAAATATTAAACCATTCTTTTAACAATATAAGTACCTTCTTTATCCAGCTATATCAAAATTGTAATATTGGGTAGAAGAAGTTACCGAAATCAATATCATGCTGTGAACTGAATGTGATCAACAAACACTTATAAGCAAACTTCATCTTTAAAACAAATAAACTACGTCAAAAACTTTAGTAATTATTGTTGGCGCGGTTAAATACCACAGATAAATACATGCCCGCTATGCGAAGTTTGTATATGGGTTCTGAAATTTAACTCATAGTATTTGCCATTATCCTTATATACCTTGAAAGTAGGCCAAAAACTGTCTCGAATAAATTTTGTTGCGCCAAATGAAGTAATTTGAAAGCAATTATTGTATTGCTGGATGTAAGTAAAAATATGAGATTAGTAAAGTTCTTCTCAGCTATGACGAGACCAGGGAAATAAGGAATACTTACATTTTATTTGGAGGATATTATGGATTCCAGGGCATATTGAATAGGTACTTACTCATGCCTATTATGGGACAACTGTCAGCTATAAAAAGCATAATATACGGTCAAATTGAGAGACCCCCTCCTTTTTTTGAAGTCGGTTGACAAAATAAAGTAGTGCATCAAAGATACGTTAAGGCGGTACGAAGTTCGCCGGGTCAGCTAGTATTTAAATAAATGAAGGACTCTTGTAATGATTTTAATTATATACAACTTTTGAACCAGTCTTTCCTTAAATTAGGTACATGAGTGTTTCGTAATTCGATTTATAGTGTTTATAAACAAACCTAACTCAATAAGTTCCCCAACTACGCAACGTAGAATGCAACAACATATTGTTATTAGCTTCACAAGCAAAACTTTGCAAGTCAACGCCTACAAGTTACTAAATTTGTCAAGTGGGTAGCTGCTACGAAACGCTACGAGCTACGAAAATGACTTTGCGAACCGGTAATCTATGCAGGCTCCGTACAAGTTAAGATAATACCCACGGCTACGGTCCCTTGATACCCCTACGCACCAATTTGCTTACATCCATTAGGTAATAGGGTAGTTCCCTATGTTTTATTGATGCTATCGGCTTGTTATGGCAAAATGACTGGTATTCATTCTAATATTCAATTAAATTAATCTTCAAAACTATGAAAACATCATGTAAGCAAAAAATATATACGTAAAAAGAATAACTCTATGGATGCAAGTGTCTGAAATAAATTATTTTCAGTGACTAATACTTATGTACTAAGTATTATAGGCACCCAAATTTGATTTCAAAAGTGTTACATAAATGACTTAATAAAATATCGTCTTTAATGTTTTTAAATACGTCATCATGTAACATGACCCCCTTTGTCCAGCAAAATATTATGCGTTGCATAGAAAACACTTACCTACGACGTCATTAATAAGAAGACGTATTGCTAAACCTTTCATACAAGCTCAACATCCAGTAAACATCCCTATTAGTGAATGCACGGCCAGTGCTGGGCCAAACATAGGCGCGTTGGCGCGTTGCCAGTCAGTATCCGAACAACATTCGATTATGAAAGCTTTTAAATCACTTACAGGCTGTGTAATAGTACGTTGTTTACTGTCTCAGCGGCGTTTAGCCGGCGGCGGATTTGAGGGTTGTCGCTCACACCGACGCGAACGGTGACTTTTACGGTATAAAACGTTTTGGTATACGTTTTACGTCACATATTGTAGTTATCGTGTTACAGGTTTGGGACTAGTATTCTATGAGCTTGTAATTTCAAAATCTTGCTGACAATACAAATATTATTAAAAAAAGCAGATACAGTTGACAAATGAGTTAAATAGGCACATACCTATTGCAGAACTGTCTCAGAGCAGCCATTCTTCATTACCATCTAAATATACAGCAAGTAATGATATGAACAAAAAAGATGAGCAAATTTTAACTAAGGGGTGAGAGCCATCAGCTCCCGCGCAATTCCGGTGATGATAACGAGGCTACTCCAAGCCATCATCGTATGTCGAAGGAAAAAAGAAAGCAGATTCTAATTACTGTTCACGATAAACATCCCACCGGTGTCAAATGCACATCATAAACTTTTATTCCCCCAATAACTGAACGTACCAGTCTAATGGCGCGAAGAACGTGTCATAGATCGCCTCACAATTTATAGAGCATAAACAGTTTTATTGCGTAACGGTGTGAACAAGGCCATTCGGCATAGATATGCTGGCGGCTTGCCAGCCCAGGGGTATCGGTTTGTTCGCAGCAACCGAACACTTGTGGCATACGATACACGCGATTTGTATCGGCTATTCAATACGTGCTCCTTGAGATTTGGATGAAGTTCAAAACTGTTTAGAATGGTGAATGCAATCTTGAGTTGACTTTTTTATAGCTAACACGTAGTTAGCGCTTCGATCTGCAAAACGTTTTGTGGAGAACATTGGGAATTAATGTAATATATAGATACAGCTATACACATAATCACTGCCAGGTAACACATGTAGGTAAGGCTAATACGACTTATTAGCCAAATCAATACTAATGTTACAAAGCTGAAGAGTTTGTTTGTTTGAACGCGCTAATCTCAGGAAATACAGGTTCGAATTGAAAAAAAATGTGTATTGGATAGACCAATTTATTGAGGAGGGCTTTAGGCTATATAACATCACGTTGCGACCAATAGGAGCAACGACAGAAATGTGTAAAAAACGCGGGGACACGTGGACAAAATCGCTGGCACAGCTAGTTTTATATAATGGAAGTCTTCGAATACTACTATCTGTTAAGTCTTCGAAAACTACTCTCAAGTTATAACATACCCTTTATTCGTTCGGTGTGATTAAACACAGGCTCTCGTATGAGCTGGCGCAGCGCCAGTGACCGATTGTTTTACACACTCGATGACACAACACTTGTGCTTAACATGACCCCACTAAACACTACTACACACTGTTGATTTACTACGCGAGGTTACTAAATGAGGATAGAACAAAATTTCATACGTGCACATCAACTAGTTTTTGGGGCATATTTGGCACAACAGAAATATAGGTAAGAGATATAATGTATCTAAATATTATTCGCATTTTTGTAATCGTATTTTTAAACGTTAATGTTATTTTAATGAGTAATCTTTATATAAATAAACATGTAACAATTTAAACTGAACTTAAAGATATGATCGTACCTACCTTATAATTAAGCTAGTGACCGTTGCTTCACTTCGGGTATATACATAAAAACCTTTGTCTTAAATCCCTCTATCTATTAAAAAAAGTCATTAAAATCCGTTGCGTAGTTTTAAAGATTTAAGCATACATACTTACAGACATACGCGGGAATCGACTTTGCTTTGTACTATGTAGTGGTACACAACAATTTTCTCTAGCATTGAGCGGCCATATTTGATTAATTAATTCTTGTAAAACACAACTACTAAGAAATTATTCCGTTACATAACGGTATGAAGAAAAACTTTGAACGCAGCTGTCGCATCAACCAGGAACATTTTGTATGCGACGCCTCGTCCCTCGACAGCCGAACGCTCTTCCAGGGCCGTACCAAGGTGACGTGAAGACTTCATAGTTGACGAGGAAAATTAAATCCGTTCCCGGGAACCTTTTGAGTCGACTCTCATTTTCTTCTTGGCCATATTTGCAAGGGAAAATTAATTGAATCATGTTGGCGTGGGTAGTGCCCAATTATTGTTTGGGATCTTATATCTTTCTTAGCGTATGGTGACGGGTCATTCTTTTAAGCTTATTTCTTACTACTGGCATTAATAAATATGGTTACTATAAGTAATAAGTCATATTGAGAGCTTTGAAATAGTGATTATGTTTTTAAAAGACACAAGCTTCAATGAACATAAATGGGAGAAAATCTCACCAAGACGTCATATATAAAGATAATTGCGGCCATGGCGGCCGATCAATAGAGATCAGCCAACTGCGTATGACATTGTAGTGCACAGGTGTACGCGCAAACACAAGTGCACTCTCTGTATCTTACTTTCATAGTTCGGTGGGACTGCAATCTGACATGACCGATGAGGGATCGGGCGTATTTCCACCGGCATAACGAGCTTTCCAAGGCACAGGCGTGCAATCGCCAACTTCCTGACTCCGGGCTGAGAAAACTCATACAAATTTTGCCCTCGGATTCGAACCGGGGTCTTCTCGGTCCTAATGTAGCACTTGCTACCAATAGAGCAACGAGCAGTCATACATACCGAATTCAGGACGTAAGCTTTTACCATTACTTACCAAAACAGATGCATAAACTAACGCAGAATGGTGTGGATTTTACTCTATATCTAGGGCGTTCACTCGCTAAGAGCTAGCTTATATATTGAGAAGTTATTATTATGCTTGCAATTAGGTTCACTTCAAACTAATAGCAAATTTTCCATTAAATTTAATAATAGAAAAACTAGAGAAAATTGCAACACGGTAGAAAAATGCATTATAACGCGTTCAGCGTTCAAAGTTAACTTTAATTTGGAGTGAAAACTAATTTAGCAACGATAATAGAATCGCTAACGGAGCGCAGTAGATTAAAAATGGACCGCAGAGGAGAGACCGGCTTAGGAATTAAACTGACCGGCAATCTGTGTCCGGACCCGTTTACATGGCTGTTTTCCTAATTCGTATTTTAAATAGCAACCATGCTGATATATAGTTTTAAACTGTCATGGTTACACACATTAGACAACTGAATCACTGGCGATTGCAACAGTGCCGAAATATTGGGAGCTCATTAATACAAAACAACATAGTAAATATCCCGGACATTTTCAGTTTTCTAATCATGGTGATAATTGAAAGAAAAGGAGTTAAATAGGATGGAAGAAAAAATAAGACATGGTGGAATATTAACTTATTTCATTGAAGTCGGATAAAAACAGAACATTTTATTATTGCTGCCATTTTTAATAAACATTGAGTTTGTATGTTATTTCAAGACATAAAAAAAGGTTTTTTTAGGTACAAATATTTAAACGTGCATAGTAATACTAATGATACTCTTCTGCTTATCTATTGTAGATACAGTTTTCAATTCAAAATAATTTTATTGTGTAAAATACAGTCAACGCCATAAATAACATTTGCTTATTACCTTGATTTAAAAAATAAGTATTAGTATAATTAATTAAGTAGAAAATACTGATACTTGATCAAATTCAATAATATTTAAAAACTTTCGTTGTAACAGGTCCTATGTACATTTCGAAAGTTGGATTAAAACTTATTTAGTCCCGATGTCTAACACTTTTTATATTTCTTTCGTACAAAAGCCTTGTATAATCAATTAAAATTAACCGTATAAATAGCGAATGTTTATTACGGCGTTGACTGAACAACGACTGCAGATCTACTAATCTGGATTCACATTTCAGCGTATCCTGGTTCAGAAGCAGTGCGACAAATTGCAGTTTAACTGTACTTTACTTCTTGTATAACAGTTTACGGAATAACTAGGCTACTACTAGGGCTGTCTAGGCTACTATTTTTATGTGTACACAAAGCAGCTTAACTGATATTTGAAGAATGAAGTTAGAACGACTAAAGACTCCGTGTCATTAAAAAATAGCAAAATGTGGTCTTTTCCGCACTTCTTAGCTCAGATCTGATTACAAATCTCAAAAATTTTAATAGTCTGTGCCTTTAAAGGTAGTTATACCGGAGCCGTTCTTAGAAGACTGATTTGACACTTTTTATTTTATATTTTGCATTTATCCTTGTTAAGAGGAACATATTTAGCGAATCATAAAGAACAACTTTTAAAAATAAAACGTTATTTCAAAATGTCAAATGCACCTAATTATCTAATTATTTGTCTTTTATTACCTAAAATAATTGAATTATAAAAAGAAAACGTAAAATTTCCACTCTGTATTACGCTTTTACAAGGTTACGCCGTTTGACACGTTTTCATAGTGACGTAGTGGGTAATACTCACCAGGTATTTTTTAAAAATAGGATGAAGGATTTAATAAGTATTGTATTTTAAAAATAAATATATTTATAAATAAGGAACTTAAATTCAATCTTTTGGATGTGAATTTATGTTTTTTATAATTTTTTTTTATAAATAGACCTTGCTTGGTTATAAAGTGGAAATAACTGTTACTTATATACTTCGGCAATTTTACCATTGTCCCTCACTAGTGCAGTCAGTCTGACATGTAGCAAATCGGCCAACTTAGAGCGGCTCTGGTATAGTTGACTTTATAGAATATATTTGAGCAGTCATTCTGAAAGCAGAAATCAAGTTTTAGAAAAAAAAAATAACCAAGACAACAGTTTTCTTTTCAAAATGAATAACCGTTTTTAAACGGTACATAATGAAAACGAAGATTATTTTTTTGGCCCTAAGTAAAAATAACGGGCAACTGCTACGTTAAGGCGGTACGAAGTTCGCCGGGTCAGCTAGTATATAAATATACGCAGGAGCAAGGTCTTAAATACTGAGTTTAAAATTGCTAATAAATATTTTTATTTCACTACATTCAGTCATGTAACTGCTTTGGTGCTTACAACAATAACTGTGTTTGAAGGGAATAACTGCTATTGACATTGATAAGCCTCCATGATGAAGATAATTCTATAAAGCTTTATAATAAAATGATTGAATAATTATTTACAACTCAAAAATAATTAAAAGCCTAATTTTAATATGTATCCATGTAGTAATTTTTAAATGCTTTTGGCGTCAATTATGCACTGCGTTTTGCGTTTTAATTAAAAATTCTAATACAATGTTAAATAAATTTTATTTTAATTTTGTTTTTAATATATTTCAGAATGTGACAACACAGTAGGAGACCATACCCGAATGTGACGATTGGTACTTATTTAATAAAATATACATATGTCTATATTATTATACTTTAAAGTAACAATCGTTCGCGTGGATGCTTGGATCTTCTACTTGGTGTTGCCACACCTAAATAATGTATTAAATGTACTGGCACGCTTGTCGCTGATTTGATTCACCACGAACATCCTCCCGCTTAGCAGATTTTATATTTTAAATATTTATAAAAAGGAGGTTCTAATAAATTGGGAAAATATTGCCACAAATAAAATCAATAATAATTTGTGCTCCCAATGAATTTAAAAACTCTTTTCTAACTAAATACTTTTAATATTTGATTGAAGAATCAAAAAATATTGCTTGATTTGGTTAAATCTGGCTAAGTGAGAGGATGATGTTCGTACCCCGTTATTGATAAAATTATGAACATGTTTTCTTTGTCACATAATTTTATCATTAAATGTACGGAAATAAATGTCCCAGATGAAACCGAAGCACTACTTGACTAAACACGAAAATTATGATAAAATCTAAATTAAACGCTGGTATATCGTTTTTTATTCTACTAAAGCTATAATATATTCTGAATATATTTTAAAATGTTATATTTATCTTAAAATTTATTACGTTCACATAAATTTAAAAATATATATTCTATATCGTATGGCACTTATTTATCTGTACAATTTTAAAAATACCATTTAAAATCACCGATCCGTACGGGTTGCCGACCATTTAAAAGGTTTTTGATTTAAAGCTTGCAATTTCCAAAAACTTTTTTAATAAAATCTTAAATGCCCATTGTCGAAGACACTTTCAGATAACATTTGTTTGACATTAGTAGCGGTTTGATGAGGGTCGCGAGGCTTAACGGAATTCTGCAAATTTGTTAGATCATTTATTCCACTTTAGATTTCGTAGCCAACTTAAACAAATGGTCGTCTAAATGAATCAGAACCTCAAGTTATTTGTTAGCTTTGTATTATACAAGTTGAAAAGTAGATGACTATTAATGATAGTCTATCATTATTTTTGGCGTTGTAAAATGAAGATTAAAAAATTGGTAACTTTTGAAGACCGATTTACGGTAATGTTCGCTTCAGAGTAAAAACACGGAACGTTCCGACTCCGAGGTAGTAACTCAACGCCGAAATTCGGTTAACCTCTTAAATCTTAATTATCATTAATTTCGAGAGTGCCCTGCACTTATGTTTAAGTAACGAGTTCGCTTGGGAAATTTGATCTGCCGAATTAATTAACATGTTTATGAGAAGTTCGATAGTGAGATAAATTATGATTTGTTGTTTGAAGGGAGATTTGATAGAATGGTTCGTTTTCACTAGTGCTGACGAGGGTTTTGACGGGACATACCAAACCAACGTGGTGGTCAGAAACAACGGCAGTTGCCTGTACGTGCCGCCTGGCATATTCAAGAGCACATGCAAGATAGACATCACGTGGTTCCCCTTTGACGACCAGCATTGCGACATGAAGTTTGGTAGCTGGACTTACGATGGGAATCAGGTATACAGTCAGAGATGCTGATATCGTTACACGTTTAGTTTAGTGCGATCTTGCTACGAAACCACGTCTGTTGGAATAACGTGGGGAATAGTTAACATAATTTATATTCGAACCAAATCGCGTTACTTACATTCAGGATGCAATGTGAATCGAGAGAAGATACGAAAATACTTAACGGACTTGATTTTGATGCAATATTGCAGCTAACTTAACGGAATATGATTTCTTTAACTGCTATTACACTTTTTCAAAATGTAGAAAACAACAGTAGAATAAATGGCGTAACGCATATGTTCTTTGTTCCATTACGGTTGTTGTAAAGTAACAAATTGTTAACAATTTATTTAAGCATTCGCGAAATATATGTTTCATATGAATGGGCATACTCAATAACTGTCAAGATAGCACTAGTATTTTCTAAGGTTAATGGGCAGACGTTTAGCAACGATGCGTAAAGCACGGCTCATTTGCTGCAATGAATGTTTCTTCGTAGAAAATACCTGGTTTTAGTGCTACATTTTTGTCTCTGGAATTTTGCCAACTTGCGCAATCTGATTCACACGAAATATGTTAGTATCTTCCTGTAAGTAATGACATAGTCGTTAGCATGTCTTTTAAAGGGATGTCATTGCATTATTTTACGTGTAAAAGCAGTTAAAGGGTTGATATTAGGTAAAATAAACACAAAGTTAGGGACCGTAAACGAGGGAACCATGTGAGAAACCAAAAGGATGAACATCCCCAAAGTTTTGTATGTACTATTTTGCATGGAGCAAAGAAAAATATTCTACACAAGAAAGCACATTTTGATTAAATCAAGAACACAATGTTCTTACTGCCATACGGACACACTTGAAGGAAAAATTTCTGTGCAAAGCATAAACGTGAAATATTTCACTCGCTTTTGTGTTTTGCAATCTATTAGTCATTTGCACGGTATTTGATATAAATTTTCTTTAGCTTGAGATTGTAGTATCCTGTTTCCTGATTTTATTACGCAGCATTCCCTACTCCGCTCCGCTAAATTGTCTCTCCGGAATCCTATTAAGTCTAGTTTGTCCCTGGCTACCACTCTTTACTTAATCCCCGTTACCCTAGTTCTGCCTTCAAATTTAATAGTTCCACATACTGTCTCCTAACTGTTTAGTGCTGGCGTCAAGTTGGTAAGATTCAATTTAGTTTTAGTACGTACTTTGCGAGATTAGTATTCGGTTGGAAATTGAGTTCATTTAGTCGTGCGGTTTTGATTTCCTTTATGATATTATCTCGCCATTTTCATGTATGTAGTTGTGTATGTACATATGTTATATGTGTGCTCTCATCGAAAGTGTATGTCTACTCATTTATTATATCTAAGATGAAATTAGAAACATCACAGTATCTAAACAGTAATTTTTGCTAGTTCATTTATCAGATTTTAGTTGATTTTATGTTTAATTATGTTTTATACAATAATATCCAGTAGTGTGTCATTTAACCTACTTCGTTTAGTCATAAAATACATACCAAAGTCCGTGTTGTCCGTATGGTGGTATTTTCAACTTTTAAATCTAGTTCCCTGTTTAATTAACATTTCATCTACATACTTCTGTATCCCATTTTAACATTTGTGGTAACGTTCAAAATATGCCAATTCTAAAAATGCATGAATATGATATTGACAGAATTGGAAAGATCTTGCATGATTTGATCCCTATTAAATTTTTGGATCCAATTAGAATTCCTGTAGTTAGTAGTTTTTAGTGCTTGTGTGATACTTCATTCTGATTTAACCTGGCAGTTGGATCTGGTGCTCAAAGACGAGGCTGGCGGGGACTTGTCGGACTTCATCACAAATGGGGAATGGTATTTGATAGGTAAGAGTTTGTTTACTAACAGTTATGTTATATTTCTTCTTGGATTCAATCTTAACAAGAAATTCCTGTTAGTTACACTAGTAATAACAAGAACCACCCCACCATTTTTCATCAAAATCGAAGCGATTTTAAACAAAAAATGGTGGGGTAGCTTAGAACCAGGAAAGAAATACGGTACTTATTATTTAGGGGTGAGAGCCACCCGCTCCCCCGCAAGTCCGGTGATGATGACGAGGCTTCTCCAAGCCATCATCGTAAGTCAGTTAGAAAAAAAGGTACTTTCCATCCCGGTCCCATGGGTAACATGAACTTGATATAAAACGACATCACGCCGACGGCTTTTACTGGATATTTCCGTACCTACATGTATGTTGCCAAAGCTAGCTTCACTGAACTTTATCCCCACCAGGAATGCCGGGCAAGAAGAACACGATAACATACGCGTGCTGCCCCGAGCCGTACGTCGACGTAACGTTCACGATCATGATCCGGAGACGGACGCTGTACTACTTCTTCAACCTGATCGTCCCTTGCGTGCTCATCTCCTCAATGGCCCTCCTCGGCTTCACCCTCCCCCCGGACTCCGGGGAGAAACTCACACTCGGTCAGTTTGTCGCTTGTAGCGTTTGCGCTTTTTATATCACTCTTATACTGCTACATTAGCAGGCAAGGCAAATATAGTAGCAACTATCCCGCTCTGCCTGGCAGAGATACAAATGATTTTTTTGCCAATGCCCGCTAATGAAGGCACAGTGTTAAGAGTGTTTAAATATCGTACGGATTTCATCTCACATGCGGGACTGCCCTGTAAACTGCGTGCATTACCTGCGAATTACAGCATATTAACGACAGTTTCACGTCTCACGCAAGCGGGGATTTTTTGTGAGCTTGTTGAAATCCATATGATTCTAGAAACACAAAAGTTAAAGTTACTGTTAAGCTATGTTAAGCACACAAAAGCTGTAGTTCTTTTTTGTATAATTTAGGACTGGCAGCTGGTTGAATAGTATGTGAAAGGGCTTTGAATTGATTTTTACTCAGTTGGGGTGGGAATTTTAGTGAGAAAGAAAGACATATGAATTTTTAAAATAAAATATAGATTCACTTAAAACTTCAGTTAGTACAATTCACTGGGCTTAATGCTTAATACTTATTAGCGGACAAATTAACAAATTAATAATAACGTGTTAAGTAACGTAATGAAAGTTAAGGGGAAGAACTTAAAGTTATAAACTTAGCAATGACACAAGCTTTGGCCAGTGTCTGCAGGTGTTACTATATTATTGTTGTTGCCCGTGATTATCAACCTGGTGGCATAAAAGATGCCTTCCACGTCGGATGCTGTGGCCCCCATAGGTACCACACCGTAGGACATGCCACGCTGCAACGCACGATGCTTCCTTCTACATATATCTTAAGGTTACACAAGGGTGTGTTGATGGATTCACTTTTATTAAAGCCCTCATTATACTATGTTTATTACTTATACTCGTAACAGATGTAATGATACATCATTACATTTAAAATTTCTGTATTGTATACAGACATTTTCAGTTATTTCTTTGTTACTCCATTTATATTAGCATTATAACTTTGAATGCAGGAGTCATTCGCTGAGAAAACATACCTGTCTCATGAAACTATCAAAGTTAGGTAAAAACACAGAGTTCAAATGAGACAAACTTCGATGTAACCAAAGTATCGTGCCCTATTTCCACATATAAAATAAATAGCCGCGTAGCCTGTTGAGTGAGCCGTAGGAGCAATAAAACTTTTAGAGGAGGTCGGAAGCAACGTGCGCTTAACGTAAATATTAGATCATCTCTAGAATGTGGTATGACTGTTTGTGTTTGTGTTAGTACCCCAGCGCCCCGGAATAGCTCCAGTAAGTATATTTCGGTGTAGACCTCATTAAATGTCATTCGTTTTCAGCGTCATCACACTGTAATCGTAATAGGGAGCAGGAAGCTATTACTTTGATTGCGGTCTCGCAAAACGAATTTGCCAACAAAGGAATTGGAGAGTTGTGTACTGTCAAAGTGTTTATTGGGAAGGGAGGAAGCGTGGGGGTGTTAACATTGTGTTTGATTGCAGGAGTCACTATTCTTCTCTCGCTGACGGTGTTTCTCAACCTGGTAGCCGAGACTCTGCCGCAGGTCTCCGACGCAATCCCCCTGTTAGGTACACTACCCAAACCTTTCCTCGGTTTTTTAAGTCCATCCTCTGCTCCCGTTATACTTTACTCTTCATTAACATCTTCACATTTTTCATTTCACATTATTTTTAAAACTATTTCTTGTTTTTTTATTATGCTCTTATTTAATTTTCTATTTTTAAAAGCGATCTTAAATTAAAGTGTTATTTTAAAACATTACAAGGAGTAAATTATGTATGCTAAATATTTTCCTGTTAAATCGTTGTAAGCTTAATGTTGCTCGGTAGAGCTAATATCGCATTTGATTTTGTTGTCAGTAAATATTGATAGATATTGAACCATATTGATAAAATAAACATTATGTAATCACGTATTAGTAAGGATTCATGCTTTGCTTTTTGGAACTAATATTCTGTTTTCAATAAGTCCGTTTCATTGGCAGTCGAAAGTTAAAATGTTAGTGAATTTCCAGTTTTATGTTTTGTTATTTTAACAACGTATCTTGGAATCGATTTCGTGATTCTCTCCGCTTAAGCTTTATCAACTACATTGTTTTCTTTGTTTGGGTAAACACGGTTGAATTATGACATCAGTAGCATGGCATGTAACTCTACCTAACTTATCACAAGTTTGTTTCGTATTTTGGATCCAGAAGGTAAGTCGAGTTTTCGATTTCTCAGTGTTATTTAATCAAGTTTCAGTGTAACACATTTGGTCTTTTACTTGTTTCAAGCTGTTGTGTAACTTAAACGCGTAATCGATTCCATGTTGTGTTTCTTTTTGGATGTTTTGTTTGGATGTGGCTAATGACATCTCAGAAGCTGTGTGGTGGCAGCTATGGGCGTCGTAGATACTTGGAGGGTGGTGTGGCTGACCATGTTGAAACTATTCTTCGAGGAAGCCCTTCTGTCTAATCGTCACAATATAAAACTGAAACTTAAAAATAAAGTTAACACAAATATAAATCCCTCTCTAAATAGTACTTGCATGACTACTTTGTTTTGTTTTGTTTATGATTTCACTTGAGCTCCTGAAACCGACTCAGCACACAAACAGGAAGGTCTTATCTACTTTTAACTGGATAAGTGTTAAACTGGATGGGACACTTACGATGCCTGTAGGTTTTATCCGTAACCTTGTAAATAGAACGTTTTGTTTTTTTCATAGAATATTATATTGATCTTTGCAGGTGTTACAATTCTTCTGTCGCAAACAGTTTTCTCTCTATTGGTGGGGCATGTTATCACAAAAACCTCAGAGGCGATCCCCCTAATAGGTGAGAAAATTCCACGCGTATGCTCAAAAATCTCTGATAATCTAAATCACGATAAAATAAAACATGAAATTGATTTTGTGATTAGATCCTTTCTAAATCACCAAAGGATGCGTAATGAGGAATGTTTGTTAGGTAAATAGTTTCTCAAAAACCGATTAAACTAGATTGGACTGTTACCGGAAATATTCCTCTACCCATTCTTGGAACACCAACTTAACAAAGATCTAAATAGATTGCGGATTTTTGCTTGAATGAAACTAAACCTAAACGAGAGCATAGTATCCTTATTCTTTTCTGTTTCCAACTCGCATTTTAGAGTCTCGTGGTCTCTGGAGACTAGTCTATGCTTTTACAGCGTTCTTGCCAGCTCTCTCGACACTTCAAATAGAGTTATTGCACTTTCCGTTCAACCTAGCCCGAGATGTAGTTTACTGAAACGTGAGAACCCATTTGAAGGTGCTCAGTACAGTTGACCTTACTCAAATCTGGATTTCGTCTTCTTGTAATGTATTAAAATAATTCTTCTTTGCATATTCATTTGACGAGATTTCTTTAAATTTCATTTTTATTTCATAATTTCTCTCTCGATTGGCCTGAACGAAGTAGATCTCCGGCGTACGTGACTACAGACGTCAGAATTTAATAGCATGTAGTTTATGCTAAACATCAATCTAACGCACAACTCTCCTGATTAAACCAATGTAAATGAGCTTATAAATATGTAGGTTGGTTTGCTTGTAGTTTAAAAGCAGGTTCTAAAGTTAAATGGCGGTTTAAAGCAACAAAGTGGATGCGGGTAGAGAGGGACCACCCTCCAAGTATCTCCCGAACATCGTCTCATGCAACTTTGGCTGGTCTGTTTCTGTCATTGTAATCGACTAATAAACTCTGCGAGGCTGACAACGGGGATGACGATAAGAGATCGTAATTGTGCGACGCCTTTGTCAGTTTTGTAGAAGTCCTCTTGGCAAACTTTCGGATTCGGCCACTCGAATCACGAGCCACCTTGAGAGGTAAACAAAAGTTGAAAGGGCCTTTCTTGGGACGAAACGGTTCGGAAGAAATACCCTTTGTTTCAAATTGTCGATCATAAAATAGTCTCATCCGATTTATTTGTTGCGTTTATTTTATGCAGCTCTACACTGTGCAATAAACTTGATGATTTAAACAATGAACCAAGTAATAAACGCGGTAAATAAATATGAAGTATATCATTATCAAACTCGGTACTAAAAGCTACGATGTCATTTGAATAATTAAAGTAGATTAGTGTGGCTGCATGTAAAATGCATGGATCGCTTTCGTTGTCACTGCAATGAATTGTGTTCTCTGATAAAATACATTTAAAATATGTCTGTGTTTTGATTAAAATGAATTTTAATCGTGATTTTAATGAAATGTACCTAATTTTCTCCTTACATCTATGCTACTAACTTCCTTTTTAATTTTTTGAATCTTTATTGAAATGAGGGTTTTTTTGGTTCTAGGTGGAGTAACGCAGGTGTCAGGCCCGGCCTTTACATGACGGGTTCTTTCCTGACTGTTATAGAATTATCGTTCATTTTTATTATGATCACTAGCAATAATTTTTAATATTATGTTAGTATTGATTTGTTATGTATTGATTAATTATTATGGTTTGGTAGATTTCACAATTTTTTGTTGATTACGTTGAGGAAAGAATCGGGCAAGCAGGGGCCGAACCTGATCCCTGCGTTACGCCACCTAGCGGAAATTTCAGACCACAAAACCCTCATCTTGCACGTTTAAAGTAAACGCTGAATAAAAAAAGTTAAATTGATTAGAATTCGTTTGAAATGTTGATTGTAAGTGAAGCAAGTTGTTCTGGTGACAGGAACTTACTTCAATTGCATCATGTTTATGGTGGCCTCATCGGTGGTGCTCACTGTGGTGGTGTTGAACTACCATCACCGGACGGCGGACATCCATGAGATGCCACAATGGGTAAGTTGTGCTTGAACGATGGAAGTTTTCCAGAACACAATGTCTACAAGGCAGCGTGATGCAGGATCCAACTACAGTGTAATCGCCCCTTTCACCGCATGTGAATCACACTGTAGTTGAATAATGTATCAAATAGAAGCCACAGTGGACATTTTAATCTGGAAAACTATCATTGTTACACCTAAGCAGACAACGGCAGTGAAGATTCGGCGGACAGCAGTGGTTTTTAACTAACCCTTGTAGGTTTCGATAAGAGAATTTTATTATCTTCGTAAAGTGTATAAAAGGATAGGAATATTTTTGTTGTTGCAGTTCATTCCACAAGTATTATGAAACGAAGTGTATGTCTTAGTTCATATCGAGACCCCGAAACTTCGTAACAATGATAAATTACATTACAGTCGCTTTAGCTGTATGTAAACGTAAATTTCTTAAGAGATTTGTGTTTCCTTGAATCCTTGGAAAGCCCAGTTAGAATTTATTAATACAAATTCTGTTCTTTTGGAGAGAATTAATGTTTTGAAGAGATTTATTACCAAGCTTCAATGTTTAAGGAAACTTTGTGATTTCGTTCGTTAGGTACCTGGAAGATCAATTAATGACATTGCTGTGTTTTCTTTCTTGTAATGTTTCAAGGGGAAGAGATTGAGAACATAAATAAAACACACTGCGAAAAAGCCTAGATTCAAAATTTTGATGATACTTTGGAAGTTTGTATATATATTTATGAAAAAAAAAACAAATGCATTTTCGCTTGCTCGATCATAGGATCCGATGGCTGCTCTAGGTTTTCAAAAACCATTTGAAATATTTATGATATTTACTTCTACAAAGCTTTTACACTTTAATCAGCAATTAAGCATGTCTATGCTATATTTCGAAGTTACGCACGGCCATTGATACAGCCATGGTTCGTAACGAATTGCAATGAAGGAATGGTTAATAAAGTAGTAGTAGTTAGATGCTTAGTAGTTGATTCTGGTTAGCCATCTCTTTCTCTCTGTTTTTGTTTGTTCTCTATCCCTCTTGTACTCGATGCGAAACTAACCCCATCATTTATTGGTATGTACAATATTGTTGTCAGGTGAACAAGGAAGTTCTATTAGCTTTGTTTACAACTCCTATATGTAGGTAGGTACTTTTTGTGATTGTTTGATGAACCATTTGTATTCCAAAATAGAGGGTAAAATGTTTCAGCTATGACAAGTTAATTTATATTCCAGGCCTAAACTTTGGCTACGGCCTGTCAGTAAAAAACAATTAGAATGGCTTTGTTTCTCTATTTTAAGGAAACAACAGTTAACCTCATTTTTTATTTCATTTGTAATTCTAATTTGTTTTGTAACTGTTTTTCGTATTGTAGACTTGGACATCGAATTTTGTTAAGAATAAAAGCACCCAAGCACTTTAGGGATGACTATATGTAACTTGACTTTTTGGTAAAATTGTTAGAAAAGCAAGCAAAAAACAGAAATAAATAATCACATGCATTATTTCACAATATTAATTGGAAAATTTGTCCTTTGGCAAATATGTACTTATTGTACAAAAAATGGATCCTTTTTTATAAATGTAACAGAAAAATATATGTCCTTTTTCTTGATCGGTTAATTCATAAAAAATACCTGCTGGAATGGGTTTTGATGAATTTACTCAATTAAATTGTTGAAATTGATGTTAATTATTCTGATATTTTATGTATAATTGTATATCCAAATTATAATGTTTACAAATTATAAGATTTTGAATACATCTACATCTTTAACAAGTATGTGTTAAAATGTATGTGCAAATATTTGTAATTTTAAAGATCAGCCACTCTAACAGAAAACGAATCTATGGTGATTGTTTTGTGCAAATGCTTCCCAATGCAAAAGCACGCGGTTTCCCTTAGTGTGGCTAAAGCAAGATGTATCAACCATGCATCAAAACTAGGACGTGTACACTCGAAGTAGATTAACGCAAGCACAAAAATGACAATTGACAGAGTTAATTTTCCAAAAGATAAAATCGGTGTTCCTGCAATGGCTGCCCTGGATCTTGCGCATGTCAAGGCCGGGGAAGAAGATCACGCGGAAGACGATCATGATGAACACCCGGATGAGAGAGTTGGAGCTGAAGGAGCGGTCCTCGAAGTCACTTCTGGCTAATGTGCTGGATATAGACGATGACTTCAGGCACGGTCCACCGCCGCCCAATAGCACCGCTTCGACCGGCAACTTGGGACCGGGGTGAGTACTGAGTAGTTCTACACGGTTTTATACATGACTCGGCCAAAAGGATTGTTTTTTATTGTAGTATAAAATTGATTGGAATTATATAAGTAGATTTTATCATTATTCTCTGTATATATTGATGATCTAGTTATAATGGGAAAGGAGAAATGCGGACATAAAGAAAAAAAGACTTTATCTTCTATGAAAATTTCAATAATTTAAAGAAAAATACAGCTTAGAGTTATATTTAGTGCGACAGGCTCAATATTGTCTATTGTGCCTGTCGACGTCATATTTGGATCTCACTACCGCTTACCATCAGGTGGAGTGAGGTCATCTTGTTAGCCTCTTATAAAAAAAAAAAAATTAATACATGACGATAAGGATCAATCTCGATGGCCAATCTATTATCGTATTTATTTCCCTTGTTTTTGAATGTCCCAATTAAAAGTAATCAAAAGACAAAGTTAGACTATTAAAGCAATTGATTGCATATCTTATTTAGTAATTCTCCTTAGAATATTTACAAAAATATGATTTCTACTTAAGAAAGCATGTTAAACTTTAGAATTCTCACAATTATCAACTTCGATCTCCAATCAAAGTTATTTGTAACACTTTGTCAACTTAAGCTGGAGTATTATTTGAATTGCTTGTTTTGCTTTAATGACCTACATTGACTAGAACACCTCACTTTATCAATGATCAAGTTGTCTCCGATAAATCAATGAAATAATTAAAAGATGTCCAGCTTACGTTAGAAACAATACCTATTATTATAGTACATCTTTAGTGCATCATGGAACCCTGTCAAACATGTCTTGTCATTAATTTTAAAACCTGATCATGCAACAGTTGTATTCCAAAATTCAACCATTTTAGACAGGCTCATACCCTGAATTTCAGAACCTAATCTTGCAACAGCTCTATCCAAAAATCCAATATTTGACCAGTCGTCATGCTCTTGCCGTTAGCACCCATTCTTGCAACAGCCAAGCTTCGCTCCTTAGCCGTGCCCTCTATACAGTACAGCAGTTATCCCCAATACAGGTGCTCCATATTTCGCACGGACTTCCGGCGGTCGTTCGTCCGTCCGTCCACCATGGAGGACGTGGGTGGAGGGCTTGGGAGCCACCATCGGGAGCTGCACCTGATCCTCAGGGAGCTGCAGTTCATTACGGCCCGGATGAAGAAGGCGGACGAGGAAGCGGAATTGATCAGCGACTGGAAGTTCGCGGCGATGGTTGTTGACAGGTGAAGTGTTTAAAGTACTTCCTGGGGGCTTAGACAAAGTAATTAAAATAAGGTCATGTATTGCGTCTTGTGTCTATCCCATACATTTTATTATTTTCGAACTTCGTTATCGTTGTGATATTGTTACTTTTTCTAAGCCCACTGTAGTTTTCTATATTTTATGGTTAGATTTAATTTCATTCACTGGGATTTAACACACAAACTTTAAGCAGTAAAACCTATTTGCTTCTCTATTTTTTTTTATTATTGTCGTAACCTTTAGCCGCAAATAAAGTATGAGTGATATGGTATTTCGCGCTTTCAACATTCGCGATTTGCAGAATAATTTAAAAATATGAAATAATTTATTTGTTTAGACCCACGTACATTACAGACAAATCATAATATTAAACGTAACGTAATTTCTACGTTATAGGAATTTTATCGACTCGTTATGGATCTAAGTAGACTTCTGCTGATGCTTTTGGTGGGTCTAGAAGAAAAAAAAATACTACCTTAAAAATGTAAACTCTACTTTTTAAAGAAGTTAAATAGTTATGATTGTACAGTTCATATTATACAATTTCTTAAGACAAAATCAAAACCTTCAAAGCGACCGCAGGCTACAAAGAGTCCTCCAAAATACTCTACAATTTTAGCACCATTTATCAAAATCAATCAGTCACATTGCGGCTGCTTCCCAACTTTAATGAGAACCTGATTATTAATTAATTACGCAACTTAAATGGTTGTTTCTGAGTTTCAAATGTTCGCTCCGATTTAGAGACATTATGATCGAAAGAAATATGTATGTCGGATCAGAAGTATTTAACGACAACGTGTGGGCGAATGTAGGTATCGTGCAAATAAAAGTAGCGTGATATCAAAGCACTAGATTTATTCTAGGTCACTATTTCCATTAGATCGATTTACAGAACAATGAACACAATCACACCCGACACTAATTACACTGAATGGAAGTATAACGATACGCGACAGTTTCTACGATTTGCACCGTGCGGTCGTCCGGAGATAACTGTGCCGCTGCGCACGACCGCCCGCCCTAACGTAGACTCCGTCTAGCGCCACTGGGTGGCGCTTGCGTGCCGTAGCTTCCACTCACTGCCTTCAGGTGGCGCTGGCGTCGTAATTATTCCGACACGGCCATCCTGCTTGCACACGTCCTCGTGTGTTAGTCTGAAACAATAGAAAACCAAGCACAGTATTTACCGTTCGGTCTATCCTGACCTAACACAAAAACATTCAGTTTCTAGATTTTCTAGACAGTCATCAGTACTAAGTAATAGTATTTACTAACACTATGAAATTTAATCCAAACAATTCAGTGATTATAAATGGTCCAGACAGAATCAAGTAACAATTGCATGCATATCATAACACACTCTTAAATCTCCATTCAAGCACAGGCTCAATCCATCCAGACCAATTCGGCTCTACAAGCCCAGGAAACCATCCTTATGCGACTCCATCTACCAGGATCGCCGAGTCATCTCCGACTCTACGGTCTTAATATCCCATAAGACCCGACCCCCGCCAGTGTTCGCTGCATTACCGCGTGCTCACGGTGTTTTACAAAGAGACTATGAGAATCGCAAGAACTAATTCTTACGATCCCTAAACATCACTAAGCTTACATACCGATTTCTAACGAACTACGGCTACAGCGACACACCTGGTGCGGTCAACACATACGGTCAACTTTGACCCGGTCTAGGACTAGAGTGCAACCTTGCTTAAAACAAAAAGAGTAGACAATCAACTCCGACTCAGACTAATCTTCAGCAACTTCAATTGGTACTTGATCCCCCGGCATACGTCTAATCCTGTCATGGGCGTACTTGTATTTACGCTTTGAATTTAATGACTTTAAAATCATTTACTTTCATTTTCATCAAATCTTTACATGGTTTAAACACAATACATTTGACATCAAACAAAATTAATTTCCATTGTAACAAAAGAAAACAAAACATTTTCGAGTAGCCAGAGTCACGTACCATTCGCTGTACAAATTAATTCTCGCTATTAATCAACTGTGTAGCCTCACAAATCTCGATTGACCACTCCAACGCCACGGCACCATAGCCAAGGTCTCTCATACGCGCTTCAACATCCACGCGCGTGTGCATCACCCACTGACTACACACGACGGTCTCGTTAGACCACGACCTCCACCAGAGCCAAACGCGCATCGCGCACCTACGGACTACTTGAGTTTCCCCAAAAGACACCGATTTCTAGCGGGCTACGACTACGAAATAGCTACTGGCATAGTCGACTACTACTACGGCCGTTAGAGTTTACACTCGAGCTCTCATAACATCACCAATTTATTGTTTACACATTACTCATCAACGTTAGGCTCACGATGTATCTCTACTTCAACTTCGACTGGTACAAGACCTTCTGGCAATCCTCTTAACCTATCACTATCCAATAACTCACGATAAAAAATGAAACCAAAAGAGTAAACCGTTCGGCCATCCCAGCCAAAAGTTAACAAATAGCTTCTGCTTACAAAATTTTACTTTTACTGAACATTTGAACGTTTGACCGACAAGTTCCCAAGTTCAAATCTGCAACTAAGGCATTACTCAGCATATCCAATTAATTAATAACACAAGTCTAGACACACACACACTCTGACCAGTCCGTCGGCCTAGAACCAGTCCGTCGGTTCTCACAGTGTTCAGTCCATCGAACACACCTAGTATCCAGTCCATCGGATTCTCATGGCTCAGTCCATCGGCCATTTCAACTAAAAGTAACTCAATCCATAGGTTACCCGTACCATCAACATGTGTCATTAAATAAACCAACAATCATCATTGTCTTCAACTAAATAATTATCATTAGCATTGTTCAACTATTTGGGAACCAATCGTTCTACTAGACTTAAATGATTATAAAATTATCTATCCACATTTGGATGGGGAAAACCAAAACCAAATACTCAATTACTTTAAAAGGGCCTCTATACTTAGGGTCCAACTTGGTCTGATTCCTTTCCTCACCTTCAAGGACAAACATTGTGTTCAGTGAGCATCACATACTGTGATGCAGTAAAGAATCACAATTCCTAGGTAAATCAATCTTAAAGTATGTCTAAAGTCTAAACATAAAAACAATGCACCTGATTTAAGGTTTCCTCTCAGCATCTATCTTGCATTCCTGGTATAAGGAATTTGTTGCTCCGTAGCCGCCTGTCGTACTGCAGCTCAATCTCAATTCCCAACTGTGTTCACAGATGCCTGGAGTACAAGGCAAGGTAACTGAAATAAAGATTTCCCACAGTAGACAACTGACTGGTAAAGTGTTTGAGAATCACCGTTCAATTACCTAGCTTAATTAAAGTAAACTTAACAATCAATCTACGTGTTCGAGAAACTAAAATTATTCCCTGAGCTTTTAATTGCACTGACATTGACAGGAAAATATTTTTTTTAATTCTTTTTCTAGTAGGGAATAACGATTTAAAGGCTTTGATTAATAAAAATCATACAGCCAAACCTTTAATTGAATGAGTTTTTTTTTTTTAACTAGCACACATGCACACACGCACACACATCCAGATTCACACTTCCTGTTTTTCTAGGCTGCCAGTAGCCACACAACCACAAGTTGCTTGAGGTCTAATAACTTTAGCACTAAGTGGCATCAGGTACAAAATAGGTAGCATTTCACATAATCTTTCTAACTTTTCATGTGGCTACTTTTAATTTACAAAAAAAAACATTACTTTAAACGAAACTATTATGAAAATGTTTGCATTGAAACAGGCTATACTGACTCTCAATTAAAACCGCAACAGTATGAAAAAGACTCACATGATCATGTAGTTTGCTTACAAAGCAACATCCACTCGTCACTCGTTCCGGGATGCACCGCCGCCGCTGCCGCCGCTGCCGCCGCCGCTGCCATCGACCTGATAGCCGCCGCCGCTGCAGCGGCTCGCGATGTGTCCTGGCTTCCCACATTTGAAGCACACGAAAGGCTTCGCTGCTGACTGCTGGGTTGCTTGACTCGATGATGCATGCGTCGCAGGTCTTCCTCTCACATCCACAGGCTTGCTCCTACATTCGGAACGTCTGTGACCCATTTTTCCGCAACTATAGCATTTTAGCAAGGTCATCTTAGCTCGCTTCACATCGGGCTAACTAGACGATTGACCAGGAGTATGGATCTGGCGCTTCAGATATGAGAAAGCGTATAGCTCTTTCTGCAATTTATCTCTAGAAGAAATGTCGGTAGTAAACGCTAAGCGTTGTAATCGCGAGTTGAACTGCGAAATATGCGCTAATACAGCTGCTACTGCAATCTGCTCCTTATCTGCATCCTTCCATCTATTAGTAAGCGATGCCATCAACCGACTCGCATAGGCGGAAAGGGCCTCTTTTTCGTTGGGCTTACTGCCGTTAAGATTTATGAAAGTACCCGCCAAAGTCTCTGTAGTAACAAATCTGGCCGCGAAAAGAACCTTGAACTCCCCCCATGTCATACCTTGGTATACAATCTGCGATAGCCATGTTGACGCTGCCCCCTTCAATGTTTTGCTGATCACAACAACAAATTCACCGCCGCTTAGTGAATTATCGGCAAAACACAAATCCGCGGTCGCGCACCATAATTTCGCATTAGAATCTTGCTTATCGGGGTTGAAATCAGGCAGCACTACACTATTGTTCACATTTGGAGTCTTCAATGCAAGAATCAGTTCGCGCATTTGTTGATTTTGCAATTCAAAAAGGACCCGCCACTGACTTTCATCGCCGCGACTATCATTTGCACGATTCGATCCCACTTCTGATGTCGGATCAGAAGTATTTAATGACAACGTGTGGGCGAATGTAGGTATCGTGCAAATAAAAGTAGCGTGATATCAAAGCACTAGATTTATTCTAGGTCACTATTTCCATTAGATCGATTTACAGAACAATGAACACAATCACACCCGACACTAATTACACTGAATGGAAGTATAACGATACGCGACAGTTTCTACGATTTGCACCGTGCGGTCGTCCGGAGATAACTGAGCCGCTGCGCACGACCGCCCGCCCTAACGTAGACTCCGTCTAGCGCCACTGGGTGGCGCTTGCGTGCCGTAGCTTCCACTCACTGCCTTCAGGTGGCGCTGGCGTCGTAATTATTCCGACATGTATATTATGTACCTATAGAAATGTGCTTGATGAGGTTACTGATAGATTTTGCGATTCGTATCTCCAATGTTAATATAAATGTCGAAAAATCATACCACTTTAAGTCAATTGTATTAGGTACAGTGGAAACTAGTTGGAATTATAAAGTATCATTACAAAAGTATTTAATGCGTACCACTTCATACCCATGTCACTATTTTTTAGTAAGGTGAAGAGCAGAATCAACTGAACTGTTTTGTCTGAATAATTGTCTTGCTAGTTTAATCACCATTACTTCTCCTGTTGTTAGCATTTTCCGAAACAAATACATAGTATCTCATTCTCCAGATTAGCTTTTTCTGTACCGTTGTTTCGCTCAGTTTATTCCCAACAATGTAATTGTGATGTGTAGATAACAGTGATTATGTTAATATAGTGGCGTGGCGCCAGCAGTCGTTTAAGTATCATATTTTTGCGTCCCGTCCAAATGAGAAATAGCGTATACTTTTTGCAAAATTAGTCCATACCTCGAGATTCTGTTAAATCTTTTGTTGGTAGGAGAGAATTAGCTTTTTGTGGTGAGATATAAATGAGAGATGAAACTTGTTTTCGACTTTGAAAGATAATGATATATTTTTTTATCATATATCCCGCAGTTGATTGATCTGGATTGATATTGGAAATAATTTATAGTTAAAATCGCTTGTATATCATCACTAAGGGGTGAGAGTCACCCGCTCCCCCGCAAGTCCGGTGACGATGACAAGGCTACTCCAAGCTATCATCGTATGCCAGTTAGGGGTGAGAGCCATCCGCTCCCCCGCAAGTCCGGTGACGAAAACAAGGCTACTCCACGCCATTATCGTATGTCAGTTATGAGAAAAAATTGACGGCCGCATTTTGTTCACAGGTTTTGCCTATTCGTGTTCACGCTGTTCACAATCATCGCGACCGTGGCCGTGCTACTGTCTGCGCCGCATATCATCGTGCAGTAGGCGCTGGGGCCCCCTGGGACCCCCCACTACGAGAGAACTAATCTTAGACTTCGACGAACGATGTAACTATAATTATGTATAATACTATATCTAACGCGGTCGAAACGCACACGTCTCCATTAACTTAGTCGCAAGACGGTAAATATAAATAACTCGATACGTTAAATAGCTTAGTTAAGTCCAACATATTATAAAACGATTGTGATGTTGATTAGGATGTTATACAGATAAATGTTGATGAGTATAATTTGTTAAAAAGTATAATTATATTTCTAATTGATACGGTTAAAGGAGTTAATGATAAATGTTTCGTTGAAGTGGCCTGACACGAATTGAGACAAATGTGTTGTAGTGAATATGGGTTTGGACGAATCTCTGTGGGAGTGGTTCTGTCGATAATGCTGTATGATCCAAGTGCATGACGAACAACTGCGTGCACAGTTTATTGAAAGTATTTCTGGGATAAGACTCTTCCCATAAGGTAGATTAATCTGAGTATTACTATCCTTTGTAGAAGCAAATGAGGGAACACAGGCGACATTACCTTAGGGTAAGTATTGTGTACATAACATAAAGGATCAAATACTGATAGCGTCAAGTCAATAGCTTAATTTAGGTTACCTTGTAAGGAGGGTAATAGCGATTTCTGATTGGTTTGAAGTTAATATTAAAAGGAAATCAATTGAAACTTAATTAATGCAGTGAATTAATATTGAAGTGAGGAATTGCTGACAGTTGTGGAATTGATAGAAATCAGTAAAGGAACCAATTGAACGATAGATTAAGGGTTTAGAGACAGGTAAATGATTAAAATGATAATTAGAACGCGATGGCTAAACGAATTACAATAAAGTATGGATATATCAGTTAACAACTTAGAATTATTCAGGTTTGAGTCGTAGGACTTGGTTTACGATGAAAATTAAGGTAGTTACATAATTGTGTATTCAATACCCTAGTGGCCTGAAAGGGATAGTGTAGTATATGTATCATATAGTACTAACATAACATCACTCGAGAACAAAACGACAAAGAAGCTTTATTTACTCGTTACAAAAACATAACAAACTAGGTACGTCTTTTAAAGAAATACATAGATCGAATCGTCCAGTTAAATAAATCTTGATCAAGTAAATCCTAAAGTTATCTCTCTGCTGTACGATTGCCACTTGATAATATTTTGTGACAAAAAAAAAACTGAAAGAACTTTCCCAACAGTATAACAAGTATTTTGTATTTTTTCTCATGCAAAATGTGTTATGTTGATACTCTATGGTAGTTAAGCTACGATACCCTCTCAGGCTATAATGTTAACCATTTACTAGTGTCACACGCAATAGTGTAACATTTTATTTGATGTTTTATTTTGGCTAAATTGTAGTACGCGCCAGTTGTCACAATATAAATATGCTGAGAGTATCACTCCCCATCACAACATAGGTACAGATAACGTGTATATACAGGATATATTGCAATGTGTATTTGTATATAAATTAAGAAAACGTGGAAAAAAGACTAATGTAATTCTTTACTGATATACACTATTGACAGGTCTTCGAGCTAGACTCTATGGAATTGTAAAAGTTCTGATAATTCTACGACAACCAAACCTTGCAGTTGCAAAGGTAGATTATTCATCTTGAAATGCCATACGTTGGTTGGTTCGAGTATTATTAGGATTTTTACAATGCTCTGCCAAATATCACTAGTTTCAATGTCTAGGCTCTGAATGATGCCATTATCGTCACTGTTGGACGACTACTGTAAGTTTTCAGCACATAATATTGACGTTTAGAAGTAATTTTCATTTACAAGGTATCAGTTTCATTTGACGACGTTCAATTAATTTACCTTTTATTGTTTTCCTACCTAGTAAAATCTGTCATTATGACTTTCATTTATATTTTTCCACTTTTTTGCAGTATTTGAGAAATTATGTTTTTGCGTTTTACGGATTTCGACTGCCCTGATTGCCCTTCGTTTCTAGTTCCCTTTAGCACTTAGCAACTATATTGTAATATAAAATATTATTTAATGAGATTAACAATTATTCACGTCTTATCTATGTCCGTTCCTCAATTTCACTCTTGTAGTTGTCGTGATAGCTAGTGAGTGTCGTGTCCCCTTAGGCTACGTTTATAATGGATTTACTCTTACGCAAGCTCACTAATATTAGATATTAAATAGATATAACATTACGCGTCTCGGTGTGTTCTTTCTAATCAATTTTTGAATATGAATAGTCATTTTGTTTATCATCGAAGTTTTGTGTGTGTGCGTGCGTTTTTGTTAGTGGTATATCGTTTTTAAGAGATTTTCATGGATTGGCATTTAACGTATTGAAGTGAAGGTTCCAATGGGAACTTTTGTATGTAAATTAGTTTATGTAAGGTTTTTATCGGAGTCGTGTGCTGAACTAAACCTGTGCATTTTCTATTGAGTTCTCGTCATCCTTCAAGAGTTGTTCTGTTCCGATGTAATTCCATACGTATGGTGCTCAAAAGATATCATGTTTTTTTAACATATTTTATTATTAATTGAAAGTTTTAAACTGCCTGTTATTGTGTTAGAGTGTTTATTGTGTTATGACTAATTCTCATTTATCTATTTAAATTGTAATTTTATCAAAACTTTATTTATAATTCAGGAGTAACGGTACGTGAAAATGAAATTGTAAAATTAATTGATATATTTAATTAGATTTATTAGTGCCAAAAATAGGGTTTATAAATATCGATATTAAGTTGGATTTTAGGGGTATAAATAACGGATAAAGTTGAGAATTTTATTGTAAAAATTAAAAACGAACTAGGGTGTTTGTTAACATATAATTTAATGTTAATGTTGAAAGGATAGTTGGGCTGCCCTCGCGACAATATCAGCCAATTTTAAAATCGTATTTTGTTTAAAAAAATAAAAATAAATGAGAGGTTGTGAAACTTTGTAGAGCGCGCGCCGACAGCCCAGCGCTCATTTAAAATATACATTTAAAAACGCGTAGAAAGATCTACATTTTAAATAAAACTGGAATAATAAAACGCCTGCCTGGGACCGGGTTAGATTTAAACGAACAAAATGAACTGACGCATCTACACTTCTTCATATAGCGTGTGCATTTATTGTTCGTAAAGACCATTTGCGTTGCAAACGATTGCAAATTTCGGCGACAAAGTTTCATTTCCTTGATGATGATTTGCATATGAACAGTTTGTGCGTATGAGTACGATATTTTATACGGTAATTTCAGATTTCTGGCCCGTAATTATATGTATTCCAGATTTCAATGAATGCTTGCAATACTTTCAGGCAGTAGGCATAAACATTTTTCTGTTCTTGCTCAAATGATGCCCAATCATAGTATGATTGTCAAGCTTGTATTGTATATTTAAAAATACGTAATAGATAATTGGATAGCTAGGTAATGTTCGTATTAATTGGCTCAAAAATGTATTAAGTTTATGATGATTATGATGATGATGATCATATTAATGTGTTAAACAGGTGTTGTAATTTTTTGTACGTGATTTGATTGTCTGAAATTTATACAAATTAGCCGTCGAGATTACTTATTAAAATGTTGAAGTTGAAGAAATATTGTTCTGACACCTAACATCTGGCAATCGTTTGCAAAACAATTGAGATTTACATAGTAAAATCACTCATTATTTTTCTAAACGTCTTCACCTCACTGCAAATAATTAATTTTGATAAACGTTTTACGTGAAACTTACTGAAGTAAGTCCGGAGCAAACACAGGAGGCTTTTTCTTACCATTTTAAAGATGTTATTGACTATAATGCTATTTCAAAGATAATAATATTTTATTTTATTTTTATTAATATTTCAAAGATAAAAGTTTAAAGTTGAATTAATAATCAAGATTAGCTTAACAAAATATTCCGTTTTCAAAACAATGTATGAAATATTTTTAGTTAATTTATCGAAATATTTATAGTTCTGTAATAATAATTATTTTCTATTTTTAATAATTACCTTCTTGTGTTTGCTCTCGCTATATTATTTTAGCATTTTTCTATCAACTCTTTCCGAATTTCACTTTCTACACCGAGATACCATTTATACACATTCTGAGATATTTCTATAATAATATACTTATTTTGTGTGTTTGTGTGGCGTGGGACTTTCAAATATTTTATTGAAATCGCAATTCAAGTTTGGATGGTTCAACCATTTTCCATCAAATTTTCTATTCTCCCCTTACGCTTAAACATCTTGCTGTCTATGAACAAATTGCTAACTTCAGGCGCAATTCCATAGCTAATACATGTTGCTATCGAGAAGAATAGTAAAATATTTTTATTAAGCTTTTGTAAAATTTTGACATGAAGAATAAACAATCCATTTGGACATAAAAATGATTTTAAAACAGTCCTCTGTCCACGCCACTCATCCACGGACACTGCTACTGCACAACAGTAACAAAATGCTTTAATCGTGAAACAGGTATTTTGGAATCTCATGTACATCTTATCTATTCTGAACGCTGTAGTTTAAGATTTCAATTTTTTAAGCACTTGCAAATCGTACCTACTCTTGTACTCGTATAATTTTATAACTTACAACCTTTATTCATGAATTTCATAAACTTCAAATAACAACGAGTTTGATTCAAGCCTGTTCAATTACTTCAAAATTAGGAATACGTTTCCGATTCTACTGTGTATTAAAAAAAACATAATTAATTGCTAATCAGGTTAATCTGTTTCAAATATTTTGGTAATTCCGTTTTTTTTTCTGTCATTTCCTAAAACAAATGTAGGGCTCGTCACGTTTAACGTTTTTAGGTACGTATATAACTCAAATTCATATTATTTCCTTGAGAACACCTAGATGTTTATGAATTTCTGAATAAGGGCTTAAATATTAAGCTCGACCATTTCAGCGACACAAGCGCCTATTTTATTCAGAAGATCACGTATTTTAAAGAAAATAAACTGGCTTTCGAAACGTAGGAAAACTCATTACTGATGTAAAAGTTTCGTGTTTTCATTCTTTTGGGAATATAAGAAGAAAATACTATTTTCATGGTGAGCGTATAGCGTTATATTTTTAATCCTTAATAAGATATTTTTTTAGTTCTCATCCAACTTGTTTAAATTATACAGATCTTTGGAGTAAGATTTCATTTTATATGTTATATGTATATATTTTTTAAAAAGGGTCTTGACGTACAGACAGACGTAGGTGTAATAAAGGATCCGTTGTCCCTAATAAAATGAGTTTTTCTGCGTTTCCAGGCCGCGGTCGAAGACCACACGTCACGATTGTAGGGTACAAATACATTACACCTGTTGTCACTTACTTGTCGCTTATAACGTCATCTCTTATGTAGCTTATCTTATTTCTAGAACGTAAAAATTCTATAGATTTTATAGCTATAAATCTTTATTCTAGAGGAAATGTTTTGATTCAATATAAAGTGATATCGAATTTCATCTTATATTGTTGTGAGATTATCCCCATTCTTGCAAAATAACTTTTTAACGTCTTAAAGTTCCACAATATTTCTGAGTATCTCATTCGATAATTTTTCAGTTTTCAGTTTCAATGAAAAAACAGTCTGTACTGTATATAACATTTCTTCTAGAATAAAGACAATGCTAGTGTCATTCACGTCGCACTACGAACGACCAATATTCTTTCGATCACCGTCTCGCTACGTTTTCACTTGCGTTTCTATAAATTTTCATCTAAAATAATCCACATTGTGTTCCTGTGGCTTGACCATAGTCGAGATAATTAATTAAAATTAAATTAAAAATATACGACTGCAGTAAGTTGATAAAATACAACTGTGTGTAATGTAAGTTTATAATGAAAATGCCCCTATGGAGGTTTACAAAATAAAAATACAAAGGTAAATTTGTAAAAATTAAAACTCGACGGGTAAAATGATTATTCGTTAAAATTGACTATCGTAAGTAGCATTCGATTTGTATAAAACTAAAATAAATTAAAGCAATCTGATTTATACTATGGCGTTGTTTTATTTACTGTCACCTTTACACACTACATATTATAACATGTATTTTTTATAATCGACGTTTAGGATGACCTGACTCCGTCTGATGGTAGGCGGTTGAGATTTCCACGTTGACAGGCATCAATTGGGCATGTCGCCTTCACCGGGATGAGCTGTGTATTTTGAACGTTAACATATGTACGATATTATACACTCAGCATATAATCAAAATTAGAAGCATTTAAGTATGTTTGTATATCATCCACAGTTGATTCGGATATCCGTAGCACAAGTGGTTAAGCTACTAACCACGGGAACAGGTCAAGGTATGTGATGTTGTGTCATACTTATTTATTTATGTAAAATCCAGTTAATCTAGAGAAAATTTTAAACATTAACAAACGTATTTTGTTACGCAAGCATTTAGACTTACAAGAGCAACAATAATCTCTTGAAAGAAATATTTAAATAATTAGATAGGCTTCGCACAAAGGCCGCCCTGGATGGGATGTTTGCGAAATCGCCAGTTCTTTGATCGTGTTATATTAAATTGCTTCGTGAGCGAATTAGGGTAAGGAACGTTCTGTTACAATCTTTTAATGAAAGTATTTTATGTTACTTTATGATTTGATCCGAATGACATAGTATCTACTTAGCTATATGTATAGGGCTCTAATCATTGGTAAATAAGTTCAATATTGAACTGAAGACAATTAAATACATATTACACAATATCACATACTTGATATGATCCCGTGGTAAGTAGTTTAAGCACTGGTGGTACGGATATCAGAATCAACAGCGGAAACAAATTTATTTAAATATATGTTTAAATATATTTCATAACATACCCAGACACGGAAAAAACACCGATGTTCGGCACTCAAATGTTTTGTTGGGAATCTCAGGTGGGAATCGGACCCACGACTCTTCGAACCGCAGGTAGTGAACCTGGGTTACTAACCACTGTTCCACCGAGCCAGTTTAAATGCTCGATACTTTAATAAATCGTCCATAAATATAATGCTGGTCAATGCTAGTAGGATTCACGCCCTGAGGGTTCCGGATATTTTTTTTAAATGAAGTTTTTTTAATGGAAACACAAATTGTCTTTTTTATTCTAAACAATCCTATAAAAGCAGACACTATTATACAGCCCTTAACATAAAGAAAGCGATATTTTTAGTCAAACCGTGAAATTTGTTTTTTCACGGTTTGACTAAAAATATCGCTTACTTCAGGCATGCCCATCATATTTCAAAAACGTCGTTGTGAAGATCATAGAAAATTGTGTTTTCCTAACTGACATACAATGATGGCTTGCAGTAGCCTCGCGCCTCGTTATTATCATCGGACTTGCCAAGGAGTGCATGGATCTCCCCCAATATGAAAAAAATTGAGTGTAAAACTAAACGATTATTTACAATATTGTAGTCTCGGCCCATCTTGAACTTAAGTAAGTACACCAATTAAAGCACAAAATGGCGCCAGATCCGTTTTAATCCAAAGCGTTATTGGACCGTCCGCATTTTTCCTTAAGTTGTCTGTCCGACCCTTGAAACGTTTTAATAATTTGCCGGCGAAGAGGTTTTATTACGCAGAATTTCTGCGAAGTTTCCCAATAACGCCCGGCCTGGTAATTACGATCGTGCGGACGGCATACAAGTTTGATGGTGGCTGGATTCGCAATAAACAATGCTTTGGGTCAACCCTTAACATTCCTACATGTTAGGCTTTGATTAATACCCCCCTTCGGATGTAAGGCAATGTGTGATCGAGTTAACGTTTTATAGATGAGTGTATCGTCGAGCCTTACATATTTAAACGAACCAGCATAGACATTTTTAAATTGGTTTGTATAATATTGTCAGTTCTAGTAAATATGATCACTTCGTATACTACGAAGTACTTTTTAAAAATGGCGAAATGGACTAATTATGGCAAAAAAAAAGTCATGTGGTTAATTATTGCAATACACTTTATTACACTTTTTGTGTATTGTTTTTGTAAATTACTAATGAATCACAGTTTTTGGGAAACAACTTGATGGCAGGCAGATAGCGAAGACTTAGTAACAGGAGACCCGTTTGTACCCTTCATGTACAGGTTTCAAAAAATGAAATCTAACAGATTCACTTCCATTATGATCGATATGTCTGGAAACGAATTTTGCCGTTTTATAATATGGACTGGCTGAAATGGGATCATACATACATACAATCACGCCTTTTTCCCAGCGGGGTAGGCAGAGATCACTTCCAGCGATCCACTTTTCACCTCTGTGGGAAACGTGACGTGACGGGTTGTCACCCGGGTGTCACCGGGTGGGTGGGTGGGGGAAATGGGATCAGTTTAATATTTTCTGCGAATCTTCTTTAATCTTTATATATAATTCTGCTGTATGTGTGTATGTCATTGAACTCCTCCTAAACGGCTTGACTGATTTAAATGAGTTTTTCTTTACATACATAAATAAAGTGCTGGTCAAGTGTCGGACTCATGAATTTAAGGGTTCAGGATATTTTTTTTTTAATCAGACACAATTTACTAGACTAGAAGATTCTTTTAATAATGGAAACCCAAATTGTCTTCTGTGTCCTATACAAACAGCCAGATACCACAAGACAGCCCTTGACATAAAATAAGCAATATTATTCTCCTAAACGGCTTGACCGATTCAAGTGATTTTTTCTGTATGCGTTTGAGTGGCGCCCTGGATGGTTTAGATTCACAAATCAGCCCGGCAGATGGCGCTGATTGCTTGAAAAAGCATGACGTGATCTCGGAAACGGCCCTAACGATTTCACTGAAATTTGATATGTGGGGGTTTTCGGGGACGAGAAATCGATCTAGCTCTCAGTAGTAGGTAAGTAGTATATACCTAAATAGCAAAAAGTGAAATGGTTATTGAGCTTACGGTAATGTGGGGAGTTAACTTTGTGTACAGCAAAGCGTAAGTATAATAATATTAACTGAGTCTTAACGAGATAACAAATACATTAGTATATTTATTGACTGCTACTAATTTATGGAAATCTATGTGAGTGTGTGAACTGAAATACATGAAAATAATTCACTTTAAAGCTACCGCTTTTACATTACCATGTATGAACTTTTTTTGACAAATTATAATCTCTATTCTTCTACCAAGAGCCCTGTGAAAAGCTCGAAATGTCAAGATCTCAATATTTATGGTTAGATTAGTAATATGTGCGAGTTTATATCGTACATTTATTACATTTTACGGTTATTACGAGTATTCCTTCTTTCGACGTAGGTCGTCGAAAGAAGGAATACGTATAATAGTATAGTAATGTTTCGACTGGCAGACGCCAATCACGGTCCGACGACGTGGCGACCAACAAAATACTAGACGGTAAGTGCCGCATTTTCACAATACCTAACTGACTTATTTTTTTACCACTACAGAGAAAGGCAAAGGTACCCCGCACAGCCTAGCCGTCTAACTTAAACAGATTCTAATAGTGCTGTAATATAAAAATCATTCACCAAAGAGTAGAATACATATAAAATGAAATATTCATTCCAAAGGTTTTCGACTTGACATTTTCTTTGAGCTTAAAGATTCTCCAATAAAGAATAAGAAACCCGTTTCTGATATAAATTGAACAGTTCGGAGTTTATTACCGTTGTCGGCGAGAGGTCTGATTGCGAAGATGTATTGGTTTGTGGCGTTCAAAAACTTGATGAAGATTTATTTCATGGAGAAGTGAATGCGAATGCTATCCCATTGTTTTATGTTGCGTTCGTAATTTTGATGTTACTTATTAGTACTTATTAAGATTTATAGAACAGCAAGGTTAGAAGAAAGAAAAAGGAAATGATAATAATGATTTTCACATTGGAGAGCCAAATAAATGTGTCAGGATACATTTTATTTAATATGATTAGATTGCTATTTGCGTGTTTAATTAAAGGAAAACGTGATTTACAAATGCCACAAATATTGACACTCATTAGCATAACGTGCATGCATGCATTTAACTAGATCATAATTAGAAATACTCCAACCTATCTATCCTATAGATATCATGTATGGCGATGTTCAGTTGGCTATCAGTTTGCATATTTACACGGGAATCTCTGATAATTCCTGTGAATACCAAAGCTTATGGACTAGTATTTGTGTTTGTGAAATGCCGAATTGAACAATGTATTGTATTAGAGGAAAATGCGAAGCATGCTTTGTTGATTAGTTTGTGGTGACATACCTACACTGAAAAATGCATTTCCTACTTAAGTATGTGATATTTATTTATTTATTCTTCACTTCTTCTTATCGTATGGTTGATGAACAACCTGGTGTCATAGTTTTTAAACCGCCCGTAGGCCTCTGACATGGCTTCACACATCGTTGAACAATTTCTCAGGTGTGCTGGTTTCCTCACGATGTTTTCCTTCACCGTTAAAGCGTCGAATGATGGTACATATGAATTTAAAATTTTTGAAAAACACATTGGTACCTGGCGGGGTTTGAACTGGCGACCTCTCGCATGGCAAGCAACGACCTTAACCACTCGGCCATCGACGCTTTTTATTTTATTTTTATTTATTTATTAAAGTTCACTTACAATTTATGAATCAATTGTAACATTAAACAGTGATTACAACTTATAGTTTATATTTTAGTTCCTCTTTTCTACCAGGTGTTATTAAGGCATGGCATGTCCTTCCAGCTCATGTTTTCCCTCCCTCCTATGATCCCGGGCTCTTTAGGCGGGACGTGAAACGGCATTAAAGCAGGTCTTCAGGGTAAGTGCGACAGGTACAATGCACACCCAGATCAAAACCGTATTATCTCGAAAAATCTCAAAATCCACTTTTTTATATATTTGAATACTAATGAATACCCGAAAATTTTCCGCACATACCACTAAGACAGACATTATGCCTCCAAAAATGATCAATAGATGGTGTGCTAACTCTCTATTGGTCGCTGTCAGAGTCACGCCGCGAACACGGAACCATTTCCAGTTGCGACTTCCAGCAGACCGCAGATCTTTTATGAAATAGTGAATTATTTCGTGATAATGTGGTGTTGTTGAAAATTACAGTATAATATTTAGTTTTAATTCAGTATTAGTGACGACACTTGTGCGACTTATTTGATACTATTTCAAAATAATACTCTATTTGTGACGAAGGTAAGTCAGATTATTTGTATTATTCCAAAATGATTTAGTATTGTCCGCAAAAGGTGAAAATTTGTGAAATGATGCACTATTGATGGTAGATATAAATGTTGTCCTAGTTCCCTTAAATAATCATTTTAATTACTTCTTTTGACTTTGAAAATTATTCACAATTCAAATAGTTATTTATAAACAAAGAGATACAAATATTTTTTTAGATAATACCCTGTTGTTGAATTTTTTGAATTTGAATCTTATATTCGCCAGATGATGAAGGGTTGTGGTCTCCAGTTACTTCAAAAGGTAATAGAAGCAAGCACAGAAAACAATCTAGTGGCCCAGACGGTATTACAGCGTTGGTACTTCAAATATGTGCAGCGGAGTTGTCTCCAGGGCTCACACGCCTGTACCGCCTCTCTTATACCTCGGGCATTGTGCCCCAGGCTTGGAAGGTAGCAAATATTCAGCTTGTTCCCAAAAAAAGGGGACAGGTCTGATCCTGCCTATTATCGGCCCATAGCTATAACCTCAGTACTGGGTAAGGTGTTTAAGCGGACTAGTAACGCCCAGGCTCATAGGCTACCTAGAGGATCAGTCGCTACTCCATGACCGACAATACGGTTTTAGACCAAACGGTCCACGGGTTATCTTCTAGCGTACGTTCCGTAACTCTGGGGGGAGGCTATGGAGAAGCATGGTGTATCTATGGCAGTTAGCCTCAATATCGCTAAAACCTTTGACCGTGTATGACAGCGTTCGCTTTTCCAAGCTCCCGGCATAAGGTCTGTCTGCCACTTCGCTTATACTATTAGATTGCGGGATTTTTGGTAGGTCGCAGGATTCATATGCTTTGAGGACGCACTTCTTGTTTCTACCCTATAAATTCTGGTGTACCTCAATGTTCCGTCCTGTCACCGACATTGTAACTGCTGCGCTGCTGCATATCATATTACACATATTATTGTAACTAGGCAATATCTATTGCTATGCGGATGACAGCACTGTCCACACACGTTATTTCGGAAGACGTGGGGTAAACCGGAGGGACTGAAACCGAGGAAAAGAGGAACCTTATTGTCGCCGGGTTCAACGGGTCTTGGACCGCATTTCCGAATGGGGTGCATGCAATCTTGGACCAAGAAGACACAGAATACACAGGTATGTGTATTTTCTGGTAAAGTGTCTCCTTACCTTTCCCATCCTACTCTTCAGAGCAGCCCCTTACCAATACAGGATAACCTAAGCATCCTTGGCATTGATGTTCACCGTGACCTGAACCGGCGGGATTACATCGAGAGCGTCATCAGAACAGCCTCCCGCAAACTGGGGACCCTGAATAGAGTGCGGCGATTTCACTGGGATGGTTCCGCAAAATACTCGCAACAAACTGCTACTACACCAAATATGACCACAACTTCTTCTGCCAATGACACCTCTCCGCCAGAAAGCGAACCCAAGTTAACTAAAAAGAGAATACGAAATCCTCCTGGCTGGAAGTTAAGATAGCTAAAACATTTTAGAATACAAGAAAAGATTTTAAGTAATACTTTGAATATGTAAGCTGCACAGTGTTAAATATTTTTTTTGTTACCAAATTTTATAAAAATGTTTTGTTTTTAGAATTATTACGTTCAAAATATATATGTACCTACTAGTTCTAGTAAAATATCGTTTAATTTAGATCTTTTCCTGAAAATAAATCAAATGAGTCGCTATTATCCATTGAATTTCAATTAAAAACCAGTAGAATAATAGGGTATTATTTCAGAATCATTCAATAAAAAGCACATAATTCGAAATAATCCCTTTTATCGTCATTAATTTCTGCCTCAACAGTGTATTAAGTCAAAAAATGATATTTTTTACTATTCTAAGGGATTTTGATTCAACTAAACTATAAAATGCTATTAAAGATTATATTTTACACATAAAATACCCGAAACATTGATCTTTTTCGACTTAGTGCAGTGTTGATCTGGGCGTGCGATGGTCAATTGTGCATGTCGACTTCATATGTGGATCTCACTACCGCTTACCATCAGGTGAAGTGGAGGGAACTATGATTGACAACAAATAATTTGCCGTATTTTAACCACTTAGTCGTGAAATGGTATTCTGGCTACTGTGACGGTTGAGGAGTGAGAGGTGAGGAACAACGGAGTTGGTACCAGAGAGTGCGGCGAAGAGGAGGACAGAACGTAGTAATAGGCTTTAAGGGGATAGTTCGGGGTATGTTTAGGTTAATAAGGAAAGCAATGAAGGACAGTTGATTTTATATCATAGCAATTTAGAAAGGAACAGATATATGTCTAAGCGATCTGTTTTCTAGTGACATCATCTCGAAATATTTGAGTCTATCCTCGTTGTGATGATATTTGTAACTATTCGTAACAGACCTTTTAAACTGGCAGGTAGTTGAAATGGAATGTCGAAAATGTGTAGTCACGATACATACATTTATTGCCTTTTGTTCGTCAAAGAGATTCCCTTTGTCCGAGTCTCGCCTCTATTGGTTTCTAGTTTAAACCACTTAATCATTTAGGAATGTTTTTATCAGCCATCTACCATGAACACTTATTGGACATAAAAATGAAAGCATAAAAACACCAAAAACACTAGATGAAGTCTTTTGACAAAGTCAATTCGTGAACCAAACAGTGGGCGGAAGTAATTTCCAGGATTTATCATCGAATATAGCCGTATTCGTAACAACAGATGTATGATTATTTACGGCATTGTAAATACAGATTCCATCGGCGATCCAATTTCGGCCCGGAGCGTATAATTTGGCGGCGCAAATTGAACTTCTCATCTGTGGTATATCTTTATGTTTGTGTGATGAGCCAGTAATGAAGTGCATTGCAATCAATCGCGTGTGTAATGCGCCCAGCAATGCTATTATGCACTTGATTTTGCCTTCAACATTGTGCGTGTTATATTCATCATCAGCCCATATACGTCCCCATTGCTGGGGCACTGGCCTACCCTAAACTAGGGCGATAAGGCCTTAGTCAACCACTCTGGCCATGTGCGTGTTGCTTGACTGCATAAACAAAGATTTTTTTCGTAGGTGTGCAGGTTACCTCATGATATTTTTCTTCACTGTTAAAGTGTCGAATAATCACATATAAAATTAAAATTTGTAAAACACAGCAGTACCTACGTGGAGGGGTTGGAACTGGCGTCCTCTCGTATGGCAAGCAAAGACTATAACTATTCAGCCATCGACGCTTTTTTACATTACCGTGCGTGTTACATTACCTCATGAAAAAAATATGGACTTTAATGTAATAGGTCGCCCTAGTTTAGGTTAGGATCGTGACCCAAACGTGGAAACGTATATGGGGTGATGATGATGATGATAGAATTAAATCATTTATTAGACGTACAGGCATACTTCATATAACCATGCATAAAGTTAAAGAAAACATCAGAGGCAAGGCATGTATTGACCAATAAGGCGATTACATATTCAATTTCTGTATATCTCATACTCTTCTTACTCAACATAATATTATACCCATTAAAGGAGAATTAGCTGCACTCAAAGGTTTTTTAAGCAAGCATCCGAGTCAACGGCGGAACACATAAATATTCTTTAACTCATAAATAACAAATACAGACACGGCACAAACACATTGGTCCAATACACAAACACTATAATATTTTCACAATAAAGAAATAACAAAGAGGAAAATCCCAATTCGCAGTGAGATCCTGACCACAGATAGCATAATACTATATCTTGCACAGACGGCATGCTTGTTCTAAGCCCAGTAGCACAAAACCTAATCCTAAAATCTCCTTCTAAGGCGCTAGCTCGGCTCATAACAACGCCTGTTTGTTCGCGCTGGCGCCACTCGTAAACTTATGCACTTTGTAACTTGAAGGCAAAAAACTAGTTCATTTTGTGCAGGGAATGACCGGTAGGACATAACGGTCAGTTCTTTTCCAGTAAGAACGCGAAATCGTATGTATATGGAATGTAAGTGTTTATACATAACGAATCTAGATTTTTATAGAGAGTTAAGAGCTTATGGTTTGCTTATAACTGTACATAAGTATGTATTACAAAAAGTTGACTGACGACACATGGATTCGTTTGATTGGGAACTTAAACTGGCATTGAGAATTAGATAAGAAAGTTTAATTATGAAAGTATCTTTATACAGAAAATAAATGAATTTATTGTTGTGTAATAGCGCACATTAATATATTTACTAGTACGCACCGCATCTAGACTAGGAAACATTTTGTCCCCAGTCGCAATCGAACCCTCGACTATTGGCGCAAAAAAAACTGTCACTATCCAATGCGCCACGAGTCAGTCAATATATAAAACAAATGTGTACCGATTTCTGTATGTATCGCCCACAACTCCACGGGTCGCCGGTCACGCGAGACTTAGTAAGACGGACCACAGTAATAATTCACTGTTCGGGAACGGAAACCGGTGATTTTTGAACGAAAGCACCCCGTAAAAGTTCTTGCCGACATATTGACTAATAAAAGTCCTAATAAGACTTCGTGAGATCGTTTAAAAATCAAAGATGGGAATAAAATTGTGGAATTGGTAGATTTGTACCATTGGAACTGATAAGTAAGTAATTCTGGAGACAAAGTGGTTAATGATTTTAATGTTAAAACTATAGTAATCTTCTTTAACCTATATGTAATTCGTATAATATTAAGAAATATTTTACCATGCTTCATGCACGTAATGCGTTTTGTTTTGTCAACTAAGTTACAGACCAGTTTGAATACACGGCATTTCAAGAAAATGTATTTAAAAAACAGAAATTTAAAGATTTATGAATGAGATTTGAACTAATTCCTGTCCTAAAATGTACTTTCTTGGTACAAAAAAACTAACACATAGGTCAAAATAATAACCCTACATTTTGGTTAGCCGTCGGGTAAAAAAGGTATTCTACAGACTGAAAGAGTTAAAAAAGAATCCGCAGACTATATTTCAATAAAAATTGAAACGTAGTTGTTTACCAACAGTTCCGCGCCGGATTCGCCGATCCATCCAAGCTTACACCGCCGAAGCTCCGCAGTAACTGCGTCCATCCATCGCGCGGTATGACTGATGAAAATTGAACGGCGCCAGCCCATATTTTATTCCACCGTTTCCGACGTATCGGCGACTTATAGCCACCGATCTGTTAGCTGAACTAATACGAATCTCGGATCCATTGGGCCCAGTGAGATATGGTCGTGGTCCTTCTTATTAACTGGCTCCTTGACATTTCGGTTGCCCGAAATATCGCCTGCTTTGTAGTTATGAGCTTTGATTTGAACGGTTTGCGGTACGATTTCAATATTTATTTTGGATAAGAAATAAATTTTAAAGCGTCCCGTAAAAAATTGTGATCAGTTTAATAATTGGTTATTTTATTGAACTGAAACTTAGCTTGGTTTCTTAATCTCGTGTGACGGATGTTGGAAATAGTGGTATATATAGAATACTTACTTTAATAAATAAATCTAAAGGTAATACACATGTCAGTGAACGTAAACGTATGAACTTTCAGTATTTTTTGTATGAAACTTCCAACTGCAACGCACACAAATCGGATTCGTAATGTAAGCGCCTGGCTTACAAATTTCGTCCGAGGTAAATAAAACACGTGATGATCCGGGGCGCGACCACCTCAAGCTTGGTAAATTTAATAAGCAAAAAAAAATTAGATAAAATGTATAATTAAAAAAATTGTCTTTCTGTAATTTTCTTGTAAAATTTATATCAATATTGGCGTGCTGGGTAGCTTACCACAGCGAAAACGACGTTAGAGACGAGAGGCGATACGGGGACGATCCGTTTGAACCTTAAGTATACCTATCCTTAAAGGCAGGAGTCTTTTATTATAGCTTTACAGGCATTTTTTTAAAATAACATTGATTTGAACTAAATAACTACACATATAATTAAGTACGTAAAGGCAGCGGAAACTTTAAGCCATACAAAATGACAATCGCATGTTATTCAATCCCAAGAGCATTGAGCAACCGAAAACGCCGTAATGTCCTTTCCCAGCATTTGTTTCTACGTTTCCTCAATCACAACCAGGCTGGCAACAATATCAGTGGGTCCTTCGCAGATTTTATCGCTTACGGGACGAAATGGCGTCAGGTGGAGGGCATTGCTAATCTGACAGCCGGGTGTCTATCGACCCGCGCTGCCGTGCTTATCGCTTGGATAACGCTTACGAACGCATTTGTCTTCGTGTTTCCTTAAATTTTGGGAAGGTCCGGATAATCCTGCATAGAAGATTACCTTTCAATGCGGAATTAACCAAAAATGAGACGGACCACTACCATACTTACATGTTTATTAGACAATCTACATGCAGACCAAGTGAGAGACGTGGGATAAGGATTCTGATAAACTTAAATAATTGTAAAACGTATAAACGCCTGTAAGGATTATGTATGTACCTATGTTTAAATTAATAAAATAAATTGTTAAAATATTATGTTATTTAAAAAATAATTTTGATTTATTGGAACATTATCATAATACAAAGGAAAAGACTTAAAGTAAAAAATCCGGTTTTGACAAAATAGGAAAGATATGGCTCTATTATAAAATAATCTTTTATTTTTGGTATGATTATTAAACATTTTTAAAAACGTTTATAGATTTATCATAAGGACAAAATACACTGATTACATTGTTTTGGGTAAAATGAATAAAAAAAATCACAAAGACTGATTCGATTTCGTGTTAAAGTTGTTAGTTAGTTAATCGCCTGTAAACAAATAGTTTAATAGACTCAACTGAAATCCCCCAGCTTCTCGTCACACCC
Organism: Maruca vitrata; assembly: GCA_039566165.1. Taxonomy (NCBI): domain Eukaryota; kingdom Metazoa; phylum Arthropoda; class Insecta; order Lepidoptera; family Crambidae; genus Maruca; species Maruca vitrata. Next base: position 2,871,955 of record CM076913.1, read on the forward strand.
CAATCATTCCAGGCGCATATTCACTTTCCAACGATTCGTTTTTTAAACTTTTACCGTTCGGCAAAACCTGCAGAACGCTAGCGCCAGAATTGCATATTTGACGCGCGTTCAAAGGCTGAGCAAGTGAAAAGGGTCCCGGTACCCGTTGCAACAGGAATCAGACGCATAGTTTTGCACTTCTTATTTGGTGCATCACTAAAATGAATTCTGGCCTGCCCTGGCCAGCTCTGGCACTTTTAAACACTTCACAGTGTTGTCACACTGTAAAAGGTCAAATTGTAGCTGATAATAAATAAAAATATCTGGGACATTTCTACACACGGTCATCTGACCCCAAACTAAGCAGAACTTGTACTATGGGCGTCAAAGACTGATATACATACATATATATTTATAAATATGTAGGAAGCGGGGCCGTAACTGGTTTCGTACTCAGGTTCGAATGACGTTAGCTCGAAGCTCGATACCTCGATGTCCCTACCTCGATGGTACGCTTTGTCGAAGGGTCATTACCTCGAAAGATCACTACCTCGAAAGATTTTAACCTCGACGGGTTTCTGCCTCGACGTTACGCTACATCGATGGCTTGTTGTTTCGAAAGGTAATCAAAACCATGCCTAATAATAAAATGATAACTACTTAGTGGTAATCAACAATGTTTATTATAATTTTTTTACAAATGAAACACGAAATAAAAAGGACTTATTTCTACTACGATTTATGTAACTAACTTAGCTAATCAACGATTGAATCAAGACATTTTAAAATGCCTTTTACTGAGACAATAACAATCTTAGTCCTTTTAATTTTAATAATTTAAATTCAAATAATATTATGTAAATTTTCATCTTTGTTTAACGGAACATATAAAAATTATGTACAATTTGCAATAGAACGCAAAAACTCTTCTAAATGCCTTTGGTCTATGTTCCTACAAATTTGTGTAATTGCAATTTGTAATTTTTTATTTTTCTTTTTCGAGGGTTTTGGTCCACACACGAAAGCGATTTTTCAACAATGAGATTTGTTTTAATTTGTTCCTTAATAAGTTCGCGAACTGTTGAATTGTAGAATTGTTAGTCTCAGTAAGTTTATTATTAGGTGTGGTTTTGATTACCTTTCGATACAACAAGCCATCGATGTAGCGTACCGACGAGGCAGAAACCCGTCGAGGTTAAAATCTTTCGAGGTAGTGATCTTTCGAGGTAATGACCCTTCGACAAAGCGTACCATCGAGGTAGGGACATCGAGGTATCGAGCTTCGAGCTAACGTCATTCGAACCTGAGTACGAAACCCAGTTTGATTTATTAATTACAAATTGCACAGCAGCAGTTTTATAATTAACGATAATAATTAATTATCAACAGGTGTCTAGGATAAGCTATTGCAACGGTACAACGAGTGCACCGTGCCACGCCAGAGCCAAGACTGCCTGCACTGTTCAAAGTGAGCGCCTTTTATAGTCGAGTCGAGGGGTCGAGCGGCGAGGGGGAGTGACTAACGACGCAGCTGGTCGGGGACGTGACCCGTGCACGTGCAGCTTGTTACTCATTCTATAATGAAGGCGAGCGATGACTCCTGCCGACAAATACATACTTAAATAAATATAATCACACCCAGACACGGAACAAACACCGATGTTCATCACACAAATATTTGTCCCGAGTGGGAATCGAACCCACGACTCTTGGAACCGCCAGCCAGGGTCACTAACCACTGTTCCACCGAGCCAGTCCTAATGCCATATTATCAGTTACAATTTGTAAGGACTTAACGTAAGTGAGTTCTTTATTGGTCCTATTGTAATTGTACTGTGTTATAAATGTGAATCCTGGTTTTCCTAAAATAGCTAAATAAACATACACTTAACATTTTTAGCTTTCGTAGCGGGTGTAAATTCCTCCAACCATTGTAATAATAGTAGGGGCATGCTTTAGTTAAAACTACTAAGACCCAGTTATTATTATTAAATCTATTTGATAAGCTTCTGTTGAATGGTCTCAAAGCAAAGAAAGATGGAAACTCGTAATGAATTCCGATTCTTATGGGACAATACAGAAAATACTTGTTTTTTTTATGAAATCAAAGGAACGTTCAAAAAATTTCAGTATAATAGGAGCAAAAATGTGCACAAAGTAGGTATGTACGTTTGCGGCATATTTCAAAGTAGGCCCTGGGTCACCCGTAACTTAGTAACCGGGTCAAGAGAGGGAACCGGCGGACGTCCAGTGAAATTTTTATTTAACTTTACTATTACTGATATTTTCTTTGATTTTCAGCTCTAAAATAGAATAGATTTCATTTTAAACTTTTATGGTTACATACATTAGAAAACTGATGAACATGGCAAGCGCCATGATCACGCGTGAACATGACGCTTGCAACAGTGCCGAAATATCGGGAGCTCATTAAAACAATACAACATGGTAAATATCCCGAACATTATCAGTTTTCTAATAAGGCAAAAAAGGGCTGCTTTGAATTTCTCTTTCTATTGGCAGCGTAAAGATCGTGAGGTAGGGTTAGAGTCGGCCCAAATTTTTGCGAGTTTCATTGCACGTCCGTGCCTCGGAAAGCACGTTAAGACGATGGTCTTGCAAATGATCTGTCATCTGTCATATCATATTTTGTCTCATCGAACTATGAGACTGAGGTAATCGAGAGTGTGCAATCCTGTGTATTTAGTGCACAAGTGTGCGCAAGCGCACTATATACTAGTCTTGCGTCTCTAGAATACATCTCTAAGTGTCCAGCTGCTATAGCCGAAATCGGTTGGACATAATAATAATAAATTCTTTATTGGCAAATAATTTAAACCACACCTCATTATGGTTAGTATTTCATTTAAAGTTAATCCTTACAGCTATTCAATTTAAGTTTATATTACAACGGCGTCACCCCGTCAGCTCAAACTCAAACTAGCGGCCGCCTTTAAAATATTAATCCTAACGACTCACTTTTGTCACGTGGACAGAGTTCACTTTTAATTATTAAAACACTAATCCGGAACCGTTACGGCCCTAAAGTTCCAAAGAAACTTGATTAAGTCCCTTCATATTTTTCGCTGAACTTTGATCTTTTAGATGAAAAATAAATAATACAGTTCACGTCCTTTGTAGGCGTTGGTGGCTGTTTGCGAACTTCAGTGCATAAAAGAGGTCGGACGTTAATCATGTTGCTCAGTTTGTAAGACGGGGCCAAAGTAAATTTGCGGAAATGTATGACCGGCTTTCTTGAATCCTAAAGGACTTTTCTACGGTATGGAGTCCTATTTATTAACCTATCCAGCTACGGGCTGGTATCAAATTTTCTTTCCGTAATATTTACACGCTATGAAATGAAAAAATATAAGGAGTCCGACCGATTTCCACCTTGACGGCCTATCTCAATTACATACATACATAAAATCACGCCTTTTTCCCAGAGGGGTAGGCAGAGATCACTTCCAGCGATCCACTTTTCACCTCTGTGGGAAACGTGACGTGACGGGTTGTGGACCACGTCGCCGCCATTCTGTCTTGTGCATTGTTTAAACAAGGTCATTGCGTTCCCACGAGTAGCAAGGAAATATGACGGGGGAAGGAAAAGGGGAGGAATGATACTATCGCCTCGGATGATTTGGCCTGAGTCGATAGTAGCTCGAGGAGCCGGGGTCGCTTACCCGTATACCGTTCACCAACCACCCGACAGATAGTTGTGACTGGTATCCCCTGACTATCTCAATTAAGATCAGCCAAGTGCGCAGGACATATTATAGTATACAAGAATGCACGCAAACACAAGTGCACTCTCTGTTCCCTCACTCTCATAGTTCGGTGTGACGACAATTCGACATAACCGATGAGATATCGGGCGCAGGGCTTATTAAAGCTTAATTCATAAGAGCTCGCAACAGCAACTGCTAACTGCCAAAATTTTGGCGGAAGCTTTGTTTTTTTTTTCACGAAATCAATTCGAACCAAATCAACGTCGGCCTAAAAGCCAGTTAGGGCAAGTTTTGCATGCAGTGTCCGAGATGCAGTCGGATGCAACCTCGAATGTCTGCTGTCAATTTATCCGCTGACTCGCCACCGCTGAACGGTGCATACAATCTGACGGCTGTATGCAGCAAAAACTAATTCTGCAGTAGGGCTGTCATGGGGTTTTTAGAGGCAGGTTTTAGAATCGCTGACCCCATGCAGATTAACGGCCCTACGACATCTTAGGTATTATGTATGTATGTAGATATAAATATATTTTGGGACATCTCTACACACGGCCTCCTGACCCCCAGTTAAGCAGAGCTTGTACTATGAATTAAATCGAATCAAAAATTTCTTTATTTATATGGGCAATTTACATGCACTTATAAATCGTCACATTACTAATTATAAGATTCTACCACCGGTTCGGAACGCCGATTCTACCGAGAAGACTCCGATGATGATCAGATACTAACATAACTTTATTATACACACTTAAATACATAATCACACCCAGACACGGAACAAACACTCATCACACAAATATTTGTCCCGAGTAGGAATCGAACCCATGACTCTTAGAACCTGAACTGAGCCGGTCAAATAGGGAACACTTAATGGTGAAGGAAAACATCGTGAGGAAACCTGCACACCTACGATGAAATTATCAGGTTGTGTAGTCAACGCACTTGGATAGCGTGGTTGACTAAGGCCTTATCGCCCTAGTTTAGGGTAGGCCCGTGCCCCACCAGTGGACACGTATATGGGCTGACGATGATGATAAACACAAATTCTTTGTCAGTGTGTCAACCCTACCAGTATTAAGCTCCAGAGGCGTAGCATAGTTTTTTTTTTATAAATGCTTGTGTCCTTTAGATATCACGGATGTGCGGCCGACAATTTGTTGTCGTATTTTTCCACAATCGCCATTGATATAGATACAACACGGAGAAATGTTACAAAGCAGAAAATATACGTTGAATTTCTGTTTCGGAAAAACCGTCGACTGAAAATGACCGCTGCGGAGAGCTTTGAAAAATCATTCATTTTACATTGCTTTGAATTTTGACTGAAAATTATACATCGGTTTTCACAAATGAAATTAGCACAAATGACTAAACGGGTGATTGTCAATGTATTTTTTTAATAATATAATCATTGAAAAACGCAAACCTTTCACATTTCAATGTTATATTAAATTATTTTCATACTTTTCTCGTAAATTTTTACCATTAATTTTCCTAATTCATAATCCTTTTACAATGCCATTTCCTTATTTATTTGCCTTTTATATCCTTTTACGTCCCTTTTCCTTCCTCAAAAATGGGGTAATCCTGGACCATTGACATTCAAATTATAAATTAGCGTTTAAAAATTAATGTGAAATCTGTTCATATGCGCGGCCGTGACGAAACCGGGTCATTAAAATTAATATTTTACAGGCCCGCTAGTTCACGCTCTCGACCTCTTTGCAAGCTGGCTGCGAGTACGACTGGCAATGAAAACAGGTATAGGTTAAAATGTCGGGTGCACTTGTACTAAATGTCAGGTTTCGGTGGTCCTAGCCCCGTAGACAAAGTAACAATATCGAAACGATAACGAAGTTCGAAAAGAATGAAATGTATGGGATTGACATTAGACGCGATAAATCAGGTGTCAATCCCATACATTTTGTTCTTTTTAACCGACTTCAAAAAAAGGAGGAGGTTCTCAATTCGTCTGTAGTATAATTTTTTTTTTTTTTTTTTTTTATGTATGTTCACCGATATTTTCGTCAATTATAGACGGATTTCAAAAATTTTGGTTGGATAGAGTTCACTTCCGAGGTGGTCCCATTATCACCAGTCTCGGATCTGATGATGGGATCCAGGAGAAATCGAGGGCAACCCTCAAATTTTATAGGGACATGTACCGCGTTTTGCATATTATCTAAAGTCATATTGGCATTTGCTTCTGGCTATCATAATCTTATGATGCTGAGCTGATGATGGAAGGTCAACTCCTTAATAGTTATGAGTATAAAAGAATAATTATTTCAATACTGTATACATATTAAGACTACTAGTTATAATATCAGTAGCATTACAGGTGAGCTACACTATTAGGTTGACCAGTCTAGGATCTGATGATGGGATCCAGGAGAAATCGAGGGCAACCCTCAATAAAAATCACACCCAGATGATTATTATAAATGTTCGTATTATATTATTTTGTAATTTTTAGTGAGTCGGGTTTTTGAAGTCGGTTTTTTTTTTAACTTCGTTATCGTTCCGGTATTGTTACTTGGTCTAAGCCCCCTGTTTAGATTTTTTGTTGACAAATACGCTATGAGCTGGTAGCTTAAACATTTAAGGTTTCACCGTGAATTATTTTTGTAAACATTACAAAAGTGTCTAAGCCAAATACTGCTACGTATCGTATTAATAGATAAATGTTGTGCATGTTTACGTACCAATATCCAACAGGCTTACGAAAGAAAGCACTGAGTCAAATTACCATAAAAGTATTAATCTAAATATATAACTTAAAGGTGACTGACTGACATAGTGATCTATCAACGCACAGCCCAAACCACTTGACGGATCGGGCTGAATATTGGCATGCAGGTAGATAGTATGAGGTAGGCATCCGCTAAGAAAGGATTACCCGAAGCGAAGCAAGGGCGGGTCACCAGTGTAAAATATAATCCGTATCTGTTCTGTGTACGCTTACCATAGACAACTTACAAACATGACACCAATTAGATCACTTCATCAATCATCAATCAATCAATCATCATCAATCAATTCATCAATCATTTCAATCAATCAATTTCATCTTAATTCTATATCTCCAGTGATAATTTGACTCAGTGCTTTCTTAAATGCATAAACAGTAGCCGTCACTTTTTCACAGAAAATAAGTGCTCAGCCTGATTTCTGCATGCTAACGTAAAATAACTCAATGTAAAACTCCCAAATTCAGTTGCTGCAAACCACGTCACAGTTCACAATACAAATGTACGTCTTCTACACAATTATTTAGCAATGTGCATTGTATTTTTAGCTGGCACTCATCCCTCTCCCGTCTCCGTGAGCTTTGGCTGAAGCTCTTGTAGACGTTGTTTAAAGCTCAACTATGTTCAACTTGTCCAGCCGGAAGTAGGGAACGTACATTTAGTGCTTTCGTGTACACAAATTCGTGTTGGGTAAGATCCGGTTCAGGATAACGTTACAGGAACACGTTTTAAAAAATGAGAAAGCTGTCAAGCTTTCAAGCAAGGATGTTGAAGCACATAAACTTTTTAAGTGTGCGTGTGTATGAGTGTACGGGTATTGTTTTAGTTTAGTATGCTATTGCGATAAAATTCATATCAATTTAATAACTACGGTTGGTAATAAACAATACCTATGCCAAATCATCCCGGACATCCTATTCAGTTACGTAATGTGCGTAACCATATGGCCGTTAAAAGTAGTAACGGCCTCGTTGGTCTATTGGTAGCAAGTGCTGCGTTAGGACCGAGAGGTCCCCGGTTTGAGTCCGGGGTCGGGCAAAATTTGTGTGAGTTTTTCTGTAATGAAATTACTCAGCCCGGAGTTAGGAAGTTGGCGGTTGACCGCCCGTGCCTCGGAAAGCACGTTAAGCCGGTGGTCCTGCGCCCGATCTCTCATCGGTCATGTCGGATTGCCGTCTCACCGAATTATGAAAGTAAGGGAATAGAGAGTGCACTTGTGTTTGCGCTTACACTTGTGCACTATAATATGTCCTGCGCACTTGGCTGATCTCAATTGAGATCGGCCGCCATGGCTGAAATCGGTCGGACGCCTTATATAATTGCTGTGTGTATCGCATTTCAGAAATATATTGCCACAAAATTGGTAATGTCTCCCTCTGTAGTTATCATAGTAAAAAAAAAACAAAAATATCACATTACCGTCACAGATTTCAAAACGTTGCTATCAAGCTTCTGAATTGAAAAACTTCAAAGCACTCTCATTATCGCGACCGTTCTAAAGTTCTCGCCAACCGCGGGAAATATTTAAATTTTCTGCAACAAATAAATGGTGCAATAAATCACATCCAGCCATTGCTGGTGAGGAAGGGGTGGGGGGGGGATAACGAACTGCACCGCTATTTTTCTTGACCAAGGTTCAAATTAAGCATTCAAATGAGGTTGAGTCGTGACTCAAACTATCATATTAATTTTGCTGGCAATCGGTATCTTATATTTAGAAAAACGGAAAAAATTCAACTGCCTCACCGCGGCCCGGGGACTCGAACACCCGTCCTTCTAGGAATCGCGCCCAGACGTGCATTACCATCACACCAGACCAGCAGCTATTAATTGAAGCCGTCGATTTTTTCCCGTATATGCCTGTTAGCCACAGGTGGCGCCATCTACTATCTGTGATACACACTGACCGCCGTAGACATTTCATTACAGAAATGTAACTACAGAAAATGGGTGGTATACCCCCACTTGCCATAATTTCATTTGCCCGAATTTTATTTGCCATAATATTCATATGCCCGAATTTCATTTGCCATAATTTTATTTGCCCGAATGTTATGTTTGCCATAAAATACAAATGACATAATTTTAATTGCCCGAACATCAGATTCCATAATTATTCGAATGCCATACGTATTATTATCCATATTTTAATTGCAATAATATTATGCTCATTGTTTACTATATTAGTTACGTGTTAGAAACTTTGTTTCCGTGCCATTACATCATTTCCCACCGAAAAAACTTGTAAAATAGGTTAAAATAATGATAAAAAAAAAGGTTAGGTTAGGTTAGAAACATGAAAGACAAATTAAAATTATGGATAACAATACGTATGGCATTCGAATCATTATGGAATCTGAAGTTCGGGCAATTAAAATTATGTCATTTGTATTTTATGGCAAACATAACATTCGGGCAAATGAAATTATGGCAAATGAAATTCGGGCATATGAATATTATGGCATATATCTTTCGGGCAAACAATAGATAACCAAAATGGGTATCTTGACCCTATGCGCTAATGGTGGTTGAATCGAAAATTGGAAAATTATCAGTATTTCTTTCATCCGAGGCGATAGTATCCTTCCTCCCCGTTTCCTTCCCCCGTCATATATCCTTGCTACTCGTGGGAACGCAATGACCTTGTTAAAACAATGCACAAGGCAGAAGGCGGCGACGTGGTCCATAACCCGTCACGTCACGTTTCCGACAGAGGTGAAAAGTGGATCGCTGCCTACCCCTCTGGGAAAAAGGCGTGATTTTATGTATGTATGTATGTATGTATTTCTTTCGAGTTACAAAATGGCAGTGGGTATCTTGACCCTAGGCGCAAATGGTGGTACAAGGGAAAATTGGAACATTTTCAATATTTCTTTCGAGTTACAAAACTGACTCCGAAGAAATGGAATATTCATTTTCTTTGCGTTCTGATGGTTATTCAAGATTTGTTCATTTTAACATTTACTCTTTAACAGTAAATACAAATAAGTGAGTAATGAGTAGTAATTTTTATTAATGAGCTTCGCTTTGGCACAAACTAAGCTGACATATTTTATTAGTACATGCACGATATAAGTAATTACAAATTAAAGTAAGTATAATATTGCTTTCAACATTTTTTTCTTTTAAACAATGGCTTATATGTATCCCTTCTGTGTTAATTCGCCGCTGAATACCAACTATTTCAATCATAATAGTATTTTTTTTTAATCTACTCATCTTCCGAAGTGCAACGAACATCTATTGGAGTTTTTTACTACCCTATCTAGTCTAGACTCGTAAATATGAACTGAAGTTTCTAAATTACCAATCGTCTGGTGTCCAGCTGCGCTGTTCCGCTGAAATGTTTTATCAAAATTATATTAAGGTTTGAAGTCAGTTTTGTTCGTACAAAACTTCATCAATTTAGGGTTAAGATAATTAAGAGTCAATCTTACCTCATGTAAGTACATTGTTCAACGGTGTGTGAAGCCATGTCAGAGGCCTACGGGCGGCTTAAACTCTGACACCAGGTTGTTTATCAACCACACGATAAGAAGAAGAAGTACATTGTTCTATACGCTTGCATGAATAAATTTATGTATAACAAACGATAACCCTTAAATATTGTACACTTGTTACGTGAACGACTCTATTAACAAGTCTACTAGTACTCTATCAATACAATAAGTCCGTCCGTGTATATCTATTTTACAGTGATATGTTTGAAAAAATACGCCTACCCACCTAGTTAATGTATTAGTGTAGTGGAAAAACTAAAATATCATCAGATTTTTAACTTAACGAGATAATACCGTAAGTTAGATAGTTATGCTTTTTATTATTTTAATTCAGACTTTAAACTGGACTTCACTGTAATACTATTTTAACGTCCAACTTACAGGTAACATAGTCCACAGGAATCATAAGAAAATAATGTAATGTAATTTTAAATAGGTGAATACTTCATTCGAAATACGTAATTATCAGGCACGTGCCTAGCTGGGTACTTAAACGACCCCCACTCGGGTCCAAGGTCCATTAAGGTATTACCGTGCGGGTTGACACGAAAAGATTTAAATGCGAACCTCGGACATGATTCCTGCGTTAATGGCGACACCTGTTTAAACATTCATTTGACTTACAAACTTATTGCTGGGATGATAAGATACAGGCCAAGTGCGAGTCGGCTTCGCACGCGAAGGTAACTTGCCTGGTCAAGGTATTTTATATTTTATATGCCACGTGGAGTGAAATGGATGGAAATTGCCCAAGATCGACAGAAATGGCAAAACATGAAGGAGGCCTACACCCTCGCGGTTGAAAAAGGCTAGATAGAGAGAGAGAGAGATGCCACGTGGCGGGGTTTGAACTGGCGACCTCTCGAATGGCTAGCAGCGACATTAACCATACGGCTATCGACGCTTTTAAAATTCATATGTACGATTATTCGACGCTCTAACTGTGAAGGAAACATCGTGAGGAAACCTGCACTCCTATGAAGCCCGCACTTGGTCAGCGTGGTCGACTAAGGCTTTATCGCTCTCGTTTAGGGTAGGCCCGTGCCCCAGCAGTGGGGACGTGTATGGGCTGATGATGATGATCATCAGATCATGATGATATTTTAAAGGCTACTCGTTATCGTGCAAAATAGAGCATACAATAAAGTTCCTTGCATGGAAGCGCAGAAGTCTTAGTTATAGAATCCTGTTTCAGCCATCAGATACGAAACCTAAAAAAATCGTTCAATCGTTCACTGATAATTTTCGAAATTAAAGGCTTAGAATTTTGTATTAAATTTTAATAGATTAAGGTTATGTGGGTTTAATCTAAACCAAAAACTGATGTCATGTTATGGATATAAAAAATATATCTCGTTATTATTTCAAACTTCATTTTCTCATTGAAACCTTCCCTGGACTACGACAAACATTTTAAAACCAAAATTACCTAAATCGGTCTGGGCGTTCTCGAGTTTTAGTCAGACTAACGAACAGCAATTCATTTTTATTTTTAAGAAGAAGAAGAAGAAGATATCAATGACACAAACTTTTCGCTATCAAATGGGAGATATAATAAGATTTTGTTGTAGTCTTAGTAGCATAACCGATTAAGCAAATACCTTATATATCCAACAAGAAAGGACAGGCAAGCGGATGAGAAGAAAGCGAAATATAATTACTGTCCCATGAATAAAAAATAATAACGTCTCTCCCTGCTCAATTGTGCGTCAATATCCCGTCCCATCTTTAGCTATTGTAGCGAGCGAAAGCACTGATATTTAAAGAGGATATTACCGTTCATACTATCGATATGGGCCTATCAACCTTTCGTTTTCTCCCAAACGTATGGCTGTCCAGCGTAATGGGAATATTAACATTTATCACTACCTTATGTAAGTACTATTTTATACGGTGGACTGCTTTGATATTATGTATAAGATAGTGACTTTTGCACTTGGTCAGGATGATTTCCTAGGCGTGATCATTAGTTCATGGTAGGCTTGTGCCTCTCATTGTTATATTTAAAATGGTTTAACCCATAACGCCTCGTGTATGCTCTAAATAAGTTTAGAACAGTAATTGGAGGCGTGGGTTTAGAACCTGGGAAAGAATTTGATTCGTTTTTGAAGTCGGTGCCAAACACATTTTCAGGACAACGAAGTATACTCACACACGTGCTTTATTGCATAAGAAATACCGACGGCACCGATCACCAACCAAGCCAATGTTATATGAGCGTTAACATATCAACATTTCATCTTACCTCTCAAATATTTAACAACCACAAAAGTAACTGAAGTAATGCAGTATAAGTATTCATAGTGGGGCTTAGCTTCGCAAAATGCACACGATATTTCACGCATTGTTGGTGGCTGCGGCGGCGAAGCGCGGTAAGTGCATAAGATAACAGCTGATGCACTTAGGGCTGTGACGTAACGATGCATCTTATTCGACTGTTCACTTAGTAGGTATGAATGTTGAGAATACATGAAAAAATAAGTGCGATTGCCTTAATGTCCTGTTCCGCAATTAGAGCTTATTACTCTCGCAGTAGGTGGTAGATGTTTCTTTATTTTTAATTTTTTTTTCATTTATCTGACTCGGAAAATCTTAGCCTTGTCACTTTTAATCGCAAGTTAACAAAGGGACAGTTTACTTCCCGATTTTGAATCAGATTCTGAAGCACAGTGAATAGGGGATCGCTTAAGCTACATAACCGGGTACATATGTTGCTATCTATGAAACATTAGTTTATTGTCAAACATTTATAGTTATATTTACACAATGAAAGAAGTGGTGGTAAAATAAATAAAATAAGGCGTCCGATCGATTTCGGCCATGGCGGCCGATCTCAATGGATCTTAAATCCAATTTGTTAAGTCTACTACGCAAGAACGAGGCTTTCCCTCCACAAGTATCTTCTGATTACTTTCTGGGAAGCCCCGGCATTTTTATTGTAAGTGCTTTACTTAAATTACCAGAAATACATTTTATTTTTATTTTATTATTTTTTTACTCTCATAGTTTGGTGAGACGGCAATCCGACATGACCGATAAGAGATGACCAGGCGCAGGACCACCGGCTGTTGCACGCTCGTACCTCGGAAAGCAGTTAGCGTTATTTTTCCGAGGCATGGGCGTGCAACCGACAACTTTCTAACTCCGGGCTGAGTAATTTCTTTCTCTCGATCCTTACGCAGCGCTTACTACCAAAAGACCAACAAGGAAGTGGTCATAACTTGCCTTCGGCACAATATCACAAAGTTTACATTCACTGTAAGTTTACATCACGAACCTATTATAAACGTATGCATTACAATCTTTCTCGTACTTGAGTGAATAAGTCGATGGTCCATTCCGTTTTTACGACGGAACTTAGCCCTTTTTACATTTATTACCTAGGGAACGTGTTTCCCACGTAAATTAAGTACTTTTGCCAAGCAAAAATGTACCTTGACGCGTAAGCATAGAACTCAAAGGTAGGGGGACTTATTGTTAATAGTGTTTGTGTATAATAAAAATCTGAATGCCTGACTGTCTAGACCACGTAATTCGTTTGCATGAGCACAACATGTTCAGTTTTGTGGTTAATTTCGGGAAGTTTATCACCTTACGGGATTTGCTTCTTGGTTTGAAGATAGAGATATGAGGGATATACTCCGAAACTTGTGTGAGGGTGACAACAAACTATGTATGTGGACACAAGCACAGACACAAGTATATTATTTTTTCATTTATTTATCATTTTATTTTAAGTACATAGTCAGATTTATCATTACGGAACCAATTATACTTATATAAGTTTTGGAAAGTCACTTTTACTTCGTCCAACGTTAATCATATCAAACGAACTTCCCAATATCACTCACTCATTTAACATGTCGCTCATTATATCCGAGAATTAATTCAATTTAAGAGCTGAAAATTGTACTCCGCGTTGACCCGTGACGTCACGTCATTACGTCACTCCAGATAATGAGGCTTGAATGAATCTTGGGGGCGTATTACGACCTCTAAATTCCAGTCAGTTTAAGAATGGACATCGACTACAATGGTTCTGATACACTTGTGCGCTATGGTTGTGGAGTCTTACAGGCTGATAACACCCCTTCATTATTTATGTTCATTTTAAAACGAAGTGGAGTCTTCTTCTTATCGTATGGCTGATGAACAACCTGGTGTCAGAGTTTTCAACCGCCAGTTGGCCTCTGACATGACTTCACACACCGTTAAAAAATCTCTTAGGTGTGCTGGTTTCCTCACGATGTTTTCCTTCACCGTTAAAGCGTCGAATGATGGTACATATGAATTTCAAATTTGAAAAACACATTGGTACCTGACGGGGTTTGAACTGGCGACCTCTCGAATGGCAAGCAACGACCTTAACCACTCGGCCATCGTCTATTTTTATGCGCTTGAAGTGTTTTAATAACAGATCTTTATCATAAAGCTACCGATGCCCATGTTTAAACTGACTGGAATTCATCATCACCCTACATACGGCCCCAGTGCTGGGGCACGGGCCTAACCTAAACTAGGACGATAAGGTCTTAGTCAACCACACTGCCCAAGTGCAGGTTCGTCCACTACACAACCTTAAAATTTCTTCGTAGCTTTGCAAGTTTCCTCACGGTGTGTTCCTTCACCGTTAAAGCGTCGAATAATCGTACATATGAAGGTCGTAATACGCCCCTGTTATATTTGGCTGAGTGCCTAGTCATGAGATTGTTAAATTTGTGTGTTGATTTTGTGAGACGATTTTCTCCGCCTTTCGTCCTCTGTTTCGCCGACTTCGTGTTATTGAACACCGTTTTTGTTTATTGTTTTCTGTTTAAATGATTCGTACTTAAGTGTAATGAAACGCGTAACGATTTCGCCGGATGCGATAAGGAATATTAATTTGGGAGTGTACTTTCAAGATAGTAGGTTTGAAAATTTTAAAAAGAATAAATTTTAAAAGATTGCCAGTATATTTTGTTTTGTCAAAATGAAGATTTGGCATCTGTCGAGATTTTAACATCAGTCATCTCTGTACAATTGGCATACCAAATTGGTGATATAGTTACTATTGCAAATAACAATTTATAAGTGCTTGATCCATACAAGATGATACTAATAATAATTAAATTTATTCATGCAGGCATCAAGAAATATCGAATTCAATCGGAAAAAGTATTTGACAAAGACATGAAAAGTATCAAAAAGGAAATTATTCAATTTCCTTACAAATTGTATTTACTGAAGTAACAGGAATAAGAATGTGCCAATATACTAATTGTCAATTAGGAGGCACTTTGGCATTGGTCGTGAATATCGGTCAAGTATAGCCAAGGGACAGGTTCAACGATTTTAGTCCGGTTTCAAATATAGTTTATTTGTGTTTCTAGGTAATAGATTCAGTTTAATAAATTTTGGTCCAATATTTGAATAAAATTGAATGAATAATAAAAATAGTTTATTAACTTCTCCTTTCCGAGTCGGTGGCAAATCATTTTTAATTGAATCTCAAGGCCGTATAGCACTTGTGAAAAACAAAAATTCAAGATAAACACGAAAAGGTTTTTGATTGGAACTTTTTAAAAGTATTGATAAAGAACTTTAGAGTATTTTTATAGAATATCGCTAAAAAGCGCTATCAGTTACAGTAAAAATTAAGTCAAATATTTATTAACTTGTAAGATCATAAATACACCTGCAGTACACATAACACAATAATTTTAGATATTGAAGGGTTCTTAATTCTTCTAAAATAACCAAAAAATAGGTATATACGACTTTCAAATATATCAACTATCAACAAAGACGCATCACAGTAAGGGTTCCTTATTAATAACCTACTCGTACTCCCGTTCCACATAATATTTTGCAAGAGTTCTTTGAAGCGAGGCCGTCAAAAGCGGCATAACCGTACTGATAAGTAATATCTAGTACCAGCGCACGGGCTCGCATTGAAAATACCTCGTATCTGCAATCTCATACACCGGTATTATCACTCTATATACAGCTAATGGATCCGCCCAGGAAGTTATTAAATGTTGCACTATGTATTAGAATGTCAGATCGCAACGGAGATAGCTTTTTGTTGCGTGTTTGGTAATATTTTTGATATGTATTTGATTTTACTTCATACTTGTTTGGTGAGTCATCAACTCCCCCGCAAGTCCAGTGATGATGACGAGGCTACTCCAAGCCATCATCGTATGTCGGTTAGGAAAAAAAAACTTGATACTTGGGAGCATTTATGTTAAGGTATTGGGTGACATACCAATCTTATTTTTAGAGCGTTGGGCGTTTAGATTTTGACTGGCTCGGTGGAACAGTGGTTAATGACCCAGGTTTACCACCTACGGTTCCAAGAGTCGTGGGTTCGATTCCCACCCGCGACAAACATTTGTGTGACGAACATCGGTGTTTGTTCCGTGTCTGGGCGTGTTGTTAAATATATTCAAGTATATTTGTGTATCCACTGTTGATTCTGATATTCGTAACACAAGTGCTTAAGCTACTTTCCATCAGATCAGATCAATGTATGTGATGTTGTGAAATATTACAAAAAAAATTGTCGTTGAATGGAGTCTACTGTCTCTGAAGAAAACATTTAAAGTATTGCAGTAACTCCTGACGATGTTAAAACTAACTTATAAATATGTTCAATTGTTTCACTACAGCGTTTTTACGCTACAGTCAGTAGCAGGCGCCACATTTATAAAATTCATAAAATACCACCAACTCAGCCATAACCCGGACTAGCGAAATATGCGAAACATTCAATTCGTTTTAAAGTAAGTAAACATTCCTGAACAGAATCGACTTGGTAATGGAAAAATCTCTCCACACTAATTTTCTTAATGGTCAATAACATCAAAACATCAGCTATCCGACGCCCTTTAGCTGGGGTACTCTAAAATATTGGGTATTAGGCTAATTGGGGCGGCGTTCCGTCGACAATTTAGCTTAGGCGATATTCGATATGGGCACTAGTGCACCTGGGGGCAATGATGGGAGTTTGCGGCACCACTTGTGGGTAAGAACGGTCTGTTATTACTTGAGATAAGCATATAATATGATTCAATGTTGCGAGGCGAGACGTGTGATATGCAACGATGTTTAGTTCTCCTATCCGATAGACATCTACGTAGACGCGTGCTTCAAAAACAAACGCTCCATACGATATATATGTGATTACTCGCATCTGGGGGCTTAGACAAAGTAACAATAAAGAAACGATAACGAAGTTCGAAAGGAACAAAATGTATGGGATTGACCACGTGATTTAATGTCAATCCCATACATTGTTCGAACTTCGTTATCGTTTCGATATTGTTACTTTGTCTACGGCACCAGTGGTTGCAGAAGCACGCGAGTAGCTACATTAATATTAATAATGACTGGCTCGGTGGAATAGAGGTTAGCGATTTAGGTTTACTACCTTCGGTTCCAAGAGGGTTTGATTCCCAAAATATGTGTGTGTGGGACAAATATGTGTGTGACAAACATCAGCATTTGTTCCAGATCTGGGACTGTTTATTAAATATATTTAAGTATATTTGTGTATCCACTTTCTGTTAATTCTGATATCCGTAGCACAAGTGCTTACCTAAGCTCCACGGAATCAGATCAATGTATGTGATTTTATGTAATATTTAATTTATCTATTTATTATTTTTTAATTGCAGTATGTTAATTATTCTACATTCACACTTATTCCTTAATGGCACCTATGATTTTCCATCATATAATGCCACTGCTGGATCTCAGAATCCAGCATAGTATCAAAGGATTATGTATAATACACAACCATTTTTGAAAAAATCACCATGTTGGTATTTATCTGCGAACTGAAAAAAGGTTTTTCAAATTTGAAATTCATATGTACAGTCGGGAATTTTGGCGGTAGTACACTTTTCAGACAGATTTCTTTAAACGCCATTAGCCCCGCCCACTAGCCAATAGAAGAGCACTTCGAAACTTTGTTTACGAATACGTTCCAATAGTAGGAGAGCTAGCAAGAATTTTTTGGTAGGTATTTGAGGCAAGCTGAAAACTTATCCTGTACCTCTCTTATTATATCCCAGCACAAAACTGCAGACCTGACTGGTGAGTAGCGGGGCTAAAGCAAACCCCCAAAAATATTTTTCATCTTTTTATTTATAACTAAAAAATAGGACTCACTAAGACAAATTATTTCGATGGAACTTCTAACTGACAAATTATATTTTTTTGGAATATAAAATATATTTTAAAATAAAAAAAATGGGGGGTTTGGTTTAGCCCCGGTACTCAGCCAGGTCTGCGGGTTTGTGTTGGGATATAATAGGAGAGGTACAGGACAAGTTTTCAGCATGCCTCAAATATCTACCAAAAAATTATTGCCAGCTCCTTGACCACAATTTGGGCGGGGCTTGTTCTGACAGACGCGTAAGCGCCAAGCGATTTTCACCTTATAGGCGGTCGACCGCCAGCGTTGCCGATAGTACCATCATTCGACGCTTTAACGGTGAAGGAAAACATCGTGAGAAAACCAGCACACCCGAAAGATTTTTCAACGGTGTGTTAAGCCATACCAGAGGCCTACGGGCGGTTTAAACTCTGACACCAGGTTGTTCAACAACCATACGATAAGAAGAAGAAGATCGTCCCGATTCCTAAGTAAGTTGCTTAATTACTTGTGTTACGGATATCAGAAAAAAAAATACTGACTTTATAATCCTCATTTAAGTTCAAAGTTGATTACAGACCAAGTGAAAATTTAAGTCGGGAAGGCAGTCACTTAAGAATTAGCGCTTCCACGATACTTACGATAACTAAGTTTAAGATACTATAAAAAATTCACCGTTTCTTTTAGCTTCGAAACTTTTTAGCTTCGAACGTAAAAACGTTCGAAGCTAAAAAGTTTCTTTAATTTAATCGGATGTTTTGAGGAACATGAAACTCTTTTAAACAAAGTTCATGAACAACTTAATATATTTAAAGATGTTTTAGCATGTACTTAGTCTTTTTAAAAAAGTGTTTTTTTTTAAATATTTTTTACTAGTGACCTGTCCTCGCTTTGCTTCGGATTCATTATATATAAAAACCTTCCTATTGAATCTCTCCATCTATTGAAAAAAACGCCATCAAAAGCCGTTGCGTAGTTTTACAGATTCAAGCATACATACATATATACAGACAGACGCGGGAGCGGGAAGCGACATTGTGTTGTATATGAATATTGTTGTACAGCATAATCGATTCCTAAAGTTTGTGATCGACGTAACAATGTAAACAACATTTTACTTGTTTAAAATTCAAAATATTTCAAGCACCAAATTATAATCTGCAGAAAAATTTAGGAGGCTGTTCGAAATATCCGAATAACGAGTTTTTACCTAGTGGGTATGAATCTTTATCGGATACTAATAACAAAAACACAATTGACAAAAAAGAAATCTGTCCGTCTCTATGTTCCCGCTAATCTCCGAAACGGCTGGACCAATTTTGACGGGACTCTCACTAGCTCTTAAGCTATTGCATAGCTTGTATCGCGGGCTTTGAGCGCGGCGACCGAACCAAGAAATTCCGTAACGAAACCACCTCACAATCGTCTAACGTCGTTTCAGTTCGGTAGACTTCGGCACGGTGTTTGTGTGCGTGCGGTTAGACGTATTGTACGACTCTACGAAACTCGCACGATTCGAGACGAGCTGCTCCGAAATCGGACGATGCTATGCAATAGCTATACCGCGGCAGTCCCCGAGTGCCACACGTCTTTTTTTTAAATAATTCATTTCCCTGCGGACCAAGTCGTGGGCGATTGCTAGTGACAAAATAAACTAAACAGCTATGTTGGCCAAAGTAAATAAAAATGTGGCGGCAAATTTATTACACACACAATCATCCCACTGAGCTCTTTTATGCAATTTTCACGACACCCGTGCCATTTCCTTTTCATACGCATTGTCCTGGATACCTCTCCCTAATCATAATTTAAGTGGTCTCATACATGTAAAGGTATTATAAAAAAAAACTCGCAATGCATACGGCCGCATTCCAACACCAGCACGAAAATTTAATCTTTAATCTCATTACCATAAGGCACTTTTTCCAGAAACGGATAACTGTTCTCTCTGTCATATTAACCAAATTCAGTAGCTTGGTATGCCTAATATAAAAATATTCTTTTGTCTACGCCTCGGCACTCTGTATTTCATTATGTATTCACTGAATACCTAAATGTAAATGTTGGTAGTCGACCACTTGTAGGTGGGTGGGTATCCGTTCGATTTTAAACTTTATTTTTAAGCTCGTAAAGTTCTTTATACTGTGTTGAAAAGGTTGCGTAGAGTCTTGGAGGTATTTCCTGAGAATTTTTTCGTTTTTCGTCTTGCAGCTTCTGAAGTATGTGAAGATTTAACATTCATAAGATTCTTAGTGAGATTAGTTGGTAATAACCATATACCTATCAATTGTAATAATCAGCACGTAATAGGCCTGACGACTGGGTCAAATTCTGATTATTCTATTTAGTCCGTAAGTTAGTTTATACAAAAATATGGGACACGTATTTTTTTCTTTTTCAATTGATTGAAAAATTACAAAATTATAGCTTATCAAACTTCTGGAGTGGGGGCTTGTGACGTCACGGCTAGGTAAAAAATGTACGTAATTGTGACGTCATACGAAACTTCTAAGCACTATATCTTCACAATTTCTTGTTTATGAAACAAAATAAGAAATACGAGTACAATATTTTTAAATAATCTAAATAACGGACTAATTATATTTTTTTAGTCGTCTCGCCTATTAACGTGGTATCTAATCGGTCATTTGTTCCATCGTGTGCATAGAGGCTAAGTTTCCATTGTATTGAGTAATAGGATAGGATTGGAACGTGAGGAATACCAGCAAAACATATCGGGCAATCAAACGGCCATTTAGCTTCCATCACCCTATTTGTCTGTTTGGTTTTACTTTGCACACGTTGCACAAATGGTTAAACTACATTCGATAATTTGCTTTATTGCACATGAAAACAAAATGATTTACAGAACATTAGATAGACATTATTAAATTAACATGAAGCTTTATAATTAACAGAGTCACGATAAAAGATTTTACAATTTTGACTGACTCGGTGGATCAGTGGTTTGTGACCCTGCCTAGCGGTTCCAAGAGGATCGTGGATTCGAATCCCACTCGGGACAAATATTTGTGTGTTTTGTCCCGTGTCTGGGTGTGATGTTTAGAAATAGTTATTTCTAACTATATTAATAAAATCACCTAAATTAAAATAATTTTAATTGCTGTAAAACTTGAAATAAAACTAATTTTACGGATTAAACTCGAGTGTATTAATATTCTAAACATTATTTAGAGACCCGACATTTCGAGCTCTTTATAGCGCTCGTGGTCACGGGCAAGACTCTCTCTCTCTATCGGGCTGTAAAACTTTTCAATATAACCCCTCGTATGGTGCCAATAAGTTTATAAACAAAATGACCGAACAAAACTGTCACATAACCCTGACGCAGTCGGGTCAAAAAGGACACTGCAGTAATCGAGTGACCTTTTCGACCCTTAGGATAGTTTTCTAAAATGCCCGTCAGCAATAGAACCCCTACACTGATGATGCTGTTAAGCGCGTAGGGCGGAAACGATAAACATACTCATATTTTTATTTCTACACTCAATCGTAGTAGGAAGGGGATACTGCCATCGCTACAAAATACACAGTACCTATTTCATGTTGGTTCCTCAATATTTTACTTACTATAGTTGCAGTATTTTTTTCTGTGGCGCTTTAAGTGAATTTGTAACTTTTAAAAAGATTTAATAGTGTTTTCATAGATTACATTTGGACCACCTCGTTTTATATATTTATATAAACGGGCTTGTCCGAGCCTAAGATAGAGGGTAGATGGAGGATACATTGCCCAGTAGTGGGATGATACAGGCTAATAAAAAATGCTTTTGTCATGTCATTATATCATGTTTATGTATATCTACATATTCATGCGCATGACACACAATTTCACTCGTTTATCAGAACCAGGTACCCTAGTACGATCTCTTAATTCCAGTCAGTTAAGAATGGGCATCGATTAACTTCGTGTTTCTGGTACACTTAGTTGTGCGCTATGGTTGTGGAATCATACAGGTTGATATAACCCCAAATATTAGACTTTATGGGTCTACACGCGATATTAGGAGTACACCAGTCAATGATAAAACCCCTCCATCATCTATGTTAACATTAAAAAGAAGTGAAGTAATACTAACTCTTTATCATATAGCTACCATGCCCATTTTTAAACTGACTGGAATTAAGACTTCGTAATACGCCCCCAGACTTTCCGAACGTTCGTGGTCACGGAAACACTCCGCTTTCCTTTCCACGCCACGCAATCTGATTCTATGCAAGTCAATCGGCCTTCCGCTTGGGACCTTGGAAGCCTCGATCCGTTTCTGAGATACGCACCACCTCCTAGATTAGATTACAACGCGAGGTCCCGGGATGTAGTTTTACACATTTCCTCTCAACGTCGGCTCTGAAAGACTGATCGTGAAGTCTCTAGAGGAAGATGCTAAAGGTACCTAAGTGGAAACTTCTGAATAATAGACAAGTGATACATGATTGCTACATCTTTCCATTTTTTTGTCTTTCTCTTGAACGAATATGAGAAAGTACAGTGTATTCTATTTTAATGTCTCGGTGGCTCGGTGGAACAGTGGTTAGTGACCCAGGTTCATTACCTACAGTTCCAAGAGTCGTGGGTTCGATTCCCACTCGGGACATATTTGTGTGACGAACATCGGTGTTTGTTCTGTGTCTGGGTGTGTATTAAGTATATTTAAGTATATTTGTGTATCCACTGTTGATTCTGATATCTGTAACACAAGTGCTAAAGCTACTTACCACGGGATCAGATCAATGTATGTGATGTTGTGTAATATTTATTTATTTATTTATTATTAATGTATTGAAATGGTGGTGGTGATGGACACCTTTGGGCCGCGAATGAGCTAGTGCGGGTAAAATTACGTTAATTTATTTGCCTGTTGTTAACTTTATATCTTTTTTTAAATAGTATAGAAATATTTATAACTTATTAATTTTGACAAAGAAAATGCTTTCAATCTTATTTTTAATATTCACATCAACGAGGTTTTTTATGATATTTTTATGTGATTCATTTGTTTTTTTTTTTTCAAAAATTTTAACGTTAATTTAGTTGGATTTTTTGTAAATCTAAATAATATTTTAAATAATATTAAAAATAGTAAGATTCGAGAGGATACCGGTTCGAGTCCGGGGTCGGGCAACATTTTTGTGAGTTTTCTTTAGAGAAATTACTCAGCCCGGAGTTAGCGGTTGCACATCCGTACCTCGAAAAGCATGTTAAGCCGTTGGGTGGTCCTGCGCCCGATCTCTCATCGGTTCATGTCGGATTGCCGTCTCACCGAACTATGAGAGTAAGGGAACAGAGAGTGCACTTTTGTTTACGCGCACACTTGTGCACTATAACATGTCCTGCGCACTTGGCTAATCTCAATTGAGATCGGCCGCCATGGCCGAAACCGGTCGTACGCCTTACTTACTTATTACTTACTTAGTTATGAATGGGTGTAAACAAATTCGGTGCTCTAAAAAAAACATTGTTCACTGACGTCCTGATAATATTTGACAACATCTGTGAGTTTTTGGACACAAATCACATTGAAAATGAGGCAAAAATTATACTTGCAAATCAAATGACGATTAAGTAGAAACATGAAATAAGTCAGTAAATACCAAAGGACCGATAATTTATTGCGTCGAGAAGCAGAATTTCAAAATTGATCCATTTTAAGTCCTCCTTAGGTACTAGGTCATAAGGCTCTAATGCATAAATTATTTCAAATAAGCCACCTCATTAGTATTCATGGATCGGAGTTTGTTACTTCGAAAATCATCCATTAGGTAAGCGACTAACGTTTACAGAGTAAACCTACTTCTCGGTAAACTGAGGATATTGATGTTCCTTGATGTATGGCCACTTAATTTTCGTAAAATTGCCGTTTTTTTTTTACTAAATAGGGTAATTGGTTTTTGATTATATTGACTACTACCGGCTCTGTTACTAGTGTAACATTAAAATTTAGCTGAAAAAGTCCGAGATAGTCACCATGTTGTTTTGTTTTAAAGAGCTCCCGATATTTCGGCATTTTTGCAAGCGCCATGATCACGGGTGAACTCACCCGGACATTTTCAGTTTTCTCATGTGTTACCACGACAGTTTGAAAAAAAAACTAGTGTAACAATTACTGGTAATACAAAAAAAAAATTTTAATAAATAAATTCTGTGTATCATACGGAATTCCATTACCTAATGATAAATGTTGATACCGGTTAACAGTGCAATATTACGTAACAATACATGGGGTTTAAAAAAGTTTTTGAATTTGAATATATTGTTTGTACGTTGAGTTGTTAGTTTTTTAATCTATCGAAGAGTTAGCAATTAGAATTTTGACAAACTTAGTTAAGATTATATTACTCGAGCTGTATGCTTCTGATTCTTACCTACGATATCAAGAACACATGCTTTATTCTAGTAAAAATTCTCCACTTTTACCATATACATTACTTCAGACTGAAAACAGGCGAAATCTTCAAAACCATTAGCAAAACATTAGGGGCACACTGCGGGTACATTTAGGCAGTCTATAATGGTGGAACACGTGCACTGGCGAGCAATAAAACGGGACGTGCGCGGGACAGATAAATAACCAAGATGGCGACTTGCACCTATGTGGAGAAAGATATGATTACTCGGCTCTTGTCACCTATATAAAATGTATGGTACAGTGTTTTAATTGTAACGTTTTGTAAATATAAATTTTATTTATTTGTAAAATATCAAATTGTTATTAATCAATACAATTCTATTCACCTATCAATTCTTTATATTTTAAGATATGAATATCAAAGATCAATCATAAAATCTAAATTTACATTTGTTTCTAATTTTAGTAAAAGTTTAGGCGCTGTTGATGAGCGTGGTTAACGCTGTGTGTACACGTTTTTGGGTCATAATCTAAATCTGTAATTTTTAAATGTTTTTATGCAAATTCACATGTAGTGTGTGCCATAATAATAAATAAAAAAAAAAATATGTATTGTTTAAAACGTCGATTATACGCAAAAGATTGTCATTACAGTCTTTTCTATTACCAGTTTTCATAAAAATCTAGCAGACACTGAAATTATGATAAAATTCAGCTTATGGGTCAACAACTTTAAAAAAATTAAGACATCGTTTTCATTTTAAAACTCGTAATAAGAGAATGCAAGACCATTAAGACGTCTTAGCCGTAAGCGGTAATTGGGGGGACGCAGATTTTTATCATTTGTAATGAAAGAAGATCTTCTCAAACGATCGCAATAAAACACTAGCCGTTCATAGTTCAGTTAAGATTTCATTTAATCATGGATTAGTTAGTAATTATCTGTCAATTAAATCTGATGGTTAGCGGTAATCGTCTAACAAGTGTTTGTATTATCGGTGTTTGTATTTAATTAAATTTAATTGTTAAATTTAACACCTTTGACTGGCTCGGTGGAACTGTGGTTAGTGACCCTGCCTAGCGGTTCCAAGTGTCGTGGGTTCAATTCCCACATTTCCCACTCGGGACAAATTTGTGCGATGAACATCTGTGTTTGTTTTGTATTTAGGTATTCAAGTATGTATTTTTTTAAATATGTGTATGTTTATCAGTCTCTGACGCCCATAGTTCAAACTCTGCTTAGTTTAGGGTCATATGACTGTGTGTAAATGTCTCAGATATTTATTTATTTATAGTTAACTTTTCTATTTAAGTCCATCTTATGGTATAGTAGTCATTACAAATTTGAAATCTGTAAACAGAACAATTTTTATTGTGATTTCTTGTCTCCTGTACAAGTCTTAGTTATAATTTTCAATTAAATGCATGGCTGTGTTATATTCACTGCTGCTTCCTATAATTAACAGTATTTTTAAAGACTTTAAGACTGCATCTCTGTGTACATATTAATAATATGATATTAATAATATATTAATAATATAATATGATATTATGCAGGTACTACTAGAGGAAGTCAACCACTATTCTTGAGGTGTTATTACCTTACATAAGTAACTTTTTTGGATATTAACTATTTGATTTCAAAGGGCTCTAGGTTCTTATTGAACGTTTGTGACAGTGACACAATATGGCGGCTTGTACGATACCACAGCGGCATTCCGCCGCGTTCGCGACTTGTCATTTATCGGTGTCGCCCACTTGCGGACCTTAGGTCTGAACAAATTAGTTGTAACCGAAAGTTGGTGACATTTGAAAACGCTTCAATATTTAGCTTAGAGTATTGAGATGTCCGATTCAAGACTGTAACATGACTTTTTAGTAGGTAAATTCAGTGTTTTACGACTAGATTGCTATTTTCGAAATTACCATTGGTACTAGTTAACTATTTACCGTGTAGAAGATTTTTAAACATGGCATAGCAAGCTTGAGTTTTTCTTTTTACTTGACATTAATTTTAACTTGTGACCCGCCCTCGCTTTGCTTCGTGTATATTATACATAAAAACCCTTCCTTTTAAAGGTATATCTATTTAAAAAAACCGGATAAACATCCGTTTTGTGGTTTTAAAGATATAAGCGTACATAGGGACAGACAGACGCGGGAAGTGACTTTGTTTTATAGTATACTATGTAGTGATGGACATGTAATCTAATGTAATTTTGTCTGTTACAATGAATAGAGCTGTAGGATTTCAATTAATGTGTAGAACTGCGTAGTAGATATGTATCCGCAAATCCCCGTATCAACTAGAGCAGCTCATCGCTCTATTTCCCAATGTCCCGGGACTGTCGGAGGCTTAATGCCCGATGTTCCAATAATGCAATTAGCGCATTGTGGATTTCGCATTTCCCACTGCAGTCTTTGTAGTCGCACCACTACGACTACGACACACCACTCTGCTCCAAGTGCTACGAATTACTTTTCGTAGTATTTCGTAGCACCGTTTTATAGTAACCATTAGCTCGTTAGTTCTGTTGACAATAGCTACTATTCCACATTTGCTCTTGTTCTTAGTAGTAATATGTTACCTTAAAAGGACTATAGACACCATTACACACTAAACATTTTCTTTGTTTACTCATCGTGTATATCGTGTTTCTATCATAAAAATTGTCAGATACAGCTCTTTTATATCTATTACAAAAGAGCAATTAAAACTTCTTGCAACGTCAATTCGGAAATTCCCACTCGAATTATAAATTAATATCGTAACAAGCGATGCAAGCGCGTAATCGATCGGCCAGCTGAGACACAGACAAATAATCTGCAGTGGGATAATTGTCATTTTACTTTCATACTTAATACTCACACGTGTCTTCCACGATAAAAATATTAAACAATTGTTCATAATTTTATTGATAACTAGCTTCCCACGCGACTCTATCCGCGTAGAGACGTTTGACGGGTTAAACATTACTTTTTTATAGCGCAGTCAGTTTATAAAGCCTGTGTCCTTTCTCAGGCTTTGGACTATATCTGTACTAAATTTCATTTTATCGGTTCAGTTATCAATGCGTAATTGCGTATCGGATAGACAGATACTTTCGCATTTATAATGAAAATGAAAAATGTAAATGAAAATGATTTTTATTGAAACAAGCACAAATACAAATATTTATATAGCCCTGACTTCTAAAATAGGAGAACCTGTGTTACAGAGGCCAGTACCTTCCTATCATTGACACAATATAATATTAGTAAGAGTAGAAGAACATATTCATAGAAGTGAACTTCTCACGAACATTCATTTCCACTGTGTGAAACTGTCAGTTGAGATAGATTCGAGCCCGTCAGAACACCCATTTATACCAGAATGCTATTGGGAGTGCCAGTGGCGTAACTACAGGGTGGCAAGTCGGCAAAATGCCACGGGCCCCCACCCGGTAGGGGGCCCCAGTTGAAAGGGGTCCCCGGTCATAGGAGAATCTCATATGCCCAACCCACATACACATTAAGATGAAAAAAAAGAACGGGGGGTGCACGGGGCCCCAACCGATGAATTTTGCCACGGACTTCAACGGGTATAGTTACGCCACTGGGGAGTGCAAAACGTAATGATACATTACAAAACAGATTTGAATCTGTATTTGGCTATCAACGTAAAAAAGATGAATACAATTTAGTACGTTTAACCATGTGAGTCGTTATTAATAAATCCAAAGGATAGAGTCGGTGAAAACGGTCGACTGCCGAGTGGTTATGGTCGTTGCTTGCCACGTGAAAGATCGCTAGGTTAAACCCTACCGGCCCATGTACGTCCTCACTGTTGGAGCACGAGACTATCCTTAACTAGAGCTATCAGGCCTTAGACAACCATGCTGGCGAAGTGCGAGTTGGTCGACTACACACAACCTCAGGATTTCTTCCCAGTTATGCAGGTTTCTTCACAATGTTTTCCTTTACCGTAAGAGTGTCGAATGAACATATATTTGAATTTAAAATTCGAAGACACATTGCTGGTACTTGCTGGGTTTTGAACAGCCTACCTTTCACATACATCACGGCCTTAACCACTCGCTTATCGACTCTGACTCGATGGTTATTTAGTTAGTGTATCGTATTCGGTATAATTGTTTCAATCGTCGCTGTTACTGCGATATAAACGTTACGAAGCAGTTACTATATACTATAATCTCCATTTCCTCGAGATTATATCAATCTGCAATTCGATTCATTTTGATGTGTCTATAAAAGGGGATATTAGCCGTGATTGAAAAATGATTATATCTAACTAATAAAAAGATTAGTGCAGTTTTTAAATTCAAGTCAATAAATAACAGTTCTACGAAAGTGATTAACGAAACTCGAAAGCATGCTCGAACGCTTCATTTCTTGGGACGTAAAGCTTCATTAAAGCTTAAGTCACCTATTTCATGCGGCAAGCAGAACCTAATTACGTCTCGCCTCGTAAAACAACTATCTTTTCTGACGCCTTTGGGTCAGATGATTATTCTTTTGATATATTGAATATTTTTTTTAAGTTATAACCAGTATGATTTCATAGTTCTATTAAAGGTAAATCGTTTTGCTTCAGGAAAACAGCCACTACAATTTCACGGTGTATATGTAATACTGTGAATAGTGCACCAAGATGGAACACATTATATTGTGTACTAAATGCTGAACGTACGAATATATAGTAGCCTTGTTTGTCTCCATTGTGAGCAGTAAGCGAGCAAACTACAAATTCTGATTCCTAAGCTTCGTTGCTAGGAAACGAGTCACGCTAGACTAGATCCTAGATTAAGTTTATAGTGTATTGAGATGGCGACCGTGTTTGTTTAAAAAAAACAAAAATAGTTTGTAGCTTTTTATGTTTTTATTTGTTGTTCATCATCATCATCGTCAGCCTTTATACGTCTGCTAGGACATGGGCCTACCCTAAGCTAGGGCGACTATTGTTCATGTGTACAATAATTTACAAAGATAGAATCTAAGAATAGTGAATTGAAGCCACTGTATGGTTTATGTATTTGCTGCTGTCACACACACATTGGTTCTGTAAGATTTTAGACTTTCGCGTTCCATTACACTAAAATTAGTCTTTATGGGTCTACACGCGATATTAGGAGTAGCAAATTACATAGCTACTTACTGCCCGACGTTTCGACTGGGTTACACCAATCGTGGTCGCGAGCGAACTCAAGTAAGTAAGTAGCTATGTAATTTGCTACTCCTAATATCGCGTGTAGACCTATAAAGACTAATTTTACACATTGGTTCTATCTAATTCAAGACACCGAACAAGAAAGATAATATTTTTTTCTTATAATTTACAAAAATAATTACTAACATGCTTCGCTATTGAGTATTTCGATGAGAGACAGACAAATTAAAATCAAAAGCTGCGCAGCGTTAAGTTCCAGATAAGATCCAAATGGCGATGAAAGAAGCTGAAGGAGGTCTACACCAAAATGGTAGAGAAAGGCTAAAGAAGAAGAAAGAAGAAGATCTAGATATTTCCATTGTGGTATAAATAATTTAAAAAAAATCTTTATTTTTTTTCATAGCTTAGTCTAATTAACATTATTGTACAGTATCTCCATTTAAGCGAGTATTGCCTGTGTTTGGAGATACCGCTCTTCCGTGATCAATTCGGTGTACAATTGACTGAGCGGTAAAAAAAAAAAGATATATAAAGAGGCTATGTTTTGACAAAATTAAGAAAATATGCAACTCTAAAAACGATAATTGAAGCCTCGAACCGCTGCAATAATTTAAAGAGCAATCGGTTCAGGCCAGGACAAGCGGCCGGCCGATTGCACCGACGAATGGCCACATGATTCTGTTCGAATTCACCATTCATAAATTAAGAGGGTTTTATTTTGGTAGGTACATTTGTTTGATTCTATAAGTATTTTCCATTGTAGTTTGATCCTAACCTTTTAAACGGTATCACCTCATGAATTGTTTACCTCATAATTACATCTCTTGGATATTGTAATCGAAATATATTGGTATGTTATCGAAAAAAGCGTTGGTGGCCGTGTGGTTAAGGTTGTTACTTGCCATGCGAGAGGTCACCTGTTCAAACCCCGCTACGTACCACAGTGTTTTTCAAATTTGAAATTCATATTTACGATTATTTGAGGATTTAATGGTGAAGGAAAGCATAGTGAGAAAATCCGCAACCCCTACGAAGAAATTCTTAGGTTGTGTCGACCAACCAGCACTTGGTCAGTGTTGTTGACTAAGGCCTTACCGCCCTAGTTTAGGGTAGGTAACGTATATGGGTTGATGATGAAGACCAAACGTATCTACGACGTATTCAATAGCGGATATACATATATGGTGGAGCATATGTATCTCTTAACAGGTAAGTGTATATTGCGACAGCTACTATGTGGCTTTTTTGAGCTGGATTTGAAGATAAAATTATCGTTTTGCGTAAGTCGTTTATCCGGCTAAAATACTATTTAAATAAAATCCAAAAGTGCTCTTAACAGCACAAAATAAGTATCCTTATTATTATATTATAGGTATTTTATACTAATCGTCGGACAAATTGTAGCAAACACACTACTTCATGTCTAACTTTTTGACTGGGTTATCAATCATCATCGCGAGAGAACTCATGAATACATTGTGCTAAAACTCAACCTTCTTCGAGAACATCCTTGTTATGAACGGCATACGTAATGTGTTTAATGATGGTTATATATCTATCTCTTAACTGGTATATCTGATTGCGACAGCTACACGTGTATCTCACAGCCCTCAGAGCGCTCGCCCGAAGCTGCGGTCTGCTGAGAGCGACATGTTAATTGATTGAGGAATCCGATGTGAGGTGTAGTTGCTACGGGAGACGGTGCCGCTTTGTTGACCTACATTTGAATGATGGAGATGATGTTGGAGTTATTATTATGTTATACTAGCTTAACTGCCTCGTTGGTCTATTGGTAGCAAGTGCTGCGTTAGGACCGAGAGGTCCCCGGTTCGAGTCCGGGGTCGGGCAAAATTTGTGTGAGTTTTTCTGTAATGAAATTACTCAGCCTGGAGTTAGGAAGTTGGCGGTTGAACGCCCGTGCCTCGGAAAGCACGTTAAGCCTGTGGTCCTGCGCCCGATCTCTCATCGGTCATGTCGGATTGCCGTCTCACCGAATTATGAGAGTAAGGGAATAGAGAGTGCACTTATGTTTGCGCGTACACTTGTGCACTATAATATGTCCTGCGCACTTGGCTGATCTCAATTGAGATCGGCCGCCATGGCTGAAATCGGTCGGACGCCTTATACTAGCTTTTGCACGTCACTATGTTCTTACCAAGTCGTTTAACACTTCGTTCGTTTAGCTTCTCTTAACAATCTCACTCAATTCAATAATATTCCTAATTCTAATCATAAAGTGCTTGACTTGATCTTTTCTAACATGGATGATTTATGCGTGACGGAGGCAGTGGATGCACTTGTCAAAGTCGATGTCCACCATCCTCCAGTTACTGTAAATATGCCCATAAAGAAACTTAGCAATTATCTGACCAGGGATAATCATGAACATAAGTTTAATTATCGTAAAGCACATTTTGATTTAATAACAAATAACTTAGATGAAATTGATTGGCTTAGTGAGCTCAACAAGTGCAATGATGTTGACGCTATGGTGGATCTGTTTTACGGTCATTTGTACGCTATAATTAGTAAGCATGTGCCTAAGAAATATAACAGAAGTAATAATTATCCTAACTGGTTTCCTAAAATACTAATAAAGCTATTAAAAACCAAGCGCAGACTACTTATTAAATACAAAATTCATAAAAACCCGTTAGATCATGTTTCTTTGCTTATATTGAGTAAGCGATGTGCGGCATTAGCTACACAATCCTACAAGAACTATATTCATAGCATGGAACAGCTCATCGGGACCAACCCTAAATATTTTTGGACTCTCATAAAAAATAAAAACAAGTCAAATTCACACTATCCCTCTGAAATGACACACATTGATCACACGGCTAGGAATGGACCTGATATATGTGAGCTTTTTGCGGATAACTTTCGTTCCGTATACTCTAATGACGCGTCATGTTGTACTACACAAACACACGAACAACCTTTCAATAATTTATTGCACATTAATATTTCTAAATTGCACCTCTCCATCAAATCAATCTGCAACCGGTTAAAAAGACTTGACCACACGAAGGGAGCTGGACCGGATGATATACCACCTTTTTTTATCTCTAATTGTGCTGATTCTCTTGCGCTTCCATTGTACATAATATTTAACAAATCCCTTAGCACTGGGCAGTTCCCTAGCTTTTGGAAAGTTGCTAAAGTTGTCCCAATATACAAAGATGGTGATAAAAGTAATGTCGGTAATTACAGGCCCATCTCAATTCTTTCTGTCATTCCCAAAGTTTTTGAGGCACTCATATATCCATACTTGTATGCTCAAATAAAACATGTAATTACAGAAAAACAGCACGGATTCCTGAAAGGGAGATCAACCGCTACAAATCTTGTTACATTTACTGATATTATTGCCAACAGTATAGACTCTCAGCTACAAACAGATGCAATATACACTGACTTTTCTAAAGCGTTTGACAAAATTAGCCACCATATTCTAATACGCAAGTTTTCTAGATACGGATTTGGAGGTCCATTATTGGAATGGTTGCAGTCATATCTGCTTAATCGCTCTCAATTTGTGGTAGTGAAGGACTATCGATCTACTCCTTATTTAACTAAGTCAGGAATACCTCAGGGTTCTCATGTTGGGCCTTTGCTTTTCGACATTTTTATTAATGATGTTGTAGATAAGATTCAACATAGTAATGTTTTCTTATACGCAGATGACCTAAAGTTAACTAAAGTCATACATAGTGCTGATGATGCAAGACTTCTTCAAGAGGATCTTGATAATTTGGTAGAATGGTGCAAAATTAATAAGATGTCGCTAAACATTAAAAAATGCTACCACATAAAACTGTCACGAAAAGCAAGACCTCTAGAAACACATTACATAATTAATAACACTATCTTAGAGGAGGTTAGCACTATTCGAGATCTTGGTGTAATTATAGATTCCAAATTAACATTTATTGCACATATTGACAACATAATTGCCAGGGCCTCTAAATCTCTCGGATTCATAATTAGAAACGCCAAGGTACTCAAAAAACCCACTAAGATATTAATTTACAATAGTTATGTCAGAAGTATTTTGGAGTACTGCTCCGTGGTGTGGTCTCCTCAGTACCATGTTCATCAGCTACGGATCGAACGCATACAAAGACGCTTCACAAGGCACCTTTCATATTATCATAATGGTCTAGGTAAAAAAATTGAAAGCTACTGTGATCGACTCCATCACTTTAAAATGGACAGTCTCCTTACTAGGCGAAAGCTTTTAGATCTGATGTTTATATTCAAGATATTTCGAAATGTAATAGATTGTCCGCAGTTTCTTAGTAAATTAAGCATAAGAGTCCCTCGCAAACTACCACGCAACCCGGTCCCACTCTTTAGCAAACCATTCGCACGCTCTAACGTCCAGACCCACTCTGCTGCGTACCGCCTGACTGATGCTTATAACAAGCTGAGCGACAGTGTAGATATTTTCAAAGACTCACTCCAGCAGTTCAAATCGAAAGTCAATGAGTTGTTAAGAGAAGAGTAGTATATCTCAAGTAGTATGTGTTTGTGTTTGTGTAATCTAATACTTGTATTTTTTTTTTTTTTGTTTTCTCTTTTTTCCAAATTAATTATTTAAAGTATTTATCTTTATTGAAATATATTATACATATATACATATCTGTTATAGGAGTTAGCGAATTTAATTTGTTTTCTTTTTTTTAAATTTAGTTATATTTTGTGAATGTTTACTTAATCCGTCCGTACTAATTTTCTGAGCATGATGTGGCTGCCTTAAATAGATTTTTACGTTTTTATATGTGTCACTATTGTATGTTAATTTTGTGTTTTCTCTAATGTAAATGTCTCTGGCTGTCCAATTAAATAAATAAATAAATAAACACGGGTCAATTACAGCGCGTTCGAGTGAATTCAATCATCGGCCAGGGACTACCAGTTCTTCAAACTAAGTTTCTGAAGTTTATGCATGAAAGCGTAAAGCTAAAAGTTTACTTTATATTTTACTGGCTGTAAACCACCTATGTACCTAAAACGTTAACTTTACCACTTAAAACATCTAGTCAAAATTACATTTTGTCCAAAATCTATATTACAGAGCCTACACCTAATCCAAGTTTCGCCTCTTGTTTGCAATCGCGTCTATACAATTCGCCAATTTAATAACAAGTTACAAAACTCCTTTTGTGACCAGATTAAGCCTACATAAAGGAAAGGGTGATCTTATCGGAAGGGCTATAATGCCCGGTCTCGGCTCATGTGAAATAGGATTTGTCCCAGTCCCAACTATTGTAATTGTTTGTCCCAGAATATCCCTTTAAAGTACCCACTTGTATTGTTACATTTGAACTTTGTCGGTGTTCAGGGGAAAATTACATTGTACCGGGAAAATTAACTTTATTTTTCATAGGAGATGCAATATACTATTTAATACATTCTAGGAAATCAAGTGTAAGTGTGTAGTAGGAGACAAGCGCACAATTTCACCGTACACGCTGCAAGCGATAACCGAGTCATGAAATTTGTTTTTTACATAATGGGGAATATGCACACATTTTTTTTTATTATAGAAATCAATCTTTAATATCGAAGAAATATGAATGTAATTCTATTTTTCAATTTACTTTAACGACAAGCGAGATATGCTGTTTAAAGTTCCCGGGTGGACAGAGAGATCCGATATGGCAGATGACGTCACAATTACACTACGACCATACGCGATCTATAAAAAACTCCGTTTTGTAAGAAAGAGATAGAAAATTAACTTTAATTCCTTATAAATCCTTCGTTTGTGAACCGATTTTCATTTTTATTTCACATTTTAGTATGTGTTTAAGCCTTTTTTCATAAGTTGTTGAAAAATTCAAGATTGCAGATTTATGCATATTTCCTATTATCCTCCCTCCCCTTTCCACTCCCGAACAATACGTGCTGGACAGCGCTGCCATTCAGATACAATGCAGGTGATGGTGGCTCGAACTAAGAGGCAGTACCTCTCTTCTGTCCCGTGTCATTAAGCCATGAAATGGCCTTCCAGCTTATATTTTCCCTCCCTCCTATAATCCCGGGACCTATGGAGGGGCGTTAAACGGCATTTAAACAGGCCTTCAGGGTGAGTGCGACAGGCTCAATATGGTTTATTGTTCCTGTTGACCTCATATGTGGATCTCAATATCGCTTACAATCAGGTGGAGTGAGGTCATCGAGTTAGCATATTTAAAAAAAAAAACTACGTATCTGCATTCTACGGAAGCTGAAGGAGAATAGCGTGGGAGAAAACCGCACCACGAGTTTTGACAATTTTTTTTTTACGATACTTCAGTAAGTAAAAATAAAATTCTCCGAATCATTATTAAAAACTTTACAGTTACTGCTTATCAGCGTAATATTTCGGAGTTTGTAACGTCCTTGGTATTGGTACAACGGGCTGATATCCGCAACTCGACGTCAAAGCGCCTATTTTGCGTGGGAAATTGTAACGTCCTTATGACTGTCTTCTCCCTACATCATCAAACAGTCGCTAACGCCAGACGTGCAGCAGACTTTATGTAGCACAGGCTAAAAATATCTAAAACATGAAGTAGGTAAGTAAATTTAGAGCGCCAACAAACTACCTAATTAGTTTTCCCCAGCGTTATGTTACACTCTGCCGCTAACTTGTTTTCCATACGAGGCGCCCAACACATATGTAAATGTTCCAATATTCTTAAGCAGTCACTGGGTTCATATTGCGGCATTATTTAAATTTGTAATCCATAGCACAGGAGCGGCACGTAAATTATTCTGAATGTAGATCGGAAGAATCTCATAAATAAAACGATTCTGTGTCACCTACACTTTATTTTTGTTGCGTTGTATTTTCTCGGCGCTTCGAATAACTCAGCAAATGGTCGCTTGCAAGCCGTTTTATTGCGAAATTATGTGGGAAATGCACTCTATTTACAGAAAATTTACTATGTATTTGTATGTTACAAATTACTAAATACATTAGTAACTATTTTATTCCATTTAAACGGGTATTAAGCTTGGTTAGACTTCATATTTGCGGTACTATGTTCATATAAAAGACGGTTTGTTTTAAACAATAACTAAAACAATTTCAGCCGTGCCTCAGAAAAAAAAAACATCCTCAACACAGCATCCGGCAACAGACACAAAAGGAGCCAGGATAAAACAGAATTAGTGCTGAAACAGAACGAAAACAGTTTGTAGACGAAATCAATTGGCGCTGAATTAAAACGAAAGAACGATCTCCAATGAATCTACGACGTTCGTACGGACACGTTGAGCTCTACTCTACAACTACAGTCGAACGCAGACACAGTTCTGTGATTTTCTCTTTCAAAGTAGCTGGACAAAGGCGAGATACGATATCAGGATGTATTGGTTGTTGCAGGAGGTTTCTTTGAAAGACTCATGGGTTTTTCTTTTGCAAGTAGCTTTCTGAGAGCAGTTTTTAGTTTGCTCGATTCTTCTCGTTACTGTGTCGTAAGTAATGATTGGTTCAACAAACGGAACATGGCGATAATATAAGGACGAAACATGTTAAATATCCCTTATATGTAACTTTCCAAAGACATATCTATTTAATCAATTTCAAATCTTAGACCGAATCTTCCTCCACCGAACAGAGCCAGAATCAACTAAGTCAATTTATACGAACTAGATGTTATCAAATCGTGTCTAAGAACGAACGGAGGCGGAACTCCGAAGTGTTGGAACTTGGCTGTCCCCACAGAGACCTAATTGTCCCCGGGCGGGATAAACTGGGGATGACTGTTGACTTGTCCGCGACTTCAGATGTCCCGTTAGATATGATGTAATGCAGTTTGCGAACTAAACGCTCGAGGCATTTGGCAAGACACTGTTGAGGTTGTAATTTTGGGTAGCTCTAGGGTACTAGCTAGTTAGTTCAGCGATCTCATTTGGGAGGGAGTAGGTTATGTTGTTCATGTCTGGTGGAACTGTTCAGACGGCCAGAGGTATTCCGCCCCATACCATTACACGTGGAATACCCTTTGTTCATGTGTTTCCTGCCTCATATAATCCTAGGTTTTTAGGCGGTGCGTGAAACGGAATTTCTGCTGGTCTTCGGGATGAGGCGACATGCCCAATAGGTTCTATTCATCCGAAGTGCCTGTCGAAGATTTTGACCGTACCCCAAGTAAGTTCATATTGGATGTCTTGGTATAAAGAAACATTAAATCTTCAGCCTTTCACATATACACAAAGATTGGCTAGCTAATTGATTCGGTCCACTCACGCAAGCGCATCATCTGTGTTCCCAACGGGTCTGGGGGTACTGGTAAGGTACAAGTTTCGATACGGATTACAGTATAAGGACGCGCCCGGATTTAACTGACGACGGGTTGGTACTTAGTAGTTGAATACCTAAACCTAGAAGTTAACAGGTAGCAATGCAAATGAGACGTAGCCATGATTCTCTTGGTAAATGCTACCGAGTTAGAGCTGTTAAGATCAGCCTATAGATAAAATTTAGTATTTAACTCGATTGTATGGAAATATCCTTATGATGCAGCTGAAGGTTTATTGATAGTGGTATTCTAGTTAAAAATGCATGATTTTTTATATTACCTATTTATATGTACGATTGTGCACGCTAGTCTCAGAAAAAGCTTATTCGAGCTATTTGTGGTTGATGTCAATCGGTTAAAAAATAAAAAAAACTGTTTGTAGGCGCGGTCATATTCTAAAGTGCTGTCTAAAATTTCTCTCTCTCTTTTTCACGTAGACGAAGTCGCTGACACAGCTAGTATAATGGCATAAATGTAAAGAAACATATATATATATATATATATATATGTATAAATCTCAAGAAGTGATTCTGTAAACAAAAAAAATGTACAAAGGCTCCCAAATTCGCGTCACACTTCTAAAGGTCCCACTCAAATCTCGCCAAGGACCCCAATGAATTATTAAGCGTTCCTAAGGAAAATTCCGAGGCATTACAAGGCTAACTTTTAAATCCAGCCACTTAAAACTTACTGGATTTTCCAAATCTGTAAACAAGGCGACTATGGGCCCACTTATGAATTCTTCCGGCAGTCGATTACGAACCTTGGACCTTCTGAAGGAAAACTAGATGTTTTGACGACGCTAAATCATGCTGTTGGATTTGTAAACAAGTTGTCATCTTATTCTCACAACATAACATACATTGTTCTTATGTGCTGAGTAGCTTAATCATGTTGCGGATATAAGACACAATAATTGTGGAATACACAATTTATTTAAAAGGATTATTTCTCGAGACACGATTCGAACACAAATAATATGCATCACACAAATATTTGTCCTATACAGCAATCGAATTCATGATTCCTGGCGCATACGATAGGAGGCTATCGATTACATGGCTCGATAACGCCAGTTAATTTACATTTTTAATAGTTATTATCCCACCTGACTAAAAGTATTTAACTGCGAATCCTTACCAATATTATACATGCGGAAGTAACTCTGTCTGACTGTCTTTCTGTCTGTCTGTCTGTCTGTCTGTTACGCTTTCACGCATAGAGTACTGGAACGATTGAAATGAAATTTGGTACAGATATGTCCAGAGCCTAAAAAAGGTTATAGGCTACTTTTTAACCGACTGCGCTATACGGAAGTAATGTTTTACCCGTTAAACGTCTACGAGGACGAAGTTGCGGGCGGAAAGCTATGCTTAATAAAGAAAAAAGCGTTCAAAACCACCATTTCTAAGCACAAGTGAGAACCTTTAAGCATATTCACCAAGCGAGAGCGAAGCAAGTGGATTGTAAAATAAACTTAGGCGAAATTCCAGAGCTAAAGAATCTAGCCACGAAACTGGCTGAAACCCAGGGGAGTAATCCTTTTCAATGAAGACCACCTGTGGCTTAGCCTAGAACCTTCTTTAAACGTGTTAACGAGTGCACGTCATGGAAGATAAAAGGTGAAAAAAGCAAATGTCATTTCAGTTTCACGTTGTCATCATGACGATCAAAATTTCCGGTGCTTTAAAGAAACTATATTTAGTTCGGTGAGTCCGTTTTACGCGTAATATAGTTTGGATTGTGAGTATTATTATTGATGGAATGGAACATATCTGTTTGTATTTATTTTTAAGGACCAATAATTTCAATTACAAGTGGACTAGAAGTAGATGAGGGTCAAGCATGAGGGTTTTAATTCACAAGATGACAATAAGTAGGTGTGAGGTCCAACTGCGGCATGATTGGTCATTTTTGATGTGTCATTGACAGACATGTCAAATTTTTATCAAATCTCGTAGCAGATAGACCTCATATTTACCGTCATGCCATTGGGTAAATAACATAACTTTAATAATAACATTTCTTTTACATCCATCAAGTTTCATGCTTCCCCGTCTTGAAGTCAGTCAGTTAGTAGAACAGCTATATTTTCTACTTCACCTATATGTTTAGAACCTTAGCTAATTTAGAATTTAATCCAGCATACACCATATGACTGCTGTACCACTTCCACTATGCTGTACTTTGTTCCACTACTTGTAACTTTGTTGTTGTAACTGCCTCGATGGTCTATTGGTAGCAAGTGCTGCGTTAGGACCGAGAGGTCCCCGGTTCAAGTCCGGGGTCGGGCAAAATTTGTGTGAGTTTTCTGTAATGAAATTACTCAGCCCGGAGTTAGGAAGTTGGCGGTTGAACGCCCGTGCCTCGGAAAGCACGTTAAGCCGGTGGTCCTGCGCCCGATATCTCATCGGTCGTGTCGGATTGCCGTCTCACCGAACTATGAGAGTAAGGGAATAGAGAGTGCACTTGTGTTTGCGCGTACACTTGTGCACTATAATATGTCCTGCGCACTTGGCTGATCTCAATTGAGATCGGCCGCCATGGCTGAAATCGGTCGGACGCCTTTATTTTTTATTTACTTTGTTCCAGGTCCAAAAGTAACAACAAACAGCCATGCCCTCAGCAGCCAGGAAGCCATCGCCAGGATAAGGTCATCAAACTGGCTTCGGTACGCCTGACTCCGACCCTCAGACTTCTCTCCTTCAGGGTCTCTAAGAACTACTTGTACTTCAGCTTTGCAAAACCTGGAACGGACTTATTGGAGTTCAATGAACTTTGCCAAAGTGAGAATTAGTTGCCTACAATCATCACTACCATTTAGTTTAGCAAGCACTTTTGAGTCTAATCTCATCAATGTTTTATTGTGTTTGTAAGTGTTCAAAGTCTTGTTATATCATCAAACCTTTTAATGAATAGAGCATACGCGATTCATTTAATCGCCAACGCTTTATTAAAAACAAAACAATTTGTGTTAGTTAATAGTTACCTAAACATAGAACATAATTCATTTTATGCAACAAGATTTAACATTTCATGCACGGTTTATCCATTTTCCGTTTAACATTACAATAATAATATGAGTCGCATATGATTTATGACATTTTAAAAGCCTGCAATGTATCGTGTTGTGTTTGTTAATAAGCCTGAATTATGAATAATGTTTAATACAGCTGATAATGAGGATTTTTCTCACGTGAAAATTCAGTAGTGACGTCACTAGAGTGATTAAGTTCTTAATCCTTACTTCCTTACTAATATTATAAATGCAAAAGTGACTCTGTCTCTCTGTATGTCTGTCACGCTTTCACGCATAGAGTACTGAACCTTTTTAAATGAAATTTGGTACAAATATTGTCCAGAGCCTGAAAAAGGACATAGGCTACTTTTTAACCGAATGCGCTGTAAAGAAGTATTGTTTTACCCGTTAAACCTCTCTACGCGGAAGAAATCGCGGGCGGAAAGCTAGTGGATAATAATTATGAAAAACAGGTAATAACCATGTAATAAGGTAAAGGTTCCGTATGTTATATTTATATTGGACTTGGGTAAACTATATTTCAAACTATACCATACCTAAACAATTATAACACCGTGTTGTAACTAATTCTTGAAAAATCCTCATTACCATAATTTAAAATCTTCTTTGTAAATGTTTTTCGTTGTTTATTGTCTATTGTAAGCGTATTGTGTTTTGTGAAACATTAATAAAATGAATCCAAATGGATATAATTTTTCAATATCTTTTTGTCAGGGTCGAGTTAAGCCGTTTTCTAAGAAGACTTCTGTAGCCAAATTTTCTGATATTTTAATCTTTATTTCTGATGAATATATTTTTTTAAATTAAGAACTAAAACACGAAACATTACAATAATATAATATAATCTCTGTAGTATTAATTGTCAAAGTTATTTATTCAAAAATGAAGTAAAAAAAATATATATTTGGAGCATAAAAAAATTAAACTTACAATTAAAAAACTAAAACTTTAAATGAACATTAGGGTTTAGTACCTTAAATAATAAGAAAAAATGTCTCAATATGCAGACAAAATGGTTGCCACTCAGCACGTGTCAAGGGACTTAACCCCTTAACGCTGATTATTATCAATAAAACCAGGTAGAGAAGAGGACACATGCGTGCATAAACTTATACAGTTTTTAATAC
The DNA here is from genome assembly GCA_039566165.1 of Maruca vitrata. NCBI lineage: Eukaryota > Metazoa > Arthropoda > Insecta > Lepidoptera > Crambidae > Maruca > Maruca vitrata. Next base: position 2,914,057 of record CM076913.1, read on the forward strand.
AACTTGAATTTAGATTTTCAATAGAATTTTATATGTATAATAATATAACAAATCAATTGTTTGACTGGCTCGGTGGAACAGTGGTTAGTGACCCTGGCTGGCGGTACCAAGAGTCGTGGGTTGGATTCCCACTCGGGACAAATATTTGTCTGATGAACATCGGTGTTTGTTCCGTGTCAGGTTGTGATTGTTTATTTAAATATGTATTAATAAATATATATGGTTGTATATCAGTCTACGACGCCCATAGTACAAGCACTGCTTAGTTTGGGGTCAAATGACCGTGAGTGGAAATGTCCCAAATATTTATTTATTTGTTGTTGCCCCTCAAATAGTTTAGTTACACACTAATAGCACTCTTTCTGCCCAGTTATAAGTGAAAACTTAATTTTTGAGTTCACATGAAACCAGATAGAGACAAACGAACAACATAGCATAAACGATAAATTATTTCACCTGTAACAGGAACTCTTGTAATAATATCAACGTTCGTTAGTCACAAGACACAACACAAATCAGACCCGGAAAGCTTGTGTATGCTGCGAATATTTCGGCATCCTAGTTTTGATTGTAGCGAACTTTCATCCAAGACGTTTCCTTACTAATATTACAAAAGGAACACTGTTTCACAGGAACCGTTGTAAACGAAATTTGGTACACAGACTGGAGAATGGTAAAGGATAAAAGGACAAAAGGTACATTTCAATTGACTAGAGACACTTTAACGGTGTAGGAAAACATCGTAAGGAAACCTGCACACCTACAAAGAAATTCTTAGGTTGTGTAGTCGACCAACGTAGTTGACTAAGGCTTTAACGCCCTAGTTTAGGGTTAGCCCGTGCCCCAGCAGTGGGGACGTATATGGGCTGATGATGATAATGATGATAAAAAATTCGAGAATATAACTTCAAACCGGTAACTTTTGGCCGGAATCCAAACTTTAAACATGAAAGGTATACTTTGATAACAACTTACGAAAAATAAACATTTTACTCTACTACGAATCTTTAGTTTTGAAACACTTCACAAATTATACAACCTTTCTAAATAGCGTGGGCTTTTGGGTTCACGACTTTATTACATTTATGTTCGTTGAAAGTTGCGCAAAAGTTTATTTAGATTATTGATTAAACTTGAGAAATACTTCATGACTGGGAGCGAGTACCCTTTCAGAAGTGGTCCCGTATTCAAATTACAGCAGCTACGGTGTTTTTATTAACTTCCGCTTAGCAAAAGCTTAAAAAAATAATTAGTTATTTTGCTTTCCAACTATGTTAAGTCAGTTTAATAAATAAGTACCTACTACCACGGATACTTCTTCATTCAAGCGTTACTAGTTAGTCATTCTCGTATATGCATACGATACAAGACATTTAATAATATGAGAGTCTATAGACAATATTGGTTGAGAAGTGATTTCCTGAAATAATAATTTGCTAAATGGTTAGATAAATAAATAAATAAATATCTGGAACATATGACTACGGTCAACACACAGTCATCTTGGCCCAAACATAGCAGAGCTTTTACTATGGGCATCAGAGACTGATATATGTACATACATATATATTTATAATACATACTTAAGTACATAATCACACCCAGATGAAACAAAGACCGATGTTCATCACACAAATGTAAATTTATAAATACGTAGTCAACATAACCCACAGGTATTCTTAAACAGATATTTTGGTTGTACGAGATGTTTTAGCGAGCAGCTTCACAAACTTCAAACACGATGTCATTTAATTAATTAGAATCATAAAACTTCCATATCCCTTACACGCATACAGGAGAAATCTCCCAAGATTACTCGTGCTCAAAGCCAGAAAACAATTTAGCCGCAACGTAGAATAAGTTTTAATGCCACTTGCTATACGTAGGATTATGTACACAGTAACTTTTGAAAGAAGGTAACATACTTAGTTTATTTAGGGGTGAGTGCCATCCACTCCGTCGCAAGTCCGGTGATGATGACCCTAAACCATGATAATAGTCATTAAGAAAAAAAAAGCTTGGGTTATTACTATACTGAATGGGTTTGAAACCCACGACACTAGACGCAGTAAAGTAAGTTCTTGCGGCAAATTGATTCGAGGCAAAATTATGAGGAAAAATTAACTATGTACGCGGAAAAAGCAATAAAAATCTAAATTTTCCGCTTCGCTTCGGAAGAATTTTACATAAAAACCTTCCTCTTGAATCCTTTACTCTATCAAAAAAACCGCATCAAAATTCGTAGCGTAGTTTCAACGACTGCAGCATACATATGATACTCGTACATAGCAGGGATATAGGGACAGAAAAAGCGACTTTAATACTATGAAGTACTGATTGATTAGGTATTATTGTTTAAATTGAAGTAGCTTGTCAATCAGCTATATGTTTTTTATTTAAATAATATTGCCTGTTCCATACAGAACACGAATCTTTCTCAAAATCGATTCCAAGGTAAAAGAAATCAGCGCCGGAAATGTGACCGGAAGTGTCATTAGAGAGCTCGGGTTCGAACGAGCTCGTCCGAATGTTACTTGACTATGACGTCACATGCCAGCAGCCCTGTAGCGCTACCATGAGTTAGCTATCGAAAACTTACGTACGTTAAAAACCTATCGAATTGTTATATAAGATTTTAGACTTTTTAAGGGTTACACCAATCAGTTCGCTCGCGGCCATGATTGGTGTATCCCAGTCGAAACGTCGGGCAGTAAGTAGCTATGTAATTGCTACTCCTAATATCGCGTGTAGACCAATAAAGACATTTTTCATAGACATTCTTTTCATAATAGGCGATATCGAGTCTGTCACTTTTAAACTCATGGTAGTGTAAGGATGGGACCGGGAGACGTCAAATAAAAGATGTTATGCACGGGTGATGGTATATTGTAACTAACTGTATCTGACTTACACTCTACTTATATAGTACTTAACCTACCTATGTATGGGGAGGTGTGTCACACCACTACACCACCCCCCTTATTTTTAAAACAAAAAGAAAAGAAATTACAAATTTAATGATTTTTTTTTATAATTAAAAAAAATAATTCACATAAATTTGGCAAACTTCAAAATTAATTAACAATAAAAAAATCATTTATCAAAAAATAAGAATAAGTAAACAAACTGAACTTAATATGTACTTAGATCATCATTAATCAAAAATGGTAATAAATGTTTATACAATAAGGACATTAAACAAAGCGGACTTAATATGAACTAAACATAAACATTACATATTCCTACGGTAGACGAGTCATAGTAGTATAAAATAATTTAATACAAAACATAATAAAAACTTTAAAAATATTTTCTTTCAGCTATCCTGTCATCTATATACTGGTGTCTATATCCTGGTGTCCTGGTGTCATGTCTTTATTAATATAATTTACATGACAATTTCAATTTAAGGAAAATAAAAACAAACATTAAATCATTATCAATACAATAAAAAAAAACTTGCTAAAACCATACAACTACAAAAAGTAATATCCGAATATGAAAACAATTCCTATTTTTTTTATAACGTTCAATACCAAGAACATTTTATCCATTTCTCTTCCACCATAACCTTTCATTTCATTAAAAAAAAAATGATTTGTAAAATCTATTAGTCACCTCTATATTCCACTATAAAGATCACAATCATTGGTCATACACATGACTCATATTTCGTATATCATATAAATTATCCCTTTGGATACCTCGCGCCATTTGGTCGCATTTATTTTCGTATTATTTATTTATTCACACAACACTTTATGTCGACATTTCATTTATATCATCATTATTCATTTTCTTCATCATTATATATTCTTCTTCACATTTTTCATTTCATATTATCTCATTCACTTTATGCAGGGTCATAATTTGTCCAACAATTTACACTGAGAGAGCTCGTCTACACTATGTTCAAATATGATGGATTAATGCCCTTATGTATCATTTACTTGATACATTTCATAATAACTACGGCTCCATATTTTAAGATTCTACAAATATCTCCAACCGTCTTCACAGAGAACGAGCAGTTACACCATGATCAGAGGAAGGATTTGAGACCGAGTTTAATACCTAACCTAACGTCAATCCGGTATAATCGTCAATATTATTATTTATTTTGACATTCAGTCAACCTTCCTTCAACTTGCTATAACAATATCAAACAATCCTAGTATTCTTTATTATAAATGCTTGCATACTTTTGGGTGATCAATCCAATGCATACAAAACATAAATAAGTAAAGTACTCTCACTTTCATAAAAACTTTTCGAAATCCAAACCATACCTAACATAAAACATTTACTATCCTTCCAAATATTCATTCATTCATTCTTTACTATATATTATTTCCACATTACAAATAATACCGCGTATTAAATTCTCTCATATGCATTCACAGTTTATAAAAGAATTAAGTACACAGTCTTTACTTTTCAACTTAGTAATCATATCATCCTATTCAAAACATCTGACTAATTAGCTCTTGATTTAACTAGAACAACAAACAAACGGATCGAATTTAATCTTCTTGTTTATTCAATAACATCTAACACATATCTCCGCATGGTAAAGAATTCATAAGCAAGACATGACACCGTATCAAATACTGCTGACGCGTAAGCGCATGACTTATGTTAGCTTCTACACAATGATACAGATTACATATTTGGGTATGCAATACCTACCGACTTTTTAACAATATAACAAATAGAATTCTTATTTCGAAGAATTTCTTTCGTAAATTATTTAATCAACAATTAAACACTCATCATAAAATATATTAGCAATGCATAAAATCATTTTAGAACAAGAGAGAAAAAATATATTGAATATTTGTCGCATTAAAAGATAAAAAAAATATTAGAAATCCTTGCAAAAGTAATTAAATTAGTTAATAAGTGCATTCTTACTCTCTTATTCTGAAGTTTCATAATTTTGTTAAATCTACTTGAACATTAACACAGTACCTAATAGGTCTTTAAAATAAAATTGAATTTTTTTAATTGACTCGTCTACGTAAATAAGAATTTACTACTACAATATAATGCTTTATAACATAGTGCTTTTTATTTGGCACGTAATAAAAAATATAAAGTAATAAAAAGGATATAGGTACCTTTCCCGTGCAGGTACGATTAATAATAATACAAAAAAAAAACATAAAAAACTTGAGTGACGAGGCTGGAACGTCACCCGGCACCGGCGGAGTCCACATTTTCCTGGACTCCAACATTCTCCCGGCAGCCAGCTCATACCAACATCTGGACGCCATCATCTCCCGGCGCCCAGCAATAAAATAAAAAAATCTCCATCTGGCGCCATCAGCGCCCGGCAGCCAGCTTTTTCTTGATCGCCTTCTTCACTTATTGTTCCGTTTATTTATTCGCACTTTTGTCCATTTTCTTTTTCTTAACTCGATTTCCAAAATTAATTTGGCATTGATAAGCCACCAAAAACTGATTTATTTAACTTTTGCGCAGCGCTGCCCATAAGGCAGCACTGGCAGGGTCGCCATGTAAGGATGGGACCGGGAGACGTCAAATAAAAGATGTTATGCACGGGTGATGGTATATTGTAACTAACTGTATCTGACTTACACTCTACTTATATAGTACTTAACCTACCTATGTATGGGGAGGTGTGTCACACCACTACAGTAGCGCTACTGTTTATCTTGCGCCCTTCGATCGATGGGGCGTCACGTAAATTATATTAAGCCATCTGTGGATTAAGTTAAGCACAGTATCTGGTTACTCTGTGGAAGTATCAGTGCCCTATTAATGTGGAATTTAGAGGGCATCCCAGATTCCAAATTTTGACTACGTAGATAATTTATTAACTAACGCTAAATTATCAACTCTATGTATATAATTCTATAAATATAAAAGTATATTTATATGTATAAATGTATCTTAATCTTTCTTGAAATATATGAATTTTTACATTCCGCTTAAGAAATAAAAAATAATTTATCACTTTGTTGAGATTTTACCAATTAAACTGGTTTTTAAAGTAACAGGTTCTAACATCATTAAGTTTGCGTCAACTAGTGATACTTTAATTGTACTTTTTTTTTTTTGATTTCTTCTTGTATTACCTAATAAAATAAAGATAATAAGATCCAAAAAAAATACCTACTGTTCAATAAATTTCATCCTATTACAAACTATGGTTTGCCCTTTCACAGATTAACTCCAAACACAAAATGTTCTTACAAACGAGCAAACTATCAAACACTATTCGATATAAGTATATCTCCTTTGCACCAAAGATAGGATGTGTTCATCATATCCGCTACTTCCCTTCCTCTTGAAGGAATACCCTTTGATCTCGTGTATCTTAGTCGACGCTAATTTATAGAAGTTAGTTCTCTTTATAAACTCCACCAAGCAAGCTGGTATCAAACTTGAAACCTTCCGAGCTTACACGAACAACTTAAGTTATCACGCCATTAAGACGTCACTTTGAAATATTATTAGCCGTGAAGCATACTAAGCTGTAAGTTGCTTATGTTTTCTCAAGAATACTTTCATTAAATAAATAAAAATAAGGCGTCCGACCGATTTCAGCCATGGCGGCCGATCTCAATTGAGATCAGGCAAGTGCGCAGAACATATTAAAGTGCACAAGTGTGCGCGCAAACACAAGTACACTCTCTTTTCTATTACTCATTCGGTGAGACGGCAATCCGACATGACCGATGAGAGATCGGGCGCATGACAACCGGCTTAACGTGCTGTCCGAGGCACGGGCGTTCAACCGCCAACCTCCTAACTCCGGGATGAGTAATTTTATTACAGAAAAACACACGAATTCTATCATTCACAAATTTTAATAACCAAAATATCTTGTTATCAACTTAGCAGGCACATTTAAAACTCATATCACATATCTACGTAGGACGAGTATTATTATACCTGCTCATTTCAGTCTACATACGTATGAAGCTCATATTAAATTCTCAGCGGTGTAACAAGTTGTCAAGTTGTAAGTGTCGTTTCAGATGCAGATTAGCTGAATGCACCGCGTCAGTACCTTGGTAAAACTTAAATTATCATACTGAATATTCGGGAATAGAACTGAGTAATGAAAATCGTGACAATGGATGTGTTCAACGAGAAGATGTTTTTTATTGGTTAAGCTAAGTAGCTTAAGCTGTAGAACCAATAATAAACATTAAAAAAAAAAACAAAATTTAAAAGCTTTGTAACTAAGTAGTTACAGTAAATTAAAATTTTTGATTCATTCAGCAAAGCGCACGATTCATATTTTCATCATCATCATCATCAGCCCATATACGTCTCCACTGCTGGGGCACGGGCCTACCCTAAACTAGGGCGATAAGGCCTTCATTCATATTTTAACAATCGATTATTTTGCTCTACGCTTTTACTGGTGTCCATGTTTAGTATAACCAAGTCGAAACGTGGGACACTAAGTAGCTATGTATTTGCTACTCCTTTTACTACGTAAATACCAACAATAGCCAGTTCTTTTGAGTTTTGTTATATAACAAAACTCAAAAGTCTAACATTTGTAATTCATACAAGAGTCGTGGGTTCGATTTCCACCAAGGACAAAATTATATTTGTGTCACGAACATCGGTGTTTGCTCCGTGTCTGGGTGTGTTATTAAATATATTTAAGTAAATTTGTGTATCCACTGTTGATTCTGATATCCGTAACACAAGTGCTATAGCTACTTACCCCAGGATTAGATCAGTGTATGTGATGTTGTATAATATTTATACATCATACATGTGTCACATCGTTAGACAACATACAAAAATGAGTATAAAGTTACTATATCAACATTATTGTTGTTCGCAAGCATCTTGGAACATTTTCAACAACATGGCGCAATGAAAGACCTCTCTGGCAAGTTTAAGACAAATTTGGAAAACGATAATGTCCTGTTGCTTGTTTATAGTTTCCTGCTTGCTGGAACAGGAAAAGTTTTCCCATTAAAAATACAGCGCAGCACCAACTTTGCATTAAAAGGTACGCCCAAGACTTTGAGCATGATCTAGGTTTTCATATTGCTTTTAAAATAGGTATAAGTTATAGCACTGACTAAGCAAGTATTGGTAAATAAGCTAATTTGCTATTTGCTTGTTTAAAACATTAAACTTTCGTGTTAACACACATTAGCAAACTGAAAATGTCCGGGATATTTACCAAATGAGAGAGAATGGTTAATGTACTGGCTATTTTCAGTTTACTAAATGTATTTGTCGTATTCATAAAACGTGACAATTGTTCTCGTTTAATATTGGCTACAATAGGAAATGGAAAATTAGATACTAAAAAAATTGTAAACAAAAAAAAAACCGCCTTCAAAAACCCGACTCACTAAAAATTACAAAATAATATAATACGAACATTAATCTGGGTATGAATTTGATATGTTGTTGAAGGCGGTGCCGTTTATATTTCATGCAGTTTTCCTCAAGTATTTAATAGGCACCGCCTTCAACAACATATCAAATTCATACCCAGATTAATGTTCGTATTATATTATTTTGTAATTTTTAGTGAGTCGGGTTTTTGAAGGCGGTTTTTTTTTTTGTTTACAATTTTTTTTTCATCCTTTTTAGTGTTACATTTTTTTACACCCTATTAGTTCAGCTCACCTATAATTCTGCTGATATTATAACTAGTAGTATCAATATGTACACAGATTTGAAAGAATTATCCCTTTACTCCCAACTATTAAGGAGTTGACCTTCCATCATCAGCTCAGCATCATAACATTATGATTGCCATAAGCAAATGCCAATATAACTTCAGAAAATATGTAAAACGCGGTACATGTGCCTATAAAATTTGAGGGTTGCCCTCGATTACTCCTGGATCCCATCATCAGATCCTAGACTGGTCAACCTAATAGTTTAGCTCACCTGTAATGCTACTGATATTATAACTAGTTAGTCTCAATATGTATTGTATACAGTATTGAAATAATTATTCTTTTACTCATAACTACTAAGGAGTTGACCTTCCATCATCAGCTCAGCATCATAAGATTATGATTGCCAGAAGCAAATGCCAATATGACTTCAGATAATATGCAAAACGCGGTACATGTCCCTATAAAATTTGAAGGTTGCCCTCGATTTCTCCTGGATCCCATCATCAGATCCGAGACTGGTGAAAATGGGACCACCTCGGAAGTGAACTCTATCCAACCAAAAAAAAATTTTTGAATTCCGTCTATAATTGACGGAAATATCGGTGAACATACATAAAAAAAAAAAAAAAAAAAAAAAATATTATACATACAGACGAATTGAGAACCTCCTCCTTTTTTTGAAGTCGGTTAAAAATAAACGGGTCGTTTGTGGGCAAGCTCGAGCTCGTTCCGTAACCTGAATAAAAGCGCTTTATTCTTGTATAAAATCACAATTGCTAATGATTCCTACATGATCATCATCGCCAGCCCATATCCCCACTGCTAGAACACGGGCCTACCCTAATCTAGGGCGATCAGGCCTTAGTCAACCACGGTAGCCAAGTGCGGGTTGGTCGACTACACAACCTTAGAATTTCTTTGTAGGTTGCACACCTACTCACGATGTTTTTCCTTCACCGTTAAAGCGTCGAATAATCAATCAATCGTATCGTTGCTGTGTTTGAACTGGCGACCTCACACATGGCTAGCAACGACCTTTACCACCCGGCCATCGACGCTTTTTACTCCCTATATTATGACACTTAATATAACTTGATGACTTTCATCAGAACAAAAAGTCACTTTACAAACGTCAGTCTCATGACTCAAGAAAACACTGAAAAATATTATAATTGTATAACAAAATAACAAATCGTTTATAATAAGTCTCATCTAAAACCGACACAGTTAGACATGAAATTTCCAGGCAATCGCTTTACGATTTTCCATGGCCATCATAAATATTTTTGGCGTGAACGAGAAAATTTTATGTGGTGCCATAAAGACTGTATAAACACAATTTTGTCGTGGCCGAGCGTGGATTGAATGATAATTTTGTTTGTGGCTCATTTATTATTTATTCGATAGACATGATGGACCATGAATACTGTTTAATACTGATTTTGTTATTTTTTGCGACAAATATTTACATGGATTCGAGTTGGAGTTCTTCAGGGTTCCGAACCGCAAATGGAAAAGCGGGTTAACCCTTAAAACCAACTCCGCCATACCTCGCCTCTCACGAATTCACTAAACCATCACAGCGGCTTGGTTGATGATTTCCAGGACTCTGTTGCTAAGATGAAAAAAGTTGTCATTGCTAGTTAGATTGTTTTGTTTGGTTCTTTTTCCCTTTTGTTTTTATATTAGCTTGTAAGAAACATTGTAATCGCAAGTGGAGTCTGCTTGTAACTAAATTATGTATTTAGCAAATAATTATTTAAATATTTAATACTTAAGATGTAATACATAATTGTAAGTGGACCTAATAAATAAAATAAAATAAATAAATATTATGGGTGAGAGCCATCCTCTCCTCCACAAGTCCAGCATAAATGGTGGTTAACCAGACTACTCGAAGCCAACATTGTAGTCAGTCAGGAAACATACAATGCAGGCGCTGGTAGTTCAGACTAGAGGTTCAGTTTCTCTTTTCTGCGTCATTCTGTGTCATTTACGCATGGAATGCCCTTCCAGCACATGTTTTGCCTACCTCCTATGATCTTGGGCTCTTCCGGCGGGGCGTGAAACGGCATTAAAGCAGGCCTTCAGGATGAGTGCAACAGACTCAATATGGTCTTTTGTACCTGTCGACCTCATATGTGGATCTCACTCCTGCTTACCATCAGTGGTATGAGGTCATCTTGTTAGCTTAATATAAAAAAAGGAAAAAGATTCATTTATTTGTGTCGGGCTAATTGCAGCGCTTATAGCAACCACTGATTAATAAATCGGATTGAATGCGGCAACCCGTTTTCCGCTGCGGCAGCGGCGGTTTATATCTGCTAAGCTATTCCGTGGCTCCTCCAATATGTTTCTTTATCTGGCTCATTATTTATTCACCATTTGCACGCAACCAGGGCTGTAGCTAGGGATTTGTGCGGCGGAGAATAAAAAAACGGGTACAATGAAACTAATAACATATTTTTTTAAATTGTAAATTGTGGTAAAGTTAAAAATTAGTTAAAATTTCATACATACATAGAATCACGTATTTTTTCCGGAGGGGAAGGCAGATCTCACTTCTTGACATGTGCTACAAGTCCTGGCATAGATACTACATTTGCACCAAAATTTCAGCTAGATAAAAAACATAGCTCATGAGATGCTGTATCTCAAAAAGACATACTAAATTTTAGTTTCCATGTTTCCTTACTGACTACGATGATGGCTTGGAGTAGCCTTGTCATCATCACCAGACTTGGGGGGAGCGGATGGCTCTTATTCCATAAAATAAGAAGGTCCCGTATTTATTCTTCGGATACGGAACTCTAAAAATATATAGTGTTTTCAGTATCTTTAGCCCTAACGACTGCCGACTCGCTGACTCTGGTAAATTATTCCCCGCGCTAATCGGCCCGCGGTTTTATTTCGCATAATGTCCCTCCATATGCAAAAACCAATAAGTCAAGCTAAACTAAACCTTCCACAAACAACAATAGAGCGCAAATTTAAATGTAGACCACGGTTAACTGCACTAGGGAATCAAATAAACCAGGGACTTTATGTTTTTAGATTTTATTTATTTAGTAAATCATTCCGCTTATACAGTTTCAAATATTAACTGGAAAACTTGAAAGCGTAGTTTGTGAAATAACGTTCGCAATGTTGGTCAGATTTAATTACAGCAAGAATAAAAATCAAAAGAGATGAAGTTTAATTTCTTCATTTTATATTTTTCTGGTTTAATTTTGCCTAACTCAAATAGTAATTAAACGTTATTCTTTTCCTAAATTTCTCTGTCAATCTGTCACAAGGTGCAAATTGAACATACTCATGATCCTTGATCGAAAAGATGCAAAAATAATATAAAAGGCAAAAACAAATCATGCAATGTAAAATTTTAGACTTTCGCGTTCCATTACACTAAAATTAGTAATTAGTAGCGAGCGATCTCGCGACCACGATTGGTGCAACCCAGTCGAAACGTCGGGCAGTAAGTAGGTAGCTACGTAATTTGCTACTCCTATTATCGCGTGTAGACCCATAAAGACTAATTTTAATATCATACATTGTCATTATATATGGACCTCACAGCCGTTTACCATCGACAAATCATGTATTGAGGTCATCATGACTGTTTTTTATGGAAAAAAACATATTTTATAACATACTCGTACATGACCACACATAATGTATATTATAAGGACAAAAACAAGATATGTCCTACACTTTTTCTCTACTCAACATACGTAATACTAAACCATTCAATCCTTTGGCTTACTAATCGCATTTTGCTCGTTACAACTCCCGCTAGTTGTAACAACGGAGCCACAGCTGATCGATAGGCCGGACTCGTCGCGTGTCTGCCTCGTATCCATCAGTGACAGCAGCCCAGATACTGTTGCTAACGTATTTATAATCTAGTACAGATAGTTTTGTGTACTAGATACATAAGTCATACATACTCCATACTAGTGCTACCTAGCATACCTAGCCTACCTCTGCATAGCAATAGCTTTCAGGTTGACCTCACTCTGTCTGAGGGTAAGCGGTCGTATGGACCACACATGAGGTCGACAGGTACAGTAGACGCTAATAAGCTTGTCCAAATTGTTGGCCATCTACAGGGTAACTGTAAATATAATCACGCACGAGCGCGCGTAGCGGCCGGTTGTGTGCACAGTTAAGCTAAAATATTTTTTAAATTCTCGAAATCGAAGCGAGCAAAAAACTAACCTAATCCAAAAGTAATAAGTCTCAACTTTCATATTCGAACAGTGGTTTAATAAGACTTTCTAACTCTGTGCGCGACTTGAACTTAACAGTGGAAGTGTGAAACAACTGACCAACGTCTCACTTATTCGCACGATGACGTCAGTACAGCGAACACCGCCCAGTACACCATTAGCAAGCGGAAGCGGGAGCGCGAGCGGCTCTTTGCCCGACTTGTCTACAAATGATAATGAAGACTACAAAAACTCCCGCAAGCGAAAGGAGCGCAGCCACGAACTTGAATTTAAACAGGAACTAATGAGCTTTCGAGTTGAAATAATGAACTTTTTTAAAGATTTTGGCAGGACACAAAATGAACAACTGAATCAAATACGCCAAGAAATGTCTGAAATTAAGGCCGAAATAAAAACCCTAAACTCGGTAACGGAAAATCTCACACAAAGAGTAAATAATGTCAGCTATGAAATAAAAGAAATTAAAACTGAACACACAGAAACAACGGAGAAATTAGCATTACTGGAGAGCGACATAACGAAAATAAAAGAAAACCTGGACTTGGAACGCCGTACACCGAAATCGCTAATCTCAAGCAACGAAGACATAGTCTTAGAACTCAAGGATCGCAACGATCGAGAAAAAAATATCATTGTTGCGGGTATCCCTGAAAAAAGTGAGAGCAATATTGATGTAAGACGGACATACGACAAAGACATGGTGTCAAAAACCTTGTCATTACTATATGAAAGCTGTCCCGAACCACACAAATGCATACGATTGGGAAAATACAGCCCCGATAAGAACCGTTTACTGAAGGTATGCTTTAATGACGCTGATGTGCCCAGAAACTTATTACGAAATAAATCGAAACTACCTAAAAATATTAAGGTATATTCAGACCAAACCCCACTACAAAAAACTTACTTCCAGTCTCTTAAAGAAGAAATAAATCGCCGTGTAGATAACGGAGAAAAAGATCTCGTAATTAAATATTTTAGGGGTACTCCGAAAATAATTAAAAATAAAACCCATCAAAAAAACTAGATCATGCGCAGCAGAGTGTCAATGTTGTAGTGACTGATAGTGTGGATAAATCAAGAAACATTAACTATTTTATAGTCAATAAATACGATGATATAACCACTAATCCGTCGTCACTCAGAATCTTTTATGCCAATGTTCGCAGCATAAGATCACCAGGAAAATTCGATGAAATAAAATGTATCCTTAAGGCTTTGTCAAAAACTTTACACATTATCGTTCTCGTCGAAACATGGATTATGTCAGATGTAGATGCTCAACTTTATAACCTACCAAACTATTATCACGCGTACAACTACAGACCGGACTACAGAGGGGGTGGAGTCTCCATTTATATACATAATTCGATCAAATATGAAGTGACAGAAAACTTAGTTGAAAAAGGAAATCACTATCTATGGTTAAAAATAGACAAACTTTCTCTCAATATAGGTGCTATTTATAAGGCACCTGACGCAAACGTAAGTGATTTCTTGGATACTTACAATAAACAACTGGCAAAGAAACGCAGATCAATCATCTTCGGAGACTTCAACATAAATTTATTAAGCAAGGACAACAATACTAAGAAATATCTGGGAATGATCAAGGAATCTGGCTACGACTTACTTAACAAAATTACAAATAAATATACTACACGTGAAACTTCCTCCTCAAAGACAATTCTGGATCATGTTTGTACAGATGTAAGGAACCACGCATACGGCTTCTCAATCATTGATTCTTCTCTCTCCGATCATAAGCAGATATTCATTGAAATTGCGAAACTCAAAGTGGAACCTACCAAGTGTCAGAAATATGAAGCCCTTAACTATGAAGGATTGTACCAAAGTGCTGAAGAGATAAACACCAACGAAGAAAACGATTACGAATGTCTTGAAAAGCAAATTCTACAAATCATCAAGCAGAACAAGACAACTAAAACAAAATTTCTCAATACCCCGCGTGACGACTGGATTAATAGAAGTATACTAGATGCGATTTATAAACGCAACTCGATGTCGCAGCAACTAAAATCTGGAAGGGGTAACATCAACACCTTAAAGGCCCTCCAGAAAAATGTACACACACTTATCAAATCGTCAAAGAAAAAATATTACAACGACTTGTTTGCCAAATGCTCTAACAATTCCAAGGGAATGTGGGAACTACTAAACACGTTGGCCAGAAACAAAGTTCAACATGACCCTGACCCACCTAAACTAATAGTAAACACGTATCCTATAACTGTGGGCAGCGAAATATGTGAAACGTTCAATACATTTTTCTCAGCTATTGGTGGCAATTTGGCTGACAAAATACCGACTGAATATCACGTAGGCACTGAAAACATCTTCATGTATGATCACAATTACGAACACGTGATAACATTGCCCCAGCTCCGACCATGTAATGAAGAAGAAATATCAAAAATTATAGATAACCTTCAAACTTGTTCAAGTACTGGAATTGATGGAGTGAGTACAAAAGCGTTAAAAGTCTTAAAGGAAACTATACTTCAAACCTTAACTCGCTGCATCAATAAGTGCTTATTCGTAGGATACTTTCCTGACTCACTGAAAGTGGCTAAAGTAAGTCCTATTCATAAGAGTGGCGCTAGAACTGACCCGAGTAACTATAGACCGATCTCAGTGCTCCCGGTGTTGTCCAAGGTTGTCGAACGGATTATTTATAGTCGATTATTTGAGTATCTCACACAAAAAAACTTTTTTATTGACAATCAATACGGATTTAGACCGAAATCAAATACTTTATCCGCGACTGTTGATCTGGTTAACAAAATTAAAACCTGCATAGACAAAAAGCAAATAACATTGGGTGTCTTTATAGATCTGAAAAAAGCTTTTGATACCATAAGTCACGAAAAACTAATACAAAAATTTGAGAACATCGGCATATCAGGTACAGCTTTGGGAATCCTACAGTCTTACCTAAAGAATAGGTCACAAGTCGTTAAAATTGGACAATTTAGAAGTAGCCCCCATAAAATCACATTCGGGATCCCGCAGGGATCGATTCTGGGTCCCCTATTTTTTCTCATTTACGTCAATAACATAAGCAATATCGGACTGATCGGACATCTGACTCTTTACGCGGATGATACTTGCCTTTTTTATTCTGGTCCTAATATTCATGATATCGTTGCTAAAGCTCAAAGGGACCTCGATATGATTAGCACTTGGTTCCTTAATAACCTACTGACAGTTAACGTTGCAAAGACATCATATATAATATTTGCTGCAAATAATAAAAACATCCCTAATTTTAGTCCGCTTACAATTAACAATATCCCTATCAATCGCTCATATGAAGAAAAGTACTTAGGATTGTGGCTTGATGACAAACTAACCTGGAAAACGCACATTGAACATTTAAAAAATAAATTGATACCGATTCTAGGATCATTACGAAAGTCCGCTTATTGCATACCACCAAAACATCGAATCATTATATATAACGCATTAGTAAAGTCAAACTTACAGTACCTAATCGAAATATGGGGAACGGCTTCAAATACAGCTCTAAATGATTTAAGAATTTTACAAAATAAAATACTAAAATTATTATTCCATTTTAACTTTCTTACCCCTACAATAGAACTATACAGTAAAACTAAAGTACTTAATATCGATAAACTATACAAATACAATACTTGCATCCTGATAAAAAAAATTATATCGAAATCAATACATACTAACATAAATATCGAGCAAAGACAATACACACATAACCTAAGAAACAAAAACAAACTTTGCTTGCCATTACCACGAACTGTTAACTACGGTAAAAAGAACGTTACTTATGAAGGAGTAAATATATATAATAAATTGCCCGAAAAAATAAAGAATATCAATAATATAAAAATGTTTCAAAAACAACTTTTTGCTTTTGTATTGACACAAGAAACCTAATGTTTTGATAAAATATATAATATTTTTGGGAGAAAAAAAGTACATGCACACAAACAAAATATTTAACTATCATATTTATATTATACATATTATCTGATTGAATTGGTGTTTTTTTTTATTTTTTGAAAAAAAAATATAACAATAAATAATGTAATAGTATACATATACATATATAATTACATATAATTAAATAAAAATTACTAAATTATTCATCTCACATTATTCAGAATGAATATACTAAAAACATATATATAGTTATAAAAAAAAAAAGAAAACAAATGCTAGCAACTCCACTCATTGCTTTGTGCTCCGCGTACCAATCGGTCGAGAAATTGCCTGCGCCATTTTATTCTATGCAAAAATGGAGGTAGTTTCCGTATGCTAAATAATATCTTAAATTCTTAGTGAGCCAGGAAAGTGTCTTATTTTATTACAAGCTTTTTAAATACTAGGCTTAATTTGTGTTTTGTGCAACTTTTGGCCACTACGCTGCGCCGTTTATATTATTTAATTATTGTTGTTTTTATTTTGTATAATTTTCTCATTTTAAGTGAACTTAATATGTACCATGTATATTATGTAGTTCTTATGAGAAATAAATGTCTTTAAACCTAAATACTTAATTATTCTATCTCAGGATCCGTCGAAACGACGGAGGATGACGAAGGTATCCGACATGATTAGAAACGATGGATCTTACTACCGCTTATCATCAGGTGGAGACTATTAGGTAGGTGCATATAAAAAAGATGATGACTGAAAAACCTAGATGATATTCAGATTAGGTATTAAGACACGAGTGAGTATGTCTTTTTGCACGGAATTTGTCACATATCCTTAGTCAACACAACTCTGTTTGTGTGACTGCCTGCAGTTAGCCTGAGTATATGCTCAGTATATGCTCAGGCTAACTATCCATAATTGGGGAAGACTTCACGCGGTTCTAATCGTGAGCGAAAAGCTTAACCTGTATCCAATTGTAACATAAACTAAAATCGATTTTAGGCTTTCGCGTTCCATTACACTAAATATTAGTCTTTATGGGTCTACACGCGATATTAGGAGTAGCAAATACTTAGCTACTTACTGCCCGACGTTTTGACTGGGTTACATAAATCATGGAGTTCGCTCGCGACCATTTTGATGAACCAAAATTACTGGAAGAAACTTTTTAACTTATTTTGTTTTCGGCAGCGTATTTGAGTTTCTTTGTCTTATAAAAGTAACTATTGCTCAAGAATGCCATTTGAATTAAGAAGCTTATTTTCGAAAACCCTCTTACGCTAAAGAAAATTATTTTCCTTTCATAACGTACTCTCTTTCTGCACCTTATAATATCAAAGGAAGTTTCCCTTAAGCGTACCATGATGTTTATTTCCCTCAAACCACATGAGCTTAAGCTTTTATGTGTTATAAGTTCACAGCGTCTCTTCAGAGAAGGCGAAAAGGTTTGGGAAGCTAAGGCCACAGTGGAACAAGTAGCAGTGAGATCACACGGTTTCAATTTATCCTGTTGTATTTACTCTATAAGCGCGATGGCCGAGTGGTCGTTGCTTGTCATGCGAAAGGTCGCCAGTTCAAACACCGCAATGTACCACTGTGTTTTTCAAATTTGAAATTCTTATGTACGAAGCTGTTACGGTGAAGGAAAATATCGTAAGCCAAACCTGCACACCTACGAAGAAATTCTTAGATTGTGCAGTCAGTCAACCCGCACTTGGCCAGTATGGTTGACTACGGCCTTATAGCCCTATTTCTTTTTTCTGGAAACCGGTGTTTGTTACACATCTGAGTCTATTTCCACCAAATAGGGAGTTTTTGTTCATTTGACTGGCCCGGTGGAACAGTGGTTAGTGACCCAGGTTCACTGACAACGGTTCCAAGAGTCGTGGGTTCGATTTCCACCCGGCACAAATATTTGTGTGACGAGCATCGGTGTTTGTTCTATGTCTGGGTGTGTTATTAAATATATTTAAGTATATTTGTGTATTCAGTGTTGTTTCTGATGTCCGTATCACAAGTGCTTTAGCTACTTACCACGGGATCAGATCAATGTATGTGATGTTGTGCAATATTTATGCCCAATTTACCTTACTGCATTTCTCCCTACTGTGTCGTGACCTACGCACCCCAATTAACTTGGATCCTCAAGCAAGACCCAGAAACTCTTAACTCGACCGAGCTGGGGTAACCGTCTCCTGCCGCCAAGTTCGCGGGTCGCAGAGACCCTGACTGACGTAGTTTCAATGTTTTACGGTAAACGATTATAAAAGGCGTCCGACCGATTTCAGCCATGGCGGCCGATCTCAATTGAGATCAGCCAAGTGCGCAGGGCATATTATAGTACACAAGTGTGCGCGCAAACACAAGTGCACTCTCTATTCCCTTAATCTCATAATTCGATGAGACGGCAATCCGACATGACCGATGAGAGATCGGGCGCAGGACCACCGGCTTAAGGGTCAATCTTGAAAGACAAAAAAAACACTGTCCGAGGGCAAAAACTACCCATAAAGTTTAAGTTTTAATGTAAGATTTTTTTTGCTGTTTCTTTAATGTGTAAATTAAATGGGGCACAACAAAAAAGGTGTTTATTTCAGCTTTAACCATCTGAAAAAAAATTTCGAAGCCTTAATATTTGATTCCCTTGGGCTGTCCCTTTGTCATTTTTTTAACAAACTGTTAACAATTTACCTATTTATAGTCATAATTTTAAGATTTTTTGTGATTTAATAGTTAAAGGGTGAGTTATTTAATGATTTAAAAAATACACCAAGTCTGTGCCAATCACTGTTTTGTGATTACAAAATGGTTTGTGTTTGTCCGAGTGAAACGATTGATTCCCTTGGCGCGTCACAAAATGCCACCTATCTTGCTTTTATAAAAGTCTACGGCGAAGGCGTGCACATCAGCAAGTAGCTCTAGTCGCACTCTTAACGTCATGAGGAGAGGTTTCCTGCTCCACGGTTCCAAGCCGGATTTATGAAGGTTTGAATTTGATTCCCCTGGTTTTGTTTCACTAGGTCATTGATTACCCTGACCACTTTTAAAAATATTTTTTGATGATTAGGAATTTCTTAACTAGGATTAATAGTAAGGTATATAGGACTATTAATTGTTTTTATAATAATCACTGGCAAAAATCAATCCATTGAAACAAAATCGAAAGAAGATTAACTTTTCTTGACTCCCCTGGCATTGATTCCCCTGGCAAAATGCCAGGGGAATCAAAGCTTCCTTACATTATAGGTCATTCAACATCCGTTGCAGGTCCTGCAGCGTCTCTACTGACGATGTTGGTGCCTCGCCCTTTCCAGTACAGTGCCTTGAACAAATCCTCCATTGCATTTGTGAACAACTTCGGGGAGATGACGTCCTCTTGTCTTACTCCTCGCT
The DNA here is from genome assembly GCA_039566165.1 of Maruca vitrata. Classification (NCBI taxonomy): domain Eukaryota; kingdom Metazoa; phylum Arthropoda; class Insecta; order Lepidoptera; family Crambidae; genus Maruca; species Maruca vitrata. The sequence goes on from CM076913.1 coordinate 2,934,254, forward strand.
GCAATGGTATGGGTTTATTTGCTGATTCAATACTTGGACGGATATGGTCGCGGCTTGGTAGAGACATTTTATCACCAGGTTGTATTGCCAATCAACTTGGCATCGCTGCAGGGACTCAAGAACTGACCAGATTTCTCAACTGAGTCAAAGGCTTTCTCATAGTCCACAAATGCTAAACATAGGGGCTGATTATACTCTTCGGTCTTCTGTTTATATGTCGCACTATGTGGATGTGGTCTATAGTGGTGTATCCGCTCCGAAATCCAGCCTGTTCCGATGGTTGGAATTTGCCGAGTGTTTGCGCAAGATGGTGCGTGATTACACTCCAAGACTGCTGGCTTTGAAGCAGCAATGTCCCCATTCGCTGTAGTCAGCTTCGTCAGTTGGCTTCCTTCAAGAGATTTTAAGAACACCTTTGACCCCCGATTCTGTTCAATAGCTTTCTCGATTGAGAGAGTATTGTAGCACCGGAGGTCGCGTGGCACAAGTTTATTGATCTCTCGGTTGAGTGTTCGAGCTTGCAATGTAGCAGCGGGTGGGTCTTTACGTCGCTGCCTCATTAGCCTAAAAGTCTCCTCGGAAAGTTTAGACTTCCTGCCCCGGCCCCTCATGCCGCAAATCTCGATCTTTCCTCCCTGAGAACATGCATCATATTTTGATTTGATTTTTCAAGATTCTGGTTGATGTCAGTTGAGGTTTCCACTGCAGCAATTCGGTTCGCCAGGTTTGACAAAAACGTTTCAGATCCTTTCATTTTCTGGAGCGGAGTAGGTTGAAGTGTAGACCTCATCAAGCGAACACGTTTGGCTTTGAAGTCGATATTCAGAGTGCCTCGAACAAGTCCACTTCATCGTCTGAGTGCGAAGAGGTCAGTGCGTTCACATGCACCACTTTGAGGCTAAGACTCTTGGTGAGCTTAATCACGCTACCCTCGAAACACTAGACATTTCCACTAAGTTGTCAAAGAGGGACTTATTGACGAGAAAACCGACGCCACCTTGAGAATGTTAGTTTCGCTCGTGGAAGTACAGTAGGTGTCCTGATTCTAGGGTTATGGTGTCCTCTCTCGCTTTTCGGACAACCACAGAAAGTGCCACCTAATCTTCTTAAGCTCTACCTCAAGTTGCGCCAGATGCGAGTCGAGCCGTAGCGTGCGTCCGTTATACGTCACCAGGGTTAGTGTGTGTTGGTAGCCTCTCGTAGCCCGGGGATTCTTAGCACCCGCCGTCCAGCCGTAACCATGGTCGCCTCCATGACCAGGAATAGCGGCGCTGCCGGTAACTAGGGGCTATGGCCTTTAAGTATAATTTGATAGTTTTTAGATAATTATGTTGATTTGTTAAAGTAGATTGATAGTTCCTTAAAGATAGATATTGTTGTTTTGTTTTTTATAATACTTCTTTTAAAATCAATAATGACTCTAAAGAACCAAAATGAAACCAAAATACTGGTAAGTTTAATTATAATAAACGATTATTCTATACAAAATGTTTTTATTTTGATTACCCTGGCATCTTGTATTGATTCCCCTGGCACCAAAATTTTAAAGTCATATATCTTTTTATCTAAACATGTGACAGTGATGCCTATTAGAGAAATATGTTCACAATGAGGTGTTATTTAGCCTTATGATAGTAAAAGTTTAAACTCTTATGTTTTAAAAAGTGCCAGGGGAATCAACCAAATACGTCCAATTTCAAGATTGACCCTTAACATGCTTTCCGAGACACGCGCGTTCAACCGCCAACATCCTAACTCGAGGCTGAGTAAGTTCATTACAGAAAAACTCACACAAATTTTGCCCGACCCCGGACTCGAACCGGGGACCTCTCGGTCCTAACGCAGCACTTGCTACTAATAGACCAACAAGGCAATTAACGACTATACTCGTATAAGTCAGTTTTTGAAGTAGGGACCCTTTACAAAGAAACAGAATACTGTACGCAGTAGCTGTTATCCACAACTTCGTTTCCGTGAAAATGTTATCTCTCACCGCCTATTATTATCCTATTAAAATATACCTAATTGGGTATTAAATGGTGCTTGCTCTAAAGGGTAGTAAATTTGTAATATGTATTCGAGAAACTTATTTCCGTTGCAAAACCTATATTCTAGAACTATGTTCTTAAGGGAACAGCCGCAAAATTTAAAATTTCAATGATTTGAATGTAATTTATAAGATTTCGGAATGACATTAGTTACTTCAGTTTTTCGCCTCGCTGGGTGTTTGCACTTCGTAAAAATGTGTAACTAGGTCACTTTTGTACCTTTCAGTATCAAGTTCCCTTATCTACTGGTATTTAGAAATTACAACAAGAAAAGACAAGATTCGTTAACCCGTGATCAAGCCACTTCCAACAGTAAAACAGTAAATATCCCGGATATGTATTATTTTTGTTGAGAGAAATAAGAATTAAAAATCTTAACGTAGATATCTCAGACCGCGCATTCCTTAATATCCTTCCTCAAAATAATATCCAGTTCCCAACTGTAATCTGAGCCGAAACAACTTCGTGATTCCTACTTCATTTATAATTTAATTTCTTAAACTTGTGAACTTCTCTTCGGCAGCGGCTTCCCTTGGCAGTTGTTATTAAAATTAAACTTAGCCACGTTATATTCAAGTAATATTCCTTTTATTCCGAACGGCTTATGTTAGGGGGAAATAGTATTAGGAATCGGGTTATTAATATTTTTTGTACGGTTAAGAAAATTTAAAGTGTATCAAGCGTTAGCTGCTTAAGGTCTGCTTTGTAACAAAGCTTTAAGAAAATATGGATTTAATATTAATATCGCAATTAAAAATACCTAAAAAGAGATAGTGAGATGACCTGGATGCGCATAACAAAGATTGAAAGCTTTGGAGTGAATTGGGCTTCCCCAAGTTGCCCAGACAGGAGGCCTTTGCCCAGCAGTGGGACAGTATAAGCTAAGTAAAAAAAAGATTACCTGCTGACATTATATAGAAATCAGCAAGTATAGGTACTACAAGTATTTGTATAAAGATAGTGACAGTATCATTAAATTACCTTAAAATTGCTTTTGTACATGTTTTTACCTTCGTTGCGTTGCTTTGGATCTGCTCATTATATCTCCTAGTATCTGCAATCATACAAATTTACGATCTTCCTTTTAAAAAAAATGCTCCAATTTTCAGTGCCTTACCCTGACCTTACTCATAGAAATTGTTCTAAAGAGACGCGATATTCAAGAAAGTTGAACTACTACTAGCTACAAACATTGTAAAGAGTTGCAGACTGTTAACTTCGGTCAGGCAAAAAGTTAGTCTGTAAACTGTGATTTCCCAGAGCAACAGTAAAATTCAGAAACAATAACATTCCGACCGCAGTAAGTAAGTCCTTTTAGTGCTCTAATCATCACGCGCCATTTACAAGTAGCGTAAACCTAGACTCTTAAGGATTCACATAGTATATTTGTGGAAAAATATGTAATATAACACTGCCTCGTTGGTCTATTGGTAGCAAGCGCTGCGTAAGGACCGAGAGGTCCCCGGTTCGAGTCCGGGGTCGGGCAAAATTTGTGTGAGTTTTTCTGTAAAGAAATTACTCAGCCCGGAGTTAGGAAGTTGGCGGTTGAACGCCTGTGCCTCGGAAAGCATGTTAAGCTGGTGGTCCTGCGCCCGATCTCTCATCGGTCATGTCGGATTGCCGTCTCACCGAATTATGAGAGTAAGGGAATAGAGAGTGCACTTGTGTTTGCGCGCACACTTGTGCACTATAATATGTCCTGCACACTTGGCAGTGTGCAGGACATATTATAGTGTTTGTGCACAAGTGACTGTGTGGAAATTTGGGTATGGGTAGTCGCGGGAAATCACAAGGTAATAAGCTCATTAAGGTAAGAATTTACGTATTTATTCCGGTAACATATTTAATTGATAGGAGAGCAGGTTTCCTCACGATCACGTTTTTTTTCTTCACCGTGAAAGCATCGAAGATTGAACATATACATTTCAAATTTTAAAACATAGTCGTGGGTAGCGGGGTTTTAACTGGTGACCTTCTGGAGTGCAAGAAACAACCTTAACACCTATGAACTGATCGCCCTAGCTTAGGGTAGGCCCGTGTCTCGCCAGCAGTGGGGTATTTGATACGTGATGATGAAGATATTTGCTGAAAATTAGACATAATATCACTGTTCAATCATAAATTATTGACACAGGCAGAGACACACATTGATCACAGCGGTTTACTGTTTTCATGAAATTCCCCTTTTTCTTCGGTATCTTCATAATGGACTACTAACCTCTATCTTTACTATGGTCCATAGACTCTGGTGTAGCACACAGTGGCCTGGTGCGGACCTAACCGACACTTGTTTACGGGCGATAAAGCGACCCTTTTAATTTTTACTGGGCCTCCACGCTTACATTGTTGACTGGTGACTGTACTCTAAAGCTAAAAGTTTTACTAAGTTAACTGGTGTCTTTGGTTTTGATGATTTAATAAAACTATTATTGATCAATGCGTCTGGTGAACCTGATGCCGTCGATACTTTTTTTTTACTTTCTTTACTATGTTCTTCTTTTTTTTTCATAAGAATCTTTTCCTGACTATAACGAACACAACAACAAAAACAATTAGCAATATCGGTTCAGACTTTTATCATCTAAATAGGAGTCAAATATTTCATCGTTTCTGGATTCGGTAGACATTAAACAGATTTTTCGGCCCCATTGTCCAAACAGGCCAATTTTTCTACTTTTTTTTTTCGACTGGTGGAACAGTGGTTAGTGAACCTGGCTGGCGGTTCCAATAGTCGTGGGTTCGATTCCCACTTCAGACAAATATTTGTGTGATGTAAATCGGTGTTTGTTCCATGTCTGGGTGTGATTATGTATTTAAGTATGTATTTATAAATATCTATGTATGTCAGTCCCTGACGCCCATAGTACAAGTTCTGCTTAGTTAGGGTTCGGATGACCATGAGTGTGAAAATGTCCCTGATATTTATTTATTTTTCGCGAGAAAGCACTATAAATGTAAGATTTTAGACTTTCGCGTTCCATTACACTAAAATTAGTCTTTATGGGTCTGCACGCGATATTAGGAGTAGCAAATTACATAGCTACTTACTGCCCGACGTTTCGACTGGGTTACACCAATCGTGGTCGCGAGCACGATTGACTCCTAATATCGCGTGTAGACCCATAAAGACTAATTTTAAGCACTATAAAACCTACACTTATAAGTGAGCAGCGAGCTATTAAAGTTCTTAACACGACTATAACCAGTCGTTGAGAGGCGTCAACCGCACCGAAACGGGAGTCCCTGTTTATATAATTAAGTTTGTAGATATTCGTGGTAATACGTGCACTCGCGATGGCTCACAGCTAACATCTAACATGTGCTAACTAAGTTTGTACCGCGGTCCCGGGCGACAGAAATCGGTTTACGAGTCACGGGTGGCGCAAGTCGAAAGTGCTAAAGGAATATGAGATTAACATCTCCAAATGTGCTCTTTGGGATACTGTGAATAACTTAGTGGAAACGTCATTGATTTTGTATATCCCTACTTATATTGTAAATGCGAGCTCTGAGAACTTTGCCTGTCTACCTGTCTTCGTTGAGGAGCTAAGAAGTGGAGAAATGATTTTTGTCAATTCCATATCAAATGAATTGTAAATCAATAGGATGGCAAAAAAATCTTATATTATATGTAATCTTATTGATTAATCCTTTTCTCTGCTTCACTTAACCCTTAAAGGCTACAATGAATTTGTATACTACTAAGACTACAATGGGTGAAAAAACACCCGGATTTAATTATTGGAGTAAATTAAATAAATGAGTATATAATATTTTATTTTTATTTTTTATGCTTGAACTATGGATCATGCTCTTTAATATTTTGATTCAAAGGTTTAGATTTTCAAAGTATAAAACAATTTAATTTGCGTGTGAATAAGGGTCCTCAAGATCATGGTAATTTTTGAAGGGGTGTGAAAAAATGCAAAAAGAAAAAAACCTTATTATAAATTTTTATCAGTCTTTATATTTCTGTATGATCACAGATAAGCCTTTAATTTGTCATGGAACTTATGTTTATAAACTGAAAAAAACATATAAATTTTTGAAATCAAAATGAGATCTTTTTCGAAGTTACTGTTTGTAACCTAACATATCCAAAGGAGCTTCTAATACAATGAAATCTTCGTCGACACTTAGTACATCTTCTTTGTGAATGTCTACTTCTACAGAATCTTTCTCTTCTGCCGACTCTTCATCCGATGCCAGTAGTGCATCTTCTATTTGTTGGTCTCTCAGTCGATGCACAAGCTAAAATAAAAATAGCATTAGATTATAATAACACAGTTAAAAATAATACCTATAAATAATAATATACACAATACATATAATATTAAACATTTAAACAACATATTCTATACACATTATAAAAATAAAACATTAAAAGTTTATTACTTACGATGTAAATCAGTAGCCCTCTATAACTACAACGGGTGTAAAAACACCGGGTTGTGAGTGTATCTCGGGACCAGCGCACACGCACAACCCATTTCCCCGCGCGTTCGAGGGCTCCTGTCGACTTATGAGAATACACGAAATCGCAAGGCGCTGCGGTAAAAACGAAAAAAGATAGAGACAGAAATTTAAGCCACCCGGGTGTAAAAACACCGTAGTAGCCTTTAAGGGTTAATGAATCGATTTAATTCCATGAATTTCGTATATATTTAGCTTATATCCTGAGAAATGACATAAGCACATAGAATTTTAGCGTTATACTCGCAGCTCCATACGGACGGAGTCGAAGGCGGAAAGCTGGCCATTTTATATTAGGTAGGTAGCTTCCGGTGCAAAGAAATCTGTTGAACATCGAAGCTTTGCCCATCTCTAATCAGACTCATTTAACTGGCTCAGAGGAACAGTGGTTAGTAACCCAAAGTCACTACCTAGGGCTCCAAGAGTCGTGGTTCGATTCCCACCCGGGACTAATATTTGAGTGACACAACAATTCATTCCGTGTCTGGGTGTGTTATTAAATATATTTAAGTCAATTTGTGTGTCCACTGTTGATTCTGATATCTGTAACACAAGTGCTTAAGCTACTTACCTCGAGATAAGATCAATGTTTGTGAATAAAGTAAAAAAAAGAAAATCCGCTAGCTCTCTCCCCCGGCGCCGAGTCAAGCACGCGACTTCAACTTTGCTTATTAGATTGTTTTGTTTGTCGCTCGCTAATTAACTGCGCGCCACCTGTAGTAGTTCTTAACAAATGTGTTTCAGTGCATTTCGATTAGAACTCGATTCGGGAACATATGTGCTCTACATGGGAAGCGAAGGAAACGTATATTTTAGGACTTGCGTATAGTATTCAGGGACATTTCCTTTTTTATACTTTAGTTTAAAGATATTTTATCAATTAGTAAAGTTTTAACGCATAAACTTATTGCGGTAAATGAACAAAGCGTTTCAGAATTTTGACGGCTGTAAAATTTCCACGTTCAATAAAAATAAATACTATACAATACATACATACATAAATACATAAAATCACGCCTTTTTCCCGGAGTGGTAGGCAGAGATCACTTCCTGCCATGTGCAATCCTGGCACACAAAACTATATTTCTCTCCACATAAACAACATCATCGTAATTACATGACGTATCAACAAGACCTAACAACGACATCTTTCGAAACTTCGAAAATTCGAAAATAAAAACATTGAAATTCAATTTTGACATACTCATAACAAGTTACCCCACTATACTCATTAGGCAGCAACACCCCTGAATTCAAGTCGTGCCCCAATTTGCCAAATGCACCCCGGATCGGATCACACAAGAAGCAGAATTTACTGTCCAACCTTATTTCTGTTGTCGCAACAACAGTAAATAAACAGACCTACGGTACAGAGACAGTGTCATTTTTAGGGTACTGAATCTCGATAGGAAAAACGAATTATTCGTTGTCAGTATAATGCGTGTCCATCAAAATCCTTTTTCTCGCGAATGTGTAGAGCTGCCAAGTTAAAACAATATCTAATACAATATTTGTTTATGTTGCCTTGATGATGGAAAAAATCAAGCTACTGGGTAAATTACCTACTTTAATCATCAGCCCATATACGTCCCCACTGTTGGGGCACGGGTCTAACTAAATCAGGCCTTAGTCAACTTCTACCTATTTATGTGTCAACAATTTGAGTATTTTTCTGAATTCGTTTCTTAGGAGAATCAACATTTCTAGATATTTAGAATCTTGTGATTTGACATGAAAAAAGGCACAACAAACGTAAATAAATGCTTTTTCACACATCACTAGTTTACAGTACATTTGTTGCCGAAGAAATTTTAGCTGTTGCTGACTACATATAATTAGCTATTTTCAAAAGTGTAATTAGAATATTTTTATCAGCTCTAGTTTCTGAGTTTCAGCTATGTAGGTATTAAACAGAAAAATACCTGTATTTACTAAGAAAAACCATAATAAAAAAAATAATTAATCATTGAGTTCTAAAAAACTTCCTTTAAAAGCTCTTCTCCGGTGTGTGAACTGTGGACATACAGTCAGAGATCATATTTGTATCCCAGAAGCCCTGATAGCGCTCTTCCATGACGCGTAAGTCTTGATGCATACGCTCTCCGTGCTCTTCGCTCATATCTCCTAAATTTTCCGGAAACCTGTCCAGGTGACTGTGGAGGAAGTGGAGTTGTCTTCTACAAGTTCAATATAATTTTGAGATTTTTTATTTCCGAGAAAATTCTGCATCACATATACGAAAGCTGTCCAAAGTGTCCAAGCCTTTAGTTCTGACTCAGTCATCGAATTTCTAAATTGAGTATCTTTCGGAAGTTGTCTAATTTAGGGGCCATCAAAAATACCTACCGGCTTTAATATTTTCCATGGTGAGCTCAGGAAATTTTTGACAAACGTAAGAAAAGCAGTTCCCATCTTTATCTAGTGATTTTATAAACTGTTTCATGATGCCTAGTTTTATATGTAATGGTGGAAGGATAACTTTGTCACGAGCTTAATGAATCGTGGACTATATTGTGCTTTCCAGGTTCCATTTAAACCGTTTATGTTCACGCAACAAAAAAAACAGTCTGTGAGATGGTTTCGTGGTTCTCGCCAAATAGTCGGAGTTCCAAATTTAAAGGCACTTCTTTTACCACTTTTCCATAATCTTAAATATTCCTCACACGATTTACAAAGACAATTTTGAGCCCAAGACTTCTCATTTTTATCCAACAATATCCCAAAATACTCAAAATAGGTATTTTTCACCAACTCAGATATTACTTTTCTACTATTTTTAACACATATTCTCCACATATATAGCAAAAATGATCTGGATTGTTAAAACAACGTCTCCTCAAACTATTCATGACGCAAAAACTTTTGAAACTAATTTTAACACACTGAAGTACGCCAGTTATCGAGTAATATATATGCTTAAATGTTAAAAATCAAAAACAAAGTAACTCGAGCTGATCAAAAAATTTTGAGGGTGGATTTGTGAAAAGCAAGTCATAAGTGAACAATATCAACCACAGAATTCGCGGCAACAGACAAAAAGTTTAATTTTGTAAACTAGTGAATCAATCCTAGCCAAGATATTCCATACATACAACTTTATCCAGAATCCTTACCGAGCGAGCCCAACTTACGTTTGTCTGCATTTGGACACCATATTCAATTCCGAAGGTGCCTTATCACAAGGGCATAAGGGCTATTTGTATCTGAATCCTGTTTGTAAATGAGATCACGTACGGCCGGCGTGTGTTGTAGACTCGTGTGTTGTTTACAACAATATGACGGCCTGTGGGTTAATATGAGTTTTAATCTATGGTTTTAAGCATTAGGGTACTCCCGGGGATTAGGGGGATTAGGGGGATACACTAGGGGATTGAAGGTTAGGGTCTTTTTTACGATAATCAAGATTTCGTCCGCGACTGCATTGCGTAAAAACGCGATACTTCTACAGCTAAACAGTCAGAAATTAACAAATATCAATTAGATTTTAACATCGATCACATCAATTAAATTTAAAACAAGATACTACTCCTTAAGCTATTCATTGCGAATTGTATTTCTTCCTACCGCACAAACATTTATTTACAATATCTCAGAATAGACACTGGCTGCACACTGCACAGCTCCGTCTGTAATTGAAAAGCGAGACGGTCATCTTCTACAATCTCCGAGGAGATCGCGCAGAACCAATTACAATAGTGGTACACGATTCGTGGGAAATGGATGCCTAGGTGTAGCTAGTTAATTCAGGTAAACTAAGCGTCAGTCGGTAGATTAAGCTCCAGAATTGTATTTTAGACTTCATTTGGTTTATTATTATCTATACTAATATAATAAAGCTGAAGAATTTGTTTTTTGAATTTATCTTTACTAATATTACAAGTGGTTTAATATGCTACATGATATAAAATCATATAACATGATATAAAGAGCATTGATGGCCGAGTCCTTAAGCTTGCCATGCGAGAGGTCACCAGTTCAAACTTCGCCGCTGTGTTTTCCAAATTTGAATCGACTGGACCAATTTTGATGGGACTTTCACAAATTTTAAAAGGTACAATATATAACCATTGCTGTCAAAACCATTTTAACGCGGACAAAGTCTTGGGCGGCTTCTAGTCTATACTAATATTATAAAGCTGAATTTTGTTTTGTTTGTTTGTTTATTTGAACGCACTAATCTCAGGAACGACTGGTTCATATTAAAAATATATTTGTGTTTTTCTTGATAACACTATTTGATTATTCATTTCGCATCACCATTGGAAAACAAAGCAAAATTATACATAAATATATTCTCCATTCAAAAACAATTCAAAATGTTAAAAAAGTGACCATAATCCACTAATTCCCTTTAATTATCGCACTAACGTTTCCAAATGACATATCGCTTATCGATCACGCCCACTGCTTAGCGAGAGCGATTAATCTCCAGATATCAGTGATGTAATAGAATAGAATCCTTAAACTGCCATAAATTGAGCTGACGCATTGATAGGCCCCGCTTCGATTGCTTATAAATCCCCCCAAATGGTTATTGGGTGAAAAACGGGGGTGTTTGAAGTAGTGTCCACATAGCGATTAGGAATCAAGGATATTTAGGACTAATACTACTTGTGTCGGTCGTGTATCAATAGCGAAATTGCATAAAATTAACCATAAATATCACACAACATCACATACATTGTTCAGAACCTGAAGTAAACGCATTTGCGTTTACTTCATGATAAAAATCTTCCTCTTGAATCCCATTCTCGAAAGAAAAAACCGCATCAAAATCAGTTTCAAACATACGTACATAGGGCCAGACTGATGCGGGAAGCGATGATTTATATATGAGACAGAAGCATAATCCTACGCGCGAACAAGTCAGTCATCAAATAACTATTTATAGCACCTGACGCTTTATTGATTTCAAAAAATCAGACACACATTGTATTCTAAACCAATTTACGTTAAAAAATGTATCATCAATCGCCCCTCCAGCTTACCAAAACTCTTCTAAGCCAACGAAAGACGTATTTCATTAATCAAAGAATTGAGGACCAAATCAATCAACGTCCCGGATATTGTGTATCCGTGGGCACCCCAGCTGGAGAGGTGCGGTTAATACCGATTGGTTCGGTGTGTATTGTTCTGATATCGTGATTGTACTTGTGTCAAACGGCTATATGCATTGATTTCGGAAAGCTGTATTCAAACATGTTATTTACGCTTGAACGGTGAAGGGAAAACATCATGAGGAAACCTGCACACCTACGAAGAAATTCTTAGGTTGTGTAGTCGACCAACCCGCACTTGACCAGCAGTGGTACCATGAGTTGGCTATCGAAAACTTACGTACGTTAAAAACCTATCGAGTTGTTTTTTCCATACGACCGATTTTAGTTCTTAGCGTAACCACCTTGGGCGCTGTACAGTTTTTCATAGACATATTCACGTAGGCGATATCTAGTCCGTAACTTTTAAACTAATGGTAGGGCTACAGGTGGTTACCTAAGGCCTTATCGCCCTAGGTAGACCCGTGTTCCAGCAGTGGGGACGTATATGGGCTGACGACGATAATTAAGTGTCTGACACCAGTATCTCCAGTGTCATGAATGTCACTTGATCTTACTGACACTTAGATCTGAGTCATTATCAGAAGAGAAAGTTTCATTAATATTTTTTACAGCTCAGTCCGTTAATATAATCAAGCAATTTTCGTAAGCATTAGAACGTCTACAATCTCAATATAATATTGTATTTAATCAATAATCTGAATTGCTACGGATATAATCAATCCCACCGCATAATTAGTTTACGAATGCTATGGCCACATTATTAATTACATTGAGGTCGCGATTGCGTTGATTAATTGGTCAAAACATTGAAAATCTAACTACTCATTTAGTGAAATAATCATGTTATTAGTAACACGGATATGTTTTTGTGAAAATTGTTTCATTTATTTCATTTACTATTCATAAAAGAGTGTACGTTTACGAATGTACGTTTGTTCAAAACCGTTGTTATTATATAAATACTTTAAATACTTGATACAGTCAAATAATACATAAGACACAACGTCGCAGACCAATCATTCATAATCAATTATGTCTTTAAAGTGGTTAATAAATAGATAGAGAACTACACATAAGTATAATTAAACAACATCACATCATTGATCTGATCCCGTGGTAAGTAGCTTAAGCACTTGTATAACGGATATCAGAATCAACAGTGCATTTACAATTACACCTATATCCTTACTAATATTATAAATGCGAAAGTAACTCTGTCTGTCTGTCTGTTACGCTTTCACGCATAGAGTACTGAACCGATTCAAACGAAATTTGGTACAGATATAGTCCAGAGCCTAGAAAAGGATTAAGGCTTCTTTTTAACCGACTGCGCTATAAAGAAGTAATGTTTTACCCGTTAAACATCTCTACGCGGACGGAGTCGCGGGCGGAAAGCTAGTATTATATACTTAAAAAACAGTCAGACACGAAACAAACACCGATGTTAGTCACAAATATTTGTGCCGGGTGGAAATCGAACCCACGACTCTTGGAACCACAGGTGGTGAACCACTGCTCCACCGGGCAAAGCCTTTAAAAAGGTAAACAACAAATTTTATTAGTGTAGTTACTTAAATATCTCTCTATATTTTCCATTTTCTTCGATACCGTCAGCCAGTTCAAAAGGGATCACAAACAAACAATACCTACTTTTGTTTCACGTTTCTTTTGTTGAAATTTTAAACGCCACGCGAAAAAGACATTAGAGGGGAAACAGGTATGTTACAATTGCTAGACGCAGAATACCTTCACAGCTCTACCACATTGAATTTCACGCCAGCACCTATCTGAAAGAATCGGCATTGATTTTTTGGCTTAGGTGAGAAAAGTCAATGTGTTTATTGTCGACTGAGGCTGAGGTGAGAGGTATTTTACAAAGATTTGAAATAAATTTAGAACATAAATATGTAGTTGGCACTGCAAGGGGAAGGCAATACAATGATATTTAAAACTTACAAATCTTTTAAACACGGGCTGGGCGGCAGATGAAGTTGGGTTGGTGATACTGATTTCAAAAATAATTCCCCAATCGAGTCAGCAAAACTGTCATTATTTAGCATGAGCATTGTATCAAAACAACATACCTATGTTTATAATTATTCATATTCATGTCATACATAGGTACTCGTACACGTTTAAAAAATGTAATGGAGCAGAATTTATTTATTGTGTAAGAAAGTAAAAGGTTATATGATTTTTTTTAAATAATTATTAAAATATTTAAGAAGAATGCTTCATGAGTCCATGGGTTCAAAGGTTCATGAATCGAAAGGGGGTTAGGAGGTAAAAACATTCGTTACAACTGAAAGACGACCCTAATGAAGGGAAACTCTCAATGCGGATTTTCCCCACGGCTTTTTATTAAAAAGAATGCCCCATGATTGCTATGTGGTTATCTTGAATTGTATCAGATTCTTTTTCGGTAAGTAGGTAACACGAGTATCATTTTATATTTGCTTTATGATCTCCGTTTTGCGAAGATCAAAATATGGTCCTTGGTTACATACATTTGGAAGCGTATAAAAATATGAATGTTGTAATGAAAAATCATACAATTAAATGCGATGACTTAAATTAATGTTTAACCTATCTCATATCTTTAATGTATGTTACTATGTTTTCAATTCTTCATTTTGAAAGTATCATACCTACTAGATGAAAGGTGTGAGGCAGTGTGAGCATAACCCATTTTCCATATTCCACAAAACAATGACAGATCAAACGCGCGCGTCCCCAACATTTTTTTTTCTAAATTTCACGGCGCCGGGTCGCATACAGCCAGACGCGCCAAAAATCAACAAAATCGACCAAAGACAACAGCCGGATATTTTTTATTTAGCGCGCAACGTGCCTGGCAAAGGAACCGTCGATTGGGCGGTTCGCTTTGTGAAATATTTACACATTCCGCCGCACTGAATCAATCTCGGCAACGGAACGTACGGATTCCGTGGGACCGCAATATTTCGTCTAATTGGACCCCGTCTGACAGGGCCCTGAAGAGTGATCGCCACACGCCGGAGGTAGACCTCTCCTGCCTGTGTTTGAGAGTGAAAATTTCATAACGTTGCCAAACTCTAGTGGTGTTTTCAATGGGCTTGTATCGTTTCTGACCGGTATTACTGTGCGTTATAAGTTTGTTTTTAAGAAAAGAACATCTATCATTAGAAGTAGAAATACCTATATTGTATTGCAACAAAATAATGCTGGATTATCCAGGGTTACCATTGAACTTTGCTTTCTTCTTTTGTTACATTAATTTTATGAAATTTGTTACAATTTTAGTACAATGCATGCATACCACACTCAATCCTACAAATGTCTTTGTTTACAGCCGCATTTCTCTGCCTTCACTGCAGTAGGAGCGTTGACCGCTGCCTTACGACAAACATACGCCGGCGACTTCTTGTATAAGTTTCTTCATTTCCTCACTTATATTTTCCAACTTCATATTGCCAGTATTTTCCTTATGAAACTTTCACAGCCGTAATGTTTTATGACTTCCACAAAAAAGGTATAACCCTAAAAAATAGAAGAAATCCCAAATATACCCGCTATCAAGTGTAATGGGGCCCTTTAATAGATGCTTTGGGGACAGTTCGTCCCCTGGCTGCCATGTGGTGAGTAAGGATTATATTTTTGGGGTACCGAAGACCCGTTAATGTGTAAAAGTGGTCCGCTGCGGTTCGGGTTCCATTCGGGTCCGGTAGACCCGTTGTTTGTGGCATTGTCTTTTACTACACTCTGATGAACCACGGTACGGCATTGTTCGTTATTGAAGTTTACTCGACTGTATGAAATTGTAACCTTATTCATTGATACAATTAAACGTGTCAAACAAAGCATAATATCAGGAGTGCAATATTTTTTTTTTTTTTTTGGATTAATCACAAGCTCTCAAATGATACACCTATTATATAAGAAAAAGAATACCCTGTTGACTTCCAAAGTTGCAACATCTAAGCATACACCTAGTTGTATTCAGCCATTGATTAAAAACCCTTATTAGATGAATCGATATCGATAACCGAACAACACACTGTTCCACTGCTATTAAAGACTACAACGTTCCTCTAAATGGCTTTATTAAAGAACAAGGATGTTCAATAAACTAATCAACTCGCGAGGTAAGCAACGCCAACACATTAACTCCAGCAAGTTATTCCCCGCGCGTTCCCACCAGAGTTCGGATTTCACGACAAAATCACGGAACTCGGAGCGTAAACAATACAACTTACGTCTTTGTTGAAAGCCGGAGTTTAAATTAAGCCCGCTGTTGTTTAGGCGTATGATTAGGCATCGATGTGACGTGTTTACTGTTTAGTACTTGCCCTGAAATTGTAGCTACCCATGGAAAAATGTTCAGGCGTACCAAATGAATATATCGAATTGGTTCCTTCTTATAATTTTATTAGTTTTCGTTGGGAAAATAAATAATATGATTGATGTAAATATTTGTAGAAAACCAGCATGAATCCTTAGAAACAATAATTAGGGAAAGCAATAAATTGAGTACAACAAACTACAAAGTATATGTACCCAGATATAATCAAATCTAACGGCTTGAAACATATAAATAAATAAATATAAATATTTCACAACATCACATACATTGATCTGATCCCGTGGTAAGTAGTTTAAACACTTGTGTTACGGGTATCAGAATCAACAGTGGATACACAAATATACTTAAATATATTTAATAATACGCCCAGACACAGAACAAACATCGATGTTCGTCACACAAATGTTTGTCCCGAGTGGGAATCGAACCCACGACTCTTGGAAACGTAGGTAGTAAACCTGGGTCACTAACCACTGTTCCACCAACCCAGTCAATGATTAAGGATGTATTTCCTTAGTCATTGAGGCATGAGGTCCACCTGCAGCATGATTGGTTATTTTTGACGTGACACTGACTCATTGCATCAATATTGACAATCCAAATTCAAAAACCATAAACAAAAAAAAAACAAATATCATTGTGGCCAGTTCGCAACAAAATGTCAGATGCATCGACTCACACAGTCGTCATTTGTTCCGGCCGCCTACGGTCCAGGAGCATTTTACGGCCGGTACGCCCAGCAGCAGCCATTCACGACTCCTCACCTTGCATAGTTCATGAGTACATCTCCTACAAGCAACAAACTTCGGTGCAAACGGCTTGATTTAATGCATTTTTTCAATCTACCTAGAAAGTGGAGCAGGGCGAGTCGCCTGGTTTATCGCGCCAGTGTATATTTAAACAGGCACACTATTTACCAAAGTAGGTATAGGATACATCAGCTATGAGAGAAAAAACTTATTATAAGTACTTTACGTATTAACGTATTTTAGTACTTATATTAAGCTTTTTTTAAAACGAGATTCTTTGATTCTTGAAGTATTACAATTTAGATCTTAATTTATATTTGTATCCTATACTTACCACCTACATGTCGATGACTGCCTCGTTGGTTTAATGGTACGAGTAGCAAGCGTTGCGTAAGGACCGAGAGGTCACCGGTTCGAGTCCGGGGTCAGGAAAAATGTTTCTCAGCCCTGAGTTACCTTAGACAGTTGGCGGTTCTCTATCTGGGATCTTGGAAAGCACGTTAAGCCGGTGGTCCTACGCCAGATCTTCATAGGTCATGTCGGATTGCCGTCTCACCGAACGTTAAGAGTAAGGGAACAGAGAGTGCAGTGCAGTTGTGTTTGCGCGCACACTTGCACAAGTGTCCTGCGTACTTGACTGATCTCAATTGAGACCGGCCGCCATAACCGAAATCGGTCGGACGCCTTATCACATATCGACTCGATTTTGAACCAAACGCAGCTTTTTATACTGCTTTTATTAAACAAAGTATTCAAATTAAACTCAGCCTTATTGAGTGTAAAACATATATTTTAATATTTGTTTAATGTGTCATGTAAGAAATAAATCGGGCTTCAGGAAGGTTTCATATCCGTTTGTTAATATATCAAATCAATCGTTACTCAAACCAAAACCACTATGAAAAATTAAAATTCAGTTACCATATTAAGCCAAGAGTTCCCAGAAGCAGAACAATTATTAGAACATTGTAGTAACAACCGTTTGTGTTCGGTTCAAAAGTTTGGTACTGTTGCCAACAAGTTAATAGCTATCTAATCTCGCTGAAACTGCCGGTACATTATTCCAAACTACACGGCTACACTCTCATTCCATTTTCGTGTTTAAATTCAAGTCGGGTTTGTAAACTTTGTAATTTTTGCTCTCATCGGTGTTATTGAGCGAAAGTAGTGTTGTTTTAAAGGTTTGATCACTGTGTTCAAAGGATCCGAAAACATTATATTCGTGCTGAGTAAATATGGCGCTTGTGTTATGGGTATCTATGTGTATTTGTCTAACCAGAGGGCTTCGACAAAGTAACAATATCGTAACGATAAGGAAGTTCGAAAAGAAAGAATGTATGGGATGTGATTTATTGTGTCTAATTTTAATCCGATACATTTTATTCTTTTCGAACTTCGTTATCGTTTCGATATTGTTACTTTGTCTACGGGGCCTGTAAAGTCCTACTACTAGTACCAAATCATGATTAGGGCGGTGGTTATTTGATGAAATAATTGTCCATGGAAAAAAACATTTTGATACATTATTTTTGAAACATAAATACATATTTACATATTGAGAAAAAAAAAACATTTTATGTACATACATAAAATGTTTTTTTTTCATAGCGAAAGTATGATCACAATTTTGATCAACCAACCACGACTTCGACTATGTGGAAATGGTTTTGCCTTCAAATCGTTACTTTAATATCACAAACAGACACTCCAATTTTATTTAGTATTCAGCTTTCTCTATTTCTTCTGTTGCGTCACTCAAAGGTTCTACGTCCTTGCGGCTGCTACGGCATTGCTGAGGCAGAACCTTTTGATCATTTTATTTATTAGTTTGTGTTTTTTTATTTTGATTTGTATTTTTTTTTTTTACTATCAATAAATATTTTCTTTCATTCTTAGTTTTATAGACATACAGATTTTTGTTTAGATATACTAAAATACTTAACAAACTAATTTATTAAAAATGCAATACGCTATCTATACTTGTTGGCATAGTTCTAAAACAACAAAAAGTCTTCCAAACAAAACCTTCTTGAGTTAATCAACCAAAACACCACCTCACCATTATCGTCCTAACCCAGCATCGTAACACATCGACCATAAAAACTTCAGTAGTAACTCGTTACTCAGCCAACTCCGTAAAGGACTTCCGATAATCCGCAAGTCATATATTCGGATCAGAACTCGAACGGCTGACGTTAAGCATCTATCGAGTCCTCTCACCTTTGAGCTCGAGTGTACTCATAGCTTTTTCCGGCTTCAAAACGTTTGTGGACACTCGTGGAGAGATGAAGAGCTAATTTTTCAGTTAGTAAGTATTTCGAGAGGAATAGGGTGGACTATTTTTTGTGCGAGGAATTTTAAGGGTGCGCCACCTGCCGTTTTTACCACAGATTCTCATTCCATTTCGTTTCCTGTTGTTTTTTGTGGTACATGGCGCTCAAGCCTATTTTACATACGTATGTTACCCTTCAGGGGATTACAAGGAGAGGGAGTAAAAAAACTTACTATTGCCAAGTGTAAGTATGTATGCGCTCTAAACGTCTGGTCTCTAAATAATATGTTAAGAGTTTTGTAGGTATAATATTTCAAGTGTGGAGTGTTCGCGCAAATAATAGAAATACGGTGAATAGAGTTACTTATTTATCACAATCATTAAAGTTGCAAATAAACAACAATAAACGAAATATATATTATTAAGTTAAAGGTAGTTTTCCCTTGATTTTACACATGTAAAGGATTACACTATATACAGTTGATTTTTGTGCCTTTTCCTCTCTTTCGGGATATTCGGAGTGGAAGTCCGACATAACCAGATTACTTACCGGTTGTTTGCTGTCCATTTTCCCCCGGCTACAAAAATATTTTTTGTTAGCAGCATAGGTGCTCTAGTTCGAAAGGCAAAAACGGCATTTATTCGCCATTCACTGTGTTTTTCTCTATGATCGAGATTTTTAAAACATAAAATTATTCCTAAGTTTTAAAAAATCGAAGGTTTTTTGCAGTCGAACAATAAGCATTTAGCCAACGTGGTCGACGAAGGATTAGGCCTTACGCCACGTTTAGTGTAGGCTTACATCTCTTGATGTGTCAGTCTCTAGTAAGAACTAGAGACGTTATATGGGAGCTATTAATGATGTAAATTCGGATAAGTGAAGTGTATTTTATCACATGTTTTGGGCACAATGGGTTTAAGGTTTTGCAATATGGGCATGTTTTGTTTTATAACAAACAGTCAAGAACTCTCCTCATTGCAAATAAACGACTTTCGATTCAATTCTAATTAATTCTACTCTTCATCACAATCCTCATTCAAACTAACTGACATAAATAATCCTAAGAGACCCGGCATAATTCACTCTAAAAGGCTGCGCTGCGCTTCGAAGCTAGCAAAAATCTTGCAAGCGCAAGATGTTACACAATGTACGAAGCAGCCGACGCTGAAGGGGTCTTAAAGTATAATAGAAAATTCCAACATGGTGCGACAGCCTCCGTTTATAGGCAATAGAAAGTTCCCCGTTTATGCGACGATCGCTCCGCCATTATAAAGTAGTTCTACATGTGGGAACTTTGAGCAAATTACGGAGATGCGAGCTCTGGACTACTTGTTTTGTTGGCGTGAATAGGTTTGGGAGGAACGTCTTTTACGGGGTGCATTTGACCATAATCGGGGGTTTGGATGAGTTTCACATGAAACTGAACTGAGAAGGACCAGGCGGGCCGTAAAACGGCATTTAAGCAGGACTTCAGGGTGAGTGCAGCAGGCTCAATAATATGGTCTATTGTGCCTGTTGACCTCATATGTAGATACACATATGACACACTTTAAAGGTCATATTGTTAGCCTAGCCTATTATAAAAAAAGTAAATTTTTCCACGTTATGCAAGTCGGGACAGAGACGTGGCATCATCATCATCAGCCCATATACGTCCCTTACTGCTGGGGCACGGGCCTACCCTAAACTAGGGCGATAAGGCCTTAGTTGACCACGCTGGCCAAGTGCGGGCTGGTTGACTACACAACCTAAGAATTTCTTCTTAGGTGTGCACTGTGCAGGTTTCCTCACAATGTTTTCCTTCACCGTTTAAGCATCAAACGTCGACGTGGCATACTTTAATCATGTACGAAGTAATTAGACACATTTTTATAGGATCGGAGACGGTTCAACATTACTTTCAGGCCTTGGTAAATAAATGAATTAAAAACAAAAGATTGAGCTGGGATTCAGCCTTCGCTGTGTCTTTCGGTCTGGGATTCAAACGGGACAAAACAAATAAAGCAAGCGAGATTGCCACTGGGATCTAAATACTTTAATTATGTAGATGGCTTATAACTTGCTCTCGGCCATTGGACATGGTGTCACGTAAAATATTGTCTTATCCCGTGTTTTGTAGGACTCATTTATTTTATCTTGTAGGTAGGTTTGTACGTAAGTAGGTTGCATACCTACTTATCTGTTATTGTAATAGAGGCTATCGCGTGTGAGAAGTTTACTAGATGGCAATACATAGGCGTAAGGTCCAACTGCAGCATGGTTGGTGAATATTGACATGTCTGTCAATGCCACGTCAAACCCCACCAGCCTACATAGTGCCATCTAGTGAATTTCTCATTGAAGCGATGATTAAATGGAGATTGCAACTAGGAGTGAGAATTAATTACAGATAGTTACCTACCTTTTTCTACTTAGTTCAAAGTATAACTAACGATAGTTTGATCATCGGGCTATAACGCCGTCTAGTATCGCCAATTTAAAATGTTTTGGTTTAGGAATATCCCATAGGAAAAACTAGGTCGTTAACTTAGCTGTCGTTATATTAGTCATATCTGAATTTTGCCTCGTTGGTATACTCGTTGGTATATTGGTAGCAATCGTTGCTTAAGGACAAGACAAGGACAGAGAGGTCCTTGGTTCGAGTCCGGAGTCGGGAATAATTTGTGTGAGTTTTTCTAAAATAAATTACTCAGCCCGGAGTTAGGAAGTTGGCGGTTGCACGCCCGTGTTTGGAAAGCACGTTGAGCCGATGGTCCTGCGCCCGATCTCTCATCGATCCTTTCGTATTGCCGTCTTACCAAACTATAATAATTAGGGAACAGAGAATGCACTTGTGTTTGCGCTCACACTTGTGAACTATAATATTATATCCTGCGCACTTGGCTGATCTCAATTGAGATCGGCCGCGATGACTGAACGGTCGGACGCGTTATATTTTATATCTGAATTTTGACACAGCTTATATAGGCAAATTTAACACGAGACTAATAAAACTGAATATGTCCGGATGTTTACCATGTAGTTTTATTTTAATGAGCTAACAGTATTTTGGCACTGTTGCAAGTGATTAGTTGACTCGTGAGCATGGTGCTTGCCACATGGTAAATATCACGGACATTAACTGCCTCGTTGGTCTATTGGTAGCAAGTGCTGCGTTAGGACCGAGAGGTCCCCGGTTCGAATCCGGGGTCGGGCAAAATTTGTGTGAGTTTTTCTGTAATGAAATTACTCAGCCCGGAGTTAGGAAGTTGGCGGTTGAACGCCCGTGCCTCGGAAAGCACGTTAAGCCGGTGGTCCTGCGCCCGATCTCTCATCGGTCATGTCGGATTGTCGTCTCACCGAGTTATGAGAGTAAGGGAATAGAGAGTGCACTTGTGTTTGCGCGCACACTTGTGCACTATAATATGTCCTGCGCACTTGGCTGATCTTAATTGAAATCGGCCGCCATGGGTGAAATCGGTCGGACGCCTTTATTTTATCCCGGACATATTCAGTTTCTTAATGTGTAGTGAGCATTACACTTAAAAGAGACATAATATACACGTACAATGTATATGAGAATGCGAGATGAGCGAGGCACTCGTTGACTCGTGAAAAGCACGGGCTTGCACTCTGTAGCACCACTGTTTGCAACAAAAGATTTCTGCGTACCCACTCGTGCCAATTTCCACCAAGCTGTTGCAAATTGCAACTTAAATTTTCAAATTATACCGTGTTCATAGTATCCTGGTGAGTTGTAGCCTTAGAGCCGTGAGGCACTGGCAGCAAATGAGTTCGGAATTTGCATTCGCCTGTACATTCGTCGTCGTCGTGTCAGTGAGAATCTGTTTACCCTCATTTAAATAAGCGTTGGACGAGTATGATTTTTAATTGAATGATTAATAGGTTTTGCATGAGGCTGTTAAGTGAGGGAGATTTTTAGGTTGAAGGATTAATAGGTGCTAAGTGGGGCAATTTATGAAATGGAATGGAATGAAAGCACTTTTATTAACAATATCAGAATAGTCATAACTGATATATAAATAACATAATTATGCACTTAATGAACTTAAATATATATAACATTCCCAGACACGGAACAAACTGTCCCGAGTGAGAATCGAACCCACGACTCTTGGAACCGCCCACCAGGGTCCCAAAACACTGTTCCACCGAGCCAATCAATTGGATATTACAATATAATGGTACAAAGTGGCGTATCAATATTGCCCTGCCGTCTAGGCACCACTTCATAAAAAAAACAATAGCGAAATTAACCAACATAACCTCAGGATTACTGCCCCACTTGCAATTCTCGCAACATTTGACAAATACAAAAGACAAATTCCGCAATAAAAAGGTCATTTGGGGGTGAACAGTCATCTTTGCGATAAACAAAAGAGGTTTTCCCTCCAGTGATTTATACAAGCGGTCCCGGCAAATGGTCTACGTAACTGGCGCTAACTGCGATTTCTGGTGCCTCGGTGCGTAAAAATGTTCTCAGTCATAATTTAGTGCTAGACTTATGTTTATGCGGAGCGTTTATGAGACTTTCAGCGAGTTCCAATGACTATTTTGCGTGATGAATCATTTTGTGGTTTATTTGAAAAAAAAAATGAAGTGTTTGAACATTAGATCAAGAACGTGTTAAGTTTGAAATAAATCTAATTTTACAGATTCAACTCGCGTGTATTGTTATTCTAAACATATTATTTAGAGACACGACGTTGCTGTAAAGGGCTCGAAATGTGTTCATCATCATCATCATCATCAGCCCATATACCTCCCCGCTGTTGGGGCAAGGGCCTACCCTGTTTAGGGCGAAAAGGCCTTAGTAGACCACGCTGGCCAAGTGCGGGTTGGTCGACCGAAATGTGTTGTGTTCGTGCAAATAATAGACAATACAACGTGTTAAGTTATTACTTTTGCATATTTTCTTCAGATTCTAAGGCTTCTTCTTCCGTTAAAGTTATTATGGTTATCACACGAAACGCTTAAGCACCGAGACTGGCTTAGGTACATAATATGTAAGAAAGGCGATAAATAAAACATGTCTGTATATCAGTTAGATATTATTCTCTATTTATCTGCTTCAGACGCGTAAAATATTCCCTTTCAGATAATGTAGAAGAAACAGATTTCGTCTAGATGCATAAAACATTCGCAAAAAGTAGCCTCTGTCCATTTCCAAACTCTATAACTCTTTGTATCTTGACTATCTATGCGTTAAAATTATAGTAATTAGTTTTAGTGTGACAGTGCGTCAAATAGACAGACAGACAAAACTGATTTCCCATTTACCTATATTCATTAACGACGGCAACCGATTCGATAATAATTCTAGCTTTATTTACAAACGAGCGAAGGAGATACAAAACAAAACACAAT
This sequence comes from Maruca vitrata, assembly GCA_039566165.1. NCBI lineage: Eukaryota > Metazoa > Arthropoda > Insecta > Lepidoptera > Crambidae > Maruca > Maruca vitrata. Next base: position 2,958,566 of record CM076913.1, read on the forward strand.
CCTTCTCGCAAGCGGCTATATAACGAAACAAAAGGCGAAAGGGTACCATCCGTTATAATGAGCGAAGATGTCATATTCGTGCCTGACCCGTCGAGGCGTCTCCATCACGCCACGTGACGCGTTTGCGAGTCCTACGACGTCTGTCACGCACCTGGAATAGACGGAGAGATGACAGTAAAGAAGGTTTTTTACCCAAAAAGTTTTCATTTTAGCTAGGAGGGTCATTCTTTTCACCTGTATGTAAGTACCTATGCAAAATATTTGCATGCTAAATTGATAGCTAAATAGGTTTTAAGCTACTTTATTACTTAATTAACATCTATATAATACTGTAACCTATTCTATATACAAGCGAATAACACACAAGAACACAACTTACAACAACAACTCCATACAACAACTCTCGACACAACTTTACAACTGCCTCGTTGGTCTATTGGTAGCAAACGCGGCGTTAGGACCGAGAGGTCCCCGGTTTGAGTTCAGGGTCGGGCAGAGTTTGTGTGAGTTATCTATATCTATACTAATACTAATAATATAATAATATATATAATATATAATATAATAATAATAATAATATTATAAAGAGGAAAGATTTGTTTGTTTGTTTGTTTGTTTGTAATAAATAGGCTCCGAAACTACTGGACTGATTTCAAAAATTCTTTCACCTTTGGAAAGCTACATTATCCCCGAGTAACAGAGGCTATATTATATTTTTAAAAAAATTAGGAATCCTTACTAAAACTTCAATAATGTAACCCAAGGTGTAAAAAAATGACCTGTAAAATTCCTCACGACGCGTGCGCTGCGAAAACTATTGATGATAGAACAAAATCATTTACTACGACTTTGCAGAACTCATCATTATCTATAAAAAATGTCTCGACAGCATATGTCTAAATATTATAGTTATGTCACAGTAACGGGTTTTTTAATTTAAAAACTTAATTTATATGCCGCCGCTTGAAAAGGCTCTTTATTTGTACTTTGATATTAATCCTCATCAAAATAAATTAATTTATATTCAAGACCGCTTCAATACCTTTTTATGACTTTTTGAATTATTCAATTCGGCCATTTAATTCGGAAGATATCACGAGTTTAAAAATGCAAGTATTAGAAAAAAAGTCGCGCTGTTGCCGCTTAGTTAGCCAGCATGCGATGTAGGCTCCATGTAAGCGTCACTGGGGTACGGGGGGGAGTCAATGTAATCTATACTAATATTATAAAGCTGAAGAGTTTATTTGTTAGTTTGTTTGTTTGAATGCGCTAATCTCAGGAACCGCTGGTCCGATTTAAAAAAATATTTCAGTGTTGGATAGTCCATTTATCTATACGGGGGTGAAATATATTTATTAAGAGATAGAGATGTATCCGAAGCGAAGCGAGCAAGTTGAAGTTGAATGATTTTGATGTTTTTTTTTTACCTGAGTGTTACTAAGACTTCAAGTTAGTATATGATCACTTTTCTAACTTAGAGGGTAGGTAGGCGCCATAATTTAGGGAATTTATGATAAAATTTTGATGCAACTGTATTTATTTGTCAGTTTTACTCGGATCGAAACTTAGCGACATTTCACCCTACTTAACTTATATGGTAGAACGGTACCGATTGAGACTACTTCTTACTTCGGGAAAATATCTCATTCCCACATGACATAGCTACCTATCTACAACATTAAAACTCTGTCTAGAATCACACTACGCCAAAACTATTGATCTGATTTGTATATCGACGGTTAAAAGGTAATAGGGCATAAGCGACATTTTTGTCAAAAATGAGTTATGAATGCCATTCGACTCAAAATTTTCTGCTCTTTCGAATGCGCATACTCCCATGGCTCTACGATGACTTTTTTGGCGTTTATGCCCAAGCAAAAAAAAACATTTTCATAGTGTTATTTTAGCTAACCGACGAGAATTCTGGTCATTTTTGCTATACAGGTGGTTGTACCCATAAAAAATTAAAGTATTTTAGGTTTCTTGTCGGTAATGATTTTTTACTTCACAAGAGTGCCAAGCTTTTGGTTGCTTATGCCTTATAAGCATTTCAAATGAAAAATACAAATGTTGCTTAAAGCTTACTTCCATTTCGTAATTATCAAAGCTATGGCGGTTATCCCCTATTTCCACTCAGTTATTATGACAGCCTAATCGGTTATGCCCTATTACCTAAATTGTTTTAATATAGCACTATTGGTTATACCTTACTTCCGTTTACTAGAATAAATACGATTGTCGCTAATTCCATATTACTTAAATTAGATTAGATATCACGGTGTCGATTATAACATATCTTCACGTTCTACAATCATATTTTTACGTCGCTTATACCGCAATACCAAATAAGGATTTAATAACGTGTCGGAGCTTATACCTTGGACACCACAAAAACCAGTTTTAAACGTGTCGCTTATCCTCCGCATCACTCAGCCACGCGCTGTGACAGCGTCAACACGTCGTGCTTCCCGATATTATTAAACATAAGTACCACAGGATTGCTAGGCTATTTTTTTTATTATTAGTAATTATTTATTATTACAATGTTTTTTATAGTCCTTTGTTCCATGTTTCTTAAAATGTTGTTGTTTGACAAAGATACCATGTTTTGTTATAATTTTAAGTTGCGAAGCTGTCTTTATTTTGATCAAATGTTTATTATTTTTTTTTAATGTTCACACTTTCTGTCAAATGTTGACAGTGTTATGAACGAAAGAGACAAAACTGTGTTTTGGTTAAAATATTCTGACGGTTCGCAAGCTCATCAGCTGCAGGAGAAAGCAGATCTGTTAGCCAAATTTTTTGCGGCCAATTCCTGCATGAATGAAGGTGGAGCACAGGCGCCTGAAATTCCAGGTTGCGGTATTCATATGCCTGAAATCTGAATCTGACAATGTGATGTAGGTGCTGAGTTGCAATATATAATTTTAAACTGTCATGGTTACACACATTAGAAAACTGAAAGTGTCCGGGATATTTACCATTTAGCCAAGAAGACATAGGTGTGCTCTTTAGAGCACCTCTTTACCAATATATTATAGTCTTAGCATCCTTGGCATCGATGCTTTCTAAGACCAGAACCAGCGGGATTACACCGAGAGCGTCATTAGAACAGCCTCCCACAAACTGGAGATCCTGAAAATTGGTCTCTCTAGGAAGGTCATCTCAGGAAGGCTCCGCAAAACACTTGCTTGATGCCCTCGATATCTGATACCCTGGAGTCTCTTCAATTACGCTTTTTTTTTTATAATGACGTAGAGACATTTCCGGTCTAAGTGTTCTCTACCGTCTCTATAATGGAAAATGCCCTGAAGAGCTATTTCAGCTTGTCCCTCTCTCCCCTTTCCACTCACGAACAACACTTGCTGGATAGCTCAGCCATCCACAATGCGGGCACTGATGGCTCAGACCAAAAGGTTTTGTTCCTCCTTTTTGCAATGTGTCATTAAGGCATTGAATGTCATTCCATCTTATGTTTTTTCCTATGATCCCAGGCTTTTCAGGCAGGGCAATTAAGCAGGCCTTCAGGGTGAGTGCGATAGGCTCAATATGGTCTATTGTGCCTGTCGACCTCATATGTGCATCTCTTTACCTTTTACCACCAGGTGGAGTGAGGTCATCTTGTTAGCCTTTTTTTTAGAAATTGGTTTAGAAATTGGTTTACTATTTTTAGAAATTGGTTTACGATTCGTATTTTTATTATTGAGGGGAATTGATTTTTATTTTTCTAGTTTAAGATTATCAACAAAAACTTCCTTTTTAATTTAAAAGGACATCATAATATCTGCTCGTTAGTAAATATGAAATGACGAGCTTATACCAGTATCTTTTAAATCTACCATTTAGTGTAAAAGTATAGCAGGGTATACTGTAATAGGCCTCTAAGTAAAATATAAACGTTTTTCTGTGAAAATTTACTCCCAAGCAATTTCACCCTACTTTAAAAGTTATTGACCCAATTACGGTGTCATTTAATATCTGTTTTAGATATCTTCCTGATGAAGAATTGTGGTGGAAGCGCTACTTCATAATTTTTGGGGTGGCGTTTCATCCATTTTTTTTTTGCTTCGTAGCGATATTGTGTGTAACTTATGTCTTATATCCTGTAATTGTTTTGAATGCCGACGTTTCTTGTGCCCTATTACCTTTTATACAACTACTATGAAAAGTACCTTATCCTTCTTTTCCTTCAATTTTGTTGGACAGTCGGGTCGCTTATACCCTTTTACCTTGCGAAATTATAAATTGAAATGTCGCATATGCTTCTTATCCTTTAATATTTTATTAATCATTTGTATCTTATGCCCTATTACCTCATTCAAAAATAAAGTGCTGTGGTCATAAGCGACAAAAAGTACTTTAAATAACGTCAAATCTTTAAAACTAAGAATGCCAGGAGCTGCTCCTTTTTTTTCTGATTTTACAACTGTTTTATTTTTTACAATATCTTAATAAATGACGGAAATACGTCAGTTTTTCTAAAATTTTAAACTTTGAACGGCTCTCCTGAACATTTCATATTTTGTCGCTTATCCCCTATTACCTTTTAACCGTCGATATGATTTTTTATTCAACTGACTGTTACATGAGATACAGATAAAATCTTATTACCTAAACCACAGAATTAATATAGTTAAAAAAAATCAAAATCCTGTAGTCCAAGCGAACGAAGTCGCGGGCAAGCTATATATTATATAGAGATATCCCCGAAGCGAAGCGAGGGCGGGTCGCTATATTATATAGAGATAGAGATATCCCCGAAGCGAAGCGAGGGCGGGTCGCTAGTTCTATAATAAAATGACTCAGCCCGGAGTTAGGAAGTTAGCGGTTAAACGCCCGTGCCTCGGAAAGCATGTTAAGCCAGTGGTCTTGCGCCTGATCTCTCATCGGTCATGTCGGATTGCCGTTGCGCACTATAATATGTCCTGCGCACTTGGCTGATCTCAATTGAGATCGGCCGCCATGGCTGATATCGGTCGGACGCCTATAACATATTCCCACGTCTTGTTTCCTTACTGTCACGTCTGCACCACACTCAAACTACCTAATATGGGCAGCGGGAATAAAGTGAAGATGTCACGTCGTAACTTGTTGCGGCGTCAAACGCGTCATTTGGCGTCATGCCCCGCCCGCCCACGTGATTTGTTATGGCGAACGCGTTTTGTTTACGCCGTTTCGTCAGATTAATTAGGCGGGAAGAGGGGTTAGGAGCGGGCGGATTGGCTGGCATGACTACAGTTTTTATTTTGACATGTAGGTCAAACGGTTAAGGGTTGAACAACGGGTATGCGTTTGTGTTTTGTTTTAAATTATAAATTATTTAAGTTTATAATAATTATTAAAGTAAAAAGCGTCGATTGCTGAGTGGTTAAGGTCGTTGCTTGCCATTCTAGAAATCGCCAGTTCAAACCCCCAAATTTTAAATTCATATGAACGATTATTCGACGCTTTAACGGTGAAGGAAAACATCGTGAGGAAACCTGCAAACCTACGATGAAATCCTTAGGTTGTGTAGTCAACTAACCCGCACTTGGCCAGCGTGGTTGACTGTGTAAACAAAACAGTTTAAATTAATATTTCATTTCCACTTCATATTTAAATGTTGCAAAAAGCTTAGGAAAAAAATAAACCTTTGCTTGCGATTGGAGAAATAAGGCAAACTAGCAATAGAAAAAGCTTTTCCGACTTGTTGAAGTCCATTAACCTTAATGCAAAAAAACATGAATTTACTTTTAATAGCACTCTTGAAGAGCTAGGTTAGGATCCAGAGGTAGTTAGCGTTTGCCGGGAGCAAAATAAAATAAATTGTATTGGTCAGAAGGTAAAAGGTTTTATTCACTGTAGCTGTGACCCAGTTCTGAAAACCATTTGATACGGGCAAAGTGTAGGTAAAGTGAGGGTGTATAAAGTTTGTTTAGGTATTTGACCTGTTCTAAAAGTCTTGAAGTACAGCATTAAGGACTGTAGCGATAAGTTTTACTTGATAGATACAGATGAGAAAATGAGTCGATGGCCGAGTGGTAGAGGTTGTTGCTTGTCATGCGAGAGATCGCCATTTCAAACCCCACCACGTACCACTGTGTTTTTCAAATTAGAAATTCAATTGTACGATTATTCGTCTCTTTAACGGTGAAGGAAAATATCGATATGAAACCTGCACATCTACGAAGAAATTCTTAGTTTGTGTAGTCAACCCGCAGTTGACTCGCGGCCTTATCATCATAGTTTATGGTAGGCCCGTGCTCTAGTAGGGGACGTATATAGACTGATGATGACTTGATAGATGTACATTAGCCGTTGGTTTTACCTGACTCCCCAAAAGGAGTGTTATATCTTTTGTTCTTTTTTGAGTACGATAAAAGCTTTGAGCTGAGTTGCCTTGTAATGATCGCCAAATTTTCGGGGGAGAACAAGGCCACCCCTAAATCTTCAGTGACTAGAAACGTTGATTTAATTCCATACAAGTTCTTATTTACGCGTTTGAATTGTTTGATTCATTAAACTCGTCCTACTCATTATATTACAAGGAACAAAAGTGTGATGTTAAAACATATTCTCAAAATATATGCATGCATGCAGTGCATGAAAAATACAACTAAGTAGTTCAGCTCCAAGTTTAGTTTAAAAACTACAAAGTATGGTCACTACGTTGCAACAAAATTATGGTTTGGGTTTAAAGTGACATTTGACTTTGACTTTAAGCCCAAACCTAAATCGTCACGTACCTAAACGAACAAGGGTCATTTACGTGCTTATAATAACGAACGAAACAGTTGATAAACGTATTGATTTTCAACCCTCCGCTGTTCCCTGAAGTTGAATTTTATTCAATTACCGGGAGATAAAATTATAACACAGATACAGATCTGTCCCGGCCAGAGATGAACACATTGTGGCCCGACACAATAACCTGAAACACAAACAAATTTACCGTTTAAACCGAGGCTTGTGCCATTGTCAAGATACCGTATCGCGTCTGACATATAAAGGTGCGTTTACAATAATATTGTCCCTTTAAATCAAGTAATAAATGGTGATCTTACGTGTAAGTGGAAGCAATGTACTTTTTATTGATCTCTGAGTCCTATACAATGTCTTTATGGTACACGACCTGTCCGCCCATGAGTCAGTCCGAGTAGATATTTTTTTTGTACTTAATTAGCGCGAAAACTATTCCCTTATTCGAGAAGTCGTTTAATTGTTTTTTCTTAAATGCTTTCTCTCTGTGTACCCAATTAACAAAAAGTGGGTAATATATCAGAGACAGACAGACGTAACTATTTCCAAATTTATGATGTTAGAAGGGATTGTCTTGTAGGCAACGTTTTTGATAGCTGATCAGACCAATAAGTAATAGCATTATAGGTTGTATTCAAGGATTACATAGAGCAATCTCTTTTAAATTCGATTTTTATCTGTATTTTGTGTTCTAGCAAACAAAATCCGTTTCCACTCCGCGTCCGTGTACTATTTCTACCAAGTACTAATAAAAACAAATACATAAGCCTACCTATATAAATTTAACACAACCCAACTCTCGTACACACGTGGCACAACCGCTCACCCGTTTTTCCGTATTTAACGGCAAATTCGTTATAAACGGTTTATATTTTATTTCCACCCACTGGCTTGGCAACATGGCCGCCGTGAACGTATTATAAGTGAGAGCGTGCACTCGTGAAATATATCCGATATTTTATAACATAACTAGGTTATAGAGGAATCGTGTTAAATATAAATGTTCACACTTCACTATTTTATTATGGTATACACCTGGCTTTAAGATCGCGACTCAATTCGCGTTGGTATAATAGTTTATTATGTAAGCTATAATGTCAGCTTTATATTATAGAATAGAATAGAATAGAAGAATTGTTTATTTGGTACAAATGTATACAAATATGATTCATGTATTTATGAGGATTGTATGTATGATTTATGTATGATTATAGCGAAGACGGTTAAAAGTATACATGATCAAGCTAGAGAGAGAAAGAGATACAAGTGTATATCGTATCAATAATATTAGAAAGGATTTTATTTGGGTCACGACTACGGAGGATCCTTTTTTAACTCCAAAGTCCAATCCATTTGTAAGATTATACATAAGTAAGGTTGGTTATTAAAACTGATCTTTTATGTGATCCTAGTGGTTGGCTTGAAAGTCTATATTCGCCTTAGTTAGTAAGATCTCTAAGGAATTTCTGTTTTTGATTCGATAAAAAACAAATGAGAAGAAATACCTGTAGCTAACAGGTAATATGCGGGAAAAAATCGACGGCTTCAATAAGCTGTTGGTTGATGTAATGGTTTCGCACGTCTGCGCGCGATTCCTGGAGTGGAATGGTGTTCGAATCCCCGCTCAAAAGTGGAGCAATTGACTTTTTCCGTTTTTCAAAATAAGAATTCTTCTTCTTCTTCTTATCGTATGGTTGATTTACAACCTGGTGTCAGAGTTTTTAAGCCGCCCGTAGGCCTCTGACATGGTTTCACACGCCGTTGAAAAATTTCTCAGGTGTGCTGGTTTCGTCACGATGTTTTCCTTCACCGTTAAAGCGTCGAATGATGATTCGACGCTTTAACGGTGAAGGAAGGATTCGTACATATGAATTTCAAATTTGAAAAACACATTGGTACCTGGCGGGGTTTGAACTGGCGACCTCTCGCAATGTAAGCAACGACCTTAACCACTCGGCCATCGACGCATTGAAAATAAGAATTTAAGATATCCCTAAAACATCCCTTTACGTTCAGCAGAGATTTGATATGAGCCGCAAAAGATCTCCGAAACTATATCGAAAGGAAACCACCGATCGTGTTTGGCGAAGTACAATATTTGGGCTCGACAAGGGTACGGCCTGTATAATCCGATTCAACCACTGGTTTTAGCGACGAAACTCTAGAACTATCTGAATGTAATACTTGGTATGGAGTTGGTTTTAGAGGTCTGAGGGTAGCTTAGTCCTCTAAAGACAACTATTGGTTTGTGAAAATGGTTTTCAGGCAATACTTTGTCTCAGTATGCAATTGATAAGATTCAGTCCTCCAGGGTCTTTACCATGTTATGGAGAAGGACTTTTATCTTACCTTTAACTGACAACTATTGATTTTTGAAAATGGTTTTCAGGCAATACTTTGTGTCAGTATGCAATTGATAAGATTCAGTCCTCCAGGGTCTTTACCATGTTATGAAGAAGGACTTTTATCTTACCTTTAACCAGGGCGATCAGGCCTTAGTCAACAACCAACTGCGCATTAATTGACTTCACATAACCTCAGAACTCCCTTCCAGGTCTGCAGGTTTCCTCACGGTATCCCTCATGGTAAGAGCGTCGAAAAAATGTAAATATGAATTTTAACCTTTAACGTCACGGGCGGGGTCTGGGGAGACCCCACGCGCTGTTTTTTAATGGTATTTTTTGTAATTGACAAGTTACGATCGCACGTTTTCGGCTAATCTCAGTGCAACCCGAGAGCTTTCGGCAAGTGAACTTTTGTCGCTGTTCTGTTAAGGTAAGTTACATTTTTGCTTATGTGGGGATACCTGCAGACCCCACCCGTGATGTTACGTAGTAAGTTTTTTCACTTTTTTCATGTTTTGATTTATTTATTTTTATGAATTGGTGTTGTATAAATGAAAGAATGGGTCGCCGAATGACCGAAAATCAAATTGCACAAATATTATAGGATTCTAGTTGCTCTAAAAGCGAAGGAATAGGTGAAACGCATCAAGAGAACACTTTGGAGAAGTCAGGCGATATAAGTGACCGTGAATAAATATATGATGAATATAATTCAGCATCTGACCCAGAATAAGAAAAAGTAGCATTGTCTGTAAGTTTTGCAATAAAACTATTTGCAAGTTTCATTCAGTAGCAATTATTTATTGTTTATCATGCCCACCAAAAGAATAATTTACAACGTTATTTAGCGTAGTGCATTTCAAGTATTGTTATTTTTTTTCTATAATGTTTATTTTGAAATTTTCTCTTATTTACTTGTTTCTTGATTCATATTTTATAAAAAAAAATTGTAAGTTAGTCAGAAGATGACTCTTTTGTTTAATTTTAATACATTAAACATGTGCCGTAAAAATTATTTGTACGAGACCGTTAATTTGATAAACATGTTCCTTACTGCCTAAAAACTGATTGTTTTATGATTAATAAATACTTTTCGTAAATATTATAATGTCTTTTCTTTTAATCTAAAACGGTTTTTAACAATTATTAAGAAAATCTGAATATATATGCAAATTTATATTGGGGATACTTCTGGACCCCACGCGTGATGTTACGTTACCAGAAACAACGCGTGTACTTAAAGGTTAAATTTCAAATTCGTACGTGGCGGGCTTCGAACTGGCTACCTCTCGCATGGAAAGCGACGGCCTTAATTACTCTGCCATTGATTATCTTGCAAAATTTACCTCAACCCAAAAAAGAAGGAGATACTCGAGTATATATACGTAAATTCAGGTAATTACAGTTAAACCGCGAGTATTATGACGGCCTTATACCAAATTTTATTACTGACAATCGAAGTATGATGAAAACTCACTTACCATTGGTTTGTTTTATGCTGACCAAATGTTGAACTTTTTGAAGGAGATCGTCAGTAACTAAGCAATTCTAATATTTTTTTTAAAGTGAATACAAGAACAATTTCACAATTAAACGCTTAATAAAGTAACGGGAAAAAAGATCCCACCAGATTTTGAACCTTGTACAGTTGTAATACCGACGTAAACAAATGAAAACTTGTTATATACAGTGCCCTACTTAGGGCAGATAGGTTCTCCGTGCTCAAAGCTCGTCAAAAATGTGCATAATTCGCCGAATTCGAACCGAACATCGACCATCTTCAGTCCTCGCAGTAAAAAGTTTTAACTCTTATTCCAAAATTGGTCCATAAAAAGAGACAATAGGAAACCCAAGAGGGTTTGTAAAATTTGTAATTACCCACCTTGTTTGTCGAACCCCGGTTGGTCGTAATTTTTAAAACGTGCGCACTTTATTGTGTCTTAAAGTTTAAATCGAGTTGTTTGTAGAAAATTTGAGTGTGACTTCGGTTCACTAGAGGGTTTACCATAAAATTTAGAGGAAAAGTTATCGGTAAAAACGTTAACGTGGCGTATTTAACGTTATATTCGTCTAAAATGAGATCACTTGGCTGCTACTTAATTTACTAACTGATCTTGTATGTTATGAAACATTTCACTTTACAAGCTTTAATAATTTTACTAATTTTACTTGCTAATGTACTTATTGCTTATTAAGGAGCAATTGAAATTTTGTAGGAAACCCTAAAATTGTGTTTATCTACATCTCAACCAGTATTAAGACGAATTCCATATTCAAGACATCACATTACTTCTAAACAAATACGAGTACGTTCAAAGGCGTCCGGAGCATATTTCATCTTCGCCGGAGTGAACCGCAGCCGTCACCTGCCACAACAGAAACAATAACAGCTTACATGAAAATGGACGATAAATAACAAAGAGGACAAGTAAATAACGTGTCAGTATGCTAGTTGACGGGCCAGAGCACGAAGCACCGGCTTTTTACCACCCAGAGGTCGAAAGCGCGTAAAACAATAATTTGCATATCAGCTCAAAGTCCAATTTTCCGCGGTTTTGGCGTTGCAATTTCTATTCATGAGCTTTGCTGACATGCATAGCAGTCACCGGTTATTGTTCGACCCCAAAATTGGACTCTATCTCTTTAGAATAAAAGCTGATATCGAACAGATAGGGCGCGCTATCTGGTGTGACTGGCATGTCTAGTTTTCGTTTTTTGCCCACTTGTCACGTGATATTTCCTCGTGTTTACGGATTTACGTATTCATTTTCGTGTTACCCGCTCACTGCTGGATCAAAACTAGTAGACATTGTTTTAATTTTTAAGGAAGCAAATCGTTTTCTCGTTCTGTTTTTAGTTTTTGTGTAATTGTTGAAGTTTGTCCATACTCCGTCCACGTTTATCGTGTAAAATATGACTTGCTCATGGAAAGCCAGTTGAAAGTATTTTTCTCAGTCTTTAGGCATTTTTTTAGCTACAAAATGTTACACATTTAAATTGGTTTAATAGTTGTTACGTGAAGATACAGTTAACGCGCAGAAACAGTTACTTTCTCATTTATAATGATAGTCAGGATGAGGTTAATCCCATTGCAATCAAACATTGATTGCCTTTGCTTCACTAAAATATATACTTCGACCAATAATAATAACAACAACGGCACCAAAGAAATATCCGATGAAATCCCGCTGAATTTTGGTATCATTCCAATTTCCTTCGCTTCTAATAAGCAATATGAAAAGGTCCGAACACGCCGGGATTTGCCATCTAATTGTCTGATTTAGTTGTTTCGTTCCGGTACTTCCAAATTATTGGGTATTTGCTGTATTCCCCGGCAAATAGGTGGATTACTCGGGTCGAGAACAGAAGTGACCTAATAACGTTTGTTAGAGGCCACACAGATGAGGATCCGATCAAATATGAACCGTATTGCACAGGATCACGGACGGCGCATATTTTATGTTCGAGGTTTGCAGATAGTTTGAAAACAGATTAGGATTGACGACAGAAGTTTGATGAAGGTAGTTGTAATAGATAGATACCCACCGTTATATTTATACATGTTTACAATGATTTTGTAAATGAACATACGTAAACAACTTTTTGTATTTATGCTTTACATAATAGCACTACGGTCGCGATTCTGTATGCGCGAATGGGAATAAGTCACGTTATGGGAATCAGATTTAAAAAAGTACCTTATGTCTCACTTATATTTCCAAGCTACCCCGTAAATTTTCAGCAAAAGCGGTTTTTTAATTAAATATGAAATGACACGGTTTTAATTTTATTATTTCCATGCTAATCCAATCAGTAAGTCACCTAGTCCCTCCCTCCCCTTTCCACTCCCGAACGACACGTGCTGGACAGCGCTGCCATCCACATACAATGCAGGCGCTGGTGGCTCGGACTAAGAGGTTTAGCTCCTCATTTCTGCCCCGTGCCATTAAGGCATGGAATGCCCTTCCAGCTCATGTTTTCCCTCCTTCCTATGATCCCAGGCTCTTCAGGCGGGACGTGAAACGGCATTTAAGTAGGCCTTCAGGGTGAGTGCAACAGGCTCAATACGATCTATTGTGCCTGTCGACCTCATATTTGGATCTCACTACCGCTTACCATCAGGTGGAGTGAGGTCATCTTGTTAGCTTTTTATAAAAAAAAAAGTAAGTTAACACTTAAAATTTTCTGAAAAGTAATAACCGACCGAAAAACATAGTCAGGAAAAAATGTCACTGTCAAATGTCAATGTCAAGTGGAAACATCCAAATGTTTATCAACTTCCATGCTGACAGTACATCTGTAGAGCAAAACTCCGCTTAAGACCAAGAAAGTCATTTACAAAGAGCACATAAATCGAAAATAACAACTGAATAACGAGCAACGTCTCGAGTTTTCCCGGGAACAACTTTTCACGGCACTGTGTACATAGCCAGAGTCGGCAACTAAAACAAAACTGAGTGTTGAGTTCCCAACAGAGTGTACTTGCCGCAAAACGTTGTTTTTATTACGTAGGTGTACGTATTGGTTGCTTGAACTTTCAACGAATCTGAATTCGATTTCATGGCAACTGAGATAGGCGCTTGGCAAGAATAAATTACAGTTTTTCAATGAAACGTCAGGTAGATACGAAAATGGCTTGATAATTGAATTGCAGGTTCTTTCGTATGAGATTACAAATTTTAATGTTATAAATTTTCTTCTGGGTGAAAATGATGTTACCTGCCATCTATCAAAGGGCAACCACTGAAAACCACGGGAGTCACGACACAATGCTGAGTGGGCGCCTTTTTAGCACGTAAGATTAATTAAGTTTTTTCCAAAGTATAAATTTGTGATTTGTGATTTGTGCAAAATAAAATATTTATTATATTTTCTTCTATTCTAGATTGGATACCTCAGTAAGGTATTTAATACTAGTAAACCTGCTGGCTGTGGTAAATCAAATATTTTTCAAAAGACTTCGATAACTGGCACCTTTTTTAAATCTATTTTAAATGGTTAATTCGGTATTACTAACATTAAATAGAATACCTTTTAATAATCTAATTTTCTAGCAAAGCCTTTTCTGCTTTGAGATCCAAACAAATAGGTTAACGCTTTGGGATATTTGAAGCTTTCTGAATGATTCAAAAACAGTGTTCGAATCAATTGGAAACGCGGCCAGAGGTGTGAGAAGTGCACGTGGGCCATCAAACACGAGCCGAGTGCTTCAGGAAGACAAATGATGCGAAGACGAGTCGGGAGGCCTATGGCTGAACCGATAGAGAACAATGATCCATGGAAATATTCTTCTGGACAGATCATTATAACAGGTTGAGGTTTAACGGTGAAGGAAAACATCGTGAGGAAACCAGCACACCTGAGAGATTTTTCAACGGTGTGTGAAGCCATGTCAGAGGCCTACGGGCGGCTTAAAACTCTGACACCAGGTTGTTCATCAACCGTACGAAGATTATAAGAGGGTTTTCACGAATGTCATCAACATTTCATTATAACCGTGCTTTCATCAATTTTGCAATTACAAAAATAGTTTTATTATATCGTCGGTTGTAATATGAATTGATGTAACCGCCAAAATGTCGAAAATGAGTTATATATGTAGTTCGACTGCAAATTTCAATCCGGATCGATTGGTGTTGTTAAAATTTTGATATCTTTAAAATAATGTCGAGTACGTTAACCGCTACTTAACCATTTTTTTCAATTCACATGACTTTTTTTAAGTTATGGGCCGTTTTTGTGAAATCTCACGGTATTAGGTTAACGTAAAGAACAAAGTTGAAAAAATATCATTGATGTAAATCTCATTTATTACAAAATGACTCTTACTTTACTCAATTATTTTCCACAATATTGCTTATTGTCGGTTACGCTAATTTTCACGTATGTATTGTAACATTAATGTCGCTTACATTAATACTTCTGTGCTCAAGCCACAAGTTTTGGCGCTTACATTACATTTGTTTGACGGCTTAGGACGAATCAGGTGTTTACATTAAGACGCTCGTTAATAGTTTTTAGACTATCTCTTTTCTTTTCATTTGTTAAGCGTTAGGTAAGAGCGAGACAATCGTATAATTCGTGGTTAGCAACAAATATCACCATAATGCGTTTGTTTATGATTTTTTATTGTGATCAATGGGCAGTTTGTTCTAGCAACTCTTCACACTACAGACATGTGTGTTGTGATTTATTAATATTTACTTCCAAAACGACTTCAAACCAAAATTTTAGGTTAAAAGATATCCGGATTGCCACAATAAAGACACCAAACCTAAATGAAATAAAAGTAAAATACACGATGAAAGATGATGAAAACACTAACAAAATACCTTTAGGTCTAAGAACGGAAAAGACGACAAAGAAAGGAAAAGGTCAGTCAAATACGCAGATGTCTTGACGGATAACACTGGTCAACAAAAATCGTTTTTGTTTTTCATCCCTGGAACCACAAGCTTCATAAACAAGTTTTATATCACGTTAAGCTCCAGAGATATCTCATCCTAAAAATCCAAAAAACGCGTTTTCGGGTCACTTGTGTCACTTATGTCGCAAATATATCTATATTTTTGACTATCATTTACAAACGTGTCATGTAAGAATAAACCTTACCCCTAAAAATATCATTAGGTTTGCTAAGATATATTTTTTCTACTTTAAGATATCCAATTTTGAAGTTTTTTAATTTTTTCCCATACAAACAGGAAGATCATAAATGTATGGGAAAAAAATCACAAATTTCAAAGTGGTATATCTAGTAGAAAAATGAAAACTGAACAAACCCAACGGTATTTAAAGGCTCAAGAGTTAAACTTAAATGATATGATTGTAAATGTTTGTCAAAAAATATATAAAGTGAAAAGAATGCCGAAAATGCATATTTATTATAAATTTTAAGATATATAATGCAGTAGAGAAGAATATTTAGCACATGGAATACTTTCACAATAAAGTAAATTGGTATCCGTTACAAAAATCTTGTCGGCCAGTGTAATAAACCAAATTATTCTCTGCATAAACAGTACATGCAGCGACTACCTATTTCCACAAAGAAATACATGGACCCGAAGAAGCTATGTAACGATGAGGTGATACTGAAATAATACGTACAAGACTACATACAGCTCCCTTACATCGACAAAGTCGACTACTAAGACGATATTATACAGGACGAGGCTTCGAATAATGACAAGGCAATCCAAGATTCAAGTGAGGAAGTTGACGGAATTAAAGAAAGACAATCAATAAAATATGAAGGAAACTAAAAAAAAGGAACATACACATGACGAAAAAAGAAAAAGTGCAGCGGTAGGAAATTCAAAGAATAACATCAAGATACACAAAAAAAAGTGTAATTAAGATGACGATACAAATGGATGAATAGAAACACGAAAAAGCAGTGAAAACCAGAAGAAAGACAGGAAAAGCTGTAGAAAAGACAGTAGAAAAGGCTAAAAAGAGACAAGAAGAAGAAAGTTGATTATTATTAAAATATGTTGTACCTTTTAATCTGTTTTTTAAATATTTACTACCTTGCCGCTGTTTATCTTAAATTAATGGGTTAATTTAATATTTAACCTTCATAAAAGTGAATAAGAGTGAAAATTTATTAGCAAATTGTTTATAACGTAATTCCACTTTGCTAAAACTGTGCGCTTTACTTTAATATGTTTTAGATATATTGTGACATACATTAAACTGCCAACTGTTTTTCAAATTGTATCTGTAAATCAACTAGCGTAACAACATATTTTTGCAAAATAATTGATGTAACCGCCAGGCTATTTTCGAAGCTATAATAGCTATCTTATTTTGAACCAGTTCATCTAAAAGATCTCACAAAAATAAGATAATGGTGAAAAACTCACCGAAATTGGACAAATAAATACAAAGTTATAATACTTTTTCTGATTTGTAAGACAGTTTTTCGCTTCTCCTGTAAAATCGTCATTTGGCGGTTACATCAATTCATATTACAATCGACGATATTCATCAAATTATTAGCAAAATTTATGTAAATGGTAATGGTGTCATTAGTAATGCTTAAATATACAAAGTATGGGTAGTTTAGTGGTTTATATTAACTTTCTGCCCGCAATTCTGTCCGTCCGAAGCCGTTTTATGTCACCCCACGGGACAAAAAGGTATCTTCATTTCATCTCCTGGTTCTAAGTTGCTTTCTCACCAATTTTCAGTCATATCAGTTTAGTCATCCTTAAGTTATAAATAGTGTAACCAACACGATTGTCTTTAAATACCTGGATTTGATAATTCAAGAAACGTTACTTATGTAGGCAGCCGGTATCGTTAAGATCGTCCGTTAAGCCTAGTGTTTAGAAAGCTGAATTCGCAAGATGTCCACTTCATGTCGTTCCACAAAATATCGTGCGTTTCCCGCGTAAGCGGTCCGGAACACGAAAGAGAAGCAAGGTCGCTAGTAGCGCGCAACTACTAGCGACCTTGCGGCGAATACTCGATGAGCCGATATGCAAAACCGCCCATGAATAATATCCACTATCGTTTGAGGGGGGTCGATCAGGAACGAGCAGATATGACTGAAGGGTCCGTAGGAAACTATACTTAGGCCCTAGGATGCTAAGAGAAGCTATTGAGAGTAAAAAAACACCCTAATTTCAATAGGGAAGATGGTTGGAGTGTACCAATTGCTTGGGGTCCTAGCATAAAGGCAATTATAGCCCAGGCCCTTCAAAAAACAACAACATATTGCAAGACCCAAGGATGTTGCGAGTTCTGTGTGCGTGAACCGGAACGTGCAAAATATCTTATTTATTTATTTAAAAGAAACACCAACAGTGTACATACTAAAAACTTAATCTAAAATTAAATATAGAGTGACAAAAAAAAATCCGGTACGCACACCAATTATAGGTGTTTACAGCACTTACACAATATTTAAAACTTACAAATACAATTCTTATAAAGTAATATAATTAAAAGTTAACAATAAATAAAACCGTTTAAAAACAGACAAATTTCAGAAAATTAATAAAATATTTCTAATAAATTCTCTGTACTTGTTATTAAAAATATCCAGATTGTCCGATTTAGCACACAGTCTATTGTAAGTACGGCATATTCTTAGCAAATAGTGATTAAACTTTCTTATAAAGACAACTGTCATCTTTAGTGCACGAGCGCTGTAAAGAGCTCGTGACGTCGGATCTCTAAATAATGTGTTTCGAATAGCAATACACGAGTTTGATCCGTAAAATTAGTTTTATTTCCAACTGCAATTTTTTACTAAGGCTTCGACACATTCGGATGTGAATATGCATTTAATATTATTTTATCCATGATATTTAAGGAATTATTTTTTTTGTATTTTTAACAATGAACGTATATATCAAAATAAAAATGAATTATTAGTACGAGTACGTATCGTATTTTAAAATGGCCGAAAATGAAGAGCGCTGAAACGTGTACAAAACCACGCGTAATGGCGTAAGTGTGTAATGGCGTATCACATTTCATTTTAGAAAACTGTACTCATTTGTCCGTCTCATTCCACCGAACTGAACCCTATTCAGATTTTCAATTCAGCACCGATCTCCGAACGAATGTCGTCGAGTGAACCGAGTCGGAACGAGTGAACGATGAAGGATTGACAAGCAAACAGAGGAGCAGGTGATATGCCTTTGTTGTCAGCTGTTTTTGTTTATGCTGCCTATTTGTCTGATAAACGATACACTTTGTGACACGATTGATTTTGGCTTAGAACAAAGGTCGTATTTGAAGTGTTGTATCTTGTAGATACGGTGTTCTTGATTACTTGATTTATTATTCGTCTATTTTGAACTATTTATAAATTTCTGTGATATTTTTAAAACTTTATAAATGCGAATGTTACCGTCTGTCTGTCGCGTATAAACGTCAAAAATAAAAAATCGATTTAAAAAAATTGTATATAAATATATTGGAACGGTAAGATTTGGGCTACATTTTGACCGTCTTCGCTATAAAGCAGTAATTGCAGTCGGAGTTGCGAGCAGATAATTAAATGTCTTATGACATTTAATACCGTGTTTTTTTTTTAATTTCTACCAAAAGTGACGTCACTAATAATAATAAAATACCTTGTAAGACACACACGCGTCACCCAGAAATGCTATTTCAATAACTACTTGCACCGAAACAGCAAGCTATTTATCGCAATAAGCAATACGGGCGCTTGAACAAAGTGGCTCGCTAGACGGTAGCGAGGCAATAACAGAAGTTCCCCGCTCAGATTAGATGAAATATTTCATAACCACCTGCGCTATACTGCTGTATTACTTTTCCCAGTTTCTCGGCGGAGTTTGCACGAGATATATATCTGTTTGGATTCGCTGCGCGGCCTGGAAATGTGGGGTATGGTTTTAAAAATTTGGGTCACGCGTAACAAGTTGATGTTGCAAATCGGTGCAGTTGCAGTGGCGTTTATGAATGTTCGACGAATAGGTGTTCAACTGTACGTACGTACATGTCGCTCATCCAAAATATCCCTACTGTATTACTTAAGGTGAAGTACGAAACAGGACGTAGAGTATTCCCTGCTTATTCCATTTGAATTGTTCGAGTAAATGACATTTTACATAAAAGCTCTTAATAAATATTTGCTAAGGTTGTGTAGTCAGCCCGGAACTGGCCAGGGTGGTTGACTAAGGCCTAATTGCTACGCTACAGTTTAGGTTAGGCACGTGCCCCATGAGTGGGGACGTATATAAATGGGCTGATGATGATGACGTGAAATTCGTAGGCGTAGACATAGTAGTACAATACTTGCGTATACCATATCCGAACACAGACGTGCATACGCCTGTATTTTGACCCGGCCTGAATGTTGACATTTTCTCACACGAGATTTGAACCCATTACCTCGGTCTTCAATAGACCAACGTGCCAGTCCTAAACTTTTACGGCATATACGTGGGTAGGTACCATGTGGCAGCAAACGTGAATTTGATACTCACGACTGCTGAGCTCCGTTGGAATATACCGAGGATTATCGGCTCCATGTTAATTACTGTTCCCTGGATTTCACAGTGAAATAGGATTTGGTTTTGTGAAATAGTAAAAACCAACTGAGAAAATATAAAACGGTACCAGCAAATTGCATTTGCTTACTTTCTTTGTACGATTTTACCATAGATCATTTCTTGTTTTTACTCTACGATGTACATTTTTAACGATAATTTAATAATTTATCTTAACCGTAGTTAATTTCGTTCACTTTTAATTACGATGAAAATAATAAATGTGCAATATAAGAAATGCAGCTTTTAAGTACAATGCTTAAGAGAACCTTGTTTGCTGTTCTTGACAGGGTACTTAATTGCGACTTTACTGTTGCATGCGTTGTATGTATTATTATTTTAAGAGATTTTAATATTTACGTATTCAGGAACAAAATCTTTTATTTAGCCTATGCTGTCCCATAAGTAAAGGCCTCACCAATGTAATCATTGCAAAATTTGCTAAAGCATGCCATTTTATTACTCCGGTATCACACGGAATCACTTTTATTATTTACAGAAAAATACATTACAAATACAATACATTACACACCTTATTACTAAAATTATGTCCATTGTAAATCGTGTGTATTTCTGCCGCCCCAAACTGTTTCTATCGTGACTCCAAGACGTTACATTCATAATATAAAAAAGACCTTATCAGAGTCGCACTTGACCACTTTTTAAATTTTTCCCTCCACTCAGAAACAAGTCCGCCAGCCAGTTAGATATTTCAAATCCGCTCGAAGAGAAAAGCGTTCGGGCTGCAGAAAAAAAAAAGTAAAAATGGTCCACGGGCCGCGCTAACGAATTTAAATCTAGAATGCGGTTCAAACCGGCCAGCTAAATCAAGTCCAACTTCACCTGTAGTTAGGCAGAGACTGTTTGCGCAACAAATAACTGGATACCGCTTTGTTTTGCGGACTCACTTGTTTCGACTAATCCTGCCAGTGCTGGCCTTAATCACGATGCGCTCTTTAGTGTGTCTCGTTAACGCTTTCTTGGTGGCTGGATGCTGTGACAATAAAAAAGTTAACACGGTGGACTGAGAAGGTTCTAAATTGAAAACTCACTAAGAAATAACATTATTTAATTGTAGTCGTTTTTAATAGAAGCCATATTTGTTTTATCATCGGTTTTGTATTTGGTCGGTATTTTGGAGACTTGAGCACTGCAAGGTAGGTATACGAATTCGTTTTCCGACAAAGTAAATTGTAAGTTGGTGTGTACTACTTGTACACTGATCAGATAAAAGCAAAAAAAAAATTTAAAGCATCAGTTAAGCAAACAATGAAAAACCCAATTAAAAAAAATATTCGCCGAACCAAATCTCATATCACTACCTAGTACTTTCAAACTCTAATAACGTCGAGATTTTCAAAGAATCAATTTTTACTTCTGCAAAAAGATTACTTCTCGGAACGAATTCTGTGCTGGGAAAGCTTCGCGTATTTTCTGAATCTTATCGAAATAACGCTATCGCATTGAGTACTCCGTCGGACTCCGTTCGGATCGACAATTTACTGTGGCAATTTTGGTAGTGCCGGCGTGAGTAAGAGCTGTGCAGGGTTTGAACGCGTCTGAACCAATGGAATAGGTATTCGAAAAGGAAAATACTAAGGTTTCATTTTGAAAATTGATAAACTACTTTGGCGCTCCAAGAAAATGTGTGGGATGAGTTTTATAAGGACAATTTCAGTTCCAGACATATTCTCCCAATAATTAATGATACATTGTTATATTCTGTTTTGTTATTACCGTTATATGAATAAAAAAATATCAATAGTCCGGTCAATTTAAACATTCGAAGTTACATAAAGCCCCAACAAGCTGAATTTCAGTAAAATTGTTCAAAATATAATTATAAACAATGTCTAGAAGTTCACCATCATTCCCCTGTAAGGAAAAAAGTTAATTCAAGGTAAAAAAAAAAGAGTTTTTCGCAATTTTCAGCAAAACGGTAAGTTTCATCATAAAAGTACTTCAGACAAAAATTGTAGATCACAAAATTATCTATAAAAAATGAATCAATATTTTTTTTCTTACGAGCCACCGTTTCTGAGATATAACGACACAAAAAGTTATAAAAGTTGTTATTGTCATAATATGCATGAGTACGCCAAATGAAACCCAGTCACTTAATATTTAAGCCAGCAGTGGCGAAGAGTCTATATAACCCGATTCCCATCGGCTTCCCCTACAAAAAATTGAATCCATGGGCCTAATGGTCATAGAAGAATTTCCCAAAAAAAAATGTTAAATTAACAATATACGAGTTCTATCTCTATATAAGCACTTATAAGCAGTTTATATCAAATATGACGATTTTATGTATTATGGCCACATAACATCATTATATATAATTTCAAACTGTCATAATTACTTTAGAAACCTGAATACACCCGGCATATTCATCATGTTTCCGTTATCCGGTTCCTGATATTTCGCCACTGCTGCAAGCGCATGTTTGAATTTTAACGATAACGATAAATAATATAATGATTCATTATCATTATTTGTCTCTAATAGACAAGTTGTCACGTCACCGACCCTTGTCACGGTTCGTTCCCGGGATTTGCCTCTGCGGGACGGATCAAGCTGCCCCGGACATTACGGTATTACGAACTAGTTGCTTAAGCCCTTAACAAGTTGACCATAATGGACTATAGATAGATAATGATAATTATGTCGTCCAACCTATTTTGGTCATGGCGGCGAAACTCGATAAACAAATGCCGGCGCATTGAGTAATTGGGCAGGCCAACAGAACATTATAATAGTAAGGAGTAGAGCAAGAGTGTAAAAGTTCGACGATAATAGTAAAATGAGAAAGAAAAGAAAGGTGCTAGGACGCGACGGTGTTGATATTTTAGCAGAACCCTTGAATGACGCAACAACAGAAATAGAGATACGAATATTTTTTCAAATTAAGTTTGTCATTGTTTGCTTAATGCTGGACTACTGTTTGAAAACTAGCTGTGCCCGTGATTTCGTTCTACAGGATTTTACATGCAAAAGGTTTTTCCTAATAACTCCCGTTCCCGAATATGGGCTGATGATGATGTAGATTATTCCGATACTAGTAATTTAAACTTTTTAGCTCTCTGAGAAACTTAGCCATAGCATGAATAAATAAATAAAATCTGACATAACCTATAAATATTTGTATGATTATTTTCTACATTAAGCAAAATTTAACTGATAACTAAAGGGTGTCTACATTACATAACTAAAGGGTGTCTACATTATTCCTATAATAATTTAAGATTAGATTAATGTGAACAATATTTTCGCTGAATTGTGCGTGTACTCTACCAAACCCAATTAAATATAATCAAACATCACACAAGGGTTCTGCTTTCAAATTATCTACAGAATGGGTAAGTTATGTTCGAGAAGGATACATCTGTTATCCGACACAATTTATGGCTACAGAGAAAATTCAGCCATATTATTATTTAGGTAAAGTTAAATTTAACATAGCATAAGGCATCTTTATTCATATATCATTTTATATGTAAGAAAAAAGGAAGTTAATAAATAATATTTTGTCTATTCTGAGCGAAAAAACATGAAAGTTTTAACGTATAAAGCAAAAATTAAACGTATATTTTCATTTGGAAACTTATTTTTAGCTTTTGCAATTCTGCTGGGCAAGGGCATTTGAAAACTAAGAAATAAAAAAATGACTTTCTGATTATTTTCTCCTATTTATATTATTTATTCATCAGTTTCATAAGGATATAATAAGAATAGTAGAACCAACATTAATTTGGGAAGTAACAGAATTATTAAAACGCCTAAACTCATTTTGAAATTAATCTATCCAACTCCTCCCTAGTCTCCTAAATGTACCGAATTTTTCACCATTACCCCACAAAACATCTGTCCAGTCGTGCCACCTGTGCATAGCGAAGAAATATGGAAACTTATACCAAAGACAAGTGGCACAATTTTTTCGTTTTCCATCCATCTGTTATCATAATGCTCACTCATTACTACGCCCCCGCTCCGCTATGAAGGTGATTGACACCATTACTGCAATCCTGTGGAGAATTTAAAGCATAGCTTTAATAAGAATTACCTTATAAATTGGCTATAACGCGAATGATTAAATATGGAGACTATGGTTATTAACGTTATTTATTTTGGAGATCAATTTTAACAGGTTCTGTCCCACAGTCTTGACTGCCAGTTGAATTTCTAGGTAATGTGTCTAGCTTTACATACCAGTTGATTTTCGTTTGGATTTTCTTAGCGCTCAATAGAATATTAGATCAAAAACTTGGCTCTTTCACTGTTATCAAGTCTTTAATGATATGTGTAGTGGGTAATACAATATTTCCGCTCTATTCTAAATTTGTAGCAAATGACCTAAAGATTCTTGTGAAAATTGCTAATCAAGTTTGTGACTACGACAAGATTAAACACCTGCTAAAGGAAAACGGTACATTTAGAATTTGCAAATAAAATCCAAAATGCATGCAATGCAATATGTATAGTAGTACGTACATGCTACTATATATATTTAATATTCAAGCAGGGAAATCCGAGACGAGTTCGCGCATGTCCATCACACACACGCTAAGCCATTACTCCGGCGCGTTCTTACAGAAACATCATAAACCATATTAATGGGAGTATCATCCACTGACCCAGCGCCCGTTGTACCGTATTTCTAGGGCTGGGGGTAAAAATTCGCAAATTACCCCGCTAATTTACGTAATACCATTCGGCCCATCTGGCCCGCAATATTGTTTGGTCACAATACCCTTTCTCCATAGCGATATAATTTCTGCTTGGGGAAAATGTAATGGCCACTCATTCTGATTATATTATGCGCCATTACATTCGGGGATTTTTAAACAGAATATTTGTACTAACTTCCTGTTTTGGGGAAAAAAACACCTTTTCACCTCAACTGTTTTTAGTTCAATCGGCAGATTGGCAAAATACTAATTTAATTCGACATGAAAATATTTGTCATCAAACAGTAAATAGGGAGTTTCACATTTTTTTCGCTACACATTCAACTGAGCTCCACACAGCCATTGTATCGACTAACGCGATAGCTGCTTATCGAGTTGAATCGAAATTTTAATCGAATCCAAACATCCAAGCGAGATTTGTCTTCTTTTGTTGCATAAAGCTTAACAGCTCCGAAAGATTAATCGATTGTAAGGCAAATTGTCGTGAACAAAGAAATCCTTCCGTTGTCCAAACATCCGGCGGTGGATAAATCATTCGGCAGTGTAGTGAATTCAAAATGCAGTAGATAGACATACCTACATATACATAGGAGTTGCTGGGTCAATATACCTACCCCCGATTGCAGAAGATCTATGCCACGTTTTGGGCACAAATCGGGCCGCCGAGACTAAAACAAATATACACAAATGTAGGTAACTTCAGGGAAATATTCGTTGAATACTTTATCGGAATGTCGCTAGCATTCCATTTGTTCGGGGAAAGAAAACATCCTCTCATAAGGTTTCGGGGCGAATGTAACTAAATATCTAACGATTGGATCTACGTCTCGCAAAATGGCTTGTAGGGAAGCCAAGCGGGGCCCGGATCAAAAATAAGGAAACGTTTTGTATTTTTGTTACACCCGAGCACGGAATGATTTATGGCTTTATGGGACCTTTATTGTTTTGGAGTGTGACTTGACATTCAATTCGGAATGTTTAATTAAAACTCAGAAAAGACTTATTTCGGATAAAAGAAGATACTAATTTAATATCTACTTACAAGCTAATTATAGATTTTTGTCAACTGTTTTAATAAATATTATTAGTAAGTAAATCAAGATCTTATTGTACCAGGTACTCTTTAATATTGAAATCAAATAAACATTATTTTAGAGTTCTATTGCTTTTTCATTATCAGCCCATATAAGGACCCCACTGCTGGGGCACGGACCTACTCGTAGCATAAACTAGGGCGATGAGGCTTTAGACAACCTGTAGATTTCTTCGTAGATGTGCCGTGTGTGAGGTTTCCTCACGATGTTTTGCTTTATCGACAATGCATTGATGCAATGTCGATAAAGCATACATTGCAAGAAATCTTCTATCGTATATAATGTATATCAAATTTGATTCGTCCATCGAAGCTTTTCTTTTATTATTTTATATCGGGGAAATTTATATGCAAATTTTGTTTTTGCTTGTGTAGCATGATGAATGTTTTAAATTAAACAGCTTTATATTTAAATGTACCGAAAAGATTATCTGGGAAATTGCCAAATTGGACTACAACCCGTAACAATAAACGTATAATTTAGTCTGACAACATAAACAGATGACAAGGACTTAATTTCTATTCATGAAAATGTGCAGGAAGCACAAATTGAGTGTCAGAACGACATAAGGGCGATAAAGTTATGAATATATTATAATAATACGTAGACGTAAAAAATATAAACACCGTGAAATTTTAGTGGTTGTTTTCCGTTAGAAGATCGTGCTATCGAATCATGCTAGTTACTTCTTGAAAAAAATAAACTCTTTTTTAAAATTTCAAAATAGTAATCATCCAACTTGAATCTCGCGTGAGAAACGATAGTTCTTATAAGAGATAATTATGATGATGACGTAATCAGGTACTGATTTCTGCATGACATTGATGATTTAAGCTAAAGAATTAGCCTTTACGCTACTTATATATCTAAGGTATATACAGCCGTGATAATTCTCCGGACACGAGCAACTTAACACAATAACGATGATACAACCTATCAGCCTCGACTCCATGACAAATGTCAAGCGGGACAGGACACCCCAACAGCGATACAGGGTATTAATGTCCCAAACTCAGGTGTAGTAGGTGTGGACACAGTTCTAAGGAGAATGTAGGGGTGACACACACGAGACATACCGCTCCATATAAATCACGGCTAACGATGGGGCGGGCTAAGACGACGCTACGGTCAACATGTTTAGGTGACACACTGTTATGTGTTGACAAGTAAATAAGGTAGGTAAAATGTGAAGGGTGGCAAACACACAAAAAGATTGACAAGTGTTGTGGTATTATTGAGTTACGTCAATTTCGAAAGTGTGGTAAGTGTGAAATACCATCATGTACTTCACTTAACAATGATAAACTAAACGTGAAAAATCAACGAAAAAATACTTAAAACATTTTATAACTCTACCAAAGTCTGGACAAGACCGCATCTTTCTTTTGATGAACTTCTACTTGGATTTATTAATAAAATATATTAAAGGGAACTAAACACGAAAACCCAATGTTTATGATCTGACCGCTAGTCTTCGTTTACTAATTAGATCTCAAGAGTAAGCTTTCATATTAGTATGATCTTTTATAGTTATGCCTACGAGTACATACCTTTTAATTAGTTGGTTGTCCTAATAATAAATAAATAAATAAATTACAGCGAACATCCATACCATAATTTTTCAAATTCTCATAGTGGCATTTTACCCTACCCTGGCTCTACATTGTGTGACTTCCCAACGAACTGTTGGGAAGTACATAAATTTCACTTGACATCTGCGAGTTTAAAGCTTAATTTAGAGATTCGTCATGTTCAAGACTAGGCCTCGGGGTCGGGATTAAACACATTATCTTGTTGTCTTGGTAGAGGCTCGTGTGTACTGAGCCGTTTGCCGTAGTCCGTGGTTAAGATATATAAATTGTTTATTAAGAAAGAGGTAGAGCAAGGAAATAGTTTGTAACGGAAATATTCGTACTGCACAAAGTGTTTCAAAAGTCAATTTTTATGCCTTCCACTGGGATTAAGTCTTATTAGACTAACATAACATAACATAACATAATGTAATCTGTTGAATAGTCGTAATTGGCCTACAAAATTTGTTCTTCCTATTTCAATTATGATTGTATTGTGCTGTGTACCATTCCTTAATAAATAAATAAATAACAAAATAGACAAAAACATAATGCTATTAAATTGTTGAACTATGATTTCATAATAATGAACTATTTTTTTGAAAAATAAGGTCAAATTAATGTTCTACGTTTGTTATCAAGTAATTAAACATCATCGCTCTATATGACTACAGAAAGAGCAGAATTCCAACAATCCAAAATGAATTTATCGGGAAAACTTAGATCCCATCGAGTACCTACATAAAGTTAGCTCTACGGAACATAGTTTCCTAAACACGTTAGGTTAGATCGGTTAAGCGGTAGGGTCCTAATCCAGTTTGTTCCGATCCGTTATACAAGCGGGATAAACTAAACTTAAACTTAAGAGTGGCTTACAGAGCCTACTATGTAGGTATGGGAATTAGATACTGCGCGGGAAACGAAATAAACTTGAACTTTTACTATCAGTTCTTCAAATCGAAAACTATAAAGTTCAGCAGGGACTAATTGGGTATTGGTTACAAAATCTTTTACTAATGCGAAAGCAAATTTTGTCTGCCACGATTTTACACTAAAACTACAGAAAATTTATGAAATTTGGCACATAGTCTAGCCTGAGAAATTACGTAGGCCACTTTGTAATCGACTGCTCTATTTCATTGTACGCGATAAATATCATAAGAAGATAAGCCCGTACAAAGTTGTGGCTGGAAAAGTATTTTATTCAAGAATAATAATAATGAAAACCTGAGTATTTTTTTCCATTAAATAAGTATCGTATAAAAATAAATAAAAATAAGACCTAACTACACTTTGTAATTTTTTCGCTCTAAAATTATGACTTTAACTTTGCATTAGGAATACTTAGTGTTATCGAATAAACTCAAATTACTCTCACAGACCATAGATGTTCGTGTGTGGCGACATTAAACAGACAAGAGACATGAAAAGGAATTGAAATTTCCCCACGATTATATTAAAAAGCGAGATAAGACGCATCAACGCCGTCGCATGAAGTATTCAAAGGATTCCGCCGCAAACGGCCGCGCGGTCTCGAATCGGCACATTTATGCGTGTCGCTTCGGAAAATGAGAATTTAAGTGCTATATGCCGAATAAATACGGTACAAAAGTGCCCCCGAGATATGGAGGATGTTGCCTCCTTTGTTGCGTGTGTTTATGTATGCTTCCTTGTACTCTGATAATAGGGTTCCATTAAATTGACGTTACCTGTCGTAATCAAAGACAGGTTTCGACTCTGTGTTAGAGACATACAGGACAGGTAGTTTCGAGTGTGCAACTATTTGCTGGCAACTTCATTAGTGCCATTTGATTAATGTGTTACCTTAACAGAACTATTAAGTGGTTAAATATATAGTTTATGGGTTACGGTTTTTTTTATTTAAAGGGATATTTTTGCCCTAACTGACATATTATAATGATGGAGTAGCCTCGTCATCATCTCCGGACTTGCGGGTGAGCGGAAGGCTCTCACCCCTAAACATTTACAGGGTTTGTCATTGCAGGTTTTTTATATACCCGGCTCGGTGGAACAGTGGTTAGTGACCCATACTCGCTGCCTACACTTCCAAGCGTCGCGGGTTCGATTCCCACACGGAACAAATGTTTGTGTGACTAACATTTTTTTTTCCGTGTCTTCGACACAAAATGTGTACCTATCCACTGTTGATTCTAGTATCCGCAACACAAGTACTTAAGCTGCTTACCACGGGATAAGATCAATGTAATACGTTATTTTGTGTGTTATTACACAAGCTAGATACATTAAATAGAGTGAAATATGAAGTACCTTTTATTTAAAAAATCGGTATTTAGAGGTGTACTTACTATATTTTTGGATATAAACGTAATACATGTGTGGAATATTTCAGTATATAAATTTCTATAACAAAGAAAAACTTCACTTTACCTGTAATAATGATTGATTTAAATGCCCGTGTCTGCAATCTTTCTCCATCGTATTATAAATGATACTTGTAACAATATTCCGTAACGTAAATAATACCGTTCATAAAAACTCTGTCATTTAGAAAAAAATATCATTCAGTCGGAAATCTCTTTCGAACTTTTTGCAATTTGACCTCCCCTTGTTTGTTCGGAAACGGAAACCATCTGTCAAAAGGGAAACACCATATTTTTAATATTGGATTATTGTGCGGAACTTGGGCGGGCTGTTTGCGAGTGTCCACGGAATATTAAATTTCGTATCACACCTCAAACGTCTTTGCCGATCTTTGATAGCACTCGCGAAGGTTCAAAGAGTTATCGCCTTTCAACGTTTAGTTTGAATAATATCTAGATTGTATTCATGCGTGAAGATGCATATTTGGCTGAATAGAGCTGTGATGATTTGCGTCAGATTGAAGATGTCGACTTGAAATACCTGAGGATTTCTTACCAAACCATTAATCATTTAATTTTAAGCTTATTATATTATTTTATATACAATATAATAGAGTAGAATAACAGTTAATTTGGCACAGTTAGCTGGTATGGTATTTATATACATACATAACTCATACAGAGGGGTAGGCAGAGATCACTTCCTGCCATGTGCTACGCTCCTGGCGCACTTTTGCTTCTTCCACGCCCTTCAATCTCTTCATGCATGCTCGTCGATTACGGGTACAAACTAATTTATAATTTACTTAAATATAGTGTCAGACTACCTAAATATGGAACGTACATGCAATGTATCCCTATTTTGTACATACGAATAATATGCCACAGCAACAAAGCTAGTGATGGGGATATTGAAACGATATTTGCATACATTACCTAATATCCTTACGTTTGCATTACTAAATACTGCAATCTCAAACTTGAGTTTGCCGATCCCAATAGAGAATTTATATGTAATGATGACGCCAGCAAAAACAAACACCTAAGTTTATAAATTGCCTCCAGAGATCCCAC
The DNA here is from genome assembly GCA_039566165.1 of Maruca vitrata. Lineage (NCBI taxonomy): Eukaryota > Metazoa > Arthropoda > Insecta > Lepidoptera > Crambidae > Maruca > Maruca vitrata. The sequence continues at coordinate 2,989,451 of CM076913.1, forward strand.
ACTCGGGAGAGATTTCAACTAAACAAGTAACCTTCAGGATTCATTCAATTTGCCTCCACCTCAAAATATCCTTTGACCCGTTTTCACCCGGCGAAATACGACGTAATATTTTAGTTTAGTCACTAGGAAAATCGCTGTTTTTACTACCGAATATTTTTACCCGCAGCACGTATGTATAGTGATGTGGCAATGGCGGGACAGACTGGGACAGGGCGATGATAGGCGTCGTACCGTCCCAGTCTGTCCTGTCATACCTACTAGAAATTCCATTTTTATATTACATGGTTGGATAAATTCGTTAAAAATAATTGAAAAATAATAAAATAATACGTTAACAATAAAAAAATATTACATTTATAAGAGAAAATATTTAGATGACAAACCCGTTTCTAATACAGTGAAACCTGGTTAAGTGAGACAGCCAAGGACCAGCAATATTGTTTCACTTATAGAGGTATTCCACTTACCCAGTGTCTCAGATATCCAGGTATAAATAAATATCTGTCTCAATAACAGAGGGTTCCATTAACAGAGGTCAGAAAAACGGTTATTTCAGACATAGAGGTGCGATTATTAAAAAATGTGTTACGTAAATATTCCAAATCAGCTTTAATCATCATCGGTGCACTTATCGGAACGTTTTTGTTACGAACTTGCTTAAACAAAGCTGGCAAAGACTGTTCAAGTTCAGGATTTTCTGATAAACGTACACATTTCAGTTTTCCTTATCCTTCTGAACACTGAATTTAATTTTTATTCAGAATTATTCTACAAAGAGTACATTTTGGCACATTAAATCCCGCACAAACTTAATTGACGGATATATTTATCCGACGTTTTTCAAACAAACATCTGTATGACAGTAAAGCAAAACATAAACTGGAGGTCATTGAAATTATGTCAGTAAGTGCGGAATTTGTGGGTAAAATAAGAATAAGTAAGCAAACATACAATACGATATTATCCCAGTAACAGAGGTTTGTACATATGAAATACACTCGCTGTCTTAGTAACAGAGGTAAATAAGAAAGATAAATTGAAAGAACGAATCCCAGATATAGAGGTTAGCTTCGTCCCACTAACAGAGGTAATGCAGTGCCAAAGTGTTGGGACCTCAGATTGAGTACTAGGTATGGAGGTTTCTCACTTATCCAGGTCTCACTTAATCAGGTTTCACTGTACTTACGTATTACTAAAGTGAGATTACATAATGTTCAATGACAGAAGATTCGTTTTTAAGTATAACGACTGTTTAAGACTACATCCGATGATGTAATATACCAGGTATGGGTGTATGCTATGCGCTTTTTAAATAGTTACCTAATATAATTTTAAAATAACAAACATTTTCCTGTTGTTAAAAATATCTATCAGTAAACCATATATTCACACATGGAAACATTATCCCTTAGTGGGACTATTTCCATTTCTAATTTGAACAAGAGTGGGACGTCCCAATTTTGACACTATGCAATAACTTCATTTGAAACGCTACGTCCCATATATGTGAGTAACAACCTAACAACACTAGCCGTAACCGACACAAATTCGTTTTTCTAACCTACTTTAGATATTCCGCACATTTACGTTTTCAGTTATTTGTAGCATATTTTGATTTCGCCACAATTTTTTTGTGGTATTTTTCATATATGTGGTTAACCATAACTACGCCCATCTCTATTAAAACTTGAAAGTATAGTATTTTCATCAGTTTTTCATCTGTACTGTATCTGTACCAGTGTACGTTACTGATACTTGTATTGCATACGTGGGTATCACTATTGTTCTTGATATCCGTAACACGATTAAGCACCTTAGCTTGGGTACAAAATGTGGTGATGTTTAGACTTCATAATATTTAGATTTAAAGTAGGTATAATCCCACAAAAAAACTAGCCAAGTCTCGATGGAGCAGCTTGCTCATCTCTAAAAAGTAATGAAATCTAGACAAAATCGTGCCAAGGCTAAGGTTCCTTACTGCGATTTTTCATTATTATAGTTAGTGTTGAGACAGATTAGTTGAGCAGATGAACATCATACACAAAAAAAAAATCTACTTGCCTTTAGTTTAAAGTGCTTTGCTGTAGATATGCCATCGAAATGTTAATTTAATCGTGGTATTATAAATATTAATTGTTCCACTATCAAATTCTACATTATAATATCTAACACTTGCAAATTTACTTTTAAATAAGTACTATATCATTACATACCGCGGTGGTGAAGACAGCTCGTAGCGCCATTTTTAAGTACCTACGCTTCTGAACTTCTGTACTTACCTACACATTTAATGTTCAGCAATTACCAACTAGTTTAACTTTATGTTTGCAGTAAAACCCATACCCGAAAGTGAGAAGTTGGTAGTTCTCGCTCCAGTGCAAATAAATAATAGTTGATGGACACAACTTCATAGTGCTTGATACAGTTCCTGGGTGCCTTGACTATCAATCAATGTACACCCACAGGTGCCCAGCCCAGGGGCCGGGGGACCGACAGGGCCGCCTCTAGAAGCTAAAGAGCTTGGTATGATTGAGAATATCGGCAAATAAATATAATAATTCATAATGTTGCCACTAAAACATGTAGAGTAGGCAATTTTGCTAGACAAAAAAGTTGTTGACTGTAGCGTTCCGTACGCGTGAAATCTTTCATCACGTATAACATTACTACTTTATAGCGCTGTCGGTAAAAAAGCCTTAGCCCTTTAGGGCTACCATGAGTTTAAAACTTACGCACTCCATATCGCCTACGTAAATATGTCTATGAAAAACTTGTACAGCGCCGCTGGTGGTTACGCGAAAACAAAATCGGCCCTATGAAAAAAAACAACTCGATAGGTTTTTAACGTACGTAAGTTTTCGATAGCCAACTCATGGTAGGCCCTCTGGAGTATGTATGTACCAAATACCATCGGTTCAGTAGATTTGGCGTAATAGCACGACAGACAGAGTACCGCATCATTAATATTATATTACTATACTTTCGCTTTTTTTTTGTTAATTTGCGTCCTCTCCTGGGTGTGCATTTTTGGGACCATTTTATTTAACGATTAGGTATACTTACGTAGGTAAAATACACAACAGCAAAACATTATCCAGCAGATTTGGTTTTCATATCTAAACCTATAAGCTTCTTTAAATACCAAATCAGAAGAAACCAATGTAAATGTAACGATGATTGATACTCGTATTTATACTTTTCTAAACGGAATTATGTTTATTCACAACTAACTTTCCGCCCGCGACTTTGTCCGCGTAGAGACGTTTAACGGGTTACTTCCTTATAGCGCAGTCGGTTAAAAAGTAGCCTATAACCTTTCCTAGGCTCTGGACTATAATATCTGTACCAAATTTCATTTAAAACGGTCCAGTACTCTATGCGTGAAAGCGTGACAGACAGACAGAGTTACTTTCGGATTTATAATATTAGTAAGGAAGTAACGATAACAGGCCGGCCCTGGAATCGAGTGGGTGACGAGTTGACTCGGCTAGTAACGGAAACGGATCTGTATGTTATTTTAGGTATTGTAAACGGGGGAGACACCGAAATAAGAAGTTCAAGGATTCGTGGTATCGCATAAATAACAATAGCTATGATCCTATTGGAATGTCTAATGGGACGTGAGAGTTTTGAATCGTTTAACAACTTTGATCGTTGTTCGCATAATGTATTTAAAGTTATGCGGAAATGCCCTCTATTCAAAAAACTTCTGATATTTGGATTCAGAAAATGCTCTATGCTGACTGTCTCTTAGATTACGAAAGAATCACTGGACAAGGACTACAAGGACTGGCTCGGTGGAACAGTGGTTAGTGACCCTGGCTGGCGATACCAAGAGTCGTGAGTTCGATTCCCACTCGGCACAAATATTTGTGTGATGAACATCGGTGTTTGTTCCGTGTCTGGGTGTGATTATGTATTTAAGTATGTATTTAAAAATATGTATGTATGTATATCAGTCTCTGACGCCCATATAACTAGCTCTGCTTAGTTTGGGGTCAGATGACCGTGTGTGGAAATGTCCCAGATATTTATTTATTTTAAACAAAGCAGAATTTACGAATTCATATTCAGTTCTGACGCGTTTGTGTTAGAGGGCCTGGAAAATAATTGCCTCAATGCACTTCTAGATATGAGCATTTTCGATTGCACTTAACACAACCCGCAGTTACTTCTTACGGGCTAAAATGATTGATACTTTATTTATGTAATTCGCAGAATATTCAAATTTAAAACTTTCTAAATAGTCGACACGAAAGATAAACATTTGAGAATCGTTTCAGCATTTAGCCGAAAGTTCATCCTTCTAGGTTTGTCACAAAACCTTCAATAGTTCCGTACTAAGAAAAGCTTTTTTATCGTGTCTCGATAGTTTCATGAATACAGGTTTGTTGCCTAAGACCTAACAGATAAAACCGAAGTGGTTATAGACACGTAATTCGTAAGATCAAATGGGAAAAGGTTCTTTAATAAAGTACTATGATAAACAATCTAGGCGCAGACTGTTGGCACAGTTAAATGTACGACAGTAAACACAAATTTTAATACTAGTCAAAAATTTCGTAGGTATATTTATATATTATTCGTCAGTATTTACTTCAATAAAAGGTTAGCGTAAAAGCGTCGATGACGATGATGATGATGATGTGAAAGACGTGTTTTCAAATTTGAAATTCATAATAATATGTACTATTATTCGACGCTTTAACGGCGAAGGAAAATATCGTGAGGAAACCTGCACACCTATCAAGAAACTCTATGCGCTGTAACGAGCTCGAAACGTCGGATCTCTAAATAAAAGCAATTATAATTTTAAAAAAACAATACTCGCGAGTAAAATCTGTAAAATTAGTTTTATTTCAAATGTGTAGTGACATATAATAGACAATACTATGAATTTATATTTGTAAACCTACTCAAATCTTTACCTTTTTAAGCTATTGCATAGCTTCTATCGCGGGCCTTTAGCGCGGGGACCGAATCCAGAAATTATGTAACGAAAAAACCTCACGCTCCCCACTCGTCTAATGTTGTTTTAGTTTGGCACTCTTCGACACGGCGTCGTGTGTGTGCGATTAGACTTATTGTACGACTCTAATAAACTCGCACGAATCGAGACAAGCTGCTACGAAATCGGGCGAATACATAAGCAGCTGTTTATGAGAAAGTTGCATAATTGCATAAGTTGATACAAAATGCTATGCAATAGCTTTACCGCGGCAGTTCCCGAGTGCCAAACGTCTTTTTTTATCTTTCACGCAACTTGAGAGCTGCCTCACTGCCCTCCACTTCCATCTGCCAGGGTGTTCACCGCCCTTGGGGAAGCAAGGTCGGGCGGTCGCCGGTCGCCATGGCAACGCTGCCCGCGGCGGTCCTATGTTGTCCTTTGTCCTTTGAGAGTCCTGACGCCAGGAAACGATCTTGGTCTGCTTTGTTTATGTACTTGAATAGGTTTAAGGCGCACCTCCAGGTTTGAAGGGTGTGAAGAGCGAGTGTTAGATATTGTGCCGCTTTTTGTTTTTTTTTTATATTCCGCGCAGAGGGCGAGACATTTGTAGTTCAAAGAAAAATAAAGTTCAAAGTCATTGACAAATGAAGCGAGATGAAGAGTGTTAGAGTATCTTCTTGTTTTATTGCAATTATATATTTGGTATTCATAACAACCACAGAAAACACATAATGTTCAGTTTAGCAAACCCAAATTGGTTTATTATATTTAACTTAATTATCAGTTCCTGATAACCAACATAATAACAATCAAATCGCATTCTATAATGCCATTAACTTTAGCCTGACTTTTATAATTAATTTGAACAGTAAAACGAAATTTCCGTAGAGATGCCAAAAATTAGAGATTTACCAAGTTCTGATTTGCTGGATATTCTTTTATGAATCCTTACACGTTTTAAGCTGTTACTTGATATGTTTTTACTCGCATTTCATTTGAAACTTTAAGAGAAATTCCGTATATTGCAGAAGTAAGGCCAGACAGCGTCATCCAAGTACTATAAACTTCACGAAGGTGCATTTAGCCAGTATTTTTCTTATGAAGCGTTCTTCACTGAAGAAGTGACATATTCATAATGTATTCATGTATTCATAATGCAAAGCAGCTGTCGCCGCGTCCATCAGGTCATTAGTGAGACGCCGATGCCCGCTAATGAGCTCTATTACTTGTGAAAGTGAGTGCAGAGGACTCATTCAAATTAGCCGGATAGAGTCAGGCGGCCGCTGCATGACTGCAACGCTGCAGTCGCGCGGTAATCACATCCCTTTAGAGGTGAGAGCCATCCGCTCCCCCACAAGTCCGATGATGATGAGGCTACTCCAAGCCATCGTCGTAAGTCAGTTATTGAATAGAAAAAAAACTGACATCTCATAGCAACGCTGCTGATGCGCGGTACTGATATCCCTATAGGGGTGAGAGCCATCCGCTCCCCCGCAAGTCCGGTGATGATGACGAGGCTCCGAGGCATCGTCGTATGTCAGAAAAAAGAAAACAATAACATTCCATAGTAATAAACGCAACATCAGACGAATTGAGAATCTCCTCCTTTTTGAAGTTGGTTAATAACTTCGCGGCCGTCTCCCGTGATTATTATCTAAAGCCGCACGACACATTGCGGCTAATTGGAATGCGCCCTAAATATCATCTTGGGAATAAACGTTGTAAAAACTTGCACAACACGCAATTCTTTCTCAAAAGCTAAAAACTAATGCTAAAGGTTATTAAGGTTCAAAGGTAGAGCGTCGATGGCTGGTGGTTAAGGTCGTTGCTTGTCTTGCGAGATATCGCCAGTTAAAACCCCCCGGCACGTACCGCTGTGTTTTTCAAATTTTAAATTCATTTGTACCATTATTCGACGCTCTAACGGTGAAGGAAAACATCGTGAGGAAACCTGCACACCTAATAAGAAATTCTATGGTTTCCATGGAAAGCACTGTACACAGTACTTGGTCTGGGAAAGGATAATCCTTAGCCTATATATACTTATAATCATCCTATGGTATAATATGATGGATGGAAAGTTTTGTTTGTTCACCTGTTTATCTGTGCGTTTGTGCACGCTTATCTAAGAAACGGCTTTCCCAAACTAGGAATAGTGGTTATGGTGGTGGTAGGCTAGTGGTTTTCAATAAAATAGTATAGTAAGTTCTACTTCTGTGATTTAAAAAGGTAGCTTTGAAGATCTCCAACCACAATAGCTAATCCCACCCAAACAGACAGACGGAGCGTTTGAAACAATACGTAATATCCAGCGTAGTGAGAAACGCTTGTAACGTTATTTCCCGTTTGACAGGTAATTATTTCGTACCGTTACTGTGTACGGAACTAATTTAACTTTGACGTTTCGTGTTACTCAATTTAAAATAAGTTACTAGAATTGTATTGTTCATAATAGTAACGATGTAATTCCAATCTAAAACATAATAATTTGCTCGCAATGCTAATTAATATGGTCAGCGCTTATTACCATGGGTCATTGATGACTTAGTTAGTAGGTATATTTGTTGCTGTAGATATATCATCAGCATCATCATCCTCACTGCTGCGGCACGGGCCTACCTTTAACTAGGGCGACATGGCCTTAGTCGAACCAACCAAAATATATTTTATTACATACACCTTCTTTTTTTTCCTAAATAACATACGATGCTGGCTTGGAGTAGCCTCTTATTACCGTACTTGCGGGGGAGCGGATGGCTCTCACCCCTAAACATACATTATCTAAAGATCAAGCACCGATTTTCATGACACAAATATTTGTCCCGATTGGGAATCGAACCCACGACTCTCGGCGCAAGATTCAGGGACACTAGTCACTATCCAACGCTGTACCGAGTCCTATCACGGGTCAGCTTTGCCCTCATCCGCGTAGCACAACACAGGCCCTCAAAGTCACTGACTCATTCGATTCGGACAAATCGATTCCACGAGTCGTCCTCCGGCCGTATCGCCAGATCTTGAGGAGGGCCCGACAGCCAGCCCTCAACTGTATCACGCCGGAGGCACACGGCCACCTGACATGTTATATTGTGGGAAATTCGCCGGAATATTTACCGGGAGATGTCGCAAGGAAATGTTCGTTGTGAATGTTAGGTGTAGTTTTTTTCTGTATCAAATATATGGGAGAAAATTACACACTTGTATTTACACAAACAGATCAATCTGTTTCGTAGTCAAGTAGCTTTTAAGTGCCATGTACTTAAGCTTTTTGTTACCTAACGCGACATAGGATATTATTCGTTTTTAAATTATTTATATCACTATAGGTATTTTTATAAAGATAGAATAAACACCCTTATACGTGTTATAAATGAATTTTTATCACAAATGATTTTCCTGGGTCAATCTCATGACTTTCGGTACAATATAATATCAGGATGAGATTTCATACCTAATTCAGATATCATAGCAGTAGCCGGATTTGCACGATTCCATAAATACACATTTTAGTTGTATGTATACTTATTTTAAGTTAAACATGAAGAGAAATAAGTAAATCTAAATAAATCTAGCACCAACCAAATCCTGAGAAACCTCTCAAAAGTCTATCGACCCCGATGTGATCCCACCTAGTCAAATGAGCGGTGTACCCGAAGGTTTTAAGATCATTCCTATTCATGAGGCCGTGACAGGCCTCGCTTTAATCAAAGAAAACATTTTAATTAACTCGAAACACGGCCCAGACACCTACTCGAATGGATCTACCAATGAGAAATAGTGGGTAGCTACGGCGAACTCTGTTCAGTCTTTGTTCGATCCAAGTTTCTGCTTGAGGATTTCTTTTGCTTCTTATTTCGTTAACCTGCTCAAAAGGAGATGGAAAAGTAGTTTTTACCCTTTCAAAGATCAATGTGAAACGATCTTGCGATCGCCACTATTAGAAAAAGATGCTTACTTATTACTTTTTGCAAAGCATGTCGCCACGACTTAGTGATATATTAATTAAACACTATTGATTTTATTGTTTTAAAGTCTTGTAGTAGTTTCAAGCTAAACGAAATTCGAGCGTAGTCAATTGAACTTGAAAAAGAGTACCAATGTGATTCCTAAAATTAATTTTTTAACTGTCAAATGCTCGCATCATAATAATATGAAGTTTACCATGAGTCATTAAAGTAGCATTACTTACTTGGGTCAAAATGACTGCGTTAAATGTCCGTAGACAGGAATTAATAGTCAACTGGGCAGTTAGTCGATAGACAGGAATTAATAGTCAACTGCCATTGTGACTTGGCGTTCCCATTTAGCTTACTGCTAGGCGAAGTCGGAACTTAAATCTGCGTCTATATGAGAAGGTAGATTTTCATTTTCAGTATTCCATACACTTACTGATCGACATCACTACATAGTATAAAGCAAAGTCGCTTTCCGTGTCTGTCTGTTTGTGTGCTTAAATCTTTAAAGCTACGGAACGGATTTTGATGTTTTTTTTAAATAGATAGAGGGATTCAAGAGGAAAGTTTTTATATACAGGGTGTAACAGGAGGGGTGGATCATCGTAAGTCAATCGATGGGGGACTTCAATACCTATCGATATAACCCCCATGTATGTTCAGCGATTTTCAATAGTTTCAAAGTTATTGAGATTTTTGTGAAATTTTTGTAAGAAGCCGGAATTCAGTATAAAAGTCTTCACTGTAGCTTAACTACTGGACCTGCTTGCATGATTTTTTTTCTAGAAGTAGTTCAATAGTAGGTCTTTATAATTACGATATCGATTTGAGTCATAATCCTATCATATTGGAATAAAAAAATAATTCTTCACAAAAGTTTTACGAATCGAATTGTGTCCACCAACTTTCAAAGCCTCTAGTGAAAAAAAAGTGCCTGTGTTTTTTTTCTAGAACTTATTTTAAAAACTACCTACATTCATGGATAGTATACCCTGAAAATTTCATACCGCTACTGCCAGAGCATCAAAACGAAAAATGAACGCGAATGGCACAGGTGCCATAAATCAGTGTTTTTATTTTGCATGAAAAACTTTAATTTAAAAAATAAATCGATATGTTTCAGCAAATTTATGCTATGTTAGTAACATTAGTAGCAGTAATTTTACAGAATTGCAAATTAAAGGGATGAAAATAAAACAAAGAAAATTTACTTAGTTTTTGTTAATTATTTTTTTTTACAGTAAGTGTTCATAATGGGCTCCATTATTGGCTATGCATAAACGAGTACGACACCTTTTTACAAAGGTTTTTCGGATGTTGCAAAATGCTATGCACTATTTCTATTAAAGATACTGTATTAGCCTATATTGAATGTATGAAGCACGGATTAGAACCAGCTATAGAGTAATCTACGTTACAAGACTAACAACCGCGATAATGATCAAGCGATTAGCTCAAATCACATAGTTTACGTTCATAACCTTAGAACAGTTAACATAGGATCCAAGACTGGCTCGGTGGAATAGTGGTTAGTGACTTAGAATCACCTACGACGAATGTTTAACAAATGAACTATGGATATATTCAGTATTACCTATAGGCAGTGTCATCCGTAAAAAAATATGTCTCAGATGCTACAATATTCAAATTTACCGTTCCGTCGTTTTAAGTCTTACACTAAAGATACAATTAAAGTTATTGATGTGTGAACTGCCAAGATTTTTATTCTACAATGTGTTATTTTTCACAACAATGGGTAAACAGATTATCCCAGATCTTAAGTTTTCCCTGCGCTGCTAAATTCGTATAAATGTGCAAGCTCTCTAAGACGCTCTGGTCACGCTATCTCTTGCAAGCTTTAAGCTCTAAGACCACAATGCTACAATAAGCTGGCTACGATTAAAACGAAAGTCCCTAGACGCCTGTGATAATAACATGCAATTACATTATTAATGCTGTTTCAATATTGGAATAGCTAATTACGTATTTCATTAATAAATCAGTGAATTAATACGACTGCAAAGGTAAATATTGTTTGCTCTATTCAATTTGTTGCAATTAGTAGCTGATTTCTGACTAAATGAAATATCTATACAACCAAATAAAGTTTAAGTGTCTCTTTGTAATATTAAAATTAGTACTTGTTACTGAATGGGTATGAATGAAATCTGGTACCAATAACAAAAACAAAATTAAAAAAATGTGTCTATCTGTTTATACACGCTAATCTCCGAAACGACTGGACCAATTTTTACTAATTAATAGTTAATTTTGTATGATATATTATAGGCTTTTTTAATAAAATGATTGCTGCCAAATCTATTTCCACGCGAACGAAGTCGTGGGCAGCCGCTAGTTATATTAAGTTTCGGCCAAACTGCAAGTTTTACATGTATGTTGTAAGTATAGAAGTGTGTCTACAAAAATAGGGCAAACTTAACTAGTTCTAATTCAAAAAGATCTGAATTGCTAGCTAGAGCTACAAAATATATAAAAAAAAATACAAATTAATGTTCTTAAGGGTATTTATGTAGGCACCTAGATCTAAATTCCATACCTAATACAGTCAACTAACCTACCTAAACTCAACCCTTTCACAAACAAAACAGTAAAAAGTCCCCAACATTTGACTCGCCAATTTCGTTACGTTCCACAAAGTCGACTTGTTAACCAACAAGTACAAAAACAGGTTAATTAGTGAAAAATAAAAGTTTTCCGTCGCCACAAAGTTAGCGGGCTAAGTGAATATCGGGTCGCTTCGGATTTAAATAGATTTACGGGTCAACGCGTGCCGGAGGCCGGAGCGGCAATATTGTTGAAACCATTTTTAGGATTCCCTGCCTAAAAGTAAGAACGAACGGATAGAACGGCTTGTTGTCCAGGGTAAAGTGGAAGGCTCTCGACCGCGCGGGAGGGCACCCATGCGATGGACCGACCATAGTACCAGAATACCAGTAATAGGTAAAATGTGTGATCCATAAAACTATTTTTAAGACCAATTTGTTACCACATCGTTGCAAATAAATATTCTTTCTTTCTTTCTTTCTTTACCAGTGGTCGTGGCTGCTCTACTCGCCGTTACGACCTTACACTGAGTGAAGACCCTTTTGGTATCTAATATGATTTGTGTAATTTTTTTTTTGATTAATGTTGTAATTGATCTTATTATTTTGTAATTTCATGTGTTTAGATACCAAATAAATATCTTTTCTTTCTTTTTTCAAATAAAGTCCGTAATTGGCGGTTCACTTAACGAATGCAGCAGGATGACTACCAGCAGGGAGAAATGGCGGGACATCGTAAGGCGCACGTTGGCGCCTGTCTCCAACACTACATGATGACCACGACCACACTGTCAAGAGTGATACGACTGAGAAAAAGACCTTTAAAGTAAAAACGGGACCCTATTACCTATTACCAAGCCTCCGCCGTCTGTCTGTCCGTCTGTATGACTGCCAAGCTGTATCTCATAAACCGTGATAGCTAGAAAGCCGAAATATTCACAAATGATGTATTTCCGTTGCCGCTACAATACCAAATACTTAAAATTAAAAAAGATGTATTAAGAGGGTCTCCATTCAATCTTCTTCTTCTTATCGTATGGTTAATGAACAACCTGGTGTCAGAGTTTTTTAAACCGCCCGTAGGTCTCTGACATGGCTTCACACACCGTTGAAAAATTTCTCAGGTGTGCTGGTTTCCTCACGATGTTTTCCTTCACCGTTAAAGCGTCGAATGATGGTACATATGAATTTCAAATTTGAAAAACACATTGGTACCTGGCGGGGTTTGAATTGGCGACCTCTCGCATGGCAAGCAACGACCTTAACCACTCGGCCATCGACGATTTTATCCATTCAATGAACGTGTTTTTTTTACATAATTAGTACGGATCCCTTCGTGTGTGAGTCCGACTTGCACTTGGCCAGTTTTCGTGGTATGCAGGAGCGAGGTGTTAGTAAGGTTTGGCGAGCGGTCAAATGCTGTAGTTTTTTTTTTCATGTGGGAATTAAGTCCAATTGTCTAACACTTGATTGGACAGGTTTATCTACCTTTGTCCAAATAAGGGATGATACGGGTTAAAAGTTACTAATTGTACCATAGAGCTATCAAGAGGGCTATGCTCGACATTGGAGATGATGATGATGATAGTGGTGGTGACTGGCGAAATATTAAAATGAATCTATAAAAATCTTTGTGAAATACTTTCTACTTACGCAATGTTATTAAATAAATAAAAGACCCAGGTTACCCTTTTGTTACTTTTCGACTTAACATCTGTTTTACATATTAAAAATGACTAAATCATGTTATTAACACTGTCTTTATTTTGGACACTTTTGATCAATACGAATATATAATTTGGTATTGTATCGTTCTGGTCCTGCACACATTATTTTAATTGCACCTGCAAAACCTTGAGTCACTTATTCAATCTAAACTCACATACATTAGTATGTAGTACGAATGTTTGTAACGTTCTAGTACTGTCTTGCATTTGATAGCTCCTCAGCTGTTGAGCATCATTCGTGATAAGAAGGACTGTGGTCACGCAACCACGAGCAGGTAATTAATGGCCACAAAAAGTGCAAGAAGCTCTCGGCAAATCGCAGTCTCTGCACCGTCATTACCAACGCTGGAGCTTTTTCTGACTGAAACTAGGGTGAACACTAATTTGGTAAGTTCAAAGATTTTAAGGAAACTGGAAGTTTAAGCTTTTCACGCTGAGGAAAGCGTGTCGTATTGATTTTATATGTACAGGCCAACTCTTTTAGTTTTGTTATGTGATTTTTTTTTTTACAATATTTTTTGGCTATTTGTAGCTTCTAAACGTGAACGTGAAACGTTTTTGTCTTCTTAAAAAAATGCACGTTGATTTTTTTATTTTATTGAATATCATTTAAACCATATTTAATCATGATTGTTATTTAACATAATACTTGTCCCTTTTGGCGCAGGCATAAAATTCTACAGATTCATTCACTTAAAATAATAACTATGTCCGAAAAGGACCCTTAAATATTGTGTACCCGAGTGCCATGACCTATGATATTTATTTACTTCATAATATTACTACACAGACAATTACATATGATGAGCGAGCTTTTGTATTGTTTTCTTTTATTCTTATAACAATTATATTTTCCACAGCTGGAGGAGGCAGAGAAACGAGGGGTTTCTATCTTAAGCACTATATTATAAAAATTATAATTAAAAGTTACTAAAATCTAATTAACCTAGGTGTGAATGGGTTCGGGGTACTAGGTCGGAATACCTCCTCGTGGTGTACCCTGGGCAACGTGGTCGACTAATGGCCGCGGCTGAAATTTCGACACCCGCGCGGCGGGTCCTCTGTGTCACAGTGTTGTGAACAGAGGATGGGCTTCGGTCACCGTCGGGCAACCCGTTCCTTCGTCGTTACTGAGACGGAGGGGTGGGGGGGCTTGCCTTCATTGGCCGGCCCCGCGAGCAGACCCGCTCTATAAAAAACCCCAATGACCGGTGTTGTGGGAGCTCGTGACATCGGTCCCCTCCGATAGGGGGTCGTCGGCAGGGTATGTCGGCGGCGCACGGCCCGACCCACGGGACCGCCCGCCCCCGTGGTGTTTTAGGGTTACCCAGGCACAGGGCGCCGCTGCCTGGATGGACCGAACGTGCGACCCTATTCGTGGGAATCACATGGAATTGAATAACAAAAAACCGTTTCACCCTCATGACCGATTTATTGATGACCAAGGCGCTCATAAGCAGACCGAAATAGCACACGATACGGAATCTGACGACTCTGAGTCCGAAGTGGACAATGTTAATATAACTGGCTCGAGACCCAACAAGCGGACTCGCCGCACTGTGGAAGGTAGCAACAGTGGTAGCTCAGTTGGCTGTCCCCCTCCCCCGAAGAAAACCATAAAGAGGCTCTGCCCGAAAACCCTTGCGCAGTACAAACGGAGCTGCCTCAAGGAGTCAGACCGAGTTCATGACACCCCCGAACATCCACCCGAGATTAAAAAGTTCTGCGATGGCCTTTCTCACAAAGTGAAGGGTCTCATCCCGCAATATCTCCCCGACGATCTATGCCAGAGCAACCTGTGTGACATGTCGATATTCGACACACTGCAGCGGGCCCAGATCGGAATAGAGACGGTTGGCGAGTTTTCGATGCAGCCAAGATCCGACGCAGTAGAAATTGAGACCAAGGCCGCTCTTAGCGACATCTGGCAGTGCGTCCGGATGCTGGCCATTGACGCTACTTACGCTAAGCTCCAGCGCGTCAGAGCCAAGGAGGAAGTGATAAAGCTGCAGCAAGAGCTGGACAAGGTCCGTCCTACTCCCGCACCTTCCAGAAGATCGGTGGCCACCTCTCCGGTCCCCCCCAGTTCTCTGGCTCCCCTAGCTGAGGTTGATGCCACGGCGCCTTCTCGAGGAATTTCAGCACTCCACAGCTGTCATGGTGGGGAACATGCTGGACGCACGCCTTAGTGGCCTCGAGAGACGGCTTCCTCCTGAAGCACCTGTTCGCCCACCTTTATCGACAGACAGAGCCCCCCGCAGTACGGCACTTTCACCGCAGGCCCCAATGGCAGCTCCCCTGAAGGAATCCCCGGCCGTGACTACAGAGAGCTGGGCAACGGTCACCAGGCGCAGGCGGAGTGCTAAATCTAGGCCCGCTACCTCTGCTCTTGCCCCATCCACAAAGCAGACTTCCCCCTCCACCCCGGCATCCGCAACTCTTGTATCGAGGAAAAGAAGGCGGGGCAAGAAGAAGAAGCCGGTCGTCCCCAATTCCGAGGCGGTGACTATCACCCTGACGCCAGAGGCTCTAAAAAAGGGGCTCACATATCAGGAGGCCCTCTCCCAGGTCCGAGAGAAGGTTAAACTCTCAGATCTCGGGATCGAGGAGATCCGAATGAGGCAATCGGTGACCGGCGCTCGGATACTAGAGCTACCAGGTGCCGACAATGCGGAGAAGGCAGAGGAGCTGGCTCGAGGAATCCGAGCTGCCCTCCCAGAAGGGGCTGCTTACATTGGGCGGCCTGTAATTAAAGCGCAGCTGCGCATAGACGCGCTGGATGACTCCGTTTCGGTTGAGGACATCGCCAGCACACTTGCTCGTAAAGCTGGCTGCGCCCCTGCGGATGTAAAAGTGGGCAAAGTCCGCCCTAGTCGTAGCGGAAATTCCGCGATTGTCAGCTGCCCTGCTAAGGTGGCTGATGCTATGGCCAAGGGGCGGACCCTTATTGGGTGGAGCTCCGTGGAGCTGAGAGTCTTGGGGCGTGGTCCCTTACGCTGCTTTAAATGTTTGGGTACCGGCCATACTGCTCCGGTCTGTCCGTCGGCCGACGATCGCCGCGGACTCTGTTTTCGGTGTGGCAGCCAGGAACACCAGGCTGCCCAGTGCACCGCTGAGCCCCACTGCGCAGTATGCGTGGCGGCAGGCCTACTCGCGGGGCACAGTATGGGGGGACGGGCATGTCGACCCCCGCCAGTGAAGGGCAATATCACAGAGGTGCGCGCTCCTGCCCAGCGCGAAGCTCGGCTCTCCTCCCCCATGGAGGAGACATAGCCGGGGGGTACCCTTGGCGGTTGGGGTTACAATTCGGCCGTCGTGTTGTTGGCCGGGTCCACGTATCCTCTGACTTACCAGAGGAAGCAAGGAACCCGGTTTAAGTGTGTCCAGCGGAGGCCGGCGAGCCGGGCGTGGGGACGCCCCGTACGCATTGCACTCGGTCTCTGTCTGAAGGGTGGGAACCACTGGTGCAAAGTGTTCCTGCCGCCCCCTCCACGTGCAGGGGGGCTTGAGAGGGCCCGAAAGGGTATGTCGGTGGTGCAGCGGACGGGAGGCTATGCTATTTCCCGCAGCACCGCCATACGGCTTTGTGGTTGCACCGCGGAGTTTTAGTGGGTACACCCCTGAGACACCTTCTCAGGAGCAGCTTGTCGGAAGTCCCAGTCTTCGGCAAGCCGGGAGTCCCACACACCACACCGGGCAAACCCCTGCCCGGAGTGAAGGTGCGTCAAGCATTTCTCCGCGAAAAAAAAAAAAAAAAAAAAAAGGTGTGAATGGGTTCGATGTCAGAACCACACTGATCTAACAAATGTTAAGTGGATAAAGGAAAAGGTGAAATGGGGTTAATTGTGACGATCGGATGTTGAAGTGTGCGTAGCCGAGGTGCTGGTGCTGCATTTCGGAGCCTCGTGATTCTCTGCAGGTCACGTTGTTCGCTGTGCGAAGTCCATCCGCTGATTGCGACACCTTGCTCGCTCGGTGGTGGCGTGGATACGTAACATAACTGAAAACACATTGTTGCCAGCTAATCACCATTTAGTAAAACACTAATACTAAAAGCTGCAACATCAAACAAGTAAATTATTTTATTATTTTGTTAAAATACACTGAAGGCAATAAAACAACAGTTAATTCATCCACCTGTAAAATAATGATACTTTAAGCGCATTAAATTTTATTAAAGTGTCTGTTGAAAGAAAATTGTTTATTCAACTGTTCAAATTGAAACTGTAACAATGATAAATAGCCAAACGATGAAAGAAAACTCGACGATTTAAAAAGTATTAAATGCAAAACACTCCCGGCAAATTCAGTTGTTTCCATTGAATCTTAAGCACTGGGAAATAAAGAACTCGAAGCTATAAATCAAGCAATCTACTTCGATCTCGGCCGTTACAAATTGTCCCGATGAACCGACCTGTCGGGTTGCGACACAGTGTAGCTGAGTTTCGGGTCTTCTAAAATTATTTTGATACAGTAAATCGTCTATCACATACACACACACACAAACACTCACACATGCAAACTAGATATTTTAATAAGTGAGTAGAGAATTAAAATTTCAGTTATTAATTAATTCAGTTTTCTTTGTTATCATAATTTTAAATAGTCTTTAACATTAATTTATAATTACAATTTTAATTTGAAATATTTGCAAAAAATATTTTAAACATAAATAATTTTATTTATTAAATGTCTATGTGCACCGGACGCCCTGATGTACACAATTTTGTAAAGCAAGTGGCCGCTGCGAGACAAGCCGATGCTTAGTGTGGCGGCCGTATGATATCTTTGTGTACTAGTTTTAAGGTTTTTTTTTTTTTTTTTGAAATAAACATATTATATTAAATAAACATATCACTACACAGCATAAAGTAAAGTCGCTTTCCGCGTCTGTCTGTCCTTATGTATGCTTAAATCTTTAAACCTACACAACGGCATTTTATGCGGTTTTTAATAAATATGGTGATTTAAGAGTAAGGTTTTTATGTACAATATACCCGAAATGAAGCTTGGGCGGGTCACTAGTAAAAATAAAAAAGAATCACCGAAATGTATGTACGCGCATAACTTTTGAAATAATTTATCAAATTGTATGATTCTTACTTTATCAAGCTTGTTAATATTAGGACAAGGTTTGTCCAAAATGAAATTATATTATTTACGGAAAGAAATAAGGCGTTGTGAAAGTCCGCAGAGTGTAGTCAGCTAGTATGTATACATATATGTTCATTTATTGTTTCCAAATCTTCATGCACTATAGCTTACTTAAAAGCTTTGTGATAAACAGGCAGTGAACATTTTCCGATTCTGAATGTCTCTAAACGTTGAGAATAAGCGGGCTGACCGTTACAGTCAAATGCCTGATTCTATTCGATATATTCCAAAACTAAATAGAATAGAAATCGTTTATTGACCACATAACATAAACAAATAGGTATACAGCAAATTATATCAATACTATACAAATCGATATCCTATAAAAGATGTCTCACTGTCATTCTCATACAGTAGTTTAAGTTCCGGCATTTGCAGCTTAAATACTTCGGACAGCATTCTTAGGAAAGTCATTCTTCAAATTGACGGTAAAAGATGCTACAGATTTAAACTTTAGTG
Organism: Maruca vitrata; assembly: GCA_039566165.1. NCBI lineage: Eukaryota > Metazoa > Arthropoda > Insecta > Lepidoptera > Crambidae > Maruca > Maruca vitrata. Next base: position 3,008,256 of record CM076913.1, read on the forward strand.
ATAAAATTGAGGGACCGGATATTTTGTTTACGTATCTTCTTTTTCTTCTGAAAAGATATTTCAACAAATAACAATGAAACAAAATTTCAGTTCAAACCCAAATAATGTAACGGATATTAACTCGGATATACAAACATTGTAGCTTACAAGTAACATTGTATGATGGTGTCAAATATAGCAATAGTCGCCTAACAAACCCATGTCCTTTATCAGCCTCGATTATAACTGTACCCAATTTAATCTAAATCGATCCTTTAGTTTAAACAAAGATTGTAAAAATCAAATAAATTAAACAAACATATAAATCGTCTCCGTGAAGCTATTAAGTAAAAATTACCCCATTTTAAACGACCACTTGAAAATGCACAAACTAATGAGAGACGTCACGCGAGTCTTTGTTAGCACTCCAGCGCCATCTATTCTCTACTCAAAGCTGAGGGAAGCTGCAAAAAACATGGTGGATGAAAAATGTTAGTTCTTTGAAGGCAACAGGCTACGAGGTCGGGGTCAACGCACTCGACTGAGAAGTAATTGATGGAAGAACTGGACTTGTCGCTTAATCTTTGAACAAGTTTGGCGGGAACAGTTGGCTATTAATTTGAGGTTAGTTTTTGCGTTTTTAAATGGACCGCTGAAAGATCAAGTTGAATATTTCTTTCATTACTCAGATGTTCGAGAAGATGAATACTGGTATGTACGTATAGATAATTCACAATACATTATACAGTTTATATAAACAGTACCATAACTTCACAACTTTGTCGCAGAGACATAAATGTCAAAAGAGTTTCCCGACTTAGTATCCACACCATTTACTTCATAATAAATACACGAATGCTTCCCTCGCTGCTCTCTTAGGAACGGATCTTAGCTTGAGCAAAAGTTAAGCGGCAGAAAAAGAATTAAAATCTCTTAAATCCCGGCTACTGCAGATTTAATAAGGCGGCAAACTTTGATGGACACCGGGCACCAATTTAACTTTTATGCTCACTGAAAACGGTGGGGAAATGATCAAACGCATTTGAGTATTTGGCGATCCGAGAAGCTTAGAGTTTAGGTACTTAACGAAAGGTTTTCATTGGAATTTTAGGGAAAGATTTTTTTTTTAAATTGGATTTGTCATTGTTGGACCGTAATATGCCCCATATAGAGTGTTAAATTAAAATCGATCATAATATTATCAAAGTTATAATTGACAACTGTACAAGTCATATCTACAAGTGTGTTTAATTGTGATAAATAAGTATTATTTTTAATTAATGGCATCTGTTTATACTAACAAATAATAAAATATAGATCTAAGTAACAATATACAAGTACTATATTGAAATCTAAGTATTTAAGAAACAATTTCTGAACGCTAATTGGTAACTCTTCTTCTATTTTACTACGGATTGAAAGCTTTCGCCTTTTACGATAGTTTTACAGCCATTATCGAGTCCCTCTCCAACAAATCGCCGCAGCTCCCCGTAGTCCCCTCTTGACGCCCACACCTGTTACCATCTCAACCAGACCGTCTGTTCACTCTTCTCTACGGATATATCGCCGGGCGTTCCGATCATTAATTGTACTGAAACAGTTGTTACAACCGCTTCCGTTTAGTCACAATCGGGTTTCGTTTGTTTTTCAAACGGTTTCGCGCGTTTGTCACTGGCTAGAACAGTGTAAAGATATTATTATAAAAAAAAACTGACGCAATCAAACAGATTTCTTTTGTTTTTTTATCTGGATTAAAAAATAGATTGTTAACCTTTTTAAATTAACATAATTTTTATTTAAACTGTAGGTTATTGAACGCAAGTGCATACTTATTAATAAAAAAAATATTGTTTATCACAATTAATTTAGGATGGGATTCTAGAGAAACGTTACGCTTAATATTAGCATAAAATCTCTTTGTTAAGCTATAAAACTTTTAATTCAAAATGTAAATGTCAAAATTAATCAAGGAAATGTATAGTACGCTAATAGGCACATTATGAAGGGAGTAATTCAAGTTTTGCATCAACTTGCCTAATTGACCTCGAGTTTTCAAACGAAATGAATTAATTTCAAACATAAGACGTTGCTAATTCAATGATTGATCGTCGAAATTATTAATCCTTTCATAAACTAAGAGCCATTATCAACATTTACAACTCGATAGAGCACTGAATGTAATCATTCCGTATTATATGACTACTACTAGGAATACTAGTACAAAATGATAATACAGAGATTGATTATTTTATTTAAGTATCTAGGAGTTACTAAGATGGTCTAAACAAAACTTGATACACATTTATCAATTTGGAATAATTAGCTAAAAGCATTTAAGCAGAGTAGAACAAAAAATAACTACGCTTAGCCACACATAATGTAGGTCACACGTAGTTTATATCCCGATAAAACTGATAATATTATATAAATGAAGATGAGAAAATCTGAACATTAAGAACTACAAAATATCTTTACGCTTCACCGCGTTTCCATTTCCAGAAGGACGTGAATCGAATCCGAGATGGGCGGTGGAGATATATTTTTTTTTAATGTTTTTCCAAATAATTTAAACACCTTTTATAAACTTTAGCACTTAAAATATAAAATAAACAACCAAATAAAAAAATCCATCTCCTTAAGTATCATATATTTAAAAAAAATCATCCAGTCATATATTTTTCAACAGCATCCGGTACTAGGATCTAAGGTACACAAGGAGCAAAATGAAATGGATTTGTCAACGTCACGCTGCACCCGAGTGGAAGGCATTCTGAACGGCCGTCTCTGCCGAAGTGAATCGTTCCATCGCCGTTAGAAAACGATTTTGATCCCATTGAAAACGTTGAAGATAGATTGTTTTTTATGAACCCTCGTTTGTTATCATTTGGATACTCAATGTAGGTATTAAGGATTAACAATTTCCGTAGAAATATCTACCTATTGATTATATTAACGATTTTACAGTGATTTCACAAAAATCGTACGTGAATACTACAACGTCTCGGCAGCATTTTATTGCAATAATTCCTGAGTAAAGTGGGCAATGTATGTATGTAGTTGAGAGTCAGAATTCTTACTACAATATTCACTGCAGCCGATCGACACAACAAATTGTGCCACCATAATTTAAATTATGAAATTTGATTGACGTAAAGATAAAATAGAATCACTTTGTGAAAAATCATTTGTGATTGGCTTTTTTTTTTTTTTTTATAAAGAGGCTAACAAGATGACCTCACTCCACCTGATGGTAAGCGGTAGTGAGATCCAAATATGAGGTCGACAGGCACAATAGACCATATTGAGCCTGTCGCACTCACCCTGAAAGCCGTGAAAAAGGAGACCACTGCTGCGGCAACAACGAGACAAGGCGTGGAGTCTCGCATTGGTATTGAGCTGTGCGGGTCGGAGTTGGCCAGTCCGCCGGACGGAAGGGCCCCCGTTTCTACGGGTCTCCCAGGCCGGCGGGCTGACCCGCTCCGCCGCTAAGACTCCACTGGTCCGGCGTTTGCCGCAACAATGGTCCCCCCTGGCTCCGGTTCGTACAGTGCTGATCCCGGAACGCGACCTGACCAAGAGAGGTCAGAGTCACTTGGCGGGTTTTACACAACTGTATGGTGGTAACAGCAACCGGTCGACAAAATGTCTCCCACCTGAGTTGGCTATGTGCGAATTAAATAAAAAGAGGATAGACATGCATTGTAATCCGTCTAACGTAGTTATTATTCTTTGAAAATTATCAAGATTGATGTCTCACAATCATTGAGCTCCTCTCAAGTGAATTCATGTAATTTTAAGCTTTATTTCTTTCGTGTAAGGTGGAAAATGCCTCTTCGAGTTTGTGGATGAATGTCTGGTGGTCCGGAAGAATCAGACGATCCGTCAAATCCGTGGACTGGAAACGTTTGGCCATTTATTTTCAATATAGATTAATTTTCCAATAAAAAAATCTCGCGGTTCCAATTATTTTAGCTTAATTGTTTTTGTTTGGGCGGCTTCCCGTTTTATTGTTCAATACCGTAACGCAATCAAAACTGTTTTATTGCATTAGAATAGTGTATGGATAGTTTTAGTAAGTTACTACAGTTTTGAATCATAACAATTTTTTTTTGGAAATACAATAACATTCTTTAAAGTCTCCTGTTGTATTTAGTAATGTTTACAAAATAAACGATATTATGTCCATAAATGCAATTGCATAGTGTTCTGTTACCTTGTTACCTGTTATTCTGATACCTTCACTATACATACAATTCGTATTAGTCCAGCCAAAATCGTTATAGAAATGGACCCGGATACTCTGATAAGTTACTATCCCAACAAACACTACTATCACGGATCTCAAAAGGTAAACAAAAAAGAACGGTTTATTATACGCAGCGATGCGTTAATTTTTTATTTCAAATTCCGAGGGCAAACCGGCCAGTTCTGGCGGCCCGAAAACTAGGCAAGAAAAAAATAATAAACCCAAGCACAGCGACGAAAAGTTTCCACGCAGAAAATTTAAAACGGCCCCGTTGTGTTTTTACTGGATCCCGAACGAGATAAAAACGTGGCCCGCCGTCCGAAGAGGCGTGTTGATTGATCGAACTTTCCGTTTTCTAACAACTTTTAACGAAAATGTTGGTTTTATAAATTTTTTTCTTCGAACTTTTAAAAAAGTTTTAGTGATGGTTCAATTCCCTCCAGAGACAATATTGGTATTGGTTTTGATTGCATTAAAAATTAGCCGATTTAATTCATTTTTGTCCATTTAATGTATCTAATCTGGACGACGTTCACTAACGATAAGATCACTTAATTTGTTATTTTTAGGGTACCGTACCTCAAAAGGAAAAAACGGATCCCTTATAGGATCGCTTTGTTGTCCGTCTGTCTGTCTGTCAAGACCCTTTATCTCAAAAACGCGTGGACGTAGCAAGCTGAAATTCTCATGAAATACTCAGGTCTATTGTCCCTTTAAGCTGTGAAAATATCAAACTCCTAAGTAAGCGAGTCCGACTCGCACTTGGCCGATTTTTTTACATTCTGTAAATTGTTCTAAATGCACAGAGCAGTACATGATCTATCTGTCTATAACACTAGAACAACATCTGGTCCTCATTTTTCTCACAATAGGGAATATGCATAAATTTGCAATCTTAAATTTTTTAACAATTTATATAAAATACTTAAACATATAATAAAATGTGGAATGAAAATTAAAATCGGTTCACAAACGAAGGATTTATAAGGAATTAAAGTTAATTTTCTATATCTTTCTTACAAAACGGAGTTTTTTATGGATCGCCTATGGCCGTAGTGGTATGTGACGTCATCTGCCATATCGGATCTCTCTGTCCACTCTGGAACTTTAAACAGCTATATCTCGCACGTCGTTAAAGTAAACTGAAAAATAAAATTATTTTCATATTTCTTCAATATTAAAGATTGAATTCTATAATAAAAAAATGTGCGCATATTCCCTATTGCCGGAAGACATATTACCTTATACCTACAAAAATTCACAACCAGCTACTCAAGAAAGTCTAATACTAAGACCCAACTCGTTAGGTCCAGGAATGTAGAACAACGTTTTCCGATAATATATCTCCTGAAATAGGTTTCCGCTATCGTGATTGAGTTTAACATCATCTCGGAACGTTCGACCGTCGTATGTTCCGTTATGTTGGTAACGCTCCGTTATGTTGGGAATAAAACTTTATTGCACATCTTACATTCTGTTATTAACTGCGCATTCAACTAGAGATGCCATTGGCGCATCTTGAAAGATGGTCTCGAGATTCCCTCAATTGAATTTATTGTTTTGTTTTCCTCTTTTGTGTTAAATGAATTTTATTTATTGTTCATTTTAAAAATAATTTATTAATATTTATAATTTATGGCTTGCAATTAAGGAAGACATTTCCGAAGATAAATATTATATTGATGTACATTTTTACAAATGCTACGTGTATATCTCGTAGCGAAGAGCAGTGGCTTCTTGAAAAACGTTTAGCCGGTTTATAAAATTGGTATTAAATGTATTATACAATATTGACATTTAATCATAGCAAAGCATAGACAAATCGTAGCCTTTAACAATAAACTGGCACAATTTTTAATTAAACTTTCGTGATGTCCTCAAATTTGGTTGACAGGCACAATAGACCCCATTGAGCAACCCGCACTCACCCTGAAGGCCTATATCCAAGATTATTCTAATACTTACTTGAAATATCCCATATTTTAGTAAGCGTTGGGTCTAAATAAGTAGAACACCAATTTATCACTTCAACAAATTGTTAAGTTAAAGTTAACCTGACCGCAACAAAAATAAAAGCGAGTTATCCCCTCAAACCTCGTAACTTCGTAACTCGACCTCATGCAGGAAACGGGCTAACTGACTTAGGCTGGCCACTCACGGGGCGGTTTTGAGACGCATCCGGCATGGTTGATTCACTTTCGGGTCACTTCTGCATATTATGTACTAGCTGTGCCAGCGACTTCGATCGCGTTTTCCCCTTTTTTTACACGTTTTCCATTGTATCTTTGCTCCTATTGGTCGCAGCGTGATGTTATATAGCCTAAAGCCTTCCTCGATAAATGGTCTATACAACGCAAAAAGATTTTTTCAAATCGAACCAGTAGTTCCTGAGATTAGCGCGTTCAAACAAACAAACAAACTCTTCAGCTTTATAATATAAGTATAGATATAGAAGGTATGTAAAAGCACATTTAATAGAATAAGCCTGAAACAGCCTTATTTTCGCCATGGCGGCTACCCTGAATCAAGATGAGCCAAATTCGCAAGATGTGATTAAAGTGAGTGTGGTTGCACATGTGCACTCTCTGTTCCTGGACAATCAGAGTACAGCGATACGGCTTTCCGACATGACCGATGAATAATCAGACACAGGACTACCAACTTAATTTTAATTTCTAGGCATAGACATGCAATCGTGCATCCGCTAACTTTCTGAGTCCAGGCTGAGTAATTTCTTAAGAGAAAACTCCTACAAATGTATCCCAGTGTAGGGCCGAAACCGGGGACCTTTCAGTCACTTGATTACGTGTCGCTTGATACAGATGAAAAAGACTTGTCAGATCTATGTGTAGAACAACGACTTCATACCCAATAGACACCTAATAAAGGACAAGCTTTTTCAGACAACACATTAGATAAATAGATCTTATATTAAACCACGCCCACTGATGCTTCGTCAGTAACGACCAGATCTGTGACCCGTGAACATCTCTGCGCTCGCTTACAGAAAAAATTAAAAACCTTGTTGCCATGGCTCCTTGTAGCATAAGATGGTGTGGAAAAGATAGCAAGAGCTCAAATTTTCAAATTGATGGCATTTCGTTTCATCGGTTAGTGTTTTTAATCAATTAAAACTAATATTTTTTTGTTCGACCGGAGGCCATCTTAAATGGCCGGTCGGTCGGCGTCATCAACTGCCCATCTCTTTCTTTGACATGCAGTTTTATATCCTTTATCCTTATCGTTCTCCGTGCACGTTTACGTAGTGCTGTACCGTACCAAATACTCAGATTCGATCGATTTCGATTTTTAATTAGATAATGCTAAATTATATTTTGCTAATAAGAGTTGACTTTAATTTTCATATTTTTTAATCAAATAAAATTATAGATATTTTTTTTTCTTACCATGTGATGTTAATTTATAGATTCCCAAATCAGATCTCAGAAACTCCAAATGCTATCAGATGCTAGCTAACCTAGCTAAGGGTTATCCCAGTAATCCCCATTGGAAATCCCCATCAATGGGGATGAGTGAACTTTTTGTCCACTAATCCCTATTGATGCCTCTGATGGGGATGTGTGAAAATTGTTGATAAAGTTCACAAATTATTAATTATACCGACATATTTTTTTTAAATATTATTTGTATAGATTTTTTTAAAGCGAATAAAATCGCGGAATACAGGGATGAGAAGGTGCCCTTGTTTATTTAGGTATATAATGCAGCACTTTTGTCCAGTAGTTTCTAGTACCTTTAAAGAAATTACTTTCGCTGCCTATTCGTTACTAACATACAAATCTTAACTGTTACTGTAAAATTTTCGTTATGTTATCTCCAGCGAACTTATTACTTATCATTTTATATATCCCAAAGAAAGTGAAGTGAAAGAAAAATAAATCAAAGCTGGCGGGAACACTGGTTACCATCAGAGTATAGCGTAAATTGCTCTGGACATTTTACTCAAGACTGCTTTATTAATATGAAGAAACGTCGGAGACTCCTCACATTTGCCATATCTTCACTGTTTTCACCACTATTGGTGAGATAATTATGTCTACACTAATTAGAGGGATCGGTACCTAAATAAATTTCAGTCGGAAGACACCAATCATGTCGTTGACCTGGCAATGAGTGTGATGCAAAATTATGTATCAACAAAACATGCATTTTTATCCAAGTCCGTCGATCGCAAGCCCTCAGTCTGGCGAATATTTACAAAATTAATTCATTTTAAAAACGATTAAATAAATTGTTATACGTAAAACTACAATATATTATTATTCTCTTATTTCACTAATGTTATTCACACTCAACAGAAATAGAAAATCTTTTAAAATTTCATCTAGCTATCAGATACAAATAGTGACAGACAGACATGCTTTCCGTCTATTTGTCTATTACCAAGTTAGGCCTCTACCACGGATGTTCATCACACATCCATCAACAAAGGTGGTCTCTCAGGTTTAGGGCCCATTTTTACCGTTTGGGTATGAAATATAAACATTATAATGTAAAATAAATAAATCAATCATGTATTCCAGATAGTAGTAATCTATATCCTCAATCAAATCAAATCCATTAAATGTAAGTAATTATAAATTACATGTCCAAGAAAAAGGTAATTATCTTTTATAATATTTTTAAATTTTGTTACGAACTGCATCAATTTATCGATTACCTATTTTCAAAGAAAACTTATATACCCCATCCCTATGTTTTGTGGTGATTTTGTTGCGACCAATTAGCATTCAGCACCCACCCCCCGCGTACCTCAGGTAGTTGACTGAAATGTTTGCATTGCGAATAATTGACATTAGGTGTCTATTGGGTATGAAGTCGATGGTGTAGAAGTAAGAATTGAAATGAAGTGTTGCAATAAATTAATCGCAACCGCTGCGACTACATTGTAGTACAAAACTGCACTCTCAAGTATGACATACTAGTTGCGCCAGCGACTTCGTCCACGTGTCCCCCGTTTTTTTACACATTTTCCTTTGTTTCTTTCTTTCTCGATAAATCGTCTATCCAACACAAAAATATTTTTTCAATTCGAACCAGTAGTTCCTAAGATTAGCGCGTTCAAGCAGACAACTCTACAGCTTTATATAATTAATATAAGTATAGATATGTCAAAGATCGGCGTCTTCATTGCTTTAAAACCTCAGAATCTCAGCGGGCGCGGTTGAAACCTGCTCCGTGAATCCCCAGCTTTAAGCTAACTCGCGGCAGTCAGATAGTAACTAATTTATTGCCTGCCCGGCGCCGTAGGCCCCACTCGGTTACCGTAATCCTATCACTTCGATAATATTTTAATTACAATAAAGCTAGGGTTTAGCTTTAAATCTTTTCTCATTATTTATTCCAAGAGGAACTCTAATTTATCTAATTTACTTGACTGGCTCTATGGCATGTTTTAGTGCTCCTGTCTTTTTCGGCATCAGTCGTTGGGTTCAATTTCCACTCGGGACAAATATATCTGTGATGAACTGAGTTTACCTATTTGTATTTAATACTAGTTTTTTACTCATTTTCCACTGTTTCCTTTGCTCTTATTAGTCGTAGCGTGATGTTATATAGCCTAAAGCCTTCCTAGATAAATGGTCTATCCAACACAAAAAGATTTTTTTAATTCAAACCTGTAGTTCCTGCCAACAAACAAACAAACTCTTTAACTTTATACATAATTAATCAATCAATCAATACATAGTATAAAACAAAGTCGCTTTCGCTGTATGTCCGTATGTATGCTTAGATCTTTAAAACTACGCAACGGATTTTGATGCGGTTTTTTTTTAATAGATAGAGTGATTCTTAAGGAAGGTTTGTATGTATAATTTACCCGAAGCGAAGCGAGGGCGGGTCACTAGTCAATGTATAATTAGTATAAATATAAATACATATGTGTACACGATAAGGCGTCCGACCGATTTCAGCCATGGCGGCCGATCTCAATTGAGATCAGCCAAGTGCGCAGGACATATTATAGTGCACAAGTGTGTGCGCAAACATAAGTGCACTCTCTATTCCCTTACTCTCATAATTCGGTGAGACGGCAATCCGACATGACCGATGAGAGATCGCGCGCAGGACCACCGGCTTAACGTGCTTATGTTTTATGTTTACACGATACACACCTTATAAACATGTTAAATAGAATTTGTCTGCACTTACTGACTCAATCTTGACTAAAGAGCCTTAGACCTAAAACAACAAAAAAACTTAAGTATTAAAAAAAACACAATAATTATGCTCGTTTGAACCTCCGGCAGGCGGCATTAGAACCTCCTTAGCAACAAGCACGCGCGAGAAGTCAACCGTTCACCAATTCGTTTCCCTCCCAAGGTTCAGAGTGTGTTTCCACTTTTAATTAATTGCTCAAGTTACAAGGACAAAATGTATTGCTCCACACTTCGCTAATCACATTTGTGCGAATGTGGGGAAACAACGGACACGGAAAAACAAACAGTTCAACGTTATTCGATATTGTTATTGGTTTGCTTTATGAGTGGAATAGCTTAGCTTTTCTGATGGCAAGCGTTATACAATATGATTACCGATATAATAACTAATTTGCGTTAAAGTGCAATGAACCTTCGATACAAATGCAAGATAAATTTTTTAATTTAAGCTTTAAAATAAGTTTTTTTTTAATTTAAGTGCGCAAAGAATTGTTGTGTTTTATTGTTTTCTTATCGTGAACTAACTATGGGCTTTCCACGATTATATAAAGGAATTTCTATTCATCAAAATACTTTTCAGTCTATTAAATTTTTCCTAAAGTTCTTGTAATTGTAAATTTGAGTATGTACCAAATAATTTCTTTTTTCTCTCTATACACCGTGAAATTTTAGTGGTTGTTTTCCCGCAGTAAAATGATTCTATCTTAGTAGTACAATAGATTTTTGCAGTTCTTTTTTGTTATAATCAATAAATGCCGGTTTTACGAAAGGTTTAACCGAAACTCGAAAGCACGTTCGAACCGCTTTATGACTTAGGCCGTCGAGCTTCTTGAGCTTTACGCATCGAATTCATGCGGCAAGCAGTACCTGTTTACGTCACATCTTATAAAAGAACGATAGCTTCTCTCGTTTTCGAGTTCAAAAATTATTATTTTGTAAATTAAAAAAAAAACAAAAATTTTTTCGAGAAATAATTTGCATCATTTCGTTAGTATTACTGAAGGCGAACCGTTCTGCCACGGGAAAAAAACCACTGAAATTGCACGGTGTGTACTTAACTTTTTTGTTTAATGAAATAAAATTCGTAATAGCTTTAAAAAAATCTAAGGTAACAAATTCTGAAGATGTGGTTATTTTAATTCTGATTGGCATGCATTTTGGAACCAAAATGTACTAGAAATAAAAAATAAATCATTCGCACATTACTCTATCAGACATTATGCTTCACAAACAATTATTTTTATCATTCCAAATAGACCATTAACAGTAATTTATTCACAGCGCATTATAAAAAGTATACCGTCCCGTAAACCACGATTCGCCATTTATAAAATAACGGTATACAATTTATTACATAATTCATAAATTTATAGCGGGCTCTCGCCTTTTGTTGTATACTTTAACCTTTTGTGGGATTAAAGGGGTCGCGATTTAAACCACCTGGTTTATATTTGTATTACCATCTGATTGTTTGGACCATACATTACAATATAACCTAAGGATCTTAGATCTTGCTTTTTTGCGTAAGCTGAATTTTAAGTTAACATGGAAACTTTTATTGGTAAAATTATTTGTACAGTTAAATTATAGTCACTTTTTTTTAGGAAGTCGCCTGACAAACGATTGCCGGATAGCCATTTTGTTAATAAAGTTAAAGCAATTAAAAAAATAAATAGATATAGTATTGTGTATTTTTATTTGCGCGAGCACTACACATTTGAAATAAAACTAATTTTACGGATTAAACTCGCGTGTATTGGTATTCTAAACATTATTTAAAGCTCGAAACGTCGGATCTCTAAATAATGTTGTTTAGAATACCAATACACGCGAGTTTAATCCGTAAAATTAGTTTTGTTTTAATAATATATTTGAGTCGGATCAAAAAAATCCGGACAAAAATTATGAATCGGTTTAAGACCAGTCGCTGTATAATGAAGCGCTCCTTATAATATTATTCAAATCAAATATTTCAGCATCTGTTTGTCCTAATTTTGTCAATATTTACGGCCATGGATCAAATGAATTAATATGAAATTGCATTAAGAATTCCTTTGAATTTGTATAATTTACAATTTGAAAGTAAGTATGTAGGTACCGTAGTTGGCTCAAACAAATATTTGCTATTTATTTATTTTAGGCCTTATCGCCCTAGTTTAGGGTAGGCCCGTGCCCCAGCAGTGAGGACGTATATGGGCTGATGATGATGATTTATTTTACTGATTTCTCAGGTTTCAAATTCCCTTGAAAGTAGGGAAATTTGTAAGAATGCATGTAACTTTTTTCTGACTACGATGATAGCTTAGAGAAGCCTTGTCATCATCACCAGACTTGCGGGGGAGTGAATGGCTTTCACCCCCAACAATGTGAAACAAATATTTGGTTTCCATTTATTTCACAGTCAGATTTAGCTATACAGTATATAGATGCATCGTTATAGTAAGTACATAAATGGAAATAGACTCTATGTATGAGAGATTAAAGTGTATTACGTCTTACCTCACGCACTGGCCGAGAGTACCTAGGCCTGGGTGCATCGAGGCACGCGGCACACAACGGAGTGCTGAGAGAGGCTAGCTCCAGTCGGATCTAAACCTCGTTACGTACCGCTGACACTCCATTACCTGCACCAGCTGAGGATGCAAGTGAGGAGAGATGAGAGGAGATAGGCAATGGAATAAGGATCTACTTAACTACCAAGCTGCTGTAGCAGTAGTTAGGTAGATCTACTACAGTGAGAAGCTAACTACAGCGAGAAGATGTTAGCTGACGAATTGGGATGGTTCAAGTGATTTCTTACTTAGGCAAAATAGGAGCATGGACGTCAAGTTGCGGAAACCAGCCTGTTCTACCATTACTGTATGAATTCATTGATAGTTGAGACAATCGTCGACGTCGTCGTCACGTACTCTATTTAATTATATCACGGCCAAACAAAGTAGGTACTTATATTTTAACTTTAATAAAAACAAATCTAAGAAGACATAATATGCCTTTTGTTAACACAACTTCATTACTAAAATGCATTATTTCAAGAATTAACTTTTTAATTTATTGGATCCTACCAAAATATACTAATTTTAAGATTAATCGTCTTAAACAGTTTGAAATCAAACTGACCTGATTTCTATGCTTGAATATTTTATTTAGTCGATAGTCGAATCATAAAATTTAACCATTTATCTGAATAAACGGTTTTAGATCGTATTTTTTTCAGGCCCTTAGACTGGTTCTATCTCTGTTTTGGTTTGTACGAAATTTAATTAAATTGGTTCAGTAGTTTTAAAGCTCGTCGGAGTTACGTTTGACTATGTACGGAATACTTATAATATTAGTAAGAATCAGCAGTAAAAAAGACGTGTGGCACTCGGGGACTGCCGCGGTATAGCTATTGCATAGCATCATCCGATTTCGGAGCAACTCGTCTCGATTCGTGCGAGTTTCGAAGAGTCGTACAATACGTCTAACCGCACGCACACAAACACCGTGCCGAAGTCTTCCGAACTGAAACGACGTTAGACGATTGTGAGGTTTTTTCGTTACGGAATTTCTTGGTTCGGTCGCCGCGCTCATAGCCCGCGATAAAAGCTATGCAATTGCTTAAAAACCCCTTTCTATCCATCTATCCGCCTCCCATCGCTTGTAACTTGACTCACTCAGTACTCTAGTGTTCTGAATATAATAGAACGCGGACATATAATTCGTCACCGCTTCCCACACGACACAGCACAGCCCGGGGCCACGATATATTATTTACAGTTCCGTCTGCGAGATTGATCTGTTACTACTTATGGAGATTAAAGGAGTATTTTAATACATAACAGAATACTATACACAGGATAGTTTCTAAGGAGACCGGGCAAGAACTTAAACGATAATTAAGAAATAACGAAAGAAAGAAAAATATTTATTGACCATGACATGGATACGAAAACTTACAATGATACATCAATACACAAGACACAAAAACTCAACTCAAACAAAGAAGGACTATAAGAATGCAATAGATGAAAGCGCTAATTTGCTGAGAATAAAAACTAGATTTTGGTGGTCAATATATGACGAATTTATGTTGGTCTGATTCATTAAACAAAAATTAAAAATAAAATAATAAAAGATTATTCTACTTCTAGATCAAATTTTGAATTTAAGCGTCGTTTTAGTTGTCGAATAGTCAATTTTCATCATTCAGTAATGTGTGTAAAACACGCAAATTTGCACTCGCTTAGAAATCTACTAGTTGCCGTTATTGGTTGTTGAAAATTATTAGTCTTACATATTTTCACTGTTTTTTTAATTATATAAAATTACAATACATGATATAAATAGACAATACATAGTAGTGACACCCAAACAGCCGAAGACTCAGAAGTCTCCAAAGTTCTTTGGGAACATTTTAGTGTTCATAGATTTGTAGTATAACAATGAAATAATTAACTTGGCAACTTTTCATTTAAAATAGTTGAATTAAACTTCTTGGTAATGAAAAAATATGGCCTGTTTTATCACTTGCAACATTTTATTACAAGAGGAAACTACCAAGATAAATTACAGTTTAAAGTATACAAAAGTAAGATTTAGCTGCGGTCCTTCTTTCCTCGCCTTTATTCCATTTTATGGACCGAAAAGTCAAGATAAAGAGTCTAAAACCCCCTGGCAGTCGGCCAATGGCTAAACCCGAAATTCGTCACAGGATTTAGCGCAGGTGGAAAAGGAACGACAGATTTTTAGAGTTCCGTAGACTCTTAACAAAGACAAACGTATGCGCTTACCTGAGGAAGGTATTTCGGTTTCATTTGGATTATAAATGTATTCTACTATGTTGATATTATGGTTTTGTAATAGGTAAACAAGCATATTCAACATCATATTGTTAAATAGTAAATTATACCCAAACTACACATACATTACCACTAGGTGAAATACGAAAAAAGACATAATACTCGTATCGTGGTAACTCTGTCGTGTTTTCACATCAAAACTATCTATTTTCATAAAATTTGGTACACAGATTGTTTCAAGCCTGAGAAAGTACTAAGGATACTTTTTAACCGACTGCACTATATAATAGTCGCAGGTGAAAATCTAGTTCTACTATAAATACGAACGGAACCCGCCAGCCCGTTAACAGCTCGCATTTGTCTTGCATTTTTTGTTGTCCCTTTATGTTTTGCAGTTGACGTGAGCTCGGATTTTACTATTTGGTCAGTGGCACACAGTTCGCAAGTTTGAATGGGCGACACTGACAAAGTGTGACGGAAAACGAAGGAAACCTTAAACTTGGTGTAAGCTAGGCGTCCACACTTCGGCATACACCTATACATCACAACATAATATAAAACAAAGTCGCTTTCGTATCATAGCATAGAATCACGCCTTTTTCCCAGAGGCAGAGATCACTTCCTGCTATGTGCTCCGATCCTGGAACACCACTTTCGCTTCTTCCACATCCGTCAACCTCTTCATGCACGCTCATCGCTATCTCTACGTATGATTAAATCTTTGAAACTACGCAACGGATTTTGATGCGGTTTTTTTGTAGATAGATGGATACAAGAGGAAGGATTTGATGTATAATTCTCTCTCTCTAGATTTAAACATAAAAGCCTTTTGCCGGAGGCGATACCGTCAGATCGTTCATCACAAAACATTACACGCTTATACTTAGCGAAGTCAGTTATGAAGTTGCCTATATGATATCTTTTATGAGGCACTAGATTGTCAGAGTACCAATTTAACTTAAATCAGACCTCTAGTTTTGGTGTGAATGCTTTTATAGAGACACTAACTAGTTATAGCGTATTTAAAATACCTATTAGTGTGGATATGATTTCATTGAAAAAAGCGACGATGGCCGAGTGGTTCCGGTCGTTGCTTGCCATGCGAGAGGGCGCCAGTTCAAACCCCGCCTCGTGTTTTTCAAATGTACGATTATTCGACGCTTTAACGGTAAAGGTAAACATCGAGAGGAACCTGCACATCTACGAAGAAATTCTTAGGTTGTGTAGTCAACCAATCCGCACTGAGCCAGCGTGATTAACTAAGGCCTTATCGCCCTAATTTAGGGTAGGCCCGTGGCTCAGCAGTGGGGACGTAAATGGGTTGGTGATGATGATAATGTTATGGATAACATTTTAGAAAGTAAGCTCAAAATAAATATGAATTTTCATTTGAAAAAAACACGGGCCAGCCGTTGTTCCGTACCTTCTAAACAAAAACTGATTCACTCCTAAATATCGGAAACAATACAAACTTATCTCGATCTTCTAGACAACTCCTTTTCTCTTTGCACTGACCAAATAACATTAGTAGCATGAGAGACAATAATCACATTTATTTTACAACTAGTGGTCCCGGCGAATTCCATACCGCCAATACTATAAACCTTCCCTGGACTATCACGAACATTTTAAAACCAAAATTACCTAAATCGGTCCGGGCGTTCTCGAGTTTTAGTCAGACTAACGAACAGCAATTCATTTTTATTTATAAGAAGATTTGTGACATGTTGGGTAAGACAGTATTAACTAAAAAAATGCAATTATGGATATAGCAATTTGACATGTTGGTTTGTGTAATACTGCCCTACCATTACTAAAAAATAATAGATAAGTATGGAAATAGCTGTATGATCTACTAAATAAAGGTATACTAACGCAATATTTATGAAATTGGCATCCGTTGTTATTCTAAAATTAGTCTTTATGGGTCTACACGCGATATTAGGAGTAGCACAATTGGTGTAACCCAGTCGAAACGTCGGGCAGTAAGTAGCTTTGTAATTTGCTACTCCTAATATCGCGTGTAGACCCATAAAGACTAATTTTAGTGTAATGGAACGTGAAAGTCTAAAATCCGTTGTTATTGTTTTCAAATGCAAATAGAATATTAGTAGTTAGATATTTGAGCGCATTTAGATTCGTAGTAGTTAAATTATAATTTTGACTCGCCTGTTTCAAAAATAAGCAGGTTAAATATAATAAACCAAGTCTTACAACGTCTGTCTCATAGCCCTCTTCCTAGTCAGGAAATCAACCATTACTCCCAGGAGTCGAAACTTTTCAATATTCGATTCAAACATAATATGGTATGTTTATCTTATTTCATGTGACAGGAGCCGTTTTTAATACCATTAAGTACTATAATTCAAGCTTGGTGAAGGAAAGGAAGGTAAATTTTAATTGTAGAGATATACTAAGGTTTTCAGTTTTCTAATTTGTAGGTAGCGCCTTTACGCCAAAACTATTGATTTTTGAAATTGAAAATAATTAAAAATACGCTCTATTTGCGCCCGAAGGTTCTAAGAGCAATCTCGGTCATCATTCATTAATTAACAGGCTTCAACGACAGTACAATGGATTGCTGAAGAGGGCTGACGTCGATATTTGGTCATACAGCACTTATAAATTCAAGAAGGCTGTACTTGATTCGTTCAAGACATAGTATCTGGATATATTATTAGTTTTTAGTCACTTTTAACTAGTTTTATTTAGGTTTCTTTTTCATTTTTTCTGCTCACATTGCTTGTCGTGGCAGCCTGTAAGTGAATCTGCACTTACCTATGTTCCTATTAAGTACCTTTTGTAAACTGTTGTAAATTAGTGTAAGATTTGTTGGTTGTCCATAATAAATAAAATAAATAAAATAAATAAAATTTGATACACCTAGTATAGTAGGGTAACATACATATATAAAATCACGCCTTTTTCCCAAAGGGGTAGGCAGAGATCACTTCCAGCGATCCACTTTTCACCTCTGTGGGAAACGTGACGTGACGGGTTGTGAACCACGTCGCCGCCATTCTACTTTATGCATTGTTTTAACAAGGTCATTGCGTTCCCACGAGTAGCAAGGATATATGATGGGGGAAGGAAAAGGGGAGGAAGAATACTATCGCCTCGGATGATTTGGACTGAGTCGATAGCAGCTCGAGGAGCCGGGGTCGCTTACCCGTATACCGTTCACCAACCACCGGACAGATAGTTGTGACTGGTATCCCCTGACTTTCTATTTTTTTAGTATAGGGATCGCTATAAATATATATATATTATAGAATTTTTGTACATGATAAACAACTGCAAGTGGACGGATTCGTGGCGGGAAGAAATAAATATAATAGACGATGAATGATTTTTTTCTATCGCTTATGCCTTTCCTATGTGAAAAAGAATACGGCGCCATTCCCTTTCTAAGTTAGCTTGCGCACTGTGACCTGCCATCGTCGTAATTTTCTTCGCATAGTTTACTTTACTTACATGTCATGTTGTAAGTACATTAATCAATAAATTGACAACCTTTGAAGTAAAAATTAATTTTACGGTTAAAACTCGCGTGTATTGTAACTTTAAACATATCATTTAGAGACAAACAGCAGACGAATAAAACTTAAGAATCTCCATTCACAAACTACCTCTCCACACAAAAAGGAGGTAAAGGTCCACATATTATCCCGATGCTAATGTTCTTCAGAAGTGTCGGACCAACACATCCATCGTCTCTGTAAACAATGATTTTATGCGAGAAATAACTGTCACGATACCTTCCCGAGGCCTAACCAAACAGGGCCGATACACATTTGCTGAACTCCGTCAACATACCTGTGAGACTTCTGTTTGCCTCCGATTGACTCGGTTATTTCGTATTTTTAACTGGAATAATGTGTGTATTGTGTTGAGGCTTCTTTTTTACGTCACAGTTTATTTACACACACGACAAAGCCTTTAAGTGACATAGTTCGAAATGGGATATTGTGTAATATTTGTTTGTAATTTGTCATGAATTCAAAGGGTAAATAATTAAATTATGAAAGACACTAATAATGATAATGATGATAATCAAACATACGCTTAATGGTAAAAAAATAAATATTTCATTGTTATAGCGGCAACAGGGCTTTTTTGTGTCTTCAACTGTCTGGCTACCGTAGTTCATAAGATATAGACTGGCTGCAGACATGCGGACAGACATACAGTTTTAGTAATAAGGCCCCGTTACGAAGTTTTGTCCCAAGGAAGCTGAGAAAAGCTATTGAGATGAAAAACATCCTAATTTCAGTAGGAAAGATGGTTGGAGTGTACCACCTGTTTAGGATCCTATCATCAAGACCATTATATTGCAGGCCCGTCAAAAATCTGTGTGCGTGAACCGGAACACACAAAGTATCTCACCAAAATGGCGGTAGTGATTAAACTTTCTTATACAAACAACTGTCATTATCAGTCTTGCCATTGACCACGAGCGCTTGAAACGTCGGGCCTTTAATAATATGTTTTGAATAACAAAACAAGCGAGTTTTATTTAATCGGTTAAAAATTTGTCAGATAAAATACCCTTTGGATACCCTTTGAAGACAGTAGTAACCCTATAACATCAACTGTAAGACCTACTACAGACATAGTTCCATGTCGTAAGGTGCGACTAAATAAAATTACTATTAGTACTTTTAAATTTCTGATACTATTAAAGCAATCTGGTACTTCATCCCTAAAATTACAAACTTTCATACACAACATGGCATTATACACATATTGTTATATTCATGGCACGGGTTCAATCGCCCCTCCTGAACTTGCCCCACAAAACTCATGTACCAATACATGTTATTGCTCGTTCAGTACATTTTAGATTCAATCAAATGAAATATAGCGTGAACCGACGACAGTTTATTGAACAAGCCCGGCTAAATATACGGAACCATAAATAGTGGTTCGGGGTTATTTACGAGCGGACGTGGTTCGGTAATCGGCCTGTTTGGTTCCCGGTTGAAGCAACAAGGGTGAATGTTATATTTGTAATAAATCAAATCAAATCAAATGATTCGAATGTGAATCAACTATTGTCTGAGTGAATGGATTTTTGATTTTTTTATTATAGCTTAAGTTATCATGAATTGTACTTCAACATTTTTTTTAACACGTGGGTAATCGTATCGGTACTGGTCTAATACAACATCATTTTTGAAGAAAAGTTGAGGAAATAAATTTAGACTATATTCTGATCAGGTCGCCAGTTCAAATCCCGCCACGTACCACTATGTTTTCAAATTTGAAATTCATATTTACCATTGTTTAACGCTTTGAATGTCAAGGAAAACATGGTGAAAAAACTTGCACACCGGTGAAGAAATTCTAATGTTCTGTAGTCAACCATCCCGTACCGGGCCAGTGTGGTTGAGTAAGGCCTGATCGCCCTAGTTTAGGGTAGACCCGTGCCTCAGCAATGGGGACGAATATGGACTGATGATGATTTTTGGCTATAAGTTTATCTTACAATAAACCATCCGTTTCAACTTAAACATTATTGGTGCTGCCATGTTTAAAGAATACAAATCAGTGATAGAGAATTTTCCTAGTTTCAATAACTCTCTACCTTCTAGTCTATTTAAAGATAATTTACTTTTCACCCAACTCAACGTTAATCGAAGCGAACATCTCAAATCTCGGTATGAACGACCTCACAACCTCCAATTTGGTCTGGCAGCAATTTTAGCTAAGAAAACTTAATTATAGCGCGAAATAAATTACCCACTCCAATTTAATCGTGAGTCGCGCGGTTGAATTTTTAGTTAATTATGTTATTTTTTCAGTAAGGCTTATTTTGCTGTTAGTAGACAGGGCAATAATGTTGTTTTATTTATGTCATTTGATACATAGCGTGTGTAGTCTTTTCGTTGAAATGCGCGAAAACTTTATATTTTTATTTGTCTTTTTTTTATTGCTATTTAAAGCTCTAATGCAAGTTTAAAATATATAAAAAAAAATTAAATTAATGACCCCAGAGCAGCAGACGCGTGACCGGAGGTTCAAGTCCCCGTTCAGGCGGGGTCATGAATGCGAATTTGTTTCAAATCTTAAACTTTACATTTTGCCATTTTATTGGACCCTTCGCGTAGAGTATTTTCGCGCATATATTTGAGTGCTGATTTTATGTATCAAAAGAATGTACGTCTAACGCCATTTGTTGCAGACGGCAGACAGGACGGAATTTAAACAGATAAGGAATTTATAGATCCTCCAAACTACTCGACACCTCTACCGCAGAACGGAATGCAGAAAGGACGTTTCATGTTCATACCTACATCAAGGTTTCTGACCAATTTTGGGCATGGTGGCGAATCTCTCAATGATCAGCCATAGTACATTATTATAGTGCACACGTGTGCGCGGCAACACAAAGTGCCCTCTCAGTTCTCGTACTTGCGCAGTACTATAAGATGGAAAAATCGACATTACCGATGGGTTCTCTGGCGTAAAACCAGCTGTAAGCAGCATGTTAAGACCTGTGATCATTCTTCGTTCTGTAATAACTTAATTAATTAATATTAACTCTCAGCTGACTCAGCCCAAATCATCCGAGGCGATAGTATGCTTCCTCCCCTTTTTCATCCCCGTCATACATCCTTGCTACTCGTGGGAATTCAATGACCTTGTTAAAACAATGCACAAGGCAGAATGGCGGCGACGTGGTCCACAACCCGTTACGTCACGTTTCCCACAGAGGTGAAAAGTGGATCGCTGGAAGTGATTTCTGCCTACCCCCTCTGGGAAAAAGGCGCGATTTTACGTATGTACGAATGTAAAAAGTGAAGTTGATAAAAAGTGGCCTGACTTTTCTCAGTCTCTAAAGAATCTGCGTACCAAGTTTCATTCAAATCAGCAACATTACCAGTTTTGGCTTGAGAGCGCGACAGACAGGGGAACTCCTCTCGCAATTAGTGAAGTAAGGATTGCTGAGGTACTTTTTAACTTTATTTTTACGCCACTCCTGCTAATAGAGGATTTTAGTCCATTTCAGTTCGAGTACGAACCGTCCTCTCTGCAAGCAGCTTAATACATAACACCGCAGGTCTTTGATCTTCCAACTTTTCACGGCGAAAGTCGTAAAAGCTGTCTGTTTTATGGCGTCTCTCGATATCGGGCTTTGGCCGACGGTCTTTGTCTGGGGCAGATCGAGTGGAACTCAGCCACGCGTAGATGAGAGGTCCGTATTGATGATATTTTTTCATACATAGAGAATATTTTGCAATAGGTATTCGGTGGGATTTGCTAAGAGGAAATCGGCACTGTGATTTTTTAAAATTTCAAAGCAATTTAACCGTAAAGCCTCCCGTTCTCTTCTATATTTATACATAAAGTCACGCCTTCTTCCCAGAGGGATAGGCAGAGATCACTTCCTGTCATGTGCTACGGTCCTGGCACACCACCTTCGCTTCGTCCACATCCATCAATCTCTTCATGCATGCTCGACGATTACGGGTACTTTACTAGTTTTCAATACAATATAAATAATGAGTAGGTTATAAAGGAACCGATACTTTTCAAGAAAGATACTGAAAATTGTAAACTAGCGAAAAAAAAACGAAAAAGTCAATGAATCTAAGACACAATTCCTGGCTTGAGACATCTATATCTAGTTATCAAAATGATTATTATTGGAAACCGAAGTCATCATAATCTCCTATTATTTATTACCCGTAGATTTCATTTGTTTTTCTCTTTTTTGTGTTCATAAAGTCTCTCAATTTCCTATGAGCCCCTTTATATTTCCAGCGTGCTTAACCAACATTTCTCAGACGGTTTCAGACTGCACCGCTGCGGCAGCGGGATCATCAATCAAGTGCATTTAATATCCAGAGGATGACGAGATTGAGTGAGAGCCGTTTTAATAAGTTTTTTTCTCTTTCTTTTCCGCGGTTATAAAGCGTTATAACTTTGCTTTAAACGTTTAAACTTCCTTCGCGATCTTTTTAAGAACTTGTTTTTAGGGTTACGTAATGAAATTGGTTTGGGTACGGGACGGGACCTTATCACTAAGAGTTTGCTATCCGTCCGTCTGTCTGTTACCAGGTATCTTAAAAACGGTGATAGCTAGATAGTTGAAATATTCAAAGATGATGTAAAACATACTTTAGCGGTATAGTCCAGTCATTTAAGCTTAAATTAGGTAAGAATCTCGGAATTCGAGATACCCAGCTGTAAGTCTGTAAATACTTAGATATTGACACCCTAAAAGTGGTCTCAAAACCTACATATGGTAGGGTGTACGCAACTATTAAATTTTCAAGGTCAAATGTCACAAATATCAGTTTTATGAACTTTTGAGCGAAACGGGAAGTTTTATCATAAAAGTGTGTAGGAGAAAATTGCTTATCATCTAATTATCTATAAAAATTGTCTCTACGTTTTATTCCTAAGATTCACCATTTCAGAGATACAGCGATGCAAATAGTTGAAAAAGTTGTATTTTCAAAAGCTTCCAGACCCCCGTGCGATTGTGCTAGACAGTTAAAATTTTCACAACTGATGTATTTCAGTAGCCTCTATAACATCTAATACTAGAAAAAGCTTTAAACCAATGTTTAAGTGGGTTCTCATACAAAAACTATGGTTTTTTTTTCTCACACTTGGCCGGTTTTTAACGTGGTTACCCCAGTAAACCTATTCCAGACGACACCTTTTATACATGACTAGCTGTTTCACGCGGTTTCACCCGCGTCCCGAGGGAACTACTTCCCGTACCGGGATAAAATATAGCCTATGTTACTTCTGAATAATGCAGCTTTCTAATGGTGTAAAAATTATTGCAATCGGTCCAGTAGTTTTTGAGTTTATTCATTACAAACATACAAAAATACAAATATTTCCTCTTTATAATATTAGTGTAGAAGAACACGTTGTTTATAAGGAAGCCTAGTTAAATAATTGTTTTGTGTTGTTTTCAGTATTCAGAAGATTTAAGATTTCTGCGTTTCATTAAATTAAATTTGGTTAATATGGATCTTCACGTTCATAATACAGTTAGATGGACAGTTAACATGGTTAAAATGTATTTTTTTTCAGTTATACTTCAAACACAAATTCGAATAGTTGGTTATTTCGTACTTTTTGAAAGTTTAAATGTACTGAAACGTATATGTAAAGTACTAAAAACAACATAAAACAATTATTTAACTGGGCTTCCATATAAACAACGTGTTCTTCACGTATAAAAGGTGTCGTCTGGAATAGGTTTACTGGGGTAACCACGTTAAAAACCGGCCAAGTGTGAGAAAAAAAAACCATAGTTTTTGTATGAGAACCCACTTAAACATTGGTTTTAAGCTTTTTCTAGTATTAGATGTTATAGAGGCTACTGAAATACATCAGTTGTGAAAATTTAAACTGTCTAGCACAATCGCACGGGGGTCTGGAAGCTTTTGAAAATACAACTTTTTCAACTATTTGCATCGCTGTATCTCTGAAATGGTGAATCTTAGGAGTAAAACGTAGAGACAATTTTTATAGATAATTAAATGATAAGCAATTTTCTCCTACACACTTTTATGATAAAACTTCCCGTTTCGCTCAAAAGTTCATAAAACTGATATTTGTGACATTTGACCTTGAAAATTTAATAGTTGCGTACACCCTACAATATGTAGGTTTTGAGACAACTTTTAGGACGTCAATATACAAGTATTTACAGACTTACAGCTGGGTATCTCGAATTCCGAGATTTTTTCCTAATTTGACTGGACTAGTAATCGAAAAACAATAAAACAAATTATAATTATTTTAGAGGGGCTCCCTCTACTATACAACAAACATTTTTTTTTCAATATTGGTACGTAACCCTTAGTGTGTGTGTCCCACTCGCCTTGGCCGGTTTTTTAAAGTACCTATAACGTTTTAATATTAAAACTTATCGTCGACATTTAGTTACGTTTTAAATTATTCTGCAATATTATTCACCACAAAACTACATGAGTGTAATGGACGTGGATGGAATGGATCTCCTTGATAGTACATAATATAATTGAAGTCATTCCTTCGTAAATGTAGTATCTGGTTTAAATCTATACAATTCAAAGGAACTACTAAGTTTCACTAGAAATAAAACTAAGTCGTTGGTCACCGTCGCCGATGGCAAAATCATGATGGCCGAGTTTATGGATTGAACTCGCGTGTATTGCTATTTTAAACATATTATTTAGATAGAGACCCGACGTTTCAGATGCCAGGTACACAACTTTTGATAATTTACAATTACAATCCGTTAACCTCCCAAAAGTCTGCTAATGACTTTATAATAAACATTCGTCATTTCATACGTTAAATACCTACATGTGATTCGTGTAAAAGACCTATTGAAACACTTTTTATGCCACCATCCATCTTTGCTCATTGAATGTTGTAGCATGTTATTTCACATCAGCAATCAATCATCTTGCTCAAGCTCAGACAAGTTTACAGCGTGGCTCAGCCCAACTTAAAATGGTAGGGTTGAACCATGGAGGGGTGAAAATGTTACTATAATAAATAAATCCTTACTAATATTATAAATGCGAAAGTAACTCTGTCTGTCTGTTACGCTTTCACGCATAGTGTACTGGACCGATTCAAATGAAATTTGGCACAGATATAGTCCAGAGCCTAGGAAAGGTTATAGGCTACTTTTTAACCGACTGCGCTATAAAGAAGTAATTTTATACCCGTTAATCGTCTGTACGCGGACGAAGTCGCGGGCGGAAAGCTAGTAATAAAAACAAATATTTTATTTTATTCACAGTTTCAAAAAGTTCAAGGTAAAAAAACAAACAAACAGGGAGGTTTCCCTTACTGTGTTTTTACGGTGCATGGTTATACCGTAATTAAACCATGTACTTCTGTATTGTTTTTTTTTTCTAATTCTCTATTGATGGTTCTTCGCATATTCAACAATCTTTACTTTTTAAAGCTTAACTTTTTAACAAAAACGCTAAGTAGACGATATAAAACTTAAACTAGTAGATCATATACATTGTTGATATAAGTTACTTAGTTTCCTTTAGTATGTGTGCAGTGTGCCATGTAGTTATGGCATTTTATGTATTTATTTTTGATTCAATATTAGATTACGGAATAAAGTGTTCATTACAAAAAATATGTTAGTTTCCTATAGAAACCGACACTTTTCATAAATACGGTGTTGAAAATTTAAAACTAGCTAATGGAAAATTCGTCCAAAAGGTCAATCAAAATTATTAAAAATTATCATCATCATCAATCACAACAGAATTAAGGTGTACTGCTGATACCTTCAAACAAAACATGTTAACTATAATAATATTTCATGAATAATAGTTAACTATAATAATATTTCATGAATAATAGTTAACTATAATAATATTTCATAAATATTTATTGGACACAGCCCTACTTAATAGAGTATGGAAAATTTCTGCGTTTGCAAAATGTACCATATTTTCTGAGACAGCTTTAATGGAATTAAATGATAAACATAATTATTAAAAACTTTACTTTAAGTATTAACATTATTATACAAAAGAAAAGAAGAAAAAAATATGTTTATTGACCACGACACAGAAACGAAAAGTTACAATGATAAATAAATACACAAGGCACAAAAACTCAACTTGAACAAAGAGATATCACACATAGACAAGGACCATAAGAAGTGGTCAACAAGGTCTCAGCATGTGCTGCATGAACCCGAAAGCCCCTACAGCGCTGGTATTCTGGCCGTACCCTGGAAAAATGCATCGATGGCCGAGTGGTGAAGGTCGTTGCTTGCCATGCAAGAGGTCGCCAGTTCAAACCCCACCACGTACCACTGTGTTTTTCAAATTTGAAATTCAAGTGTATGATTATTCGACGCTTTAACGGTGAAGGGAAACATTGTGAGCAAACCTGGCACCTACGAAGAAATTGTAAGGTTGTGTCAACCAACCCGCACTGGACCAGGGAGGTTGACTAATGCCTTATCGCCCTAGTATAGGGTAGGACCGCGCCCTAGCAGTAGGGTCGCATATGGACTGATGATCTTGATGGCCTAAACACTTGTTACTAAAGTTATTCTGCTGATACATTTACAAACTGTCACACATAACAAAAGTTACATTTAGCATTATATTGTTGTTACGTCGATAATAAACCAAATCACGTATACAAGTACTATTATAAATCAAACTGGGCTTAACTTTACCCCGCAGGAAGGAGGTAATGTAACAACATAGTAATGTAATACTCTACCATAATTTCCGTGAACCATCGAATCCGCAACTATAAATAAGGCAGAATTATTGTCATCCGCTATTATTTAAATAAGCTAGGTAGAAAATACGAGGTAGGAATGGACGGCATTCCTCGGGTATATGGAATTGTATCTGCATAATAGTAGTAAAATAAACTTTTTACTTTAAAATCAACATTTAAAATGTTTTAAGGACCTCACTCAACTCAGCCTAGTGAGCTCAAAAACCCTCATTATATTGAAAAACATAATGTATAAGATTTAGATAGCCAGGCGTGCTGTTATATTTGATAACGAGAACATTATGTTAATTAAGCAATAATATTTTAAGTTTGAGTTTGAGTCCGAGTTTGAGTTTAAGTAGATGATGTTCAACGTTTGTGTATACTAAGTTTTGCTTTACTTTATTGCAATCGACAGTAAATGTAAATACATTTTTTTATTACACACTTGGGTCTGTCAAAAAGACTGTTTGTACACCTGACCTTAAAAGACCTGGAACGCAACATACCTTTTTTGTCTGAAATAAGCAGTATTTAAATCAACAGGTACACACAGTAAGTTTAATATCGGCTTACCAACACGAAACTACACATTTAAACCCTTTTTCCCTATCCTATTGAGAGAACGTCGAAGATTCCGTGTAAGTTATTCTAAATTCCGGGGCAAGGTTTATTTTGTGTGCAGCTGTACGCCGTACCTATTTGCATATTAATGATGGAATAATATAGCCGCAGCCTGAGGGTGGGATGTAGCGAATGATAATTGGTTACTTGATAGCTAAACAATAGTTTCTAACAGTTGGCATTATTGCATCTTCCGCGGACTAGTGCTATGAAAAGATTTTTTGACCCAGAACACATAGGTTTCTTTTTAATTCTTATTTTGGTTGAATGTCTGAAATCTTCTTTTTCTTTTCGTATAGTTGATGAACAACCTGGTGTCAAAGTTTAAACCGCCCCGTAGGCCTCTGACATGGCTTCACACACCGTTGAAAAATCTCTCAGGTATGCTGGTTTCCTCACGATGTTATCCTTCACCGTTAAAGCGTCGAATGATGGTACATATGAATTTCAAATTTGAAAAACACATTGGTACCTAGCGGAGTTTGAATTGGCGACGTCCCGCATGGCAAGCAACGACCTTAACCACTCGGTCATCGACGCTTTTTTAAAAGTCTGAAGTATGTTTTCTACTACACAACATCAAATACATTGTTTCGATTTCAAAGTGTGTTACTTACCCACTTGGGTTTCGGATGTCAATAACGTGGATTTAAGTATGGATACTTAAATATACACGCAAACACTTTCCGACGTTCATCACACAAATATTTGTCCCTAATGGGAATCGAAGCCACGACCTTTAGCGGCAGAGACTAGAGCACGACCCAATGCATCACTGAGCCCGTCTTTTAAAATCAACCCAAAAAATATTGTAATATTACTTTCGTTCGTTCCTTGGTATTACTTATCTAGCCCCGTTTAGCCGCCTATCTGTCTCTATATTATATAGCAACCAAGTTTTGCTTTCCACTTCCTACACTTATTCATAGAGACAATTTATGGCTGCCAAGATTTATGTCTCGCCTCCTTTGTTTCATGTTAAATGAGTTCATTTAGGCACTTAAGCCGCCATTGCTATGCGGCATTTTGTTTTTCTAAAAATAAACAAAAGACGATTTATAAGGGAAGGGATTTGCTTGACTGACTTGTGCGTGCCTAGAGAACCATTTGTCTAAGGGTTTAAAAAGATCGTGTGAATATTAATGAGTATTTCTGTATCAAAGGATCTATTTGGACTTCTTTATTATTCCGTTTTCCATTGGAAATGTCCTTTTCTTAGTATTTCCAATTTTTCTGATCGTTCGTACTTTACATGGAACGACAAATTACATACATAAAATCACGCCTTTTTCCCGGAGGGGTAGGCAGGGATCACTTCCTGCCATGCGCTACGGTCTTGATACACCACTTTTACTTCTTCCATATCCATCAACCTCATCTAATAATTGTTGCTTGAAATTAGGAAAACATTGATAATATTATAACATTTTAACTACTGACTCCTCTGCATTTCACCAATTCATAATCTATATTGATCAAGTCAAAGTTAACACCGATACCTACTTAAGCCTACAATAGTCAACTAACAACAGAAGTTTAAAGGTGAATCTTCAAACTTGATCCGGTAAGCTTACCTCCGGCCCAGGTAGCTTTTGATTATGAGAACTGACAAATTAGATCTGAGATACTTGGATAATCTAATAGTAATGTCTATTCGGTCATCTCGGCATCAGAAGTCGTATGTCATATATTACGTATTTATACACATTTTTTTTATCAACCCACTGCTGGGCAAAGACACTGCTAAAAAATCACGTTTCCAGAAGGGCGTAGGTTAGATTTACCGAACAACTGTGGATCAGTTGACTTTTAAAATGTTTGCTAATTTTCTAAATATAAATTATACCATACCATACCATAAACAGAAATGAGAAGATCCCTAGAAGAACCACAGTTGCAGACATTTTCGGTCGGATTAGCAAAGTGAAGTGGCAATGAGCCGGTCACGTAGCATGAAAATTGGACAGTCGTTGGTGCCGAAAGATCCTTGAGTGGAGGCCACGTACTGGAAAGCGCACTGTGGGACGGCCACCTACCAGATGGACCGACAACCTGGTGAAAATCACTGGGTTTTGTTGGATGCAGGGGGCGGTAGACCGGACGCGCTGGAAAGTTTTGGAAGAGGCATGTGTTCAGTAGTGGACGGCAATAGACTGAGATGATGATGATGATGGTGATGAAATTGTACTAATATAATTTTAGTTGTTTTTCTGCTTCCCGATACGATATGCAGTTGATCGTATTGAACGACCCCAGTTGCAACACCGAGGCACTCTACTCGATTGAGTCAGTTCATCTCACAATGCACTTTTAAGGTGTAGCTACACTTAGATACTTACCGACACGCAAAATTGTTTGCTACTTTGGATAAAAAATATCAATAATTTACATCAGTTGTGTAGTTTCAAAGTAATGACTGAGTTATAAATTGATTTAGGTTTCATAAAGAAAATTACGTGTTATTTTATTTTTGTATGGGCATTGGGCATAGGCATAAATGAAAATATTCTGTCAACTCAAACACATTATTTGCATTAACGGTATGTTTACTCGAAAAAAAAACATCTCTGAATAATTTTTCGAGCTAACGAAATATTTTCGGTTTGAGTTTCAGTTTTAGCGGAAACCGAATTATCATGAATGTCCACGGAGTGAGGTCATCTTGTTATACAGGGTGCCACCTCAAACCTCAGTAGTGTCAAGCGTAGTAAGATCCAAATAATATGAGATCGACAGGCACAATAGACTATATTGAGCCTGTCGCACTCACCCTGAAGACCTGGTTAATTGCCGTTTCACGCCCCGCCTGAAGAGCCCGGACATTTTATACCTTAATGACACGTGACAGAAAAGAGGGACTATACTACCTCTTGATCCGAGGTACCAGCGCCTGCATTGTATGTGGATGGCAGCGCTGCTGTCCAGCACGTGTCGTTCGGGAGTGAAAAGGAAGGGAGGGACTGGTTGAAAAAACTCTTCAGAACATTCCCCATTAGAGAGACGGCTTGAGGCTTAGAATACTAACAATTGTTGCTTGAAATTTAAGCTAAAAAATCTGTTAGTTTACTATAAATTGAATTGAGTTTTTTCCGTTCCAACTATGCCCAAGCTCATCTACAACTAAATCGTACAAACAATCCATACACCAATTTGTTTTACTAATTGGCTCACAACAAATTTGTACAGTTGAATCAATACCAAATTAATTGTAAGCGCACAGAATCCTAAAATGCATACATTTGCATTTATTTCTATCGCATCTGTGCCTACAAAGTCGGATAAAGAGAACGACGCCTTTTATTTGCCGATCGTCTGTCCTGGAACACTGTTAAGTCGGAATGAACTGTATCGATTAATATACAACATTGAAGAAAAGGTCCTGAAGGTATATTGAAACTGTATTACAATTGAAACAACACAGAGATTTGGAATATAAGGTGTTTATTAAGTACACTCACAGGATAGTTATAAACTCAGAAGAGTATAACGAGCTACTTAAAAAACGTATTTTCAGAGTCCCATGCACTGTCACTAAGACCATCTTCTCACACAGATTCCGTCGTTTTCTGTTTCCCTACATGTACAACAAATTGTCATCAGTTCTTGATTTTAAACATGAACCAGTTCACCAGACCAAAGATCTGGTGACTGAGCTGCTGTTAAAATGGACGTATGATGAAACCGAAAGCTTTCTGAAGATCACAAAGTAAACACAGTGAAGTATCATATTATTTTATTGCTGCTAACACAATTCGCAACTTACACACACTCGCACACACATACACTCACTCTCATATACACACATAAACACACACACACACACACACACTCACACACAAATAAAGCCCTTTCTACTGATATGTAAATATAACTTTTTGTTTTTTTGTTTAATTTAAAGTGTAGAAACTCATTTAATTTGATTATTTTATTTTATTAGTTGTATTGAAATGTATTTTAACTCTAAGATAGATAGTAAATGTACAAGTGTCATCGTTGAAATTGTCAACTGTTCCTCACAGGACAGGCTAAGCCTAGTGTGAGGACCGGTAAAATTATTTTGTAATGCTTATAATGGAAATAAATACATTATTATTATTATCAGTCATATCCATATTCTCAGGACTACAGAGTCCCGGATTTTTGGGAGGCGTGCGTGGGGCCAAAGCCAACACGTAGAGGCCCTTTTATGACTTGTATGCTATATGTAAAGTGGCACCAGCCGACGATTATCCCTGTATACACTATAAAATGCAGCCAAGGACAACCCCCGGTTAGTGCAGGACTATTGAATAGGGTGGAAGAGAAAATAATCAGGGCTATGGGGTTAAGGTGCTAGTGGACTGGGTAACCGGAACTATGGGAAGGACTATGGCACCTGCCCCGATCTATGTTAAAAACACGAATAAAATGGGCAGGTGGTGACTCGCCACTCACTGTCATGGGCCCCCCATTGGTCGAACACACAAGGCACGAGGCAGGAGCGACGGGGGGCAACATTATTGTGAGCGGCTCAGGGTGCCGAGAGGTGTACACCGCTTTATACCCAGTGACGTAACGCCACTGTGCCAACTCGCGACTTATGCATCTTTCACTTCCACCCTGCGAGCATGTAGCTCTGACGCCCCACTCTAGCCGGCCGGCTAAGGCAAGGCAGAGGTGAGAGTCCTGCGGCGCCCGTGGGGTCCACTCCTACCGGCCAACTAAGGCAAGCGGAGAGAGGGGCCTGGTCGACTCTCAGAGGCACGGGTCCCAAGGGGTGTTAATCCCATTCAGCCTGCCACAAGCTGCCCTGGGGAGACTAGTTGCACTGGTAGAGAGTCGCTGCCTTTCATGATGCGAAAATCAGCGACTCTCACCAGCGGGCGGTGGGGTCGTCACATCCCTACGCCTTATTATTATTATTATTATATTATTAAGTTTTTATACCTAATAAATTTATTTTAAATCCGTAGCAAACATCTCTTATGGCGAAAAAGATCGCCTAAATTTTACCATTTTGATAAACTATTCAGAAAATTATCATGGTAGTCTTCCCATAAAAGCCATCGCTGTAAAGTGTTTGAAACATTGGGCTTTTAAATAACTCTATGTAATGATGTACCGTGGGAAAACTTGGCGGTCGACCACCTATAAGGTGAAAATCGCTTGGCAATTTCGCGTCTGTCAGAGCAAGCCCCGCCCAATTGTGGTCAAGGAGCTAGCAATAATTTTTTGGTAGATATTTTGAGGCATGCTGAAAACTTGTCCTGTATCTCTCGTATTATATCCCAACACAAACCCGCAGATCTGGCTGAGTATCGGGGCTAAACCGAACCCCCAGTTTTTTTTATTTAAAAATTATTTTATCCCCAAAAAATATAATTTGTCAGTTCATCTGACAGGTAGAAGTTCCATCGAAATAATTTGTCTTAATGAGTCTTATTTTTTAAGTTATAAATAAAAAGATGAATTATATTTTTGGGGGTTTGCTTTAGCCCCGCTACTCACCAGCCAGGTCTGCAGTTTCGTGCTGGGATATAATATAGGAGAGGTACAGGATAAGTTTTCAGCTTGCCTCAAATACCTACCAGAAAATTCTTGCTAGCTCTCCTGCTATTGGAACGTATTCGGAAACAAAGGGCCGAAGTGCTCTTCTATTGGCGGAAATAACTAGTGGGCGGGGCTAATGGCGTTTAAAGAAATCTGTTTGGAAAGTGTACTACCGCCAAAATTCCCGACTGTATGTGTGTATGTATATGCCTATGAATACCTATGTATGCTGCCTTCTACCTCATTTCGTAATTGGCATTTGGCTAAAAAAAAATTTAGAAGGCAACCCAAAACAAAACTATAAAAAAAAATTGCCCAGGAAAATTAGCCATGTGTTTTTGATTTAACGAGTTCCAGAAATATCGAAAGTAAGATACTTTAATATAACATGTTAAACCGTTGTACTACCGGCAACGCTGGCGGTAGTACACTTTTCAAATAGATTTCTTTAAACGCCAATAGCCCCGCCCACTGGCCAATAGAAGAGCACTTAAAGAAAATCTGTCAAAATCCAAGCAAAAACGTTCCAATAGTAGGAGAGCTAGCAAGAATTTTTTGGTAGGTATTTGAGGCAAGCTGAAAACTTATCCTGAACCTCTCCTATTATATCCCAGCACGACACTGCAGACCTGGCTGGTGAGTAGCGGGGCTAAAGCAAACCCCCAAAAATATTTTTCATCTTTTTATTTATAACTAAAAAATAAGACTCACGTTGTAAGACAAATTATTTCGATGGAACTTCTACCTGTCAGGTGATCTGACAAAGTATATTTTTTTGGATTATAAAATATATTTTAAAATAACAAAAATTGGGGGTTTGGTTTAGCCCCGGTACTCAGCCAGGTCTGCGGTTTTGTGTTGAGTTATAATATTAAAGGTATAGGACAATACCTACCGAAAAATTCTTGCAGGCTCTCGGACCACAATTTTGGCGGGGCTTGCTTTGACAGACGTATAAGCGCCAAGCGATTTTCACCTTATAGGTGGTCGACCGCCAAATACTCCGATAGTACCTATTGACTTTACAATTCAGAAAAAAATAACTATTTCAGATTCAGAGCCATTCTGAGTTCAATACCCGTTAGAGAGGAGAAGATGGCCCTTTGAACAGCAGACACCGTCGGATCTCGAAGCGCTAATGATCGACCATTCCGTTAATTTGCCCGTTATGAACCCGGGGTCTTTGACTCTCCCGAACCCTGGCTGAAGCCATTCAAGAGCGGTATCCAGTATACATACATTCTTAAGCACCTAATTTGAAGCAATAAAGCGATGTTCGCGACAGACTTTAAGACCTTATCTTACCCGTTGGATGTGATCAACTCAGAATTTTGTTGTAATCATGTCGCGTTTTCTAAATAATAATGTAAAACATCGTATATCATGTAGTTTCATTTTTAAAATTGTTTTTTTACGAATACTTAGTTATAGGTGGCTTAAAGTTTGTAGACACAGAGTTACTTAAAATTATTATATAGGATATAGTGCCTATATAATATTTATATAGTGAAATGGTGGTCGATCACAATGTCGGCCATCAGCCCATATACGACCACACTGAGGGACACTATTTGTATATTATATATCTTATAATATTTGTGTTTCTTCTTCATATAGGATAATTATGCCTCAGTCAATCGTAACTACTATATTCATCGACTATTATTTTTCTCATTAATTTAAATTACTTAAATAAATATATAATACACAATATAGCTTTGATCTGATCCGGTGGCAAGTAAACACAAGTGTTTCGGATATCATAATCAATACAAATAAATGTAATTACATAAATAACACACCCAGACACAGAAAAAACACCGTTGTTCATCTCACAAATATTTTTTTCGTGTTGTAATCGAACCCACGACTCTTGGCTTATATGCCAAGGGCACTATCTAATGCGACAGAGCAAGTCAACTGCATCAACTTAAGAAAATTAAATATCATCAGCCCATATTCGTCCCAACGGCTGGGGCACGGGCCTACCCCAAACTAGGGCGATAAAGCCTTAGTCAACCCACGCGCCCGCACTGGCCAATTGCGGGTTGGTCGACTACACAGCCTTAGAATTTCTTCGTAGGTGTGCAGGTTTCCTCACGGTGTTTTCGTTTACCGTTAAAGCGTCGATGGCTGAGGAGTTAATTTCGTTGCTTGCAAGGAAATATAACGCCTGTATTTAAAACAAGAAATAAAATAAAAATAAATGAGTTGCGACACCAAGCTCCGTTCGTGCACAATGTTAATTGGCATGTTATTAATTGGACATAACAATAACGTGACATTTATTTCCCCGCAAACCACATTTATCGTTGAGGCGAATTAAAATAAAAATTATGAGGCACTTGTGTTTGTTATTACGCGTTTATCCTCGGAATATGGGATTCTCATTTAAAAATTTATCGTTTATCAGCTTTTATCAATAAACCGAATGTAACGGTCAATGTTAAAGGATTAACTTTCATTTTGAATTAAGATTATCATTAAATATAATAGGAAAAAAATATTCTCTAGATAGTATTTAAACAAAATAACTTTTTACACTATATTAAGCAATAACTCTGTAATAACTTTTTCGGGCCTGCAACCTGCAGCAATGTATGCTTTAATCTTTAAAACTTTGCGTCAGATTTTGATGCAGATTTTTTAATAGGTTGAAGGATAAAAGAGGAAGGTTTTATGAAACAAAAAATTTTATATTATTTTTTACATAAATCCAAAACCTAAAAAATACTAGGTATTTTAGCACCATTAGAAATTACATAGTATTGCCTCGTTTCCTAATGGACTTCATAATTCGTACACGATATTTGTTAAATCGATATTGAGCAGGTATTCTATACTATACTAGTACGTACTATCAGCAACGCTCGCGGTCGAGGTGAAAATCGCTTGGCGCTTACGCGTCTGTTAGAACAAGCCCCGCCCCCAAAACGTCAACGTAGTGGTCCAAGAGCTGGCAAGAGTTTTTGGGTAGATATTTGAGGCATGCTGAAAACTTGTCCTGTACCTCTCCTATTATATTCCAATACAAACCCGCAGACCTGGCTGAGTACCGGGGCTAAACCAAACCCCCATTTTTTTTTTATTTGAAAAATATATTTTATAATCCAAAAAAATATAATTTGTCAGTTCACCTGAAGTTCCATCGAAATAATTTGTCTTAGTGAGTCTTATTTTTTAGTTATAAATAAAAAGATGAAAAAATTTTTGGGGGTTTGCTTAAGCCCCGCAGCCAGGTCTGCAGTTTCGTGCTGGGATATATAGGAGAGGTACAGGATAAGTTTTCAGCTTGCCTCAAATACCTACCAAAAAATTCTTGCTAGCTCTCCTACTATTGGAACGTATTCGTAAACAAAGGGTCGAAGTGCTCTTCTATTGGCGGAAATAACTAGTGGGCGGGGCTAATGGAGTTTAAAGAAATCTGTTTGAAAAGTGTACTACCGCCAACATTCCCGACTGTACGTGGGTACGTACATAATAATGTCTTGCCCTTACCTGTGAATAAAGGATATCATGTGATTAAAATAGATTGCGAATAAAACCAAAAGTGATTGCTCGTTCTACTTAAGACATAATATACGAGTATATAGCAATGTAGGTACAAACATACATTTCCATTACATACCTGTTTACAAAACTTTGATACCTATGTTTGTTCGAAACGTTTCCAGAAACTTCGATGGCTGCACGGTGATGTCGCGACAATACCAATAAATCTCTCGGCAAACAAACTTTTGGATATCGCCCAAAAACTGGAATTAGTTTGTCAATGTCAAAAGTGATTTGTGCATTAGATAACTTGCGAGATGTTTGTTTGTTAAGCCATGTATTTACTTGTTAAGTGACGCAGTAAATAATTAAGATAAAATAATCTTACTACCGTTATAATTATCATTTTTTAAATAAAGATTCAAACCCGTCCACTGCAGTTTCCCGCATTAAGCACCTTTGAAGTTGGAATTTATCTTTTTTTAGATAAATGAATAAATATCTAGGACATTTTCACACATCGTCAAATGACCCCAAACTAAACCCAGCTTATACTATGGGCGTCAGAGACTGATATACTTACATACTTAAATACATAAACACACCCGGAAACTGAATGAACACCGATGTTCATCGGACATGTTCGAAGATAGATGTGATAGGTATGTAACCTATGTTAGGAAAATCAAAATCAATAGCGTCATACAAAAGTACACTCAAATGTACAAACTACACACCCAGACACTGAACAACCGCCGAAGTTCATTACACAAATTTTTAATCATGCGAACCTCACCACGTACCACTGTGTTTTCAACTTCTATGTACGATTATTCAACGATTTAACGGTGAAAGAAAATATAGTGAGGAAATCTGCACACTTATACTACAATTTTTGAGGTTCTGTAGTCGACAGACCCGCGCTTGGCGAACGTGGTTGAATCGCGGCCTGATCGTCCTAATTTAGGGTAGGCCCGTGCCCCAGCATTGGGGACGTATATGGGCTGATGATGACAATTAATCAATTAAATAATCGTTTCATCCTCTATTATTTTTCTTTCGCTTTCCTTTATCTCATTAAAACACCTACGTATTTAAATGCTTTAATTAATTGCAGATAAACAACGAACAAGCTCTGTACAGTCGGAATAGTTCATTTGTATTCCAACCGAACTTCCCGGCAGCTATGCGTCCCCGTACGACTCTCCAGTTTCAATTTAAATACGTACACAGTACACATAGTACACACAGTACAATGTGGCCCACTTTTGTAATACAGTCTGTGTCGAAACCGCGATCGGCGAATTTGCGACCATTTTCAGCGCCCGTGGTTTGGGAATAAAAACTTACATCATTATTATTATCGTCGTTTTATGGAATGGAATGGATTTTTTTTAAAATTGTACAGTGGAAAACGTGTGGTTTGGTCGTATTTAAACGGATATTAATTTTAATAAATGTAAATTCATAGTTACTTACTTTTTAATTTATTGAATTGTATTTTCTAATCAAAGATACTCCACAAAATTATGCCTTAGAGGATAACATACATACAAATGAAATTTACACAAATTTTGAACATGATTAAGACTTTATAATTTTGCGATCCATTACATTAAAAACTGTATACTACGGGTCTCTTAGTAGGTATGCAGCTGTGTGATACTGTGGTCACAAAACATAACTACTGGACGATAAAAAAGTACCTATGTTTTTATACATGAGTTCCCTTATTTATACCAAATGATTTAAGTTTTCGTATCACCATGAAAGTAAAACCTTAAATCACCAGAAAACATCCCACTTAATTAATATGTATGTAATATCAAAGGGTTGAAACTGTAATCCTTGCCCAAATTACATTCCATTAGGCCGAGATAGCATCTGCCTGTAATTTGAAAAAGTGAACTTCTTCGCTTCCCTTTAAAGTAACTCAAGATCTACGATTAAAACAAAAGGGCGGGTTGTTGAGACTGGTCCTTAATAGGAGGGACACTGGGAGACTTTTGTCTATTGCTAACTTTATGAATTGCACAAGCTTTTTTAAGCCTGCCGCATACTGAACTATCATATATGTACCACTAAGGACCCGCCCTCGCTTCGCTATGGGTATATTATGCATAACCGGCCCATAGCTATAACTTCAGTACTCGGTAAGGTATTTGAACAGATTATTAGCGCTCAGCTTATCCGCTACCTAGAGAATCACTTGCTACTCTATGATCAACAATACGGTTTTACACCAAAACGGTCCACGGGTGATCTTCTAGGATACGTTTCGCAGTCCTGGGGGGAAGCTATGGAGAAGCATGGTGGCATCTATGGCTAGCCTCGATATCGCTAAAGCCTTTGACCATGGCATCGTTCGCTTCTCTCCAAGCACCCGACATACGGTCTGCCACCTCGCCTATGCGATTGGATTATAAATTATGGTGTACCTCAAGGTTCCGTCTTGTCGCTGACTTTGTTTCTGCTGCATATCAATGACATGTTGTCACTAGGCAATATCCATTGCTATGCGAATGACAGCACTTTGCACGCACTATTTTGGAAGACCTGGGGTAAAGCAGACCAAACACCGAGGAAAAGAGGAACTTTTTTGTCGCCGCGCTTGAGTCCAAGACCCGACTGCATTTCCGAATGGGGTGCCCTTCCAGTTTGTCTGTTTACTTTTGTCCTTTAATCTCTAAAATATAATAAAAAAAATATCTGCTATTGGCGCGGCGGAGCGGGTAACGGGATTTTGTGCAGGCCTTCAAGGTGAGGACTTCATATGTGGACTTCACGACCGCTTACCAGGTAGAGCGAGGTCATCGTGGACAAAAAAATAACAAGGGTATCGTGGTAAGGTAAAGGCCCAACTCGAGAGCAAAGATGGCAGATATCAAGCGCTAATTAATTTGGGCCCTGGATTCGCTCCTCGTTCGTAACGCCGTCGCAGACTTTCGGAATGACGCTCCGAATGCCCAACTGTCCGAAACTTGACGGGGTATCCGAGATTTATATCATTGCCTTGAGTTAATGTTCGGATGTTTCTTTTTGAATGCGACTTTGGTTTCTTTGCCCAGTTAGCTAGTTAAGGTTGAACTTTAATTTAATTTGATGTTTAGCCCGGAATTTTATGGTGGACATCATAAACAACTTAACTGGATAATATCAGTGAAAATAATATTAATATTGATCATGGATGAAGAAAGAATACACGACAATCATCCTAATTCTAATGGAATGATCATTCGATTGGTCCAAATTTAGCAATAATATTTTTATAATCATACCAAGACAACTCAAATAGATTGCCATATTAGAAAACCTAATATGTCAGGGACATTTGTTATGCATACATTATTTGGCGATCACGACGCTTGCAACAGTGCCGAAATATCAGGAACTCTAAAAATATCAGGATCATTAAAAAATAAATACGTGGTAATTTTCCCAGAATTATTATTATTTTTTAATGTGTATTTAACCATCAGAGTTTTAAGTTTTATGTAAACGTAATTATCTTATATCACAATACTTATCATACTAAGTTAGTCGATCATAATACTAGTCATAATCTTATAAACTCATAAATCTGTGGCTAGCTTCAGTCGGATAGTAGTATTGAAAAACTTTCAGCGAAACTTCCCAAACCGCTCAGATTTGCGCTGATGAAAATGGAAAATGGCAACGAATAATTACACCAGGGAATCTCATAACCGAGTACTCCTTTCATTTTTGTTGCTTTCCGTTATTAACGCTGGCCAGTTTTTTTCCTGTCGAAACTCTCCTTAATTACAATAAAGGCAATTTAATATTCTTTACCTGTTTTATGAGAGCGTAGCCTTAGCGGAAGCATTAACAGTTTTCGTTTTTAGATAATCTTTTTAAGTTGAACGGGATGTTTATAAATTAACGCTGATCGATTTGATTCATGTTCAATTACATTTATAATTTGACTGGCTCGGTGGAAGAGTGTTTAGTGACCCAGGTTCACTACCTGCTTTTCCAAGAGTTGTGGGTTTGATTAATCGACACATCCTTTCAGATATAGGTACTTAAGATTTTCTAGGTTAAACACCACAATTACTAAGTTTAAGAAATGTTTGTACCTAGATGGGGTGTAGTCTAGAGGGGAATGGTCTAATTAAGCTGAGGAAAAAGGGGTGAGAGCTATTCGCTCCCCCGCAAGTCCGGTGATGGTGACAAGGCTACTCCAAGCCATCATCGTAGTCAGTTAAAAAACAACCTATATTTCCGAAGCCATGACCTATAAGCCCCTAACCCTTCCACTAGCAGCATGAAGTTATTATTCACATCGAGGACTTATTAAGTAGGGGGGTCTTCATTAGGGCAACGGGTCTGACGACGTGAGGAGACTCTGTAAGGAACTGATGCAGGCCACGCGAGAGCAGGACGGCAGACTACAAACTTCTCCGAGAAAAAGTTTGTAGTTTTTCCTCTGATACTTATAATGGGTCTCAAAAAAGGTATCCACGTTGAAGTTGACTCTAGCTATATTATCATGCTGTGTTCACTACTTTGGATTACTGTCTAGCCTTATTTATATATAGAATGCCTGTATCATTAACATGTTTTACGATTGTAATCTGTTTGTGAACCTATAATAAATAAATAAATAAATAAATGAAGATATTTTATTATGGACATTGTAAGCATGGTGAAGATTTATGTGACTTAATTTAATTTTATATTTGAAAGTAGCTGTAATACCTTTATATCGTACTAGTATAAGAAAGAACTTCCCAGTATTAAATAAGCGCCATTTTAAAACTCGGAAAGATTTTAAGAAAAGCATCCAGTTACCTTTCAGAATTTTGTTTGTCAATAGCAGTAAAAGTGCAATGCACCACATCAAAGCCTAATACCGAACGATTAAACCTTTTCGGTAACGCCCGTGATCGAATCGCTTGCCGGACAACAAACGGCATACAAACGGTTGTTCAAACGGGTAAATTGGAAAAAATGTCGCGATCCGTTTTGACGCTCGCCGGCCGCCAAATAGATTAGCAACTTCTGTGAAACGGGTCCGAAACATTTCATACTGCCATCGGAAATCATGTCGGATGAGAAGTTTTAATTCAGTTTCTGTGGGAAGACGTGACTGGGCGACGTTTGTCGGGAACACTGTTTCATATTTTCTGTTGCAACGTGCTTTGAAGAGAACGGGTGGACAGCGAGCGCGATTTCAGGAAGAATAACAATGTTTTGAGGGAACTTATTTGAAATCTAGCCGTGTATCTAAGATTGTTTTTGGATAGGTAGATAAAATTATTATTAACATAAAAATAATAAGAACATAAATGATAGAAAACATGGTTCAAATTAATTCTCACCACGTTACGTTTATGCGACTTCTTACATTTTTTTATAGCGACACATACATACATACATACATAAAATCACGCCTTTTTCCCAGAGGGGTAGGCAGAGATCACTTCCAGCGATCCACTTTTCACCTCTGTGGGAAACGTGACGTGACGGGTTGTGGACCACGTCGCCGCCATTCTGCCTTGTGCATTGTTTTAACAAGGTCATTGCATTCCCACGAGTAGCAAGGATATATGACGGGGGAAGGAAAAGGGGAGGAAGGATACTATCGCCTCGGATGATTTGGACTAAGTCGATAGTAGCTCGAGGAGCCGGGGTCGCTTACCCGTATACCGTTCACCAACCACCGGACAGATAGATGTGACTGGTATCCCCTGACTTGTATAGCGACACACCATAACTTTGTATGAATGTCGAAGTTTAGGACTTGATAAGGTCAGATTAGATAGTACATTATTATAGTAGAACCTACAACTTGAGTGAAAGTTACGTTTC
The DNA here is from genome assembly GCA_039566165.1 of Maruca vitrata. Lineage (NCBI taxonomy): Eukaryota > Metazoa > Arthropoda > Insecta > Lepidoptera > Crambidae > Maruca > Maruca vitrata. Next base: position 3,051,152 of record CM076913.1, read on the forward strand.
TTTTTATAAATACGGCATTCATAATCTTTACAATTTTATCTTTTACTTTATACTTTAAATTAAACCCAACTTTACCATCCCATCACACCACTACCTAATGCGGTGGCCTAACCACATTAAAGAGTATAACCATACAGTTTGAGGTTCGTAAACTGTTACTGTATTTTTGATACCCGAAAGTTAACACTTTGAACACGTCTGTCAGTTGGCAAATAGTTATCAGCGAAATATTCAATAGGTAATAGTTTTAGCGACGATGAACGTGAAAGCTTTATGTGTGATACAAGTTAGTTATATTGGCTACCTCGATGGTCTATTGGCAGCAAGACCGAGAGGTACCGGTCCGAGCCCAGGATCGGGGAAATTTGTGGGATTTTTTCTGCCAAGAATTTACTTAGCCCGGAGTCAGGAAGTTAGTTGCACCCCCATACCTCAGAAAGCAGTCCAGTTAAGCCGATGGTACTGCGTCTGATCTGTCTGCACTCGGTAATTATATTTTTATTTGTTGTTTTAGTATTTGAAACTCTAGTCTAAATTTAAAACAACAAATACAAGTATTATTGTTGATTGCAACCATTCTGTATAAAATTTCTGTAAAGAAATGTTGGCGGACTGATAGTGTTTGATCACTACAGGAGGGGGCGCCACCCATAGTTAACGGGTAAACGTGAAAGGCAAATTCGTATAGGTGACTCAACACCTGAGTAGCTCAGTGGTTAGAACAGCCAATAGAACGCGATATATAAAAATCGGTAGATCAAGTCCCCGTTCAAGCAGGGTCATGAATGCAATTTTTTTTCAAATTTTAGACTAAGAAGATCCTAAATAGAGGTGACAGTTTTCATATTCTTGGGATGTTAGGTTATCACAAGAATATGAAAACTGTCACCTCGTAAAATCGTAATCAACAAACGTAAACAGTAAACTTTTGATTTCGTGTTTAAATCGGCCGATTGGCTCGACTAGCGGCGCTTTTCAGCAGAACTGAAAACTGGCTTTATTAACGTGGCACATAAATAACGAATAACGTGAATATTTGCACCGCTAGAGGCCTAACCGCAGACCAGTTAGCTGGCGCCCCTCCAATTGCAACAAGTGATGTAACTTAAAGCTGAATTCCTAGTTTAATTGTGCCAACGAGGGTCACACTTTACTGGTTTACATTCGTGATTTTGGGGATAAAATATCGCCGTATTGGCCTATTGATGTAATTAACTGCTTGAATTAAAATAAAATGGTTGCAAGCGGCAAAGATAGAAAGGAGGCACCCGAATAAATTTGGCACGATGTATATATGAAAAAATATTTACCATACCATATTTTTTTTTCATTCTATGGACGCATGTAACATATACGCCTATAAGTATTTTGTCACATGTGACCGGTAAAACCAAGAGGTAGTTCACAATGACTTTCACAAGTACAGTTATTTATATGTTTTGACGCTTTTAGTGCCTCCTGTCACTGTAAGCTTGACACAAGGTGCTTTCGATTAGAACTTATTTATTTAGGCTCATAAAGCATAAAGAAGATTGAGAGCTTGAGATTGGAAGAGCTTATTCTCTGTCAGTATGGAAGGTGACGGTGTTTGATTTTGAATGTGATTTCACGCTAACCAGGGGGAATTATGTTAGTTAAAACTATTTGTTGAGGTATAATTTTTTTTGGTAATTGTATTTATATTTATATTTATTTATTTAAGATCACCAACAAGATGAACATTTAGATAAACGCAAACTTAATTATAGGTGACAACTACATGCATTTCAGACAACAGGCATTTTGAATTTTATCTAGTTTAAAATACAAGAAGTGGTTTTAGTTTTAATACTTACGAATTGAGACGACAAAGACGTTAAAAGTTGGGTGGGCGTTGGAGTCCATTTTTAAATCTCAAAATGATTTTAATTAACAATACCATGTTTCGAATTACAGAATTAGTACTTTTGCTGTGTAACTATTTTCATAAACGCAATATTAGTTATACTAGCCGAAAAAAAATCTAACGTGTTACATAGTACAAAAATCATAAAAGTGACGTCACTTTTTGCATGGAAAGTTTAGAGCTTGTCTGAATGGTGTGCTATTGAAACGGTAAAATCACGGCGAGTTTTTAAATTTTTACAATAATTTCTTTTAACATTTTTTTTTTTCAAATTGAGTGGCCCGTCCAGCTAAATCGAAATAAAAAAGCTCCATCATCCCTGTTGCAGAGCCTGTTGTCTGCTACAGTCTAATAATAGATCTGGAGGTAAAGTATTTTGTTGTTTTCAGAATTCGTGTAGAAAGGGCCGCTGCTAATGCCAAGTTCCTACACACTACAAGACCTCACTAGGTTAGACCGTCGTGTTCAGTATACTAATACCTTAAGGATCAAGCTCAATAGATGAGGACTTGTTGCTGTTGGCTCCGTGCCAGGCACGGGATTAATGCGCTGAAGGTCGCGCGGTCGCGTCCCGATCCGGCCACACTATGGATCACTAAACCACGTACTTGATTAAACCTGAGAAAAGAAAAAAGAAAATTGACAATTGGACTTTAACATTATTAAAATTCAAGTTTATGTACTATCGGAAGTATATTAAATAACCTATTAGTTTGAAAAGATGGATTTCATTTAAAATATAGGTAAAGCAAAGGATTAAATTTAAAATTGTCAAGATTTTTTCTCCCATATTTAAAAAAAAAATATCGTTAATTTCTCTAAAGTTATAGCTTCTACATAATAATGTACTACCTTATCTAACTTTATCATGTCCTAAGCTTCACTATATTGTTTTTAGTTGAGAACCGCTATAAATTGTAATGCTTCCAGTTCAATGCCATATTTAAAAAAGTCCAAAAAAAAATTACCAGGCTTAAATTGAAACATATTCAAAAGCTTTATGCATAATTGGTTAAACTATATCACTGTGGCCATATCTACCTCTATTACAGGTGGTGAGCAGCTCGTAATAGTTCACGAGTTCCTAACTAGTTCGAGTTCACAGTTGCTGAGCTGTTTGTGGTCTCCCTTGCCACGTACCGGCCCAGTCTAATAGTGTACTATGTCAGCTTATACTCCTTTAATAGGTTATTAAGTGGAAATCTGGTTCGCATAAGCACGAGATGCGATACAGATGGAAATGCCTGGTAATTATTACTGTATCGTAAGGAATCGATTTGTCACCAATAAATAAAACTTTATGCATGAATGATCAAACAATGAGTTAGACTTTCTCGGTGGAACAGCGTTGAGTCGTGAGTTCGATTCCTACCCAGGACAATTTTTTGTGTGACGATCATCAGTGTTTGTTCCGTGTGTGGGTGTTTTATTAAATATATTTAAATACATTTGTGTATCCACTGTTGATTCTGATATCTGTAACACAAGTGCTTCATATACTTACTTATCACAAGATCAGAACAATGTATGAGATGTTGTGTAATATTTAATATTACATTTTATGCAAATAAATTACATTTTATTTTATTTTATTATTTTCAATGAGTATTTTCCATTATTTGGTTTTTTTTTTCTATTCTAAACTTTTGGAAAACAATCCAGACAGACAGTTACTGTATGTACTATATTATCTGACTTTTTTGATAATATAATACGATAATTAAACGTTTACATGTACGTACGTATATGTATACTTGGTATTTTACACGAACTTAATTAACCATCATTAAAAAACAAAAATACATTCCACTATCCGCCAATAGTTACACCATTGTTTCTCCAATCAGCTGCTGAAAATGGCCGACACAACGGCGGTTATTACCTGAAGCACTCAAAGACAACACAAAACCGTTCAGACGCCAGAATACCAAACAGCTAGGCTGATTAATATTTGGCCGGCGAACGGCCCTTATTGTTACTTGGACTTGCTCGTTATTACGTAGTGCTCTGAGTGGCTAATGAGCTAAGTGACACGCCCCCCCCTTCTTTCACGAGTGTCAAAGAGGGGGTCGCCTGTTGAAATTAAGCTCTTTCCAGGTCCTTACAGTTAGCAAACTTGAATTTGTTTGCTGGAAAAAATCTGATGATGTATTATTTCGATAAGATTGGTTAAGTACCTATTTGGTTGGATAAGTCTGATTTGGTGAAACAGTAGTGAGTGACCCGCTGTTGATAGTGATATCCGTAAATCAATTAAGCTACAAACCACGGTCTCAGATCAATGCATGTGATGTTATGTAATATTTGAAAAAATATATTTACTTGCTAGGTAACATTGAAATGTCAGACACCTCTCGGTTTATAATATAATATATAAAAAAAATGTGTAGGAACATACCTTATCCGAATCATTGAAGCCACAAACTGAACAGTGAACATGTCCGGGACATTTACCAAGTTTCTAATGTGTGTAGCCATGACTGCTTAAAGTTATACATTGACTACAATCCCTTTGAAAGCTGATCACAAGCAGGAACACAAGTCCTTGTGCTATTTGATACGCAATCAGACCAATGTATTTACATGTATGTCGTTTAGTTCACATATACAACGAAAGTTTTATTGTGTATGTGTAATTATCGCGATTTTCATTTCAGCTCATCATCATCCTATATTCGTACCCACTGGGGAACGGGCCTACCCTAAACTAGGGCAATAAAGCCTAAGTCTACCCACGCTCGCCAAGTGGGGGTTGGTCGACTTCAGACCTTAAAAATTTCTTCCTAGGTGTGCAGGATTCTTCTCGATGTTTTCCTTCGCCGTTAAAGCGTTTTTCATTAATTGTCGACTAATTCAATGCATAATATACATAGTACAGAAATAAAATTAGTTTTCAATAAATGGTCCTAGATATTATTGTTACAATATGTTTGTTATTGTACAACTGTTTAATAGTATTCCGTTATTATTTGTAAATTACAATCTTATTTATGAGAATAACAGAATCGCCGAGGAGCTTAATTGAATATTCTCACAGTCAACTAGAATAATAGTCCAGACAAAATAGACATTTAACCTAGGAAAAATTCGCATAGAGCTGAAAATTGGCATGAATGTTGGGAACACTATTACAAATAATCTGTCAAAAGTCCCCATCGATCCCACGTCTGCAAAAAAAATAATCAAGGTCAAATGTCACAAATATCAGTTTTATGCACTTTTGAGCCAAACGGTAAGTTTAATCATAAAAGTATGTATGACAAAATTACTTATCACGTAATTATCTATAAAAAATGTCTAAACACTTTGTTCCTAAGATTCACCATTTCAGAGATATAGCGATGCACAAAGTTGAAAAAGTTGTATTTTCAAACGCTTCCAGGCCCCCATGGGATTGTGCTAGACAGTTAAAATTTTAACGAATGATGTATCTCAGTTGCCTCTATAACATCTAATACTAGAAACAACATGAAACCAACGTGTAAAGTGGGTTCTCATACAAAACCTATGTTTTTTTTCTCACACTTGGGCGGTTTTTAACGTGGTTACCCTAGTGAACCTACTCCAGGTCATATATCGATCAAAAACGATATCAACAGATGAATGCATATTATGTAAAATATGAATTTTCTAATGATTAAAACCACGATATCTCGCGAATGGTGAGTCGAAAAAGAAAAAGTGACTGGACCATTTTTGTAGAAAATTGTATGATCTACAACTTTTGTTTGACCTATTTTTACGATAATACTTACTATTTTCGAGAAAAATGGAAATATCCTTAATTTTATACTTTTGACCTTGAATATTTTTTTTTGCAGAAGTAGGATTGATGGGGATTTTTGATATTTCGTTTATTATGATGTATTTCACGTCTCTGGCAATTTTCAGCTCTATGCGAATTTTGTCTAAGTTAGCACTTATTTTTGTCTATTTTGACTGGACTATAAATACGGATGGATCTTGGAACAACGAAGCATCTGGCTATGTTGTACAACAGTTTCGAACGCTCCTGATTTATTGAGCGGGTTATTGGACCAACTATTTCTGATTGTATTGAAGTATAAAATTGTATTGTTTAATATTGTCATTGTATTTCATTTATTTGAGAATTAAACAGAAATTGTACAATTCGTAACAAATTTTCAAAAATTGTAATTATTAAGTACTTGTGACGGACACTCGCTTCGCTTCGGGTAAATTTTACATGAAAACCATATACGCAACCATAACCTTAAACCATAACCGCATATAAATCAGTAGCATAGTTTTAAAGATCTTACTTTGTTTAATACTATGTAGTGATATACAATGATAACATCATTTGGGTCTCAAATAAATTAGGTTCTAAGAAGCTTGACCTACGATTAATTATTATTAAGCTTTAGTTCTTTAAAAAGGCAGCTGACGTTTTCATTTTATTGCAAAACTGCGCTTAATTAGTCCATTTTCAAACTCTAATTTAATATTTGATACACTATTCCAGAGCCGGTCTTAGATGACTGATTTGACACTTTTTATTTTATATTGTGCATTTATCCTTGTTAAGAGGAACATATTAGCGTATCATAAAGAACAACTTTTAAAAATAAGACGTTATTTCAAAATGTAACTTAGAGCGGCTCCGGTATAGGGAGGCGGTGCTGGCACATAATAAGCTTTCACTCATAAAAAATCAGTCAAATTGAAAATAATAGAACATACCCAGTGGATCAGGAAAGTGGCTCGTGGAAACAATCAAATATCGAATGAATGGCGGCCGTGATTTCAAATTAACCCTATTGTGGCCGTGGCTTCATGGTTCCGTATCTAAAAAGGGAATAAACCTGCAAAGGTTTTGTGCAGTAATTATTAGCTCAGAGGTTTCCGAATAGTTATTGTTTCATTGTTATATGTGTGGTGTAATTTTACTAGAAGCCGGAGTAACAGAATATGATTATGTTCTAGAATATTCCATAACAGATTGTCCTATATTTCGCGGTGATAGTAAGTACTATCACAAATATAAGACAATCTGTAATAAATCTGACAAATACCTATTCGCTTCATTTGATATAAGGAAGAATATGAAAGAGATAAATAAATATCTGAGACATTTCCACACACAGTCATATGACCCCAAACTAAGCAGAGCTTGTACTGTGGGCATCAGAGACTGATATACATACACGTGTATATTTGTAAATACATACTTAAATAAATAATCACACCAGGACACGTAACAAACACTGATGTTCATCGCACAAATATTTGTCCCGAGTGGGAATCGAACCCACGACTCTTGGAACCGCCAGTCAGAGTCACTAACCCCTGTTCCACCGAGCCAGTCAAGGATGTACTCATACTTTTTCATCATAAAGCTATTGCTCCTTTAACACAAATCTATAACGAAATTTCTACGGAACCGAAACACATAGAGCCATGTGCCTCTTCTTCAGATCGGAGGTTGCATGTAAGCGGAATTAGCTGTTTATCGGCGTAGCTTGATTTCCCATCGGGCGCGACCCCCCGCGACCCCCGACCCCCGGCCCCCGGGCCCCCCACGCCCCCATTGTCATACCTGCCGAATGAGTTTTTTATTCTGTAGCCGCTCCGCTAGTTCTATTGTGCGCGATTCGATTGTGTTGGTACCTGCATTAGTGCTAATTGATGAGGTGAGAGACGGCTTGTGTGTAGCCTGAGCGATCTAGAGTAAATTTAATAACGCTGATGCAAGCTGCAAACCAATTTTCTGCTTTTTACCCGAGTGTAGGACCTGGTACCTGTTCGCGCATTGAATGGTTTTGTTTTAGATTTAAGGGACATTGTAAACTTTGGAGAGAGAATAAACGATTTTATTTTTATTATTAAAAAAAAGTGTCGAAGAGAGGAGGTTAATGCTTGTCGAGATTATGTATGTGGGTGTGTATAATAAATAAAAAAATAAAAATTGTTTTTTTGGGACCGGAATCCATAAATAGTGTTAGCATAATTTATACCATATAATTTTTTGTTGAGATCTAACTGTTTTGTGTGTCAAACATTGTATAGTATTATAAAGATAATTCCATGCCAAAATGCTTTCATGGCAAATCTACTGTAACGATTTAAATGACATCTGATACAGGTTGTCTGAAGCCGGAGTAATAAGACTAAGAACTAAAAGAAAGTTATGTTTTACGCCATAAACATCAGCATACTAAAGTTCTTCTTGCATAACAATCATTATAGGGCTTCGAAACATTGTGCTACGAACTTTGACCGCGCGAAGCTGTCAAGAGTAAACGGCTACGACGTAGCATGCGTGAAGTTGCTTACTACTACGAATAAATGTTGTGGTAATTATGCTACGAAAACAGATAATACGATATTTTAAGCAATACTTGGGCATGAAGACCATGAAGTGTTTGGTAAGCACGTTAATATTTAATTTCATATGTTATTAAATGTACCATATGTTATGCTTACCATAAGATGGAGGTCATCCTGAAAAATATTAGTCCTGAAAATATTAAAAACAAAAAATAAAAAATGTAGACAGTGCATTAGTTCCCATCATTATAAGTTATGTATAATGAAACATGGTAAGTACGAATGTTTTAATTTAAGTGTATGTAATGGAATGAATCGCGTAAATTTTTAATGTATTAATGGCCACCATCCCACTAGTTAGATATATGTTAAACTGAGCAGACAAAGTCAAGTGTAGACAAAGTAAGTACGAAATAAATACCTCAATCGGAAAATAAGCTACGTATTTGTCATAATATCTAGTAATGCATAAAGTCCGTTCATACATTCCAATCATATTAGTTGCTTACATCATCTTAACTTAAGTGGCGAACAGCTTTGGCCCAAACGGTGCGTGTGATCATCGTCGTTGCTAAGCCGCTAAGCCTCCTTTGCTGTCTACACGGATGTCGGGCTTACAGTAATGCGGCCGCCCGGAATATGACGGTTTACGTGCACTGCAATATATCGGTTAGTGCTCGAATGCAGCTACATAAATTAACACATACTTGGAAACATAACTTAAATGGAAAACCTATTTATTTATTAAGCTTTTTTTATAATAGGCTAACAAGATGACTTCACTCCACCTGATGGTATACGATATTGAGATACAGATATTATGAGGTCGACAAGCACGATAGTCCATATTGAGCCAGTCGCACTCACCCTGTAGGCCTGCTTATATGCCTGGATCTTAGGAGTTAGAGAAATCATGAGCTGGAAGGGAATTCCATGCATTATTTATGAGTAAAACATATTTCAGTTATAACATATTTTATTGTGTTTATGGAAAAATTAAAGAGCATATTACAAACCCTACAGTGCTCTTTTTATATCTCGCGATTAAATCCATGCTTTCTTTGCTTGACTCTTGCTTCGTATTTGGGTGTTTCTGAAAATAAACAGAAGACTAACGTTTTTGATTTTAATTTGTTACAAAATCATTCAGTAGTATATATTCACTGGTGTCGTACATTTTTGCGCGACATATTGGTTTAATGCATCAGAAGCCAACGTGATAAGCAACCTACACCAAATTCCAGTTAACGTAGCCAAAGAAATGCTTTACAGAACTCTTACTAATTTACAAGCGAATATTAATCGCACATCAAATGATGTACAATCCAGTCTGCGTCCATTTATCAACTTTCTGAGCATCGCACCTTTTCTCCTCAGGAATAGTTTCTAGTGGAGTGTAGCTCTGAGAGACCCATTTAGTCGTCTTCGAGGGCTCTCACGCTTAGCTCGGAGGGCGTACAAAAGCGCTAATGTACCTTGAGGGCGGGAGGTCTGCTAACTCCATTACGAGAGGGAATCCAGTTAGCTTACGGTGGAGAGGTAGCCACTTGTTTTCTGATATTTACTGCATAGATATTATAGTCTGGTTATGTACGAGCTTGCAAAGCAGTTATTTACATACTAATTGCGGTAGTAATTTTTGGTGGACAGTTTTGATAACATTTAGTTTATGGTGCTGATCGAACATTACTAACAATTTAACATTTATCTGAATAAATGTTTGAATCTGATTAATAAATCATAGTTCATTTCAAAATTTGCGTTGTTAACAACGGATCTATAATATACTACGGACACATCTGTATAAAAGACACAGCAGTAAACATTTTTGAAGTCACAACATTATCTTACTAATAGTTTACTATGCAATTGCCTTTGCTTGACATTGAGAACAATTAAGAAACATTATCCAAATAATTAATTCAACATTAACAAGACAAATGGCTGTGTTACTTAACATTTCACTACTCATTACGCCCTACGCCCATACATAGTGATATATGCAGCTTTATAGAGACGGAAAAGCCGGCTAATGAGGCAATATATTCCCTCAGATGGGTATGTAAATTTTCAAATAGCTGCCACCCTATGTTTGCATGTATTATTAAAATGAGGTTTTCATTCACCTAGAACTTTTCTTGGGGACTGCGGACTTTATTAAAAGATTCATCAAATGCGCCGTTAGATTTTCTTCTACGATCTTTTCATCATAAATTATGAATGACCTATTTTTCCCATTTAAATTATACGTACTTTTTCTTTTAGTATCTCAAGTTTTTAGGTATTTGGCAAGAAATTCCTCATTCCCTACCCAAACATGTCAGTACACATAGACACAAATCTATAAAAAAAGGAATATGTAAGGAATATACTATATTATCCTATGTTAAAAATGTAAATCCTGGTCTTCCTTAAATAAATAAATAAAATAAAGAATGTATAATTCTGAAATTGCATGTTATTGCTTTTTAGATGACTGTTTGAAATACTTATTGAGTTAACTGATACTAAAATATTTAAGGGTACAACATTACCAAATTTCAGATAAGTAGACGAAAATATTCTTAGTGGAAATTTTCTAAGATCTCACTTCCTTAAGTCAACTAAGCGTGACGTTTGTGGGAGTAATTAAATAGACCGTGGACCCCGCCTTTGTAATTCCATGGACATTTGTCTTCATTAGCAGCGGTTAGCAATTCGCTTGTGACGCCGTCACCCCAGTGATTTGGTATAGGAAGTTACCATGCTAACTAAACATCTATTTTTATGCCTTTAATTTGTTAAAATTTAGAGAAGTGAAGTTGGAACATGGTATCAACGCAATAGAAGAGATGAAGACATTTTTTTCCCTCTTAAAATATCTCTTGTCTATGATTAGGGCGTAACCCAATGCAAAAAAAGCTGGAACCTGATATAATGAAATAGCTTATTTCCCAAATGGCTTCTACAACAACAACATAGGCTACTAGTAGTGAAGCAAATTTTAGCTCCAGTTTGCAGTAAACAACAACGGTTCATTTCCGTAATGTGCTGCGTATTTTTTTTCAAATTTTAAGATTTGTATTGTTAAACATATAAAAGCACACATCATGAAGTCCTACTGCAGCATGATTGGCGAGTATTGACATGTCTGTCAATGTTACGACAAAAATAACCAATCATGCTACAGTTGGTCCTCACGCCTACGGTTTGCGATCTACTGAATTTCTTATACGCGTTAACCCTCATTCATCATCATCATCATCATCAGCCCATATACGTCCCCACTGCTGGGGCACAGGCCTACCCTAAACTAGGGCGATAAGGCCTTAGTCGACCACGCTGGCCAAGTGCGGGTTGGTCGACTACACAACCTTAGAATTTCTTCTTAGGTGTGCAGGTTTCCTCACGATGTTTTCCTTCACCGTTAAAGCGTCGAATGATGGTACATATGAATTCCAAATTAGAAAAACACATTGGTACCTGGCGGGGTTTGAACTGGCGACCTCTCGCATGGCAAGCAACGACCTTAACCACTCAGCCATCGACGCTTTCATCGAATAACAATTAGAAGACCCACTTTACACTGAATTTTTGTATAACGCGTCACTAATAAGGACATTTTGCGTGGACACACACACATAGGTACGTATAAGACTCTAACGTACCTTATGGCGAAGAACGAGCAAAACGTCTCAGCCAAACACCGGAAACCAATCAGACAAACAGCGGGCGATCGGAAACCGAAACAAGGTCAAACATAACCTCTCCAGTACCGGTACCATGAGTTGGCTATCGAAAACTTTTTTTTTTATAAAAATATAATATTTATAAAAACTTACGTACGTTAAAAACCTATCGAGTTGTTTTTTTCATACGGCCGATTTTAGTTGTTAGCGTGACCACCAGGGGCGCTGTACAAGTTTTTCATAGACATTTACGTAGGCGATATCGAGTCCGTAACTTTTAAACTCGTGGTAGCGCTACAGGCCGTGTAGTTCGTCAAACGGTGATCAGGGGTAATCCGCGGGAGATGATTTCCCAAGGGAACCCCGTTATTAGAAGTGGCCCGCCAACGCAAATGTGATTCCGGGTTCGTAGCGAAATATATCGCGATATGGGACTAGCATGTTCTTAGTTTTAAAGTTTCAACAAAGGAGGGCGGGCAGAAAAGTATGGGACGGGTATCCACGACCAATAACAACCAGATGTATATCGTTGGAAAACTCTTTTCTGTACCATATTCGACGATATTGTAACTCCATTTATTTTTAATTTTAAATTTCTTTTTTTACGATTTTCTGACCTGACATACGATGCTGGGGAACACTCACCCCTATAAGATTTTACTGACCTCATACTTAAACTTATAGCACTAAAAGTATATTTAGTCGTTGTGCGAGAATCCACATAAAAGAAAATAAGCTATTTTTTTTTTCGAACAATAAATTCAAAATAAAAACATAACCATTTGATTAAAATATATTATCAACCACGATCCCAAACAAACAAAGCGTCCTCGAGTGTCCCAAATATTTTCCTGTCCCCCCAAACTCAAAACAAACGACATCAAAGTGACACAACTTAATCACAACTTGAATCAAGTGGCACAAAGAACAAATTGTTTAACGCCTTTGTGCTTGTACAGGGTCTACCGGAAATCTAATTATGTATTTATAAATAGTACCAAAATACTTGGGAGTCACTGCACTATTTAATTCAAGAAAATAACTTGCGTAAACAGCATTTAAAGCAATAAAAAAGTATTCATGAAACAAAAACTTCCTTTGTCATGCATGACATTTTTTTATACATTATACACATCTATACATAGTATAAAATGAAGTTGCGAAGGGCACCCAAAATGTGTTTGTTACCTAGGATCTCAAAAACTACTATATCAATAGCTATGCGGTTTTCAATAATGGAAAGAAGACATTCCAGGGATTCTATAGGTGTAAATTTAGGTGTACCTACTTAAGAAATTATTAGAGTAATCGTAACAGTTATCAGACGGACGGAATAATAAATTTATATTTTAATGTAATATTTTATATAGAGATAGAGGTATACCGAAGCGAAGCGAGGGCGGGTCGCTAGTAATACATAAAAAATATATTTATAATAGATATTTTGTTTAAATGTGTTATTGGATTAAAAAATTATATTCTTGCCAATAATATGTTTTAATCTTTATTGACCATTAGAAGCATTTTACAATTCTTCCATAAAGAAGATTAAATAGGCCATTTTGTTTGTACGCGAATTCGTTTTCAATTTGGCCGTGCCTCTCAATGACTAGCTACAAAGCTGGCTGAAACAAAGACGTTTTCGAATATTATTTTTAAAAGCTCAAAGGAAACAAAGGCAGCGAGTCTGTATCTTATTTGAATGGGAGCTCTGAATGCGCGCTAGAAGGGCATGAGTCGTTATTAAGAATTTCATTTCGCACTGGCCAGCGCTTGCTTGGCATGATCGCTAAAGCTATTTTGAAAATGGAACTTTCTTTTTGAATGTCGGTGTGGGAGGATTTACGCGGGAATCTGCTGCGAGTAGGGCTATGTGTTACGCCCTACTTTTGAAATTGGTTACAAAGAATATAGTCCAGGCATTTAAGCTTAAATTGGCTAAGAATCTCGGAATTCGAGATACCTAGCTGTAAGTCTGTAAATACTTAGATATTGACACCCTAAAACTAAAACAATTATTTAACTAGGCTTCCATATAAACAACGTGTTCTTCACGTATAAAAGGTGTCGTCTGGAATAGGTTTACTGGGGTAACCACGTTAAAAACCGGCCAAGTGTGAGAAAAAAAAACCATAGTTTTTGTATGAGAACCCACTTAAACATTGGTTTTAAGCTTTTTCTAGTATTAGATGTTATAGAGGCTACTGAAATACATCAGTTGTGAAAATTTTAACTGTCTAGCACAATCGCATGGGGGTTTGGAAGCTTTTGAAAATACAACTTTTTCAACTATTTGCATTGCTGTATCTCTGAAATGGTGAATCTTAGGAATAAAACGTAGAGACAATTTTTATAGATAATTAGATGATAAGCAATTTTCTCCTACACACTTTTATGATAAAACTTCCCGTTTCGCTCAAAAGTTCATAAAACTGATATTTATATAAAATATGTGATGTGCCCTATCAAACTGCAGGTGGGAGACATTTTGTCGACCGGTTGCTGTTACCACCATACAGTTGTGTAACACCCGCCAAGTGACTCTGACCTCTCTTGGTCAGGTCGCGTTCCGGGATCAGCACTGTACGAACCGGAGCCAGGGGGGACCATTGTTGCGGCAAACGCCGGACCAGTGGAGTCTTAGCGGCGGTATTGTGCGGGCGGAGCGGGCCAACCCGCCGGCCAGGGAGACACGTAGAAACGGGGGCCCTTCCGTCCGGCGGACTGGCCAACTCCGACCCGCACAGCTCAATACCAATGCGAGACTCCACGCCTTGTCTCGTTGTTGCCGCAGCTGTGGTCTCCTTTTTCACGGCTTTCAGGGTGAGTGCGACAGGCTCAATATGGTCTATTGTGCCTGTCGACCTCATATTTGGATCTCACTACCGCTTACCATCAGGTGGAGTGAGGTCATCTTGTTAGCCTCTTTATAAAAAAAAAAATATATATTTGTGACATTTGACCTTGAAAATTTAATAGTTGCGTACACCCTACAATATGTAGGTTTTGAGACAACTTTTAGGACGTCAATATACAAGTATTTACAGACTTACTGTACTTACTGTATGCGTTCATATAACACTTCTCACTCACACGCCTTTAGCAGCTGTCCCCTCGCCTGGCAAGGTCTTATGCTGTTCAAAACCGCTTGACATTGTACATATTTACTCTGAGAAGTCTATTGAAAAACATATAAAAATTTCAAGTATACAGGATAAAGTTTTTTTTAACTCATCAACTGTGCGTTTTCTAATTGACCTGTCGTATACTTCTGCTTATTGTAATCGCCTGTCAATTTATTTTTAAGATGTATAATAAAATAACTTTTTTCTATTAAATTTTCAAACTTACAGGAACAAGTTTTGAAACCCCATTTACTTAACAGTTTGAAAAATAAAGGGGCTGATGACGTGCAGGGCTGACGCCTGCCAGGTCTTGGCTATTGCTCTTAGCATGCCATAAACCGTCAGTATACAAATTTCTAACCTTACAGGAAGACCATTACTCCCAGGGTTCACCAGCTCTTGGACTATAAGGCGTCCGACTGATTTCAGCCATGGCGGCCGATCTCAATTGAGATCAGCCAAGTGCGCAGGACATATTATAGTGCACAAGTGTGCGCGCAAAAACAATCTATTCCCTTACTCTCATAACTCGGCAATCCGACATGACCGCTGAGCGATCGGGCGCAGGACCACCGGCTTAACGTGCTTTTCGAGGCACGGGCGTTCAACCGCCATCTTCCTAACTCCGGGCTGAGTAATTTCATTACAGAAAAACTCACACAAATTTTGCCCGACCCCGGACTCGAACCGGGGACCTCTCGGTCCTTACGCAGCGCTTGCTACCAATAGACCAACGAGGCAGCACATCTATTTATTATTCAATGTAATAGAATGTACGTAAAATAGACAAAAACAATTCCACGTTTAATTATCACACAGTCTGAAGTCTGTATAACCGAATGTCTTCAAAAGCAACACTACCAAATGCACAATGAATGCATTCGCCAAATCTGCTCCACGTACTGGTTCCGTTTCGTTTGCTCTCATTTGGAAAACATTTCGGTGCACGAATATTCAGGAGCGGATATTTTACCGTCCACCGAGTTATGGGTTTAAAGTTACCCCGGAGTGGAGAGTGTAATGCGGTAAGCGACATTTCAATATTGTGTACTTGGAATATTTCATACTGCCCCGGCCCGGCAGTCACGAATTTTATTCTCGATAGGTTTTCAAGTGCTTTGAAAATAGAAGAGTTTTGTGTAGGTACCTAATAGGCAAAACCGGTCGACTGTGTTTTGTTTTATACAAGTTTTGCGTCGATGGAAATACAAATATTTTTTTCGTTATGTACAAAGATACGTGGTAACAAACATCACTGCATAGTATAAAACAAAGTCGCTGTCCCTATATCCCTAATTATGCCTAAATTTTTAAAACTGCGCAACAAATTTTCAGGCGGTTTTATTTCAATAAATAGAGGGGTTGAAGAGGATTTTTTTTAATGTAAAATTCATCCGTAGCAAAGCGTAGGCGGGTCACTACTTAAATATATTATATAGTTCCAATCGAATCTACGTGTATAATAGTATTCAAGAAAATTAGATCGAACGATAACTATTATTTAAGCTTAATTAGTAAAACAACTTTTTAACACTTATTTATGGTATTAGCATGAACTGAAGCCGGAAAAGGCCAATGCAAACATAAGAAATTAAAAAAGAAAATGTCATTGCGTTTAACTTTATAACCAAGCCGCATTAGTTTTATCCTGTTACTGTATATTTTGCAACGTCGCCTACCATGTTACGACCTAGGCGCTACGCTAACTTTAACTAAGGTCTTAAGCCGAATACATTGCGAGCAAATTCCGTTTTACAAAGTAGGAATTAACATAATAATTTGTACTCGAGCGCCAGATAAATGGAGGTATTTAACATTTCTTTGTGTTCCTTTATATATTTTTAGTTGTAAACCAAGGAAATTTATAATTTTACAGTTAAAAAAAATGTCGTTATTCTAATACTACAAACAGGCAGTTCAATTTTATTTCATCGTAGGTGATGCTGTATTGGTAAAAGAAATAACGTTGATTATTGTACCAAAATACAGTCTACCTTCCATATATTTGTATATAAAACTTACAATTCAATTCAAGAATAAGTTAAACAAAGACCTAAACGGGCTTCACTCAGACCCCATAACTAGCGTAACAACTAGACATTGACGGATTAGCTAACCGAGGGACGGGGTTCGATTCCCGAAACGCTTTTATCTTGGACTGTTGCTTTTCGAATTTATTACCGATGGCCGCTTCGTCTTTGTCAGTCTGCCCGTTGAATAGAGCAATTTATGTGTTTGCTGAAAGGGTCTTACTGTACATACTAACCCTTACACACAAAGTACTCAGGCCTATAGGGTACAGACATATACCACTCACTCAATGGAGTAATAAAGGATACACAATCTATTTAAGCCACAAGTCATTTAGTTTTGACTAGTCATTTTGATTTAAATACATTTAAGAGGTCGCCAGTTTAAACCCCGCCAGGTACCAATGTGTTTTTCAAATTTGAAATTCATGTGTACCATCATTCGACGCTTTAACGGTGAAGGAAAACATCGTGAGGTAGCCAGCACATCTGAGAGATTTTTCAACGGTGTGTGAATCCATGTCAGAGGCCTACGGGCGGTTTAAACTCTGACACCAGGTTGTTCATCAACCATATGATAAGAAGAAGAATGTCTTGTGATTTTGAACGCTTACTTGACCAGTTTCATAAGTAATAATAACATCAATAGTAAATCAACAAAATGCGTTAAAAATGGTGTTTCTAACTAATTCCTTGGCGAAGCTTTTTTTTTCCTGACTGACGTACGGTGATGGCTTGGAGTAGCCTCGTCATCATCACCGGACTTGCGGGGGAGCGGATGGCTCTCACCCTTATACTTGGCAAAACTTTTTCCCGCCTTACAAGCAAAAATATATAAACGATTGACACCACTCATTTCCATAAAATGTGTTTTATTTCAAATGTGTAGTGTTCGCGCAAATAAAAGACAATACTCAGCAAAAATATATCAAAGAATAAATAATTTATTTAACGCATCTTCATTTCCTCCTTACTATATTGCTACAAAAAACAAAATCCAAACAATCCCCTTAGCATTAAGCAAACAAATTAAAATATAACAAGGGACCTTAATCATCAAAACTGCACCGGGCAGACGCAAAAATCCAACAAATTAATTGAAAGGGATCAGGGGCCGCAATCAGTCGGCCTCAAGCCAGAATCGGGAATTTAATATCGAAATTAATTAACGTTCCAAGTCCGTCCCTTCTTAAAATAACGCCGAAACATGTTCCAATTTCGGTTACTGGTGTTGAGCACCTGACGTTTCTCGTTGCTGTCACAGTGTTAGAATTTTAAGAAAATTGATTTCCATTGTTTCATTCGGCCCCGATTCCTACAACCCTACCTAGACCAACTGGTCAACGTTTAGTAGTTAGAAGTGAATAACATCTAAAAAGTTGTTTTGTTTTTTTCTTATGCATGCTTTAATAGTTTTTCTATCGATTCAATATGAATTCCATGCTAACATAATCAACTAAAGACTACACCAATCATACATAATACAATAAATCAACTTACGGTTTCAACCTTGGGCCTAGACTGTAGGTATTAATAAATCTTACGTCAATTTAGAATGTGCAGTTAATCATTAATCTCTTAGGCTATCGTTATTAAGATAATTCAACTTCGGACTCACATAAATCACCTTCCAATTTGTTCAATCCATGGACAATGTCCTGAGTGGATAAATCTCAATTTCCATTAACATTTTCATATTGAAATTTATAGCATATAAATTACTGGCAATAGCAAAGCAGACAACCACTAATGCGAGATTCATCATGGCTTCTTAAATATAAATTTATAGCATCGAATCCGAAATACTAAAGCGGAATACTGTACTTGCTTATGTAGGGTTTAATTTAATATCAAATTAAATTTCCGTATAGTGAAAATTCTACGCGCTTACAAATTTTAATATCTAAGTATTTTCAACTTAACAAATTTGTGTTGACATATTCATTTACACCGCTCCGGTTTTAGGACAAAAAACAAAATGTAAACATGTTTTCTATATTATAAAACACACATTCAATGAAAAATGAATTGTGTAGAACTTTTGGCTTGTTTGTTTGGAAACAAGTTTCCCAGACGAAAAAAATACCTTATTATAATTTAGTGTAGCAGATTCTAATGGTGTCATTTACTGACACAGTTAAGTGATCCTTAGATACATCCACCATAAATACTTTAGTAGAATTAGATGATTTTATAAAGTATCCAATAAACCTAAGATTAACGCTAAAAGCTCATTAAGCTATTTTTGATTGGTTGTAGGGGAACCTGTTGTACCTAGGCCAGTTTTTGATATTTTTATTTTTTATAAATAAATGGTAAGAATAAGATCCGTCAAATATGGAATAATGGAAAGATCAGTTACTCAACTATATAATAATATATGAGGATTTTCGGTAAAGCTGGAAACAAAAGCAACTTTAAAAAAAAAAGGGAAAACTGTCCAAGGTACAACAGACCTGATGTACCTTGGACCATTCCAGTTGTACTTTGGACATTCCAGGGTAGAATGAAGATAAACACTTGCAATTGCATAAGAGTTTTATTTTTAATATAGGTAAGTACAACAATAATGCTCATACCTGTAATCAACAAAAACATTAATGTAAATAGCAGATTAACAGTCACCTTAATTAATAGTCTCTTGTCTCTTTATTTTGTGTCAATAACATAACAAATGTTTACATATTTAAATATTTATTTTTTGCCTTATATAAATATGATCAAAAAATATGTTTTTATAAGGTTATATTATCAATATCAAAATTATCTATGTATTATCTATGTCCAAGGTACAACCTCAGTTGGGGGGCCAAGGTACAACATCATAACAATTTTTAGTTACACCTTGTTTAAACACACTTTTAATTGAGGTTGGGTTCTGGCAACTATACTATCTAAAACCTTAATAAACTGAGATTATATCGGAAGTAAAAGATATTTTATAAATACGTATCGTGACAAATTAAGAGGCTATAAATAAATTAAAAAAAACGAACTTTTAAGGCAAAAAATAATAAATTACCTTTTTTAACTGCATTGACCCGGCGCCGGCAAATCACAACTAACTTCACGTGAGTCTTATCAAAGCAGGCTTTGACTGCCATATACAATATTATTGTAAAGCGCGGGAGTTTACGAAAAATTTCAATTGTCCTAGGTACAACACTGTCCAAGGTACAACAGGTATATACGAGTATGCTATGCCAAACGAGTTGCCAGTCACTAATGCATGTATCACTAATCACTAAACGTCTTTATAACACTGGTAACCTAGTAGTAGTCTATACATCAGAAATTTGAAAAGCTTTAAAGGCAAAACTTTAAAAGGATAACCCGTAGGTACAAAATGGTGCGGTGATCCCGAAGAGATATGCAAAGGACCATCAATCAACTAGTGATGGATTGAACAGCCGCCTCTGTCTCAGGAAATCTACTCTAGATATGGAGATCGAGTTTGTGAACGAAAACGGGGTATTCAACGAATTCAAAGTAGGTTGGCTTTTATTAGATTTAAAAAAAAACGAGTTAAATTCGGCCTATCCTTGTTGCCAGTGACAGATCGCTTAATTATTGATTTGTAAATTATAAAAAGCAATTACTATCAATATAGAGAAAGTCGCTTTTAGAAGTGTTTAAATCGGAGATCCAAACGCTAAAGCTAAAAAATAACATCCAAAAACCGAAAACTGTACTCTCAGTATTCTTTTAAAATTACAGTAAATACCAATTTATTTGAACATAATTTATAGTACATATAACCGTGTGAAAATCTCATTCAAAAGAAATTATGTATACTCGTACATACCCATACCAACATCTGCGATCCATAATAATATTGGTTGAATTTAGTTAGTATCAGCAAACTCTATATGAGGCGTCCGACCGATTTCAGCCATGGCGGCCGATCTCAATTGAGATAAGCC
The DNA here is from genome assembly GCA_039566165.1 of Maruca vitrata. Lineage (NCBI taxonomy): Eukaryota > Metazoa > Arthropoda > Insecta > Lepidoptera > Crambidae > Maruca > Maruca vitrata. The sequence goes on from CM076913.1 coordinate 3,072,074, forward strand.
AATTGCGCAGGACATATTATAGTGCACAAGTGTACGCGCAAACACAAGTGCACTCTCTATTCCCTTACTCTCATAATTCGGTGAGACGGCATTCCGACATGACCGATGAGAGATCGGGCGCAGGACCACCGACTTAACGTGCTTTCCGAGGCACGGGCGTTCAACCGCCGACTTCCTACCTAACTCCGGGCTGAGTAATTTCATTATAGAAAATCTCACACAAATTTTGAAAACAAACTCTATAGGTACTATGTAATTGGTAGAGTCGATTAAGCTTAGCTCTAGCGTATCGAGTATCGACACAAAGAGAACCATAAAGAGTAACAGTCGATATAAGATAAGTACGTTATAGGTCGTATTACTTTCAGTGAAACTCGAACGTAATAAAATTACTGAGAGTTCCTGTTCTGTAGCAACCCGTAATTTCCTCTTTGTAACAAACTTCCCAGATGTTTTTATTAGCTTCTAAGGCACACACTTGCTTCGAGTGTATTAACTTACCTCCTCGCCTACTAATATTGTAAGAGGCGCTTTGTTTATTGGCCGTAGCTGAACTGTTGCCACAGTGATTTTAAGCCTTAATGTAGGATGGTGAAGTAAGGATGTTTGCCTCCTTTGAGCAAACGAACTCGATGATTATGATCGGCTAAAATCTGACTACGATGACGACTTAGTTGGCCTTGTCATGATCACCGGACTTGCGGGGGAGCGGATGGCTCTCACCCCTAAAGCCTAGCTGCTATGAAATATTATATTTCGTGATGGCTGAAAAAGTCAGGCGCCAGCAATATCCTGAAAAATGGTAGAGGATTCATTGGGTGCATTTACAATTTAACTACCATTTACTAAAAATTTGATGTCAAATTTAGCCTTCTATTCCCGTCATATTATGATAACTTTAGCCTAAACTCCCACTGTGTACACATGTATCTTCATAGACCGTCAACCTTGCCTCATATAACCACCATCCTAAGATGCCGTTTATTTTACTCCTTAACAACCTTATATGATAGGACGACGGAGAATTCTAACTGAACGTATTCCCACTAACCAACATAAACAGATATTTACGGACTTCGAATGGGCACTTGCGCGGTCTATAGCACTTGGGCTGAAGCTGTGTTGGGAACCACGGCTCTCCAGAGCCAAGCTAATAATATAAAAATATAATATGTTCAGTGGCAAGTTTGTGCCTGATCGGTATTATTGGGTTAGGGCTGTGTATAGCAAAGCAAGAGATTTCTATAGAACGAGTTGCTGTTACAGTGTTAGTTGCTTAAAAAATACTTTCTTTTGTTTCAACCAATTTGCGACCATGCTTCAGGAATCCTACCTAAACGTTCAGTTTCGTCACTGTAACTGTGTGTTCCGTATGCAAAAGTTTACAATTTTACAATATCTGAATATGTCTTTTAAATGATAGATCAAAATTTCCTTTCACATACCTAAAGACTTTCTCTATGCATTGTTAATATTTCACATAATTTTTAACCGGAGCATATAAAAAGATCACACATAATAATAAATTGACAATTTACATGCGTGCATAGATATTTTACGGACCAGAAATGGGCACTTGTGGAGTCTATGGAAGTTTAGACTGGAGCTGGGTTAGGAACACCGTCAATGCAAAACTAATATGTTCAGTGGCAAGTTTGCGTAAACGGCCACTCTTGGGTCTTTTGTTTATGTAGTGCCTGATCGGGATCTTTGTTAGGGGCTTTGTTTGCTTAATTTACCATTACCATTGAGTATTTTACTATTGGGTCAGTGCTTCCGATGTAGCGAAGCTATAAGTAGCAATAGATACTTTCGCTATTTTAACCGACTTCTAAGTTCAATTACTAAGTTTATCAAGTGAACCTGTTACTAAAAGGCAAATGTAATTAGGTTTAAGACATTTATTTCTCATTAAGATTAACATAAATCGCTTACATGAGAAAAATAACTAAACAAAACATTTTTAATCATTCGTCGTCACTTTAGTAGGTAGATAGAAAGTTCTAAAAAAATGTATATGTGTATTGAGTGTCTTAAATTATTTTTTCTTTATTAAAGTAAAAAAACAGGGACAAATTTGATAAATCTTAACATAATAATAATATAAAATAGTTGTTCTACATTTGACACCAACTTCATTTATCATATAGTGGAGTACGTATAATATTACTAGCGGCCGACCGCGACTTTGTCCGCGTATTAATGGGTTTTAGTAGCAATGATGTATTAAAATAGCCTACATGCTTTGTAAAATTTGTTATTTGTTAGTGAAAGTTCCGTCAACGTTCTCCCATACTTCGTTTCACCCCTCCCCCCCCCCCCATAACTCCCATGGGGGACGAATTTTAAAAAAAAGGTAGCCTGTATGTTATTCCAAAGTGCCAGCTACCATCATACCAAAATTCATGAAAGTCGGTTCAGACGTTTGAGCGTGAAAGAGTAACAAACATCCATACTCACAAACATTCACGTTTATAATATTAGTAAGGATTTTAAATTGACACTAGCATTTTTATTTAACAAAATAATCTAATTTTACTAAACCGTTCACCAAAACCCTAGCACATGTTGATGAGTGAATCGTAAAACGATATTCCGAAATTATTTATCAGTCCTCGTCTGACTGGTTTGCTCTCCGAATCGCCGGAATCATCCGATGCCAGATAACGCTGGATTAACAATAACTCCGATATGCCTCCCTTCCAATTTGATATTTGTGAGGACTTAGATAGCGATCAGACTGGAGGTGGATTGAAAGGCGAATTGATTGTTGATCCTAAGCCTAATGTGAACATGGTTTTTAAACTGAGAAACATATTTTTTGAGTCGATCAAAGAATCAAAACGTTGGTCTAAAATCGGTTTACACATAAAAATATAGAACCTCCTTTTTCTTAAGTCGTTAATTTGACTTAACTAAAGTCAAACGCTGAATACTCAGGGATAAATATGTACACTTGATACTTACAAAAATAGCTCCTTACCTCCTTTTCTGGAAGTTGTCTTAAAAATTCCTTAAAGATTAAAACTAAATCCATCCAAACTAACTTGTCTATTAATGTTAACTTAATTCTTCTATTGTTCTTCTATTTGGCTAGTTACACACGGATTGAATTGGAATGACTAGAAAGTACAGGTAATATTGTCTACCTTTCAAATTGATTGCCACAATCCCAGTCCTTGCAATAAAACCTCCATGGCCGCGGTAAAACCTCAGTCGACAACTAGCAACTTTGTCCTTTGTCAACCAGATTCATAGAAGCATTGTTGTATAATAAATGCGATTGATCCGTCTCCCCAAATCTCCTTGGTATGAACTTTGTGGAATCTTGATAATTATATCTATACAAAAGTATTTGTGTTCTTCTGTGAGGATTGCCTTATATGTTTAACGTAGTCAATACAAATTTTCCAATAATCTTTACACATACAGGCTTGTCATATGACTAATTAATAGTCCTTGTGACTCTACCATTCGACACTCAGATGTTATTTGCGGTTGGTTTCGCTAGCCTTGTGCGATAGTGGACACTAAAATAAATAATTATACTAATAAACTTAAATTAATGGGCAAATTGGTCTCACAGTGGCATCCAAGCGGTTGTCGGCCAAGAGGAAGACCAAAAAAGAGATGAACTCGACGCCCAACAACCAAACTGGCCATCTCTTGCTACCGTCGTACAATACGTCTAACCGCACGCACACAAACACCGTGCCGAAGTCTACCGAACTGAAACGACGTTAGACGATTGTGAGGTTTTTTTCGTTACGGAATTTCTTGGTTCGGTCGCCGCGCTCAAAGCCCGCGATAAAAGCTATGCAATAGCGTAAAAAAACTTAAATATTTAAAAAAAAATTAAGAAAAGACAGTCACAGAACAAACACATGTTCATTACACAAATTAGTTTTAGATGGGGATCGACTCCACACGCATAGAGAGTGACAAAGTGACCTCATTGTAACATTTGTGAATACGGGCAGTCTAATCAGTTACTAAAACTTCGATTCTAGCTTAATTCGCTATCGCCTCTCCTCTCAACGGTGTTTTCGCAAAATGCCAGCTCTGGAGGGTCGCAATAAACTCAATCGGGCTAATAAGCCAATAAGACAGTGCGAGTGAATTAAGCAATAAATCCCGGGCCCCGGCGTCACAGGCCTTTTTTTAATTTTTAAACCATTAGCCGGGAAAACAAACGCGTAAATCAGGTGAAATTGTTTGCCGTGACTCGCTTTGTTTGGACGATTTGTGACTTTTTTTTGGTTCTCTCTTTTTTTTTTATTCTGTGTTTGCGTGATGTTTGTGGTAATGGGTTTGCGCAATTACCCGTTAGGGGTTTGACGAGCGTAATATCCGAGTAGGAACTTTATAGAAAATTCATTTTGGTTTCTAAAAAAAATTAATTTGATTTTAATTTCGTCATCATCATCAGCCCATATACGTCCCCACTGCTGGGGCACGGGCCTACCCTAAACTAGGGCGATAAGGCCTTAGTCGACCACGCTGGCCAAGTGCGGGTTTTAATTTGGAAATTATTTTATTATTTGTGTACTGTTTAGGACTAGGTTTGGTAGTAGTAATGTCAGAAATCTTTTGAAAATAGCAATATTATCAGCTCATAAGTAGGGGAACCTGTTTTGTACCTAGGCCAGTTTTTGATATTTTTATTTTTTTTTAAATAAATGGTACGAATAAGATCCGTCAAATAGGAAATAATGGAAAGATCAGTTACTCAACTATATAACAAATACATAAAACCTTTTTTAACTGCATTGACCCGGCGCCGGCGAATCACAACTAACTTCACGTGAGTCTTATCAAAGCAGGCTTTGACTGCCATATACAATATTATTGTAAAGCGCGGGAGTTTACGAAAAATTACAATTGTCCTAGGTACAACACTGTCCAAGGTACAACAGGTTCCCCTACTATTTGTGTGATGAACATCGGTGTTTGTTCCGTGTCTGGGTGTGATTATGTATTTAAGTATGTATTTATAAATATATATGTATGTTTATCAGTCTCTGACGCCCATAGTACAAGCTTTGCTTAGTTTGGGGTCAGATGACCGTGTGTGGAAATGTCCCAGATATTTATTTATTTATATTAAACTACATAGTACTACTTTGAATTATATACATGTGTATAAATGTAAGTAATAACTTGTTAAATTGGTGCTAAATCTCGGAACAAAAAATCATACAACATCCACTTGCGCATACAAACGTCCAAATTCAGTTTTATATTTAACAATCATCGACCCTTGCATACAAATCGGTGGATTTGCAAAATAAAGTAGGCAATAAATATGATATTGTATTGTAGTAATGGAAGGGTATGCATCGGAGGGCCACCACTAAAAATTCAATTTCCGTTCGATTGTAGCAATAACTGTAAAAGTTGAACAATAACGTCTTATCTCCGGATACTAGTGGTAAGTTATTTAAAGCTCATTTGTACTCAGACTTACAAAATGTTAGCAATAATTAAGCTTTTCATTGTACCTAGCCAGATTTCTTTTTCGACATTTACACGGATAGGTTAACTAACCATATCCTTAAGATATACTTAGAGTAAAATATGTAGCTAATTTTTTTTCAAACTGACTTTACGATGATGACTTGGACTATTATGCTCGTCATCATCACCGGATTTGCAGGGGAGCGGATGGCTCTCACTCCTAAGAATAATGTAGCATATTCAATATAAATATATGATCAAAGCCTTTGTATTTTTTTAAATAATAAGAACATTATTTATTTATATTCAAGAATAACCAGGATTTACAAAAACAATAGGTAGAGCATGTTAATATACATAGTCATAAACAATTTATAAGGATTTAGTGAATCGGTTCGATAAGACTAACAAATTATAACATTGTTGGTTTTTCGGTCAATGTTTCTTTTCAATGTAAAATTATATATAGGAGTAAAATTTTGTCTCTTGCAAATCAATCTTTACGTCAAATCAAAACTGACTAGCAAATAATGATGCCATTCGTCCAAGGCTTCCTCACCAAACCGCTAAAACACGTAAAATAAGCGAGAAAAAACAATGGTTTCAGGTATAACTGTTAGCGGGTTGGTAGCAACTGATAAATGTAAATTAAAAGAGCGCCCCAGGTGTTGAGATGCTCCCCCCTCCCCCCACTTCCGAGGCTTTGACGCAAGAATATGCCGGGAGATATATGGATTGGGTGCGTTGTCAATAAACAATGGGTGGGTAACCTGCTCCCTTTATAGGGTACCGTTGCGTGAGGTAAAATCGGGAACTTATTATTATGACTCTGCTGTCTATTACTTCTGTTTTCTTTATCGGTAAAATTAGGTGTATTTGAACTCCGCTGTCTGTCTCTTTCCGTGATAGGTAATATACCGATATAATGTTCAAAGCTAAATATTGCCTTGCTAGAGCCTTGCTTTATAAAATAATTATGTGAACAATTCTTTGAATAATAATAACGCTTGAATTATTCACAGAATAGATCTGACATTTTATTTTGATTGTGGTCGGAATTAGTCTCCATCCGTTTTATTCATAATTGCAAGGAGTTACTGCCATTCTACCATTTTATTTCTTTCATAGAGATTGCTGTGTCATTTAATTGAAAAAGATAAGTGATGATAAAATGTCTTCTGAAATGTTTCCCTGTTCGCAATGCCACGAGCTTTTTGCGAGCCGACGAAGTCAACCAAGCGAAACATAATTGAATAAATAATTTTTACTTCAAACGTGTAAGGTTCGCGCGAATAATAAACATTACTAGGTAACTCAGCCCTTTAATTCTAATGGAGCTTAAATAACAGTGAAAAACGTTACAAAATCTCGACGAACATTCGCGAAGTCTGCAAGTTGAACGCTAAATAAGCGAGTTCATTTAGCCGTGTCGCAAGCAGGTGCGTTGCGATTACAGGGCGGTACCATTAAGACGAGTTTTACGGCCAATACCAGGCGTCCTGAGATGGAGAGATGTTTAATAATATTCAATATGGGTCATTACACGATAAAAAAAGAAGCAAATATGGCCAATTACTGACTGACTAGATCGCGAGACCGCACGACTAGGATTTTTAAAATAAATTCAATGTAATGCGTCGGGAATCCCTGGAAAAAAAATTACATTTTTCACTTATACGTACTGAAAACCAGTGTCATTTATGGTTTCTCCTTTTTTTTCAATGCTGAATTCAGTTGTTTTATCTAGACGTTATATCTTTGGTTTGAATGTTTTTTCACGCAATTTTTTATAATAGAATTTAAGTACCTGTGAAAATCTGACAAGCGGTAAATAATTAAATTGAAAATAAATCAGGTTGTTTTGCGAGTAAATTAAAACCGAAAAATCGTTGTGCATTTGAAAAAATCAAATGAAGGTAAGGATTTTTTTCAATAGTACCCTTGAAATGAATCTAAAGCCTGATTCGAAACAAAATTCCACTCACTTGCAAGCTGCGACAGAAAGAATCCCTAAGGCCCCTGTAATGGTGATAAATAGTGTTGTGATGTGTAAACAGCGGCTCTAATAGCGGTGCGGGTTCGAATCCCGGCATGGGGCGTGCGTGATTGATCAATCGGCGAGGTGACAAATATGTCGTGTCATCGCCATGTCAATAATGATTCGACAAGGGACAGAATGTATAAAAGATCGCGAATTTATTTTTGCATAAATCTCGTCAATAGGAAAATGAACAAATGGGTCATCCATTTAACGGTCCCACATTGTAATTTAAACTGTGGTTAAGGAAAAGATCCTGAGGAAATTTTCATAACCGGAATATATGAATTTTATAATAACTTACCATAATTTGTTACATAATATACAAAGATAACTTATAATATCCATCGTGACACTTAATGTAAAACCATTTATTTTCTTATAGAGGAAGATCCCAGAGCTGCCAGACGTCACTTATTTTCTAATGGACAAAATATATACGATTGAGTAGTGGTGGGGTGTACTATCATCATATGACTAGTTGCTACCTTGACTAGACGGCCATTTTTCAGGTATCAATTAATCATACATAGAAACACTGCTAACCTCACTTAAAATTCTGATGGCTGATTTGAACATATATTTCACACAATAGTATTATAAATCAGGATACATAATAAATTTTTTTTAATTGAATTTAGTTGAGTTTTTTTTTAATAAAACAGTTTGTAAGGTACAATTCTATAATTATTGCGGTCAGGTGAGCACTTTTCAGTGGTTTGAATAACATATATAAAAATCAAGCATCAGAAAATAAGTGACCTTAATTAATTTTTTTCATAGCTTTAAAGCGTCTGTTAGGTAAAACCGCCGACCGCATGTGTGTGGGAGTAATGAATCCTGATTTTTAACGATATTGTGTGAAATATATGTTAAAATCAGCTATCAGAATTTAAGTGAGGTGAGCAGTGTTTCTATATACCTTGATTAATTGATACCTGAAAAATGGCCGTCTGGTCAAGGTAGCAACTAGTCATATGATGATAGTACACCCCACCACTACTCATTCGTATATATTTTATCCATTAGAAAATAAGTGACGTCTGGCAGCTTTGGGATCTTGGACCATTAGATCAATAATCTCATTTCACAATTTTTACGGCAGCTAGGCACCACCAACAAACAACGTTCCAAAAAAATCTGTAACCAAGCGAGCACAATATATTTGAATCGTTAACATCAAATCGGCCATAAAAAATAGAATCAACGACCTACGACTTTCATACTCAGGCATGTGATTAATAGTGATGTGACGTGTAAACAGTTTCTTTGATAACGCGGGTCTGCTTCCCCGGGCCGGATTGATCAATCACGCGGGACAAATCCGCTTCGTCATACCACCGATGACGAAATTGGTTCGTGTCGCATTATGAATAGGATCCTATACTTTATCGAAGCAATAAGTTTCCTATGAAATTATTTCCAGTCAATAAAACTGAACGGTTTTACTGAAAGTTGAGCCGTGATGCATGCGTCGATGACTGGCCGAGTTGGTAAGGTGTTTCATGGCATTGTTTGCCATGCGAGAGGACGCCAGTCCAAAAATGTTTTTCAAAAAGTTCAAATGTATGGTTATAAGACGCTTTAACGGTGAAGGAAAACATCGTGAGGAAACCTGTACGCCTACGAAGAAATTCTTAGGTTGTATAGTCAACCAACCCGCACTTGGCCAGCGTGGTTGACAAAGGCCTGATCGCCCTAGTTTAGAGTATGCCCGTGCCGTAGCAGTGGAGACGTGTATGGGCCGATGATGATGATAGCCAGATTACCTATGAAGCTATGAACTAAGTGTATGGACGGATATAATGATCCTACTTCCATAAACACAAGCAGCTGTACACGCTTTTCAATTAAGCACAATCTCCTAAGAAAATGGTACATTTTTCTTATTGCGCTATTAGTCACAATAGATACAGTTGTTGCATTCAATTTACTTGCTCATGTTCTTGAGTTTTTGCTTAGGGATTTAAAAGCAGCATCGTTTTGTGCTCGGTGAAACTAATTGGATGCTCTCAGGAGTTGCAGCAAGTTGTTTCCGGTAAGATACCGACTGAATGGAAATATTTTTGTAGAGATACTTAAGACGCTAAAAAGGCTTAGCCCGTGGCCTTACGTAATGTGTTTAAGAGGAAGTAGTTTTGCTTATTATGTTTTTTATTTAACTTCACTTTTGTATTTATGTATGTATGTATAATGGATGTATTTTTAAACGCTTGCTCCGTAAATGCATATACGTACTTCGGCCTCGACAAGCGTTAAGATCACTTAAGGATATTAATATAGTGGTTATAGATATATCTATAATACTTCTGCTGATAATTCTACGAATTTTATGAATATCTTTGTTTATTTTCTGAATTGAAAAAAAACCTGTTCATGTTTTACTCTTATTACCTATTTAATAAAATTCAGTTAGTGTTAGTTATGTTTACACTAAACTGTATTTATATTCTGAGTGATCTAGAGAGCTCGTTTTTAATAAAATCATGTTTAAGTAGTATACCAAAAGATAGGTAAAGAAAATTATTATATAGACATTTAAATAAAATTCACTAATTCTAAAACAAAACTGTCAAAAGTGAGCTTTTCTTGCGCTGCACGCTGGTTATAACAAGCTAGCGTTTAAGGAAACGAATCAGTCCGGATAACTTCGCTCTAAGATATTGGGCATTAAATTTATAGATAGGTTTAATATGATAGGATTCTTAATGATAATAATAGTTTTACTATCCATTTCCAACGGAAAACCGATTAAAGCGAAAAATGATATAAAACGTATTGCAGCGTGGGATTGATTTCATGATCCATCCATCTTTTCCTTCATGCTGTTTTTCATTGATTTATTGGATCTTTTTGGAATTTCCTGGAATGAAAATCCGATAGGCTCCAAAGTTGATTAGTTAAATAAAAAAATGCCTTTCATTTACCGCGGCATGTATTGAAAAACTAGCTGGCGCTCCACCAAAAAGATTTTGAGCGCTTTCCGGCGTTGAATTTCAGTTTTCGATGTTCAGTTGCATGGTAGCGTTGACGGCCAAGTTTTATGTGAAATAACATTTATCATTGATTTTGAAGAAATCTCTTGCCCACATTTATTAGTTATTTGTAATAAGAACTATATTCTGCAACAGCTCATTTATTGTTGTATGGAAGTATTAAACGTATTTTTATAAATTTGAATTTAAAAGTATCCCTTGTGGTACGACACCTTAATTTTAAAAAAACTCGCTCATCATAAGTTGAAATTTCTGCAAAATTAAAGTAGATGGAACTAGATTTGAATAATATTTCCAACTCTTTAGCTTCATTTCAAATGCAAATAAGTACTATCTAAATAAAACGAAGAGTGGGAATGTTAGTGCTGAAGTTTCATGAAATCAAATTTATTTTGTAATGAAATGATTCATCGTTGGGAGTTTCTTAGCGGAATCTCCATGTTATGCAAATTTCTGAGTCTAGGTTAAAATACTATTTACATCAACGTGAATTGAAGTAAACCTTGTCACAATGATTACAGGACTGCAACCTGTAATTATTATTATGATAAGCTTATGATCTGTTTTCAACATAGGTGCTAATTGATTTTACAAAAAAGTACAAAAACTTTGTTGTGCCATGCTAACTACAACACAAATATATGTATAGTTGCAGATACATACATTATTTGGGGGTAAAACGAATTTATTACTAACGCTACATAGCAAGTTCAGTTATTTATATATTCCACTGTTGCTTCGGGTATCCGCGGGTAAAATAAGTTATTAAGCTGCTCATCCCTTAATAAAAAAACATATGCTCAATATTCAAGAATTGATAACATGGTATTTAATAAATTCACCAAACTATCACAACTTGGCGATTTTCACCTTTATTTTCGGCAGATATATTTTTTTCCCTATCCACCACTCCAATTCCAATACAGGTGCAATGTAAATCCAGCTGTTAAAAGCAGTACGGAATTGGATTTAGAAATGGGAATCGAATGGCAAACCTCATTCGACGCCGGAATAATAGGGAGGGCTCGGTGAGTTATTCTATCCCGATGGAGGCCGGGAGATGGCTCGGAGGAATGAGGGACAATGGAATTAAATTGCTGGCTACTTCGCGTGAATGTTTTAAAAAAATACCGAAATACTTTAATCTTTCCAATTTTTAATACTGTATAGGCATAAAAACCGATAAATAAGAATAACTCTTAAAGGCACATCCGTTTTAGTTTGCTTCCAATTTGCTGCCCTACATTTCATTTCACACTCACTCATTCGCTGCGTATCAGACACGTACAGAATGAGACGGCAAACAATAGTATGGGTGAGAGCCATCCGCTCCCCCGCAAGTCAGGTGATGATGAGGCTACATCCAAGCCATCATCGTATGTCAATTAGGAAAAAAAATGGGTAAATGAAAAGTTGCAAACTGCCTACATTACGTGCTGCATGATCACTCCATTTAAAATGTATAAGGAGGTAAACTAGAAGCAAACTGTCAGCCGTGGTACTAGCCAAGTGCGTTTTGGTCAACTTCACAGAACTTTAGAATATCTTCATCGATGTGCAATGTGTCCGAATTCACACAATATTATATTCAACGTAAAACTTCGACAAAAAGTATGCATATTAATGACGGATTTCCAAGTATTTTAGTATTGAATTTTTACTTTATGGTATGATAAGTTTTGAGTGTAATTATTTAAAATCGTTCTGTCACTTCTTCATGTTTTTGATCATTGGCAAATGAATTCAAATTGCTATCTCTTAGCCTATCTGCAGTAAAGAGCAGAGGCGGTCCGAGCCAAGCGATGAATATTGACCCGCAATCAGCATACCTGCCTAATGCCCGTTGTACGCGACCGTCCGTTTTCCCCCCGTTTTGTCTTCGTAGCACTGTGCCTTACGCCGGGGCTACGATAACGCGCTACGGTGAATATTCGTAGCATTCCTGCTCTAAAAGACTGCTGCGGCTATGGATGGTCGAATACTAATGACAATGTAATTTTGTCAGTTGTAATAATAATAATAATAATAATCAACTTTACTAATAGAAACCTTGTAAATCGCCAAATCAGCTGCATAACCAGCAGAGTTACAAATAATGAAGTAAGTTGTAAATTAGCCCAAAAATGAACAGAAAGGGTTATTGATTAATTTGACAAAGTGAAATTGTACATAAACATGTGATATTTTCGCGATGCCAGGTTTACAATAATTAATTTCAACAATATCTAAATAACAGGCAAACTAGACAGTCGTTTTTACAAAACATTATTAAAGTTGATCCTTTATTACTTAGGACGGTGCCCTTATCTGTTCCAATAACATAATAGCATCATTAATAATGAAGGGTTAAGCAAAGTTTAAATCCCGTAATTGATGTTTTTACAACCGTAAATATGTTATAAAGAATAATATAGCCTTTTTTTACCACAATGTTTTTATGTACTACAGTCCTTATTTTGTTTTATTTTATGCAGATAAGAGTATCCATACTCTACATCCATGTATCATGCATTGAAATGAATCGTTTAGCAGTTGTCTTACGTTTTAAATACCAACAGAGTATTGATATAGATAGATACGTTTCTTATAACAATATTTTTTATTGGGTAACTTTCCTTTTTTTCTTACATATTTATTCAAACCTGTCTAGTTCATTTTACAAAACAAACAATGAATAAACGGATTTTCTTTCACTAGTAGTACACAATCATATTGTAATCTTGCACCAAAACTAAAAAACAATGAATAAACGGCTTGTTTTCCACTAGCACAATCATATTGCAAACTGGCACCAAAACTAAAATGTTCCTCATTTAAACAGAACAACGAAATTGGGTAAGAAATTGGCGAAATCAGCAATCGGAAATCGGCGGTTGCACAAATAATTGGCTACAGGTACACTGTCAGCCCTGTGCTATCGAGCGGTAGGGTTGCCGATGCCGATTCTAAATAAACAAGAGCGATTTGTTTGCGCACCGTGTGTATTCTACCGAGTGTGGAGCGAGGTTATTGAGTGGCACGGGAGATACGATCTGTTTCTTAGATGAAATTGTTGTTTTAATTCTATAGGGGCCGTATATTTTGTTTTTGATACTTGCAAATCGATTTGAGGGCCGTATATTTGGTTTTCGATACTTGCAAATCGATTTAGGGGCCATATATTTGGTTTTTGATACGTGCAAATCGATTTGGACGATGAATATGAATTGGTTTTAATTATTTTACATGTAACTATTGCTGATATCGATATTTTATTATGTGGTACTTATATTTGGTAGAGTACAAAATTATGCCGTACGTAACTTGAGGAATGTAATCCACATAATGGTTAACTAGTGCTTTACGTACTACGTACGTACGTAATGAATTTACAAGAAATCTACCTATATTATTGAGATTACTTGTGTTAAATACCAATCGCATTACATTAAGAACAATTAACACTTGACTCACAGTGCAAGTCCAATATTACTTGTGTAAGTGAAAAAAGCATGACAAGACGCATTAGCAAAACCAAAGAGCATTGGTTTACAAGTTTCCAACACCTTTCCAACAAATGAGTCTACACGCGTTATTAGGAGTAGCAAATGACATAGCTACTTACTGCCCGACTTTTCGACTGGGTTGCACCAATCATGGTTGCGAGAGAACTCCTGGTGCAACCCAGTAATGGAACGCGAAAGTCTAAAATTTCCAACACGTGCCTTTCCTTGCATGCAACGTCAAACCTTGAATCCATTTTCCCCAACCATTTTCTTACTAAAATACTTTACTCGTCACAACCCTGCTGCAGGGCTGTCGAAGCAAATAAACAGAAGCGATCTGTTTGCGAAGCTTGTTTGCCGACGTTCCGGGGTCACAGCCGCTGCATAGCTTCCAGCTGCCCGCCTTGATTTGCCAATGATTTTGCAAGCACGGGAAGTAGACAAAGTATAGGTCTTTCTATAGGCATGGCCGTGATTGTTTGCACCGGTTTAGAGGAATGCCCCTTATAGGTAGTGTCTGTACCTATATCTTTGTACAGAACTCTGTCGGTGCAAATCGTTGTAAAGTGTTATTTCTTGTTTTGCATTACCAACGGAGAGATGCTAGTGTTAATCACGTTTCAGTTTAGAAGTGGTCTTAATAATATTTGATTTTGAATAGCAACTCAGTCAACATTTTTGTTACTTCTTTTAATAAATATCATCATCATCATCATCATCAGCCCATACCTGTCCTCTGCTGGACATAGGCCTCTCTAAATGCACGCTACTTCTCTCACTTAATAAATAATAATAATACAAATATAATAATATCTCTTGCACCAGTAGCTTAGACAAGAATGATAAATTATCATATTTGAGTTGTTTCACAAACACGCAACACATCAGTACCTGTATTTGACGTGAGATTTTTATTTATTTACCTTACATTCATTAGCCAGATACCTACATAGAGTCGTCATAAGGTGGTATCTTAAAACAAGTAGGGTTAAAGTGACAGTAATGTGACGGTAACACGCCACAGCCGGTGTCACCGTACATCATAGCGGTGTCGCGGTGTCGCGGGTGACAAGTGAAGTGTCTAACTACGGTTTACTATTATGACGGAAATTATTCTCGCCTGTGTTATTTACCTTGGAAGGGATTTATTGTCACGATAACTTCTTCTAGGGGAAGTGGATTAAGCAGCAATGATTTTTTAAAGTAGCCTATATTGTACCTCGTAAAATTAAAGTCCCAACGAACTTGCTTCAGCCGTTTCGGAGATTAGCGAGACTAAACAGACAGACAGACAGGCAAAAATATTTTTAATTGTGTTTTTGTTATTGGTACCCAATACAGATTCGTATACATTCAGTCAAAAGTCGATACTTAAATATTACAAACAGACACTTTTTATTTAGTTGTATAGATATAGCAAGCGTTCAGCCGTATCTCATTAAGAATACTTTATTGATATGACCCTATATAGTTACAAAATATGGTTTTAAATCTAGTTTCTTAAGAATAAAACTAAAAAATCTGCGTAAATGGACCCTGCTGTGTACGGTAAAATAGAAAGGGTAAGAAATTGAAGGCTAAAAAATACAAAGGTTATGCACAAAGGAGGATAAATTATATTATCTGCCCCGTGTCATTAAAGCGTGGAATGTCTTTCCAGCTCTGGTTTCCCCTTCCTCCTATGATCCCGGGCTCTTCAGGCGGGGCGTGAAACGGAATTTAAGCAGGACTCAGGGTGAGTGAGAAAGGCTCAATACGGTCTGTTGTGCCTGTCGACCTCATATGTAGATCTCACTACTGCCACCAGATGGAGTGATCTTGTTAGCTTATTATTTTTATTTTTTCTTATTGATGATAATTACAATTCATATGTACCGTCATTCGACGCTTTAACGGTGAAGGAAAACATCGTAAGGAAACCTGCACGCCTATGAAGAAATTCTAAGGTTGTGTAGTCGACCAACCCGCACTTGGCCAGCGTGGTCGACTTTGGCCTTATCGCCCTAGTTTAGGGTAGGCCCGTGCCCCAGCAGTGGGGACGTATTATTAGGCTGATGATGATGACAATTCAATAAATTCCCTGAGCTCGACCGGTCAAGTTTAGGCTATGAATTGAGAATGTCATTAATGGTTTCGACCTAACATTAATATCGTAGTTGCGGTATTTTACTTATCAACTGCTACACAAAATATTACGGCGACCGACACATAAGAATATGCAAAGCTTTATAAACAATCCAAGGGCTTAAGCGCTGCATATAATTAAATATATTTCAAGGTGTCCATAACGAGCACCTGTTACTAGCTCGAGATGATAATAAATTCTGTAAGATAACCGGGTAGGGGAAGGGCTGCCCCAAATTATTTACTTTGAGTTAATTTGCTATTCAGATTTCATTTGGAATGGGTCGTGCACTCGTAGGATATACATTTGATAGATACATCAGAGGTTGCTTGCTCAACGAGGTTACTGTATTTTTAATGTTTAATACACTTGGATACATTGGTTTTTAATTTTAATTTTTATATATGTTACGGCTAATACCCGAAGTGCGGCTACACCTAGGTTTAGCCGGCTAGAACTAGGTGTAGCCACTTACTCTTGGCTAAACCTAGGTGTAGCCGATTGTTTTCGGCTAAAACTAGGTCTAGCCATTCCATGTATGATAAAACTTAGATGCGAGTCCCGCCAAGCCTTCCGTCCTTCCCCGCGTCACACTCAGGACTCACAGCATCTGTAGCAGCAGCGCGGGGTGGAGGGCGTAGCGAGACACGCGCCTCTGCAGGTTGTGAGCACCAAGTGCTGCTGATCTACTGCAGGTCTACTAGCGAGTGTGACTCATAGCGTCTGTACATAGTTGTAACTGCCTCGTTGGTCTATTGGCAGCAAGCGCTGCGTAAGGACCGAGAGGTCCCCGGTTCGAGTCTGCGGTCGGTGAAAATTTGTGTGAGTTTTTCTGTAATGAAATTACTTAGCCCGGAGTTAGGAAGTTGGCGGTTGAAGCTCGTGCCTCGGAAAGCACGTTAAGCCGGTGGTCCAGCGCCCGATCTCTCATCGGTCATGTCGGATTGCCGACTCACCAAATTATGAGAGTAGGGGAAAAGAGAGTGCACTTGTGTTTGCGCGCACACTTGTGCACTATAATATGACCTACGCACTTGGCTGATATTAATTGAGATCGGCTGCCATGGCTGAAATCGGTCGGACGCCTTATCTTACATACTTAGTTATAGCCGGCATGTTTTCGGCAGAGCTTTTTTAGATATTACAAAAACATCCAATAATTAGAAACCGAGGTAGTTTTTCATTCTTTTAAATCAAATTGTAATAAATAACACATATTGTTAGGAGTAAATTGTTAAGTACAATAGGAACAATCAGGAACATTTTTTTTAACAACAGACAATAGTTGCATATTATAATTTTAAAGAATATAATTATAAATCACAGGTTTATAAAGTAACCTAAACTATTTAGAACAATCTATACTTGAGTGACATTTTGAGTTGCACATAATACCAACAGCTTTGCAGAGGCACTTTATGTTGCCACATTTGGTTTTGTAGTTGCATGTTTTCTAATTAATGGATGTTTTTGTAATATCTAAAAAAGCTCTGCCGATAGCATGCCGGCTATAACTATGTAAGATAAGGCGTCCGACCGATTTCAGCCATGGCAGCCGATCTCAATTGAGATCAGCCAAGTGCGCAGGACATATTATAGTGCACAAGTGTGCGCGCAAACACAAGTGCGCTCTCTTTCCCTACTCATAATTTGGTGAGTCGGCAATCCGACATGACCGATGAGAGATCGGGCGCAGGACCACCGGCTTAACGTGCTTTCCGAGGCACGGGCGTTCAACCGCCAACTTCCTAACTTCGGGCTATGTAATTTCATTACAGAAAAACTCACACAAATTTTCACCGACCGCAGACTCCAACCGGGGACCTCTCAGTCCTTACGCAGCGCTTGCTGCCAATAGACCAACGAGGCAGTTACAACTATGTACAGACGCTATGAGTCACACTCGCTAGTAGACCTGCAGTAGATCAGCAGCACTTGGTGCTCACAACCAGCAGAGGCGCGTGTCTCGCTACGCCCTCCACCCCGCGCTGCTGCTGCAGATGCTGTGAGTCCTGAGTGTGACGCGGGGAAGGACGGAAGGCTTGGCGGGACTCGCATCTAAGTTTTATCCAACAGGGATTCTCTGAACCTAGTATTAGCCGACATGGAATGGCTGGACCTAGTTGTAGCCGGCATGATGAAGGCTAGACCTAGTTTTAGCCGAAAACAATCGGCTTCACCTAGGTTTAGCCAAGAGTAAGTGGCTACACCTAGTTCTAGCCGGCTAAACCTAGGTGTAGCCGCACTTCGGGTATTAGCCGTAACATATATATTATTGGTTTTGGTAACTCTTTATTAACTAAAAAACGCCAAATGACTACCGTCATGGAATATATTTTGCGTTCATGACATAAAATCGTCTTCTAGTAACTAGGATTCTTCTTTACATCATATCAAAATAAACATTATATCCTTACTAATATTATAAAGGTGAAAGCTTGTATGTATGTATGGATGTATGTATGTATGGATGTTTGTTACTCTTTCACGCTCAAACTTCTGAACCGATTTTCATGAAATTTGGTATGATGGTAGCTGGCACTCTGGAATAACATATAGGCTACTTTTTTTTAATTCAACCCCATGTGGTTCATTGGGGGGGTGAAAATTAGTATGGGAGAATTTTTACGTGTTTGTCGATTTTTATAAAACTTGGTATGGAGGTAGCTGGCACTCCGGAGAGACACCAGCGCTATTTTTTTTTAATCAACCCCCCCGTGTTCATTGGGTGGGGTGGGATGAAATTTAGTATGGGAGATTTTTTATTTGTTGGTCGATTTTTGTAAAACTTGGTATGGAGGTAGCTGGCACACCGGAGAGACACCCGCGCATTTTTATTTTTTAATTTAGCCCCAATGGCGGTCATTGGAGGAGTGAAAATTAGTATGTGAGAACTATTACGTGTAGATTTTTATAAAACGTGGTATGGAGGTAGCTGACACTCCGGAGAGACACTAGCGCTATTTTTTTTATTCAACCCCCATGGCGGTAATTGGGGGGGTGAAAATTTGTATAGCAGAACTTTTACGGTATGGAGGTAGCTGGCATCATTGCTACTAAAACCCATTAATACGCGGACAAAGTCGCGGGCGGCCGCTAGTACGTAGTATAAAACAAAGCCGTGTTAGGTGTCTGGCCCTATGTATGCTTAAATCTTTGAAAGTACTCAAAATATTTGAAGGCGTTTTTTTAATAGATAGAGGGTCACTAGTGTTTAATAAAAACAAATATAGAATTTACTGTCAAACATAACCCCCTTTCCTGACGTAGTCGTATAAAATGCCCGCTCAACTCAATTCAATCTGGAAATTCCGCCCCTTTATCTTATTCATACTCCTTTGCCTTGGCACCTTCTAATTTTCAAACCACATCTCAACACCTATCTACTTTACGTCTATAATGTGGCGCGCTACTTCGGCATAGTTCGACATAGCCAAGCATAGTTATGCTTGCCCGTTGGGCCACAGCACCGCGGAATGGGTGCCCGCGGTATGCAGCCGGGGACGCTAGGAATGCTGTCGCCAATGCTATCTGTAAATGTGTACAAGACAGTATATATATCCGTTTATGACATGCCTTGCTAGCCGATAGTGAGCGCTTGAGAATTGTGTCCAATTTAATACCAAAGCGGGCTAAAGCGATTGATTGAAGTTTTTTTACTATGTAATGTAGGTTTACACGCCTCTATCTCTATTTCGACTTTGTTTATCGCATAAAATACGACTTATAAAACAATCGATCAACAAATTTCAAGGTTAGAATCACTTTTACATTAATAATAACAGTAAATATTAGCGTAATATTCGACTGTCTCATTGGTCTATTGGTGGCTAGCGCTGCGTAAGGACCGAGAGGTCCTGATTCGAATCCGTGGTCGGGCAAAGTTTGTGCGAATATTTCTGTCAAGAAATTACTCTGCCCGGATTCAGGAAGTCGGTGATTGCACGCCCGTGCCTCGGAAAGCACGTTAAGCCGGTAGTCCTGCGCCCGATCTCTCATCAGTCATGTCGGATTGCCGTCTTACAGAAATATGAGTGTAAGAGAACAGATTTTGCTCTTATGTTTGCGCGTACACTTGTGCACTATAATATAATATGTCCTGCACAGTTGGTTGATCTCCATTGTGATCGGCAGCCATGGCCGAAATCGGTCGGAAGCTGCACTCTCAAGATAGAAACTTTTTTTATAATGACTCAGCATATTGGCTACTTTTCTCCTAATGACCAAACAGGTAAGTGCAAGTCATTGTGAACTGAGAGGACTCCTCACGATCCTAATATTATTTAAAAATCTTATTACGATGACAAAGTATTTTGGATTCTTCTTTGTCGTACCAGGTAAGTACTTTAGCAGTAATTCATATTTTATTATAAATCTTATCGTTTTGTTTTAAATTTTGCATCCATGACCAGGCACAGAATTATATATCAGGCTATAATTTGGGTGGATTTGAACCATATGAGTAACTAAGGACCAAAATAACGAGGAATCGATAATAATAATATAGATTCCTCGTTATTGGTCCTTAGTTACTTTAGTTCGTATAAACCAAAATCTGTTTCAGAGTCAGGTTTTTTTATGTATTCCATAACGATACAGCGTTTGTAATTTCTATTAAATTAACGATAAATTTCCGCAACAAAAGATGTACAAAGGAACATAGCCAAACATAGAATTAGGAAATAAATTCTCCCTTTACCGTTGTAAATTTGCATAAATCTGCAATTAAAATTTTGAACCCAACACTTAAATTTCCAAAAAATACTAACGCAACCGGCTAGGGGTTAAATTATGCACAGAATTAAATTAAAATTAGGACAGTGAGTACTTACGTATGTTGGTTAGCCATTCCGGTTTAGCTTAGTTAAATTTAATTGATAAAAAGCTTGCAAAAAAATAAGTAGGGAATTTATTTTTAATCGTTCCTGTTTAGTTCCTTTTCAGGAAATATAATGAAGATCAATACAACAAAACAAATATATACGAATACTTCTCAAATCATTACATAGTATGAAGCAAAGTCGATTACTGCGTCTGTCTGTCCCTATGTATGCTTAAATTTTTAAAAGTACCTACACAACGGATTTTGATGCGTTGTTTTTAATAGATAGAGGAATTTTGTAGGAATATTTTTATGTATAATATACGAACAGCGGATAGCGGGTCACTAGTGAACAATAATTTCAAAAGTGAGATGTGGATGTCACCGGAAAATAACAAGAACCGTAAATTTATAATTTTCCTAGGAAAATTATAAACTTTCGTAGGATTCTACACGAGAGATAAAACGTATTATTTTACGTACGCGTTTTTGTAAATTGATATTCTTACGAAACTCACACAACTTATACGTAAACAGAAACGGAACACCATGTGCTCTCTGATTGGCCGAATAAGTCACGTGCTCCTTCCTCTCCCTCTCCGCCGCCATTGTTCGCCGCGAAATATAAACAAACCGTTTGCTCCTGTGTTTTTGATTGTTTTTATTGTTATAATTGTGTTAGAATCGGGAAAATAGTTTTATTTTGCTAAGTTTATTATACTATGTAGTACCCATGATGAGTGGCTGATTTACCTAAGTCTATGGACGTAAGTGTTGCCACTGCTAGCGTCAACCAATCAGAGAGGTTTGTGTTATTTTCCGTTTTATAAAGCACTCTTCTGTGATTGGCCGAACCGCTTAGAATCCTACGAATGAATATCTGTCAGTTTGTAAATTTACCACACGACGTCGCATATTGATAAACTTCCTAAAATTTTAGCGTAAAATAAGACTTTATATAATAACATTTTATCTCCCGTGTAGAATCCTACGAAAGTTTTTAATTTTCCTAGGAAAATTTTAAATTTACGGTTCTTGTTATTTTCCGGTGACATGGATAAACCATTCTACATAAATATATGTACTCTATGATAATAATGACCCGTTTCGCTTTCCATTCAAATTAAATAACCATTCCGACTATACCAAAGCCGTTTTACGTTGACCGATTAGACACTTTTTATTATTTTGCATTTATCGAATCTATATTTGGTGAATCATAAAGAACAACTTTTAAAAGTAAGATGTTATTTCATAATGTCAAATGCACCAGGGCCACTCTAAGATGACTGATTTGACACATGTCAGACTGACTGCAATAGTGAGGGACAACGGTAAAATTGCCGAAGTATATAAGTAACAGTTATTTCCACTTTATAACCAAGCAAGGTCTAATTATAACAATTTTTTATTAAAAACATTTATTCACATCCAGAAGATTGAATTGAAGTTTTTTATTTAAAAATATATTTATTTTAAAATACAATACTTATTAAATCCTTCATCCTATTTTTAAAAAATACCTGGTGAGTATTACCCATTACGTCACTATGAAAACGTGTCAAACGGCGTAACCTTGTAAAAGTGTAATGCAGAGCGGAAATTTTACGTTTTCTTTTTATAATTTAATTATTTTAAGTAATAAAAAACATATAATAAGATAATTAGGTGCATTTGACATTTTGAAATAACGTCTTATTTTTAAAAGTTGTTCTTTATGATTCGCTAAATATGTTCCTCTTAACAAGGACAAATGCAAAATATAAAATAAAAAGTGTCAAATCGGTCAACTTAGAGCGGCTCTGGTATAATTATCTAATTATTTGTCTTTTATTACTTAAAATAATTATTTTAAGTAATTGAATAGTAAAAAGAAAACGTAAAATGTCCACTCTGTATTACGCTTTTACAAGGCTACGCCGTTTGACACGTTTTCATAGTGACGTAATACTCACCAGGTATTTTTAAAAATAGGATGAAGGATTTAATAAGTATTGTATTTTAAAAATAAATATATTTATTGATAAGAAACTTCAATTCAATCTTCTGGATTTGAATAAATGTTTTTAATAAAAAAATGTTTAAATTAGACCTTGCTTGGTTATAAAGTGGAAATAACTGTTACTTATATGCTTCGGCAATTTCACCGTTGTCCCTCACTATTATAGTGCAGTCAGTCTGACATGTGTCAAATCGGTCAACTTAGAGCGGCTTTGGTATAGTCACTAAACAAAAATGGCCGCCGCTCTGAAATTCAGGTGAGAAATCCACAATATGTTCTCCTGAAAACCGCACGCGCGAGCATGGTGCGTCCCGCAGCGTATAATTAAAAATCTTAATCAAAATTTCGCCAAGTCTTGAGTTGCATCGCATTTTCTAATTTGCAAGTGGCGCAGTACCACCGCAGCCTGTCTGCGACCACTCATTATTTGCCGCGATTAAAACTGGGCCCGTGGGCCCAGTGTGCCGTGTGTGGGTGTGGTGTAATGGCAAGCGATTTGCCAAAATGGTGGCAAATCAAAATACTTTATTCAAACTGGCATTTTATACATTGACGACGTATACAGCAATAGTTATGATCATAGAAAAATATTTCAATTAAGATCAGCCAAGTGCACAGGACATTTTATAGTGTAAACAGAAGTGCACTCTGTTTCCTTACTTTCATAGTTCGGTAAAACGGCAATCCGACATGACCGATGAGAGATCAGGCGCAGGAGCATCGGCTTAACGTGTTTTCCGAGGCAAGGGCGTGCAACCGCCACTTCCTAACTCGCCCGGAATTTTAGTAATTTATTTACAGAAAAACTCACACTAATGTTGCCCGACTCCAGACTCAAACCGGGGACCAATTGACCAACGAGGCAGTCGAAGTTATGATTATATCTTATTCAACGAGAGGCACAATTGAACATGTTGATCTCACCCTGCTTCTTAAGTTAAGGCTGTTTGCCTTTTCACGCCCTCCCTGAAGAGCCTGGATTATAGGAAAGAGGGTAAACATGACTTAATTTCTGGATCATTTAAAAGCAAATCACCGTAAACAGAGCACTACCCTTGGCTAACCTCGTGGCCGACATCACAGATTCGAATCCTCGTTCACAAACAATCAACATACATATAACTACTAGAAGTTATACTTAATGTGATCGCTATGTGCCCCAGACTTGAACCTGTGACTAGCGTCGTGCCTGCGTTTAATCAGCACCTCTGCTCAAGATATCCAAAGCAATAAAACAAACGACATACACCTGCTATTAAAACAGTATGAATAGCGGGTATACATGTTTAATCATTGAATTAAGTATTTTTGTCATTTGAAACTTGGTTTTTCTGCTCGGATTATTGTTTACGGTTGTCCTATATAAAACCTAATAACTTATTTCTATATTTTTTACAATCTGACGGCAACTTAATTCCCGTGGATAGAATAAAAATAAAAACTGTTTAATTAGAAGCACAGCACATAGAAAATACCATAACTACATTTAAAAATTTAAAGTTTAATGTACATAGGTATATATTTTTAACCTGACAACATATTTTCTATCCATTATTTAGAGCACTGAGTCTGAAGCTCAAAGATCAAGTAATATGACTTTTCAAATCACCACATAGTATAAAACAAAGTCACTTTCTCCGACTCTATATACGCTTAAATCTCCCATCATCCTTCTCAAATAAACCTTTAAAACTATTAAACGGACTTTAATGCGATTTAATTTTTTATAATAGATAGGATTCAAGAGGAATGTTTTTATGTAAAATTCGCCGGAACGAAGCGAGAGCGGGTCACTAGGATCTTATAAATTTAAAATTTACATGACAGCTTAATATAGTATAAAAATAATTACATACATATAATCACGCCTTTTTCCTAGAGGCGTAGGCAAATATCACTTCCTGATAAGATCATGGCACACCACTTTCGTTTCTTTCACATCCATTCATCTCTTCATGCATGCTCGTTGATTACGGGTACTTTTAATTTGACCCTTCTTCAAAATTTTACCTGTTTGGTCATAGAAAGTCTTTCTAATAATAATAACATTTTATATACTTGTTTAAAAAGGAGTAATATACATACATAATAGTTACTATAAGAGCAGATCCATGTTATCTACAGCCACTGAAATCCACTGAATCGTGTCTAAACCCACGGTGCTACGCAGGGAACGCTCAGCTACATTTACATTAATGCGATTACGTCATATGCGTACACTTTGAACTGTAAGAGGCTTTACGTTGGCTTAATAAGAGCTCAGTGTCAATTATTGGATGTTTCCGTAATTTATAGAGATAAAGTTGTATCAGTTTTATTTATGACCGTCTCAGTTTAATAGGAAAACTGGCGCGGCTTAGCAGCGGGCCCGGCTAGGACCTAGGTTAGTCCAGTGATTTATTAGACATTGTTAATGTTTGTATTGTCTATTATTTATTTACAGCGCTCGTGTCACGTGTAAGACTAAATATGGCAGACTGTCATCTTTATTTTTCTTCCATTTGATTGGAAAACGATATACAAAGAAACATTCAATACATTTATATCGGAACGCAAAGGAATTTTACCGGAAAAAGTAAAAATTATTTTAAAGTTCTCACAAATAAAAAGGAAGCATAAAAGTATTCGTTGCAAATGGGGACTTTGCAAGGTCTACTTCGAGCGTCTAACTTAAAAAATACACGAAGGGAAATTCCTTTAGGGTAGAATTAACAAAACTTGAATAAAAGGGAATACACAATGTAATTTCCTTATGCCAGAAAGGACCCGACGGCTAATTATTACATAATGTCGGGTTTTACGAAAATTTCGCTTTTTTCGTTTTCCCATTTTGTCTTAATGAAGCTTCGTAGCTTCAAATTTCGTATGAAATATAAATAAGGTTTGGGGCAATAATTTTATAAACAGGTATACGATAAAAGCTGTACTTTTACACAAGGGCTTAAGAAACTTAGATCGGAATCAGAAAATTCTATGTAAGGCCGTGTGATATTAATTTAAAGGTATTTGCTATTATCGACTCAGTCCAAATCATCCGAGGCGATAGTATCCTTCCTCCCCTTTTCCCTCCCCCGTCATATATCCTTGCCTCTCGTGGGAACGCTATGACCTTGTTAAAACAATGCACAAGGCAGAATGGCGGCAACGTGGTCCACAACCCGTCATGTCACGTTTCCCACAGAGAGGAAAAGTGGATCGCTGGAAGTGATCTCTGCCTACGCCTCTGGGAAAAAGGCGTGATTTTATGTATTACTTCATGAATTTTCGAGTGTCATAGTTTAATTTTAGTCTTGCCTATTAAATATTTACACTTTGATACTGGAAATAAATTTAGTTTAGAGTGACACATGTTTCTTATTCCATCACAGTATACCTACTTACAATAATATACGACTAGGACTTAACCACCCTTTTAATTTTATTTGCCAACCAATAGTGTCAACCAATTCAAAAGGTTAACCTTTAAGTACACGCGTTGTTTTTGGTAACGTAACATCACGCGTGGGGTCCAGAAGTATCCCCAATATAAATTTGCATATATATTCAGATTTTATAAATAATTGTTAAAAACCGTTTTAGATTTTAAAAAAAGACATTATAATATTTACGAAAAGTATTTATAAATCATAAAACAATCAGTTTTTAGGCAGTAAGGAGCATGTTTATCAAATTAACGGTCTCGTTCAAAGATTTTTTACGGCACATGTTTAATGTATTAAAATTGAACAAAAGAGTCATCTTCTGACTAACTTACAATTTTTTTTTTATAAAATATGAATCAAGAAACAAGTAAATAATAATAATAATAAATAATAATAAATATAATAATAATAAATATTTCACAACATCACATACATTGAACTGATTCCGTGGTAAGTAGCTTAAGCACTTGTGTTACAGATATCAGAATCAACAGTGGATACACAAATAAACTTAAATATATTTAATAACACACCCAGACACGGAACAAACACCGATGTTCGTCACACAAATATTTGTCCCGAGTGGGAATCGAACCCACGACTCTTGGAACCGTAGGTAGTAAACCTGGGTCACTAACCACTGTTCCACCGAGCCAGTCAGCCAGAGTAAATAAGAGAAAATTTCAAAATAAACAGTATGGAAAAAAAATAACAATACTTGAAATGTACTACGCTAAATAACGTTATAAATTATTATTTTGGTGGGCATGATAAACAATAAATAATTGCTACTGAATGAAACTTGCATATAGTTATATTGCAAAACTTACAGACAATACTACTTTTTCTTATTCAGGGTCAGATGCTGAATTATATTCATTATATATTTATTCACGGTCACTTATATCGCCTGACTTCTCCAAAATGTTCTCTTGATGCGTTTCTCCTTTACCTTCGCTTTTAGAGCCACTAGAATCCTATAATATTTGTGCAATTTGATTTTCGGTCATTCGGCGACTCATTCTTTCATTTAAACAAAACCAATTCATAAAAATAAATAAATCAAAACATGAACAAAGTGAAAAAACTTACTACGTAACATCACGGGTGGGGTCTGCAGGTATCCCCACATAAGCAAAAATGTAACTTACCTTAACAGAACAGCGACAAAAGTTCATGTGCCGAAAGTTCTCGGGTTGCACTGAGATTAGCCGAAACCGTGCGATCGTAACTTGTCAATTACAAAAAATACCATTAAAAAACAGCGCGTGGGGTCTCCCCAGACCCCGCCCGTGACGTTAAAGGTTAAATGAAATATTCGAACATTCCAGGAACTATTAAAGACGTTTACACGCCTCCAGTTGAATTTCGACGTGGCAAATTCAGCAGGAGCCAAGTTAACAACTATAATCGGCTCATTCTGTGAGTTGCCAACTAAAATCTGATAAATGGCTAAGTAATGCTTTGGTGCAATTAGCCTGCAATCGCTTGCATGCGATTTAATTCGAGCCAAGACTTGCCGCAATTGGCAAAGAATAAATATTACGGTTTACAGAGATCATATTTATTATTTATAGCTGTAGATTTGTATTTTGTCAACCCTTTCTGTATATATGATATAGATCTTTCACTGGTAGAGTCGTCTATAATCGCCTTTCCGGTTTGAGTCCGGGATCAGGCAAAATTTTTGTGAGTTATCTGCAAAGAAATTACTCAGCCTGGATTCAGGAAGTTGGCGGCAGCACGCCCATGCCTTGAGGAGCACGTTAGGCCGATGGTCCTGCGCCCGATCTCTAAAAGGTTATGTCGGACTGCCTTCTCATCTATCTGTGAGAGTTACGGGATAGAGAGTACACTTGTGCACTATAATATGTCCTGCGCACTTGGATTATCTCAATTGAGATCGGCCGCCATGGCCGAAATCGGTCGGGCGACTTATTTTTACTTAAGTCTAGAAATTGATATTAACAAACTAAATATATTATTTTGAAGTTATAGTGAAAAGAAGGTTTTTTATACATAAAAAACTGCGTATTTCAAGAATTTGACCGCACTTATAGTAACATTCACAAAGTAAGAAAGAGCATAGACTACAAGTGCAATATGGCTAGAAGTTTACCACAGATAATAAAAAATTAACAATGTATGCCTTTCTGTATTTCCTTAATCGTATGCCTTTCGCGAATGCAGACTTAGCAAAGCATTAAAGGCCCGACTTTCTGTTATTGGTTCACTGCACTTTTTATTGAGAACCAAGCTATTATACTTAATGGCTTATGAGGGAAAAGGTGTTGTTATACGAATTAAATCGCGCTGTATGCCGCCGGCTTTCTTTATGGCTTGCTCAAAAATATTAATAGGTGTATTATTTTCTTTATAAACGCGCCGCATAATGGCTCCCTTTTATCTGATAAATGTTTTGATGACTTAATAGAAACTTGAAAAAGAACTGTCATGGTTATACATATTAATAAAACTGACTGACCTGCCTGACTCATTCAAACCCGTGATCATGGCGCTTGCAACAGTTCCGAAATATCGGGAGCTCATTAAAATAAAACAACGTGGCAAATATCAAACAGATTTTCAATTTTTTAATGAAAAAGGACTCATTATGAAAGATCATCATCGGTTAACAATCGGGGATACAGACCGCCTGACCCGTCTTCACGCTTCTTTTAAGATAATCCTAATGTGAACTACAAATCCACAGTCAGATTCGTTAATTGTTATTGGATAGGTCTTAACAGTATAATAATATATAAAATAATAAAGTATTCGTTTAACACTAGAAGGGCCGGGCTTCATGCTATACCTTCAAAGACCGCAGCAGTCAATTTGACGGTACTAGATATTTAGTAAGAATACATATGAAATTTTAACAGATTTCAAATAAAAAAATTAAATAAAAATAATACAAATTTATTTTTTAATAGTAGTAAACAATTTAGCATTAAAGTTAGTAACATTTGTAACAAGTAATAGTTTTTTTAGACTCTTTTGTACATTTTCCACAAACAGCTTTTTTACAGATAGTGCAGTTTTCACATGTTTTATTTTTTTTTACATTTACTATTGATTTGACATTGCCGCCTCTTATTGTTTGTAGTACATGGTTCACTTGTTTCAGAATTAGTTTCTTGTCTCTGAGTCCTAGTTGAAGTGGATTTTTTCCCACATACTCGTCACGTAGTTCGCTCACTAGTTGAAGGATAAAATCATGACGAGAAATTTTTATTCCTGTGACTTTTTGATATAGAATCCACGAGTTTATAGCTGCTAAATCAAGTATATTGTAAAAAACGTGAACAGGCCATCTCCGACTTCCAGCTCTTACGGTGTATTTGCGTGCCATTTGATCGATGATGTCTACACCAAATTTTGTTGCATTATAAAATCCAACTGTTTCAGGCAGCTTTTTTTGATCAGTACCTATACTTACGTTGGGGTGTAGAGTACTCAAAATAATAACATTTTTTCCTGGTTTTCCTTGATAGGTAGTAAGGGTTATATCCGTCTCGGTTTTCATTATGAAAGTTTCATATCTTATAGTACGAATACCTCTACAAATCGGTGGTACTTCTCGTCTTGCACGCCGCATTGTTCCAACAATACTAGTCTTTTCGACCATTAGTTTTTTAGCCAAATTTAGAGACGTGAAAAAGTTGTCAGTGGTTACGTTTCGACCCTTTTGAAAATAGGGTTGTACTAGTTTCAAAACCACATATTCGGGTAATGAAATATCGTTTGAACGGTTATTGTCTTTTCCTAGATACGGAAATCCTCCACATAGGTACTTACTCTCGACATCCACAAGCAGCCAAAACTTTTATACCAAATTTATCGGGTTTGTTTGCAATATATTGTAAAAACGGACAGCGAGTTTTTGATGGAAATAACTGCTCATCAACTGTCAAATTTTCTCCAGGGATGTAACACATTTGACAATTATCTATAAATTTGTTCCATATATCCGAAATCATCGCAAATTTGTCATTGTTTAGGCGAAACAGAACGCGTGCTTCTCAAATCAAAACGTAAGTATTTCATGATCTCCTTGAATCTATTTTTTGCTCATAGTATTTTTGAAAACGGGTGGTCCCCAATCCTGTGACCACAAAATGTCTAAATCTAAGTGGCTCATGCTATAGGCTCCACGAGCATAAATCAAAGCAATAAATGCATCTAGTTCGTCTAGGGACAAGTTCCAAGTGTCATCTTGACTCTTGTCGTGTGCTTCCTTTTTCAGTACATTCTTTTATACGTCGGAGAATGTACTCATGAAGAAAAAGTCTCCACGCAGAAATTGGCTTGTTATTTTCAATGTATCGTTTGGCGTATGGAGTAGGCCCTGAGATTTCTCGAAGTATATTTTGCTGGCTACGACGTCCTACTCCACTAGCGTCCGGAGAAATACAAGTCCATTCTGTGCCGTCACTTGCTACTTGTAACATACCGACTTCTGGTACTGAAGATGTCCTAGCTGAACCTCCACCGCGTGCTATACGCCCACCGCTAATGGATCTTCGAGATACCCCGCGTCCTCTGCGCGAATTTACAATAATATTTTTTTTTTTTTTTTTTTTTTTTTTTTATTTATTGATTAGAAACAAACGGTTACATAACAAAAATACAGTAAACATTAAATTTTAACACAATAACCTTTAGTTTCCTTAATTACTAAAGTATTATATAGAAAGAAAACATGACATCTAGAAGGAAGTCAGAGTGAGGGCTAAAGTAAACATATACATCTTTATTAATACAACACATTATTTAAAAGCTTTTTTAAGTTCATTAACACTACAAGAATAAATATCGATTTTATTTAAACTATCATCGTTATTATATAATCTACAAGCACGTCTTAGAAATACATTATTCCCGTAGCAGGTTCTGCTATTAGGGACAGAAAATATATTTTTTTGTCTACAATGTCGTTCTTGTCTACGTGGCACTCGGAAGTTGATACTTTGCAAGAGTAAAGGGACATCGAGAAGGTTATGTATAAGTTTATATAAAAGTACAGAGTCAGCACAGTTACGACGGGTTTCTAATAATTGATATCTGTGGCGTCTGACGGATTCTTCATAGTTAAGATAAGTATTACCGGTTCTATAATCAAGGGCTTTTACGAACTTTCTTTGAACTCTCTCCAATCTTTTCTTATGTAAATCATAATAGGGGTTCCAAACTGAACATGCAAATTCTAGGTGACTTCTGACATAACTGTTATACATGATTTTATAAGTAAGTGCCTGTTTGAAAGGTTTACTTACTCTTAGGATGAAGCCCAGTTGTTTGAAAGATTTTTGCAATATAGAATCAAAATGAGGGGTAAAAGTTAATTGTGAATCCATGGTTACTCCTAGGTCTCTAATCTGCGTTACTCTGTTTAGTTTTGTATTAAATAATTTATATTCAAAGTTAATAGGGTTTTTCTTTTTCGAGAAGCTAATTACAGAGCATTTTTCTAAATTTAAA
The DNA here is from genome assembly GCA_039566165.1 of Maruca vitrata. Taxonomy (NCBI): domain Eukaryota; kingdom Metazoa; phylum Arthropoda; class Insecta; order Lepidoptera; family Crambidae; genus Maruca; species Maruca vitrata. The sequence goes on from CM076913.1 coordinate 3,103,905, forward strand.
GTAAGTTTATTAATCTTGCAATACTCTTCAAATTTATTTAAATCCTCTTGCAGAAGCCTACAGTCGGAAACGTTTTGAACAACCCGGTAAATTTTAGTATCATCGGCATAAAGTAGAACGTTTGAGTGAGCGAAAATCTTGATAACGTCATTCATAAACAAGAGAAACAAGAGAGGACCAAGGTGGGACCCCTGTGGGACCCCGGAGCTGATAAATTTACGTTCTGAGGTATAACCACCAAGAACTACAGATTGGCTTCTACGTTCGACATAAGATGTGATCCAACGAAACAGGTCTCCATGTATGCCAAGATGCCAGAGCTTCAGAAGAAGAGTATTATGACAAATTTTGTCAAATGCTTTGGCAAAGTCTGTATATATTGCGTCCACAGAAAACTTATTTTCCATAGCAATTAAGATGTCATTTGTAAAAACCAATAAATTACTGTCGACCGAACGTCCCTTATAGAAACCGTGTTGATTGATTACGATGTGCCGTTTAACAACCTCAAATAGTTTATCAGTTACAATTTTCTCTAGAAGTTTACTAAACTGGCATAATTTAGAAATTGGTCTATATTTCTCAATGTTGGAACTTATGGGCCCCTTGGGTACAGGAGTTACCCACGCACGCTTCCAGATATCAGGAACACAGCCTTCTAATAAGGACTTTTGATACAGCAAGGTGACGGGTATAGCTAAGGCTGCAGAACATTTTTTAATCAATAAAGGATGGATTCCATCAGGCCCAGCACCTTTATGTACATTTACAGAGCTCAAATATTTTTGTACAATATTTATATTTATATTAATTGAATGGAAATCAATAACAGGGTCACATGGCGGATCCAACGTGTTAGGGTTAAAAGAAATTTGTTTGGGCTCAAAAACAGACTGGAAGTGCTCATTAAATAAATTACAAATATGTACGCCATCTGTAGCTTCGACATTTTTATAAAACATAGTACTAGGAATACCATGATTGTGAAAGATTGATTTAACATACGTCCAGAATTTTTTTGGATGGGAAATAATTTCATTTTCAGTACAGCGCATATAATCGTAATAACATTTAATTTCAAGCTTTTCAGCTCTCCTGCGAATAGTCTTAAAACTCGTGTAGTCACGAGGATTGTTATATAGTTTCCATAGCTTGTGAATATTGTTATGTGTAGCAGAAGAATCTACTTCGGAGTCTTCTGATGAAGAAGTGACCTGTTCCGGCTGAAATTCTGCATCACGGTTTTCACTAACACTGTCTATATCATCACTACTTTCATCACCTGACACATCTTCTTGTATATCCCGATATCGCAACAATCTTTGCTCTATTTCCGAATTGGAGAGCGGGCGACTCATTTTTTTATAACAAATTACGACTGCTCACCAAACGGAACCAATGTCTACTGTAAAATGTAAACAAGCTATGCAGTAACAACTTACTCAGAATTCAATTCAACACTAATGAAAACAAAAGTACCCACATTAGTTTGAAGAAATCGTTGTTTACTATTCTTATCGCCGCCTTTATATGTATGCGGTCACATTGACGGTACGCGGTCTTAGTAGGTATTTGTCATCGAAACTCATATACAACATTTTATTATTATTTTTTTCATATAGATTTAGCTTAACAATAGCAAATTAGGAAAAGTCATAAAATATGAAAAGAAACCAAAACATAGTTTATAAAATATTCGTCAATAAAATTGCTTCGCCGCCAATTTGACTGCCTTGGTCTTTCTAGTGTTAATGTGTCGTGTAATATGTAGCTATTTATTTGCTACTCTAACCCTAATCAAACAATTTTAGAATACACGCCACATTTATTTGGACCCTAATCACTTGACTTAAACTAAAAACTTAAATTAAACCTCTTTGGTGTTGGACCTTAAATTTTCAACATGCGTGCATATAACATGGTTAAGTTATTAAGGTTAGAAGGTTAAGTAATATTAATTAATTACCATTGTATATAATCTTATCTAATAGCATAGTCTACACTTTATGGGGCACATCAGCAACATCTTTACAACATAGTTGCAGCATTTCAACTTTACTGTCAAAGCTTCAAGCATAACCGATAATATCCAGGGACACCCGTTTCTTATAGTACGAAGTGGCATAGAAACTTGGCCAACTTGGATCCAAGCTTTAACTTATGCAACTATGAGATGAGACCAGTACGATGCTGTTACAAAATTGTATATAGCATTGCTACTTTTTTTGTTTTAAAATGCTATTCATAGTAACAAAGTTATCACTATTAAAAAAAGCGTCGATGGACGAGTGGTTAAGGTCGTTGCTTGCCATGCAAGAGGTCGCCAATTGAAACCCCGCCAGGTACCAATGTGTTTTTCAAATTTAAACTTCATATGTACCATCATTCGACGCTTTAACGATGAAGGAAAACATCGTGAGGCCACCAGCACACCTGAGAAATTTCTCAACGGTGTGTGAAGCCATGTCAGAGGCCTACGGGCGGCTTAAAAACTCTGATACCAGGTTGTTCATCAACCATACGATAAGAAGAAGAAGACTAGTATAAAACGAAGTTATCCCCACTGTCCTCCGTCCCTGTGTGTGCTTCATCCTTATCATTAGCCTATAGGTTTTCCCACTGCTGGACATGGGCCGCCATACGCAAGGGATTATGATGTGTGATTTTGACGCGTAGTTTTAAAGATTTTGGAAAGATTGTATGCATAACATACCCTAAGCGGACCCAGGGCGTATCTCTAGTTTTGAAGAAACTAAGCTATTAGAAGTTAAACAAAAGTAAAAAAAAACCATTTTCTTTATCAACCAACTTTACCAACTACAGTCAACAAAATTCCCTTTTACTACATAGAATTGTCTATTTTTTGTGCGAACACTACACATTTGACACACTACAAGACTAGTCTTACCCGTGACCACGAGCGCTGTAAAGAGCTCGAAACGTCGGGTTCCTCAATAATATGTTTAGAATAACAATACACGCGAGTTTAATCCGTAAAGTTAGTTTTATTTCAAATACCTCTTGGGACCCATATCGTCAGCCAGTGTCAAAATTTAGTGTACGCCTACACACACACTAACTATACCAGAGCCGCTCTAAGTTGGCCGATTTGCTACATGTCAGACTGACTGCACTAGTGAGGGACAACGGTAAAATTGCCGAAGTATATAAGTAACAGTTATTTCCACTTTATAACCAAGCAAGGTCTAATTATAACAAATTTTTATTAAAAACATTAATTCACATCCAAAAGATTGAATTTAAGTTCCTTATTTATAAATATATTTATTTTTAAAATACAATACTTATTAAATCCTTCATCCTATTTTTAAAAAATACCTGGTGAGTATTACCCACTACGTCACTATGAAAACGTGTCAAACGGCGTAACCTTGTAAAAGCGTAATACAGAGTGGAAATTTTACGTTTTCTTTTTATAATTTATTTATTTAAGATTACCAACAAGATTACATTAACGATATGATATAAGTAACATGACCAGATGAACATTTAGATAAACGCAAACTTAATTATAGATGACAACTACATGCATTTCAGACAACAGACATTTTAAATTTTATCTAGTTTAAAATTCTAGTTAATAATCTAGTTAATAATTCAATTATTTTAGGTAATAAAAGACAAATAATTACATAATTAGGTGGTAGGTTAAAAGTTGTTCTTTATGATTCGCTAAATATGTTCCTCTTAACAAGGATAAATGCAAAATAAAAAATAAAAAGTGTCAAATCAGTCTTCTAAGAACGGTTAACTGGCTCGGTGGAACAGTGGTTAGTGACCCTGGCTGGCGGTTCCAAGAGTCGTGGGTTCGATTCCCACTCGGGACAAATATTTGTGTGATGAACATCGGTGTTTGTTCCGTGTCTGGGTGTGATTATGTATTTAAAAATATATATGTATGTATATTATACCGGAGCCGTTCTTAGAAGACTGATTTGTCACTTTTTAGGGTTCCGTAGCCAAAATGGCAAAAACGGAACCCTTATAGTTTCGTCATGTCCGTCTGTCCGTCTGTCCGTCTGTCCGTCTGTCCGTCTGTCACAGCCGATTTACTCGGAAACTATAAGTACTACAGTGATGAAATTTGATGGGAATATGTGTTGTATGAACCGCTACAAAAATATGACACTAAATAGTAAAAAGAATTGGGGGTGGGGCCCCCATACATGTAACTGAGGGATGAAATTTTTTTTCGATGTACATACCCGTGTGGGGTATCAATGGAAAGGTCTTTTAAAATGATATAAAGTTTTCTAAAAAACATTTTTCTTAAAGTGAACGGTTTTTGAGATATCAGCTCTCAAAGTCGTAAAAAGTATGTCCCCCCCCCTCTATTTTTATAACTACGGGGTATAAAATTCTAAAAAAAATAGAGGTGATGCATGCTAATTAACTCTTTCAACGATTTTTGGTTTGATCAAAGTATCTCTTATAGTTTTTGAGATAGGTTGATTTTTATTATATTTGCTGCTACGGAACCCTTTGTGCGCGAGCCCGACTCGCACTTGGCCGGTTTTTTTATTTTATATTTTGCATTTATCCTTGTTAAGATGAACATATTTAGCGAATCATAAAGAACAACTTTTAAAAATAAGACGTTATTTCAAAATGTCAAATGCACCTAATTATCTAATTATTTGTCTTTTATTACCTAAAATAATTGAATTATAAAAAGAAAACGTAAAATTTTCACTCTGTATTACGCTTTTACAAGGTTACGCCGTTTGACACGTTTTCATAGTGACGTAGTGGGTAATACTCACCAGGTATTTTTTAAAAATAGGATGAAGGATTTAATAAGTATTGTATTTTAAAAATAAATATATTTATAAATAAGGAACTTAAATTCAATCTTTTGGATGTGAATTAATGTTTTTAATAAAAATTTGTTATAATTAGACCTTGCTTGGTTATAAAGTGGAAATAACTGTTACTTATATACTTCGGCAATTTTACCGTTGTCCCTCACTAGTGCCTTTGAGTATAAAGCCACTGGAGATGCCATACACGGGCGACCCCCTCCGGCAAAGTACATTGGTCAACTGTTCAAACACGTTAATTAAAACTACTTGTCGCTGCCATTTTGCATTGATCCCTGTCGCGTGACGTTTCTCTTGAAAAATGGTTAGTTGTGCAGTATTCTCATGTAAAAGGCGATCGAGAGTTCAAATTCGCAACAAGAGCGCGTTTCGTATCATATCTAAGTGTTTTTATTAACTTTTAAACGTGTATTTAAGAAGAATTGCTATTAAAATAAAAAGTTGTTACGATACGTAAACGACAGAAAAAAATAAACAAGAATACAGTGGTACAGGGGCTAGTGATGTTACAAAGTCAAAAAAGAGACTCGACATTTGAATGAATCATTCACTCCCTGCAGTTAGTTTTATAATCCGTTTTTTACTTTAATTTTGAATTAAATAAAAGGTAAACGAATGTTATATTTAAATCTTGTAAGATGAATTTGAAAAATTACTTTTCTTTCCTCTGGTCATACGATATTGAAATTTAGTCTGAATATGAAAAGAATTCTGTGACTCCCTTAGAGAATTTTTAAAGACATAGATATTTTAACCGTAGCCTCTCAGTACATTTTGGACTGTATCTCATATGTTTATAAGAACATACAATCATTTATTAAGAAATCGGATAGTCACCATTTTAACACCAGAAATAAACATAGGTTTGCTGTTTCAGGCTTCAAAAGACTGGAAAGTCGTTCTTGGGTTTGAGCACAAAATTGTTTAATAAGATCCCACAAAATGTTATTGAATTACCTTTTTATAATTTCAAACTTTTTATTAAGTCGTGTCTTGTGAAAAAAGCATATTATAAAGTAGAAGACTACTTAAATGATAAAAATCCATGGACATGATGAGCTGCTCGCTTGGACATCAATGAATTATGTAATATGTGATTAATTTATTTACAACTTGACGTGCAAAAGTATTTCATGAAAATCTATTTGCAGAATTAATTATTATTTCATTATTTCATTTCATTATTAATTGTAGCAATAAAATATTTCGAGGCTATGTCCGGGGCTATGAGTGTATGTGTTATGCATACAATACCATAAACTAGTAAACTAGTATTTATATAATAGAAGTGTATGTCCTTTTCGATTTCCAAAAGATCAAAAGATAAAGGATATATGGAGAAAATTTTGTAACAACGAAAATCATTCTTGGAAACCCACACGTAGGTACAAGTGTTATCTAAAATGCTAATAGCAGAAAGACATTGATTAAAGGTGCAATACTTTCTTTGCGAACATGTCCTTGTTTGGTAAGTAATTTAATTTCTTTACTTTTCTTGAATCTGTTACTGCTTCTATATAGCACATTGTATATTCAGTTTTTTCCCATGCAATCAAACTTAGGATTAATTAAAATATTAGTTTTTTGTACTTATCTTCGAAATCTAGAGGCTTAGGTCATAAATGCACACAAACAGACAGACACACATATAAATAAACATTTAATATCTTAATTTTTTTTACATATAACAATTTTAAAATAATCAGTACAAGATAGTTCAGTTCATTCACCAAACTGATTTTATTTTATTCTTTGTGTCATCACTATTTTTTTCGTATGTGTGTTGCGTAGTAACGTGAAAACTTTGTTTGTACACACAGACACACACAAAATCACGTCTTTTTCCCAGAGGGGTAGGCAGAGATCACTTCTAGCGATCCACTTTTCACCTCTGTGGGAAACGTGACGTGACGGGTTGTGGACCACGTCGCCGCCATTCTGCCTTGTGCATTGTTTTAACAAGGTCATTGCGTTCCCACGAGTAGCAAGGATATATGACGGGGGAAGGAAAAGGAGAGGAAGGATACTATCGCCTCGGATGATTTGGACTGAGTCGATAGTAGCTCGAGGAGCCGGGGTCGCTTACCCGTATACCGTTCACCAACCACCGGACAGATAGTTGTGACTGGTATCCCCTGACTAACTTTGACTGACTTTTGTCAGTCAAAGTTAGTTTGACTTTGTTTGTGTGCGTGTATTGTTCGAAGTGTTGAACATTTTTGTAGTGTGTGTTTATCGTTACAGCAAAATTTGTGTCTGTTGAGTTATTAATTTTTTGGTGGTGTGCTGTACGTGTTTACCTCGCCCCCCGCTAAAAGTGGCGAAAAAATTAGTTAGAAGCGTTGACGTTATGGCATCTCCAGTGGCTTTATACTCAAAGACTAGTGCAGTCAGTCTGACATGTAGCAAATCGGCCAACTTAGAGCGGCTCTGGTATAGTGTTAAGCAGAATAAACTAGCTAGTAATCTCATAAACCTTCTCGTAAAACGCTAAGACTTAACAGCTTAGAGCATTAGCGTTTCATCTTCATAAAACATCACTAAATGTATGTAAATTGCAAGGCTCATATAAAATGCTTACAGATTAAGTGTTATGAGGCTTTTGCTTCCAGCTTTTATGAGAAGGTGATGATATGCCAGAATTCAAATTAATATATTAGTTTGGTTACTAAAATAAAATAATAAATAAATATAATAAATATCTGGGACATTTCCACACACGGTCACCAAACCTCAAACTAAGCAGAGCTTGTACTATGGGCGTCAGAGACTGATATACATACATATATATTTTTAAATACATACTTAAATACATAATCACACCCAGACACGGAACAAACATCGATGTTCATCACACAAATATTTGTACCGAGTGGGAATCGAACCCATGACTCTTGGAACCGCCAGCCAGGGTCACTAACCACTGTTCCACCGAGCCAGTCAAATAAAAAAATATGTATACTAAGGAAATGTATGCCTACTTTCATAGTTATCAATTAATAATAATCATTATTTATTGCACTACAACATAACGTTAAATTAATGTCGATAAAAATAAAATTCAATAAAAAAATCTTGTTCATGATCAAAATGTTGTTTTGGTTTAGAACCTAGAAGTGTTTTGTAATGACCTTCAATTCAACAAAATAATTACATTATTAACAACAGTAATTATTTTACTTAGACTCAAGTCATTATTTCAGTTTCTATGGCCTGCGTAAAAACGTCCAAAAGCTGTAGACAAAACTTTTTAAGGAAATCCATTAGCCATTAGCAATTCAACGGGTCATGAAGACCCCAAATTACTTACAATTAATGACAAGTGCTTAATCAGGGCACCATTAAACAACACACTCAGTACTAAAATGATTACTTTGGTAAAGACTTCTTTACTGCCACAATTAGCAAATAGCAGTACAGTTAAACTGTACCTACTCTAAGCAGTTGTAAAACGATACAAAATATATCAGATCAACAGCTTCACAGTATTGGTTTTCTAATACGTTCATACGATTGTAGTAAAAATAAAATACCGATTTAACTTTCTTTAGATAGCTATAATAATGACTAATTATTACTTCTTTTGACACAGCTTAAAGCCAGACTGTTAGGGTAGTCTTTAGTAACAGGGTTGAATTGTACACTTCCGGGGTGAGAGCCATCTACTCCCCCGCAAGTCCGGTGATGATAACGAGGCTACTCCAAGCCATCGTCGTATGTCAGTCAGAAAAAAAAATCACTTCATGTACCTCCTCAGAAACATGAACCAACCTTTAAAAAACAAAAGTTATCCTCAGCAGAGTTCGCGAGCGCGTGCGGTGACAGTGAATAACGAGCTCGATAAGCAACCGTCCTTTCGGCAAGCGGTGCTCGCTGTACGTATAGCCTGCATTCAGATAAACACCTTATTCCAATAGGGTTTTATTTCCGTATGGAACCTTAAAAGAGTACTTTTAGGGATCTTCTTCACCCAAATGGTAAAACAGGAGATTACTGAAACCACACTGTCCGTCCGATGTGACCAGGCTGTACGTCAAGAACAGTAATAACTAAACAGTTATAGTAATAATAAAATAATAGTAATACAAACGTTCAATGTTCAAATAGAGATAAAGTGTTGAAACCCATCAAAATCATTTTCATGTAAAAATGTTGCCAAGACAAGTCTACATAGTGAAAAAGTCGTCAGATCTCATGCAGAGCCAAGGTTTTTGATTTATATGTTATTTCTACCGGGCCTTATTTAACATTTTGTACACTTTAGGCAAAACATGATGCTCGGCTGTTTGCTACCGTTACGAAGATTTCAAAGGCATTCATCGTGTTTGATCTTTGAACCATAAAAGACGGAAAAGAAGTTAGACAAGTTGGATTATTTGGCACAAGACCTGATGTTTTGTGCTAAATAATCCAGATGATTAAAAATACCTATAATCAATAATATAAATAAAAACAATAGCTTAACAATTCTTAACATATTATCAATCATATTATCATATCAACTCGTTAACGTATTAACTCTGGCTTTGAGTATTATATGTATGAACCTCCCCATTGCACACTAATCGGAATGGTAACGTAATCTCCTTACCTCGAGAATGGAGGCGATAAGGTGACGATCCCTTTCCGAGTTGATATGTGTGCTACGAATCGTAGCACTCGTAGCACACATATCAACTCGTCGTAGCCTACGACCCTCATTCTACTTGATCAACTTAGCATTCACCCATTCGAAAACCAGATGTTTACCTATTCAGACCTCATCCTGCACCCTTCCTGGTGGCTCTAATTAATAAGCGAACATTAGCGAGGGCAAACAAAGGGATCGCCCTACAACAATGGTCGTGAAGAGATCAATGAGGCCGCGGATCGACGAGTGAGGTTGCGAATTATTGAGCACTACCTACCCCAGCCTCATTTCACTTAGCTCTACTGTTAAGGCGATGTTGCTGAGATTTATTGAAATAAATATTACACAACATTACTAATACATTCATCTAATCATCGATGGCCGAGTGGTTAAGTTGTTTGCCATGCGAGAGGTCGTCAGTTTAAACCCCGCCACGTACCACTGTGTTTTTCATATTTGGAATTCACATACTTCTTCTTTGCTTTAATTATGAAGGAAAACATCGTAAGGAAACCTGCTCCTTCACACCTGTGAAGAAATTCAAAGGTTGTGTACCTAGTCGAGCAATCCGCACTTGGCCAGTGTGGTTGACTAAGGCCTTATCGCTCTAGTTCTGGGTAGGTCCATGCCCCAGCATTGGGGTCGTATAAGGGCTGATGATGATGATGTCATACATGTGATGGTTTGTTAAATGGACTACACTAATGAACTTTAATAATGCGCTACCAGGTGTAACAGTGGTTCGTAGCAGGCTACGGTTCCCAGAGTCGTAGACTCGATTCCCACCCGGGACTAACATTCGTGTGATGAAGATTTGTGTTTATATAGGTGTCAATGCGTTTTAATTAATAAACGTGAGAGCACAGAGATTATTGCGCACTTTTGTGCGTGGACACAAGTGCACTACAATCATCTCCAACAAGATCAACCTCCGTGGTTTTTGAACGGAAAAAGGCGTATGTTACTTTTTAATCAACTGCGCCTTAAGCGAGCAATGTTTTTCGCAATGAATCGACTTCACTCAGCCCGAGGCTAGTTAAAACGTGTACCTTCTTTAAAATTGACCAAATTTAATATGTGTTACCAACTTAATGAATCTGACTTGGCCTTAACAGAATACCAATCGAGTTTCAAATTCAAATATTGGGTTATGCAGCACCGTACCAGCAATTGCTTTAGAATCGAAGGGAATTTAATCATGTTGACTTTCTATCAGGCGGTAGTCTTCGTCGGAATAACCTAATTATTCTAATGAATTTATGCGGACCCTCGTAACGGAGAAAAGTTGGCAGTATAACTCACATTTTAAACTGCAAAGTTACATCTAGATCACTTAAAACCGTTTTAATTCAATTGGAGACGTAATCTATCTTGGAATGAGTTTTGTCAGACGTAACTAGGTATTCTTCTGCCAAATTGGATAGAGAATAGTGTTTTAAAATAAAAGTACTGAAATAATGGATGCTATAATTTTAATTCCCAACACTTTAGGATTTATCATTTATCTTATTAAAATGGAGCTTTGGATTATAGTTTACTATTAGTAATAATTTACGTTAAGTACACGTATCGTTTCCCAAGTTTTATTGCGTGTAGAGCAATTTATTTGTGATTTAAACTTCTTTTATAAAAGTTTTAAGATCCTTTCGGTATCTAGAGCCTATTTCAGTGAAATATAGTCCCAATGTCATTTGGTAATATATTGTATTAAGTTCAAAATTCATATCGTATTCGTACAACATATTAAAATATGTACGTTGTACATGATATTAGTGCCATTGTATCTCTATTTATATATCTTTCGTATAGACTCGTAACTAGAGAAATAAAACCATATACACGTTCGTATTTTCATTGGAACTCACGATTGCGCTTATCAAACGCGTTTCATAAACAATTGACACACAACTTAACTAAAGTTGAGTGCCTTTTGCTGTAAGTTCTAGATGTGGGCATCAAGTTATTTCGCAAACATAAGTAGAAGCTGCATAAGTTTGACCAAACGAAGTTGTCTTGCAGACATGCGTCCTCGGGGGAAATACACACAAGTAAGTAATCACGTATGCTTTGCGATATTTCTGAAGACAACTTGAATTTCCTTCGGTCGCTGTTATTAAGAACTCTGCCAGTATGAAATGAACGTGGAAGGAATTGCACGAGTGTGAGAATAATAGAGACAAATGGTTCTTTTACAATTTATCTCTCTACTTATTTGAAACAAAATGAAACACGTTACTTTTGAACAAGACTTATTTTTTTAATGTTAAATTAACGATAAAGAACATTAATGTCCTTTTTGTGACACAATCCCTTATCTTGTAATTCGAAAATAACACAAAATGTATATTTTTATTTATTGACCAAAAACTGTACTTGTACTAGTAGATTATAGTATTCCTAACGTTTTTATATTATGATTTAATAAAGCAGCTGTCTACTGTATTTGTATCGTGAATCGTACCCAGAGAATATTATTAAGCTTTTACCCAACTTAAGTGAGAAAGAAACGTAACATGCATACCACTCATGTGTTCCAAGTCAAGCCAACTAAGCTCACGAGAGCACTCGCCGTTCGCAATTTTCTATACGCGCACCAGCCATTCGAGGGAAATGACCGAAAATAATCAACACGCAAAATAAAAAAGCTAAGATCCCGCATTTCAAGTTCCACAAAGAACCCCCCTAACCCTCATCCAGCACTCGGCAGCACATGGTTAAGGCGTTATGGCACTGTACCTGTTTATATAGGAACGCGTCTCAACTTTTGACAGATGTAAAATGGGGCTGAGCAAAATAAAATACGGAAACATAAGAGCGGTAAATTGCGACGGGCAAGCAGTAGCGCTGCAATGAGTTTAAAAGTTACGGAAATATGTCTATGAAACACTTGTACAGCGCCTCTGGTGGTTACGCTAAGAACTAAAATCGATCGTATGAAAAAAACAACTCGATAGATTTTAAACGTACGTATTCGATAGCCAACTCATGGTACCGCTACTGGTTGAATAAAGTTTTATTCGATCGCTGGCAGCGTTGTGGTATTCCACCTTAGTTCAGGAGCAGTTGCCGGTTTTCCATCTCAGCACCGGCAGCCGGGAGTGCCACATACCACCTTGGGTAAACCCCTGCCCAAGGTGACGGTGCATCAAGCATTCTCCACGACATAAAAAAAGGTTTTAATTAATAATCTTCATCTGTCTGGCAACAATAATAGTGGTTAAGAGCTTGTTATTGTTTCTACTTGATTGCCCAAAGTAAAAGCATCTAAGTCAGGAAGCGACGCTTATTATGATATTCCCTATTTGGTCGGCTGCAAAGAGGTCCTGTACACACATCACCGTAGGACTTCATTGTTCATTTATGGTTTACAAAAAAAAATACTTATCTATACCTACTTATGTTATAAAGCTCTAAAGTCTGTTTGTTTAAACGCGCTCAAAAACTACTGGTCCGATTTTTTGTGTTGGATAAACCATTTATCGAGGATAGTTTTAGGCTATATAAGATCACGCTGCGACCTGCTAAATATAATCGGAGGTCAGTCAAGCTGAAAATATGCTACTGGGACAATACGCTACGCTGAAAGTGTTGAAAGCTGGAAAGTGAACGTCAAAACATGATTTTCTTATCCATCGCTAAAATACAAATGAATGAATGCCAATAAACTAACAATACGAAATAACGCAACCACTGACTAAAGAAACTGGCACTATAAAATAACTAGGCTACTAGTTGAGCTCATGTCAATGTCATTATTAATGAGCAATTTGTTACAGTTGACAACAGCAGTCGTAATTCGCATCCGTATAATTCAACCTCAAAGAAAATAAGCCCCGGGCAAATGAAATAGCCTTGCGAAGCGTTTTATGAATTCATAACGTTGGATGACGGTTTTATTTTGTTCATTAAAGGCAAGTCGGTTCATTATTTCTTAGAGATTATTGTGCGCGCGGTGCCTGTCACTGTTCATTTATAAAATTAGTAGTTCAGTCGGAATATTGAACTGTATGGCTGTATTGAAAAGCGTCCATAATGAGTGGTTAAGATTTGCCATGTGAGAAGTCGCCAACGAGAAACACCACCGCCACGTACCACTGTGTTCAAATTTGAAATTCATAAGTACGATTATTTGACGCATTAATGGTGAAGGAAAACATCGTGGGGAAACCAGCACACCTAAGAGGCAGTTTATTTTTTGTTTTATATATGAAATACGAGTATTTAGACGCTTTCTTAAATAAATTAAAATTAAAATGAAACTGAAATTGTAGAACCTATATATTTAGTATTTTTATATATCTTACGATTTTTAACCGTGTTACTACTCGTACATCTAAACCAATACATACACTACTATACCACTTTCTCTGCAGCATTCATATCTTCTTTCTAGATGGGGTTTTTATCTGCCGATTCGAAGCTGAATTTGATTTATTATTCTAATATTAAAATACTGTGGGTGGCAAGGGCTCCGCGTAGCTCAGTCAATTAATATTCTTTACGTACTAGATAGAAAATGATATTAAAACAGAGCTATTATTTTTAGACATTGTTAAATAACTGTGTTATTTGGTCTATCACAAGTGATATACCAAATAATCAGTGATTAATTTCTTTCTGTCCGATTTTGAATACCTGCTTTGTTTCTATATGGGCAATAAATTAGGTGTGTTGTCCAATCGATTTTGGCTTTTGCGGCTAATAACAATGGATGGATTTAGCAATCGGTTTAGAAGCTATTTTCTCTCAATCCTACATGAATAAAAAGATTATTTTTATTATACGTTAACATATAATAAAAATGTAACGAATCTCTGTCTGTACATGGATCATTTATGATAAAAAATATGACAATATTATGACAAAAACAATGATTTTTTTTATATTTTGGTCGGTTTATATATGCGTTTATGCTCGTTTATCTAAAAACGGTTAATTCGATCAACGTGTGGTTTCAATAATATATTGCAGTAAGCTCTACTTAGGTTTTACTGTTCGCTTTATTTCATCATCACATCAACGATTGAAAACGCTGGTACCCTTCAAATGCTGCCTAAAGTCTACTTCCCACGTGGACAAAGTCGCTGGTACAGCTAGTACCAAAATAATATGTATCATGCACGTGCAAGAGTTTCCAAATAAAGAGATCTTAAAACCTTCTCCCATCAAACCTCTAAACCATTCCATAATACTAATAGCGAACTCACTTAAAATCAGCTCTAATTACTGTTATAATGCCTCTGTTTCGCGAGGCAGCAGACGCGGCGGGCAAAATTCATTGCTTTTCAAGCTCATAAAGTAGGGTGGAGCTTACTAGGCCCGTAATAATCGAGACGGATGGAGAGGACTGTCGGCCTTATTCTGGGTCTACCGCAGAAAACTGGCTTTTCGCTGACATAAAAAATAGGTCGTCTTTTTTATGTACTTAACTTTGCATTGACACAAAATATAAGGCTCGTCTTTAGGTACTTGACGATAAGCAAAGTAGGTAATAAGGCCAAGTCGCCATATTGACTATCAATGATTCCGGTATCATCAACCTTTTTAAAACAGATTTTACTTAATCATTTTCATCAATTTTCATTTTTTGGCGGAACTGGAAATCCACGGGAATGACTTGTTATGCCAATACGTTTCGAAAATCTTGTTAGTGGTTTTTCTAAAATTCAATTGGACACTTTTGGGACAATTTTAACATTCCACAGGTATACCGGAACACTTTATAATAAAATTGGACAATCCAGTTAAAAACGTATGGACACATTAATACTACTAGTGAAACTTATACTCCTAGTGATGCTGGCTACATATATTTTTGTGAAGCTACCACGAATTTTTAACGGACAGAATTAATTTCTTTTTTTTTTAGTGTAATGTACTTTTAGGAGCTTTTCCCGTATTATTCTCATATATTTTATTTATTCTGGCATGACAGTATGGCAGCTATGGCAGTAGCCTTGATAGCGTTTATATCAAAGGTTTTTTTTAGCTGTCTTCTAGAATACAGCCGTCCACTCGCGCCGCAGTATTGAGTTATAGGGTTAATAGGCGAAAAATGGCCGGTTTTAAGGTCATCAGTTTGGGTTTCCCTTGTTTAGGAAGTTCGGCCCCACGCCGGCTGAGCTTATGGGCTTGGTTTGCGAAGTTGAAGTATGAGTTTATACGAGTATCCTTTGTCGAGTGGTAACACCGTGCCACGATGAAATCTTTACTGTAGGAAAATAGGGGGAAAAGGGTATGCATGAAAACATTAATAGTTGACCAGATTTTGTATTATGTATAAATCTCAGTTAGACCATCACCAAGTGATCCAGTTTCATCTAATTTCGCATCTTTTCAAAGACATAACTAGGTAACTAAAGGAAGTAAAGGAACAAGTTCCAAAAGTTCGTTTTAAGCAGTGTCATCAAAATTCCGTTTGCCAAGAAATTAAATTATTAAATAGGGGATTACTACTTAAAATTAGACTTGTTCGCTGCGAGTTGAAAGTAAAGAGGCTATTAACCCCCACGTCACCGATAAACTTGTAAAACGAACCATCACCGCGAACTCCGAGCAACATTGTGTACAACATTCCGACTTATCTGCCGGCATAAATCTCCCTGCTGAACTACCTGCGCGGGTTAAATGGGCCAATAAATAAACCTTCTTAAACACTTACCGCGATATTATCGCGCGAAACTAGGTTACATTGGGCTAAACTTTAAAACGACCACGGAACATGTTCGCGAATAACTAACTCCGAAACTGTGGCGCGGTTTAAAAATGGTAATAGTTCGAAACTGGCGAGCGTCATTTGTTACCTCGCTTCGGCGGAAGGATATTGAATTTCAATCTTATCTGTTGCGGATACGATCTCAATTTCAATGCTATCTGGCGTTTTGTATCTTTAATTTGTTTTTTTTTTTACGTTTTATAACATCAGATGGTCGGATTTACACTGTAAAATATGAAAGGTATATTTCCTTCCAATTCCTTACAAAAAGTGTACCTTGCGGGTTACCAATCGAAAAAAGCTTCATTGACCGAGTGGTTAAGGTCGTTGCTTGCCATGCGAGAGGTCACCAGTTCAAACCCCACCACGTACCAATGTTTTTTTCATATTTGAAATTCGTATGTACGATATTCGACGCTTTAACGGTGAAGGAAAACATTGTGAGGAAATCTGCACAGTACTAATAAATACTTAGGTTATTTAGTCAACCAACACGCACTTGGCCAGCGTATTTGAATAGGCTTGATCGCCCTAGTTTAGGGTAGGCCCGTGTCACAGCAGTCGGGTCGATGTGATATAGTAAGTACGTAGCTTTTGTTGTAACCTAAGATAGACATTTTTATTGATTACTTCATACTGTTTCTAACCAAAGGTAGTAGATAACGCCTTAAAAATAATGAAATTTCAACAAACCCCCGCGAAAGCTGAAAAACAACAGAACCGATGAACTGTGAAGCCATGGCGTTTCGCTTCGGCCGCTTGGTCAAATAACAACTGATGACTTACAAACAGTGAAGGTGTACAAACAGACGCGCGGATCACTGCGCTTGTAGGGTAATAACGGAGTGTTCTGTATAAAACAATTGCTAATTTAGTACGAAAAACAAAGCGTAGTGAGTAAAAAAGCGTCGATGGCCGAGTGGTCAAGATCGTTGCTTGCCATGCGAGAGGTCGCCAGTTCAAACCCCGCCAGGTACCAATGTGTTTTTCAAATTTGAAATTCAATTATGTACCATCATTCGATGCTTTAACGGTGAAGGAAAACATCGTGAGGAAACCAGCGCGCCTGAGAGATTTTTCAACGGTGTGTGAAGCCATGTCAGAGGCCTACGGGCGGATTAAACTCTGACACCAGGTTGTTCATCAACCAAAAGATAAGAAGAATAATTTAGTACGCAAAATCACTAGGCTTAATACACAAACGACGCTAGCATAGTTCGTTTATCACTACATAGCTTAAAGCAAGGTTACTTACCGCATCTGTCTGTCCCTATGTATTCTGAAATCTTTAAAATACACAACGGATTTTAATGCAGTTTTTTTTAGTCGATAGAGGGATTTAAAAGAAAGATTTTTTTGTATTATACTAGTGACCCGCCCTCGCTTCGCTTCGGGTAAATTTTACATACAAACCTTCCTTAAGAATCACTCTATCTATTTAAAAAAATCAAAATCCGTTGCGTAGTTTTTACCCGACTACGGCAAAGCAAAAGGAGGGTTATGATTTTGACAGGCTATGTATGTATGTATGTGTATGTATGTTCATCTGTTTCCACATAACTTCTAAATTGCTTGTCAGAATTCGACAAATGACATATCATTAGAAGCGTCTTAATTGTCCGCTGGTTATAGGCTATATAGGGTTTCACAAAATCTAATGTGGCGCCCACTAGCGGACAAAACATACAGAGTAAAAAAATAAAGTTAAGATAAATACGCCGTGTTTGGTATCATTGGAAAGCGCTTTACTTGTACATTTTAAATATATATATATTACTAGCATTTGCATGTGACTTTACGTATATTCATGGACTGATTGCATATAGTTCACATCTTTTCGTTCATAGCTTCTTTACTACGTCCCCTTAAAATATAAAACATGTTGGTTCATCAATTTAACTTTTGATAATATTATGCGCCACAAATACACTTTAACACCAAAATAGTACAAATAATAAAAAGTTAAAAACTAAAACCCAACTACGACAAAAAACGACGCTGAAAAAGTATAAAACAAGACTTTTAGAACACTGAACTGAACAAAGTTGCTTATGTAGTTCCAACTATGTAGAGATAAGTTTTCATGTTTGGAAAGGCGTAGTCACACGTTCCATACACAAGTACCTACCTACCGTAGCACTTTGACAACGTGTGACTGCGGTTTTCCAAACATGAAAACTTATCTCTACATAGTTGGAACTACATAAGCAACTTTGTTCAGTTCAGTGTTCTAAAAGTCTTGTTTTATACTTTTTCAGCGTCGTTTTTTGTCGTAGTTGGGTTTTAGTTTTTAACTTTTTATTATAAAGATCTAAGCATACATACGGACATAGAGCGAAAGCGACTTTGTTTTATACTATGTATTGATACCCTAAAAGAAGCGAGGGCGTGTCACTAGTAAGATTAGAAATAAAACTCATATAATTTCCATCGCATATTCAATTATCACAATAAGGCATTTAGACCAGTCATATAAGACACAATTCAAGCGCTTAATTTGCAATCTATCGGCTCTTTCTGCATTTCAACCTGTTACTAGAAACACTACCAGCACTCAGCATTAATAAATAAACACATAAATTAAAAAGGATTTTTATTGTTCGCAATGACTGGCAATCTACAACTGCTGTAGGCCACCTAGCACAACAAACATTGATACGTGTATTATCTAGTTCTTAAAAACAAATACACATTGCCTCGTATGACTTGTTATGTCCGTTTGAATATTTAACGGCTCCTACTTACATCAATACAACTGCCTCGTTGGTCTATTGGTGGCAAGTACTGCGTTAGGACCGAGAGGTCCCCGGTTCGAGTCCGTGGTCGGGCTAAATTTGTGTGACTTTTCTGTAATGAAATTACTCAGCTCGGAGTTAGGAAGTTGGCGGTTGAACGCCCGTGCCTCGGAAAGCACGTTAATCCGGTGGTCCTGCGCCCGATCCCTCATCGGTCATGTCGGATTGCCTTAATTGAGTAAGGGAAAAGAGAGTGCACTTGTGTTTTCGCACACACTTGTGCACTATAATATGTCCTGCGCACTTGGCTGATCTCAATTGAGATCGGCCGCCATGACTGAAATCGGTCGGGCGCCTTAACTCAACGATTCGTGTGCAAAGGAGTTAGAAATAACGAAGCTAAACGCGCCATAAAACTCACCATCAAACAAAAGAAGATGAATAGAAAGCGATATCAAACCGTTTTACCCACAATTTCAATATCACATTCGCTCAAAGAACCCTGGCGCAAAAACTGAAAGCTGTAGATAAATTTGCGGGCTTCGATCAATAAGCACCGGATTGATTACACAGATCCCAATTGGAGGCTCGTTTGCTCAACTCATTGGTTTTAATAAAACCTCCCGGACTTATAGGCTGGGATCCTAATGTCTACTGGAGGTAACAACTGTAAAATAAACAAGGCACCGAGAGCGTCTTAATTTGAGCACACAGATTGAGACTGGATTTGTTTGCTGGAGCTTGATCAAATTGTCTTAAACTGGAGAGGTTTTTTTTAACCTTTTTCTGCTCGCACTAATTTCAAAGGAGTAGGCTCACTAAGATCCATTAGCATTAGAAAACTAACCGTTATGAATCAGAAGCCAAAGCTTTTACATAATGGGACAATTACTTTTAATAGTAAAATTAATCATAGTTTTGTCTATTATTTGCGCAAACATTACACATTTGAAAGAAAAGTAATTTTGTATTAAACTCTTAAACTTATTTACGACCTTGTTTAATCAATGGCGGCGACGTGGTCCACAACCCGTCACGTCACGTTTCCCACAGAGGTGAAAAGTGGATCGCTGGAAGTGATCTCTGCCTACCCCTCTGGGAAAAAGGCGTGATTTTATGTATAATATGTCACCGTAAAATTGCAAATAAGGATAGATTGCAATCTATCTCGCGAGATTGTGAACTGTCGATTAATTGTGTTCACGGTTGACTTTAAGGCCGACCAATCAGGGACAGCCTTCGGACGGCTGTCCTAAGGCTGTCCCTGATTGGTCGGCTATAGGCTATGCCTATAACTGACCAATCAGGCATTGACATCATTGACAAGTGACATATTTAAGATCGCAATTTATCAGTTTCACTTCGATAGATTGCAATCAGATGAATAATCATGTTATGGATCACAATTTATGCGACAGTTCACAATCTCGCGAGATAGATTGCAATCTAACCTTATTTGCAATTTTATGGTGACATATATTATGTATGTACTTATTTAGAGACCAGACGTTTTGAGCTCTTTACGGTGCTCATAACAACAAGACAACACAAGATCTCGAAACGTCGGGTCTATAAATAATTTGATTAGAATAACAAGCCACTTTTATCCGTAACATTCGTTTTATTCCTAAAATTAATCATCTATCAAATATCCGGACAGAGTAAATAACAAGCGAATTACATGCTGATAACTTCAAATGTTTGTCATTAAGTTGGATCTAAATTGAACTAGATCTGATATTTAGGCGCTACTAACGAGACGAAGCGTACCCTTCACAAACTGAAAGTGGACAACACATGTAATGACGAAACTATGTGTTAGCAAGTGCTAACTTGGCTAAACTTGGCTATTCATGCAAGAGCTTAAATTCCAACCCAACAGATTCTCGGAAATTGCGTGAAGCTTTAATTGACAAAAGAACACTCCAAACTTCATTACTTTCCACAAAAACTTTCTTTATAACGGCTAACTTCATCCTGGCCAAGTTTCATAAAGACATGAAATTACACAAACGAATAGTATGAAAATTCGCGAAATTTACGTGGAAAAAATTGTAATTCTCGATGGCACTTTCGAGACGGGAACAAATTTTCAAGGTGGAAATATTTGAGGGAAAAGGCTGTCAGATGTGAGCCAATTACGTTGTGCTGAAGACACTGAGATATAGGGTAGTTGAATGAACGGACTTTTTCAATGTCAAAGATTTCAATATCTGAAGTCAGACTCGTTGAATTATTTCTGAAATGAGAATCTAGATAGATCAATTGAACTAAACGACTTCAACGACTCAAACTGGATATGCGAAGATTGTATAAGAAGTAGGAAACTTAAAATTGGAATTTTCTATCTATTTTTGAACATTAGATAGAGTTTAAATAATTTTCCATTAAATATTATAATGTGTATGTAACTTTCAATAATACTAGAATAGTTGAAATTGAAGTTGAAAAAATAAGAGAACCATGCTGGCACAGAAATCATAACTGATTTAGGCAAAAAAATATTGCTAAGCAAAAAGGAAAAACGTAGAATATTTTAACTTGAGGTTTCCATCAGACTTGAAGACCCTAATAAAGTTTAATGCGAGCAGAAAACTCCTGAAAGGATAGGATTAAAATACGAAGGGACGGAAGAGGGTGAAAAATTTGTAAGCGCCCAATTGTTTAATCAGTACAATTGAAGCTCCAAACGAATCTATTGTCCCCTAATATAGTGCACGTGGACATTGCGCCAGATCGGAGCTCTGCTTTTATTTATTACTTTGAGAGAGTATTCAAGGAATTTCCCAAGAAACCAGATATTCTAGTTTAAGACTAGTATATAACAGATATTCTAGTTTAGTTCTAGTTTAGTGAAGGATATCTGGTATCATTGATTTTCTTTTTACTTTTGCACTCGGCACCAGCATGCTCTTAATTATTAACTTTAAACAAATACCTAATAGTGTGTCTGGATGTGATATAACTACCTAGCTAACATAATACTGGACTGGCTCGGTGGAACAGTGGTTAGTGACTCAGGTTCAAAACCTACGGTTCCAAGAGTCGTAGGTTCGATTTACACTCGGGACAAATTTGTGTGACGAATATCGGTGTTTGTTCCGTGACTGGGTGTATTATTAAATATATTTAAGTTTATTTGTGTATCCACTGTTGATCCTGATTTCCGTAACACAAGTGCTTAAGCTACTTACCACGGGATCAGATTAATGTATGTGATGTTGTGTAATAAAAAAAATACCAATTTAGAGAGTGTCAAAGGCTTGTCGATTTCTCGATCTTGTCGACATTTCTTTGATGCGAGAGATCGCCAATTCGCCATTTCAAACCACGTTTAATTTTTTTAATTCTTTAAGGAAAATATCCGTAATATACCCTTAAATATATATTTAACGGTAAAGGAAAACATCGTGAGGAAACCTGCACACCTACGAAGAAATTCTAAGGTTGTGCAGTCGACCAAGCTGCACTTGGCCAGCGTGGTCGACTAAGGCCTTATCGCCCTAGTTTAGGCCCGTGCCCCAGCGGTTACTTAGGGTGTGTAAATGCTCCAGTCTAGTTTATGGTAGACTTGGGTCCCTTAATGAGAAAGTATTTTATTCATGTCTAAAAGAACCGTCAATTTCGGGCAAACTAACAAATTCCGATTTTAGTAGATACTCGTGGCCCGCAATCGCTTCGCTTCGGGTGAATTTTACATAAAATCCTTCCTCTTAAATCCTTCTATCTATTAAAAACCGCAACAAAATTGCGTAGTTTTAAAGATTTAACCATTCATATGAATAAAGGAACAGAGAAAGCGACTTTGTTTTCAACTATGAAGTGAAACATAAATTCGTATGCAATATACATTAGATTTACACCCGATCCTTTGATCGTTTCCATGGAAACAGTGGCTCTATCTCGTCTTACACTATAGAAACGTCCCATCTACTTCCCGACACGTCCGGATACTTAGCATTGAATCCATTTGTGGGAGCCCAATAAGTGTTTGAAGCCCCCGTCAGCCGTCCAACGACGTTTCGTCAGTGCCGCGTCGATATTAATTTGGTTATTTTATCGAGTCACAGCTGCCCTAATTCTTCCGGACGAGAGGTGACGAGAATAAGCGTCGATGGGAAAGACGGGGATGAATTAGGTGACGTTCGAAGTATTTTTTCATCCCTAAAATTCAGTGAAAAAAATCAGAATTGGTCATCAAATTGTACACCGCAAAATGATACCTATGCTACAGTAGATAAAGATGGTGACAACAATGTATCTTCTTAAGTCTTATTAATTTAAACTCTTGCGTTCTAAAAGATTGAATAATGTTCGATGGGGTCTGGCAGTCAAAACGGAGGGAAGTAAACATGTTGTTAATAGCTACTGTATTATTTATGCGACTTCAAAATAATTATTATTGAAAACGAAAAAAAAATGTTAGAAAATACTTCAAAGCTGAATAAAGAATACCTATTTTCCTTCTAATTTCTTGACTTAGAAAATAATTAACTCACACATAGGAAACATCTGTAAATTTGACTCACAAATTGCCGTATTTACTCAGGAACATTTACCAGAAATCAGACCCCCCAGTTTCATCGCAAACATAATAAAAACATCGCCCCCCACTTCGACATAGACTCGTATTTTTACAGTTCTTAGGGACTCCCATAATTTCTTGGAAAAGGGAGAGCGGCCAAAGTTATTGAAAGACTGTGAAATAAATTCGTACTGTCAGCGTAAATCTTCCAAATTATCGTACACTTCTTCTCATATACATTGGGGACATATTAGAGTGTTTTATATCTGCCCCAGGATGACTTATGCCAACCAGTGATAAGTGGGTAGGTTAGTAACTCATGTTAAGTTACGCCCTAACTTGTGATGTGTGATTGGTGCGCGCGTCCCGTCAACTCCACACATACAGACATTACAACTTTTGCTATAAAATCTCACGCTTCCCCCTTTGTGGGAGTGCTTCCAGTAATAGCCTATAAAATATACCTTCCAAGATTACCATTCTGTTATAAAATAAGTGTGTAAATCTCGGAATAATCGTCTACATCGGTTACCCGGATCCCCATGAGATATTTATGGATTTTATCGTTTTGAATGGATTACTGTATTAAATTTTCTTTTTCGTACGTACTCGAGTATATGGAAAGTATTCTTCAAGTTGATTTATACACATAGAAATATAGGTACACAACCGTAGGTACGCGACCTACGGTTGACAATAAACAGGTCATGTTTTGGCGTCAAGTACTCAAAAAACATCTTTTGTTCTTTGCTCAAACGAACCAATCAAACACTTATGCTCGTGCATACGTCACAATATATTGCCTGAAGCACTAACCTAATTTGGTAATTCAGGTTCAAAAAGGCTTTCAGCTCATCCCTAACTGGTGTTAGGGATGAGCTGAAAGCCTTCCGGTACCACGCAAGCCCAGTGATAAGTAATAACAAAAAGGTTACATCGTAGTCAGTTAGTTAAAAACCCGCCAAGTGCAAGTCCGACTTGCAGACAAGGTGTTCTAAACTTATATTTAAAAAAAAAATTAAAAAAGCCACCCTAAAATATATATTTTTTTGTTTTTAATATTTTACGTTACAGTGATAACAGAAATACATAATATACCTATTTATGAAAATATCAACTGTCAAGCTTTCGCGGTTCTTGACTTCTTGTAGTGACAGAAGGACGGGCAGTTGGCTAAGTAATAAGATCCCGTTTTCCGCCTTTCGGTACGGAACTCTAAAAGAACAACCTTCCAGCTTGCTCGAAACACAATAACATTTCAATAAGAGCCAGTCGGGCACCGAACCAGCGGTGCAGCGGAATGGGCGGAATGCGCGGTGAAGTTGCAACCGCTCGGAATGCAGCGCGACGGTTATTGTGACTGGCTGTGGCGAATCTCTTGTTCCATTGCCAAGTGAGAGTGAGTAAGGCATTACATTGGTCTGGTTGATTCGAATTTACGGTACGTGGGAGTTAACATCGAGCTTTTTTTAGTTTAACCATCACTCACATAGTTATGATAAAGATAGGTATCTGAAAAGAGTGTTATTTTTGTAACTTTAATTAAACTACGCCATGAACGGCTAAGAATGAAACAAACACAATATCCTTTTATAAAATACAAAGTTTTAAATATAAATAGACTTTTTAAAATATCTAGAGTAAATACTTTCTTCAGTACCATTCTCATTTTGCGATGATGTTTTAATTTGACTGCGTAATACTTACATGTATCAATACACAAATTACCAATTGCTGTTAAATATATTGTGTTTTGACTCCTTGTTCATTTAGTTATTAAGCACACCACCAAGTTATACATCTCATACTACGGTTATCTAATCTAGAGTTTAGCAAGATAAGTACACAAAACCTCAGCTCAGCCTGCAGCTAAACTAAAGTTAAGGTACAAAGATACCGTAACTTAGTTAAGTCGCTTACTTTCCTGGGAGAGA
This sequence comes from Maruca vitrata, assembly GCA_039566165.1. Lineage (NCBI taxonomy): Eukaryota > Metazoa > Arthropoda > Insecta > Lepidoptera > Crambidae > Maruca > Maruca vitrata. Next base: position 3,129,285 of record CM076913.1, read on the forward strand.
CCTCTGTAATCCTTCAAAGGGTCACTTTACTATTATATTATCTCGGCGTTGGAAAACACGGTTCTTAGAAACGTCATTGAACGCATTTGTTTTAAAATGATATTAGTATTTTTTTTTGTAAGTAAATGTTTGTCCTATGTGAGTTGATTGGCTAAATGGTGCCCTTGGTAGAGCACCTTGTAGTTGTTTCGATCTCTGCCGAAGAAAGATAGTATATGATGTACAATTGCGAGTATGTGTGTGTATATCTATCTATTTGAGTAAGTAACACTGTTTCTAATATTCGTAGCACAAGTCTATAACATATTCCCAACATGAACGAACATATCAATATCTGATATTGAGCGATATTGCTGTTGTAATATATGTGTGTGTGTGACTTAAAATATTAGATAGAAATCATAGTTGTCGTACAGATCCTTAATTAATTACTTGATAAGTATAGAATGCCAAGCAAAAACAAATATTCCCTAAAAACACACTCCCGAATCTCTCATCACTACACATCTGAAAACCTGTCTCCAACTCCGTTCAAAAGCGCGTTTGTCGGTCCCCTTTCAAGGACTCCCGCAGTTGGCTCGTGGAAATATTTTTCATCAAATCACCAATTTATGATTCAATTCATACATTGTACATGGAGGTTGTCATTGACACAGAATTGGCAGCAACAAAGCCAGAAGTTATTGAATAAACGGGTCGCTTTGGCACGACCCGTATATTTTCTTTGAGCGCGCGACAGTGAATAAAATAAATTCCTACAGCGTTCGATTATAATAAGGTTCTGTTGTGAAATGGGATTGAAGGAAATAAATCCCTTGAAATGTTGTACGTGTAGTAGACATGGACGTTTCAAATTTAGATGTTAGCTTTAGCATTTGTCGCTAGTGGATTTTAACTAAACAAGTGTCAGCAAACGGCATAGTTGTTCCTAGACTTTTGCTATGCGTACTTTTTGCCTCAGCAAAGAATCGATGAAAAAATTTCTACATTACGAATCAAATTTTGTAGGTGTTGGTTTAGTAAATTTAAACAATTTCAGGTAAATTAATAATTTAACGGATAAAAAGTCGTTGGTTCAATTTTTCGTATGGGAAGCCGGCGGAAATCGGGTTACATGGACTCTTTACCACTGGATTTCTTAGAAAATGAAAAGCAGGGTATTGTTTCTATATTGATCAGCTGAAGGTGTTCTTCTTTTCTATGTTTGCCTTCATTTCACCCTACTTTCGCATTTATGCGCAGATCAAAATGTTATTTTCTGATAAAGTTCTTAGGTAAAAATTTAAAGTCAACGGACATTTCCTTAAAAAATATTCAATGCTTTATAAATTTTCTACAAGACTTCCAGTACTGACTAGTTAATCAAGAAACCAGTTTTTGTAATTCATTTTCTTTATCTCACAGCAGAGATAGAACACGAAAGAAATCCCGATGTCGTGACTTATCTATTTGGTTGTTCTGCTATCCGGACTAAATTTTACACTGGTCTAACCATGTTGCTGAAATTTCGAGCCAAAACTAGCACCGTAGGGTACAAAATATTTTTGAAGAAAATTTTGTGTCTTATCAATACATACACCGTGAAATTTTAGTGGTTGTTTTCCCGCAGTAAAATGATTCTGTTAGTAAAATAGATTTGTGCAATTTTTTTTTGTTATAAATACCGGTTGTTCAAAAGGGATAAACGAAACTCGAAAGCACGCTCGAACCGCTTTATTACTTAGGGGGTAGAGTAGGGGGCTTCTTTAGCTTTAATCATCAATTTCATACGGCTATTAGTACCTGATTATTTATTTATTTATTTATTGGATTACCAACGTAAGATACAGCAGGTACGTGCACAAAATACAGTTAAACATAGAGAGTAACTGTTGTTACAATTAAAGGTAATCACGTCATGCTAAAAATGATTAAATGAAAGATATGGTAATATAAAACTAGGGCAAGAGAAAAAAAACGCTCATCTATTATCTGATACCAACTGGGAGACCAAGCAGTCACACCAGGTAAGAGATTAAAAAAAAAGAAATTAAAAATCAATTAATAAAGGGATTACGTAATATATCTTAAAAGAAGGATAGCTTCTCACGCTTTCGATTTGGAAAATATTTTTTTAAAAGAATAATAACTAGCATGATTCGATAGATATACTACTAAAGGCACGGGAAAACAACCAATAAAATTTCACGGTGTATATCTAGACCTATTTCTTAGGTCATAAGAAAGTCTACGATTGAAGAATCCCGCGTTTTATTAGATTTAAAAATAGGTAAACAACAGCCTGCAGGAAGCAAACACTCCATCAAAGGTCGCGAGCGAGTTGACGCCGCCCGTCTTGGGCTGCCATAGCGCGCGTGAAATTGTTCATCAGCCCAAGAACTTAAAGAAACATTAACGTCATTCGTCGTTCATGGGAAGACCCAAACATGAAACATATTATAATTCATAGCTAAATCTCTTATAAACCGTACTGTCATTCTATTCGTAATCCATCTTGCAGATGCCCATTGTATCGGGGCTGCAAACTTGACGGGATAAGTCATTGTTGTTCTCCAAATTCTTAATATGTGCAAAGCAATCTCAAGAGTTGAGTCTCGAGGCTTCCCTTTGGTTTAAGGGCCGGCTATTAAGCCATCTGAAGCGGCATCTTCGGTCTCGGTCCTTGCTAATCTGACGAGTTACTGTCTGAACAAACTTGAAGAGAAGTTTAGAGTGTGCTGATGTATATCTCTCATCGATAAAGAAACAATTCAGACTTTTTTCTCTTTTGTCTGAGTCGTAGGTTAACTTTTCTATAATTAAAAATCAAGGCAGCCAGTGTCTGTTCTGTAAAGTAAAGTTTATTTCGATAAACATTATTCGATTTGATCGTAGGGATTTCGATGTTCGTTATTGCTACCTATATTTTTTCTCTTTATTATCTAAAATAATAATAAATGTATCTATAATTATTAATTCACTACCTATACGTCTACGTTAGATACGTCAAGACGTAGAGATACAAGTATCTCCCAAAGAGGAAAAAGATATGAATAAATTTGCTAAGTAAGAATTTCATTAGGGCAATTTTATTGAAAATTTAAAAGGTGGTCGAAACTGATTAAACAATAAGGGGGGACAGATAAATCCTGAACAATTTAATCCTAAGTAAATTTTCCGGGCACGGAACATTTGAAAATCGTGAGAGGCGAACGAGTCTTGGCCCGACGAGATTCCTTGGCAACTTGTGATAAAATTCATCAAGTCTCAAACGCGGCGAAAGGGACGCTTAGATCCTTTAATCTGTTTCTTGTTTTCGCAAACACTCGTATACTTAGCTAAGAAATTGTTATTGAATAAACAAAATGAAGAAAAAAGTAGACACAGCTGATATTCAATATTGGGGATGTCACGAGATCTCACGGATCTTTCACGGTAAGAAGACTTTGGAAAGGTAGGTATTTTCTTTTAGAAAAGTTGAATTATATTCTCTGTTTGAAGTAATTATCAGGTATTGACTACTGTATATGTATTCAGTATTCGACGTACCTATTCTCAATAACTTCTTCCGTGAAAAATTTAAAGCTATTCGTAACAACTAATTGCAGCCAAAAGAACACGGAATATGCGAAAACCTCTTTTGACACAATCCTCCATTCTCGGGAGAAAATTCGCGCTCTTTTCTTTAAAAAAAAAAGAAGTTGACGGCCTCTATGGCAGAAGGGTCTTATTGTTGAGCGTTTACCTTAGTGGCCCATTCTATAGGGCATTTGTTAATGGGCCGGGCCTTTCCAAGAGGCCGGATAATGGGACACGAATAATGTCAAGGGGCGAAGCATGGGATCAGTTCCTCATTGCGTGAGGTGTAAATCAAGCGAAAGTATTTTAATGTTATCTGGGCATGAGATAAATCTCCATGGTAAATGTGCCTTGAAGGATATACCTACTTTTTTATGTGAATGGAGTAAAATTAATTCAGTAAAATATTTTATATCTGGAATATGCTTATTACGTTCCCTAACGTAGCTACTTTATTATGTGTGTATCGATGTATAGATCAATGGCTCAATAGTAGCACATTCTTTAACCTGTGGTAGCACTTTGTCAAGCCGGAATTAGCGTACAAAATCTTTTCTTCAATATTTGGATGAAAGATACTTAGATTGAGACAAATATTATGGATCATATCTATTTTACCCAGTATTTAATCTAAAGTCCTTACCAGAAACAGTGAATTTAATAAAATCGTATTTTCATATGACAAAAAAATATGAAAGAAACAAAAACAACGTTCTTAAAATATTGAAAATTGTTTCACATCTTCTATCAACTGGGCTTCTTCAGACTAAAACATTTGAAAGGAAACTTCAAACCTACCAAAAAGGGTACCCAAAGAAATATTGAGCGTCCTCCGTCTAAATACCCTCTAAGCTCCCAAACGACAGTCCTGAGCGCGTGATCAAAACTTCGCCTCTAAAGCTCACACCCAACTTTGAACTTTACCTACCTTCAATCGGACCATTCAGAGCTTCCCTTAGGGATGCACGTCGGGATCCCTGGGGATAAGCGATTGTTCGAATCGCAGCCGCATAGTTTTGATACGTGACTATTAGACATGTGATCGTATTAGTAGGTATCTAGGACGTAGGTATTTGCTAACTAGTTGGGAAAAGTTGATCATAAATTTTAGGTAATACGGTTATACGAGTTCTTCCGGAAAGAGTATACAATAAATTTGATGGCCTAAGGCTAGGTAGTAAATGCGTCGATGGCCGAGTGGAAAAGATCGTTGCTTGCCATGCGAGAGGTCGCTAATTCAAACCCCGCTACGTAGGTACCACTGTGTTTTCAAATTTGAAATTCATATGCACGATTCGGCGCTTTAACGGTAAAGGAAAATATCGTGACGGAAACTGCATACCTACGAAGAAATTCTAAATTTGTGTAGTCGACCATCCCGTACTTGGCCAACGTGGTTGATTAAGGCCTCATCGCCCTAGTTTAGTGTAGGCCCGTGCCCCAGTGGGTATATGGGCTGATGATGATGATGATAATTCTTTATAGCACAAAATAAACAAGTAGTCAAAGGAAATACATTTCCGAAGAAATAGACGAACAGATACAATCCCACGCAGCCACATCGGTACAGCACATTAAACAGTCGATCTTCATAAAAACCAAATTCGGAACGCAGTTACATCCTTACCCCTACCCCCTTATTACGCTCTCGGGAGAGTAAATATGCAATTTTACGCTTATTTTCTTATAACCAACAAAGTGAGTGGCTGACGTGTGTGGTAAATTTTCACTTTCCTTCGAGGAAACAAGGTAATAAAGTTTGTTCTACGAGTGGGTAGGTACAAAATGGTACGTGAAGATCCTATTTGTTTTCATACGTAGGTGTGTATTATTGCCATTGCGATTTTGTAGATAGCTTAGACATAGTAAGGCATACGTAATACCGGCTACATCTTGCGTGTAGGTCCTTGTAACTATGTAAATCTTATAGGTAGATAAGTTGAGCCATTTCAACCAAACAAAGTCAGAAAACAGAACATATAAATTGGGATAAGTAGATGAGAATTTATGAAATCATACCTCTACAATGCCAATCATGATTTTATCTGATATGACATGATTGTCAATTGACATCAAACTTCTCGTCAGTTCCCGCTGTGACCCCTCTTTTCAATGGTTCTCAAAAGGCATGACAACTGAAGATACGGTTGACACGTATGCAGGCAAGGTAGGAGTAGTGTACTCCTGCCGGTGTACGTACATACGGGCACATTATTCATTTATCTTGGCCGTACCAGGACGTCGATTTAAGCGGATAGGTGGGATGGAGGCGTTATATTGAGTACTGTTCAGTAATTTTCTTGAAGATTTACGTTACACTTGCTTCGTTGGTGGCAAGCTGTGCGTCTAAATCGATCTCGTTCAGATCTCGAGTCCAGGCAAGCGTTGAAAGTATAGTTTATATATCATAGGTGTTTAGTGTCTAGTATTTAAAATTAAGTAAGTATTTCAATTGGTTCAAGGGTGTACCTATCAATTGCATAAAGTTCTAACAGTTTAATTGAAGCGTATCCAACTATGATTAGGTTCACGGAGAATTAAAGTGACCAATCATTCTAGTACGCACAGGATGATTTAGTTTGAAAAATCAAGTTTTATTGAGAATAATAAGACTACTAAAAATTAATGTAGGATTTTATTATGTAGATACAAGAAGAACCTATAATACTATCTAACTTCTATGTTTGCTATCTAACAAGTGTACCTCTATCTATCACAATCTCTCTAGATTCATAGTTTATTGTGTACTTACATACGTATCTGCTTACTGACCTAACTGGACTACCACACCATAAATTAGATAGAATAATGAGCCATGATCGTTTTCAGTCAGGAAAAAAGTCTTGTCTCATCAATCTCATGCATTGTGGTCATCCCACCGTCAGTTGACACGGCTCGAAGCTAATCAGTCCCCTGGCTTCAAACGCAAACAAGCGTCCGGATCGTTCCGGAACCCTGGTGCATTGTCTCTGCCCTGGCTGTTTGCGGACGTCTTACCTACGGGGTGCTGTCAATTTTTAATGGAAGACAGATATGGCCAGGTTAGGCCGATTGTACTATGTGAAGCCAAACATTGACATAGCGGTTACACGATCCACCCATCGATGTTACTTATGCCACCAGTTTGAATGATAGTACATAATTATGTTTATACTCAATTACCCAACATTGGAACAAAAAGTTGGTTTAAAAACAAAGCCACCCTGGTGTGTGTGTTTTTTTTTTTTCAATTCATGAACTAGCTGTTAATATTTCTAAAATAACAGCATACTTTGGCGTTCGGTTCATAGTATCCAAGTTGGCCAGCCAAAGTCATCCATAATGTTAATCGCTTGGGAGTAATTAAAGAGATTGAACAGGCGCGTGGGCCGTTGGCTGTACAACGAGCCGTTCCTTTGCCTGCTTTTGAAAGTAATGGCCGCCGACCCGACTTTGGCGGGAACTCGACATGCACTTTACTTAATTGAGCGGGAAAATTATGAAAGGTTCACTAGGTAAATCGGAAAATATTTTACAGATTTTTGTTTAATTTGTATTTACGTTCTACTTATTAAGTAGCTTTGCTTTTACGATACCGTGTTTCAAAGTAGGTATAATATAAAAATGAGTCGCGGAATGTTGCTAAGAGCAAATCTCAAACAGCTGAACCGATTTCGCTAATAAGAAGAAGAGAAGGTTCTTATGAAAGAAAACGAAAGGTAATTGCGCAGAAAGAAAAACATGAAGTAACTAAGGTATTAGCGGTATGAAGTTTGCTGTTACTATTATGAGTAGGTAGTTTTGTATTTAACAATATTCATATCATAAGTAAGTAATTTCTAGAGATGGGTAGCTTACAGTTAGACGTATTTAGATATGCAGAAACGTTCCAATCCACACTGACTTGAGATGGACGCAATTTAAAACCTTAAATTAAAAGGCGAAACATACAGTTTTTCTAAATGGATGAAATAATCGCGGAATTGATCAGATAAAAAGGTTTTGGATATTCACTTTAAAACAGTAGATAATTAGGAAAAATCGTTTAAGAACGTTTACGCTTTTAAGCTTTTTATATGGACGCTCAAGTTTAGAAACGTTTCAAACAGTAATATGTTAATTAATTAAACTAATAGTTACTTTCGTATTTTTTGTTTTGTTAAGTGGGTATATAAAAATAAAAGAAGATTAATAAAGAATAAACGTATTCATACAATATTAACGAACCTCTCCCGTTCTTCTTGGAAGTCAAAGTCTGGCTCTCTCAGTGGAGAGCTAACTATCTACATCATCATATATCTTCCGAACTCTATAAGGTTTTGTAGAATTTAAAACAATCCTCAGAATGTACTAACTGTACATAGAGAAAAGCAAATAATATTTTGAATTAGTTATACAATTTCAAAAATTTTGGAACATTAGGTACATATAACATAAATGAAAATGTTAAATAAAATTGTTCCATTTCACATTTATATTTTATTTTTCATGGAATGGCCCTTGTTTATTACATTTTCTTTTGCAAATTTTCAGGCAATAAGTAAATCTTAATTTGCCTGCGAAATAAGGTTCTGTTAGACCTTTATTTAGTAGTAGGAGGCCGGGCCTCACCTACCCGTCCTTATAGGATCCCCGATATAAATACCTACCTGCTTAGATTAGGAGCGGGTAGGTATTCAAATCACCACCAGCTGCGCTCTGTGAATATTGTTCGCGACCGCCACCTTTGCGATAGAAATGCAAATAAGTTTAATTAGGTCAAGGGATAGCTGAGCAGATGGACAATTTGTAATATAAAATAAAATATACATCGAGTTGAAAAGTACGATACATGGATTTGTCAATAATAATTTTCACGTTTATTTTTACAGCATGAAAAATTAGGCACCAGTAAGTTTAGATTTATAAAACTATGCAAATGATTTTGGTGCGGTGTTTTTATAAATAAAGGGATTAATTACCTAACATTTACATCTATGAGAAGGTAGGTAGGCAGTTATAAATTCAATAAGTATTTCTTTTGTGGTTATATTTTATAACTCTAATGATAAGGCCAGAAGATAAATAAATGAAACACAACCTCTAAGTAAAATAATTCAAGTAAGGTATAGCTACCTACTTAGTTTTTTTCTTAACCTGTATTTTCCCGCAGCTTAGCAAAAGGTTTTTATTTAGGGTAACCAGTACCATTCTTGGCACCCCCCCAGTGATTGGCACTTTTGCCTTTCATTTCAAATATTTAATTTCGTAAATACATTTTTGATATGAAAAAACTACTATTCAGCGGCAAATTTCTACATTTACTTATAGAAATACTTAACTTTACGCCAAAATGACGTCTTTAATTGTTTTTCTGTTGGATTATGTCAACAGTGAAAGTTCGCGGCAATTTTAACGTGAAAAAGTTTGGTAAGGAGTGCGTTAGAATTGAATTTTATACGATTCCAGGTAACCATTTCAAGGATATATTAGCTTTACGTCATGATATTATGTTAGAAATATGATTTTTAACTTTTTCGAAAAAAAAAGATTAGTGTTCACGCAGTTTTTGCTATGCCAATAATTGCACTGAAATATATATTACCGCTCAGTCATTGGCAGTCCTGCCAATCGCTATACTTCTGAATCCTATAATCTAATTTATTTATTTTTTGACGCGGAATATGCTTGATGCACCTTCACCTTGGGTAGGGGTTTACCCAAGGTGGTATGTGGGACTCCTTGCTGAGGGTGCTGAGATGGAAAAGACCGGCAGCTGCTCCTGGGCTAAGGTGCAATTCCTAGGGCCACTAGAGGTGTACCCAATAAACTCCGCGGCGTACCTCATCGCCTACTGGTGGTGCAGTGGTACTTGGCCTTGTGTACAAAGCCTTCACGCACAACACCACCGGCGGAGCCTCCACGGGCTCCCTCTAGCCTCTCTGGAGGGGAGCGACAGGGGTCCCGGTACGCAAGGTCACTCCCGTCCCTCAACGACAGCCGTTGGTGCAATGCTGACGGGAGTGTCCCCACACCCACCGCCGGCAGAATATCGTTGGACTGCGGCATATGACGCGGAACTTTATCTTACCACTTCTATACAACCACCTATTGATTACGCTCAGTCTATACCTTCAACAAGTCGATGATTTGATTATTAGACGATGAAATAATGAAGATTTCCAGTATTTTTATTAATTCATCAGAAGACTGATTCAATTTAAGCATTAATTAAATAGTTGTAGTAACTAGGTTGGCACTATGCTAATAATTGCAATGCCATTGTGAGTGCCAATGATTGTACTAAGTTACAGTGTCAATCACTGTACCATAGTGCCAATGACTATACATTTATGTCACTGTCTATTATTTTGAGTTTTTTTAAATATATAAGGATACATTTTTGAATAGTAGTATCATTTTAGGAATCTGTTTGTATCTAAAAATCCATTAATGCTAAATAAATCTGCAACTAACGTTAGTCCAATTGAATTTTTGAAGCCAAAGACAAAAGTCAGCATTAGGTGCCAATCAATATACTGGTTACCCTACTTTAATTAAAAAATATTACGACTCAGAAGTCGCACTCTTAGCCATGGCACTAAACTTGCTGTTGCGGCTAAATTCATCGAGCGCTAGAGCGGTAACAATGTAAACATGGCGTCCTTTTAAAAAAATAAAAAAGCAAGCAAACTTCACACATCTCGACATGAAAATGATAAACAAAGCTGTTACTTTCTTCCTGGGCGTAGCCACACTTTGTTTGTAACTGATAGTACTTTGAATTACATAGATAAGACTGCACAGATATCGCGACATTGTACTAGATAAAATATAGGGCTTCATGATAAAGCCCCGCACGTTGTTTCGCTAATACTCAAGTGTTTAGTCACTCATTGTTCGACTAACAAATCCCGATAATTTTCAAAATATTGACTATAATTTCGTTATGTTGTAAGGAATTAGTGTTTTAACTCTAATATAAATATCCTTCTAAGTCATAAAACCGTCCAATAGTGTGTCAAACGTAATTAAAATGGTAATAGTGATCCCGCGCTGATTCATTCGTATTATTCTAATAAGCGGAGCGTAACGTCCCGTGTCATGTGAAAATGTTAAAAAATATAGCTCTAACAGTGTTCTTATGTGCGAACGTTCAGTGTCAATCGAATAAAGACCTGTACAACGGTCAATACAGTGAATATGGTAACCAGTATGACCCCAGTAGGGCACAGAAGAGACCGAATCCTGGGGACTCGGACTACAGAACTTACGTGTACAATAATAGGAGATACGGGACAGACCCGACACGCTACAACCCTTACAACCCAAACATCAACCAGCCCGGAGGATTCCCTTACAACCCCTTGCCGTATAACCCATTGAATCCGAACCCTTTGGATGACCAGTACAAGTACAACACTGTGAGTAGTATGACACCCTATTTAATTTTTACCTTGTAATTTTAAACTGCCCCAATAAACATTGAACTAGCTGACCCCTTGGTAGGATCACTAATCTATTACTTATTTATTTACTGTACCGAAGATTCATTATTAGTGTTGTAAATGCCTATATAAATAAAGGTTTTGACTTTGACTTATTAAGGAACCAGACAAAATTTCAAATCAGCTTAGGTATTCAAATAACTTTATCTTTTTTGGAAAATAAAAGGGGCAATGTATTAACTTTTTTAACACTTCATGCATGTTTGATTTTTGTTAAATTGTAGTCTAAAATGATGTAGTTTATGCTAAGGTTTACTTACTTCTGATTTTCTTTTAGAACCGAGATCCAAACAATCCAGATGCATTATTTCCTGGTGTGCTGGGTGGATGGAGAGAAGATCTGCAAGGAAAGGAAAGGAGGGACTCAAGACAATTGAAAAGGGACATTTTTGTCACTACCAACTATGGACAAGTCCAAGGATTTAAGGTAATTATTGTGTCTTAAGGAATCATTATAATTATTTCCCAAAAATAACTCGATTTCAGAAGTGTATAGATGTGTTGTAATTTTAATAAAGAAACTAAAAAGATTATCTACCTACTTAATATTTATATCTCATTGTATTTAGATTTATATTTAAAACATATATTATACTCTCACATAGTGTCTTTTCAAAACTAATTATAGGTAATATATTTGAAATGAAACTAATTTTATGGATAAAACTCACATGTATTGTTATTCTAAACATTATTACAGATCCGATGTTTCAAGCTCTTTACATTACATTTACATTTTTTTTTTGCAGGTATACCTGTATGACAATCCCGATCCTAACTCAGGGTACAGGCCCTGGTTGACACCGGTAGAAAGGATACAGGGAGAAGTGTCTGTTTTTCTCGGTATACCATATGCCAGACCTCCAGTGTTGGAAGGCAGATTTAAGGTATGTGAGCAAGTTAGGACTAGAGTTGTTTAACTCAAAGTAAAAGTGATAATATTATTTTTACTTTTTAGTGATTTATTAATGACATCAAAATTGAGTAACAAATATTGATTAGTTACCCAATTATATGTCAATTCTTGATCCTTTATTTTCTTAATTCGTCATTTGACAAAATCATACCATTAATACAGAATTACTCTGTGTAGAATTTAAGGAATTGTTGCAAAGAATGGTGTTCGCAAGCTTCTCTAATTCAAAGAGTTTCTTGCATAACACATTACTTTAAACAGACTTATGGACTGGTAATGATTACTGTACACCGGCACTTAACATGTTATTCTTCTAGCCGCCCCGTCAACACCCTGGATGGCAGCTGATGCAGGCCGTGGACTGGGGCCCAGCGTGCCCACAGCCAGTCAGGTTCACCGGAGCTACCAAGGGCATCCGAGATATGGACGAAGACTGCCTGTACTTGAATATATTCTCGCCTAATGTGAGTGGATTGTATTATTAGATATGCTTTGTAACTTGTTCCTTTATTTGTAGGTCCTGTCTTATATAGAACTCATGCTTTAGGGGTGAGAGCCATCCGTTCTCCCGCAAGTCTGGTGATGATGAGAAAGTCTACCCCAAGCCATCATCATATTTCAGTTAGGAAAAAAAATCAAGTTTATGCCTAAAAGAAATAGTCAATTATCAGCGTTATTTATCTATTTGGAATCATTTGTGCCCCTTATAATTGCTGCTGCTTGCTCAGATTACAAAACCTAGTAATTTGTATAATCTTATGCAATTCTTCAAATTTTTGCCATTTTTTTACTCCAAATAAACAATAATAATACTTATATTCTATACTAATAACTAATTCAAAAAATAAGGCTGCTGTACCTACTAAAAAGAATGGTTCTTGTAACCATACTTATATCAAAAATCAAATATCACAACATTACAAATCTAATAGCCCAAACAAAATAAATTATTCAGCTGATGAAAAGTTTTTGAAACCACACAGTCATTTTCTAAAGTCAACCAGTAGTCTTATGCGAGGCAGCTGAATGCTAAAACAAACAGAGCGTATCACATAAACTGCCCTAGACAAGACTATCAAAACAATGACAACGGTTCATTAGCCCGACGGCGTGCCAATGATTCATCATGCATCGCAATTAAGGCGAAATTCGACGTCAATTTGTGCGAAAATGAGCCCTATTGCGCAGGCATACGTGTCACGAGGTCAATTTGACGAATTAGTCCTGAGGTTTGGTAGAAGTGCGAGACTGAGTTAGGGATGGTCAACTCTCAATTAGTTGCTGACTTGAGTTTTGTTTAAAGTGTTGACTAAGTTAAATTTATTCTAAATCGAATTGTATCGCCACAAGTCGGCTGAAGATTTAAGTCTTGTTGTATTAAAATTTTACTTTTGTTTTGTTTTTATCATCAGCCAACATACGTCCCCAATGCTGGAGCACGGCCACACCCTAAACTATGGCGATAAGGCCTTAGTCAACATCACGATTATTTTATTTTATATTATAAGCTATGAAGTATTAAATAGGTAAATATGAATTGATGGTTTTGCTCAAAACCCACGAGAAGTTATTTAATTTAGACTTCTGAATCCTGTTCACTTGAGTAACGTGAATTTCCATTTCTTTCGTATTTCGTCCCAAATCGTCAGTGTCGGCACATCACTAGACAAAGCTCGAGCGGATCGCTTTATAGTCGTTGCGATAATTGCGTTTATTCGGCCCCGTGTGTAGGCGGGGATTAAAGGGGCAAGTGCCTTGTTAGATAAGGATTGGGCGTATTAAGAGTACACGTCTCTTTGTCATTATAAACTAGAAGCGTTGCTAATTTGATAATTACATAACTGCGTCGCACGTAGGATTAAGTTTTAGCCCAGAAGTAGGATGACACAGGTTATTAAAAAAAAAACACTAAATAACACGCTTTTATAGGTGCACGTAATTAATAAATTAGGGGTCGTTCAAGTGGTCTTATTTCTAGGATGTGTAAACTATGTGCTTTTAATTATAATATTTGATTTTAAAAGCGTGGAACCGCCTTAAAAAAACCTGACACACTATAAATTACAAAATAATATAATAATAACATTAATAATCTGGTTAGGAATTTGATATGTTATTGAAGGCTCTTTCTTATTATTTTGTATGTTTTAGTGTCTCGGGTTTTTGAAGGGGATTCTTATTTTTAATGAAAATACCTTGACATTTCAGCCAGAGTAAATAAAAACAACACCATAATTTCTAATATGAACCTGAGGTAATCAAATATTTATAAGTGGAATGCAGAATACGACTATTGACATTGCAAGTCCCTGGTGTGTTTCAGTGGGCATCATTGTAATTCATCATGATTATCAGATGGGCTCATTCCACACATAACTAGTACGAATGGTGACCTAGATGTCGAAGGCCTGCCATTATTGTTATAAAATATGTGTGATGTATGAAAATACAATGGCTGGATGTCAGAAAACACACTAGTCCAAATATAGCCCTTTTGTTGTTTATTTTTCAGTTAGTCTGCCAATGTAAACTAAACATACTTAAAATGAATTTCGTTTGGAGATTAGATGATAGGTATCTAAATCCTTATCTTATTTTTCAAATATAATAAAAAGTAAAATGTACTTGATTATCATTATTATTTTGTGTTTTCGTATTTGTAGTCGGTAAAGAGAGTTCGTAAAAATTATGTCTTGAGGTTATCGACTTCCCCATTTAACAACCTCCCTACTTTTTTCTCAACATCTTTCAGATAAAAAATAAACTACAAACATTTATTCATCAATAGAGACATTAGAAAACTGAAAGTTTTTATTTTATTTATTTAAGTTTTCTCGATAATTATCATGTTTCCTTTTTTTATCAAGTTCGATATTTCGGCACTGTTTCAAGCGCCATGGTCATGGTTTAATATGTGTGACCACCAAGACTTTATGTTTAAAGTTATGAATAATAATGGGGCGTCCGACCGATTTCGACGGCGACACGGCAATCCGACATGACCGATGAAAGATCGGACACAGGACCACCGGCTTAACGTGCTCTCCGAGGCACGAGCGCGCAACCGCCGACTTCCTAACTCCGGACTGAGTAATTTTCTATACAGAAAAACTCACAAGCTTTACCTGAACCCGGACTCGAACCGGGGACCTTCCGGGGAGTCCTTACGCAGCGCTTGCTACCAGCGAGGCAGTTAACGAATAAGAATTATTTTCCGTCACGATGTAAACAAAGGAGGCCTATTTATATCTGGTCTACTATAATATATGATTTCTAATCTCTTTCCCCAGACGGACGCAGGCTCTACGGCGCAGAAGTACGCCGTGATGGTGTACATCCACGGCGGGCAGTACTCTACGGGCGCGTCCAACTTGTTCCCGGCGCATATGCTGGCCGCATTCTACAATGTCGTCGTCGTTTCTATCAACTACAGGCTTGGAGCGCTAGGTAATGTGTTAACGTCGTACAAAGTTTTAAGAGGTTCATATTTGTTTGTCTATTTGTTGTTAACTTACCAGATATCTAAAGATACTCCTTAATCATTGACTAAACATTTGGATAACTAAAAAATATATGGGAAAATTTTCTCAATATCGCGTAACCTGCTACTGAATACGCCATTGTAAATAAACAAGAATGATGAATTTGATTGGAAAATTTCACATTTTACCTAAAACTCACCAATAATTTGCTTATTAAAAAATCTGCTTTTTAAATTACAGATAATACTCTCACAATATTATATTTATTTGTATGTCTAACAGTAGGATAAGTTATAAATTCACAGTAACCCAAATATCCAATGGAGAGTTCATTGAACCCGCCAGGGTTCGATTTTACTTTACCTGAACATCTCATGAAGTTCCTTATCAAACTGTCTTATCCAGGCTTCCTATCAACCGGCGACGAGAACTCCCCGGGCAACTACGGCATCCTGGACCAAGCCATGGCGCTCCGCTGGGTGCACGAGAACATCGGGGCCTTCAACGGAGACCGTTCCCTCATCACTCTGTTCGGGCCGGGCGCAGGCGCAGCCTCCGCCGGACTACTGGCCGTGGCGCCGCAGACCAGGGACATAGTGACCAGGATCATCGCCCAGGTGAGGCAGAGTGTGCCTTATGCTGTGTACTTAGAGCTGGCTCTCGTGTAACATCCTTCAACGGAGACCGCTCCCTCATAACGCTGTTCGGGCCGGGCTTCTGGCCGTGGCGCCGCAGACCAGGGATATAGTGACCAGGATCATCGCCCAGGTGAGACAGAGGAATGTGTGCCTTATGCTGTGTACTTAGAGCTGGCTCTCGTGTAACATCCTTCAACGGAGACCGCTCCCTCATAACGCTGTTCGGGCCGGGCGCCGGCGCTGCTTCCGCCGGACTACTGGCCGTGGCGCCGCAGACCAGGGATATAGTCACCAGGATCATCGCCCAGGTGAGGCAGAGGAATGTGTGCCTTATGCTGTGTCGTTAGAGCTGGCTCTCGTGTAACATCCTTCAACGGAGACCGCTCCCTCATAACGCTGTTCGGGCCGGGCTTCTGGCCGTGGCGCCGCAGACCAGGGATAGTCACCAGGATCATCGCCCAGATGAGGCAGAGGAATGTGTGCCTTATGCTGTGTCGTTAGAGCTGGCTCTCGTGTAACATCCTTCAACGGAGACCGCTCCCTCATAACGCTGTTCGGGCCGGGCTTCTGGCCGTGGCGCCGCAGACCAGGGATATAGTCACCAGGATCATCGCCCAGATGAAGCAGAGGAATGTGTGCCTTATGCTGTGTACTTAGAGCTGGCTCTCGTGTAACATTCTTCGACGGAGACCGCTCCCTCATCACGCTGTTCGGGATATAGTCACCAGGATCATCGCTCAGGTGAGACAAGCGTGAATGCACCCTATGCAGTGTACTTAGAGCTTCTCCTTGATTAAACTTTAAGAAATATAGTGACCGAACCTGTCGCTTAGAATAGCCAGTTAGTTGTTGCTGTTCATTTATCGCTTCATAATTATAACACCATTTTTGAAATAATTACCAATCTCCAAAACTTCAATGATAGCTTATCTGGTAATTCTTGTTGTACACAACTGTTATGCTTTTAAGACAAAGATGATTGTGTTACGTGTCGAATTTACAGTCCTTTTTCAACTTCCCGTCCCTCTTTGCAGAGTGGCTCAGCACTAGCGGACTGGGCCATAATCGAAGACAAGTTCCGGGTTCAGAACACGTCCCGCGTGTTCGGGACGCTGCTCGGGTGTCCCATCGACTCGTCGTGGAAGCTGGTCAACTGCCTGCGACAGGGACGGAGCTTCTATGAACTGGGGAATGCTGAGTTCCAGGTAGGAATCGTCTAGGTTCAGGCCTATACTCATAACGATAACAGTTATGGGATTTTTTATGATGAATTTTGTGTCATATTTTTTAAGAAATGTTGTAAATTCCATTCGGTGCAGTGAAGCTTAATTGTTTCTAGCCAATGCAGATCAAGACAAATTGATCATAAAATAGTATTTCTGTTAGATTTTTTTCTGAACAATACTTATCCATGGATTTATTTTATAGATTCATTTCTATATTTTTCACATAAATATGAAAGAGATTCGTATAATTAAAATCTCTAATAGTACCTAGTTAATCTTTCATAGAGACCCTGGCGGTCAAGCCATTATGGTGCCGTAAGACTTAAGTTGCTGTGAATTTTCACTCGTGATCTAAAGACATAATTTTCTGTTCAGGTAGGGACATGTGAATTTACCGAATTTCATTGATCAATTTCTACAATAATTGATATTATTTTGGCATTGACATTGAATGTACACGCGCGACCCATTTGTAAAGACCAAATGTTTTGCACTACTTACACCCAACGCCATCTATGAAAAATTCCTAAAATTAGAATAAATTTTTGTACACACATAGAAACCTTTGAATTGAATTAGCTGCACAACAAAACTTCTTTAAAATTTAAAAATTAAGTCTTGCTTTATATTTCGCACTTATCCTATTTGTAAAATCCATGTCTCAATTTTTCCAGCCGCAAGTAGGCTTCATCCCGTGGGGTCCAGTATTAGAGAACAACTTCACGTTCCCCGGCGACGGCTGGTACGAGGGTTGGCGCGAGCGGGACTGGCGCTTCCTCGACACCATGCCCGAGGAGCTGGTAAAGAGAAGGCGGTTCAACCCGGCCCTGCAGTACATGACCGGGGTCACTACGCAGGAGGCGGCTTATTACATCTGTGAGTTGTATGTGACTGTACTTTATAGATAGTTTGCAACTTCACGTTGCCCGGCGACGCTTGGTACAGTCAGCCAAGAAAGTGGTCTACCACTTTTGAAAAAAGTTTCTGTGAGAATCACAATCTTATTGCCAGGGAAAATTGACCTTGTTGTTTCATGACGTACAAACGAATCTCTACCGTGTGGTAGACTATATTTTTGGCTGACTGTACGAGGGCTGGCGCGAGCGGGACTGGCGCTTCCTCGACACCATGCCCGAGGAGCTGGTAAAGAGAAGGCGGTTCAACCCGGCCCTGCAGTACATGACCGGGGTCACTACGCAGGAGGCGGCTTATTACATCTGTGAGTTTGTGTTGCTGAAATGTTAGTGTGAGCGTGTTTTTTAGTAACAAATAAACTACCCTACCCGCATTAAGGGAAAATCTTTTTTTTGTTTACTGCATATCTCTGGATCTACTTTGAGTGTGACGTTGCCACTTAACAATCTGAAAAATTTCAATAGATCTTTTTTTCGTAAAGCTTTTGCCCGTTTAGTTCGAAATAACTTACTTCCCTCCATGTATATTTACAGTGGAATTTACTTCTTAGACGAAATCTTACTCAGCCTTATACCAATGTTATGATAAACTGTCTACTTGAAAAGTTTCATGATAACAGGTATTCCAGCTGTGTCTGGATGATCAAGCGGCGTTAATTTTCTTTTTTCATTGCTTAATATGTTTTTTTTTATGTTTTCACAGACAACAACGAAACATTAGCGCCAAACTACGAGATAACCGAACAATGGTTCAACCAGAAGGTCCGCGAGCTGGTCCTTCGGTACAACTATACTCTCAACCCGCGAGGAGTCTACGAAGCCGTCCGCTATATGTACACCTACCACCCCGAGCCGCACAACACCAGCGCCATACGCGACCAGTACATACACGTGAGTGTACCGCAGAACCGCTTGTGTATTTGACTGTACCTCCGAACCGCTTGTGTACTTGAGTGTACTGCCGAAGCGCTTGTGTACTTTACTTGAGTGTACCACCGAACCGCTTGTGTGCCTAAATATACTTCGAACCGCTTGTGTACTTGTGTGCGTAACTTTACCCTCCATCCACTTTTGTAATCGACTGTGCCACCTACCGAACCTCTTGTGTGTTCATTTGTACCGTCCACCGAACCACTTTTGTGCGCAACAGTACCCTCCATGCACTTGTGTAATCGACTGTATTACCTCAGTCCTGGTGTGAGCGACCTAACCACTTATCAAACTCAACTGTACTTCGTCTTTCTCTTAACGCTATAAACGCTAATAAAAGAAGGTTGCAAATAATAATTATAGTATTCAGGCAACTAAAATGATTTAATTTTGTAAGTAACATTTTTTCTTATGATGTACTAGCGGCCGCCCGCGACTTTGTCCGCGTATTAATGGGTTTTAGTGGCAATGTTGTATTAAAACAGCCTACATTCCTTGTAAAATTTGTTATTTATTAGTGAAAGTTCCGTCAACGTTCTCCCATAGTACGTCCCCCCCACCCAGGTCGAATTTTGAAAAAAAAAAAAAAAAAGTAGCGCTGGTGTTTTTCCAGTGTGCCAGCTACCTCCATACCAAGTTTTATGAAACACGTAAAAATTCTCCCATACTCATTTTCACCCCCCCCCCCATTAACCACATGGGGGTTCAATTAAAAAAAAAAGTAGACTATATGTTATTCCAGAGTGCCAGCTACCATCATACCAAATTTCATGAAAATCGGTTTAGTCGTTTGAGCGTGAAAGAGTAACAAACATACATACATCCATACATCCATACATACAAACTTTCACCTTTATAATATTAGTAAGGAGTAAGGATGCAAAATTGGATACGGTTCTATTTTGCAAAATTACCACAATGAAACCAACATAAATTAGTCAATATCTGCCCATAGAGTTGTTAACATATCCATTTCTCCACCCAGATGCTATCGGACTTCCTCTACCGCGCGCCAACAGACAAACTAGTGAAACTCCTCTTAGAACAAAACGTGCCGGTCTACATGTACGTCCTGAACACTACCGTGGAAGCGTACAACTGGCCCGAGTGGCGGCGGTACGCGCACGACACGGAGCGGTCGCTGCTGAGCGGCGCGCCGTTCATGGACCAGGAGCTGTTCCCGGTCAGGGCACGGCGGGAGAGGACCTCGTGGACGCCCAACGACAGGAACATGAGCCACTTCTTCATGAAGGCGTACGCTGACTTCGCCAGGTTTGGGTGAGTGGACTCTTGTCTTACTACAACTTAATACTTCTAACAGCTTATGAAAACCATCAAATACCATCTACATTGATCTGATCCAATGGTAAGTACTTGCTTAGGCACCTGTCTCGCGAAAAAATCAAATTAAGCAGTAGAATACACTTGAACGTATAAATAACCCACCCAGACACATGACAATATTATTATTCATCACACAAATATTTGTCATGGGTGAGAATCGAGAGATCTCTACTAAATGGGCCATCGAACCAGGTAGTAAAAAACACTTCTTTGGGAGGTATACAAGCAACTAGGACTTGTTAGTTCTGAACACTACCGTGGAAGCGTACAACTGGCCCGAGTGGCGGCGGTACGCGCACGACACGGAGCAGTCACTGCTGAGCGGCGCGCCGTTCATGGACCAGGAGCTGTTCCCGGTCAGGGCGCGGCGGGAGAGGACCTCGTGGACGCCCAACGACAGGAACATGAGCCATTTCTTCATGAAGGCGTACGCGGACTTCGCCAGGTTTGGGTGAGTGGACTCTTGTCTTACTACCACTTAATACTTCTAACAGCTTATGAAAGCCATCAAATACCATCTACATTGATCTGATCCAATGGTAAGTACTTGCTTAGGCACCTGTCTCACGAAAAAATCGAATTAAGCAGTAGAATACACTTGAACGTATAAATAACCCACCCAGACACAACACAATCACCAATGTTCATTACACAAATATTTGTCATGGGTGAGAATCGAGAGATCTCTACTAAATGGGCCATCGAACCAGGTAGTAAAAAACACTTCTTTGGGAGGTATACAAGCAACTAGGATTTGTTAGTTCTGAACACTACCGTGGACGCGTACAACTGGCCCGAGTGGCGGCGGTACGCGCACGACACGGAGCGGTCGCTGCTGAGCGGCGCGCCGTTCATGGACCAGGAGCTGTTCCCGGTCAGGGCGCGGCGGGAGAGGACCTCGTGGACGCCCAACGACAGGAACATGAGCCACTTCTTCATGAAGGCGTACGCGGACTTCGCCAGGTTTGGGTGAGTGGACCCTTGTCTTACTTCTACTTAATACTTCTAACAGCTTATGAAAGCCATCAAATACCATCTACATTGATCTGATCCAATGGTAAGTACTTGCTTACGCACCTGTCTCACGAAAAAATCGAATTAAGCAGTAGAATACACTTGAACGTATAAATAACCCACCCAGACACAACACAATCACCAATGTTCATTACACAAATATTTGTCATGGGTGAGAATCGAGAGATCTCTACTAAATGGGCCATCGAACCAGGTAGTAAAAAACACTTCTTTGGGGGGTATACAAGCAACTAGGACTTGTTAGTTCTGAACACTACGGTTGAAGCGTACAACTGGCCCGAGTGGCGGCGGTACGCGCACGACACGGAGCGGTCGCTGCTGAGCGGCGCGCCGTTCATGGACCAGGAGCTGTTCCCGGTCAGGGCGCGGCGGGAGAGGACCGCGTGGACGCCCAACGACCGGAACATGAGCCACTTCTTCATGAAGGCGTACGCTGACTTCGCCAGGTTTGGGTGAGTGGACTCTTGTCTTACTACTACTTAATACTTCTAACAGCTTATGAAAGCCATCAAATACCATCTACATTGATCTGATCCAATGGTAAGTACTTGCTTACGCACCTGTCTCACGAAAAAATTAAGCAGTAGAATACACTTGAACGTATAAATAACCCACCCAGACACATGACAATATTATTAATCATCACGCAAATATTTGTCATGGGTGAGAATCGAGAGATCTCTACTGAATGGGCCATCGAACCAGGTAGTAAAAAACACTTCTTTGGGAGGTATACAAGCAACTAGGACTTGTTAGTTGTGAACACTACCGTGGAAGCGTACAACTGGCCCGAGTGGCGGCGGTACGCGCACGACACGGAGCGGTCGCTGCTGAGCGGCGCGCCGTTCATGGACCAGGAGCTGTTCCCGGTCAGGGCGCGGCGGGAGAGGACCTCGTGGACGCCCAACGACCGGAACATGAGCCACTTCTTCATGAAGGTGTACGCTGATTTCGCTAGGTTTGGGTGAGTGAATTGTGTCTTTTATTGAACACTACACTACTAGCTTCACTAAATATAAGTCTTTATGGGTCTACAGT
This sequence comes from Maruca vitrata, assembly GCA_039566165.1. Lineage (NCBI taxonomy): Eukaryota > Metazoa > Arthropoda > Insecta > Lepidoptera > Crambidae > Maruca > Maruca vitrata. Next base: position 3,151,832 of record CM076913.1, read on the forward strand.
CTACACACGATATTAGATATTGTTGCGGGAACGGGGTACGTTTAATTCAAGATACGCCAAAAGTCACCAAAAGACAATTAATTTATTTATCGACTAACAATTACACAATTAAACACTTAAAAAAACACAATTAAAAAAACTTAATTACAACACTAAACACGGAACACTAAATTACACTAAAGCACTGAATCACACTAAAACACTGAATTTCACTGACTATTCGCAGTTAACGCACTCGATCACTTCTAGTTCGCAGGAGACTGATTCGCTTCGCTTTCCAAATCGGAACTGTCCCGTCGCGTCGTACATCCCGCTTTTATACCCAGTGAGGACGCAGCTCTTCGCGTGGCGTCGAGAATCTTCTCGCGGGGATCGAAATTTCTAGAACTCGCTGGAGCTCGCTCCGACCGACCAGAGTGTGTGACGTAGTATCGTGCAAGCGAATATAGACCTTATAATAATAATAATAATAATAATAAACGTTTATTTCAGACATTCTTAGTCCATAGAGCAAACATTTTACATTTCATTCAGCGTACAAAAATTTAAAAAGATACAAGATTATAAAAAAAACATACAACACAGCCCTATAATACCTATGTGCAGCCGAACCCAGTGCTTGATGAATGGATTGTCTATTTGTCCAGCGACAACGCGCAGAATGCTGTTGGAGCTCCCACGCACACGTTTTAGCATCGAAGCGGCTCTCTTGCGTAGGATGGCATGAAACCCATCAGTGTGAGCCTCCGCAAACATGCCTGATGCACTACAGTAGCGTGGTAGCCCCAACAACACCCTGAATGCATTGTTGTACTGTACGCGTAGGGCGTTGATAGTCTTTAGGGTATACCTGATCCACAGGTTACACGTATAGAAGGTCTGGCAAAAAGCCTTGAAAAGTATCACCTTAACGGGTTCAGTACAACGTGCAAACCTGCGAGCCAACATATTACATCTGACCGCCAACGCCCTCCGCTCCCTTTCTATATCCTCATTATCAGAGAGGTCCTCCGTCACCCAGTGACCCAGATACTTAAAGCGCGAGACTTGTTTAAGTGCAACACCATCCAAGTAAACAGGAGGTACTGAGGTGATCTGAAAATCTTTAGATTTGAACATCATGATCTCACTTTTTTTCGCGTTGTATCTGAGCCCATGAGCACCGGCGTACTCCTCACAAACTTATCCATGCGACGTTAAGACTAATTTCGCTTGCACGGTCTCTCAAGGTCGTAATATTATTATTACTTTAGAACACTCTAGAGCTCGCTACAACCTACCAGAGTGTGTAGCGTAGTATCGTGCAAGCGAATATAGACCTTATCTATACGACGATGAGACTAATTCCGCTTGCACGGGCTCTCGTGGTCGTAACATTATCCCCCTCTTAGTCATGCTCGTCCCGAGCATCATTTGACCCATGGTAACGAGCCAATCGATCAATGTGAACAATTTTCGGTTTGCCTCTTGTCCCTTGTTTGATCCGATAGGTTAAGTCGTTCAGCCTAGTGATGATCTTGTATGGTCCTTCCCACCTTGGCTGGAACTTCGGTGATTTGCCCTTCTTCCTGAGTGGGTTGTGTAACCAAACCAGACTCCCTTCATCGAAACCGTCGGTGTTGGCTTTGCGGTCGTAACGGGTTTTCATTCTTTCGCTGGATTTTAGACTGCAGTCTCTGACGAGAGCATGTACTTCATCCAGGCGCTTCTGTAGGTCAGCCGCATATTCGGTTACTGGTTTCGGAGCTTCTGGCGGTGTCCCAGTCAACGCGTCTACCGGAAGCCGTATTTCTCTACCGAAGTTTACCATTGCTGGGGTTGCGCTGGTGCTATCGTGGATTGCAGATCGGTAGGACAGCAATAAAAGCGGTATATACTGGTCCCAGTCTCGTTGATGCTCGTCCACAACTTTGGCCAAGTGGTTTTCCAACGTTTGGTTGAATCTCTCGACCATGCCATCGGATTGCGGGTGTGCTGGTGTAGTACGGGTCTTATGCATACCCAACAGTTGACAGACCTCCTGGAACAGTGCTGACTCAAAGTTTCTTCCTTGGTCAGAATGTATCTCAAGAGGCACACCAAATCGGCAAATTACCTCGTGGACTAACTTCTTGGCGACCGTCTTTGCTTCTTGATTAGGCGTAGCGAAGACTTCAGGCCACTTTGTGAAGTAATCTTGGACCACAATGATGTACTTGTTTCCCTCATCGGATTCTGGAAAGGGGCCAGCTACATCTACTGCGATTCTTTCCCATGGAGCGCCGACGTTGTACAGCTTGAGTTTGCCCTTACTTCTGGTTTGTGGGCCCTTTACTGATGCGCAAGTCGTACATTTCTTGCACCAGTCTTCGACATCCTCCCGACAGTGTATCCAGTAGAACCTCTGTCTCAGCTTCTCTAGGGTCTTCTTCACGCCTAAATCTCCACCGGATACCCCATCGTGTATGTACCTCAGTAGCGAAACAACTTGTTTACGGGGTACAATCAGCTGTAGTGTCGTTTGATCCCCTTTTGGTGTTTCCCATTTCCTGAAGAGTACTCCATCCTTAATCTCCAAACTGTCCCATTGTGCCCAGTAACTTTTCGTGATGGGGCTTGATGATGCTACCTGGCTCCAAGAAGGTTTTTGACCTACTTCTTTCCATTCAAATATTTTCCTCAGGTCACTATCCTCTTTTGAGCCTTTTTGATGGCGTCTTCGCTCCATTCATTATCAAGTCCCTGGGTGGTAATCATCCGGACTTCTTCTTTAGTCTCCGTTTTAGAGCAATGACTGCAGGCCACAGGACAAGGTCTCCTTGATAGGGCATCGGCATTCAAATGCGTTCTACCACTCCGATGTTCTGTTGTGAAGTTGTACTCCTGTAGTTGCTCTAGCCACCGCGCCACTTGTCCTTCAGGGTTCTTAAACTGCAAAAAGCCATTTTAACGCAGCATGATCTGTCCGCAGGGTAAACTGTCTTCCAACGAGGTACTTGTTGAAATGCTGTAGAGTCTTCACTACCGCCAACAGTTCCTTACGAGTCACACAGTAGTTCCTTTCAGGTTTTGAAAGTGACTTACTGAAATAGGCGATCACCACTTCCCGTTCACCTTGCTCTTGCGACAGAACTCCGCCTATGCCAGTATTGCTGGCATCGGTGTCCACGATAAACCTTCCTTCTCTGTTCGGGTAGCCAAGTATAGGACTGGTGCAGAGGTGTTCTTTTAATCTGACGAAGGCTTGATCGCATTCCGAGTCCCAGGCGAATACTCGTTTATCTTCCGTGAGCCGATGAAGAGGTTTCGCTATATCAGAGAAGTTCTTTACAAAGCGCCGGTAGTATGCGCATAAACCCAAAAATGATCTTACGTCGGTCTTGTTAACTGGTATAGGCCATTCTTGAACAGCTTTTATCTTCTCTGGGTCTGTCTTTACACCTTTCGATGAAATAATGTGGCCTAAGTAGGCGACTTCCTCCTTGAAAAACGTGCATTTCTTTGGGCTGAGTCTCAAGTTTGCTTCTCGTATTCTGGTGAAAACCTTCCTCAGGTTACTGACATGCTCTGTGAAATTTCGACCCATGACAATGATGTCATCCAGATAGACCAGGCATGCATCACCCAGAAGTCCAACCAGTACCCTTTCCATCAACCGCTCGAATGTCGCCGGAGCGTTGCAAAGACCAAAGGGCATCACGTTGAACTGCCACAATCCATTCCTAGTTCCGGTCGTAAATGCCGTCTTCTCCTTGTCTGCTGGGTGGATGTCAACTTGCCAGTACCCACTCTTAAGGTCCACTGTTGAGAACCACTTCATGCCGCTCAACATGTCCAGTGTGTCGTCTATACGGGGCAGAGGGTAGCTGTCCTTCTTCGTTGCATTATTCAACAAACGGTAGTCCACACAAAACCTGGTGCTGCCGTCCTTCTTCTTTACCAGGACTACTGGCGAAGACCACGGGCTTGTTGAAGGTTCTATGATGCGGTTCTTCTGCATCTCAGCAACCATGTCTGCTACCTCCTTCTCTTTGGCAAATGGAAGGCGTCTAGGCCGCTGCTTTATTGGTGGCGCGTCTCCCGTGTCTATTCTGTGTTTAACGAGACCTGTCCTTCCCATATCATGGTCACCCTTCGAAAATATGTCGTTGAAATCTAGCAATAACCTTTTAGCTTGCTCAAGTTCCCGCTCAGATAGCTTGTCCTTACAATTTGCTAGGAGCGGCGTGACGTCATCTTGTTGACAGGATTCCGGTTCCCGGGCCCTTTTCAGCCTTCTGATGGATTGACCTGCATCGCACCGTCCGATGACACAGTTTCTTCGTAGCTGCACTTCATCTCCGCTAAGATTGATGACTCGCACCAGCGCTCCTTTTCCGGTCATTGCCAGAGTTCTTGCTGTGATCCAACTCGGATGGTCGCCGCAGTTTTCTATGACGACGCTTCGCCCTTGACACATAGTGTAAGGAAATCTAACTTTGACCAGAGTTTCAGATCTCGGCGGTAGGGTCGTATTTTTCAGGCAGTAAACTGCACATGGTCTTGCTCCCTCCAGGAATACTTCTTGTTCGGGGAAACTAAGTACTCCTTTAGCGACGTCTACCACACACTTCTGGTCTCTTAAAAAGTCCAATCCGATGATGCAGTCGTCCGTGATGTCTGCTATGAGTACACCGTATTCAAAGGTCTGTTCTCCAACGGTTATCTTCGCCATCGTCTCACCGAAGACGGTAACTGGCTGGCCTGTTGCTGTTTGAAGTTGAACGGATGGTCTCTGATTCCACACAATAGTCCTTTTCAATAGCTCCGGACGCACTATTGTTCTTGAAGCACCGGTGTCAATAGTAAAATGACACGTTACGCTGTTCAGCTGTCCAACCACTGTAAGGTTGTTCCCATTACCAATCTGTGAAACAGTGACGGTAGGGGCTCGATGTTGACCAGCCAGCGCCCGCCCCACGGCCCTGGCTTCTTCTAGTTTAACGACAGCTCTTCTGCGTCCACCTGTGTAGAGGACGCTACTGTCGTTCTACGTGGCCATCTTCGCTTGGGGCAACTACTCCGAATATGGCCCCTCTCGCCGCAGCCATAGCACATCGGACCCAAAGAAGGTTTTTCCTTCACCACAACCTCCCGAAGTCGTTGAGTTCTAAGCGTCTTGACGCACGGCTTCCACCTCCAAAGCATGGGCTAGAGCTTCCTGTAAGGTCTGATGATGGCTCAATTTCACGGTGTGTCTGACGTCTGCGTCTCTAATTCCATCACAGAAAGCTTGCGGGATCATTGATTCCACCATTGTCGGGCATGACACGTACGCACGTCTGACTAGCCTTTCGATTTCCGTTGCCCATTGCTGCAGACTCTCACCAGGCTTCTGCTGTCGATCGCGGAGTTGTGCTCTATACGCGTGTTCCAGGTGTTTGTCGCTGTACCTGCCTTCTAGTGCTCTTTGGAGAGCACCTAAAGTTCTGTTATCCGAAGGCAGGTTTTCCAACGTGAGCAGGGCATCTCCACGAAGAGCCAAAGTCAGAGCTATCAAGGACTCTTCCTCGTTCCACCCCTTTCCTTTAGCCACCGTCTCGAACTGATACCAAAATGCTGCCCAAGACGTCGTTCCATCGAAGTGGGGTACTTCGATTTTCGGAGAATCCGACACTACCGTAGCACCCCGGGTCCCCACTCTTGCCATCTTGGTATGCAGTTGTCGCATCTCAGCATCCACCTGACTCAGACGATCCTCGTGTTGGGTGAATCGGTCTTCATGTTGGATGAATCGATCTTCATGTTGGGTGAATCGATCTTCATGTTGGATGAGTCGATCTTCGTGTTGGGTGAGTCGATCTTCGTGTTGGGTCTTGACGCTTAGCACATCATCTTTGAGAGCATCAATCTGCTTTTCTAATACTTCGTGCTTCTTCTCAATAGCCCCCCAACAAACTCTTTGCTTAGCTGCTCCTGGCGACGGGCTTGCTCCTCCTGGCGACGGGCTTGTGTCTGCAGCATTTTAAATAAGTCTGCAAGCTCCACAGGCCCAATTGATGTTTGAATTGATCCCTCCGTTGAAGTGCCTTCACCCTCTTGCAAAGCCGCGCTTTGACTCCTTGTTACTCGACCCTCACTGTCTTCTCGTGGTGTAAGAGGCATCTTGAATCCCACTTCTGACACCAATTGTTGCGGGAACGGGGTACGTTTAATTCAAGATACGCCAAAAGTCACCAAAAGACAATTAATTTATTTATCGACTAACAATTACCCAATTAAACACTTAAAAACACAATTAAAAAAAACTTAATTACAACACTAAACACGGAACACTAAATTACACTAAAGCACTGAATCACACTAAAACACTGAATTTCACTGACTATTCGCAGTTAACGCACTCGATCACTTCTAGTTCGCAGGAGACTGATTCGCTTCGCTTTCCAAATCGGAACTGTCCCGTCGCGTCGTACATCCCGCTTTTATACCCAGTGAGGACGCAGCTCTTCGCGTGGCGTCGAGAATCTTCTCGCGGGGATCGAAATTTCTAGAACTCGCTGGAGCTCGCTCCGACCGACCAGAGTGTGTGACGTAGTATCGTGCAAGCGAATATAGACCTTATCCATGCGACGTTAAGACTAATTTCGCTTGCACGGTCTCTCAAGGTCGTAATATTATTATTACTTTAGAACACTCTAGAGCTCGCTACAACCTACCAGAGTGTGTAGCGTAGTATCGTGCAAGCGAATATAGACCTTATCTATACGACGATGAGACTAATTCCGCTTGCACGGGCTCTCGTGGTCGTAACAATATAACCCAGTAGAAACGTCGGGCAGTAAGTCGCGTATAGACCCATAAAGACTAATATTTAGTGTAATGGAACGCGAAAGTCTAAAATCTTACACTACTAGCTTCATCACAGACGTTGGTCTGATCCCGTGGTAAGTCCTAACTTAAGTACCTAGCTCACGAAAAAATCGAATTCTGCAGTATAGTCCAGTCAAATTAGGTAAAAATCTCGGAATTCGAGATACCCAGCTGTAATGGAAATTAATTTTTTTTAAGTGCTAAAGCTTGCACTAGCTGTTCTAATATTTAGAAAAACGGAAAAAATTCAACTGCCTCACCGCGGCCCGGGGATTCGAACACCCGTCCTTCCGGGAATCGCGCCCAGACGTGCATTACCATCACACCAGACCAGCAGCTATTAATTGAAGCCGTCGAATTTTTCCCGTATATGACCTGTTAGCCACAGGTGGCGCCATCTACTATCTGTGATACACACTGACAGCCGTAGACATTTCATTACAGAAATGTAAACTACAGAAAATGATGACACACTGGCAATTAATGGAAATTAAATTTTTTTAAGTGCTAAAGCTTGCACTAGCTGTTCTAATATTTAGAAAAACGGAAAAAATTCAACTGCCTCACCGCGGCCCGGGGATTCGAACACCCGTCCTTCCGGGAATCGCGCCCAGACGTGCATTACCATCACACCAGACCAGCAGCTATTAATTGAAGCCGTCGAATTTTTCCCGTATATGACCTGTTAGCCACAGGTGGCGCCATCTACTATCTGTGATACACACTGACAGCCGTAGACATTTCATTACAGAAATGTAAACTACAGAAAATGATGACACACTGGCAATTAATGGAAATTAAAAATTTTTTAAGTGCTAAAGCATGCACTAGCTGTTTTAATATTTAGAAAAACGGAAAAAATTCAACTGCCTCACCGCGGCCCGGGGATTCGAACACCCGTCCTTCCGGGATTCGCGCCCAGACGTGCATTACCATCACACCAGACCAGCAGCTATTAATTGAAGCCGTCGAATTTTTCCCGTATATGACCTGTTAGCCACAGGTGGCGCCATCTACTATCTGTGATACACACTGACAGCCGTAGACATTTCATTACAGAAATGTAAACTACAGAAAATGATGACACACTGGCAATTAATGGAAATTAAATTTTTTTTAAGTGCTAAAGCTTGCACTAGCTGTTCTAATATTTAGAAAAACGGAAAAAATTCAACTGCCTCACCGCGGCCCGGGGATTCGAACACCCGTCCTTCCGGGAACGTCTGGGCGCGATTCCCGGAAGGACGGGTGTTCGAATCCCCGGGCCGCGGTGAGGCAGTTGAATTTTTTCCGTTTTTCTAAATACCCAGCTGTAAGTCTGTAAATACTTGTATATTGACGTCTCAAAACCTACATATTGTAGGGTGTACGCAACTATTAAATTTTCAAGGTCAAATGTCACAAATATCAGTTTTATGTACTTTTCAGCGAAACGGGAAGTTTTATCATAAAAGTGTGTAGGAGAAAATTACTTATCTTCTATTTATCTATAAAAATTGTCTGTACGTTTTATTCCTAAGATTCACCATTTCAGAGATACAGCGATGCAAATAGTTGAAAAAGTTGTATTTTCAAAAGCTTCCAGGCCCACGTGCGATTGTGCTAGACAGTTAAAATTTTCACAACTGATGTATTTCAGTAGCCTCTATAACATCTAATACTAGAAAAAGCTTAAAACCAATGTTTAAGTGGGTTCTCATACAAAAACTATGGGTTTTTTTTCTTACACTTGGCCGGTTTTTAACGTGGTTACCCCAGTAAACCTATTCCAGACGACACCTTTTATACATGAAGAACACGTTGTTTATAAGGAAGCCTTTAAGCTTAAATGACTGGACTAGTAGAATACTCTTAAACATATAAATAAGCCATCCAGACACAACACAATCACCAATGTTCATTACACAAATATTTGTCATGGGTGAGAATCGTGTCCACAAACAGTCGCCTCTATCAAATATAATATACTAGCTTTCCGCCCGCGACTTCGTCCGCGTAGAGACGTTTAACGGGTAAAACATTACTTCCTTATAGCGCAGTCGGTTAAAAAGTAGCCTATAACCTTTCCTAGGCTCTGGACTATATCTGTTCCAAATTTCATTTAAATCGGTCCCGTACTCTATGCGTGAAAGCGTAACAGACAGACAGACAGACAGAGTTACTTTCGGATTTATAATATTAGTAAGGATTATTAATATTTTTGGTTAATATTGCCATATTAACCAAAAATATTGGATATACCATTTGTCGAGGAAGGCTTTAGGCTGAATGGCATCACGCTGCGACCAACAGGAACAAAGAAAAAAAAATGTCGCTGGCACAGCTAGTACATTATACGAAAGACTTCCAACTTGATCACAAAACTCGACAAAAGGTCTTGGACATTTTAGATTTTTTTTAACACATATCATCCAAAGGTCTCCAAACCTATTCACTGTTCTCTACACAAGGACGTGCCAGTTCGTCGATAAAAAAACTGGAAAAATACTTCTAAATAGTATGAACTTGTATGTTTCCAGGAACCCAACTCGCTCCCGTATCCTGGGCATCCACTTCGAGGTAGCCAAAGCGGGCCAGCTGCGCTACCTCAACCTGAACACCACGTTCAACTCCAGCGTGTTGCTCAACTACCGCCAGACCGAGCTGGCCTTCTGGACCGTGTACTTGCCCACTGTGGTCGGCCGGATGCTGCCTACATACCCGCCTTTCACTGAGGTAAGTAGAAAGGGTGTGGTCCAACTGATTTTTGCTTTGGCGAACATTCTCAATGGAGATCTGCCAAATGTCTTCCGTCACTGTCTTATTGGGTTATATGACTCGCCCTTGCTTCGCTTTAGGTATATTATACATAAAAACTCTATTAAAAAACCTCGATCGGACGGACAGACGCGGGAAGCGAAGCTTAGTTTTATACTATGTAAGTAAGACTGCAATATGACATGACTGACAGTGGATCAGGCGCAGGACTAGATTAATGTACCTTTCGAAGCACGGCGGTATTCCACCACCAAACTTCTGACACCGGTCTAAGAGTTTCTTTCTATAAAATCTCTTACAATTTTGACCCGCCCTGGTAACTGTCTTATTACTAGACGCGGTTCATAGAATGTAAAGAAACAAGTAATCTCGCAACAATACTCCATCTACTGTTGCAATGTGGTATCTACGGACTGTCACATTTACGAGGACATTTAAAAAAATATATCTTTTTTAATTATCTTTTCTTTTATATGTTGTTTTAGTGCTATTTAACCACTGAGAGTGCTTAGAGTGTCAGTCGCCATATCTGAAGACCGGTGGTTCAAGTCCCCGTTCAGGCGGGGTCAAGAATGCGAATTTTTCCAAATTTACATCTTTTGTTTCCAGTATTGGTGGGAGCCAAAGCAACCGCTCCAGATAGCGTTCTGGTCGGTGTCGAGCGTATGCCTCGTGCTTATTGTGCTGCTAGTCGTCTGCTGTATGCTCTGGAGGAACGCGAAGAGGTAATACATACAAATTATACCATAAAAAAGCAATGGAACATACACCGTTAAATTTTAGTGGTTGTTTTCCCGTGGCAGAACGACTTGCCTTTAGTAATACTATCGAATCATGCAAATTATTCCGCGAAAAAAAAAATTTTTTTTTTCGATTTTTCGGAATAATAATTTTCCAACTCGAAAACGAGAGAAGCTATCGTTGTTTTTGAAGATGTGACGTATTCAGGTACTGCTTGCCGCATGAAATCGATGCTTAAAGCTAAAGAAGCTCTTCACCCTATGTCATAAAGCGGTTCGAACGTGTTTTCGAGTTACGGTTAAACCTTTCGTAAAACCGGCATTTTTTGATTTTACCAAAAAAGAACTGCACACATCTTTTGTACTACTAAGATAGAATCATTTTACTGCGGGAAAACAACCACTAAAATTTCACGGTGTATAACAAAAATACTTTATAGCTTAGTTCACACTAACAATATAATCATCGATATAAACATTGATTGATTCAACCGGCAGCTAACATTGTTTAAAATTGTTAAAAGCGCATATTATTTAAGCAATAAGTCTGTAACAACATTTTTGGTCTAATAAGTATTCATTATTATTATTTATTACATAACCTGCTTCTGATACAGGATAGATTTTGTTTGCATTACGAGAATCAACTTGAGATCTTATTTTTCTCTAAGTGAAGCTTGATAAAATACTTCATAAGATCAGAGTTCGCTCGCGACCATGATTGGTGTAACCCGGTCGAAACGTCGGGCAGTAAGTAGCTATGTACTTGCTACTCCTAATATTGTAGGTAGACCCATAAAGACTAATATTTATTTCATAAGATGCTGCTGTAACCTTAATAGTATTACATACTTGGCTTTATTATCTAATTGACATGCATTTACTAATTTGTAACAACTTGACTTATTTGTAACCTTTTAACTACTAATTTGAGACTAATATTTTTATCATGTACTAACAACTAACTTCTCTAACAGGGCTGCTCCCCCGAAATGGAAAATGGTGCCTGCCGTGTAGGTGACTTTATTAACCGTTAACACCTTACGTTTTGATTTTTTAGGTGCGATTGATCCAATATTGAAATAAGTTATCACTGACGTGACCTGAAATGAAAATATCATAAAGTTTCACACACTTATTCGATATTGAATTTTTTCTGTAATACTTTTTGAAAACCCTAAATTTTTTTTTAACGCTGGAGAAATCGCGCTTAAAAACAGTTGTTTTATCTAGTGCACTGTAAAGTGGTAGGTCTGTTTCGTCGGCTAGATGTTTGTTTTTTGTTTAGATCTTTAGAATGTTCGGATTCTTATAACCTATAATGGAATAGAAATTTCCGTATCCAAATACGTTTCCAACAAGTTTTAATTCAGATGCTAAGTGCATGGCTTATGTAGTGGTTATTTATGTGGTGTGGACTTGTTATATGTGGTAAATTTGTCGTTTGTCAACAGGAACACTTTTAGTTGATTTTTTTGCTTCTAATACTTATTTACTAATTCGTTTACATAGGGAAACGGATCGCTACTACAGCGATGACATCTTCATGGTCCCGGACGGCGGCGACCCCGGGATAGAGAATGCAAGTCGTTCCCGGGACAACATCTATGAGTACCGGGATGTGCCGGTCAAGAGGCCGCCCACGCCGCAGACCTTAGGCAGAACGGTAATTGAAATTGTTGATTTATTGTTTTTCTGACTTACGATGATGGCTTTTAGTAGCCTCGTCATCATCACCGGACTAGCGGGGAAGCGGATGGCTCTCACCGCTCAATAAATTAAAATGACGTATGCCTGAGGGTGCCCCCTAACGGGGCTCGACCTCGGCTCAGTGCGTCTTTGGGCGGTCCCTAATGCGGAAGTAGGTTTTGGGACTGTTCGAAAGGACTATGGCAAAGCGGGACGACTGAGTTGAAACTCAGAGCATCACAGGCGGCAATGGTACCTGCCGTGTAGGTGAACGGATAATCATCATCAGCCATATCACCATATACTTCCCGACTGCTGGGGCACGGGCCTACCCTTAATTAGGGCGATATATGTTATCCACTTATGTAATAATTATTTATCTAAAGATTGAAACTTTCTCAGTCAATACGAAAGCTTATGTCACTTAGATACCTCAGCTACAACCGGGACTAAAACGTACCCTACTTAGATGTAACAAGCTCTCTTCGTTTCCCAGGCGAGCCACGCCCACACACTAAGCTCCCGGCCGGCCTCGCAAGCGTCCACAGGCTCGGCCATCTCCCTGCGCGACACCAACACGGTGTCGCGCGCGCCCGAACCGCTGCCGCGCGCGCGCTCGCGCACGCAGATAGTGCAGGGCGTGCCGCAGACCACCGTGTGAGTGGGGCTACAGCAGCGCCGCACAGTTAGTAGTTAGTTCCGAGCACCGCCGATAGATGGCGCTGTCATATACGTTTCCCAGGCGAGCCACCGCCACACGCTAAGCTCCCGGCCAGCCTCGCAAGCATCAACCGGCTCGGCCATCTCCCTGCGCGACACCAACACGGTGTCGCGCGCGCCCGAGCCGCTGCCGCGCGCGCGCTCGCGCACGCAGATAGTGCAGGGCGTGCCGCAGACCACCGTGTGAGTGAGGCTACAGCAGCGCCAACCAGTTAGTAGTTAGTTCCGAGCACCGCCGATAGATGGCGCTGTCATATACGTTTCTCAGGCGAGCCACCCCCACACGCTAAGCTCCCGGCCGGCCTCGCAAGCGTCCACAGGCTCGGCCATCTCCCTGCGCGACACCAACACGGCAACACGGTGTCGCGCACGCAGATAGTGCAGGGCGTGCCACAGACCACCGTGTGAGTGGGGCTACAGTGGCGCCAACCAGTTAGTAGTTATTTCCGGCCGCCACCGATAGATGACGCTGTCATTTCACTTTCTATAAACAGTAGGGTAGCGCTACCATGAGTTTAAAAGTTAAAGGAACAAATTGATATCTCATACGTAAAAAATGTACAGCGCCCCTAGCGGTAACGTTAAGAACTAAAATCGGTAGTATGAATCAAAAATTAGAAAAATTCACATTCATGTCTGACTGGACCCCCTTCCAGTTCAGTTCGAGTCCCCACTCGAACCCACGATCTTGTGGTTATGCGCCCCACGTACTACCAATTATACTACCCAGGTAGGGCTGCCAGGTCTTCAGACGCAAAAGCCGGACAGACCTGTGAGTTTGTCCTGACATTTGGGTAAAAAATCCGGACATCTTGTTTTTTAAAGTGTTTTGAAAAAATAAGGTGTTATTTTAAAAAAATGGAAATCCGGGATTTTCTGATTGCATTTTAATAAAACAAAAGCAAAATCAAGCTAATATTTCTTTATTATAAACCAGTCTCGTTCGGCACGCGAATTTCGAAATTGAAAAATCCTACCTAAATCCTAACGGGCCGGATGCCGCTTATTTTGGCTGGACAAGCAATCAAAAATCCTGTCCTGCTTTATCCTAACACCTGGCAACACTATACCCAGGCGATTCGTCATGTATGTGAATTTTTCCGTCACTTTACCCGTTAGCCTCGGGTACAGTCGGTACTATGAGACAACAATTCGATAGGTTTTTTACGGATGTAAATTTTCGGTAGCTCATGGCGCTACAAAAGTGTGCAACGCGTACTCAAATAGTGCAAAGGGTGCCACAGACTACAGTGTGAAGCACTGTTGTCACAGTAGCGCCACCTGGTTAGTAGTTAGTTCCGATTTCCACTAACAGATACCAAGTGGTCTTATAAATATGTATAAGAATATTCTATAAATGTATCACATTCCACATTTTGATCTAACCACCTGTGTTTCACCCTCTATTATACATGATAGTGACAGTTTTGTTAAAATTAAATTTAAGAAACGCAATAAGTTGCAGTGGCCATTAAAATTTAATTTATATCCTAGACTGATTTTATGTTATTTTTTACATTTTGTTTACAATAAAACGAAGCTATGTTTCCGATAAGATTTATATAATGATATAACAAAATGTTAATGATAAATAATGAGTTTTTGAAATGTATTTTACACACTTAGAGTTTAAGCTGCAGTTACATACACCGTGAAATTTGTGTGTATCAGGATGACGGGTGTACCTTTAAAATCGGGGATTCTATATACATAAAAGCAATGTGCCAGCAATGTGACGAATGTGCGTAAAATTTCAAGCTAAGTGCTTTTATAAAACTCGAGTTATTTCAAAAAGTTAGTGAGCAGCCAGCCTGACTCCAGAATGGCGGGTGTACTTTGAATCTGAGCAAATCACTTACTATCTAAGTATGAAAACATTAGCGTGGCAATGTGTGAGCAATGTGCTCGAACGTGCCAAAAGCAGAACCAGATGCGACAAAAGGTTTAAGAGTAATTTAGAAAACAAAAAAATTTGTTTGAACGCCTGCTTATTCTATAACGGCAAATACGACGAAAAGTAAAAAATATCATTTACTCCACAGAAGGACGACCGGTGTACCTCTCAAATCGGGGATTCTATATACATCAAAGCAATGCGCCAGCAATGTGAGGAATGTTCGTAAAATTTCAGGCAATGAGCTTTTATAAAACTCGAGTTATTTCAAAAAGTTAGTGAGCAGCCAGCCTGACTCCAGAATGGCGGGTGTACTTTGAATCTGAGCAAATCACTTACTATCTAAGTATGAAAACATTAGCGTGGCAATGTGTGAGCAATGTGCTCGAACGTGCCAAAAGCAGAACCAGAAGCGACAAAAGGTTTAAGAGTTATTTAGAAACCAAAAAAATATGTTTGAACGCCTGCTTATTATATAACGGCAAACACGACGAAATCTATAAAGGGAAATTAAAAAAGCAATTCGACGCCCCCAAACAATAACCTGGTAATGTGCTATTATGGGGTTTATGCTTTTTACTGCAAACACGACGTTATAAAGGGAAATTAAAAAACAATTGTTTCATGATATTGTTCGTTTTTATTATTATCACAGTTTACTTTAGCAATCATACATTAAGTATTTATATAACAAACTAGCTGTTCCCGTAAGATATTTTTTTCAATATCCTGTTCCAACTAAGCTTTAAGTTTACTATGGTTTACAGCATCTAACTTAAGCGGTTAAGATTTTTCATACAAAAGGATTTTCCCGCTTATTCCCGTTCCCGAAAGAATTTTTGGAATTCCTTTCTTAATGCACCTTTACGGTACCTAAGCTTCGTCCCTTTCAAATTGTATTACAAACAAAAAAAATCCCAGTTACTCCTGTTCCCGCGGGAATTTCGCAATATAGCGTTGCAAGTAATCTTTACGTTTATTAAGGTACCAGCATGTCAAATTTCAATTATTTATCTACCTTACGCGGCTTAGATTTATTCATACAAAAGTCTTTCTCCGCTAACTCCTGTTTCCGTGGGAATTTTACAACATCTTTCTATATATATAAAAGGAGAAACTGACTCACTGACTGACATATCGACGCACAGCCTAAACGGCTAAGCGTAGGCACTTGAAATTTGGAAGGGACGTAGCTTGGGTACCGTAGAGGTGCATTAAGAAAGGAATTCCCGAAATTCTCACGGAAACGGGAATAAGCGGGATAATCATTTTGTATGAAAAATCTAAACCGCTTGAGCTAGACAGGATTTTACAATATCCTGTTATAACTAAGCTTGAAGTTTACTAAATGTTTGCCTGCTTGCCAAATTTCAAGCGTCTAGCTTAGCCGTTTAGGCTGTGCGTCGATATGTCAGTCAGTGAGTCAGTTTCTCCTTTTATAGATAGGGTGATTCAATATTCGCACCACAGTCAAATGCAGCTTTCTGGAATTGAAGCCCGTATCAATCCACTTCAAACGAGTAGTCAAATTATACCATCTAATAATCTGGGGGCACGGCAATGCCCCCGCCAAGTCGAGCAAAAAGCAGCACGGCCGTACCAAATTTTGCAATATTCAATTGTCACTAAGCTTTAAATTTACCAGCATGCCAAATTTCAATCATCTATCTTACGCGGTTTAGATATTTTCATACAAAGGTTTTTTCCCGCTCACTTCTGTTCCCGTGGGAATTTTACAATATCCAGTTACAACTAAGCTTAAAATTTACTAATGCGCCTGCATGCCGAAGTTCATACTGTTTACAAATTCTGAGTAACTTGTTTACATTACAAGTTACTCAGAATATGCAGTAACAGGGTTAATAAGCCCAATTTTTTTTTCAGTTCTCAGTATGGTCTAGCTATTATAAATAATATTAGGTTTGGCCGCATAAAAACACGTGTAAATTAAATTAATTAGTGCAATGGCCAAGTCAAGTAATAACCGACTTGGTATTACATGGATCTTACAACAACTGAGTTAAGGGACTTGGCAAATTTTAGTTAATTAAAAAGGTATACAAAATAAAGGAAAAAAACCTCAAATTAACCTTTTTAATTAACTAAAATTTTCCGAATTTGTTACTTTTTTTATACCATCTAATAATCTGGGCGCACGGTAGTGCCCCCGCCAAGTCAAGTATTTTTTTTAAATGTTGGTCCAGTTCTTTAGATACATAACTGATTGAATAACTTTGTAATCCCATATAAATATAGGCGCACAGCAGTGCCCCTGCTAATCAAGCAAACCAAAAAAGAAAAAAGTAGACTGTCTAAAAAATACAAAAAGGAATGAGATCCCATCAAAAACAATACTTGTTAAAAAACCAAGTCTCGCAACTCAGTTGTTCTACGGTAAAAAATTGTGAGATCAATGTAACACCAAGTCGGTTATTAATTGACTTGGCCATTGCACTAATTAATTTAATTTACTCGTATTTATATGCGGCCAAACCTAATATTAATTATAAAAGCTAGGCCATACTAAGAACTGAAAAAAAATTGGGCTTAGTAACCCTGTTACTGCATATTCTGAGTAACTTGTAATATTTATCCAATCAAAAACATAAATGTGAAATGAGAGCCAAGTTCAATATTATGATAGTTGCCTTGGTTGTTGACTTCAACGACAATAGAAGTGAGATCTAAATGGGTGCCGAGTTCAATGGTCAACCCAGAAATTTATTTATATGTAACACTTTCTATAAACCTACCAACGTATTATTATGTTCGCTCGCTAGTTTCTACCAACAATCCAAATTTTCGGAATTATAAAATAAAAACCGACAAATACTTGTAGGCTTAGAACTTGCGACGGCTATAATTCATATATGAAAACTAGCCAAGAAAGACCTTCATAGGCTACCACCATACATTATCTTATGTTATAAGAAGATATGATAGGTATGTTTTAATAACCTATCTGCATACCAAATTTTAACTCTCTAGGTCATTTAGAACTGGGTTAGAATTTTGATCTGTCAGTCAGTCAATGATAAAAATGAGGATTTTTGGACATTAATATCTAAATAACTGTTTGAGATAAGCTTATGAAATTTAGAACAAATATTTATCTCGCAAGTCACAATATATGAGCCAAATTTGATACGTTTATGTGAAATAGTTTTTGATTTATGAGGGGTTCAAAAGTGGTTCCAAATGGTTCGTGTAATATTACACACGGTGCGGCTCGCCAGTTCTGTTTCTTCAACTTGGCTTGACACGCTTCCGCGTGTCCACCTACCAAATTTGTCAGTTCATAAAAAAATGATTGATGTTCAAACTTCCAGAACAGATTTATGCAAGTACCGCGCACAGCTTCTTCAACCATATTTAAAAAAAAACTAGTATTGATCATAAAGTTTTCATGTCTTGCGAATTTAACGAAGCTTATAGTTTTGAAAATATTTTGATTGATGCAATTGCGATACAGTGCTTTTTAAGAAGAAGCATGTACAAATACTGAATGTGCTATTAACAAAGTCAAAAGAAAACTTGCTTTTTTGCCACTCAATTTTTATATGCCAAATATATCAATGCTCAATCAATCGGCAGAGTCTATGTTAGATGATAATAATATTGCACAATGTCGACGTAACAGCTGCAACGGCATACGTACATTTAAGTATGAACTACATAAATAACTCAATAGCTTTTGAGTTGAATCAAACAGATTGAATACGTCTTAAAGACGTACCTAATGAAGTAACATTAAATAGTACAAAATATGAAATTCTTGGATTAATTGAGTTTTTACCATCTGGCTGCGATGTCACAGACATCCACAATATTGGCTACTATCGGGTTCATTGTCGTCGTTATAATGAATGGAAATGTTTTGACGATCTTAATAATGTCGCAGTCATCTGGTTTAATCAGCAATTTAATTGGATCACTAGCGCATTCATTAAATGTCGACGTTTAATTGAATGACTAAAGGACAACTCGTCAAATAGTTTAATATAACATTCAACTTCTTGACTGAACGTCATTTAGCATAGTCCTTGAATGGGTAGCTGACTTTGTAATGTTCTATTAGGATAAACATAAGTTCGCTACGTAAAAGTAATACCATATTATAGAACACCCGCCATCTTGATGACAATGTGGCGGGTGTTTTATTGTTGTTACTGATTTTTTAGAGCGAGGTAAAAGAAAGTACATTTTAGGTAAATTTTTTGGTGACCGGTAAAATTTGATTCGTTATGGTACACCCGCCATTTTAACTCTCATATTTCATCAAGAATCAATCTCATTCGTTAACTGTGAATAAAATTGTGTATTCTGTGTGTTATTTGTGTGTTATTTTTGTCCATATACAAGGCAATGCGGTATCATACTTTGCTGACTTCTTCTAGTTCTACTGCTTAAGTCATCAAAACATACCCATTTGTTTTGTCTATAACAATGTGCTCTATAGTGACCTATACTGGTGAGGTCATCTTTTGGACCCGATGGTAAATATTCGACGATTCCAATTATATCATATTCCTTTGACTTAATGTTAATTTTTTGTGGGATCTCATTCAGACGTTTTGATTCTGTTTGACTTAACTCAAAGCTTACAGTATTATGTAGAACATAATTGAATGTTCTTATTCCGTGGCAATCATTGCGACGGCACGTTACCATTTTATTCTCTTCTAACATAGATTCAGCAGCTTCAGAAATATCGGTTATATTGCTATCAAGTGGCAGAAAGGCAATTTTTCTTTCTACATTATTTATAGGACAAAACTCATTTGTGCAAGTTTCTTTGACATCTGCACTATAGATGACCTCGTTCACTATATTCTCAAAAATATATGTAGCACTGCAATGACATGATACTTCGGTAGTGCCTTTATATTGTTTTCTTTCAAATTTATAATTTTGTAATAGCCGGGCGCGGTTTATGTACAACTCTATTTTAGGCTTTTTGGTCATCAAGCATGTTTTTAATGAAGTTGCCAAAATTACTGGTAGAGTTACTGAAAACAGACGTGCTCACAGCAAAACCGTCCGCGCAAGCAGCTGCTAAAACTTGAGCTACGGAATTAAATGCACAGGTATTCGTTAATATAAATTTTTCTATACCTGTTCTGCTCCTAATACCATTTTGCAACAAAGGCAGGTATTTTATTTTGGGTTTCTTTTCTTTTTAAGTTTTTTTGTTATGTCCAAGACCTCCCCAATTTTCATGTAAGACTGATTTTCTGCGAATATTGAATCATTAGAAACATTTCTTTTCTTTCCAATTGCTTTATGTACTTTTTGTCTATTCTTTTTTATTTCCTTAACTAGAGATTGTTCTTTGGTGATCGCCGTTTTGATTTCTCCAGCGATAAACTCAGAATGCTTCATAATAAATTTATCAACACGCAGGCGATTACTTTTAGTCGAGATGGGGAACAAAAACCTTTTCAAAGTTTTGAAACTACTTTCTACATTGGAAGAGGACGGGTTTCTGATAATAGATTTATATACAGGTATCATTATGTTAGACCACAAAGGCAGTTGGGAAATCAGCCTTGATAAACTTGGTATCAGAGAAGGCATAAAGTACAAATTTTCATGACAACTCATCTCATCGTTATCAGTTAAAGAAATAATCAAATTTTCTTTATCAACTAGGCGGGTGTACCATGAAGGTACATTGGATTTTGTGTCTTTATCATCAACCTTTGAATAAGCTGAATCGGTTACGTCTGGTGTTTCACAGCTTTCTTCTATTCCGCTTGCTTCCGTAATTGATAATAACTTTTTAAGACGTAACTTGGCTTCTGCACACCTGGTTTCATTTCCATCGTATTTATTCAGACAGACTGTTATCAAGTCAGAAATCACATCTTTCAAATTGTCATAATTTTCTACGGACTTGACATACATGAGACATCGAAAATAAAATATCTTAACTCTCTCGTCCACGTTTTTAAAACAAGATAAATTGTACAGTATTTTTGTCAAGTGACTGACATCAATTCGAATAAAAGTGTCATCTGACGAGCAAATTTGTTGTTCTAGTTTATTAAAAGAATTAGTTACATATCCCGCCGTAGATTCGAAAGAAGTAAAAGCCTTAACAGCTGCTCCGACTAACGCTGGTGAATGATCAAGAACAACTTCATTGGGACATTTCTTATTTTCTTTCCATGTTTGTAGCCATCGAAAAATAGTATCCATATTATGTGTTTCAGACAACATTTGCGTTATTGGTACACTTCTACCATTATTGTCATCATACATGACGCCAGAATACAAAAATATATGATTAGTATTGATCATATCTTTTGTAGGCCCAACTTCTTTTAGTAGACTTCCGGTAGCGTCTAAACTAAGAATAACCCTGTTTTGTCGAGAATATTGTTTATAGTGTTGATCTTGAGCCGTTGACCAATAATATACATAAAACGGAAATACAGATATGTGCTTTATAATATCATCATATGGATTAATCTTGGTCATAAACCATAATGCAAAAACAGGGTTTTCATGATAATGTTCACTGCACTCCTGCTCATATTTTATTTGTCTCAAACAAGCAGTGGTTGGTATATGGGGGGGCTCTGCGTCACCAATATTCATAGCGGAATCTACCAAATTATTACGTACCACTATTGGCGATTTAAACTTTAACTCACATGCAAGTTCATTTCTTTTGAATGGTGATAGTTTCATTTTTTTATGAGGGTTGTGTGTAAATTTTGGATCATAATCTGTAATGATACCTTTACAATGAGCAATGTTGTTCGAAAGCCAGTTGATCACAATTTTTATTTCAGCATTGCATTCAGTACATTGCCCGAAGCACGTTATTCTTTCTCCATATTTTATGGAATGATTTTGGAATGCAAAACTACAAGGAATTTTTGTTTGGTTCCAAATTTCTTCTCGCAATAAATGTGCCCATTCGTGCTTTGGAAGTACATATTTTTTCTGGTATTTCGTCTTGAATTTTAATTGCTTTCGCACAGTAAGCTTCGATATAGGCTGTATGTGTTGCCATTTATAAACGTCTAAATTAAAGTTAAATACCTCATGATGAGTAGGTAATTCATCTTCTTGAGAACTATCAACGGTGCTGTTTTCATTTGAGCTTTTTAGTTCACTATCACAATCTTCCAAGTCGTCTGTTTCAAAAAAAAAATTATAGTTTCGTTTCAATGATAAAGCAAGGGCTTTGTTGGACATTCTTCCGTGCAATTCTTTGGAAATCGTGGTAAAAATTTCTTCAGTTGCTGGAGGTAAGTTGTAAAAATTTGTAAAGTTCTCTTTATATTTAATAAACATTACTTTTTGTTCACTTAAATCAACAGCACTGTGTTTACCACCTCTTCTCTTCATTTTATTAACGCTTAAATTCATAATGTAGGATACAGACAGAATTCAACTGAAAGTCACGACCCTTGAAAAAATATTTACGTCACATGTCAATCGAAAACAGACAAAGTTTTTCAAATTCTTACGGTGATTGGTAGTACCGGAAATTTATTTGAAAGGTCATCAGGCAATTTCCCTACAATGTTGGTCTAAAAAAAAAACTGCGCGGCCATACCTATACTCCTTTATTTTGGCGAGTGACAAAATGTAAACAATGAACCGTTGGTTCTCAAATTTTAAATTATGAAACGAGTAGGTAGATACCTACAATACAAAGATGCACAACACATTTTAGCCTCGAAAAACATACTTTAAACTAAACAGTAACAAATAAAACAACGAATCTGAATAAGATTTAACAAATAGGGAAATGCACACTCGCGTCAACATCTTTATCGGTAGAGTAAAAATGGCCGATATAAGCCGACCCAATTCAAAATACTACGATTCAGTGTAAAGAACTTGTACGATATTTATACTCTAAGATTTGTCATCTATCTATACTAATAATAAATCTGTAAGGGTCGGTCATTTATTAAGTTAGTTTGTTTTCACAGATATTGTGTTTATAGGCTCAATATATGATACTGATACTAATTTCACGATTTTTAGATTTTTTCCTGTATGTATGTTCCTCCGTAACTCTTAAACCAATTATCCGAATTTGATGAAATTTGGTGTAAAAACACAGAGACATCTGGGACACAGGATAAGCTAGTTAAATTCGAGCTCCAGTTATGATAAGACCCCCCATACAAACCTAATTGTAAAAATCGAAATGTACGCGAACGGAGTCGCGGGCACAGCTAGTATTATAATACGCCTGAAGTTTGAGAATTGATATTTATTCAGGTCTTTTTTAATGTCAACTTACGTTGTCAAAGTACTAAATTTTCCTATTAGTTCATACACGCTTGGTTTTTAAAATAATTTTTACATAATGGTTCATGGCTATTCATGAAAAAAAAAAATATTTATACTCTTTTCAAAGACGATCTATAAAAATATCCTTTTTTGATTTGTTTACATTTTATCTCCTGCCAAAATGAATGGGGTATAGGATTATTTATAACTAGCTGTGCCTGCGACTCCGTTCGTGTACATTTCGATATTTACAATTACACACATATAGAACTTTAAAATTTATGTGAATTTAAAATAAAACTATGCAATAGTAAGTCAAAATAACAATTGTCATGCAGAGCGCTGTCTCCTGGCACAGGCAAATATTTTGCCTAAAAGGAGGCTTCGTCTACTAGTTGTAAGCAAACTTTTTGTAAAGAAATAAATAAATTTTGATTTTTTGATTTTGATAAACACAATATCCTTGAAAACAAACTAACTTACTCCATGATCGACCCTTACAGATTTATATTAGTATAGATAACTGTAAAGTCTGAGAGATCTGGGGTTCCGGTCTTATGTCAGTTCAAAGCGCGGGAGCTTTTTCACTCTGCCCGGAGTCAATACGTTGGTGGCCATCATCGCCTCATTACAGAGCCTACAGCATCCATATGGTCAGTTTGGGTTGCAGCCCAGGACCCCGAAGGTATAAGGATCCGCCAAGTGCCAATGACTATCAGCCTTGGGCCCCAGGAAGTTTCGGTCGGCCACGGTCGTCATTTATTTATACAACCATCTTGATTCGGAAAGTACAATAAACTCAATATCTCTGAAAACAAACTAACTTACTCCATGACCGAACCATACAGATTTATTATTAGTATTGATAGCTGGAGCTAAAGCTTTAAATACCGAATTTGACATAGCAGCATAAACCCCACAATAGCATATTACCAGGTTATTGTTTGGGGGCGTCGAATTGCTTTTTTAATTTCCCTTTATAGATTTCGTCGTGTTTGCCGTTATATAATAAGCAGGCGTTCAAACATATTTTTTTGGTTTCTAAATAGGTAACTCTTAAACCTTTTGTCGCTTCTGGTTCTGCTTTTGGGACGTTCGAGCACATTGCTCACACATTGCCACGCTAATGTTTTCATACTTAGATAGTAAGTGATTTGCTCAGATTCAAAGTACACCCGCCATTCTGGAGTCAGGCTGGCTGCTCACTAACTTTTTGAAATAACTCGAGTTTTATAAAAGCTCATTGCCTGAAATTTTACGAACATTCCTCACATTGCTGGCGCATTGCTTTGATGTATATAGAATCCCCGATTTTAGAGGAACACCGGTCGTCCTTCTGTGGAGTAAATGATATTTTTTACTATTCGTCGTATTTGCCGTTATAGAATAAGCAGGCGTTCAAACAAAATTTTTTGTTTTCTAAATTACTCTTAAACCTTTTGTCGCATCTGGTTCTGCTTTTGGCACGTTCGAGCACATTGCTCACACATTGACACGCTAATGTTTTCATACTTAGATAGTAAGTGATTTGCTCAGATTCAAAGTACACCCGCCATTCTGGAGTCAGGCTGGCTGCTCACTAACTTTTTGAAATAACTCGAGTTTTATAAAAGCACTTAGCTTGAAATTTTACGCACATTCGTCACATTGCTGGCACATTGCTTTTATGTATATAGAATCCCCGATTTTAAAGGTACACCCGTCATCCTGATACACACTGAAATTTTAGTGGTTGTTTTCCCGTCGCAGAACGACTTGCCTTTAGTAATACTATCGAATCATGCAAATTTTTCGTCGAAAAAAAAAATTTTTTATTTGATTTTTCAGAATAATAATTTACCAACTCGAAAACGAGAGATGCTATCGTTGTTTTTGAAGATGTGACGTATTCAGGTACTGCTTGCCGCATGAAAATGATGCTTAAAGCTAAAGAAGCTCTACACCCTAAGTCATAAAGCGGTTCGAATGTGCTTTCGAGTTACTGTTAAACCTTTCGTAAAACCGGCATTTATTGATTTTAACAAAAAAGAACTGCACACATCTTTTGTACTACTAAGATAGAATCATTTTACTGCGGGAAAACAACCACTAAAATTTCACGGTGTATATGGCATCTATTCGGAATATACCAATTTGAAATAAAATAAGGAATTCATAAGACCCAGCTTTAAAAGTAAATAGATTTTGTTTTTTTTTTTCTTTTATAATTATAAGTTATACCATTTTACTTTTTGGGTTGCATGCAAGATGTATTGTTATTATAACATGAATAAGATGATTTCGATGGTGTTAGTACGAAGTACTATTAACCATGTATTTTAAAACTTTGTATTACTTATTTTTCTTATTTGATAAGCATGTGAATCCATGTGTTTAAGTTACCTCAGAGGTATCGCATCGAGCAACTATTAAGTTTAAGTATTTTAACTATATTATGATATAAAGATTAAACACATTCTGCAAAATTATACTAATAATGAAATGTGGAAGCAGAACGTGATGTTTGATTCAATTTAGTTAATATTTTAGTAATTATGTATCTATAAGTAATGTTTGTGATTGTGTCCGTCCATTTTCAGTGCAATTGTGTGTCTTCGTAAAACGTGCCTTGCTGTAAGATTTTTATGAGAAAGTATTTATTGTAAAGTATTGTGACGAACGTAACGTAAACTGCCTTGTAACGAAATAAAAACTAATTTTTACGCAAACATATTGATTTTATTTATTATAAAATACCAACAAAACATCGCATTGTTTATCTCAGTTATGAGATTTAGGTAATTAGTGTAAAAGTAACATCACACGCAATATAAGGAGACCATAGATGATCTATGTTATCATTTCATATCATAGATCTATTACACATAGAATATTTCGCCTCTTTTACACCTATTTGAAGATATTTTCGTAGAATCTATACACACATGCTTACAAACTTTCGCGTTTACCTCTTAACATTGCCCGCTCGGAGATCACCTGGGATTTAAGACCTTTTTAGTCGAGACATTTATAAATACTCTAAAACCCCAGTTAATTTGAAGAACAAACGAATGAAAAATTCATTTAGAACATGGAAATAAGTAGGTACGCAGCAAGTAGATTAGGGGTGAGAGCCATCCGCTCCCCCACAAGTCCGGTGATGATGACGAGGCTAATCCAAGCCATCATCGGAAGTCAGTTAAGAAAAAAGAAAAAAAAGCAGAAAGTAGGGATCATCATCATCATCTTCGCGATTTCCCGGTTGCATCCTTGCGGAGCCCGGGGTCCGCTTTCCTACTCCTAGCTCTCCACCTCGCACGGTCTTCGGCATCCTTTACGGAGAGTTTGTTGGCACGCATGTCATCCACTACGACGTCAAGCCAGGCCTTCTTGGGCCTTCCCCTTCTGCCGGGACCCGGCGGTAGCGACATGGCTAGACACTTGTTCCCTACGTAGTTTGCCGGTTTCCGTAAAACATGACCGTACCAACGTAGGCGGCACTCTTGCAGTTTATCAGCGATGTCTCGGACATGAAGGCTGCCGCGAATACGGGAGTTCTTTACGCGATCAGCTCGCGTAACTCCCGACATCCAGCGCAGCATCTTCATCTCCGTGACCCGCAGTTCCTGCTTGTGCCGCTCAAGTAATGGCAGAAAGTAGGGATATTAAGACGTATTTACACCATGATCACAGCATGCATGAAGAGGTTGATGGAATTGGATGAAGCGAAAGTGGTGTGCTAGGACAGTAGCACATGGCAGGAAGTGATCTCAGCCTACCCGTCTGGGAAAAGGCGTGATTTTATGTATGTATCACAGGTTCTCTAGTATTAAGGTAGTGAGTATTCAAGGCTCAGGGCTCCGAGTGTCACAGCGGCATGTCTCGGGCAGGCGGCGCGCGGCGTACGGCGGGGCGCAGGCCGGCCCGCACGCGCGCGCCGCCTCGCGGCTGCCCCGGCGCAGGAGACGCCCAGGGTGCTCCATCAGGTCCACCACGTAGTTGGCGCGGAGAAGGCCCGCGGGGTAGTTCTCTGGGTGGTCTAGCTGCTCGTCCTATAAGAGGACACGTGGTATCTCAGCCTGTGATGTTTTAGAGAGAGGAAACCGCGTCTAAACAAACCTAGCGTTAGACGCCTTCAGGCCGGGTCGAGTGACGATTTGCGCAGGACGGCTGGTAGAAGCTGGATGCGAGTGGCCGAAGATAGTTTGAAAATGATTTGGGGAGGCCTATGGAGAGATTTCCAGGAGTGGAAAGGAATGGGCTGGTGATAATGATGATAGATCTGATTTTTGAGGATTGATTGGAGTAGGTACCTACTGCACACCGAATGCACGCCACTTCTATCTATCTTAGGCTACTCGTATCCAGCTCCTTACCTAGTGAAATACCTAACTACCAGCTAGTTACACAATTATCACACTGGTTCTAACCACCTGCTCGAGCTCGGACACGGCTTACTCGCACCAGGCGCACTCGCATCCAGCTCTTTACCTGATCAAATATCACATCACCAGCACAGGGCCTGCGAGCTCTCGTAATAAATACCTACACTGGTTCTACCCACCTGCTCGAGCTCGGGCACAGCTACCTCGCACCAGGCTTGCGCGCTAGTGGCGCGGTGCAGTGCGCAGGGCAGCCCGACGCGGTCCGCCAGCGCCTTATAGGAGGTAGATGCGATTTGCCGAAGATGGATAGAAGTGGCGTGCATTTGGGGAGGCCTATGTCCAGGAGGGGACAGAAATGGGCTGATGATGATGATGATGGATCTGAGATCTCCTGTACTCCGATATTCTTATCTTGCTATTCATCTCCTCAGCTGGCGGCTGTTAATACAATGGATTTTTGATGCTGGAGGTCGTTACCTGAACTACACTTTCATCTGTCCACTCCTGGACATAGGCATTCTCGAATGCAAGCCACTTCTATGTATCTTCGGCTACTCGCATCCAGCTCCTTACCTGCTCAAATATGTCATCACCATCTGGTTACACACTACATACACTGGTTCTACCCACCTGCTCGAGCTCGGGCACGGCTACCTCGCACCAGGCGTGCGCGCTAGTGGCGCGGTGCAGCGCGCAGGGCAGCCCGACGCGGTCCGCCAGCGCCTTGTACAGCAGCGCGCGCTCCAGCCGCCCGCCGCACCGCACCCAGCCTAGGCCCACTACGCACGATTGCAGCTCTGACTGTAGCGAGAAAAAAAAGAACTTAAAAGCGTCCCTCTCGCTGGTGCCACTGAAAATCAGCGTCATGGCATTCGATGCCGTGGCATAAGCTGAGTGGCGTCCATTTCAGTGGCATTATTTTATTTTAAATATTTTGTTAGTATGTTTCTTTTCTGTACTGTTTTTACTTAATGCTCTGAATAAATTTATTTTCTTTCTTTCTTTCTTTCTAAAAGAAATAGAAATATGTTTATTAGTCTTTTTGGGTCTACACGCGATATTAGGAGTAGCAATTACATCGGGGGAGGATTTAGAAAGTCACAACCGCTGTGGCAGACGGAGACGGGCGGCGCCAGTTCGCTCGCGACAATGATTGGCGTAACCCAGTCGAAACGTCGGACAGTAAGTGGCTATGTAATTGCTACTCCTAATATTGCGTGTAGACCCATAAGACTAATATTCAGTGTAATGGAACGGTAAAGTCTAAAATCTTACAGAAATATGTTTATTTGTTGGAAATATGGTATAAACAGGTGTTAAATTTTTAAGGGTCCGCATATTTCACGGTTTTTGGCATACAAATTTTATTTTGAGTGACCGACCACCTACAAGAGAGTAGGTACTACCACCTTAGGTCTAATACAATCAATTTATGAAATTTAACTATAATAATCCTAATTTACTTGTTATTTAGACATTATGTAACAATTTAGAGATCTTATGGCTTAGACCATGTTCAGATGGGGCTTTGGCAGAAGTCGCGTGCAAAGCTAGTCAATTAATAAAATTCGTAAATTAAACCAAACCATGATATCGGCGAGGTGCAGATCCACACTGGCCACGGAGCAGTCTCGCTCCTGCGAAGTGCCGCTCATCTGTTCAGCCACGAACTCCGCCAGGAGGGCCGCCCGCTGCTTCAGGGAGGAAGAAACCTCCTCGCATTTCTCACGATACCTGTTGTATATTGTTATGGTTAAAAAGCGTCTGAACTTTAATTTACGTGTATGTTAACAGTAATTTTCCAAACTTGTCACCCCATATAAGTTGAGAAAACTATTTCAGATTATCTGTAATTTGTATACCTGACATGAAATTTATTTATTCTTACTTACACAACAAAATGATTCTTACCTTACTTCATAGTGAGCATTTTCTATCTCAAAATAATGAAGAGATTTCGCTCTGCAACAAAAATAAAAACAGTAGATGGAATATGCAATCATATTGCACGGTCTTCTTTCTTGTAGGTGTTATAATACCTATTAAAGATATTTGCGTAGGTATTTGTGGTGAAGTATAATATATTTTCCTAACTTTTATACACCTTTTATATTGACAACATTTGCGATTGACTTATAGCAAGGCCCCACATGTGCGTCGTCGCTGCTTTGTTTTTCATACAATTTTTTTTGACATGCCCCAACATGCCCCTTGAGCTTGAAATTATTGGTCGTTTTTTAATCCGGTGGATACAAAAGTTTCACTAACGGATCCCCAAACCAGACTTTTAGCTTGAGCAGGTAGGAGCGCAGGTTGTGGTCGTCGGGCAGCGACGGGAATCGAAGCCGGGACGTGCTCATGGTCAGCTTCGATGACGACTGACGATCTGGTGAACAGTAAGCAGTAGAAAGTGTGATTTTGTGATAATGATATTTTTAACATTAGGTACTGTAAGACAAACCTACTGCACCAAAATTGATAGTATTATAGACAAAAGAAGCTAGGAACATGTAGGAATTCAGGCGATATGATTCGATAACATTTTATGGACCGATGTGCGTCAATGATGATTTCAATCGATTTTTTTCCTGACTGATATACGATGATGGCTTGAGAAGCCTCGTTATCATCACCAGACTTGCGGGGGAGCGGATGGCTCTCATCTCTAAAGATGTCAATCGAGCATGTTGAATGTTGAGTCTACATGCTTATGCATACATGATCTACACTGACCATTCGTATAAATTGTCCCTACCTAACATCAAGTGAACCACAACAGCTAAAGCCGCTGCAGCTGATACAACATTAAATAAATACTAGATTTATAATAACCCTTAACTATTTAACCGGTCCTTCGAGCCAGATAACCTAAACTTACACGGCGATCTGATATCCAATCCTGAAGCGTCGTCGAACGGAGGCTGGTGGAACATGCAGATGAATACAGGATCCTTGTGAGGAGGAGGCTGTGCCAGCACGGCCGCGAGGGTCGGGAAGGACTCGCCTAGACGCTTGAGCACGTAGAAACCTTCCTGTGAGTGGGAAAAAACAGCTGGGATAGAATATGTAAGCGGCCATTTTGTAGCGGCGGCCATCTTGGATTTGTAATTTAGACTTCGGGATCTGGGACCAATTTTACGGAACCGTTAGAAAATAAGTAGGTATATAGATATTTTTTATCTTAAAAGAAGCCTGAAAGTAATTTTTTCAACTTCAATAAATATTCTGCTGAATTTTAAGTCTCCTAATTAATGTAAACAAGTTTTTATATCGGCTTTCTGACTCCAATAAACACGTCGCAGTCATACTAACTATACCAGAGCCGCTCTAAGTTGGCCGATTTGCTACATGTCAGACTGACTGCACTAGTGAGGGACAACGGTAAAATTGCCGAAGTATATAAGTAACAGTTATTTCCACTTTATAACCAAGCAAGGTCTAATTATAACAAATTTTTATTAAAAACATTTATTCACATCCAGAAGATTGAATTGAAGTTTCTTATTAAAAAAATATTTATTTTTAAAATACAATACTTATTTAATCCTTCATCCTATTTTTAAAAAAATACCTGGTGAGTATTACCCACTACGTCACTATGTAAACGTGTCAAACGGCGTAACCTTGTAAAAGCGTAATACAGAGTGGAAATTTTACGTTTTCTTTTTATAATTCAATTATTTTAGGTAATAAAAGACAAATAATTAGATAATTAGGTGCATTTGACATTTTGAAATAATGTCTTATTTTTAAAAGTTGTTCTTTATGATTCGCTAAATATGTTCCTCTTAACAAGGATAAATGCAAAATATAAAATAAAAAGTGTCAAATCAGTCTTCTAAGAACGGCTTCGGTATAACTACAACATCTAAACTAAACGAACATACACACAGACTGTCAGTTACCTGTGTGAAGTCGTTGATGTCCAAACGACCTGTGTAAGCGAACTTGGCGGAGGGGTGGTGGCTGAAGATGGCCTCCAGCGCGGGCTCCCACGCGCCCACCACGTAACGGGCCAGTCTGTTGCCCACCATGCTGTTGGTTGCAAAGTTGAACATTAGAAACACCTTGAGAATTTTAGGGGTGAGAGCCCGAGAGAAAAAAAAAACTTTGTGATTAAATGCTACAGTAGAAAAAGACAAGCGGTTCCAATGCGCTTGCGACCATGATAAGGTAACATAGTCGGAACGTCGGGTAGAAAGTACCCACAGCTTATTTATACAAACAGTGGTAAAGTTAATTTTTTAGTAACAACTATCGCGACCTATAGGCGAACTGCCTATTTTTTTATTGTTGTAAATGTAGTTCAATCCATGAAGAAAAGCCCCACTAATCTTAGATTTGGAACAGCGCAGTGCATGAGGGTTATCTGCTTTTGATGCTGACCACAAATCCTTACTAATATTATAAAGGTGAAAGTTTGTATGTATGGATGTATGTATGGATGTATGGATGGATGTATGTTTGTTACTCTTTCACGCTCAAATGACTGTACCGATTTTCATGAAATTTAGTATGATGGTAGCTGGCACTCTGGAATAACATATAGGCTACTTTTTTTTTTAAAATTCAAACCCCATGTGGTTCATTGGGGGGGTGAAAATTAGTATGGGAGAATTTTTACGTGTTTGTCGATTTTTATAAAACTTGGTATGAAGGTAGCTGGCATTCTGGAGAGACACCAACGTAATTTTTTTTTAATACAACCCCCATGGCGTTCATTGGGGGGGGGGGGATTGAAAATTAGTATGGGAGAATTTTTACGTGTTTGTCGATTTTTATAAAACTTGGTATGGAGGTAGCTGGCACACTGGAAAGATACCCGCGCTTTTTTTTTTTTTTCAAAATTCGACCCCCATGGAAGTTATTAGGGGGGATGGGGGGGGCGTACTATGGGAGAACGTTGACGGAACTTACACTTATAAATAACAAATTTTACAAGGCATGTAGGCTATTTTAATACATCCTTGCTACTAAAACCCATTAATACGCGGACAAAGTCGCGGGCGGCCGCTAGTACAACCGGAAATGTTGGCGGTAGTACACTTTTCAAACAGATTTCTTTAAACGCCATTAGCCCCGCCCACTGGCCAATAGAAGAGCACTTGAAGAAAATCTGTCAAAATCCAAGCAAAAACGTTCCAATAGTAGGAGAGCTAGCAAGAATTTTTTGGTAGGTATTTGAGGCAAGCTGAAAACTTATCCTGTACCTCTCCTATTATATCCCAGTACGAAACTGCAGACCTGGCTGGTGAGTAGCGGGGCTAAAGCAAACCCCCAAAAATATTTTTCATCTTTTTATTTATAACTAAAAAATAAGACTCACTAAGACAAATCATTTCGATGGAACTTCTACCTGTCAGGTGAGCTGACAAATTATATTTTTTTGGATTATAAAATTTATTTTTAAATAAACTAAATTGGGGGTTTGGTTTGGCCCCGCTACTCAGCCAGGTCTGCGGTTTTGTGTTGGGTTATAATATTAAAGGTATAGGACAAGTTTTCAGCTTGCCTCATATACCTACCGAAAAATTCTTGCAGGCTCTCGGACCACAATTTGAGCGGGGCTTGCTCTGACAGACGCGTAAGCGCCAAGCGATTTTCACCTTATAGGTGGTCGACCGCCAGCGTTGCTGATAGTACATTATAAAAATCTGGTAGGTACGTAAGTTAAAAAGTAGGCTGTATTGGCCGAGATTCTACCTATAAACCTGACATATTATGTACTTACTAATGTATAGTCCCAAGTTCCAAGTAGACATCGGCTCCCTCGTCAGTGACACTGCACGCGATTAGAGTGCACAGCGCCGTCCGAAGACCTATGTGTTCTATGTACAGATTGCTTGTCACCACCTATGTATAAAAGGAAGCCAGCATGTCAGCTTGTCAGTTACTGATAGGAGGATGGTAAAGTAACGTCGACATAGACGGTACGGGTACTTATC
Organism: Maruca vitrata; assembly: GCA_039566165.1. Lineage (NCBI taxonomy): Eukaryota > Metazoa > Arthropoda > Insecta > Lepidoptera > Crambidae > Maruca > Maruca vitrata. Next base: position 3,185,034 of record CM076913.1, read on the forward strand.
AACAGGCAGCATCTGCATTTAACAGTATGATAATACTTGAATTAAGCGTCCACATTCTATACATATAGGTATCTATGATAATCTTACTGAACTCACATACATACACACATACAGTCACGCCTTTTTCCAGAGGGGTAAAAGAAGTACGCGGGTAAGCCGATTCCTGCCATGTACTACAGTCTTGGCACACCACTTTCGCCTCTTCCACATCCATCAAACTCTTCATGCATGCTCCTCGATTACGGATACTTCTAATTTCACCTTTCTTCAAGATTTTACAGAAGTAGGTACTTGATCATGCACACCACTTGGGCTTATAAAAGCAGAATAGTAATAGCACCTACCTACGGTGCTATTATGGTAACTACCTTTATCGATGTGTTTTATATTAAAGATGATGAAGAACTCACCTCTTCTCCTTTGCGCGATGTAAACAGCTCCTTGGCCAGGTCGTCTGCCATGAGGCCGCTCAGTACGGTGCACGTCATGATCTTGAGGTTTATGTCGATACGCTGATGGAACAACAAAACACGATCAATGCTGCAATCGGAGGTGATCAATGAAAAGGGTTTTTTAACTTAACGTAACTTTGGAAATACTTAAGTTATCCAAGAAATATGCAGGACATAATTATGTATGTGTTTGCGCAAACACAAGTCCACTCTTGAGACGACAATTCCACATGATGACCGATGATGGATCAGTCGCTGGACCACTGGCTTGACATGCTTTCCTAGGCACATGTGAGCATCTGCCTGCTTTGAAATCAGGTTCAGTAGTTTCTCTGGATCGGAGACCTTCCGGGTCTACGGCGCTGCCACCAATAAATCTACGAGGGAGACCAAAGCCTAAAAAATATGTATATTATGAATGTTAACCGTCAATATGTTGAGCAGCTCTTGCATGAAGTCAGGGTTGAGCATGGCCTTGGTGCTGACGTGGTAGTTCTGCAGGTTGATGTAGCACTGCACCGCCAGCCGCTGCGCCTCTATCGGCGTGTCCTTGACTGGATATCATCGACAATAAGAACACAAAATTATGTTTCATCATCAGCCCATATAGGTACATCACCACTGCTGGGGCACGGGCCTACTCTAAACTAGGGCGATAAGGCCTTAGTCACACTTGTCACATTGAATTGTTTATTCGTTATGATAACTTCCTCCTCCCCGAAGCAAGGAACTTTTGGATTCAGACACGGACAGTGTTTGACTGTTATCGAATATTGATTGAACTAACCCATCAAGGATACCTGATTTTTCGATTATATTGCATTTTAAAGACTACGAGTGGGTATTTGTTTCGCCAAGGTATATTGTGTATTTAAAGATATTATACGGGAGACGGCGAGTCCGCTGTCCCCACTTCCAAAAATTATGTTTCACCTGGTACCTGCATAACTGCAGGACAGCAAGTCATCCGGTCGAAGTGCAATGACCAGAGCACCCCCTGCCCCACAATCCACACTCATCATCAAGACATATTACAAAATCAAATCTAGTATCTCCGCATCCGCGTAGTCATGTTTCGTAGAAAAATTTCGTTTGCGCGATGTAGCTCAGGACAACGCCCTCTAACCAGCCGCGCGGTGAACTAAGTATGCTACGAAATGTCTCCGAGATTGGTTAGTAGGTATTCTACTCTGTAGCCGCCGCGAGGAGGGTGTTCGCATATAAGAAATTCACTAGATGCCAGCGTGAGATCCAAATGGAGCATGGTTGGATATTTTTGACGTGACGACCATCACGTTTGATCACGTTATGATTTTTTATCAAAAAAATTTAAATTCTGTCTTCAAGTCAAGCCGATTAAGCTTGTTATAACCAAAATCATATTTTCTAAATTCTTGATTCCACTTACACTTCTTGTTGATGTTTCTCAGTGAGGCGAAGGTCTTCGGCTCGACGAGGCTGAAGGCAGCCTTGGGGATGATGCGGCAGAGCTCGGCAAGAGCCCGGAGAGAGTTCATGCGAATGTAGAACCAGACTGCTGCGTCATCGCCGAGGATAGCTGGGGAAATATAAAGAAAGAAAAAGAAAAAAATAAATTTATTGACCACGACATAGACACGAAAAGTTACAATGATAAGTACATAAATACACAAGACACAAAAACTCAACTCACACAAAGAAATATCACACATAGACAAGGACTATAAGAAGTGGTCAACGAGGTACAGGCCTCAGCATGTGCCACATCAGCCAGAGATACAAATATCATGATATACGTATAGGCAGCCGTATCGTTCCAGGTTTGATTCATTGCGCACTTATTTTAGAAACTCTTGGGCATTCTCAACACGTAGAAATAATTGTGCATATATCGTCTTTTTATATTTACTTAAAACCTAATATAAAATGAAACTATTCAGGAGTGCATGTTTGATGAAGGTCCTGGAATTGCTATACCATCATTCAACATCAGATTAATTCGGTCCCTCCTTCTAAGCATGCGTGATGATGTGTGGTTGAACACAGCAGGAAAATCCGTTTAATTTGACTACCAGTTCCTGTGGCTCTAGAAAAGTTGAACTAACAACTTTAGTCGATTACTATTTGCCACCAAAAATTAAAATTCGCCATGAAAAACAATGCCTTCCTTTTATCTACTTTCAAACATTTTGAGTCACCCAACAGCACTTATCATTTGACATTTCAGAATAGGTGGAAGTTAGTATCAACACATTTTTGGAGTACCACTACCAAGAATGAAGTGTGAGGCACATCATCTCATCATCTATTATCGTCATCAGCCAATCACCACTGGACATAGGCTTCCCCAAACGCTCGCCAGACATAGTATAAAGCAAAGTTGCTTCACGCTTCTGTTTCTATATATGCTTAAATCTTTAAAACTATACAACGGTGTATGTGGTTTTTTTAAAAGATAGAGGGATTTAAGAGGAAGTTTTTAATGTATTATATATACGAAGAGAAGCGGGGGCGGGTCACTAGTCTACAATAAATTCCAATACCACAAAGAGCCTCAATGATGTTGGTGTCAGACATCCGGACGGCAGCAGGCAGGAGCTTGGTCATGTTGGCAACGCCCATCGCCGCGTCAGCAAGCAGTTCCACGTTAGAACTAAGGAGCTGGTGACAGAACACCAGGTCCGTGCCGGTTTGGTAGAGAGCCTGAAACCGAATACAACAGGGTCACGGAAGTTCCGTCCAGTTACATTAAGTGACATCTTGTGGTGCATGCGAGGCATGGGTGGCGCCGCGTATATACCGAGAGATCTTGAGTGCTCAAAAGAACCAAGAACTTGGTGAGTGGCGAAACAAAAAGTGACTATAATAATGTCCTGGGTGTATTACAGCTAAGTATACATTGACACTGGCCGCCAAACCGAAGTTAAAGGGACAATATTATTTTATTAGTGCGTCCTACACACGTTATTATTTAGGGACGATATGGGATTTATCAGGACATTCAAAACTATGTAATTGTATAAGATCCCGCTGCAAAATCACTACGTTCATACTGTGGTTAATGAAACTACATTTTTTCCATATTAACATGAATAGGAGAATATACTTTCAAGAAGCTGCCAATCGAAAAGTGCCCGCAAGTAATTTTATTTAATATAATGTTAATTAATTTTTGGAAAAAAAATTCGTTCACCTATTTGCTTGATGAAATATCATCCATTTCAAAGCAGTGAACGTAAAAAGTAGGGGAAACTATGGTTGCCGCTGCCCTTTTGGCCGCAACCTCATCGCAGCCAGGTATGAGCAGGTATAACTTTGTAATACTTTTTCGTTCATGACGTATATTGATAATTTTAATATGAAATGAAAGCTTATTTTTTTCTAAGTATGATATTATGAGGTTGCCTTTGGAAAAGTGACCGCAAATAGGAGTTGCCAGCTTTTAAAAATGCTAAAATAAAAAAATAAAAAGTGAATGACAGTGAGCGCACAACGTTGCTTGCTAAACAAGGATGGCGAATGCCTGTATTCGTGTTCAAAGCTATTACGCAGGCGTCAACGAGAGATATGAACTGCAGTAGGAACTAGTCGTTTAATGAGCCATATTTATATCACAGTTACGTGTCCAACTTAACCTCCCATCGTTAAAATAAGTACCTGGTACTTAGACAGAATGAAAATACCAATGTCTTAGTGCATTTGCGAATACAGCAGGCCGAACATTCATACAGATGATCAGAAATAATCTCCATCCTGCCTAAAAGTATTGAAATATAACCCTTAAATTCTAGTTCTAGACTAGTTCCTACAGCAGTTCATATCTCTCGTTGACGCCTGCGTAATAGCTTTGAACACGAATACAGCTGGCATTCGCCATCCTTGTTTAGCAAGCAACGTTGTGCGCTCACTGTCATTCACTTTTTATTTTTTTATTTTAGCATTTTTAAAAGCTGGCAACTCCTATTTGCGGTCACTTTTCCAAAGGCAACCTCATAATATCATACTTAGAAAAAAATAAGCTTTCATCATCATCATCTTTGCGTTTTCCCGGTTGCATCCTTGCGGAGCCCGGGGTCCGCTTTCCTACTCCTAACTCTCCACTTCGCACGGTCTTCGGCATCCTTTATGGAGAGTTTGTTAGCACGCATGTCATCCACTACGACGTCAAGCCAGGCCTTTTTGGGCCTTCCCCTTCTGCCGGGACCCGGCGGTAGCGACATGGCTAGACACTTGTTCCCTACGTAGTTTGCCGGTTTCCGTAAAACATGACCGTACCAACGTAGGCGGCACTCTTGCAGTTTATCAGCGATGTCTCGGACATGAAGGCTGCCGCGAATACGGGAGTTCTTTACGCGATCTGCTCGCGTAACTCCCGACATCCAGCGCAGCATCTTCATCTCCGTGACCCGCAGTTCCTGCTTGTGCCGCTCAAGTAATGGCCATGCTTCACTGCCATATAAGAGAACAGGCCTAATGATGGATTTATAGACCTGTCCCTTCAGCTTAACCGGCATTTTAGGGTCGCAAGTGACGCCGCTCACCTCCCGCCATTTATCCCACGCAGCAGCAATGCGTGCCTTGACGTCGGAGTCGATGTCGCCGTTCGCGTGGAGTACAGATCCCAGATACTTGAACCGGTCCGTGCGCTCGACCGTGTCTTCGCCTATGCGGACGGACATGGGATCTGTAGTGTTGCAGGCCAAGTACTCTGTCTTCGCCACGTTGAGTTTCAGACCCCGTTCTCAAGCGATTCCTTCCATGTGTTAACACGTCTCACCAGCCGTCCCCTGTCCGAGTCCACCAGCGCGATATCATCAGCATACATAAGTAGCCATGGTGGCTGCTCATGGTGGTCTCTGATGCTGTCTGACAATACGTCTAATATCAGGCTGAAGAGGAATGGACTCAGGACGGAGCCTTGGTGTACTCCGACGGTAATACGGAAGGGCAATGTGTCGCCAACAGCGGTCCTAACTACAGAATCGGAATCACAGTACATGTCTCTAATGATATCAACATACGTTTCTGGCACTCCCTTGGACCTCAGGGCCCACCAAATCATCGCACGCGGAACACAGTCGAAGGCCTTCTCCATGTCCATAAATAGGAAGTGGAGAGGCGTGTTCTTCGTCCTGTATTTCTCCATGATGATTCTTAGGGCAAAAACGGGGTCCATAGTCCCATGACCGGGGCGGAAACCATATTGACATCCAGAGACAGTGCACTCCTGACGGATTCGAGAGTCTACTATCCGCTCGAATAGTTTCATGGTGTGGGACATGACCTTTATACCGCGATAACTACCGCACTCTTGCACTGATCCCTTGCCCTTGAAGACCGGGGTGATAACACTCAGTCTCCATTGGCGAGGAATCCCGCCGGTGCTGAGTATGCGGTTATAAAGGTCAGTAAGGATGCCCACACCACGACCACCCATTGCCTTCCAGGCTTCGATGGGGACTCCATCGGCTCCGACAGCTTTCCGATTCTTCATGCGGCGAAGAGCATTCTCTACTTCTTCAGGCGTTACCGGTGGCACAAGTCCAAGATTCGGAGGGAGGTCCGGTGGCTGCACTTCTCTATGCTGTTTATTTAACAGTTCGTGGAAGTAAGAGCGCCATCTCTCCTTCACCGCGAGGTCCTCGCATAGTAGGTCACCGTGAGGGTCTTTAACACAGCGGCACTTGGAGATATCCTGTGCCGCTTTGACCCTAGAACGTGCTAATCTATAGATAAGCTTCTGCCCCTCAGACGATTCCAGCCTATCGTAGAGCGGCTGTAGGTGGGCTCGCCTGGCTCTGGCAACAGCTTTCTTTGTTGCACGTTTTGCGGACCTGTATGCGTCGCGATCTTCAGGAGAGTTGGACGCTTGCCACTTTTTAAAGAGGGCTTTCTTCACCCTAGTCTCCCTCTGGACTGCGTCGTTCCACCACCAAGTCTCCTTGTCAAATTTGCGTCCACCCTTAGACGTGCCAAGCACTGACTTCGCCGCTTCGGTTATGGCTGCCTGAATCCTGTCCCAGTGGTTCTGAACTGGTTCGCTCTCAGCCTTAGCGCACTTGTCGCCGATAGCTGAGACGAACACCTGGGATTTGTCTTCGTCAAGCCGCCACCACCTTATTTGACGCCGACAGCGCTCAAAGCTCTTGGCTTTGGGCTTCACGCAGAGATCCATGACAAGTAGACGGTGTTGTGCAGTGAGACTCTCTCCGGGTATGACCTTGCAGTTGACTACTTTGCCGATGTGGTGCCTCCTAGTGAGTAGGAAGTCGATCTGGGTAGCGTGCCGCCCACTCCTGTAGGTGATTAAATGTTCAGGCCTCTTCTGGAAAAACGTGTTCACAATAGCCAGGTCGGCAGCCGAACACAACTGGAGGATGTTCTCCCCTTCAGCGTTGCGTCTGCCGAAACCATAGCCACCTTGTACACGCTCGAACTCCTCAGGCTCCTCACCCACATGACCGTTCAGATCGCCCCCCAGAACGACTTCCTGAGATGGTGGGATTCCCCGCAGCACCTCTCCAAGTCTGTTCCAGAATGAAGTCTTTTCGGTGTCGCTGCAACCAGCCTGTGGAGCGTATGCGCTTATCAAGTGGGTCGTAACCCCTTCGATCAGCACCGTTACGTCCATTAAGCGGTCGCTGTAGAGTTTCACCTCCAACACGTCGTCCTGCAACTCCCCGGACAGCACTACCGCAACCACGTTCTCTCCACTAGGTGCTCCTGTGTAGATCAGCTTGTAGTCATTCCCAATGGCCCGGGACCTGCTGCCTTTCCACCGAGTCTCCTGCAGGAACGCCACTGCCACCCTCCGCCTGGTGAGTACGTCGGCCAGCTCTCTCGCGCGACCGGTAAGCGTGCCCACGTTCCACGTCGCGAAGCGGAGTTTCCGTGGGGTTGGTGCTAACGTCTTTAGCCGCGTCCGTCCCCAACGCGGTAGCCCTTGCCTACTTGCCACAGGAGTCGGGCGAAACTCCTGCGCGCCGTTTTGCGGCGGCGCCCTATTCCTGGCACTTTTCTTGTATGTTCCTTCCATTTTAAAGTGGCGAGTTTCGCTTTTACGGGAGCGACTGCCGTCCGACCACCCAACCCCGGAGGGAAAGCTGGTGCCAGAGCCTCGTTCGTTGGTCAGCAGGGGTACGTACTTGCACGTGAGGTTGGCTTGGACCCAAAGATCTTGGTAGGGCCCCATTCCTCCCCTAAAAAAATAAGCTTTCATTTCATATTAAAATTATCAATATACGTCATGAACGAAAAAGTATTACAAAGTTATACCTGGCTGCGATGAGGTTGCGGCCAAAAGGGCAGCGGCAACCATAGTTTCCCCTACTTTTTACGTTCACTGCTTTGAAATGGATGATATTCCATCAAGCAAATAAGTGAACGAAATTTTTTTCCAAAAATTAATTAACATTATATTAAATAAAATTACTTGCGGGCACTTTTCGATTGGCAGCTTCTTGAAAGTATATTCTCCTATTCATGTAAATATGGAAAAAATGTAGTTTCATTAACCACAGTATGAACGTAGTGATTTTGCAGCCGGATCTTATGCTATAACTAAAAAGAAACAAATTTTAAGGAACTACACTAGGTACGATCTACAAAGAAGCTACTAACATCTCTGCCGTTGGCGGTGAAAGACATCTTAGTCAGGACAGCGAGGCAGTGGGGCTTCATAGCCGGCAGCGCCATCTCCAAATAAGCCAGGAGGCGCAGAATGCACCCCGATTGGTACAAGTGGTATGCGTTCTCTTCTGTCTCCACGTAGTTGCGAAGCACGCCTAGGACTTGAGTGTGGACGTCACGAAACTCGTAAGACTGGAGAGAAAGGCGATGAGGAGGTGAATGTGCCAGTAAAATTTCGTTAGGTACTATGTGGAAAATAAAGGTTAAAACTACATTTGCAGGAGCAGATGATGACTGTATGAGTGCCCTGGATTGAAACTTATGAAGGTGGATTTTTCACGTAAATTTCTTATTTAAGCCTTTTTATAACGGAAGGCAAACATTGGTTGGTACCGAAGTACGAAAAATTTACCTTTCTAAAAACAGGTGAATAAAGTGCCATAATTTCATAATACGCTTACATTTTGTGCAATGCGGAATCCATTATTCCTTGAAAGATATTGTAAGTAGGTAAAGAACATTTACCTCATCTCGTACGATTTATCAGATAACATTACAGCGTAAACTAATATTCTGATTGTATCGGTAACTTACAAACTTACCTCCAAAATATCACAAAGATCCAGCACCCCAGTGGATGCTCTGAAAGTCCTCTGCACCACTAAGTCCTTGTACCGGCATATGAGCTGGTCAACAGTCCTCAGGGCCGCGTGCTGGATGGCCAGGAACTTGCTCTGCATCAGCGCCAGGAGGGACGGCCAGCTGAACTGCTGGTTCTTCGTCACTTCCGCCGCGCAGATAGGGTCGTCCAGGAGATTGCTTAGGGTCTTGTGGATTCGATAACAAGAGCGGTTTGAATTTTTTCTAAAAACCTTCGTGCTAAGAACCTACCTAACCCATCGTGTTAATTCACATACCTATCTAGTACTTTAATATACATAGTCTATAATAATCATTTTTATCGTAGGTAATTTCTTCTGATAGGGAATAAAAACCAAGTTACTAAACTAATACAGAACCTATAAACATGAATCTTACACATAATATGTATTTGCTACTGACAACAGCAAACATAATGAAGAAATATAAATATATGCTGAGACTAGGACCTAGTCGACCACTGATCAATGTTGTGTTTCTATGGTATTTTTATTTCTGTTTTGCGGTCAATAAATATTTTTTATTATTATTATTCTTATTTATTATAAAAAAAAACCTGAACATAAAACTTGCCACGATAGGAAGACGACTCAGACTCACCTGTAAACAATTCTTCTGCACATCAGGATCTAAACTGTTCTTCATTCTCGAGAACAGGCTGCTCAGTATATTGGCAGAGACAAGCTGTTCGCAGCCCAAGGGTTCTCGTGTCAACTCAGATAAAACAAGCGAAGCAAATTCAAGAACAAAAACGTCTTCCATCTGGAAATGAAACTCAGTTGATGAAGAACAAAAACATGAGGAGCTTTAACTGCAAGACTGATCAAGACATTTAGATGAGGTAGTGATTGGAAGCTAGCACTAGCACGTCACGGCCTGGATTACAGGGGCGTTATGGTATCTCAATATTTTCTTGTCCTTGGGCCTGCTTTGATTAAAATCCACCCTACTGTAATATAAATATAAAGTACCTGAGTAGGTACTAAAATCTTTGCGAAGTTTAACATGTAGCCATTACCACCAGTGGCGTAACTATACCCGTTGATGTCCGTGGCAAAATTCATCGGTTGGGGCCCCGTGCACCCCCGTTCTTTTTTTTTATCTTAATGTGTATGTGGGTTGGCAGATGAGATTCTCCTATGACCGGGGACCCCTTTCGGCTGGGGCCCCCTACCGGGTGGGGGCCCGTGGCATTTTGCCGACTTGCCACCCTGTAGTTACGCCACTGATTACCACCCTACCTTTACGAGCATAAACGCAATCTTCCTCAAGTTCATCGAGTCAGCGAGCACCTGCTCAGGCCCGCGAGGCAGCTGGCAAAGCTGCGCTAGAGCCTTCAGCGCGAACCGCTTGATGTTCAGCTCGGCGTGCTCCACGTGCGGCAGAATGTACTTGATAGCGTCCAGGTTGAAGAGAACCATGCGGTTCAGCATATCCTGCGCTGAGAACTTCGTGATTGCTCGCAGGGTCTGGAGAGTTTGTTTTTCTTAGTATTGCTGCCAAAGGCAGTTCATATCTACATGAGACTAGTTACATTGTCGAGGTGTTTTTATAGTGATACAACCACGGCACCACAGGCAGCTCAGATCTACGTCAAATATAAGGCGTCCGACCGATTTCAGCCATGGCGGCCGATCTCAATTGAGATCAGCCAAGTGCGCAGGATATATTATAGTGCACAAGTGTGCGCGCAAACACAAGTGCACTCTCTATTCCCTTACTCTCATAATTCGGTGAGACGGCAATCCGACATGACCGATAAGAGATCGGGCGCAAGACCACCGGCTTAACGTGCTATACGAGGCACGGGCGTTCAACCGCTAACTTCCTAACTCCGGGCTGAGTAATTTCATTACAGAAAAACTCACACAAATTTTGCCCGACCCCGGATTCGATCCGGGGACCTCTCAGTCCTAACGCAGCGCTTGCTACCAATGGACCAACGAGGCAGTTACGTCAAATTTATTTTCAACGCGGCGCCTGTCCATGCGATATCCTTCAGGCTTGCGGTATATGGCGGTCGTACGCCCATAAAGGCCGAGTTATAATAAATAATAAATAAAATATTTATTTCGGTTAACAAGGTTTAACTTATGATATAAGTGGATGGAGTCTCCATTTAAGCTGAAGAGCCTGTGTTTGGAGACGCCGCTCTTCCTTATTCCATTCAAAAAACAACCTTAATCTTACGTTTAATTTTAAATTAATCTAATATCTAGACAATTGAGTAAAGAGGTACATTTTTAAAGTTAGTTTTATTATACCTGTGTATGAGTTCAAGTCTCGACTCTGAGAACTTTACAGACAAATTCTAACAGAAAGTAAATGAGTGTGACTGTGTTTATAAATCACAAAGTCAGACGTGTTTTCATAAATCGGCGTCAAGTAAGTTCAGATTGGGTGTACGTTCATCATCAATGTTATCATCAGTTCATCATCAGTGTAACTCCTAACCTTGCCTAACTGCAATAGTAAAGGTCATCATGATTAAAAGACTTCATAAATACCTGACATAGTATCTCAGGTTCAGCAGACTCGAGCAAAAGAATCGAAGTGTGAGCACTTTCAGGAGTGATCGTATAGGGATGGAAGGTCAGATCTTTCTTGTCTGCTGACCGGTTCTCCCGTTCCTTTTGAAGAGGCTTTGCCATGGTTACGACAGCCCTAAATGCAAGGCCAGATCAAAAGCGATAATATTGATATTTCCTTTAAGAGCTGAAATAAACGGCAAGTGCGATTTCAGTGACAGATCGATTTGACCACTTCATCAAATTAACATGCCATCGCATCAATCAATCAAATATCTGACCAACTACCAACGAAGGATCTATATCACTTGTAAATAATATGCCACATACTCCTTATACCTAGCCAGTTCTCATTTCAAAAACCTGTCAGCCACCCTTCATTAAAAACTGTCATGAAAGTCATGGCGTCAAGCTGAATTTTATAGAGTAGATTTACTTAACTTTATGAACTATGTATAGGAGAAACATATTTGTGCGTTCCATTGGAGGAGCGGCCCGGAAGTTCCGGTCTTTACAGGAAGTGTGGATACTCCCCTGGTGGGGTAGTGGGGGACTCTCTTCGGCTCCACTCTGGGCTTTGGACTCCTTGGTGTTGGTTGTCAAACTGTGCTCGACATGTGTGATGGCCGTGGTCAGAGTGATCATTCCACCTGCTATGAAAAGTTTGTATGGAGAAACTGTGTTGGTAAGTAGGTAATCCAAAAATGCCCAACCTGTTTGTATAAACGTAACTACTGCGTTGAGTGTTGTGTCCAAAGGATAGACAGCCAATATTCTGTCGTAAGCATAAGGAAAGATACGCAAAGAATCTAGAACCGGCTAAACATGGAATTCGATTTTAGGCATAAATATCTAACTACATAGTAGGTCCATATCCTCCTATACCATCATACCTCTTACCTATTCAGATCACCGGCGCAGGCAATGGCGTTGGCCGCGAGTTAGCACTTCAGTTTGCGGATCTTGGGGCCACAGTTATTTGTTGGGACAGCGACACCAGACGAAACAACTCTGTTATCGACGAGATTCGGAGCAAGGATGGTGATGTAAGTCTTTCATGATGCTTCATCTTAAAAACTTATATAAAATTTACTTAGGGCCTTTTCCATAGGTACTTACTTATGGTCATGATTGGATTAGTTTCTGCTTGAAAGTGACGGACGCTTCTCCTATGGTGTGATACAATACATTCCCATGATATCAGGGCCTCCCGTAACGATATCATTATTCCCAGATTTCTGAAAGCACCTTGTAGTGATATCGATTGGAGTACCTATCTAGTTTTTACCAAAGCACAGTCTTACAAAACCTCCCTTTCCAGTGCTTCGGGTACACGGTAGACATAACTGCGCGAGAGCAGGTGACGTCATTGGCGGCCCGCATGCGCCGTCAGCTGACCGACGTCTCCATGGTGATTAGCAACGCGGGCGCGTTCACCTACGCGCCCCTGAACCATTGGCGGCCGGACTCTATAGCGAAGATCATCGAGATCAACTTGCTGGCTCACTTCTGGGTAAAGTACCTAAATGATAAGCTAGCTCGATGTAATGTGAAGTGAAATTTCTTCAATTTTGGGGGATTTTATAAGGATACTGAATTTTGGGGGATCACTGAAGCAGAATGAAGAAAGAGGAACAGAATTGGCTTTAATATGATTTCAGACCCACGAATGAGTAGGTACCTACGGACTTTCTTTTCTTTCATCTCAATGTTGGCACATCAAACTGTACTCTGGTCTTCAATAGGTACTAACGATTTCTTCTGATACTTTGACAGATAATCCAAGCGTTCCTGCCAAGCATGGTAGAGAGGCGGCAGGGACACATAGTAGCAATAAACTCTACAGCAGGCCTGATGCCGTGTGCAGACATGATCCCTTATTGCGCTGCGAAATTTGGACTCAGAGGTAAAGTACCCGCTTACATTAAATGATTTATTTTAGACCATCACGGCGTCAAACAAAGTGTAAAGTTGAGATTGAGAATTTTAAAAGTTATGATTTGTTTTGAATTGACTTGAACTGATAAACAGAGAAAATAGTTTTATTCAGTAGGTACAGTAGGTAACACCAAAAAGTTTCTTCTTACTTGGATAAGGATCACCATCATTATTTTCCTCATCATCATCATCAGTCCAAATATTGCTGGGGCAGGAGCATACCGTAAACCAGAGCGATAAGGCCTTAGTCAGCCACGCTCGCCAAGTGCGGGTTGGTTGACTACAACCCAAGAATTTCTCCGTAAGTGTGCAGGTTTCCTCACGCTGATTTCCTTCACCGATAAATTTATTACACGTTATTTCCCTCATCTAGGTCTAATGGACTCCATAACCGAAGAGCTGCGACTAGACACGTGGACGAAGAACATCAACACGACGTCGGTATACCTGGCGACTGTTTCCACGGGCTTGCACCCCCCGCCCACACATCGGTTTACCTCTCTGTATAGCGAAGTCACTGCTAAGGAAGCTGCTAGGATCATCATTGAAGGTAATGCGATCAAATCTTTCTTTAGTTTGATTTTGTGTTTGTATGCTTTGTTTTTTTATTGATGACTAGCTGTGCCAGCGACTTCGTTCGCGTTTCCCCCCGTTTTTTACACATTTTCCATTGTATCTTTGCTCCTATTGGTCGCAGCTTGATGTTATAAAACTAAACCTAACTAAACTAAAACCTTCCTCGATAAATGGTTTATACAACGCAAAAAGATTTTTTCAAATCGAACCAGTAGTTCCTGAGATTAGCGCGTTCAAACAAACAAACAAACAAACAAACAAACTCATCAGCTTTATAATATTAGTATAGATATAGATTTTTTAAAACCTACATTGGTTTAACTCGATGTGTATGTACCATATAGGTACCTATCTGTCGCGTATCTGTCTTTAAGGCCGTAGCTCTAAACGGATGGGCCGATTTCGATATGTTTTTTTTTTTATTTTAAGACAGAATTATATTTTAGGTCATCTAATCGTATTAGTTTTTTTTTTTCGAACTGATAAACGATGATGTCTGGGAGAAGCCACGTCATCGTCACCGGATTTAGGGGGAGCGGATGGCTTAAATGTGTTTTTGGCTAACTGACTATGATGATGCCTTGGAGTTGCTTTATCATCACCGGATTTGCGGTGGGGGCTGGCTCTCACCTCACTGTCATGTATGCGTTAATTACCATAAATAATCGTTTCCATTTCAGGAATCCGCAAGAACCACAAGAGCATCAGCATACCATCTTTCATGAGGTGCCTAATAGAAGTCCACAACCTTATGCCCTACCGCATAAGAGTCATTTTCACAGACTTCTTCAACTTCGGCCATAGAGCTTGGTTCTGCTTTTGCTAACATTATCAATTGATCAATTTGAGTGTAACCTACCAACTTATGAAAAGTTTACAATAATAATTTCTAGTTAAATGTTTAGGTTTATGATAATTTAGTAAATTACTTTAATGTCAATTGATGTCTTTTATTACAAAAAAAACCACTTAACATACTGTTGTTTGCACTTTCAAGCTAATAGTAAAATAGTAAGAAATATCAGTTTTACTCATACCCGAACTATACTAATCACAGACACTTATGCGCTGCAATGGTGTAACTATTTACAGTTTGTCCACACCGCTCACACATAATCACTTTATTATGCTCCAACACATGTTCGTCTCTGGTCTTCTCATCAGCAAACATCTTACAACAAATGCTACAAACATACTCCTTGGTCTTCCCATGCAGTAGGGAGTGTCGGAGCAATGAGGCTGGTGTGGCAAAGCTCCGGCCACATGATTCACACAGATGTCTGGACGGCTTCGGTGTATGTATCTCGGTGTGGGTTTTCACGTGCATGTACGTTTCTTTGTGGTCACTTGATGTGTAACTGCACACTTTGCATCTGTGGGAAATCAAAAAATCTGTTAGACTGTTAGTTGATGCCTAAATATGAAGAATAAATGTCATAGTTTATAAGAATCATATGGAATTATTATAATCACTACTAGAGGGATTCAAGAGGAAGGTTTTTATGTATAACTAGTGGTCCCGGCGAATTTCATACCGCCAATACTATAAAACTTCCCTGGACTATCACGAACATTTTAAAACCAAAATTAAATCGGTCCGGGCATTCTCAAGTTTTAGTCAGACTAACGAACGGCAATTGATTTTTATTTAATAAGAAAATATGCATACCCAAAGTGAATTAAGGGCCGGTCACTAGTCATAGAATGAAATAAAACTCTTGAAAATGCCCCTGAATTATTACATTTAATTAAAAATCTTTGGACAGATTATTTACCTATAGAGCAAATTGTTTGGTTTTTCATGTTCTTCTTCCCTATGTTTTGCTAAAGCTTCTGAGCCAATAAAGTTATGGCCACATATATCACAGATTCTTTCCTTTGACTTCATTATGTGTTCTTTGGCGTGCCGGTACAAAAGGAACCGTTCGGTGAAAATCTCTCCACATTGCTTACAACGGTAGGAACAACCCAAAGCAGCACCATGGTCGACTACACAAGTCTTGTGGTGTTTAGATAAGTCCTCCTTGTTTGGAAAGTGTTTCCCGCAGGCACAGGTCACCGTTGACGGGTTGTGGATCACAAAGTGTTGTTGCATTTTTAGCTTTGAATCAAATAAAATTTTGCATATACTGCACGTGCGAGATGCTTCTTCACAAATGCTCATGTGTTGTGTCAGTCGATGCAAGTTTTCAAACTTCATATTACAAGCGAAACATAACAACTGATTTTTATCACCAGTTTTTGCATGATGTAATTTTTGTTGACCCATTTGACTTATTGGTTTAGGTTCAGACTTTTTCACAACTATCCCTTTTACTATTATTATATCTGACCCTAAAACATCTATTTCCATATTCACATCTGAATTACTTTTGGTAGGGGTGTCCTTCTTTTTAGGAGTTGGGATTTTGGTGGACTTAGGTATGGTATTTTCATTTCTGTCTAATAAGTTTACAATAGATGGTATATCCTCTTTGCCCAAGTTGTTTAAGTATTCTTCTATATTCGCTGTGTTGTTTAAGAATTCTAAAAGCGAATCTGAGTTGTATTCTGAGTCAGGAAGCGGTTGAATGGGAGTTTTGGTTTCTGTACACTTTTTTGTTTTCTCCTGTAAAGAGGATTCGAGCCAGTCTTGAGAACAGCGCGCGTTCAGTTGGAAATTATAGAATTCACTAAGTTGGCCCACACATTTATTGCAAATTTCTTTAGGAAGAGCGTCGATAGAACTCACCGACATGCCGAGACAAGACTTAAGATGCAAGTGAATAGTTGGATCGCCAAGTATCGAGACATGGTCGTTATCCACATCTAGGCAAATACGGCAGCATTTTCTAATGTCTTCATCCATCTTTTACGGAAAATATATACAAACAAACGTTTTGTAAACAAAAACATCGGCCCGGGGACAATTCCAGGAAACATATGATTTTGACATTACTGAAATCGTTCAAAAGTTTTTAACGATCAATACTGTCTACCATAACTGTCAGAATAGTACTAATCTTATTTCTGAACGGAATAATAAGGTCGAGGCCTCAAATTTTTAGGGTTAAATAGATATTGGTTAAATTAAACCACAAAATTTAAATGTGATAAGACAGTAAAAATTTTCTAACAATAATGAATAAAATAGGTTCCTCACACTCAATGAACCATAATGTTTACAGCATTTGGTTAGAGACCTATCAGCCGATAAGGCTTTAATAATTACGTGTATAAAAGCCATATTCAAATTAGCTTGTTACTTAATGCTCTTAAATCGCGTAAATAATAATAACATGAATAAATAGGCTAGCCTGCAAAGATTCCAATAAAAAAAGTACATGTAGTACGGAACCATCAAACCACAGTAAGCTATACACTTCACGATTAATTTGACAGATAGGCACTGCATGCACATTATGCATTCTACTTCACCTATCCTATCTTCATCTTTGTTGTTTGCGATGTGAGCGAGAACATTGCGGTGATTCACGGAAAATAGGCATTAACACAACTTTACGCTCGACTGGAGTCTTGATACTAATCGCGCACGGCAGGTCATTCGATATTCATGGTGTCAAGTCGTGTGTGAATCAGTTTGTGAAGTAAACAGGTGGACAGACTCGAGATGACTTCGATGGAAGCTCATTGTCACTCCACCATGGAGGCACAGGAATCTCTCCTGTACTCGGCCCGGCATGGCGAGCTGTCGGTTGTCAAGGCTCTCCTAGAGGCTAAGCAAGATGGGAAGTTGACATTGGATATTAATTGCAAAGGTAAGCCAGTTTCGATATTTCAAGGGTTGAGTACAACTAGTTGATTTTTTATTTATATAGAAATTCTACTGTACCGTACTTAAGTACAAATATCTTCTTAGAATTAACAAAATGTATCATTGGTGGGGATTCATAATTTGTTTAGATTTAATTCCATTTTTAATGTAGGTATTATAGAACATACATTTTTGCTTGTATGTATTTACAGAATTGCTTATTTTATGAAATACCCATTACTACCTAACATTCTGTTATAATAATAGTCAAACTAATTGTTATCGAGCATATTATTCATGGAGAGCATTACACATCTCAAATAATCTTGATTACACATTCTATGTGCACTCTTAGGAGTAAATCTTTTTGATTGATGGAATAATACTAATGAGTCATTTCCAATACCTAGTCCTCTATTATTGATTGTGCCACTAACCAGGTGGTTAGTATCAAACTAGAACAGATGCTTGGTGGTAAATATACTTATTTACCTTACCTAGTTTATCACCACCTGAATATCTGTGTAGTTCATTAAAAATGGTATGTTTTGCTTAGTGAGTTTAACCTAAGCTTGTAATTATTAGAAGGATAGTTATTTTTTCTATTTTAAGTAGATTTAATTTTCCTTATTGTTTATCTTTGCAAATTTCCTGTTAGTTTAATAATATAATATAGTACCTATATTAGTATTATATTAAAATAGATTTGAAATTAAGAGGGTTTATTTTGTTTTGTTATTATTATAGTAATAATATTTACATGTTTATATTGAACATAAGAATGTCAGTACCCTTATTACATTTTATGCTACTAAGAGTTAAAATATGAATTTAGAACTGGAAAAAAATACCCATATCTGTGCACCTGTTATCTGTGCAACGAAAATTATATGTCATTATATAGTTTTAATTTTTTTTATTTATTATTTAAGGCAAAAGCAAGAGTAACTTAGGCTGGACTCCTCTCCACCTGGCATCATACTTTGGGCATGTGGAGGTGGTGAAGGCTCTGTTGGAAGCCGGGGCTAATGTGGACGAGGTCAATGACACTGGCGATACAGCTATGCATAAGGCCTCATTTGTTGGTAATGAGGTAAGTAGACATTATTTGAAAAAAAAAAGGCTTGTGAAGTTTGTGTTTTGTGTTGGGTGGTCAAGACGAATCACATGATCCCGGCTTCCTTATAATCTTTTAAAATAGTAGTAGATGTAACATAATATCAACATCTTCCTAATAATGAACCATAGACCATCATGTGTAAGCGTTGGTTCCAGATAGCCAACCTGTATAAATATTCTGCACCTATGAATCATGGCGCTTACAACAGTGCCGAAATATCGGGAGCTCATTAAAACAAAACAACATGGTAAATATCCCGGACAGTTTCGGTTTTCTAATGCACCTATGAAAGTCTACTTTATAATGTCGCTTCCATAAACAAGGTAACATCATATTTAGACGTTTGTGTTCCATTACAATAATTATTAGTCTTTATGGGTCTACACGCGTTTAAAGATTAGCAAATACATAGCTACTTACTGTCCGACGATTCGACTGGGATACACATCATCAAACAAACATCATAGTAGAGTACCTTTACTCTAATAAAAAGTTAGTGTTAAAGGTAACATCATAGTGCATCACTGTAGTGCTTCCTCAAGTTAAAGGCTCCTTTGAACTATCAACAGGAACTAGTGATCCTGCTACTGCAGTACCAAGCGGACGTGAACATAATGAACGGCGAAGGCCGTACCTGCGCGGATGTGTGCAAGACGCGGGACGTTCGCCGTTTACTGGAGGCGGCTCACCGCGCCGGGCGGCTGGACCGGGAGCGTAGCTTGCTCACGGCCGCTAGGGAGGGCCGCGTCGATGACACACAGGCGCTGGTGAGTGTGATGAGTGAAGCTGGTGAGTGGCTGCCGTGAGCGTAATGAGTCCGACTATCAGACGTGTGTTGACTTATTCTGTATGACTGGCTCGGTGCAACAGTGGTTAGTGACCCAGGTTTACTACCTACGGTTCCAAGAGTCGTGGGTTCGATTCCCACTCGGGACAAATATTTGTGTGACGAACATCGGTGTTTGTTCCGTGTCTGGGTGTATTATTAATATATTTAAGTTTGTTTGTGTATCCACTGTTGATTCTGATACCTGTAACACAAGTGCTTAAGCTAGTTACCACAGGATCAAATCAATGTTTGTGATGTTGTGAAATATTTATTTATTATTTTATTTATTATTTGTTCCATGGGAGTAATCTACTTTATATCTGTATCAGCCACAGCCACATAAAATCTATTTTATCCTGGTCCTTCAATCCGGATTTAAATCAGCCAGCTATCAAAAAATCAAAAAAAAAATAATCAAAAATGTCTTTATTCATATAGGCAATTACATGCACTTATAAATCGTCATATTACTAATAATAAGATTCTACCACCGGTTTGGAACGCCGATTCTACCGAGAAGACTCCGGCAGGAAACTCGATAGTTGCTCTTTTTAACGACAATCATATTACAAAATGTAAATGAGCCAAGTCATACAGTCTGGGTGTCATACAGTCTATGTAATTGTACTGCGTTAACCGGTACTAAAACACGTACCTGTTGGTAATGAGTGGAGTTTATATATTGCAATAATATGCTTTTATTTTCTAGTTGAGCGGTCCGAATCCACCGAATATCAACTGCGTCGACCCGCAAGGCAATACATGTCTGCACTGTGCAGCGTACCGGGGGCACGCGAGACTGGCGGTCCTACTACTCCAGAACGGGATAGATACCACACTGAGAAATAACAGCGGTAAGTAATGTCTGCATTATTTTATTGATACGAAGCCGCTCTTACTCAATTGTACCATTCGTATTTATTTTTTTATTCAAATTAAAGTATTTTCACCCCATCAGCCAGAAACAAATTAGCCCATATGATTCGCTACCTTTGCCTTGACTTTTCATTTTCATTTATTCCGTTTTTCTTACAAGGTAACAGATAATTTCCAATACGCTTACAAGATTATTAATTACAATAAAAAATACATGTCAAAAGAATACAAAATAACAATAGGAATCAAATTCTACAAAACAATGAGACATTTGGATTGGGTGATATCACGAAATAAGTTCAGTTATGTCAGCTGGTCAAAAAGTGGATTAAAATAGCTAGTAGGTTTCAAAAGTGTCTGGTTACATGGGACACAGAGTATGAGTAAATATGAATGTTTAATATGAAAATTTATTCAGTTTACCAATGTGTTTTTGTGTTTTCAAATTTGAAATTCATGTGTCTGGGTTTGTTCGACGCTCTTTCGGTAAAGGAAAACATCGTGAGGAAACTTGAGCACCTGTGAATAAATTTTAAGTGTATATGATTAAAATTTGAATTGATGGATAGAAAACATAGAATCACGCCTTTTTCCCAGAAGAGTAGGCAGAGATTACTTATTGTCATGTGCTACGGTCCTGGCACACCATCCAGCAACCTCTTCATACACGTTCGTCTTTAATACTTCTGTCAAAAACGGCACCTCTGGCACGTTGTTTCAGTTGCACTTTGTGTAATACGTTGGGGTTCTTAAAGGTAATATCTGTAAGCTCAGTTTCTTCTGTTTTCGACAGGTCAACTCGCGATAGACATGGCTAAAGACAACGAGATGCGAGAAGTACTAAGCGTGAGGCCCGTTCAGCGGCTGCAGCGCACCGCCGCGCGCTTCGAGGGGCCGCTTCTGAAGCGTTCGCGGTTCCTCGGCTGGCGGCCGGTCTGGGTGAGCGTTGCCATGACAACGGGACAGAGAAGTAGCAGCCTATGCAGCGGCTGCAGCGCTTTGCAGCGCTCTTAGAGGGCTCGCTGCTTAAGCGCTCGCGGTTCCTCGGCTGGCGGCCGGTCTGGGTGAGCGTTGTCATGACAACGAGGTGCAGAAGTACCAGCCCGTTCAGCGGCTGTAGCGCATTGCAGTGCTCTTAGAGGGCTCGCTGCTGAAGCGCTAGCGGTTCCTCGGCTGGCGGCCGGTCTGGGTGAGCGTTGCTATGACAACGAGGTGCAGAAGCGATGCGAGAAGTAGCAGCCCGTTCAGCGGCTGCAGCGCATTGCAGCGCCCTTAGAGGGCTCGCTGCTTAAGCGCTCGCGGTTCCGCGGCTGGCGGCCGGTCTGGGTGAGCGTTGCCATGACAACGAGGTGCAGAAACGATGCGAGAAGTAGCAGCCCGTTCAGCGGCTGCAGCGCATTGCAGCGCCCTTAGAGAGGCCGCTGCTGAACCGCTCGCGGTTCCTCGGCTGGCGGCCGATCTGGGTGAGCGTTGCCTTGACAACGTTACCATGAACCAAGTTACACAACACTAACTATAATAATGAAGAAATCGCATTCACGCAATCACACCTTAGACTTGGCATGATTTTGTCTAGATTTCATTACTTTTTAGAGATGAGCAAGCAGCTCTATCGAGACCTGGCTAGTTTTTTTTACAGAATGTTTTGGTGGGATACATTTTTCACAGAGGGCTAGGCAGAGATCACTTTCTGCCATGTGCTACGGTCCTGGCACACCACATCCATCACCCTCATCGTGCATGCTCGTCGATAACGGGTACCAAAGATACCTTTACTTATTTGTTTTTTTTTGTACCTATCGCAGGCGGTCCTCCAGCGCGGCGTGCTCCTCTACTACGGCTCGCGGGCCGAAGCAGCGCGCTCGTCGGGCGGCCGCGGCCGCAGCTACCTGGACGGGGCGTCGCTGCTCGCGCCCGACGCGGAGCCCGCGCTGCTGGCGCTGCGCCTCAGCGACGGGGACACGCACCGGCTCGCCGTGCCCCGCGCCGAGAACGTGCTCGCGTGCAGACAGGTCAGTGACCCCTGGGAGCGGGGCGCTGCTGACAGGTCAGTGACCCCTGGGAGCGGGGCGCTGCAGACAGGTCAGTGCCCTTTGAGAGCGGGGCGCTGTAGACAGGTCAGTGCCCTTTGGGAGCGGGGCGCTGTAGACAGGTCAGTGCCCTTTGAGAGCGGGGCGCTGTAGACAGGTCAGTGCCCTTTGGGAGCGGGGCGCTGTAGACAGGTCAGTGCCCTTTGAGAGCGGGGCGCTGTAGACAGGTCAGTGCCCTTTGGGAGCGGGGCGCTGCAGACAGGTCAGTGCCCTTTGGGAGCGGGGCGCTGTAGACAGGTCAGTGCCCTTTGGGAGCGGGGCGCTGTAGACAGGTCAGTGCCCTTTGGGAGCGGGGCGCTGCAGACAGGTCAATGGCCTTTGGAAGCAGCGCGCTCGTCGGGCGGCCGCGGGCGCAGCTACCTGGACGGGGCGTCGCTGCTCGCGCCCGACGCGGAGCCCGCGCTGCTGGCGCTGCGCCTCAGCGACGGGGACACGCACCGGCTCGCCGTGCCCCGCGCCGAGAACGTGTTAGCGTGCAGACAGGTCAGTGAGCTTAGACAAAGTAATAATATCAAAATGATAACAAAATTCGAGAAGTATAAAATGTATGATTTACATTAGATTGACCACGTGGTTTATTGCGTCTAATGGGAGCGGGTTAGTGTCCTCTGTAGGACCGGGTCAGTGACCTCTGTGGGAGTGGGTCAGTGCCGTCTATAGGAAGATGCTATAGGGAGCGGGGCGCTGCTGACAGGTCAGTGACCCCTGGGAGCGGGGCGCTGCTGACAGGTCAGTGACTCTTGGGAGCTGGGCGCTGTAGACAGGTCAGTGACCCCTGTGGGGTGCTGCAGACAGGTCAATGGCCTTTGGAAGCAGCGCGCTCGTCGGGCGGCCGCGGGCGCAGCTACCTGGACGGGGCGTCGCTGCTCGCGCCCGACGCGGAGCCCGCGCTGCTGGCGCTGCGGCTCAGCGACGGGGACACGCACCGGCTCGCCGTGCCCCGCGCCGAGAACGTGCTCGCGTGCAGACAGGTCAGTGAGCTTAGACAAAGTAATAATATCAAAATGATAACAAAATTCGAGAAGTATAAAATGTATGATTGACATTAGATTGACCACGTGATTTATTGCGTCTAATGGGAGCGGGTTAGTGTCCTCTGTAGGACCGGGTCAGTGACCTCTGTGGGAGTGGGTCAGTGACCTCTATAGGAAGATGCTATAGGGAGCGGGGCGCTGCAGACAGGTCAGTGCCCTTTGGGAGCGGGGCGCTGTAGACAGGTCAGTGCCCTTTGAGAGCGGGGCGCTGTAGACAGGTCAGTGACCCCTGTGGGGTGCTGCAGACAGGTCAATGGCCTTTGGAAGCAGCGCGCTCGTCGGGCGGCCGCGGGCGCAGCTACCTGGACGGGGCGTCGCTGCTCGCGCCCGACGCGGAGCCCGCGCTGCTGGCGCTGCGGCTCAGCGACGGGGACACGCACCGGCTCGCCGTGCCCCGCGCCGAGAACGTGCTCGCGTGCAGACAGGTCAGTGAGCTTAGACAAAGTAATAATATCAAAATGATAACAAAATTCGAGAAGTATAAAATGTATGATTGACATTAGATTGACCACGTGATTTATTGCGTCTAATGGGAGCGGGTTAGTGTCCTCTGTAGGACCGGGTCAGTGACCTCTGTGGGAGTGGGTCAGTGACCTCTATAGGAAGATGCTATAGGGAGCGGGGCGCTGTAGACAGGTCAGTGCCCTTTGGGAGCGGGGCGCTGTAGACAGGTCAGTGCCCTTTGAGAGCGGGGCGCTGTAGACAGGTCAGTGCCCTTTGGGAGCGGGGCGCTGCTGACAGGTCAGTGACCCCTGGGAGCGGGGCGCTGCAGACAGGTCAGTGCCCTTTGAGAGCGGGGCGCTGTAGACAGGTCAGTGCCCTTTGAGAGCGGGGCGCTGTAGACAGGTCAGTGCCCTTTGAGAGCGGGGCGCTGTAGACAGGTCAGTGCCCTTTGGGAGCGGGGCGCTGTAGACAGGTCAGTGCCCTTTGAGAGCGGGGCGCTGTAGACAGGTCAGTGCCCTTTGAGAGCGGGGCGCTGTAGACAGGTCAGTGCCCTTTGAGAGCGGGGCGCTGTAGACAGGTCAGTGCCCTTTGAGAGCGGGGCGCTGTAGACAGGTCAGTGCCCTTTGGGAGCGGGGCGCTGCAGACAGGTCAGTGCCCTTTGGAAGCGGCGCGCTCGTCGGGCGGCCGCGGGCGCAGCTACCTGGACGGGGCGTCGCTGCTCGCGCCCGACGCGGAGCCCGCGCTGCTGGCGCTGCGGCTCAGCGACGGGGACACGCACCGGCTCGCCGTGCCCCGCGCCGAGAACGTGCTAGCGTGCAGACAGGTCAGTGAGCTTAGACAAAGTAATAATATCAAAATGATAACAAAATTCGAGAAGTCTAAAATGTATGATTGACATTAGATTGACCACGTGATTTATTGCGTCTAATGGGAGCGGGTTAGTGTCCTCTGTAGGACCGGGTCAGTGACCTCTGTGGGAGTGGGTCAGTGACCTCTATAGGAAGATGCTATAGGGAGCGGGGCGCTGCTGACAGGTCAGTGACCCCTGGGAGCGGGGCGCTGCTGACAGGTCAGTGACTCTTGGGAGCTGGGCGCTGTAGACAGGTCAGTGACCCCTGGGAGCGGGGCGCTGCTGACAGGTCAGTGACCCCTGGGAGCGGGGCGCTGCTGACAGGTCAGTGACCCCTGGGAGCGGGGCGCTGCTGACAGGTCAGTGACCCCTGGGAGCGGGGCGCTGCTGACAGGTCAGTGACCCCTGGGAGCGGGGCGCTGCTGACAGGTCAGTGACCCCTGGGAGCGGGGCGCTGCTGACAGGTCAGTGACCCCTGGGAGCGGGGCGCTGCTGACAGGTCAGTGACCCCTGGGAGCGGGGCGCTGCTGACAGGTCAGTGACCCCTGGGAGCGGGGCGCTGCTGACAGGTCAGTGACCCCTGGGAGCGGGGCGCTGCTGACAGGTCAGTGACCCCTGGGAGCGGGGCGCTGCTGACAGGTCAGTGACCCCTGGGAGCGGGGCGCTGCTGACAGGTCAGTGACCCCTGGGAGCGGGGCGCTGCTGACAGGTCAGTGACCCCTGGGAGCGGGGCGCTGCTGACAGGTCAGTGACCCCTGGGAGCGGGGCGCTGCTGACAGGTCAGTGACCCCTGGGAGCGGGGCGCTGCAGACAGGTCAGTGCCCATTGAGAGCGGGGCGCTGTAGACAGGTCAGTGCCCTTTGGGAGCGGGGCGCTGCAGACAGGTCAGTGCCCTTTGGAAGCAGCGCGCTCGTCGGGCGGCCGCGGGCGCAGCTACCTGGACGGGGCGTCGCTGCTCGCGCCCGACGCGGAGCCCGCGCTGCTGGCGCTGCGGCTCAGCGACGGGGACACGCACCGGCTCGCCGTGCCCCGCGCAGAGAACGTGTTAGCGTGCAGACAGGTCAGTGAGCTTAGACAAAGTAATAATATCAAAATGATAACAAAATTCGAGAAGTATAAAATGTATGATTGACATTAGATTGACCACGTGATTTATTGCGTCTAATGGGAGCGGGTTAGTGTCCTCTGTAGGACCGGGTCAGTGACCTCTGTGGGAGTGGGTCAGTGACCTCTATAGGAAGATGCTATAGGGAGCGGGGCGCTGCTGACAGGTCAGTGACTCTTGGGAGCTGGGCGCTGTAGACAGGTCAGTGACCCCTGTGGGGTGCTGCAGACAGGTCAATGGCCTTTGGAAGCAGCGCGCTCGTCGGGCGGCCGCGGGCGCAGCTACCTGGACGGGGCGTCGCTGCTCGCGCCCGACGCGGAGCCCGCGCTGCTGGCGCTGCGGCTCAGCGACGGGGACACGCACCGGCTCGCCGTGCCCCGCGCCGAGAACGTGCTCGCGTGCAGACAGGTCAGTGACCCCTGGGAGCGGGGCGCTGCTGACAGGTCAGTGACCCCTGGGAGCGGGGCGCTGCTGACAGTTCAGTGACCCCTGGGAGCGGGGCGCTGCAGACAGGTCAGTGACCTCTGTGGGGGCGGGGTGCTCTACAAACAACTGCGCCACTATGCATAATTCTTCATAAAGTCAAAGGGATGCTGCGAAGTCGGCCAACTACGCAGCGGCCATATTTTACTTAGCTACCATGAGTTTCCTTATTGTGGAAAATTTAATTTATGTGAGTTTAAGGAATTAACCATACACTTACATAATTTAACCTCTTTAAATGAGATAAGTGAAATGAAGACATTGCGTTTATTAAATTATAATGTTATTTTTTAAAATCCGGCTCGAAGGACCATTCGGTAGACAATATCATACCTTATATACATATTTTTCTGTTCTAGACATGGATAACGGCGTTCAACGAGCACATCGCGTACTCGGGCCACTACCTGTGGGCCGGCGCGTCGCCCGACACGGCGCGGGAGGCCACAGAGGACTTGGAAGACGAATGCAAACCGTTAGGTGAGTCAATTTCGTTCGTGGGACCCTATACTACTACTTAGCCTCCGCCGTCCGTCTGTCTGTCTATCAGTCTTTAAGATGTATCTCATAAACCGTGATAGCTAGTTAGTTGAAATGTTCACAAATGATGTATTTCTGTTGCCTCTATAATAACAAATATTATTTTTTATTTATTTAGCCTGTTCTGTCCCACTTCTGGGCAAAGGGGGGAGGTCTTTGCAGAAACTCACTCTAAAAATTAAAAGAGATAAAATATTACTGTTAATGTAACTCTATTCAATATTACCAAATGCTGGGCAAAGGCCTCCCCTGACTCCAAAAAATTAAGAAAGATACTAAAAAATAAAAAAAGTCCCTATACAATAAAAGTGTTTTTTTTTTACATTATTGGTACGGAACCCTTCGTGCGCGATTGCGACTTGCTCTTGACCGGTTTTTATTTTCCAATACCTGGTGTTAATTATACCTTCGAGTCACTAACATGTATGCACCGGTACTTACCATGAGTTAGCTATCGAAAACTTACGTACGTTAAAAACCTATCTAATTGTTTTTTTCATACTACCGATTTTAGTTCTGAGCGTAACCGTTTTTCATAGATATCAATTTACATAGGCGATATCGAGACTGTCACTTTTAAACTCATGGTAGCGCTACTGGTCGCCAGCATAATCGATTTGTTAACTTATTCTAAAGTTCTACCGTTGGTACAGGATCAATGCAAGACGCGCTCACAGCTGCAACAAATAGTCTAGCGATGCTAGAAACACAACTGCGGGAGTGTTCCGCGATTCTCACAGCGCTAGACAAGAGCGTGACTGTGGGCAACTCGCTGCACCATTCTGCTTACATGGTATGTAGATACAATGGAACTATTTGAATGTGGCTATTGTAAGATATTAACAATGAAATTTTAATATGTGACAATTAAAAACTTCTTTTAATTGTAACATATAAAAAAAATTGCTTGCTATGCGAGAGGTCGCCAGTGCAAACCCCGCCACGTACGTAACACTGTGTTTTTCAAATTTAAAATTCATATGCATGATTATTAGACGCTTTAACAACCAACCCGCACTCGGCCAGCGTGGTTGGCTAAGGCCCTATCGCTCTAGCTTAGGGTAGGCCCGTGCCTCAGCAGTGGGGTCGTATATTGGCTGATGATGACGTACGAGTGTTTGTTGCAGCGGTTCCAGCACGCGTGCGGCACGGGCGCGGACGCGCTGGCGTCGCTGCGGCACGCCGCCGCGCTCGTGGCGCAGGCGCGGGACGCCGACGCTGCGAGGCTCAACAGAGAGGTCGGTACACACTTACCCTCGGACGCGCTGGCGTCGCTGCGGCACGCCGCCGCGCTCGTGGCGCAGGCGCGGGACGCCGACGCTGCGAGGCTCAACAGAGAGGTCGGTACACACTTACCCTCGGACGCGCTGGCGTCGCTGCGGCACGCCGCCGCGCTCGTGGCGCAGGCGCGGGACGCCGACGCTGCGAGGCTCAACAGAGAGGTCGGTACACACTTACCCTCGGACGCGCTGGCGTCGCTGCGGCACGCCGCCGCGCTCGTGGCGCAGGCGCGGGACGCCGACGCTGCGAGGCTCAACAGAGGTCGGTACACACTTACCCTCGGACGCGCTGGCGTCGCTGCGGCACGCCGCCGCGCTCGTGGCGCAGGCGCGGGGCGCCGACGCTGCGAGGCTCAACAGAGAGGTCGGTACACTTACCCTCGGACGCGCTGGCGTCGCTGCGGCACGCCGCCGCGCTCGTGGCGCAGGCGCGGGACGCCGACGCTGCGAGGCTCAACAGAGAGGTCGGTACACACTTACCCTCGGACGCGCTGGCGTCGCTGCGGCACGCCGCCGCGCTCGTGGCGCAGGCGCGGGACGCCGACGCTGCGAGGCTCAACAGAGAGGTCGGTACACACTTACCCTCGGACGCGCTGGCGTCGCTGCGGCACGCCGCCGCGCTCGTGGCGCAGGCGCGGGACGCCGACGCTGCGAGGCTCAACAGAGAGGTCGGTACACACTTACCCTCGGACGCGCTGGCGTCGCTGCGGCACGCCGCCGCGCTCGTGGCGCAGGCGCGGGACGCCGACGCTGCGAGGCTCAACAGAGAGGTCGGTACACACTTACCCTCGGACGCGCTGGCGTCGCTGCGGCACGCCGCCGCGCTCGTGGCGCAGGCGCGGGACGCCGACGCTGCGAGGCTCAACAGAGAGGTCGGTACACACTTACCCTCGGACGCGCTGGCGTCGCTGCGGCACGCCGCCGCGCTCGTGGCGCAGGCGCGGGACGCCGACGCTGCGAGGCTCAACAGAGAGGTCGGTACACACTTACCCTCGGACGCGCTGGCGTCGCTGCGGCACGCCGCCGCGCTCGTGGCGCAGGCGCGGGACGCCGACGCTGCGAGGCTCAACAGAGAGGTCGGTACACACTTACCCTCGGACGCGCTGGCGTCGCTGCGGCACGCCGCCGCGCTCGTGGCGCAGGCGCGGGACGCCGACGCTGCGAGGCTCAACAGAGAGGTCGGTACACACTTACCCTCGGACGCGCTGGCGTCGCTGCGGCACGCCGCCGCGCTCGTGGCGCAGGCGCGGGACGCCGACGCTGCGAGGCTCAACAGAGAGGTCGGTACACACTTACCCTCGGACGCGCTGGCGTCGCTGCGGCACGCCGCCGCGCTCGTGGCGCAGGCGCGGGACGCCGACGCTGCGAGGCTCAAAAGATAGGTGGGTACACACTTTCACCTCGGACGCGCTGGCGTCGCTGCGGCACGCCGCCGCGCTCGTGGCGCAGGCGCGGGACGCCGACGCTGCGAGGCTCAACAGAGGAGGTCGGTAGCACTTTATCGATGGACGCGCTGGCGTCGCTGCGGCACGCCGCCGCGCTCGTGGCGCAGGCGCGGGACGCCGACGCTGCGAGGCTCAACAGAGAGGTCGGTACACACTTACCCTCGGACGCGCTGGCGTCGCTGCGGCACGCCGCCGCGCTCGTGGCGCAGGCGCGGGACGCCGACGCTGCGAGGCTCAACAGAGAGGTCGGTACACACTTACCCTCGGACGCGCTGGCGTCGCTGCGGCACGCCGCCGCGCTCGTGGCGCAGGCGCGGGACGCCGACGCTGCGAGGCTCAACAGAGAGGTCGGTACACACTTACCCTCGGACGCGCTGGCGTCGCTGCGGCACGCCGCCGCGCTCGTGGCGCAGGCGCGGGACGCCGACGCTGCGAGGCTCAACAGAGGTCGGTACACACTTACCCTCGGACGCGCTGGCGTCGCTGCGGCACGCCGCCGCGCTCGTGGCGCAGGCGCGGGACGCCGACGCTGCGAGGCTCAACAGAGAGGTCGGTACACACTTACCCTCGGACGCGCTGGCGTCGCTGCGGCACGCCGCCGCGCTCGTGGCGCAGGCGCGGGACGCCGACGCTGCGAGGCTCAACAGAGAGGTCGGTACACACTTACCCTCGGACGCGCTGGCGTCGCTGCGGCACGCCGCCGCGCTCGTGGCGCAGGCGCGGGACGCCGACGCTGCGAGGCTCAACAGAGAGGTCGGTACACACTTACCCTCGGACGCGCTGGCGTCGCTGCGGCACGCCGCCGCGCTCGTGGCGCAGGCGCGGGACGCCGACGCTGCGAGGCTCAACAGAGAGGTCGGTACACACTTCGGACGCGCTGGCGTCGCTGCGGCACGCCGCCGCGCTCGTGGCGCAGGCGCGGGACGCCGACGCTGCGAGGCTCAACAGAGAGGTCGGTACACACTTACCCTCGGACGCGCTGGCGTCGCTGCGGCACGCCGCCGCGCTCGTGGCGCAGGCGCGGGACGCCGACGCTGCGAGGCTCAACAGAGAGGTCGGTACACACTTACCCTCGGACGCGCTGGCGTCGCTGCGGCACGCCGCCGCGCTCGTGGCGCAGGCGCGGGACGCCGGCGCTGCGAGGCTCAACAGAGAGGTCGGTACACACTTGCCCTCGGGCGCGCTGGCGGCGGTGCGGCACGCCGCCGCGCTCGTGGCGCAGGCGCGGGACGCCGACGCTGCGAGGCTCAGCCAGAGGTCGGTACACTTGCCTTACCCTCGGACGCGCTGGCGTCGCTGCGGCACGCCGCCGCGCTCGTGGCGCAGGCGCGGGACGCCGACGCTGCGAGGCTCAACAGAGAGGTCGGTACACTTACCCTCGGACGCGCTGGCGTCGCTGCGGCACGCCGCCGCGCTCGTGGCGCAGGCGCGGGACGCCGACGCTGCGAGGCTCAACAGAGAGGTCGGTACACACTTACCCTCGGACGCGCTGGCGTCGCTGCGGCACGCCGCCGCGCTCGTGGCGCAGGCGCGGGACGCCGACGCTGCGAGGCTCAACAGAGAGGTCGGTACACACTTACCCTCGGACGCGCTGGCGTCGCTGCGGCACGCCGCCGCGCTCGTGGCGCAGGCGCGGGACGCCGACGCTGCGAGGCTCAACAGAGAGGTCGGTACACACTTACCCTCGGACGCGCTGGCGTCGCTGCGGCACGCCGCCGCGCTCGTGGCGCAGGCGCGGACGCCGACGCTGCGAGGCTCAACAGAGAGGTCGGTACACACTTACCCTCGGACGCGCTGGCGTCGCTGCGGCACGCCGCCGCGCCCGTGGCGCAGGCAGCGGAACGCCGACGCTCAGGCTCAACGGTCGGCAGCTGGCGTCGCTGCGGCACGCCGCCGCGCTCGTGGCGCAGGCGCGGGACGCCGACGCTGCGAGGCTCAACAGAGAGGTCGGTACACACTTACCCTCGGACGCGCTGGCGTCGCTGCGGCACGCCGCCGCGCTCGTGGCGCAGGCGCGGGACGCCGACGCTGCGAGGCTCAACAGAGAGGTCGGTACACACTTACCCTCGGACGCGCTGGCGTCGCTGCGGCACGCCGCCGCGCTCGTGGCGCAGGCGCGGGACGCCGACGCTGCGAGGCTCAACAGAGAGGTCGGTACACACTTACCCTCGGACGCGCTGGCGTCGCTGCGGCACGCCGCCGCGCTCGTGGCGCAGGCGCGGGACGCCGACGCTGCGAGGCTCAACAGAGAGGTCGGTACACACTTACCCTCGGACGCGCTGGCGTCGCTGCGGCACGCCGCCGCGCTCGTGGCGCAGGCGCGGGACGCCGACGCTGCGAGGCTCAACAGAGAGGTCGGTACACACTTACCCTCGGACGCGCTGGCGTCGCTGCGGCACGCCGCCGCGCTCGTGGCGCAGGCGCGGGACGCCGACGCTGCGAGGCTCAACAGAGAGGTCGGTACACACTTACCCTCGGACGCGCTGGCGTCGCTGCGAGGCTCAACAGAGAGGTCGGTACCACTACCCCTAGACCAGGGAAGGCGAACCAATGGCATTCGTGCTTTTGGTTCGCGTAGTGTAGGACGGCCTCAGACCAGGTGGAGTGACGATCTGCGCGAGACGGCTGATAGGAGCTGGATGCGAGTGGTAGGAGAGAGAGAAGTGGCGTGCATTTGGGGAGACCTACGTCCAGCAGTGGACGGAAATGGGCTGATGATGTTGTTGATGATGATGATGGGCACGAGTAAAAATGTGTTAAGTAGTTATTTTATGACGATAGTACGTTTTCGTAATTATTTTCCAATTGACCATAAAGACAAAATTACTTGATGGCACGTCAATGACCCCAGTAAATATCTATTAGATAAAATGGCACATGAATAAAGTTTGCCTACACTGATGCTGCTATCGTGGTGCCGCCGTGCTAGTTTAAATAGTTAGTTTTGTACTTGTTTGTTCTAACAAATCCTGGGGTAACAAGAAAAGCGGCACCATTTACCAGATTTACAGGCTTTACAGCCCGTCTGTAGTCAGGAATAATAGCCATATGAGAGCACAGTGCACAAGGCACTGTGGCCAATGTAGAACTCTAATATTACTACTAATATTTTAAATGATGTGAAAATTTTAATGTTTCTCCATAGATTGAGCGCAACCGAGTCCTCGAAGAAGCTTTGGCGGCGCTCGCGCGCACCCATCATGCGTTAGAGATGTCTGTCGCGGAGGAACTTACCAAGGTAAAACTTTACAATACGAAAAAACAGAATAGCGTTAAAGCAGAAGACATCGAGAACGGCAGAAATTAGCGAGAAAAAGAGCATAAACACACCCTTGACACGCTAACTCTGTTTTAGTAATCTACATAAATACATACATAAAATCACGCCTTTTTCCCAGAGGGGTAGGCAGAGTTCACTTCCAGCGATCTACTTTTCACCTCTGTGGGAAACGTGACCTGACGGGTTGTGGACCACGTCGCCGCCATTCTGCCTTGTGCATTGTTATAACAAGGTTATAGCGTTCCCACGAGTAGCAAGGATATATGACGGGGGAAGGAAAAGGGGAGGAAGGATACTATCGCCTCGGATGATTTGGACTGAGTCGATAGCTCGAGGAGCCGGGGTCGCTTACGCAACCACCGGACAGATAGTTGTGACTGGTATCCCCTGACTTAAGTAAGTTTAAATCTCTGTAAGTTTAGTAATCTATGTGCAGTAAATATATATTTTATCCTTAAATGTTCTTCTATCAGAAAACATTTAGTCCGGCGTTGATGACAAGATTATTTCAACCCATATCATGGCATGTTAGTAATCAATCTTCTTATATCAAAGTCCAGCTAAACTGTCTGTGTTTGTTACAGAGCAAAAGAAAAAAATCGTCGAACTCACAGAACAACGACTCCAAAGAAAACTTCTTTGATGTATTTGACGGTACGGTAGTAATTATTTAACTTAATCTAAAACGACGTTTTAGACCCGTCGTGTCCGTTAGACGTCTGTTTCTTATTCAATGTGTTAGAAATAGAAATAGATTCGGTCACTGTGTTCTATTTATTATTTACTAGAGGACGCCCGCGACTTCGTCTGCGTGAAATCTGATGTTAGATGAATTTTGATTGTAGAACCTAACCGTGTATTCCCGCTGTCCCCGCAAGCCTAATCCCCCCTCCATAGCAAGTTTTATAAAATTCTATAAACACGTAAAAGTTCTCCCATACTAATTTTCACCCTCCAATGACCGCCATGGGGGTAGAATTGAAAAAAATAGCGCCGGTGTCTCTCCGGAGTGCCAGCTACCTCCATACCAAGTTTTATAAAAATCGACAAACACGTAAAA
The DNA here is from genome assembly GCA_039566165.1 of Maruca vitrata. NCBI lineage: Eukaryota > Metazoa > Arthropoda > Insecta > Lepidoptera > Crambidae > Maruca > Maruca vitrata. The sequence goes on from CM076913.1 coordinate 3,218,986, forward strand.
ATTCTCCCATACTAATTTTAACCCCCCCTTAATGAACCCCATTGGGGTTGAATTTTGAAAAAAATGCCTATATGTTATTCCAGAGTGCCAACTACCATCATACCAAATTTCATGAAAATCGGTTCAGACGTTTGAGCGTTAAAGAGTAACAAACATATACCAAATTTCATGAAAATCGGTTCAGACGTTTGAGCGTTAAAGAGTTACAAACATCCATCCATCCATCCATACTTACAAACTTTCACGTTTATAATATTAGTAAGTAAGCGCGCTGTGTGGAGCGTCAAAATTTTTTTTTGATTTTCACATTTGAATAGCATCAATTTGTTGTATTGTACCCCCAAGTGTACGATAAAATAATAAAAAAAATATTGGAACCCCCTTTTAGCCCTCTACTGCCGCTTGAAGTTTATAAAAATCTTGAAATCGACCCATTATAAAAGAATTTCATATACAATGAAATAAACAATTATTTTATTATTATTATGATTTATAAAATCCTCTATATCATAAATATCATAATGAGTGGTCCATATAATGGTCAATAAATAGCTAACGTATGATAATACTACGCCAAATTTATTATAAAAAAAACAAAGATAGTGGGTTCTTTTGTAAGTAGAGTTGTTTAGTTTAAATGTTGTGATGATGATGTTATTTACATTTCTACCTTCACGTTAACGTTAATCCTGTTCTATTCATTGTGTGATTCAGTTCGCTTTTTATTGTAAGTTTAAAATTAATAAAATACCTGTGTTATAATTTCTAAGAGAAATTTGCGAAACGAAGCAGATTGCCCCATTTTTGGACCGCCTTGTTTGATTAATAAATCTGTGCTTCTAACTGTAGCAGATACTTTAAAGCATATATTTTTTGTTAGAAACAAAGAAAAAGAGAAAACTAATGCATAATGTAAAATAGCCTCCTATTTTTGTGTTTTCAATGCAGTTTCAAGAGATATTATTGAACTGTGGACTACGGCATCATTACGAACTGTTACCATACAACGCGTGAAACTAATGGTAAAGGAGTGAAAAGTGGAAAAGGAGTTTTGATTAAAACTTACATTCTTGTAGCACAGATTGTAAATATTTATACCAAATGTGTCAAGCTATAAGCAGCGGATTATGCTCCTGAGATTTGTCCAACAAAAATCTAGATTAAAAGGCTCATGCGCGATGGTTGACAACAGCTAACAGAATCTTGAGACTATATGTTTCCACACTCAATCCTTCAACACTTCAATTAAGAAAGCTCACAGAATATATAGTTAAAGTTTATGCTCACGTTTGGTCTTCTATAAAGAAATAAAGTTAATTTAAACAAGGCCCAATCCACGTATATAAATTAATAGAATTTTCCCAAAACCTTAGCTCTGACGTTAAGAAGATTATTGATCCAAGTATACAAAGAAATTTGTATCACATTGCAGCATATCCTGAAAATATTTTATTAGATATGTGATATGATAATCGGCCACATATAAAATAATTGGCAATAAGACGAATAATCGCAGTCAGAAAAAGTCAGCAGTCTGGGATAAGAATATTTATTTAAAGACTATACTGATATGATTGTGTGGAGTGAATGACAAGTAACTTCTTCTCTAATATTAAGGGATATCAGTGACATAGAATTGGAAAATCTACTTGCATATGACTTGCCAACTGTGGTGGAATTGCCGTATTATTCTTGTCACACACAAGCGGCGGAACGATGTGTAAAAATGGTCACTGAAGCATCAACTACAGTGTCTGGGGGCAAAGCCAGAGATAGTATTGCATCAGAACCCTGCTTTGTTGTTAATATTGTGTACATAAAATAAGCTATTAAATTGTAAATGTTGTTCCGAGTGGAAACCTGGTGACCTGTAACACAGGTTATTTTATTAACCTACTTCAGGCACCAGCGATCCTCAACCTAACCTGTAACATAGCTTTAGTCAACTACAACAATGTAACTTGAGGTTGATGTTGAGAAACAAATTATTTTTATTTATTTATTTATATACAGGGTGTCCCAAAAAGTAGTGTCAAGCGGAAGTCCTGAGATAGAACACTCCGTGGGGCATCCGAAACACCCCCATGTATGTTCCGCGATTTTTTATAGTTTTCGAGTTATGATTATTTTTCTAAAATTTTGAGAACAACTGACCTAACCGACTAAAAATATTGTAGAGAAAAAAGTATTAGACTTTTTTGAGTAATTCTTTTTGCAAATAAATTTTCATGAGTTTTTCTTTAATGCCTAAAATATTTGTCTCCATATCTTATATGGAAATTATCAAAATGATGGTACAAACTGAAAAGTTACGTTCTGTAAATAATGTCTTACAATTTCAACGTTCAATTTAAAATATTAGGAGGCAGTTACATGGCTCCTAAGTAACTTTAAAAACTGCGCCAGACTCTTAGCTTTTATAATCATCAATATAAACTGGTACTTAATGGGCTACTTTTGCTGAAAGCGGACTACAAAGACAGAAAGGTGGAAAAATCATAAAATTAGCCATTTGATGAACAAGCATTATTTGGACATTTTATTATTCCGAAAGTTAGTCAGATTGTTAACAAACCTAAATTTAATACAGGAGCACTCAGATGCAAACATTTGGATGCTTTTTTTTGTTTAATTCAAGTTTCATTGCGCTAACACTGTTTTCACATGCAATACCTTTGTTACGACGAACTTGACGAACTTTGCTTTCTTTACGGACTTTAATAAACTTTTACTTATAAATTTTTTACAAAAAATAATCAAAAACGATAATTTTTCTTTTCAATGAAGTTCCCATTTTTAAACTTAATAAATTTTTTAAGTATCACAAATTAAACTTTCAAGTGGTTATTTCTTAGCATTTCTGGTATAATTTTCATTGTTAACAATCTTATTAACTTTAGAAATAATAAAATGTCCAAATAATACTTCGTATTCAAATGGCAAATTTTATGATGTTTCCACCTCTCTGTCTTTGAAGTCCGATTTTAGCAAAAGTAGCCCATTTAGTACAAGTTTTTATTAATGATTATGAAAGCTGAGAGTTTAGCTCAGTTTTTAAAGTTACTTAGGAGCCACGCAGCTACCTCCTAATATTTTAAATTTAACGTTGAAATTGTAAGACTTTATTTACAGAACATAACTTTTCAGTTTGTACCATAATTTTGATGATTTCCATATAAGTTATGGAAACAAATATTTTAGGCATTAAAGAAAAACTCATAAAAAATTATTTGCAAAAAGAGTTACTCAAAAAAGTCAAATACTTTTTTCTATACAATATTTTTAGTCGGTTAGGTCAGTTGTTCTCAAAATTTTAGAAAAATAATCATAACTCGAAAACTATAAAAAATCGCGGAACATACATGGGGGTGTTTCGGATGCCCCACAGGGTGTTCTATCTCAGGACGTCCGCTTGACACTACTTTTTGGGACATCCTGTATAGGTAAATCGTTCTAAAATTAAATCACGGTCAATAATGCCATATTTTGAGACGAAAATAAATTTTATAGTACCTAAAAAGAATTAACAATTTTCGGATTTTTTTTTCGATTTTACCTCTTTTTGCATTTCAATTTCGTATTTATGTTTTAAATTTTTTTTTCCAAAAAAGATGTTAATATAAAATTGGTTTGTTTTGTTTTATTCTGAATGTTAAAATTTACTGTAAATTTGATTTTTATGCCATTATCTTTATGTTCAAAAATATACCTTATTTGATTTTTTTTTGTAACTTTAAGCTAAGGTAGAGGGCTAAAAAATATGTAAAAAAAAATAAAAAAATATATAATTACATATAATTTAGCCAAATGCAACTTTCTGCAAGTATTCAAAAACGATTCAATTACTTTTTTTTTTCTCCATACATTGACGCTCCACCCTAGGTGTATGGGTCTGAACAAGTCCAATGGTTACCAGTACAGAGGCACTACGTGTAAATGGCTGAATGTAGCATAGGATTTCCGAACTCCAAGCTCAAATAAATGTTGTGACTAGAGAAAATGGTTGAGTTGAAATTTGGCTTAACAAACAGATTTAATTTGAATGTTATATCATTACGCTTTAATGTTTCCAAAATGGCTGCCATCCAAGATGGCGGATAACATTTTTATTTTTTCCATCCATTTATAACACTTTAATTATTCCAAAATGGCTGCCATCCAAGATGGCGGATATTTTTTTTTTACTTTATTCGTCCATTCATATTTATTTTAAATAAGTAAATAAAGTGTGTGATGACCCGGGCAGGGTCAGACGACGAGGACGACACGCTGGTGACGGCGGGTCTGGCGAGCCCGCTGGGCGCGCTCAGCCCCTGGGGCAGCAGTCCGGACCTGGACCGGCACTCTCCCCGAGGCAGCTTGGACGGTAACTACATAACTACTAATGTATTTGTAAGGCGTCCGACCGATTTCAGCCATGGCGGCCGATCTCAATTGAGAGCAGCCAAGTGCGCAGGACGTATTATAGTGCACAAATGTGCGCGCAAACACAAGTGCACTCTCTTTTCCGTTACTCTCATAATTCAGTGAGACGGCAATCCGACATGACCGATGAGAGATCAGGTGCAGGACCACCGGCTTAACGTGCTTTCCGAGGCACGGGCGTTCAACCGGCAACTTCCTAACTCCGGGCTGAGAAATTTTATTACAGAAAAACTCACAAATTTTGCCCGACCCCGGACTCGAACCGGGGACCTCTCGGTCCTAACGCAGCATTGCTACCAATAGACCAACTACATATCTACTATACAGTGTCGTAACTAGTCTTTTATGCCCTCGGTGCGAGCTTTCAACACTGCGGCCGGTTCTCACATCGTTTTCATAATAAATTGTAAATATAAAATTTAAACATCTACTATCTGTGATACACACCGATGATGATGATGAGATGGCGCCACCTGTGGCTAACAGGTAATATACGGAAAAATTCGACGGCTTCAATTAATAGCTGCTGGTCTGGTGTGATGGTAATGCACGTCTGGGCTCGATTCCCGGAAGGACGGGTGTTCGAATCCCCGGGCCGCGGTGAGGCAGTTGAATTTTTTCCGTTTTTCTAAATTTCATAATAAATTATCACCTAATTCTTCTTATGACTACAAACTATAGACCACGCCTGGCATAGGCCTTTTAGTCATCACATAAACATTGTAAGTGCCTACTGACGGTGTTATGACTACAGGGCGTAATTGAGAATTACATCAAAAGGTCACTGACAGCCTTGTCAATGCAAAAGCTAACATGTGGGGAGCAAACTACCGATGCGCGGACGTTAATAACCGTATAGTCGTAATCTGTCCTAGTGTACGGCTATATCTAATAAACAGTCGTAGCTAACCTACTTATTGTACCCTATCAGGCGACAAGACCCCCACAAACGAGGAGTGTGAGGAGTTCGAGCGACAACTCTCGGACTCCCCACAGTCCCTACACACGGCCGTGAGCCCGGCCTCCTCGCGGGGAACGCTCGTCTCTCAAGGCGGCCACGTGTACAGGAACGCTAGACCGTACAGGAAGAGTACTCATCCTAGGTGAGTGTCTATGTAGCCTTTAGGTATGAAAGGAGTTTGTACTGCTCTGAAGGATGGGCGGCTACGTGTACAGGCCACACAAAAAGTCCAGTCTTTGTAGCCTTTAGGTAACGGTAAATTCGGGTTACTTTAGCCCTGGTCATAGCCACAACATTGTCCACCCACAAAAAATCATTTTATTTTTAAAAAGAGTAGCTTAATTAATACCGAAGATTAATCTTAAATTTGTTTTCATGATTCATCTTTTTAGCAATCAATTGATGGAATAAGACAATGTTTGATTGGATGGGCAATGTTACCCTCTAGGGCTAAAGATACCCGACATTACGGTGGAAAGAGTTCTTGCTGCTCTGAAAGATGGATGGCCACGTGTACCGTACAAAAAGTACAGTCTTTGTAGCTTTTAGGTATGAAAGGAGTTTGTACTGCTCTGTGGACGCATATCCTTGCAGGGTACGTGTACAGGCCGTATAGAAAGTCCACTGCACTGAGTGGAGTCTTTGTACCCTTTAGGCAACAGGAATCGCTGTCAGAGGAGCAACAGGAGTTTCAATACACGCGGCGCGAATGCGGATCACTCGTTTCACAGATTTACTACTCCCAGGTCTTTCTACCCTCCATAGGAGGAGCAACCGATATTTTACCAATGTCTTATTCTATGTCTATGTGAATAGGAGATTCTATCCGCAAATAATAAATCGAGAATTGAATTCTTGCGCATATAAGCTTTAAAATCGTGTTTTCATTAAAATGTCCGATTTGAAAAGGAGATTTATCGTTTTTAATTTTGTTTACCCAGTCCTGGTCGTGTGTTACATTGTTTTCTTAATTTACTTAACGATTTTGTTTTATTAATTATTGCCCTTATGTTTGTTTCAGTTCCTTATCTCAGTGGTCCCTTTAGTCCTAGGGTTAGTATACAATGCACATAAATGCTAATGTACAAATAGTGTTGCCAGCGCAACATTAATCATTGCACAAAATATGCACATTGTAAATAGATTATTTTCAATATGGTTGCCATATAAAATATGACGGAAGATGTTTCTGTAAGTCAGAAACAAAGTATGTGATAAATTAGAATTTAGTATGAATATTATTGATATTTTACCCATTTTACTAACCTCGGTTTAAGATGCATTTACTAACTTTTGAGTACAAATGCCTGACATCGGTATGTTTTCCGATAATTATTATGATTTTTTCCAAATGCTTTACGCTTTCTGTAGTAACTTAGTAGGTAAAAGCAGTAAATCAAAGAAATTCATTAATAGTACTAGTAGTTAGCAACTACTATAAACCCAAAAGCAAGGGGACCAAAAAAAATTGACATATCGTCTTATTAAAGATATTTGTGTTTATTGTTTTAATTAGAAAAATATTTTATAAAAATATATTAGATTTTTTATATAGTAGTATTTCTGTTTGACTGTGATCACATAATCCGTCAGACATAAAAGATTAATGATTTATCTAAATTAATATTTATCTAACGAAATAGTATGAAAAGCATTTACAAATTTTTATTTTATGATAATTTAGAATCTCCCGCTTCTCGCTTTTTTTATATATTTGTATAAATATAAATTGTTTATTTTTAATATATTGAGTGATATCTTCAAAGAGCAAACGAAGTACCTGAGTTGGGTTTGCGCAAAACTGTTTGTGATAAATATTATTTTACTTAATTACTTATGTACGTTTTATTTTTAAGAACAATTTTGACGTTTAAATTTATTAAAGCATTTAATGATTATTTTTGTTTTTTTTTGTTGTTACTTCCAGAAAACATAGCGTATTTTTTTCGGAATTTGACTGTTTCATAAAGTTATTTCAAAGTTTAATTTAGTTAAGTCAGCTATGCACAAGTTAAAATAGTCACGTCTGTACTAATATCACATGCTCTTTTCTTCAATATCACAAATGTGAACGAGACTAAAAAATTTCTATCTGGCTTATAAACAAAGTTGTTCCTAAATGTATAATTATAGACTGTATCCGAGAAACAGTAATTTTGTACCTACTGAACGTACCTAACACTTGTACATGGGGAAACAATTTGTCTAATGTATGCAAAATGGAGCAAACGTTACCGATGTTAAAACGGAGCCTCCCCTTTCTCGTGTAATAACTCATAATTAACACTCCTTTTGTTTAGGTAACTGTATTTAATATTCAGTTGAAGAACGGAGGCAAAAGACAGAATATAATGGTACGTGTTGTATTCGTATCCAGGTGGTTATTATTATAGTACTGTTATCATTATTATAGGAATAATACTGGCTAAAATGTAAATTGGGCCTGATAGTACATTTTTTGTAGTATTTTTATGACAAATAGTCTGATATAAATAAAACTTAATTATATGATATATGGATTTTTACGCTATAGTGATGTGTTAAATCATATTTTGATTGAGCTATTAATAGTTTCAAGTACCCAGATGAGCGTAAAAGTTACCGAATGACGTCATCGTTTTGCCACTTCCTGCCAACTTTCACGTGACTCATATCACATGTTGAACGCACATAATGTATCGGCTGTTTTAGCGCAGGGAATACTTACGTAAACTAATCCGCAAAGCAAATCCCACGTTTGATAAGCCGGCCTTGGTACCGCCCCCGTGTACCTTATGCGGCCTACGAGCTGACTCATTTTGTGTTTTAGTTTTAGTTACTTTATAGGGAAATTTGTTAATCAAGTTGGGAAGACTCGGAGTCAAAGGTATGGGATCTACATTATGTAAATTAGATAAGGTAAGGATACTCACTATACGTAACCCTTTAACGGGCATAACCTTTTGAAATTTTTCTTTGGTTTCGGAACTTGTGTCAAGTAAGTAAGGTCCAGAATTTGGTGTGAATCAAAACCCGGGTACAGGGGTTTTGATTCCTAACTGTTAAACCAATTCCCAAAGGCTAAAGGATTTTGTGTTATACCTATATAAGTTAAACTTCCATATTTGGATTACTTTAAATTATTCGCTGCCGGACGTCGTCACCTACGTACTTGTTAAATAATTCGTTTTATTTCATATAGACTCATGGTTTTTCACTCATCCAATAAAGTATAGGATAAACTTCAATTTACATCTTACATGCCAATCAAGTTAAACTAAATGATTCCACATATTCCGCAGGCGTATTACAAGTAATTTTAATTACTTAACACCTTTCCAATGTTCTTATGTATTGCGACGTTTAATTCAGGTAACTATCGAGCCTGTTCCTGGAATACGTATAATCAAAGTCAATTAAAACACCGATAGCGTCAATTGAAAATCGCGGAAGGAAATACGTTTCCTGTCCAATCAGAAAACCACTCTGAAACCACGTGCTGAAGTTAGAAATTCTAATCACGTTTCATATTAAGCCAATCAAGAGGCATGCCTGTGGAGTCATGGAGTGGGCACTTACGTCAGTTTTCCCACTATCGAGGCCCGTTCCCACCTCTATTGTAATTGGTCTAATCCACAAACATTGCGCTTAATCGGGAAACTAGTGGAGTAACGCAAAAAGAAAATAAAGGACTGATTTAATGTCTCCTACATTATGCTCAATATCATTTGTTGTCTCTTGTTTTCCTACTTTAGATCCATTTAGGGATGTTATTTGTGTTAAACTCAGCTTATTTAGCAAGTATAAACCAAAAAACATGTTTCCTTAATGCTTTTTTAATTTATCATTTCCAAACTCAAACAAGTAAATGTGTAATTAAAGATTGAAAAAAACATAAAATATATCTTAAAACATTTTTTATTTAGAAACTGAAAATATCCGGGATATTTACCATGTTGTTTTGTTTTAATGTGTGTAACCATGACAGTTTAAAATTATATTTTTTATTTAACCTACATAAATTCCTCTGCTGGCCAAGGGTCACTTACAAACGAAAATAACCTAGTGTGGTTAATAAAAGTAGGCGTTTCGGACATGCCACACTTTACATAGATGTTTGGTAAACCACGTTGGGCGCCAACAAGCCTTTTTGCGGCGGCGCGGGTCCACGGGGAGTGGAGGGGGGAGGGAGCGTCGCCCGGTCTCGCCAGTTGCGCCGCAGCGGTCGCCGCGACCACACGTCTGCGAAGCGCGCGCGGTCGCCCACACTCCACGAGCCTCCCAATCGTGAGTGGACCGGATTACATAATTGCTTCACTGGCATGATTCACAACAACGAAACACGGCTACAGAGACCCGATCAATGCATATGCCGTGTTTGATTGCGTTTAGACAAATCTGGTTTGTACTATGCATTCCTTCGCATTTGTTGATTCAATCTCTGCTAGCTACATATACGTACTTACACGACACTTTCACTCTCAAACTTTCGGCTGACATTGAAATACATAACAGTCAAAATTTACCTACACATTTAACGAAGCTAATCCACAAATTCAATCAAACTCTCCAATTTCATTCTCATTGTGGAAGCGTTTCCGTTTCAATAACCAGAATTAACAAGATAAAACAATGTACCTGTATTTTATACCTTGTACATAAAATGGTACATAAGTAGGTATGTTTATATAATGGCCCAAGGTTACCGCTTCAGTCCATCCCAGATCGGTTGATAGAGCATGAATGACTCATTCCCCATGAGTTCGCATGATTGAATGAGAGCTTATTTCTCCGAGATACTCGGAGCCATAGCATGAGTAACTTCATAGTAAATAGGTATACACTTTAATAGTGTGAAGTATAGTATAGTTTTTAGTTCAAGTATTGATTTTATAGATCTGATAAAACGTAATTAGTGGGTATTTATTATTTTAAACGGACTCCAAAACGGTGAAAATATTTGCTTTATTTAGAGTTAAACTTACTCTAAGTACAAAATGAATGCTTGTAGCTTTTCGACAGTTGTGAAATATACTATAGAGACTAATAGTGGTCTGTTATTAATTTTATCTTGACATAAAATTTTAAACAAGCTTTAAAACCTGTAATGACTTGTATCGTTGATGTGATTTATTTTCCAATCGGTAAATCAGTAAAAATAATTGTCGATTGTTCTTAAGGGTTTGTTAATTGACCTGTGATGAAAACGTGATTTATGCGGAATTTTGTAGCAACCTGTCTGCAGGAAATGTGCTTAGGGGCGCTAACTATGAAACAATAATGTAGAGACCTTGGAACTTAGGTACATTGTACAGGCGTAAGCCATAAAAAGTTGAGACACTGCGCTACACCAAATAATAACAAAACGAACTGACCAAAACCATTAACCATGAAACGAGCTTTTGTACCAATTCGCTTTAAACCGTATGTCGACCTTCAGTTCAATCGAACAGGTTTCTGTATTGCACATCGCTTTGACGGCTCAGTGAGCGCCGATTATCGACTGCGGTGCACAATACTCGTGCACAGACCGGTAACTGTTGCGGTAACAGCAATACCTATCACTAGCGAATGCACAAAGTAGGTTACCAATCAATGACACAAAGCGTTTACCTGTAATAGCGTAGCGCTTCTTTTCGTGTGATACGAGTATGCTTTCCATGATACTCTTTGCGAATCAGACGAATATGCATGGCATCAAATCGGGATATTTACTTTATTATTCATTTAATTAGGATTGTCCGACGTCCGTAGATTTGAAAATGTTTTTAAAGAAATATAAATTTTCGTAGACGAAAATTTAACGATATTATGATGAAGCGTTGTCCAAATTTATCTCGTCTCTCGCACGTCCTAAATTGTTTGCCATTAAAAATGTGTCTTATATCTCAAACAGTTATCAAGCTATCAAAGTAATTTTGCAGTACGGGCTCTTCAGGCGGGGCGTGAAACGGCATTTAAGCAGGCCTTCAGGAGAGTGCGTCAGGCTCAATATGATGTATTGTGCCTGTCGACCTCATATTTGGATCTCACTACCGCTTACCATCAGGTGGAGTGAGGTCATCTTGTTAGCCTATTATTAAAAAAAACAGTACGTATTTTTGTATTGTGTATCCAGCCAAACCAATTTATAACGAAGTTTACATCCCTAAATACTAATATTATAAAGCTCAAGAGTTTGTTTGTTTATTTAAACGCGCTAATCTCAGGAACTACTAGTTCGAATTGAAATATTATTTTGTGTTGGATAGACCATTTGTCAAGGAAGGCTTTAGGCAATATAACATCATGCGATCAATAGGAGCAAAGAAACAGTAAAAAATGTGTAAAAAAGAGGGACAAAGCAGCTGGGACAGCTAGTTTTTAGATAAGTACGTTGACATTATTGTTTTGAAGCTGCGCCTCATAACATCTGCGCAATGGCATTATCACGTTCCGGCAGATGTCGGAGACCTTTACATTTGCATTTTTATGATTACCATTGTATTTCTGTAAATGCACTGAATAATTGAGAATGTCACACTTTGCATGATTGCATTGTTATTATTCAGATTGCGAGAATATTTTAGATATTATTTGCCAACTTGGAATTGCAAAAACAGTGGGATTTTTATACCCTTTGACTACTGTTTGTCTACCTTTTTCAAGGTAACTATTTGTGTGTTAGAATAGAATAGAATATAACTTCACAATAAAACATCTAGATCAATAGTTTTAGATACTCTGATTTCAAATAAGTATACAGTAGTGAGAAATAAAGACATACTTTACTTTGAGAAATTGATAGCCAGTTATAAAGATAAATCTGCTCAATCTTAGAAGAAAGAGGGAGAAGTTTAGTGATGAATTGGACATTTTGTAGCTGAATCACCCACTAACTCAAGAGTACTTGTAATAAACTTCAACATACTCGCAACTAGCTCGTTTCAACTCAGCAGATTTAGTAAGAACTGTACTGTGTACAAAGTTGTGTCTTTACACAATGTCTTGGGCTCGTAAATCTCCTGAGGGGAATTAACTCACCGAATTAAATGCCACTCGATTTTGTATCGCCGCCTACGTCCATTTACATAATGGCCACTCCATTCCACTTCTGTCGTTAGTGTTAATGCCTTCGTAAGGTATCGCTTGTGATAAAGATATAATGGTTCATTATGTTGTTGTGTTAACATAGACGTGTTTGTATATCTCTATTCTTAGTATGTACCTACACTAATCATGGGCGTACCCATGTAGGGGCAGGGAGGAAGCACCCTGGATACTGATATACAGTCACAGGTAAAATCTGATTGCAACCCTCCCCTGGCCAAGATATGATCCCCCCCCCACTCGCCTGGAACCATGGTACGCCCATGTACTTAGTATATAGTAGGGAGTGTCATTTCTGACCTGAATTTCACCACTTGTTTCATGATACAAGATTATAATTATATGGATATTACTTTTAGTAAGTAACTCCTTTTTTTTATATTTTTGGAATCAGTTGGTTTAAGTACACTTTTGCAACTGACCATTCTAAAATATCTATATTTCTAAATCATATTGTAATCCTCAAAACAATATTAGGTACCTTTGTACCAAGCTTAATGATCTTCCTTTTATGAACTTGGTAACCTTGAACGCATGTTTGATTTGTCATTTGTCTTCACTAATGTTACACACATGTGTAGTTGTATAGATATATCTACCCATTAGTACGCCTTTAATGCCCTCCCTCCTTCCACGGTCACCAGTTTTGTTTCTCCCTACAGCCTTTCTGTTTAGGGTTGCCTATGATGATTAAGATCATTAGTTGTTCACGCGTATTTATTAACTTCAATAATTCAGCTTACCTTATACACCGTGAAATTTTAGTGGTTGTTTTCCCGTGGCAGAACGATTTGCCTTTAGTAATACTATCGAATCATGCAAATAATTCCACGAAAAATATTTTTTTTTTTTCAAATTTTCATAATAATGATTGTCCAACTCGAAAACGGGAGAAGCTATCGTTCTTTTATAATATGTGACGTAATCAGATACTGCTTGCCGCATGAAATCGATGCTTAAAGCTGAAGAAGCTCGACACCCTAAGTCGTAAAGCGGTTTGAACGTGCTTTCGAGTTTCGGTTAAACCTTTCGTAAAACCGGCATTTATTGATTTTAACAAAAAAGAACTGCACAAATCTATTGTACTACTAAGATAGAATCATTTTACTGCGGGAAAACAACCACTCAAATTTCACGGTGTAGATGTATGTAAAATAGCTACGCTAGCTATGCCTTTTGTGCCTAATCGAGCTCATTAATGTCAGACTTCATTTATAGATTGGGAAGTTTTAGCCATAACAAAGTAAAGCTTACCTACTTCTTAATAAATACATATCTAGTTACATATATGAATTTCTGTTAATTGTTACGAACCATACCCACAACTGTTATCTTCACCGTAAATGTGTATTAAATAAAAATTTCCACGTAGCTCGATAGAATGGATTGTATTTACTGGTAACCGTTTTTTCAGTTTCCCACTTATTTTCATTAGATGTTTCTTGTATTTCTTGTTTCCTTTTACGTTACGTTGCGTTTATTTTCTTTTACTCAACACCCTACCGGGAGAAAAGTTTTATATTTGTAGGTGTGTATCTATAATGATCTTGAGCGAAGCTGTAAAATATACGGGAGGCTATATTCTACGTTATCTCGTTTTTACGTCGCTCAATCAAAGTCGGCCTCATCCTTGGGGCCCCTAATTCGATTGAGTTGATTACCTTTTCCGAACATGTGGTGATAGTATTGTGTGTTCTTAGATTTACCCCAAAAATCATCAGGTGGTAAAGGATTTGTTTTTATCGTTATGATTTCGTAGCCCGTCATTCAAATATGCGTACAATTTTGTCTTAAGTCGGTAAATTGAGGAGATAGGAGCTTAGTCGAAGTAAAACCTTTTGAGTCACTGAAATACATCTCTCTAAATACTGCTTAATCCTTTAAATATCTGAGAAGCAATAAATGATGGAATAAACACCGCAAATCGAGTCTAGATTAGAATCGTGGCTTCGAACAAAATCGATTACGACGTAGCTTTCGATGTTGATTCAGTAGAGTTTTCATCCGTCCGCAAAGCTTCATTAGATTGAAGTACTGGTTCAGCTAGACCTGAGTCCGGAGTGCTCTCGACAGCTGGCGCTACCGTAGCTGTATCAAGCTGACAGGTTCGGTAGGTATAACGAGTCGTTCCTGCTAATGTCATGTTCAAAAAGATTACAAGGTATTTTTATATAAAACGTCCCACACGAATAGTTCTACTGATATTTATAAAAATGTTCACATTAACCGAAAATTGGAATCGGTCATGAAAACAATCAGAACCTGACAAACGATTTTATCAAAGCTAAATGGTTAAAACTTAATCTCCTCTTGCTTGTAATGTAATTTAATTTTTGTTTAATTACCAATACTCATTATTTAGCAATGGCGGTTTCACAATTATTTCTAGCAATACTTTCAACAATTATTTTTCTGACATGTGTCAAATCAGTTACATTACCCGAACCCCCTACTCTAACTAAAATATATTCTAAAAATAAAAGAGCTTAAATATAAACTATTCCATTCGCCTATGAATTATATGGATCTGAACCGAGTATAGCTCCCTGCGCGACACCTGATGCTCTCTCCCGTAATGTTTATCCCCACTCAAGTGTCAGTTCAGAATCCCGAAATCCCTCCCAAGGTCAGCGCAACCTCGTAGATTATTCAGCTAACTTGGATGAAAACGAAATTTGAAATTATAAATTGCGATTTAAAAAGGTCAGAGGGTCTAAGCTTGTAAGTTTTGAATGGATAAGATTAGAAGACAAAAGGATAAAAGGTTAGCCGCGGTATGAATGGCGGTTTAACAATATTCTTTATCTTTTTTTTTCAAGTGAAAGAGTAAGTTTAGGCGAAAATAGACGGTTATCTTTGGTACGGAAAGATCCTTTTTGGGATCGCGATCGAATAAAAATACGATGCTATTAATTCTAATCTCTATTTTCCCACAAGCAGCTAGGTAATATAATAATTTCAGAGTTTAGAGTTGTATTAAATAAATATAATATACAATTTATTTCAACGACTTATATTATGAGGCGAACGATTGAAAGTTTGTAGAAATACCGATATAAATGTAACTTTACATAATATTCTTACTTTTGTTTAAACACAGTTTGAATGCCGACAGCGTAGTTTGCCTCGGTTTATTTCTTCTGAATTTCCAAACTACTTTGTAGGGCTTCGCAAAGTAAGTATATTATTACTTGTTCCAAGTTCCCGGTCCAAGGAATTGTCTTCACTACCGTGAAAAAGCCTTACTGCTAAATTTACGGGCGGTGGTCGGGAATATATCCTGTTGTTACCCGGTCTGACGGCAGTTAGCCCCAGATGGTCTTCAGCTTATTCTCTCTTGTTTAGTTTGTTTTATTTTTCTCTTGAACATCGCATAAACTCTTTCTTAGTTCTTAAAACAAGCAGTATACAATCGTTTAATCAAGAAGGTTTATTTCCTCTGTCTACTTTAAGCTTATTTCAACTTCATGTGTTCCCAAGAATAGGGGTATTGACTCTATTTGGATAGGCGGACATCTAAGTGATTATTTAAGCATTTTCCCTAATATTTCGTTAAAAATAGGTAAATCTAGTTTTATATTCGGTGTGATTTTTTATATTTGGTGTCAGGCAACAAATCCTTGAACTCAGTGCACTTAGCATGCAGCAGTGTTAGCCAGTGCTGACCCACTTTAACTTTATTGCTATTTCGTGAAGGATAAAACCGTTTTAAAGTTGTGTGCACTGCTACTGAATTAAAGATTGAGGTGTTCAAAAAGCTGGTGTAAATATGAGTCAAAATCACGTCCTGGAGTATCCAGATTTAGGTATTTGAAAGAAAGAAAACATTTATTGATCATTGACATAAAAATACGCACAAAATTAAAATAAACGCAAAGAAATAATATACACAGCATGTGCCGTAGCAGCCGCAAGGACGCGACGGCGCTGATATTCTGGCAGAACCTTTGAGTGACGCAAAAGAAGAAATAAAGTGTAAAAATTAACGGGTAAGACTGTCTTACCCGTGACCACGAGCGCTGTAAAGAGCTCGAAACGTCGGATCTCTAAATAATGTTTAGAATACCAATACACGTGAGTTTAATCCGTAAAATTAGTTTAATTTCAAATGTGTAGTGCTCGCGCAAAAAAAAATAGACAATACTAATATACAATGTATACACCTAGATTTATTATTTAAATAATGATGGTCCGACATACTTGAATGAAAATTATATTCTGTATTTCTCTAGTGTGTATGACCTAATATAGTAATTCTGGGCCACAGCAGTATCAGATACATAGTTACTGTTGCATTGGATTTCGTTAATCGTAGCATTTCATTAGAAATATGCGTAGCGCACGATATAAAGAAATTTAAAAATATTTTCGTTATTTCGTTTTTCATTTTCGAGTTCTGGAAACATCTTAATTTGTCTTGCGGTGAACCCTCACGGCTTATGTAAATACCTCAGACTGATGTTACTGAATTAATTTAGACGAGATGAAATTGCGGTGTGATGAATTTCAAGGAAATGTTTATGATATTTCGGGAAATTTCTTATCAAATGTAATTGTTCAAATTCGTCATCGTGTTTAGATCGTAGTACCTATACCTAATATGTGAAATTGACACGACCTGGGCTCTGATTGTCAAATCTAATAAAGAGTCTAAGCTAAGACCTAATATTGGCTTAGCAAAACATTAATTATTTTGCTGTCGTAAAATTAGTCTCTTAAATTGCTGTCCTTTAATCAAGTTAAAAGTAGAAACCTTTAAAAAGTGTCCTTTTGGGAGCTAAAATGAATTAGGAGGACTTTCGAAACATGAACCGGTACTCAAAGGTATTGGTCCGCTAAAAGTTATTGATTCAATAGAGCCGGCACCTTCAGGGCTCTGACGTAGACTCTAAATATTGACTCTGGCACTTGGACCGGCTATAGCGACTAGGAATGGCCTCTTGGGGTGAAGGAACTGAGTGTACGATTGAAATGGAAATTCTAACAAATTACGAAATGTTCACTCGAGCTTAAATCGAAATTAGTGGGCAAAATTTGGTGAATTAATTAATTCGAGCTGGCTATTTCGAATTTTCTCTACCTACAAGAGTTTGCTACGGGTTCTTATTATTGTTTATGGCTTAATTTTATCTTTGTTTTCTGATTACAGATATAGATCAGATGTTCTTGATTACATTATTTTTAAAACAAGTCACGCCGACTCTAGTGAGGTCAATTTATACGTATAGAGTCAGTATTATCAGTACATTTTTTTAATTCTGCACCTAAAAGCTTTCCGAGATACGGCTCTAAAAGCTGCCAACATCATGACGACGGTCTGATGCCGAGTACCTCCTTTTCTCAGAAAAATTCTAACACAATTGAAACCGACGTAGGATTTGGGAACCCAGCTCCTTAGTGACATGCACTACTTGCTACAAAAGAGAAAATATAATGTAAGCGAAAAGTTATACTTCACGTGTTATATCGTTGCCTGGCTTTGATAGCTGTCTCATGCGCCTAGTGTCAATTCCATTCGGGACAAATATTTGGGCAAATATTTGTGTTTGTTCCGTGTCTGGGTGTGTTACTTATTTATTGTTTCTGATATCCAAGTAGCATATATTCTTAAGCACAGAATGTATGTGACAAGCAGAATAATGTGTGTGATGCTGTATGATATTATATTATAAGACGCGCCAGCGACTTCGTCCGCGTTTTCCCCGGTTTTTTACACATTTTCCACTTATTACTTCTATTGGTCGCATCGTGATGTTATATAGTCTAAAGCCTAATGATAAATGGTCTGTCCAACACATAATCAATATTTTTTCAATTCAAACTAGTAGTTCTTGAGATTAACCAGTTCAATCAAACAAAAAAAAAACTCTTAAGCTTTATAATATTAGTAGATATATGTAGATTAATCAATAGTTAGTATACGTGGTTTACACCTAGGTAACATAACATTATTATTAGTGTTAATTCTACCTCGAGGCAAAGCCGTGTCACAGGTAGTTATAGTGTTGTGTCGCATCGCTGAGTAAAGCTGACTTCCCAAGGGTCCTAGCTAATTGCTCACTCGGCTCAATTGACTCTAGTATCTACTAATGCGCTTGTGTGCGGTCGACGAGGAAATCCAGGCCATTTGGAAGCCTCGTCGAATGAAGCGAAGGATTTGCGACAGTTCCGCCAAACGACCGGTTTCATTATTGATCGGGGAAACAAAAGAACAAGAATTTGTCAGTCACAAATTGCAGCCAGTCAAAGACAGACCATCTGATGAATTAATGATTAATTATCAAGTGCACGCCCATGGCCTATTGTTTGTAGCTCGATCCCCAGCTCATTTTCGGAGCAATTTTCGTTTTTATTACGTTTTTCATCATCGTTTTTAATTTTTTTTTATTTTGCTACAGCCGTCTCTCCGAAGGTTGTTGTTTCTTTAATAATGAAAATAGACAATATTACCAACATCACATACATTGATTTCATCCCATACCATAAGCAAGTATCTTACGAAAATTATAATCAACAGTGGAACACAAATAAACTAAAATATATGAATTACCCTATAAGCAAACAAATAATATGAAAACATTGCCAATTGCAATTTGGTACCCACCATTAGCCAAGTTGCCTCATGGTTTGATAGTAGTAATCATACCAGTATGAAAACTATATCTTCATCAGTACTTGTACATATTAAATAGAAGAAAAAATCGTATATGTCCTTCAAAGAGGCAGTCGGGCGAGAAAAACATTTGTTTAAGTACTCACCCAAAGGGAAAGTAGCACAAAAGCTACATAAAGTTTATGCAATTAAAACTTTTTCATACGATTCTTTTGGGGCGTTTGAGGATTTAGGAGTGGGAAAGAAACTTATATGATAGGAAAAACTGATACAGTTACAGGGTGCCATAATGTCGTTGTTAAACTTCAGCACCGAAAGTCAATGAAATAATATCGGTGGTGATTGCTTAAACTTTTAGTTATATTGAATGCCATTAAACTGTCTATCCGGACAGTACGGAACGGGTTCTATATAGAGAGATCGAAACCGGGTCGCTGAATACTTTGGTTTAGTATCTCTTTACAACATAAGAGTTCAATCCGTAAAATTAGGTAATTTTATATACAATACACATATGTACTGGCGTTGTAAGTCCCGATATTCTTAAGTGTACAAAGATTTGTTTCTAAGCCTATAAATATTTCTCTTAATACGACGACTACGATTTATACAACAGCAGATTTTTCCTGATTTCAATAACACGCTTTTATCGTGCAGTTTCGCTTTTGTTGCGTCTCTACCTTGCCGCATTATATTATGCAGTCCGACAGGCTTTGTAGCGATGAAATGATGCAAATACAATGCAGTTTGCAGCGAACCGGAGTGAAGGAACTTACTTCCGTAGTAGACTTACCGTGGGAGTGAGATATTGTGTTTTTTCTTATTAATTTTTCAACGTAGACTTTTAGTAGTATTACATTCTTGAAAAATACGTTGTTTTGGTATGTTCATTTCCTTGAAGTTTAGTACGGACCATAAATTGTTTTGTTTATGGAAATTTTTCTGTTAATTTGCTTTGCTGTAACTCTTTAAAATCAGTTCCTAAAGCTTTAAATTGCGTTAAGTCAGCCAAAATATCTCAATCAATATGTAGTACGTATCTCGAAAAGTACCTAACTTATTGTGACAAGCTAGGCATAGAGCATGGTACTTAAAAATCTGACCTCATGATTTCAATATTATTCCTCGATTTCGTCTGACTCTTAACCGGATTAACGATGCCAACGAAGCCTATATCGTTTATTTATCGTTGCGAGTTTACGTCTCATTTACAGCGTTTTGATGGGCTCGCGAACATGATTTTATTGCTCTCTTTATGGCGTTACAGTTTAGTGATGTCGATTGTAGATTGTAGCCCGTTTACTGGCATTACCGGATATTGCGTGAGCCTTGCGAGGCTACAGCTGTGAGTCAGCTGTTTCAAGCAATGGTATTTTGTTTTTGATTATACTTGAGTGGCTTTATTTCCTTTTTAACCGTCGAACAGCCATTTAACCTTATTTTTATTAGAGTTAAAGTAATTATTCTTCTTCATCTCGTGTCGACACCAAATCGTTTTAAATTAATTAGCCCAAGAGTCTGTCACGCGTTTGCTGACGTGCTCTTCAACTCACTCTGCTGAACTTATTAGGAATCAAAGATTTAAAAGGAATCGGTACCATATCTCCTTTCACATTGCCTATTTTACTATATTTGTAAGCGTAAAAGGCAATTGCATCAAAACATTTCATTATCGCCATCATTGTAACGAATTAAAGTCATCAAATCCTGTACTATTTTGAAAGTTCATTTAACCAATATGTCAGCGTATTTTTAAATATTTCGTATTTTTAAATATTTCGTATTTTTAAATATTTCTTAATATATAACCTATTGTACGCGATACATAAATGTATACGCGACACGAAGTCCGTTTAGATTTTCACTTTAACACGTTTAACTGACTCATAATATTTGTTAATCAATTGTCGCGTTCCCTAGAGTCGCTACACCTTACTCAACAACGTACACGAACACTCCAGATTTAACACCTTTTCGGTAATAAAGTTCTATATAAACTATTCCCAGGAGGGATGAGGGGTGACTTTCGCCCTGCAAAAATAGAATTATTTTGTTCCCTCACACAAAGGCTGGAAAAGGAAATAAACCTCTGCTATTCGCGTCTTACGTCTGAATCAACCGTTATTCAACAGTATATTATTAGTTTATATACGTATACTTTGTATTATATTAGTTCTATTCACAAAAGCCTTCTACTCGTACTTACTCCTTAATACTTATTAATTATCTATACAAAACGGTATCTATTGTTGGACACAAGAAGAATGTACCTTGAAGTACAAGGATTTTCTTATTGTATTACTAACAGTAAATATTACCCAAGGATCTTATTTTAGTACACGTGTATCATAAATACGTCTTGTTGAAAGGGAAGGACAGTATTTTCTTTCATAATTCATGGCCTAATAAACACTACGCAGGAAAATATAAAAATAGCAAAAATGTTTGTGGGCTAAGAGTACCTATTTAATTACATACATTGTATAAAATTATTGCCTTCACAAAAGTGATAAATGGACTTGGTTACTTTGGAAACGGACTAACTTGAATTCATTTACGAATGATGAATGGTTTTAGCTGTTAAATTAATTATTTGTCATCTAGTTTTGGACTTTATACTTCTTCTTCTTATCGTATGGTTGATAAACAACCTGGCGTCAGAGTTTTTAAGCCGCCCGTAGGCCTCTGACATGGCTTCACACACCGTTGAGAAATTCTCAGGTGTGCGTTGTACCTCACGATGTTTTCCTTCACCGTTAAAGCGTCGAATGATGGTACATATGAATTTCAAATTTGAAAAACACATTGGTACCTGGCGGGGTTTGAACTGGCGACCTCTCGCATGGCAAGCAACGACCTTAACCACTCGGCCATCGACGCTTGGACTTTATAATTAACTTCATTTTCACAATGCTGTGGTATCTATTCTTTTTCATCTTTCTTTATAAGCTTTTGAGAGTAAGCGCTTGTGGAAAACCGAAAGGATCCACGTTGGATTTTAGGTTGATTATCTTTAGTTTTACTCCTGCAAAACTGTGAAAGAGGTTTATCTATCTAGACTTTATTAGAGGACTTAGCATCGACGCTCTCTCGTTCCAAGCAAATTACCTTCTTTATATGGATGATCGAATCGAATCCAATCCGTGGTTTAAGTCAGATCATAATGAATGAAATTTCTCACCTACCAATCGTCTTTTTTTCTCAAAAAGGATTGTCTGAAAAAGAATAATCGCTTTCTCGATTTGTTAGTAGATGTTAGACATCAATCTCATTTATCGATCGCTTCAGGTATAAACGTACTCTCAATGTGACTAGTGAGATATAGCAGTTCTCACTTCCGTTGGCCGAGCCAATTTGCCCAGATCGGAGTTATGTCTGCGTGTAAACATGAGAGATAACTAACTTAGGGCTGCCGGAACGCGTTGGCTGATTGCTGATATAAATAGAAGCCGTAGTTTGCGAGGTCTATATCCGACTGTTAGGTTAGGTTAGGTTTATTATTGTTATGGTTGTGGTTTTGTTGTTTATTGACATGGTTTTGATCTACCGGGCAAGGATCCTTTGAAACGGTATTTGAATATTTAGGTATATATCTTGTTTTCTTTGAGTTCCACAAATTGTAGTTTCAAAACAATACAAAATAGATGGTTTTAAGCGTATTCAAGACCAAGAGCTTTGCCACCGCTTTGAACGCTACGACTCTAGTCTTCACACATCTTATTTCCTCTACTTTCTACGGAAACGTTAGCGCTCGAATAAGACTGCTACGAAATGCTACGAAGGCCAGATATCACGTCGTTGCAAGTAGGTTAGCTATTTCCGTAGCAGAATGTATTTTCCATATTATTATTCAAACGGTTATAGGTAGAATGTTTTCGACTTTCACTTCTTTCTACCATCAGTTCCCATGTTTATTTGTCTAACCCTACCACAGTTGGTAACGAACGGCCCGGGGCGACGGTACTATCGACCGGTCTGGGGCAGTTGGCGATGGGCCAGCGTGCGCGGGTTACACTCACTCAATCTGGCTTTTAAACCAATTACAGGTGAACAAAATTATGTGACGGACTCTAGCTTGGAGCTGGTTAAGTGTTTACTGAAAGGTTAGGAGAAGGTCTCGTTTTTTGAAGGGTGAAGCTCTTTTGAACATTTTAGTCAGTCAGTTTATTTAAGTTGATGAAATCTTACTTTTTCTTTCAAAGACGTTGAGACGATACTACATAGACGTGGTGGTCTTATTAGTTACTATAATGGAATATAATCTTAATCTATTATCTAATATTTTAAAGCTGTAGAGTTTGTTTTTTGTTTGAACGCGCTAATCTCAGGAACTATTAGTTTGCATTGAAAAAATATAATTTTGTGTTGGATAGACAATTTATCGAGGAAGACTTTAATCTAATCTATATGTATATCACGCTGTGACTATTAGGAGGAAAGAAACAATGGGAAATGTTTAAAAACGAGGGAAAACGCTAGTAGCTACTAGAGTACAAAAGCATACAACACACAAACAAATTAATCAACTTTGATAAAGAACTTGTCTGGAAAACATAAGAAATGTCGCATTTTTCATTGAAATTTTTCATAAAGAAAACTCCAATACAACCTAAGATATAATTTGTTCAGGTTTTGACGATCGATGAATGGAGGTAAATCGTGTTTCCAGTCTGATAAATATCAAGGGGCCACACATTTTCTTTTGATCTCAGTAAAAAAATATTCACAAACTGCTGAAGGAAAACGGCGCTTTTTCCCAGAATAACCTTACATACCCTTTCGTTTGTGGTATGTAAGATGTCTAGATATATTTGATGTCGTAACAAAACAGTCCGTTTTATGGCGGAACAATAAAAATACAGAAAATCTTATCTCGATTCCGTTGAACATAACAAAGATATCAGTTTCTAGTGTTGTATTAGATTCTTGTTTGTGACTTAATCTTGTCTAATCGCATAAGTTAAAAAAAACAATCATTCGTTTTAAATACAAAATTCTAGATTCTATAGAGTTCGCTCGCGACCATGATTGGTGCAACCCAGTCGAAACGTCGGGCAGTAAGTAGCTATGTAATTTGCTACTCCTAATAACGCGTGTAGACCCATAAAGACTAATATTTAGTACAAAATTCTAATAACATACGTATCTAATACTTTACACAGACAAAGTACCCAGTCTTGTATTTGAACTAGTGGCCCGCCCTGGTTTCGCTTCAGGTATATAATACATGAAAAGTAAAAACTTTTCTCTTAAATCCCTCTATCTACTAAAAAAAACCGCATCAAAATTTAATAATGTGACCATACAACAACTTTGCTTTGTACTATGTAAGGATGCGTAACTGTTCGAAGTCTTTGATTCTGACATATATAAGGGTTTGACCATTCATTATGACTATGGTATATTTCAGTATGAGTATATATGTTACCGGCCAAACCCGATTTCAGGACAAACTAGTTTAGCCTAGGCCAAACTAGTTTGTCCTAAGCCCGTTAGGATAAACCGGTATAGCCTAGCCCAAACTAGTTTGTCCTAAGCCCGTTAGGATAAACCAGTTTAGAGTAGGCCAAACTAGTTGATCTTGATATAGATACGCATTATCTAGGATAAACTGGTATGGCCTTTTCCAGACATTGTAATATGTCAAGAAAGTCAAAATAAATAGATTATCCAAATAAAATCCTTCGTAATTGGAAAAATTATAATTTTTATTATACTATAATCTTATTTCTTACTTCTTATAATGATTCGTCGTTAAGTTTTCATTCGTGCAATCATACTATATTTGGCAAGAAATAAATGTGAAAATTAGTATGGGAGACTTTTGACGTGTTTGTCGATTTTTATAAAACTTGGTATGGAGGTAGTTGGCACTCCGGAGACACCAGCGCTATTTTTTTTAATTTCATTCATGGGGGGGGGGGGTTGAAAATTAGTATGGGAAAAATAGATTTTTATAAAACGTGGTATGGAGGTAGCTGGCTATTTTAATACATCATTGCTACTTAAACCCATTAATACGCGGACAAAGCGGGCGGCCGCTAGTAGATAATAAATGATAATACAACCAATCATACGTTAACAAATAATAATAAAAAGAAATAATCATATGAGTATTATGTACCCCATAACTTCAAAAGTGAAAATGATCTGAACTGCGCCTATTATTTTTAAAGGGTGTAAACAAAACCTTAATCGAAAAACTTAAATCGATAAAAAACATGTCTAATAGTAAGTGATGAAGTCGTGAAGTGTTTTCTAACACAATTACCTCATATTAAAATAATTTCAACCCTTGCAAACAACCCCTAAATTGAAAAAACACAAAGAAATACATTAGTGTGTAAATATAGAGTAAGTAATATTTTATATTTTCTATAATAATTTAGTTCTAGTTTCTATAATAGGTTAAGTTTTAACCCCCTTTCAGCCCTTGAAACCCTGAATTTTTTTTTAAGTTTACTTGCAACGCGATATTGCAAAATTCGCACGGGAACGGGAGTTATTGAAAAAAACTTTTGGATGTAAAATCTCATAGTCCACACGAACGAAGTCGCGGGCACAGATAGTTATGTATTTTATACACAATACAATAGTTTTGGGTCTCTTTATTATACGGCGTACTCTCACATTGCTCCAAATAATCACAAGCCGAAATTTTCAGTTACGGAGTAGAGAAAAATAAAATATGTTTTTGACTAAAACTCCTTTAATTTTCATGCTATCACAATTTTTAAATTTAATTTTTGTAAACAGAAGGCCATACCGGTTTATCCTATCTTTATAAGAAACAAGAAATAAGATTATAGTATAATAAAAATTATTATTTTTCCTATTGCGGAGGATTTTATTTGGATAATCTATTTATTTTGACTTTCTTGACATATTATAATGTATGGAAAAGGCCATACCAGTATATCCTAGATAATACGTATCTATATCAAGATCAACTAGTTTGGCCTAGTCTAAACTGGTTTATCCTAACGGGCTTAGAACAAACTAGTTTGGACTAGGCTATACCGGTTTATCTTGACGGGCTTAGGACAAACTAGTTTGGCCTAGGCTAAACTAGTTTGTCCTGAAATCGGGTTTGGCCGGTAACATATACATATTCATACTGAAATATACCAAGGCAACATTCCACAGACAGAATGTAAAGTACGAACGAGGCGTGGAGTGAACCATCCTTTTGTACTCTAACAAAGGGTTCAGCCGTCCTCAACTAAATTATCCCCAGTCATGGGTCCGCCTAATCTTAGAGGCTGTGTGTGAAATGCTAGACGAATACGTACGTAGAATATCTAATATAATATATAATACATACATAGGTATTGTTAGCTTCTTGTTTTAAGGTGGATGGTATTTTTTTTCTTCCATTATTAAAAATGAAAACAAAGATTTATATCACTCCTAAAATACACTATTTCTGATATGAATATTAAAGTAATATATAACGATACACGGTTACACGTCAAAGATCTTTAAACATAATATAATGTACTAAGATCACGGTATTGAATACACCTATAAAATACTCCATGTTTTGTATTTTTATCGTGTCTCGTAAGTCCCTCGGGGAACATAATAATCCTTCTTGTCGTCTTTTCCTTTTTTCCGTGTGAGCCAACTTCCCGCTACGTGTGTTGAATGAACACATTAAATAACGTTGAATAAACGTTGCTAATAAGAAGATAATGTAATGAAGCATACAGAAAATGAATAATAATCATTCACAACACTACTCGACAGACACAAGTAATTTACATTAACATTCCTGTTAAATTGACAGCAATAATCGAAAAAACTATAAATGAGAAACATCAAAATAAAAGACAATTCGTTCACACAATACACGTGCTTGCGGACTTTGAGAAACCACCGTAGCACGTAGGCTTTCGTAGCAAAACTCGTAGCTCGTTCCACAGCGCGATCTAGCCACGTAGCTCTTTCTTGAATGTGGATAGAATACTAATGCAAGTAGACTGTTATTTCTTTCAGAGAAAATATTATATTGTGTATGTCTGGGACTACGAGAATACTGATGCATTTATTATCAACATTGTTAGGCGATCCCGAGCAAGACAATTTAGTTTATTCGTGATGGCCTATTTTATTCTGTTTACGTTTTATATATCCTGGGCGGGCATGACTTAGACGGTAATCTAACATGAATAAACATAGATAATAATGGATGTTAAATAAAATCAGTTAGGATTATAATGATCAAACATTTTACAAGGCTTAGGAACTTCTTTTTGCCAAATACAAATACAAATACAAATAATTTATTACCAGAAAAACATTTTACATCGTTTTTTAAACATCTGACAAATACAGTTTAACATTAATCAATATGTACCCACATACGTCAGATCCCTTTCTAATGAAACCAAAAGAATCAGAAGCCGAACGTTATTTTATTTTTCAGTTTTCTGTACGTACCAAATTGGATTACACGTTATCACAGCAATATGCTTGAAATTATTCGTGCTTGATTCACGCTCGTGACAAGCGGAATTAATTTTAAATTGGAAACCACTCAGTACCCATCCCTGTATTATGCCATCGCCTGTATACTACCTTTGTTTCGAAGTTATCTATAGGTACGCAGTATCCATTAAACAGTTTCCTGCGTATGTAACTTTAAACTGACATGGTTACACACATAAGAAGTCACGGGTCACACATAACACGACACAAAGCCGTGATTGTTATTATATGTAATTATTTTCGTTGTTTGTGAAGTAGGATATGATGATAACTCGAGTTTGTCATTGAATAGTTACAATGTAGAGAATGTAATCATTTATTTCATACCGCCAATACTGATCGTTTTTCTATATTTTCTCATAGAAACCTTCCCTGGACTACGACGAACTTTTTAAAACCATATTTACCTAAATCGGTCCGGGCTTTCTCGAGTTTTAGTCAGACTAATGAACAGCAATTCATTTTTATTTATAAGAAGAAGAAGATTATCACTAGTCGATGTATTCAAATTAGGTACTGTAGGAGATATTATAATACACAAGTAAATACTTAAAAATAGATTCTTACTTGTACTCAAGTTAAGTTAATGTTTTAAGATATTTCTTTTAGAATATGTCTACATACCAATTGTCTATCGATTTACTAAACAATTTAACAAGATTTAGGTATAGCTATTGTTTGCCAATCCCTATACAAGTACTTTTAATCAATTGTATAACAACTGCAAACCTCATTATTACAAATTTACAAACAAATAACTCATGAAATGCAATTTCCATTGAAACGATACTACAATTGACACCAATTAACATTACAATTTTGTGATATTACACTACATTGAACACACAATAACGTCGCGTCAATAACATACGCTTCAACATTGATTTTACAGCGACTAAATTAGTTCCAAAGAATATCATAGAGAATGGATATCAAATGACAAAGTACAATCGTGCACACAATACCTAGAATTGAATTCGGAATTTCGGACATTGTGACGAGTTCGGGTGCGGTCGGGCGAGTTCGGTTACGTTCGGTGAACTTCGGCGACGCTCGGCTGAGTGCGCGCGCCGAGTGCACGGGCGCTGGTGGCGAGCTGGTGTAAGATGGAAGAGAATGCTGACCAGCTTCGTAAATACAGGTAAAGTGCTTTAATTGTTGTTTAATTAATTTTCCATTAGTTTTAAAGTTCTGGAGATTGGATGCATCGACCGTTGATGTGATATTCCGAGTTAAGAGTGACAATTAGTTAGTTATAGCTTTATATTCCACTCCAAGGTTGACATGTCGTAGTAAGTATATTGATGAATTATCAAACTTATATGTGGAAATCAGACATGCTTGAATAATTTAAGACTTTCGCGTTCCATTATATTTAATAATATTTCATTTCATATATTTCAAATTGGTAACAGATCATAATTTATTCATTAATAAATTTTAAATTCGACTCGTGCAATCTGAATGAATGTGGGCTCATCAAAAATCTCTTTGCCACTGATTCCGAGCTTTAATTAATGAATATAGGTACTCTGGTAAAAATCAATACCACGCAACTCTCAAAACTTCAGTGACTTCCGATACTCTCAAGTGACTTGGTGTGTTGGCGACTGGAATTTAACTAAGAATTATGAAAAAAAATAGGATTTTTATTTTTATTCAAATCATCAGAGTTTCAAGTGTAATAATGTAGTATGCATTTTAAATTGGGCTTTATTCATACGAATGACTCATCCCACCGACCAATGAGGTATTACAACTTGCTGTCGGCGACTGTACCCCCAAGTCTCCCAATAATTTCTTAACTTTCACTACAGTTGTACTACGTTAACTCGGTACCTTGAATTCGGTA
Source organism: Maruca vitrata (assembly GCA_039566165.1). Classification (NCBI taxonomy): domain Eukaryota; kingdom Metazoa; phylum Arthropoda; class Insecta; order Lepidoptera; family Crambidae; genus Maruca; species Maruca vitrata. Next base: position 3,248,395 of record CM076913.1, read on the forward strand.
TACATAATAGAGTTGTTTGTTCGTTCAACGCTGGCTAGTTTTAATTAATGTTTGTGGTCCAAAGAGACTGAACGAGGCCGCAGTGAGGGCCCTTGAGAGCGTACATAATGAAACAACGGAAATAGCGGAAATACCCGTCGGAGAACGGGCGGAAATGCGCAGCGAAATTCAAACATGTGACAAAAATGGCAGAAATGCTAATTAGGTACCCACCCTATGGTACTATTCAAATTATATTGACTTATATACGTCAGTAAAACAATGTTTCCAGTCCACTAAATATCCCATTTAAGTTTGGTAAACTGTAATTTAAGCATAATTTAATTAATTGATGGATATTGACAAGCCACTAAAATAAGTGCAGTCAATTTTCAAAGTTTTTAACATAATTGACTACTATAGAATCTCGTTTCTATACTTAAACTAACAATCACCAAGAATGTGCAGTTTTTTTTTGTTAACCGTACCTTCATTTAGATAAATCGTAACAATAAAATACTTATACAAAACCCATATTAATAACAAATTTTCTGATGACAAATGGCCTACATGAAACGGCCACCATTAGGCTCATTTCCCAAATCATCCGTCACAATGTTTTTGGCCGATGCCCAAAGAGAAATCGCAAAGTACGTAATATAAAATAGGGACTGTTTCTTAGTACAAAAGAGAATGTAGATGCCTACACCTTTCTTGTTTGTTATGTCAGAAATATTTACAAAGGAATATTTACATTCGCGAACAAAAGAATCGCTCAAAGCGTATTAGGGGTTGTCTGCAAAATTATTTTCTAATTGAATTACCTCAGAATTTGTCTTGGGCCCAATATATGCCAGAAGTCTTCCTCGGGAACAAATTTTATTATACATTCTGGTACCTGTATCTGAATTTTACCTTGAAAATTATTAGGAGGCACCTCAAATTATTGTTAAACAGATTTATGAAATTCCGAGATTCAAATTTGAATTAATTCATGTCAATTTCAGGCATCTGAATAGACTTCGTGCAAAAACAAGATATTGCTTGAAATTCATGTCTCCGCCTACATTCATGAGAAGTTTCTAATATAAACTGAATATCAAGTTCTAACAATATTAATAATTAAAAGTGAAATTCAAAATACTTAGATCAGAAGTATTTTGAATTAGATTAAATAGTACTTTTAATGGTTGATTTGGTGTGATTAAATAGTAATAATGGTCATTACCATGCTTCTTTGTGACTTCAACCTATTTCCGAAACACGTTAATGCATAACATATTGTAAGACACTGTGAGTAACTGACTAAATTAGTACGCTTCATAAACATAAGGGAACGTATAGCTTCACGTATAGATTACTAACATAAACTGACTGCCTCGTATAGTCCAACGAGATATTCAGGTAAGCGTTGCGTAAGGACCAAGAGGGATCGGTCAAAATTTGCGTGAGTTTTTCTGTAAAGAAATTACTCAGCCCGGTAAGGAAGATGGCGGTTGCACGCCCGTGCTTTTAAAGCACGTTCAGCCGGTGGCCCTACGCCCGATCTCTCATCGGTCATGTTGGATTGCCATCTCAGCTAACTGTACAGTAAGGGAACATAATGTACACTTGTGTTGCGCGCTTACTTGTGCACTGTAATATGTCCTGCGCACTTAGCTGATCTTAATTGAGGTCTGCCGTCAAGCCATCATGGTTGAAATCGGTCGGACGCCTTATTATGATTGCTTACATAAAACTTTCAACTAACACTGGTTAGTGGCAAACAGGTATTAAAGCACTTCTCGCAAAGCTATTAAGCCGAAATTCGGCGCTTGTACCAGCCCTCCTAGGCGTCTCCGTCGCTAATAGTCGTGTAATGACCGCATTCGCGACTCTCGACTGCAATTAGTACACTTAAACCACAGTTTCCTCTAACACTTTGAGCTTTGAAGCTTGTTTATGGCGTTTGAGGGGAGCTAAAAGGTTTGACAGCGCTGAAAAGAGCCTTGGTTTTCTAAAATTGCTGGTTAGACATAAGTATCTCTTCATATACATGTTAAAATTTGTGTTCACATGCAGCAGTACTGTTTTTCTGTCTTTTTATTATTGTCAGAATTTCATGATACAGTTTGTATTCTTTGATTGTCTCGGTGGAACAGTGGTCATTCCCACTCGGGACAACATTTTGTGTAACACACAATATTGGTGTTTGTTCCGTGTCTGTGTGTGGTTATGTATTTATAAATAGATATGTATGTATATCAGTCTTTGACGCCCATAGTACAAGCTCTGCTTAGTTTGGGGTCAGATGACCGTGTGTGGAAATGTCCCAGATTTTTATTACTTATTTATTTAACAAAATAAAAACTTCTGAATGACAGACCATACTTAATAAAGAAATGGATTATGCCTAAGTAGATGCGTTAGATAAAAAAGCGTGTCTTGCAAAAGTATTGAGAGTCTACATAATTGAAACGCCTTACATTAAATTATATAGCGAATGTCTCTCAACTTCATCATCTATTCATGGTATAACAGCTAAGTTGCAAAGTTGTTACATTGCAGACTCAAGAGTTTGACGCCACGTGGCGTAGACGAAGGATGTAGCGTCCATTAATCACGAGGGTCTCATTTCACCCCGCTCTCCTTTCATGTATTACATGATGAAGTAACACTAACATCGTCCTCCCACTTTATCAATGTCACACTCACGTAGGTACTTTTTGTTTCATAGTGTTTTTCTCTTGTTTCTAGTTCTTGGAATAGTTCTTCCTAGATTTTGTTTTTGTATTCTGCAACTTGCCTGGTATCGTCATTTATGTAGTTAGGCATTTCGAAAGAGAATTACAATGGGGAGTGTTACTGAGTATGCAAATTTTTTTGTTACTTTGTCACAGTAAAGCCTATATGTTCCATTAAAACATTATCTTACTTATTCTATTCAAATCTCTTGCCAATGTACCTGCCCTATTTGGCACTATTTTATTTAAATTTGGAGTTTATTGTTACCATTATTTAAGTAATTTATACGAAATAAACGTATATTGAATTATATTCTATCATACTTAGCTTGTCTAGCGACGACCGCGTAAACAGATCACTTCCCTTCATTAGGATTTTGTGAAAAATACTGATTCGTAGATATCGACAAAAATCAGAACCGGGGATAACATGAAAAGGAATAGTAATCACACTTCCCGATCACGGATCGACATCCGTCGCGTTCTAGTTAAAAATTCAAAAGGACGCAATTATCATTCGCCCCGCCATCCAGTCTTTCGTTCGCCAAATAATTCCCGGTCCGATATTCCCGGTGTCCCGGCGCGGTCGCTTCGAGTGCCATTCGTCTCACTTTAGACTCAAGGCCGGCACATTTTTTGCCGTTTCACTCTACCAGAGCCGGACCGGCTAACACTTCTTAGGGGCCCACATACTGAGAAATGGCAGCCAAACATTTTAACAGTCACTTCTTCTTCTTATCGTATGGTTGATGAGCAACCTGGTGTCAGAGTTTTAAACCGCCCTTAGGCTTCTGACATGGCTTCACACACCGTTGAAAAATCTCTCAGGTGTGCTGGTTTCCTCACGATGTTTTCCTTCACAGTTAAAGCGTCGTATGATGGTACATATGAATTACAAATTTGAAAACACATTTGTACCTGGCGGGGTTTGAACTGGCGACCTTTCGCATGACAAGCGACGACCTTAACCACTCTGCCATCGACGCTTTTAACAGTCACTTTAAAGTAGGTACTAACGCTTGACTGTACACTTAAATTAAATTTTTGGATAGGTTTGATTAATACCTGAATTCGCAGAGCTGCAAAACGACGACCTATTGAATTTAATAAAAATCGTGTGTTGTTTTCGCATTATCGTTTAATTTTGAAATATAATTGTTTTGAAATTGCAAACGTCAGTAAGACTTGACCGGCTAAGTTATGTTGAGAGGATGAGTGAAAGACGATTAACGAAGGAACATAAAGAGAAATGTCGACAGGGGAAGACCAAAAAAGCCCTTCCATGACCAAATAGGTCACATCTTGATTCTTCAAAAGGTCGAATCAAAAGTACCCGTGATCGACTAGCGTGCATGAAGAGGTTGATGGATGTGGGTGGAAGAAGCGAAAGTGATCTCTGCCTACCCCTCCGAGAAAAAGGCGTGATTCTATGTATGTATGTACTTTTGACTTTTATTTGACTTATCAATTGATTCCACGAGGCCCTGGACCGAATCGCCTTATGATAGATCCGGCCCTGTCAACTACGCAGTTGCGTTCAATGGCGGAATTAGAATGAGATGTGGTGTTATTAAGCTCATCCGCCGTTTCCTTATTCTTCGAAATGGGGGACTTATTTTACATCCACTTGTTGTTCTAACCAGAAGCATTCGTACACAACACTTAAGTACTTTTGCGATAACATTTAGATTTTTGCGAACGTAAATTAACCATTAAAACAAAAAAAGAATAATCAGGATCTATTAAAACTGTAGGTACTGTCAACTGTTCAACAAACATGAGAGCGATTATCTTCAGTGAGTATCTTTGTTTACCAATGGTGTCGCATTTGAATAACTCTGAACGTACAAATTTCTTCATAATGTGCCTCGAAATGGCCTCAGGGAAACAAAGATTTCCTTCCCTAGATATGTACCTAGATTCGTAGCTTGTAATATCGAGCATTATTTGAGAGAGTATAGCCTAAGGTTACAAGGGCGCGGTATCGATCGGGCCCCGTTTGGACGCTGAAGGGACGAAAGGGTTTCCTTTTCAGCTTCCATTCAGGGACATTACGGCACCCTGTTTATCCTTCAACGAAGTTAAGGAGGTTCATCTTTATTAACCTAATTGTGTAAGTAGCTTTTGCCCGCAAAGTTTATTAGTTTGGTCTCTAACTTACTAGACGTTTCCTTTGATGAGCTGTCCGAGTCATTTTATTTCATTAGGTAAATACATATGAAAGGAATTAAATATAACAAGATAAAGAATAAGAATACATTTATGCCTTCCTGACGATAATAGAATAAAACAGAACTAATATAGGATCATAACTCTGTTGTCTGTCTGTTCTACTTACCTATTGCGTGATTACTTAGACTTAGAAAATACATTGAAAAAAAGCCGAGACTTAGTAGAAGTATGCACATTATTAGTATTTTTAGTATAATAATAAAGCATTAAAAATGTTTTATTTTTCACACTTATACATAATTTTATTATAATATTATATATAATTACCTACAGATAAAAATTCACATTGAGGGAGAACATAAGTGTGAACTGGAGCCTAAACTAGGGCGACCCTGTATATCAGGACTCCAGGTCCCACCTAGATCGAAGATATTAGTGGCTTATACACCGTGAAATTTTAGTGGTTGTTTTCCCGCAGTAAAATGATTCTATCTTAGTAATACAAAAGATGTGTGCAGTTCTTTTTTGGTAAAATCAATAAATGCCGGTTTTACGAAAGGTTTAACCGTAACTCGAAAGCACGTTCGAACCGCTTTATGACTTAGGGTGTAGAGCTTCTTTAGCTTTAAGCATCGATTTCATGCGGCAATCAGTACCTGAATACGTCACATCTTAAAAAACAACGATAGCTTCTCTCGTTTTCAAGTTGGAAAATTAATGTTCCGAAAAATCGAAAAAAAAAAATTTTTTTTCGAGGAATAATTTGCATGTTTCGATAGTATTACTAAAGGCAAATCGTTCTGCCACGGGAAAACAACCACTCAAATTTCACGGTGTATAATTCATACATAACAGTATGAAAACTTAGTTACAATATAACATCATTCACAAACAAGTCAATCAGAAACCCTTTACCCTTAACCCAATTCGCGCTTCACCCATTTTTTCCACAATACAACCCATCCGTCACACATCACAACCGCATTGTTGCCATCATCGATCAGAAGCATTCCGCCGACCTGGATCCAATTAAGAATACCTGAATGGTGAACGCGGGTGGGTAATGTAATAACTCCCGCGCAGATTGGATCGGGAGTGCTCAGCCAATGTAATTTTCATCGTCATCCCTTACGAAGCCAACGAAGCTGAGAGCCGTGAGCGGGATCACCTGTGTCTTTAGATGTTTGTAAAACATAAGATAAATATTAGTCTTAATGGGTCTACACGCGACATTAGGAGTAGCAATTACATAGATACTTACTGCCCGACGTTTCTACTAGGTTACACCAATCATGGTCGCGAGCGAACTGGCACCGCCCGTCTTCGTCTGCCACAGCGGTTGTGAATTTTTAAAATTTTGTTATTACATATTTCGTTTCTCAAACATGTTAGTGCAACTTTGTTTTTTATTACCTTACTTATATGGCGATGGCTACAATAAATATAGATATTACACAATACCAAATAAAATAGATTTGATTCCGTGCTAGACTGCGTAAGCATTTAGGGCGGATGAGAGCCATCCGCTCCCCCGGAAGTCCGGTGATGATGCCGAGGCTATTCCAAGCCATCATCTATCGTATGACAATTAGGGAAAAAAATCTTGTATTACGGATATCAGAAACAACAATGCTATACTTAAATGTAAAAAAATCCCCAATTACTTCAAAAACTGATATCAATAGAATAATCAAGATCAACCCGTTGATTCGTGAACAGCTTGCAACATAATGGAAATGTCGGAATACATGGTTAATATCCCGGATTAGACAGTTTAGTGTTTAGTTTAGTTTAGAAATTTTTCAGTTTTTTGATATCAATATGATATCAATTGTTGTAACTAACCTCGTAGCTTCTGAACCATTCAAAAGCGAAACTGCAGCTACTGGTAACCCAATTATGTAGAATGGCCTAGAATAGCAATACAGAATCACATTAAAGTTATTTGCGAAACTTTACAAAGCTAATATGCAAGTGGATTGGCATACTTTTATTTTGCAGAAACGGTAGTTTCATTAAAATGCAATACTGCAGGCAATAGTAGAGTGCTAGAGACAAATGAAGCGAATCAGATGAATTATTCATTAAGCAAGTCGACGCCCTAGCCCTAATTGACTTCTAACTTGCCGACCCACTTAGATACAGATCTAGTTTTGTTTCTGACCTAAAACTGATACAATAATGCAGTAGTGCACATATTAAACACGTGGAGTGTATTAATAATAAAAACATAATAAATATTACACAACATCACATACATTGATCTGATCCCGTGGTATAAGTAGCTTAAGCACTTGTTCTACGGATATCAGTATCAACAAAGGATACACAAATTTACTTTAAAATCTTTAATAACACACCCAGACACGGAACAAACATCTATGATCGTCACACAAATATTTGTCCCAGGTGGTCAATCAGGAACACATACAATAAAAATAAATACAAGTTTACACTTACATTAAACGAAACTCGTTTTGTTCAACCACCTCAGAGTAAATTTCGACGGGTGCAAAGTAAATAAAGCCAACTACAAATTCACGATTTTCTTTTTATTGCATTTTCGTACTAACAAAACAGGATTCCACAACCTGGCATATTTTTTTTTCCAGATTTCACTTTAATTCTATTAATTTTCGAACGTACATTAAGCCATCTACGCATATTTTTGCAAATGGTACGAAGTTAAAACGACCAAGTGACGTTGGTCGTTTCTGCGCGGGACCCGGAGCGGGCCCCACGTCCCGCGCTCATAGGTCGCAGAAAGAGTCATCTGGTTATGGTGAAACTTAAATGATTACACAATCTAAATAAATGACTCAATAAACCTATATGTCGGCAAATTTTAATACCTACTTAGTATCCCGACAATTATAAAAAATTAAAACATACTTCTAATGCTGAAAATAATGAGACTGATTGATTTTTGTGTAGATCTTAGTATGTACCAAAAAATAATAGGAGTTCAAGGTGTTAAAAATATTCAGCAAATTATCATTTTGTTATCTAAAGAATTACAATATTTTGTATCTGGATTATTATTAGACTGATGAACGTTCCAAAAATTGTAAGTTTAATAGAACTCTCCTTAAGACTATTTACTAACTTATATAGACTTATTAGCTGTGCCCGCGACTTTGTTCGCGCGGACTCCAGGATTTGAAATACAAAAGGTTTTTACCCAATATCTTCCTGTTCCTGTGAGAATTTTGTTATATTCCGTTGCAACTAAGCTTAAAGATTACTTACTAAGGTACGCATGACAAAATTCAAGCTTCTAACTTAACCATTTAGGCTGTGCGTTGATATGTCAGTCAGTCAGTCAGTTTCTCCTTTCATACAATATTTTAAGATTTACAAGAGTCTAATTGTCTTCAAAAAGGTGTTATGTTTCGGATTCATAATCGACATTTTTAACGTTCAAACCTTCTTCTGTTTCTGATGTATAACAAACTAGCTGTGCCCGCAACTTCGTCTGCGTAGAATAGTAACTTTTGCCTGCATTTTTAATTTCAGGAAGATTTTTTTTTAAGAAATTACAGGAAAACTAAATAAAGATACAAAAATTATTAAAACTATTACAAAATAAAATATAATTAAACTTTGTCATTGATTTGATTAATATCCATTAAAGAACCTGAAATTGTTTACAGATTAATAGGTGATAAACAACATACATATCACATTTTTCACTACAGATCGGCCAACTAAAAGATAATTCACTCGCACAATAGATTTTTTTTGTCTAAGCAATAATCTAGCCTGAGAGGAGAGTGGTAGCTAGGACTCACAAAATAATTTTACGCATTTTAGTACTAAAACCACGATAAAAACTTTAATTTTTTTGACAGGAACAGGGTTCAATGGTTGCAAACAGCATACTGTACCTATGTAGTGATATTTAATATCAGGATAACTTCAAAAGGTAAAAAATACAAACTACCGATCCACTGTCTCAAAATATCTATAAAGAATGTGTGTCGCCATGTGACGAATTTATCAGTATTTGCTTTGCTACTTTGTTTTGTGCCACTTTTGCGCATTGTTTTTTATATTTCTCGTAGATTGTATTGTATTCGTAATAAAACACTGGGATAGTAACGTAAGGCGCAATAAAATATAACTTATGAATTACTTTTTTGTATTTGAAACAATATTGCGAAATAATAGAGCATAGGGTCGTCTCTTTACCTGACCAAGAACTAAACACTCATCACGTCATATAAAATCTGACAGCATTTGACATGACTTGCCAGCTAAGAACGTGATAGTTGGGGAGCCCAACGGGAGTTTTGGAGTATTGATCAGACTCAGACTCTGTCATGTAAGATTTTTAAATGGGAGACTCCTTGCACCCTTTCATGTACCTCTGCCGTGTATGTACACTTCATACGGGAGGGAAGGGGTGCGTGATCGTAAATAGGATAGCTGCTGATGCTAATTACAAAGACACTGTTAAAAGAATTGGGCAGAATTATGAAGAACTAATAATCTCTGATGGTTTCCATGGGGCGATGACCGTAGAATCGCGCCTATAACAACAATTAATAAAACCTTTGACACAACAAAGATCCAAGGGGTACTTGACCAGTTTTCTAATGATCTATGTGATTTTATTTGTAACGATCTTTATATACGATAACTTTCTTTAATTTTATAATGTCCAACATTTTTACGTAAATGTTTATGAATTTCCCTTTATTTGCTTAGAATAGCGATATCCCTCTATGTATATAAACATTCAGATAATATAGAACAGTCTGTCAATTGGAACAACACAACCCACCAATGTAAGCCAGCAAGCAAATATCGGACAACTGACCACCTCCATACCGAAAACCAGGTAATAGAGAAATGTAGCAAATTCAATAAACCTTTGAACCTGGCCTTTGTGGATTATTCAAAGTTTTCGACGGTATCACCCACATCAACCCATTTAGCTTTCTCTTCTACAGCAAAACATCGAACCCACATATAGAAAAACTTCTCCAAATCATTTAACAACAAAGCACAGCCGATATCAAACTGCACACTGAAGGCCTGACATTCAAAATACAAAAAAGAGTTAAACAGGGTGACTCCCCATCACTAAAGCTTTCAGTAGCACGCTCCAAGAAGTCTTCAGGTCACTATGATATTCTTAGGAAACAAAAGGAATTGGTGTAGAGGATAGGCGACTGATAAACTTTCGGTTTGCAGATGACATTTTCCTAGTCGAAATACGTATACATCGACAGAAATTGAATTAATGCTCGAACAACTGAGTGCAGAAAGCGTTGACGTTAGACTGACGATGAATAGATCCAAAACCAAGGTCATGACCAACAGCATCACTGATTTGGTGGATTGCAGTCAACAGGCAGGTGAAGCAATATGTAGAGGAGCATACTTGAGCTAGGCAGTCTCCTTCGAAGACAGGCAGGACAAAGAAATAATCCGTAGAGCAGACAACGCCTGGAAAAGCTTCTGGTCCATGAATGGGTATATGAAGGGTGATCTTCTTATATCACTGAACCGCAAACTCATGGACGTTCATGGACGATCAGAAGTCCAAACTCAAGGTTTTACAAAAAGCTATGAAGCGGAGTATCAAAGGTATTAAGTTAAAATAAAATATACCACCATCCACTCCCGTACTGGTATTGTTGTTGGTTAAAACTGATGTATCAATGAGGGGAATGTGATATGAAATGTGCGAGGATGAAGAACAATAGATGGACCAGAATTGTTACACATCGCGTGCCTGAAGACGATTTTCGCCAAAGAAGACCTAAGAAAAGGTGGTATGACAATCTGGTCCATGTATCAAAGAACTGGCAAGTCCTAGCATTGGGCAGAGAGCAGTAGATGAGTTTGAAGGATACTTTGCCCAGCAGTGAGGTGATACAGGTTAAGAAAAAAAATTACAGATTATTATACAGCAGGACTTCGAAATTAACTTGAACCTCCTGCATAAAAATGTAACGCGCTGAAGTATCTCAATATTATGTGTTTTCAATAGACACAAAGATTAATTATAACTTTGTGGTCCAAATCGTTACAATGTCACTTTTTAGGGATTATTTAACATGCACTTTGAATGACTGACACGGACAAATAACTTTTTTCTTTCAAAAGCTTGTTACCAGGTAGCCCTCCTGTATTAATCGCTGTCCCCACTTATAAAGCAAGTGTAATATACTTTTCGTAATCTTTCTATTCCGATTCCATGTCGTTCGAGTAACTGCAAATCTAGCCATTTACCTCCCCTACTATGACGTTTTGCTCAATAAAGTAGTTCGTATAGTCCTAGTCAGAAGGTTCATTTTGGTCGATATACTTTTACCATTTTTGTACGTGATCTAATTAAGTTAGATTTTTAACTATCCTACAGGAATTTCTGTGACTAAAAGTATTTAAGATCTTGACCGGGGATGTATGGGTACCACCATGCAAAATTTCATTTTAATCGGTGTAATAGTTTCAGAGATCAGTCATTTATTAAGGTTTTTTGAATATCCCACGGGAACCAGTTAACTGTCAGTGATTTAAAGTATCCTATGCATTTTTCCGGAATTTAAAATACCTTCGTGTAAACTTTCATTTAAATTGGTTCAGCCGTTTAGGAGGTCAGTCGAAACAAACAAACAAACAGACAGAGACACAATTTTTTTTAAGTATGGGGATGTGTTCTGCTACTCTCAAAACATATCCCTGACTGGTTTTTTTTGCGTTTTTCAAAAAAGTACAAGAATTTTTACCTCTACGTTTTTATTATAGTGTAGATAAAGATTAACCTAGGAAAATAGTAAAATAATTTAATGCTGTGATGATAGTAATAAGAATGATTAAGTTAGCCAAATTAATGTGCTATTAAATTAGTAAACAAGTAATTTTTTAACGTTTTTTTTTAATATCAAGTTTATTAGTTATTTGTTTGTAATAAAAAATTTATATTTATTTGTTTAATTTCTGTTTCCGTAATGATAATTATTAGACTGATTAACGGTAGAGAAATAATCAATGCAATCATTAAAAAAATGTTAGGTTTTGTATTCAATTGCACGATAGCAATTGTCATTAAAACGTTACATTTAATATTCTAGTTTCACCTAATGGTTGGGTTATAAAATGTTGATTCTGATGTTCATAATTAACTTAAGAAGAGAGTAAAATATTCTGATTCTGTGACTGCAATAATTAAGCCAAAATGTGAAATTAATTTGTAAATAAGTAATTCTTTAGAAGGTTATTTACGACTACGTAATAATTTTATTATATTTTTGTAATAAAAAAAAGAAAACCATTTGAAAAAATATTTAAAATTATTTCATTTGACCTCCTTTGTTCATTAATGATTGTCATTAAATACGAAGCATAAAAAGTTATCTGCCATAATTTTACTTTCTGCAGTAGATGTTTTAGAAATACATATAAATAAGGTCGTATGTCTTAAAATTAAGTGTTTCAATAGAAATTAAGTTCAGAAAAATAAATATCATACAATTTATACACAAAACTTTAAGTCCCGAGTATATGCGACCAAGTGGTAGTTGGCTTAGTTATCATCTTATAAAATGCAATGTAGAAACGACTAACTACAAAATCTCGTAAATTATCAACAAATTAGCTTAACTAACATAATGTACAGATAAATAAGAATATAAATTGATACTGATAAAATTTTCAGAAATATTGACCGAGTTATCAAGAAAATAACACTTTTTCGATCTTTTCGCTCTCCTGTAAAGTTGCTATTTTGCAGATGACTCTTTTTACTTTGCACCCGTCGATTTAATAAACGCAAACAATCTTAAATATAGTTATATATACTATTCTATCTTAAATAACCATTAATATTTCCATTATTATAAATTGGTTTTGGAATTGTACAAACTTTCTTACACCTAATCTAATTCTATTACAAAGTTAAAATTATTTAGAAGTTATAATTGATATACCCACTGACACTTTCGTGGAAATTAATGACAAGTCGAGACGCCTTTTTAATAAAAGAAAATTTAATCAAAGAGTCCTAAGTCAGTAGTTACACCGATTGAACAGTGGTTAGTGTCTGGCGGTTCCAAGAGTCGTAGGTTCGATTCCCTATGGGGACAAATATTAGTGTGATAAACATAGGTTGTTCCGTGTCTGGGTGTGATTATGTATTTAAGTATATGTCATCATCATCATCATCAGCCTGTTATTGTCCACTGCTGGACATAGGCCTCCCCAAATGCACGCCACTTCTCTCTGTCCTCGGCCACTCGCATCCAGCTCCTACCAGCCGTCCTGCGCAGATCGTCACACCACCTGGCCTGCGGGCGTCCTACACTACGTTTGCCGAGACGCGGTATCCACTCCAGAACTCGTTTACCCCAGCGGTTGTCGGTTCTACGGCTGATGTGGCCAGCCCACTGCCACTTCAGCTTGCTAATGCGATGAGCTATGTCGATGACTTTGGTTCTCTGACGGATCGCCTCATTTCTGATTCGATCCCGCAGAGAGACACCAAGCATAGCTCTTTCCATAGCCCGCTGAGCAACTTTTAACTTGTGGACCAGCCGTGCCGTCAGTGTCCACGTTTCGGCTCCATACGTCATAACGGGTAGGACGCACTGATTAAAGACTTTCGTCTTTAGGCTTTGTGGGATAAGTATATGTATTAATAAATATCTATGTTGTATGTCAGTCTCTGACGCCCATAGCACAAGCTCTGCTTAGTTTGGGGTCAGGTGACAGTGTGTGGAAAGGGCCCAGATATTTATATATATTATTTATACATATTTAGATCCTTTTAAATCTCAAATACTGTAAAGTTAACATCTACTCGAAATCTTTCGCTAGAAATTGGAGTTCAACAACCGTGATTTATGTTCATTATCATTATACTTCGTATATCTATCGTGCATCTAGTCCCGATGAAATTATACCTGCAATTAACGTGAGAGCTTTCTTCAAGTGATCGATAAAAGCTTCTACTTAACCATATAAAATAAAAAGCTAAACCTTGTACTGTTTCTTATCTGTATTCTTTGAAGCTGTAGTCTTTCTTACCCATATATAAAGCTTTCTGAATTTGTAGATTTCCGCAATAATAGCAGAGTAGCAGAAATTTTACTTAGATATCTACAAATTTTATACTTTCCATGCATTTTGTTGTCAACTGTACAGTTTAATTCCTTTTAATTATCTTTATAATATTCGATGTGTATTGTAGTTTCATCTTAACTGGTAGGTACATTAATGCTTACACATTTGATTAGACCACCTACGAGAATGTCTACATTTCCCATAATGTAATCTTATCCGGTAAATAAGCCATTCACTCGAGACTTCCTGTTTTGACAAAAGGCGTGTTTCGACTCCGCCCTAGTTGTGGCATCATTCATTCAATAAGGAGGGCTGAAGGAGGAGATAGCCTCCCTCCGCGCCATTGAAAAAGTTCAAGAGCAACAGTCTTAAGGATGACCACGCTTTTATAGACAAAAAGATAATTAAACCTAAAGTTCGCAATGAAAACTTTGACTTTGGATAACTAGTAGAAGTTAACCAAAGTCGTAGTTATGACACGAAATTATTAAGAAGATCCTTAATTCAATATTCGCTTCATCGTCATTTTTTTATCGTATTTTCAATATTTTTTATTAACCATTACGACTGCAATTAACCTTTCAAGTTATTGAAAATAATATCAAACGGTTAATAGATAATAGAATAAAATAGATTTTCGCTACAAATAAATAGCTCAAAAAAGCTCGTTTACAAAACTCTGCCACTGATATTACGTCATCAATCTTGTGTGCAAAACAATGGAAATGGCAGTTGCGTCATTTTTGTTACTGTGTATAACGGCTTCTCATCCATCATTGTCAGAGTGAGAATGTAGTGAGTATGTAGTTTCTTTTAATTCTATAGATACCTATGAGTATGCATATCTGTATCTAACATATAAATAATGTAATTGAGGATAAATTGAATAAATCTGACAAAATCCATTTAGAATATGATTAGGTAAATCAACTTAAATGATAACTATAACATTTTACTTAGCACACATTATTAAGTACAAAATGTAAGTGATATCTATACTTATAAATATTGAATAATTTTAAATAGTCAGAATTCCTATATTTATATAACCATTTACACGCATTTATAAATCGTCGGTACAGTAAATAACAAGTAATGGATTAGTGATTCTACCACCGCGCCGGTTCGGAAAAAATTGCAAGAGAAAAAAAGCAGTTTATTTTTGTGCCTGTACCCTTATACCTTCCCCTCCCTCCCTTACCCTCTTTCGCATAAAATTCATCTAGGTACCTACAGATTTTGTCCAAGCATTTAAATTTTCAGTAAATATTATCCCGGAAAATAGTAAAAGTGTGGTGCCAAAGCCAGAAGGCTGTTGCGGGCGCCTCGGCGAGTGTTTGCTGTGAACTAGTCGGCAGTAGTGTGTCCCTCATCTCGCTTATTTCTGCAAACTCAGGCTTATCGAGCTTTGTTTATTTGCAGAGCGACAATATTTCGTGCTAAAGAGGCAATATTTCGTGCTCTCTTAGCCATTATTCAGTTTTAATACAAATCCTTAGGTACAATAAAACATCTGTTCATGAATTGATAAACAGCTTAAATCTAATTTGAAATATTATTTTCATTCGGGAATGGGGAATCGAAATAAGGTATAAACATTATTTTTCTTGTGTTCTTTGATCTTGTTTGTGCGCTAAATATTAGTCTTTATGGGTCTACACGCGTTATTAGGAGTAGCAAATTACACAGCTACTTACTGCCCGACTGGGTTGCACCAATCATGTTCGAGCGACCATGTAGTAAGTAGCCATGTAATTTACCACTCCTAATAACGCGTGTAGACCCATAAAGACTAATATTTAGGCTAATGGAACGCGAAAGTCTAAAAATTTGTTTGTGCGGTTTTTTAAATGACAAGTTTTTAAGGTTTGCATCCGTCATATATTTCAACGGTGAGTTGCTCACGGCGTAGCTTCAAACGATGAAGATGTTTGTAAAATCTTCATTCTCTGATTTTTAACGCAATGGTTCGGAACAATTGCAAATTCATCATTCATCACATACTTATTTACTGCAAGAATCGAATTCACAATTCCTGGCGTAAAATACAGAGTAATAACCACTGCGTTATCGAGATTCATAATAATTATTGTCATTGGTTGGTGCGAAGCAAATATCAAAACAAACTTATCCCCTTCCTACCCAACTACAATCGAACCACCCTTTATTGATTCCCCGGTGTTCGCAAACAAAACAACTAGAACTGCGAAGTACGAACATAGAGATGTATCCTTAGTACCTGGTAATGGACAGGGATGGATCCAGCTGAATAGCTCCGGGCAACGATAAGTTTACCCGGGACAAATATTTGTGTTATATGCATAGTTATGTGTGTTCCGTATACTGGTGTGAGTAATAAATTGTATTTGTGTATTCCAACGTTGTTTTTGATATCGATAACACAAATGTTTATGCAACTTCGTTCGGAATCTAAACAAATAGGTACTACGGTATGTAATGTTGTTTAATTTATTGTTTGTTTTTACCCCTTTTCCTGGTCAATTGTTAGTTTATTTACATATCCCAGGTACCTCAAAAACACAATTTATTACAAACACCAAAGGATCAATATCCTTTGGTCTTTGTCTCTTAAAAGTTTACTCGGGGAAGACAAGATGACAGTTCATCTTGTCTTCCCTCAGTAAAATTTTAAGATATCTGTACCAATTAACAATTATTGTGGTAAATTTGGCATTAAACGCGATCGCAATCCGTCAAATCATTCAAATGTGAAGTGTTAAAAAAGTAAATTCATATTATAAATTCGTCAAATTTGCCGAGGTTCTACTGAAAATTCCCGAATTCCCCTCGCCTCTGGGTCGGGCCCTGGCAGCGAGGGGATCCAGGGGTTCTATCGACCCGCGAAGTGGGATTGGGTCAAGGCCGGGCCTCTCCCGTATCCCTTGAGTCACCTTGACATTGTTGCTGCCATAAAACCCCCCAAGGCTTCCAGCCCCGTCTGTACGAGGTACCTAGCAACTTCCTTGCAGTTCCCAGCAAAGTTACAAGCACAAATCAGTTTAAGTTTTATTATATGGTGCTGCCACACTGTTGTTTGAGAATGTTTGCAATGTTGTGTTGCAGCGTTGTTACGTTTACATTTTAGGTAATGTTATAATCTAATGAAAATGTAACAGTTCCTAGTTTTTACTGTTGTTTACATTAGTGCGACAGCTTCATTAGAGACAATCGGCAGATCTTTGTATGAAGCAGCTATGCAGACAATAAGAGAAGGTAAATTGGAATATAATTCCAATATTCCAATCAATCAATTTACCTAAGTTCCAATTTATTTAAGTTTATTGTGTATGTAAAGTAGCATATATATGAAAAAAAAAATGATAATGTTATAATACCAGTGAAAAGGCTAAAATTTTGAATGAAAAGAAAATATCCCGTCGAGTAAGGAACAACTATTTCGTATATAACTATTATCAAATATACTAAACATAATAGGCGTCGTTGTATGATTGTATGTATGTAAACATAATATACATAATCACTACATAGTATTAAGCTCGCTTCCCGCGTCTGTCTGTAAAAACTACGTAACGAATTTTTATAGGGTTTTTTTAATTGATAGAGGGATTAAGGAAGAAGATTTTCCAAAAAACGAAGGCGAGTCACTAGTCTCAAATAAAAGGAGCAAAAATATATCTAAAGCTAAAGCTAAAGTTAAAATAAATTTCCTGTCGTTAAAACTCCTTACAGCTTATGTTTAGAATGAATTAAAATACTGGAATGAAATACGTATATGTTACAAACGAATAAACGATCCTTGAATACCGAAATGAGGTCAAGGTCTAAGGGCGAGTCCTGGCCCTTGGCGTTATGGGCGCCATTACGTGCCATTCAGAGATTGATGGGACCTTGAAAGAGGGAAACAAATAGGAGGAAGTTTTATTAAATTTCTGTCCCCAAATTCTGTTGCCGCGTCCAGAGGGTACCTAATGTTGCCATGACTCATGTTTAGTGTGTTAGGCTTTTTAAGTTGGTTATTATAGTTATAAATAAATAAATAAATATGAATATTTCACAACATCAGTTTAAGCACTTGTGTTACAGATATATCAGAATCAACAGTGGAACAACAAATAAACTTAAATATATTTTATAACACACCCAGACACGGAACAAACACCGATGTTCATCACACAAATATTTGTCTCGGGTGGGAATCAAACCTACGACTCTTGGAACCGTAGGTAGTAAACTTGAGTCACTAACCACTGTTACACCGAGTCAGTCAAAATAAACTGTAAATTTGGAGAAAAACACAGTTCAGCTTAAATATAGTCGATACAGTTGGGAGCTATATTTCATGTCCCGGTTGTAGAACGTGAAATGCTATATCTATACAAACATGTTCATATAAAATTCCTCTGAACATTTAACGGGCGATCGAACATAAAATGTACGTGTAGCGGGATTGCATAATCGAGTTTATACAAAATGTCGGTGAATTTAACGGGTAGTGCAAGTGATCCCGGGCGTCCCGGGCGCATCGATCCAGCAGACGGCCTTGATAGTCCCGGGTACTAACTATCCTGGCGGGAGAATTCACTTTTACTTTTCTATTAGTCGTGAAAGCCATAGACCTTTGAATATAAGAGTTATGGTACGTATGTTATCAAATTAAAAGTAAGAAAACATTGAGACTTAATTATGTTGTTTCAGTTCACGAACAGTGAAGATCTCTCTAATTTATTGTTGCACGCTGACAGCCTTTTAGGGCGGTTAACGGTTGTCTAACGATTGTTTAATTGTGTTAACTACACAATTTAAATTCGTTTTATTAATATTGCACCACAGAACATAGCCTTTAGTCCAGCGTCCGAAAAATATTTTTTGATATAGTCCGAAAAATATTTTTTAGTTTTTTGAGTATTATAATTATAATCCCAGATCGTTTTTTAAATAAAAATCACTGGAAATATCTTTTGATAATTACCATAATCCCATGGTCTAATGTGGTTTGGAGAAGAGCTGTCTCCAATAGATTTGAAGAAGACCTTTGTCCAGCTGTGGGAAGCTACTTACTTACTTAGAGGTTACAAAAACCGTATTAAATACTTACGAAAGACCTTTGACACTGACAACTATCCAAAAGTTTCTAACCTTCCATCTCCATTGTCCCCAGGACATCTTTACCAGTGGCCCAGTTCAGTCGCGGCGACTTCTCGCTCTGGTCCGTTCTGAAGAACTGCGTGGGCAAGGAGCTGTCCAAGATCACCATGCCGGTGGTGTTCAACGAGCCGCTGTCGTTCCTGCAGCGCATGCTGGAGTACCTGGAGTACGCGCATCTGCTGCGCATGGCTTCCGAGCAGACCGACCCTGTGGCCCGCATGGAGTATATTGCTGGTGAGGGTTTCTACTAGCATTTGCTTGCTACTAGCATCAATAAGCTGCTTAGGTTTACTGCCAACGATAATAATGGACCTGATGAGAAAAGTGGTTCAGATTACTTGCCTTGCGAGATGTCGCCAGTTTAAGAAATTCTTAGGTTGTGTAGCCAACCCGCACTTGACCAGCGTGGTTGATTAAGGCCTTATCGCCCTAGTTAAGGGTGGGCCCATAACCCAGCAATGGCGACGTATATGAATGTACCTGAAGTTGTAAATGACATCGATAAAAGATATATGGAGGAGGATGAAATATATTGCTGGTAAGATTCTTAAGTTTAGAGTATCTTCTCAAATCTTTTCTACCATTTACTTGTGAACGGTTACTACGCAATGGATGTCTTACGGAACCAAATAGAATAGCTGTAAGAAACTGGCTGTATTTTATGCCCGAAGAACCGAGCATTCCGATGGAAGGCGAAAAATATCTGTCATTATATTTTCTCGTATTTATCATGATCGCATTGCAAATCATAAATGGTAATCGAAAACTTGATTCTTTCTCCTATCAAAATAATCCCAGACATACTTTGTCAAATTTAAATTTTTACAGAGCTTTATTTACCGTCGACCGAGCTCCTAATAGTCGTTTTCCCTCGATATACTATAGTGTCGAGTTACTATGACTCTGATGACATCGAGAGCATAGGATGTTAATTTCATAATCCAGGACCGAAGCTTCCCAAACTTAATTACTATCGATCCTGCCCTAACTACACTCAAAGAGCTTGTTTGATGCCGAATGTTTATATCGACGGAGGACCGGGTATTGGGTTTGGACTACTGGACGTGACTATGAATATTTAACGGCTCCATTACCATTTAACTACGTACGTTTGATGATTAATGAAGGAGGCCGAAATTAAGTCTAAAATATAGACGCTATTGCAAAACAGTGGTAAGTATTCAAATTAAAATATTTATTTAATAAATAAAAACTATCCCTACAACCCAGTCTATGTAAATCATGACTCGTTGATTAGTCATGTCGAGAAAAAACAAGCCAATGTCCTTTCTCAGTAACTAGACTATTAATGTACCAGATTTCAACTGCTAAGTAATTTTAGCGTCCGATATAGGTACCTTGAGATAGATAATATTGGCAGGCATTTTTATTACTTGAAATTGTCTAGCTAATCATAAATCAAGTTAACGACATAAGTCCAATAAAGTTTTCTGAGTAGTAAGTACCATAAAATATCAAAGTCACATTAAAGTTGTATTCGTAGTTTACGATTCGAACTATCTAGTTTACATAATGCTCTAAGTTAACAAGTTGCGTAGGCAGCTTAGATCTGCCAAACAAATATTTGAGTAGCAGGTACCTACCTGAAGTTTCGAGAATCTGGGTAGATACAAATCTATCTACTAGGTACCTCGTTTGTCGAAATCAAGTCTGAAGTAAACTAACAAACTACTATGAGTAAGTTTCCTCTTTATTGAGGACTAAACTGTTTGTTCCATTAAGTGCTTACATTTGTGTTACAAGTTATTTCAATAGAAATATAACTTATTTAAATATTTTAATTTTAAATATTTCACAACATCACATACATCGATCTGATCCCGTGGTAAGTAGCTTAAGCACTTGTGTTACGGAAATCAGAAACGACAGTGGATACACAAATATACTTAAATATATTTAATATCACACCCAGACACAGAACAAACACCGATGTTCGTCACACAAATATTTGTCCCGAGTAGGAATCGAACCCACGACTCTTGGAACCGTAGGTAGTGAACCTCGGTCACTAACCACTGTTCCACCGAGCCAGTCAAGTCAGTCAGTCAGCTTATTTGCGTTACACAATAATATTTTATCAAACGTCAACCAGGATCTGCTCATACATTAAAATGTATGGAAAGATACAAACATTTTCCTTTCTTTGCGTGTCCTATCTTGATTTAATAAGTTATTAGGATTCATTTTGTTTTTGAAAAGAGATATTAATCTAACGATAAGCTAAGCTAACAATTTACAATTACGTAATCGTTAAGATATATCTACGGTTTCCATACTACAGATAAAAGGGTTTTGTAACATGATTTACGGTTAAAAACAGTGACTATCGATTAAGAGTGTGAGTATTAGAATAACAATACACGCGAGTTTAATGCAAAAAATAAGTTTGATTTATTCTTTTAAAATAATTTATTAAAACGAATGTAAAGCTATAGAACATAAAATTTGGTTTCATACGGGATCGGGAGTAACAGTAGGTTTTGTGGCATTTTTTTCTACTATATTATAAAACGGTGTGGTACAATGTATGTCTGATTGTGAGCAACCTGAATTTTTCAGGAAGACTAATAGACGGTATTCTAAATCGGTACTAGAATCTAACTATTTAATGCACGTATTTTTCTTATTTTTAGTTACCTAAATTAGGTATTAGTAAGTGAGGTAAAAAATGTAATGTGTTTTCATATGTATCTAATAAGTGATAATTGGTTGCAGCGTTCGCGGTGAGCGCATTGGCATCCAACTGGGAGCGTCTGGGCAAGCCCTTCAACCCACTGCTGGGCGAGACCTACGAGCTGGAGAGACCCGAGTTCAGGGCCGTCTGCGAACAGGTTAGAGTAACACCAACTTCTGGATATACTAACACATAACCACGGTGCCCGTGCCGCGGAAAGCTCGTTAAGCCGGTGGTCCTGTACCCGAGTTCTCATCGCTCATGGCGGATTGCCGTCTCACCGAACCATGATAGTAGGGGAACGGCGAGTGTACTTATGTTTTCACGCACATTTGTGCACCATAATAATGTCTTGCGCAGTTGGGTGATCGCTAGAGGGATCGGCTGCTAAAGCCGAATCGGTCGGACGCCTTATAATCTAAGTACAAGAGAGGAGGGGCTGGCATCTACTGTGCTTATATTATATGTTCTATATTGATTAAGAAGCTTAAAAGGTTTAAAAACTATCTTTAGAAACAAAAATATAAACAAAATTGTGTTTATAATGAATAATACTGTAAATAACAGTACCAACTTGATTTATCATTTATCTCCAAATGATTTACAACTTTCGCATTATAAACATTGTAACTATTTTGATTTTGCTGTCTCAACCACTCCAGTGGTTATAAGATAGAGCTATAGCTCTAGAAGAATATATTCTTAAAATTAGATATTCAAGTACGTCAATAAGCAGGTCTATGTCATGTAGCAAAATCGACAGTCACTAGAAAAAAGCCCACATCTTTGTCTACCAAGAAAGTGTAAATGAAGATAGACGATCTCCGACATTTATATTCTATGTACTTACGCCTCTTAACCGTCGATTTCTATTATCAATAAGTTAAATTGGATCAATTACTGCTCTCCTTTCTTGGAAACATGCCAAGCCTTCGCCGATGAGAGTTCCCAAGTGAGAGTGGAAATTCATGTCAAGGAACCGGGATGAGAAAACGTACTTTTTGTTAAACATGCAAATAAAATTGTGTCTTTCTCGGTTTGTATCGTTCGGAGGGTAAAAGCTTTTTTGGGTCCTCCTACATCAGTGAATTATCCCCGAACCTTTGGGATGGACGTTTTTCGGAGCGTAAGTTATTGCTCATTAAAGATAACCCTCGTAAATCAGGTATCAGCCTATCTCCACAGATATTTTTGTTGAAAATAATTCGACCTCTTTTCGGCATTAGGGAAAAGTACCTACCAAATTTATCAGACACGTACTAGGTATAATTTCTATGTGTATATAAATGTAATAATATATCTATTTTTTTTTTAATAATAGAGAAAAGTATGCGGGTATTCACGTATTAGAAACCCATTGGATGGCAAGACGTAGATAGAGGTCTAACTGCTATATTTTGGAATATGGACATTTCTGACATACAGTCAATGTCACGTCAAAAATAACCAATCATGCTGCAGTTGGATCTCATGCCGTCTAGTGAATTTCTCATACACAAAAACCCACATTGTGTTGCAATGATTACACTTGTACTTTGATTTCATATCAATACTCTACTTTTAAAACTTTAAATTTTCGAAATGGCGTCCCTGTAAAAGTATCTACGCCATTTTGCAAAATGATCAGTCATCAGTTAACCCGTCGGTCCCAGGTGTCGCACCACCCGCCGGTGTCAGCGTTCCACGCGGACAGCCCGCACTTCGTCTTCCACGGCTCCGTGCACCCGAAGCTCAAGTTCTGCGGCAAGAGCGTCGAGATCCAGCCCAAGGGGCATGTCACAGTTGAGCTACCAAGGTAAGTCGGGGGACTGAGCGTTTAAGTGACTATCTAGCTGTAACAGGGCTAACTTATAAAGCCAGTGACAGAAAGGTAATATATGTTTATTGTTTCTGAGTGCATTTTTTGGTGTCTATTTGAGTATATCATTATTAATGAAACAGTAGTTTTGGTATACACCACATTACTACTTATGATGGATGTCAGACACAGTAAGGATGTACCACAGCACTTAATCTTAAGCTACACCTCGGAATTATATAAATGTGTGGGATGTTGTATAATATTTATTTATTTTTATTTCGCTACATCCTAAAACGTCAGGGTGTTTCTCGTGAGAGCTTGAGAACAAATTCTAAGGTTGTATGAAGTCGAGCAACCTTTACTTAGCCAGTATGGTTGATAAGGCCTTTTCGCCTTCACACAGTTTACCTAATCCCGGGGTATATACTGTATGAAACCAAGTCCACGGGTTTTCACAGATTTGGCCCTGTGCATCTCTTGTTGATGTAATGTAGAGAATATAATGACGATTTCATTTGTTCCTTTCATCAGATGGGGGGAAGCCTACACGTGGAGCAACGTGAACTGCTGCGTGCACAACGTGATCGTGGGCAAGCTGTGGATCGAGCAGTACGGCCCCATGGAGGTGGTGTGCCATGGTGGCGCTGGACTCAAGGCCAGCCTGGCCTTCAAGCCGGCCGGGTTCAACAACCGAGACCTGCATAGGGTGGATGGGTTCATTGTTGATGCCAAGTAAGTATCGGGTCTGAAAGGCCGGTTCAACTGCGTTTTGGGTTAGGATATGCCTAACGCACAGCAGGTGAAACACTTGAGACATGCCAGGGTATATTGGTTTAGTAAAGTCATAACCAAACCTATTTCAATAGGTTAGGTTGGGTAATTTTAGGCTTTCTGCGCCGGCCTTTTTAACTAAATAAATATTTTTTTTCCTTACCAAATAATAGTCAAAACAGAAAACGTGATGATATTGCTTCTACCTACATGATCATCGATAAATACTCATCTCCAGTCAGAAAAGTGTCCACTAGACCATAATATAGTATTGAATTCATACTGTATTGTCTATTATTCGCGCGAACACTGCACATAATTACAATTCACGCAAGTTTAATCCGTAAAATGAATTTTATTTAAAACGATTTCATTTTTTTTGGAGTCTAGCTTGGGAGTACCATTATTTTCCAAATCATTCTTATTATTATTCTCCAAATTAAAAGTTCATTCACAATACTTGTCAAACTTCACCTAAACAGATATTTTCTGTTTGCCGATGTAAAAGCTACATTCTTGGTAGCTAAACGTAGAAGAAAGTGAAACAATTAACCTTTAAAAAGGACGTGTTCAAAGTACCAATAGCGACTCTTAGCGCTGGCGCGCTGCCAAATACTCTCTCGGTCCAGATGCGTGCCTGCGGTTTTTGTGAAATGGCGGCGAAGTGACGACTTGGGAACACACATTTGGGATTTGAACTTGGTTCTACTGAACTGTTGTACAAGGCTACTAATGTTCAAATGTAACTACTACCACTACTGCAAGAGATAGTAGGTAAGGTAAATGTGGTTATTGTGAAAGTAGGTAGGAAATTATTGGTTAGAATACGATAAAGTGATTTTGTGTGTTGAATAAAATGTTTAAATTGACTTAGGTATATTATGTTTAATACATATCTTTCAGGAACATACGTCCTAAACCAACCAAACACTTTAAAACTAAGAGTTAAACTCAATGTAGGGCTATTTATTAGGTCAGATGTAGCCGGGCGCTGTGAGGTATTAATATTTGAAAAATAGGAAAAGGCTTTCAAGATAATATTTTATTTAGTTTAGACGAGAAGTGACGCAGGATCTGCCTAGGCAGAGGTCCTTATCCTTATTTTGGATCGGTGCGCCAATCTATGTAGTTTTAGTCAATCTTTTAAAATTAGTTTAGTCATATATTTATCACTGAAAGAGCAAAGAAGTAAAAAATATAAATGTATCTAATTTAACCGACTTCCAAAGACTGGAAGTTCTCAATTCGTTGAAAAATCTGTCCCTTAGGTTTAAACACATGGATCTTTATCGTATGAACACATAAGTGGATAATTATCAAATCTAATGGAAAGACATAGTATAAAGCTTCCCGCATCTGTCTGTCCCTCTGTATGCTGATATCTTTAAAACTACTGGTTTTTTTAATAGATAGAGGGATTTAGGCGGAAGTTTTATTTGTATAATATATCCAAATCAGGGTGGGTCACTAGTTTCATATAAAACGTCACACTTCCAGCAAGAAACGCGTCCGCTTCCTCTACGGCAAGTGGACGGAGTTCATAAAGTGCTGCACTGCGCCGGCGCATGAGGCGTGGGCGCGCGCGCGCGGCGAGGAGGCCGCCTCGCACACCCCGGCGCACACGCCTAAGAAGGTGCTGGCTAAGCTGAACAGCTTCAAAGTGGGCGCGCTGCGGTCCATGTCGATACAGGATGTGAGTACTAGCCATGTACTAGTAGTTTTACGGTGTCGGTGAAAAGTACTAGTGTTGATGTCTAGTTTTTAGGGTTCCGTACCTAAAAGGTAAAAATGGGGCTCTATTACTAAGTCTCCACCGTCCGTCTGTCTGTCTGTCTGTCACCAAGCTGTATCTCATAAACCGTGATAGCTAGAAAGCTGATTTTTTAAACTATCTGTATCGTCCCATTGCTGGGGAAAGGTCTCCTCCAAATTTATCCATTAGTCTCTATTTAAGGCCAGAAATTGCCAGTCCTTTGATAGCTATACCAGATCTTCCTTTTCTTGGGCCTTCCTCTTTGCTGAAACCTGTCTTCTGATCTTGCCAGAATGTGTATGTTTTCTGAGCATGTGGGATGTATGAATGTTTTACTTTTTTAAATTTTAAAATATGTGACAAGTTTCAATCTTGTTTTCAGAGCGACGAACCAGAGAATTCTGATGAAGTCCCGAAGTCGGACGAGGCGTACAACATCGACATTCCCGGTTCAGTCACGCTTTGGGAGGCGCGAACCAGGCCCACCAACAGCGCACAAGTAAGTATTCTACCCTTAACCTTTCTAGAAATAGGTCTTCATGTGTACTAGTGAAATATCACATGACATGGTCCCTTTTACAAAGAAACGCCTGAGCTTCTATGATATTAGTTATGTCCTGCACAGGACATAGGGTTGCTCAATTATCATTGGCGAAGCAAAGATACTTACTAGCGCCTAAAGTGACAACATTTTTAAGTTGTCTTAGAACGACACTGACAGTTTTTCGATACAATAAACGTCACAGAAAATGTATTTATTAAATACGACTCAGATTTATGTGACGTATTGTTTCTAAAAACCGTCAAAGTGTCGTTCTTTGACAGCTTCTAAATTTGGCCGATAGAGGCGCGCAGATAATCTTTGCATCGCCATAACAAAATACCTTTAATTTAGTCGGTTGCATTAGTAAAAAACTATGTTCTCTTTTATCTCCAGTACTACCAGTTCACGGAGTTCGCGATGTCCCTGAACGAGGTGGAACGGGACATGAAGGGCCAGCTGTGTCCCACCGACAGCCGGTTGCGGCCCGACGTACGAATGCTGGAGCAGGGTGACATTGACGGCGCTGCTGCTGAGAAGACCAGGCTGGAGGAGAAGCAGAGGGCCGCTAGGAAGCTGTTGAAGAAGAACCCTGAGCCGTGGCAGCCGAGGTAAGAAATTGGTCCAGGATAAAGTCTTAGAGTGAGATGTGTTTCACTGGAAGCAGGCTTACGACGTGCGTCTCTTGGAGCTGATGCGATAAGATGGCGATGCTGCTGAGAAGACCAGGCTTGAGGAGAAGCAGAGGACTGCTGAAGAAGATCGATGAACCGTGGCACCCAAGGTAAGGAAAATAATCTATAGTTTCACAAAGAGAAGTAACGGGGTAAAGTCTACTTCAAGACATGTTTTAGATGTTACACATTCTTGCAACTCCGTTTCTAAGCTGGCAGTGGATTACCACTGCACCGCATATTAATGCGGAGTTTCTGTGGTTAAAATGTTAATTTTGGCCGGGAAGTATCACTGGAATTTTTTATCTTATAGCCGCCAATGGCAGTTTATCAGTTTATGGGTCTTTCCTCCTTCCATTAGATGTAAATTAGAGGATTTTCTGAGTTCATGTTGTTTTTTTTTTATAGCTTTCTTTTTCCTGTTCCAGGTGGTTCAGTCAAGGCACAAACCCGTACACGAAGCAGGAAGACTGGCTGTACAACGGCGGCTACTGGGACCGCAACTACCAGCACCTACAAGACGTGGACATATTCTAGCTCAAGGAGTAACCTCACCATCATCGCTTCACTCATGAAGGAACAATTAGTTCTGACAATAGCAGCGTATTTGGCTTTGAAGCGCCTGACTAATCAGGTTTGTCGAATAAGCCAAGGAGCGATAAAGAAAGTTAATATTTCCCAGAAAGGACTTCCAAAGATGAACACTGTTGATATCGTTATTATAGTCTGTATGCATAAGCATATTTCATATTATGCTTACTGTTCATTAAGTAGTCGAATTGAAGTAATTTCTTCACAGAAGTTTTGAATTGGCAATATACTTCAACCATATTCAACAAAAAACAAAAATATGACGGGAAGCGACACGTGGCTAGAGGTATTCTCTTAGGTCTTAAACGAAGACATGATTGTACCTAAACTGCGTACCTATCGGTAAACAATGCATTTCGTATTAGAATAAGTTAGGTGTCTACAAATTATTAAAACATGAAAATATATCTAATATAAGAGTAGGCAAATCTGTTGACTTCCAAAACACTTATTTTATTCTGACACTTGTGTCATACACGCCATTTTATTTCTAAGTATACAAATAAAATAGCCGTTTTATTTTGTTTAGTTTAAAAGTCTTTATACTCACATACGCAAAATACTTAGTAATTTCATGGCTTCGTGTGCTACCAACAGCTTACATAGGACATACCTTATTAATAAAGATTGATTTAATATAGGATTTCGTGTAGTGAGTTGCGAGATTAAGGAAAGAATAATATAAATTAAAATAAAGGACGTAAGTACATATTATTTAATATGTAGCGGACCAGAGGAAAAGAATATCGAAGATTGCAATATTTTGTGAAACTTAGTGTAGAAATAAGTTAGCTAATATAAGCATAAGCAAACTAGTAAATAAAAACGTGTTTAAAATGTTCGATCATCATCACAAATGTTTGATTCCATACGGCTTATAAGAAAAAAATATAACACACTCACTCTGAAAGAGTATTTACTCTGAAAGAAAAAGGTCGCTAAGTCTATGTATCATATACAAATATTTCAGAAAAATATACAACCATAATGTACCTCTCCTGTAAATATTTTCCAGCAGGGTTTTCAAACTACCTACATTTAGCTAATTCCGTACACGTATTTTCGTTTTTATAAAAAAGATATAAAAGAAAAGCAGCCTAATACTTGCATGCTTGCAATTTAGCCCAAGTTTTATGTCTTTACAAACTTATTCATAATGGAAATAGTATTTTATCTTAACTTAAAAAAAACAGTAGAGTAATTACTTAGTCGGTGTCTACATACAAAAAAGTATGTCATTACAGTAGGTGTAATCGATCATATGAAGTAACTTACGTAAGAAACAAAAAAAGTAAATTTTTACTGTCTAATACGCGAAATTCTACTTGAATGTCATTAAAACATAAATGTAATACCTACTTAATACTACTTAGAGTTAAAATGTGTACTGTGCAGTCAATTACTAACTAAATGGTATATTAGACGAAGTTAAAAGCTTTTGTTTCATTAAAAGTTAAATAAGTTTTAATTAAAATGTAGTCATTTCGTGTCAATGCGAAAAATTGCTTTGTTTCCCTTTCAATTAACAAAAGGAAAAGAAAAAATAAATAGTGCTTTTCTTCGGAGAAAAATGGTAATATATTCCTTTGCCTTAACACTAATTTTATATTATAAAAATACTATGGTTACCTTTTTCAAAACATTATATTTAGCAAATGAAAATAGTGTCGATGGCCGAGTGGTCAAGGTCGTTGCTTGCCATGCGAGAAGTCGCCAGTTCGAACCCCGCCACGTACCACTGTGTTTTTTAAATTTGAAATTCGTGTGTACGATGAGTTCATGGGTTGATGATGAAATGCGAATCTTTAAACTAAGTAAAGCAGATGTCAAAGTGAAATTGTGATCTCAGTTAAATATATTAGCTAAAGTAGTTATCGTTTGTACTAAGTACAACATGTTTTATATTCGTTGATTGTGCAATAAGTGTGCTTTAGCATTAATTAAAGATTTTTAATTACGTAGAGACTTGTATGTCTTAGATTTGATTATTGGCTTAGGAAAAAGTTTGAATATTATGAATAAGGACATAGTGTCCGTTTGTGTGCATAGCCCACATTATTTTGACGATTTCTTAAAACACTGGCAAGTATTTGGTGTATATAAGAGGTATACATTTTTATCACCAGAGTGTTATTATGGTGCAGTGTTGTTCAAAGTGTTCGTTAGTTTGTTTTTGTAATTATAAATAATTTTAGTCATTATATTATGAAAAAAGGTTGCATAGCACTGATATATCCAAAGTGTAAAATGTATTTAGTTATTTCCTCTTTTTTTAGTGTTCTTAGGTACAGCCCAACATAATAATATAGGCGGCTTCCACTTATAATTGCACACAAGTATTAATTAACATTAATTCTAGGAAAATATACTAATTATAAGAAAATGGTCGTAAAAATGTTACAAATTAGCTACAAATAGGTGTCTACTGCGTATCAATGTTATCGATACTCATATCCAATGTTCCGTTTGTTTATATTTCATTGCTATATTATGTATGAAATTGTACCCTATTATTGGTCTTTTATAAGTACCTTTGTATGTATACGCGATTTAAACGCAGGGATTTATATAGCAAACCAGAATTCAGTCTAGTAGATACTTCCCATAACCATTTTATAAGGTTACATTTCCTCTGATTGTTAAAGCCGAAACTATTTTTAATGGTAGATATAAAAAATTGTCTAAGCATATGTGTAGAGACTGTGTAAATTGTATATTATGTTAACAAATCTGTCTATATAACTTGAATAAATTAAATAAATAGAATTGAATGAAATTGTACTGTTTTCTTTAATAACCGCGAAAATTTTAACACTGCGGCATTTACGAAGATTTAGAAAAAATAGGCGTAAAGAAACAATGTGAAATGGTTAAAAAACTGGAGTAAACGTGGGCAAAGTCGCTGGTTCAGCTAGTGTTATTTTATGTATACGTAAGGAAGACTTCAATTTATTATATAACTATTTTCCTAAAAATATTTTTTATCATCATCCGGTAAACGTTTTAATTTGATATACAGAAAATGAATCGTTCAAACTAAGTTTCAATTAAGGGAGTGTAATGAAACCTACCAACTTATTTTTATCTAAAGGGCAACCATTTCTAATATTTATCGAGTGAGAGATACGAAAAGGAAACAGTAAAATACTTATTATAAAACTATCAATTTATTAAAATATATTCATAAAACCCAGTCTATCGTATGTAAACATCTATCACAATCTCAACACACAAATATGATAATACGCAGAATATAAAATTAAATGTCAATTTTAAAAAATGATTTCCTGATTCCATAATAATGGCACATGATGAACGTCATGCATTAAAAACATGCACAAATATAAAAACTACATAAAACTTTTAGTTTAAATAACGTGAGGTTCCAAAAACTATTCTATTGAAAACACTTACAAGCAGTATATTGGCCTTTGTAAGAAGTTGTTATAAACCCGGTATGAGTAATTCAAATTCCGACTCTCTTGGGTTTTCTAACATCTAAGTACCTAATTCCTCCTCTAATAACCTCTTGCATATCGGTAAAGTAAAACATCGTAGTCACAATATACATTTTTAAAATAGTAGAGCATTTACGTATTACGATGTTGGCCCTTCAACTATTTCTAAACTCGGGCCATAGATGTTGTCTGTCCGCTAAGTACATTTTTTATTTCGTATCATCAAAGTTTCTCGTATTTGATATCTAATTTTAAAATAATTAAAATGGTATCAAATCGTGAAACAAAATGTTTGGGTAGAGCTATGTCTCTTAAATTATGAATTTATATTATAATTTCTTAACTAATGGATCTCTACATTGTTCAAGATAATATGTTCCATATTAATTATTGACGGTGACTCTACATAATAAAATTAATTGGTGGTAACTTATGAAGTATCTAAAAAGAGACTTAAAAGTTTAAAATTACAAGATTGATGATTTAGATTCACGCATTATTTCAAACATGCAATTTTTTTTTATAAAAAGACTAACGTCTTGTTAAAATTTTACATTTCTGTAAAATAAATTATTATTGAAATCTTATACTCACAAAAAAATTGTAAATATTCACATCTGCATTATTTTTTACACTGAACATTCTTACTGAATCTTCACATATCAAATAAGTTGCAAAATAAAATGTAATTTTTATCGACAACTCTAATGTAGAGTCTATAGAGACGAACATTTGTAGAAGCGTTTTTTATCCTGTTGATAGACACATAATATCGCAATATTTCAACTTGGTATAAAAAGTTTATCACAGGCTTTCTGATATGTGTAGATTAAACATACACATACAATAATATTAACGATGATTTCATTACCTTGGGAATGTGTCAGATTTTTTTTAAATATCTCACTGTATTCTTTGTGTTAAGGGCTGATTACTAAACCATGTATTTTATCACTCAACCGAATAGGAAGTATTCAAAATACTGATTTCATGTTCTGCTAAAATTCTGTGCTTGTTTCCAGTATTCGACCATGAGAAAGTTAAAAATTCTGACACATTCCTACTCACCAAAACTATATTCAATATTTTTTATTCGGCAACATCGGCACATAACCGTTTTTATATTAATAAACAGCAAGCATTTATTATTTTCAAATGAACACGTTACAATATCGATGATGATATACGGTGCAAATTTTTTTTTGTTAATTCTTTATTTGGATAATAGCGGTGAATGTGAAAAAATACCCTTGAGATATCCCAAAATATCCAATTTCAAACGTGCCTTAGGTTGATAATCCTATTTTTTTACGTATGAACTTACTGCACAATTCGGTTGGGTTCGATTTGACTAAACCGGTTGTGCCGATCAGTTTCATCGTGTAGCGTCCCATTTTTTTAAAATCAACAGCAATCTTTGAAGATTTCGTAAGGAAATGATGTTGCCGATGTATTCCAGATCCTGCTGCCTTTCACAGCTAAATTATTGGGCCGGATCCAGACCAGAGTCCAGGAAGTCCTTCATGTAGAGAGACACTCGTCGGGGCATGGTTCGGCACCACTGAAACAAAGTAGCAAATGTAATTAGTGTGGAAGGGTAGGAATATTCGTCAATACGGTAATACAGAGAAACAAGGTTGAAATTAAATGACTCTTCTTAAATAAATCTTTAACTTTTTCACTATTTGATTTACACCACGAAAATCTATTAAAAATAGTAGACCACTTTTTTGGCTGATCGTAAGTACCAACTACATAGATAAATATTGATAATTAGATGATTCACGAGATGATAATAATAGTAAATCATCATCATCATCATCCCATAATGTCATTTTAACTTTAATACTTTCCTGTCCAGCCTTGATATCTAATGACAATAACATATTCGGTAGACTCATCAGGTCCGTCTTAACCATTTGCACAACATTTGATATATTGATTTATGTTGTCAAGTAAACGACTATACATTTTAACCCACTTCAAAAAAAGGATGTTCTCAGTTCTATTGTTTGTATGTTATATAATGTACGTAGGTATGTTTGTCCGCGATTATCTCGCGTTTAGCTAAAGCGATTTGGATACGGTTTTCAGAAAAGTATTTGTTACATTCAGGAGAAGGTCTTAGTGCTTAACCGACAAAAAAGGAGGTTCTGTGTTTGACCTGGAAGTTGTATGTTTGTCAATGATAGTTAAATACATATTTCAGAGCACTAAAATATTTTTTTCCCTTTAAGGAATCCATGTACGCAAATTTCCTGTCGCATCTATTGGTCACAAACTGGACATACGAGTAAACTAGGCATAAAAAGTCTGGTCACCTGGTTGATGTAGTAAAGGGAGCTGGGTATGGTGATCTCGTCGTAGTTCCTCTGCACGGCGTCCACGATCTTGGAGGCGGCCTCGGTCGGAGAGAGGATCCCGAGGAAGCCCGGGAACTTGATGCGCGGGTTCTTGCACAGGCCCGTGTCCACCATGTACGGACACACTACTGTCATTTTGATCTGGAAGGGAGACGGCAACATGAAATGTAGCTCTTTTTAATGTATGTATAAGGGGTTGAATTCGATTACCATGACTCAAAGGATTAACATTAGAATTTGATGATTCAAACATACGTAAAATCACGAGTTTTTTAAGATTTGTCCTATTTGGTCATGATGTTAACGACTATTTATTCCAAAAATATATGAATATCAGCGGGTAACTAGCCTGGAGGAATTCAAAACTTCATGACGATTCATGGTCACGATGTGGCATCTTAATTATAGATTCAGATACATGAATACTTAGCCCTCATTCATTTTTATAGATTTAAATAGTCTACTGACTTTAGAACTAGTTTATTCTATCCGATTCAATTAAAAAGCTTCGGTCTTGTCGGTGTCGCAATTCCACACCACTCTGGATTCTGCTAGATTTTAGAGCTTGGCACCACAAAAGACCAATGTCTCACTGTTTGAAAATACATGAGCGTCCGAAAATACATTAACTCGACGATTAGGGACACAACTTCTCATATTCTAAGCAGGTTAGTTATTCTTATCACTCACTCCACTATAATCCCTGACGTCTTCCCTCAGCTCCTCATGCAGCGCCTCCATCAGTCCCCTCACAGCAAACTTGGTGGCGCAGTACGGGACCAGGTTCCGCAGGCCGACCACGCCGGCCATCGACGAGATGGCCACGATGTGCCCGTGGTTACGCTCCATCATGGTGGGCAGGAAGGCTTGGAGCAGCTGGAAGAATAGGTTTCAGTTAACAAGTTTATTTTGAAGGTGTCCTTTTTTTCTGAACCTGTGTCATTTAAACCTATCCTCTATTGAATTCAATTAACCGTGTTTCTAGTTAATAAAGATATTCTATTCTATTATATTCCTATTCGACGTATTTTTTTATTTATACTTAATATACACTTATAAAAAAAAATGTCCCAAATCGCTGTCCACATAGTCTTCGTACCCAAAAGGCTGGCTGAGTTTCCACTGTAGATGGCGAGACTTATCCGCTGATCCAGGAACATCAAACCCACCATCCTGTCACCTGAACTCCTAAACGTGAAGTTCGTGTGCACGTAGCCGTAGAGTCAATTCCCATCGGTGAAAAAAGCTCTAGAGTGGCTACCACAGATCAAAAGATGCAGTATAGGAAAGCCTCCTACAAGATAGACCGATGTTCGACGGCAAACTGGATATGTTCGGCGTAAGACCAATCGCTGTGAGATCATTGAGGCCTATGTCCAGCAGCGGTTGACTTTCAGCTGATATGCCGCTGATATCTACAGCATGATGTCGGCGTTGTGACGTCACACCTCCTCGAACAGAATAGTGAAAGGTAACTGACCCACAGGTGGGCGAGCACGTTGATGTCGAAGAGCGCGTGGATCTCCTGCGGCGTGGTGTCCAGCACGAAGAACCTATAGCCATCAGTGCAAAAGCTCTAGAGTGGTTACCACGGACCAGATCAGTATTGGAAGGACTCTAATTCTATATCTGTGAGATCATTGAGGGAGGCCTATGTCCAGCAACGGGTGACTTCTGCAGCTGATATCTACAGCATGCCGGCGTTGTGACGTCACACCTCCTTGGACCGAACTAGTGAAAGGTCACTGACCCACAGGTGAGCGAGCACGTTGATGTCGAAGAGCGCGTGGATCTCCTGCGGCGTGGTGTCCAGCAGCGGCTTGCAGGGCATGATGCCGGCGTTGTTGACCAGCATCGTGACGTCACCGACCTCCCGGCGGACCTTCTCCGCCAGGGCTATGATGGCTTCGCGGTTCGAGACGTCACATCTGGAAGAGGTGTGAAATTATCTGCTTGGTATCGTTACTAATATTTTAAATGCAAAAGTATGCCTGTCTGATACGCAATCACGCACAGAGTACTGAACCGATCAAAGGTACAGATATAGTCTATAAGTTTCCTTAGTTCTTTCTTAAGCTTCTAGAGCCTAAGAAAGGACTTAGATAACTTGTTAACGGACGGCGCTATAAAGAAGTAATGTTTTCCTCGTTAAACGTCTCTACGCGGACAGCTGCGGGCGGAGAGCTAGTAACAAATAAAAAACATTCACGAGAATAGTAGTTGTCTCTAATAATTGCGATGATAATAAGTGGATTGATAAGCATGGTTTGGATGTGTGTGTGTGTGTTACGGATTTCAAAAACAACAGTTCTAAAATATATATCAAATATATATCTCAAAGTCCAATGTACGAACATGGACCTTAAATTGTCGTATTAGTAAAACGAGTAAGTTTAAAGCAATCACAATTAGACACCTAGCTAGTTTCTGTTTATGGCTGCAGTATTATTTAGATATTCACACAATCCTTTGTCTTTATGTTAATACAAATCCTGCGGTTCCTAAGTGCATGCGATAAATTTTAATCTCTTGCTAAGTACATGTTAATTTAGTGATTCTATGTCCATGAACTCTATAGATAATAGTGTAAGTAAGTAAGTAAATAGTATATGTAAACGCATTTAATTCGAGGTCATTAAATAAGAAACTAGTTGAATATGAATAGCACGATGGATGATAAACACAGCCTTGCATCAAAAATAGAAATCATTCGATTTGGAATTAGACATAGTTAGTGAGTTGTAAATGGTATTGCATCATTGGACACTTCCAACGCCCTGATGTACACAATTTTGTAAAGCAAGTGGCCGCTGCGAGACAAGCCAATGCTCAGTGTGGCGGCCGTATGATATCTTTGTGTACTAGTTTTAAGGTTTTTTTGAAATAAACATATTTGAAATAAACATATCGATACTTTAAATCTCAAATGGCGTAACCACCAAAACACTACTTTTCAGGAGAGCAGAAAAACAAAAAAAAAATGTTTTTTTAATTCATAACTTTATCAATTTTAATACAATGAAAATGTTTTATACATCAAATTTCTTAGAATTTTGAGATAAAGGCTTCAGTAGGAACTCTTTGTAACTAAATCTTATATTTAAGAAACTAGAAGTCGGTTACGACTTGTGAAAATATTACAAAAAGGCGTTTACGCCCCATAAAAATCACGATTTTTAAGAGGTGAAGGTCGTATCTCCAATAAAAAAATGTTTCTTGTGCTTTAAACTCATTTAATAATAAAAGAAAACGTAAAATATCGATACCTTAAATCTCAAATGGCGTAACCACCAAAACGCAACTTTTCAGGAGAGCAAAAAAACGAAAAAAAAAAGTTTTTTTTTTATATAACTTTGTCAATTTTAATGCAGTGAAAATGTTTTATACATCAAATTTCTTAGAATTTTGAGATAAAGGCTTCAGTAAGAACTCTTTGCGCCTAAATCTTATATTTAACAAACTAGATGTCGGTTACGCTTGTGAAAATATTACGAAAAGGCGTTTACGCCTCATAAAAAAACATGATTTTTAAGAGGTGAAGGTCGTATCTCCCGAAAGTAATTGTCTTTTGTGCTTTAAAATAACTTAATAATGAAAGAAAACGTAAAATTTCCACTCTGTATTACGCTTTTTACAAAGTTACGCCATATGTCACGTTTTCATAGTGATGTAATGGGTAATACTCATCTTGTAAGTTTTATAACAGGATGAAGAATTTTTGTACATGGGAAATTTCACTTATAGTTATACGTAATTCGATTAATTTTGTCATTCGTAACCCCCGCTGCTGTATATTCACCATACATTTATCTATGTATTCAGCCATTTGCGTACTTGTGCGCATAGATTACGTTCCTCCGTGTATTTATTATTTTTTGTGACCGTTACGTTGACTTTGGCGCGTTATTGGTCTTTGATTCTGATTTGTGTTTGGACATTGATTTAAAATGCCGAAACAAGGAGAAGCAATAAATAGCCAATGTCTCCGCAATCTTAATCCCCCCGCGCATCAATACTAACAATAATAATGACAATCATGTGTTCAGCGATGTTGGGCGTAAACGCCTTTCTTTTGTATTGCAATTTCGAAAAATAGCGTGTCTTACGAGTTACGCCGGAAAATTATGTCCCTTACACCCTTTTTTTTTGACATTTTTTTCACGTCACAATAATTTCTAGGGGTGTAACCACCAAGTAAATTAGACTAAGCCTTTTACGACCTGTTTACCTTATGAAAAGTGTTCAAATCTATAAAAAACATTGGGTCGTAATAACCTTTTTTTTGCGAATTTGAGGATTTTAAATATACAGATCGATAGAGAAAAAAAAAACTGAATAAAACTGCATTAAAAAGTCATTTTGACCAAATTGGCGGTTACGCCATTTGAGATTTAAGGTAGCGATATTATACATGTTACTAGATATCAACGAGAGTTTCGATGGAGACCGACTCCGATTTATATACTAGACCTAAATGGTCTCCTAATACTTCCACGAGATCCTAGCATAGTAAATAGAAACGTGCATTTGATTGAAACAAATTGCGAAATTTCGTTTCCAAATAGGTTATTTGTGTTGATGTTTCACTAACCTAATTTAACTGCTACCGGAAGGCCAAGGAAAACAAAAGACGATGAATTCTTGAGTGTCTAGTATATATAGGCATATAGGTATTTGCTTCAGAAGTGTTGTAATATTTTGTACATTTTTATGAATGTACCTGTAAATACCTTTTTATGATATCCGTTCACGTGTCCTCAAACAACGTAGCCCGAAAGCAATCCAATAAAATGTATTGATTGATAATTGATTAGACTGGCTCAGTAGAACAGTGGTGTAGGACCCTGGCTGGCGGTTCCAAGAGTCGTGGGTTCGATTCCTACTCGGGACAAATATTTGTGAGATGAACATCAGTGTTTGTTTCGTGTCTGGGTTTGATTATGTATAAGTATGTATTTATAAATATTTATATGTATATCAGTCTCTGACGCCCATTGTACAAACTTTGCTTAGTTTGGGGTCAGAGGATCGTGTGTGGAAATGTCCCAGACATTAGAATTAATTTATTATGTATCTATATCAGTCTCAGGGTAGTTTGGGCTCAGACGGTCTAGTGTGGAAATGTCCCAATTTTACTTATTCCCAAATATGTAATTGATGTGGTGTTGACTCTTACTCGTATCGATGGGCCTTGCCCTTCTCCTCCTTGATGAGGTCGACGGTTTCCTGGTTGCCCTTGGGGTTGATGTCCACGCAGACGATAGTGGCGCCGAGTCTCCCGAACCGGAGGGCCGTCTCCCGACCCATGCCGTGGCCAGTTCCTGTAATCTGGAATTGAAAGGGAGTCAATGTAGAGGATGCGAAGGTAGATTTGTAGGTGGACACTACAGGTTCGTAGACTAATCCTAGCCAGTTTAAGGAATTTAGGAAGATATTTGCAGCTTTAACGGTGAAGGAGAAAATCGTGAGGTAACCTCACGATTAGACGCGCGTCTACGAAGAAAGTCTAAGGTTGGCCAGCATGGTTGACAAAGGCCTTATCGCCCTAGTTTAGGGAAGGCCCGTGCCCCATTAGTGGAGAGGTATATGGGCTTATTGATGACAGGAAGGTGTAGTGCTTTACCACTATGTGCAAAGTTAAATGACAAAATAAGAAGAGCCTTTGTAAAGCATAAAGAAAACTTTGTTACAGGTTGACATAAAAAATTACGAATAAAGCTCATTAAGATACGGGTGTTGCCAAGTTCATATTTAGCTTGTAAGAGTTAATTGTTACCATTTTATCTTTTCTATTCCGTTATATTCTATTGTTGGCGCAAATAGAGACAATACGTATATGTGTTATCTATTTTCAAACAAATTTGAATTGAAATTGCTAGTACTCACAAGTATGATCTCCCCCTTGACATCCTTAGGCTCTGGAGGCACGAAGAACTGGTAGACGCAGTAGATCCACATGGCGGTCATGCGAACATACAGAACAGCCACCTCCAGCGCCACCGACACGAAGTTGTACACCTTCATGCCGATGCCGCGCTCGTCCGTCCTGCGACAAGCGTCAGACACGTCAGATTGCGTCAGACACGTCAGATTGCGTCAGACACGTCATCTTACAACATAATGTCAAGTTACTAAGGGTTAGCCATCCGCTTCCCCGTAAGTCCGGTGATGGTGACGAGGCTACAGCCATCATTGTATGTTAGTAAGAACAAATCAAGTTATATTGCTTTGATTCCGAGATAAAACAGTACGATATGAAAACTTAGGCTGCCGGCCCACGTCGGATAGGTAACCGATTTATGTCAGAGAAAAATGGAACGTACGATTTCAATGGAGCACACGTACTTCGAAAAGGCGGTCGAATGTATCATACAAAAAAATCGGCAAGACTCGATCCTACAAGTCAGAAATCGGATTGCAGCCATGTGTAAAAAGCCTTACTTAAATAAATAGGTAGGTAAATAAAACGCGGATACTGGGCTACAGAATGTGCCATTAAACTAGTTCTCTGAATATAAGCAACTGATAGTATTGTTCGAGATGTCTCATAATTAAGGTTTAGCTTTTAACCTTGAATACAATCCAAAATTATGTATTTAAGAGGTAGTTAAGTCGTGTCATGATTGTTTGTTCAAGCAAATAGAATAAATTGTTCAATGAATGCATTTGCATAATTATTATTGTCATACATTTAAGTCACTTAAAATTATGTATACAAATTAATAAGACTTTGTACTCGTTGGTTGAAATATTTATTTATTTTATGAACAAACAGCAATTTTACGAATTATTTAAAATTAATTCACATAGAGCGAGAATCCAAGAACTTTCCATGATAATAATATAGTATGTTTTTTATTAAAATGGTATTATCTACCTGCTCCGCAGTATTTTTTTAATTTATTGGCTCGTTGCCAACTGGTAGGTTAAGTAGGTAATGCTCTTTACTTTTAATTTCCTTAGCAGTTATAAATATTTAAGACAAACAGAGTATGGTTTGCTGTGGCATTATTTAAAGATCTTGTAGAAGGAAGTTATAAGATGGATGATTGTCATTGAGTACAATGTGTAAGCAAATAATGCGGCTTAAAAATTCTAATCGTGCAGTTTCCTTGTCCATCTTTATTTGATTCGAGTTTTATAGCTAGATGCGTCTAGCATCTACCTATCTTAGTGACCAGGATAGCTATACATATAATATATTTAGACGTAACTGATTTCTTGATTGCACAATAAAATATAACCTAATAATGAGTAATAGACTACAGGCCCGTGTTGAAAACAATTTGGGTCATTTGAACCACCAGATGACCTATGTAGAACGATATAAGAGCATAAAATAATAAGATTCAGCATTATGCCGTCACTTGTAAGCTGTCCAACTGAGTGCAGGTGAGAAAAGAGGGGATTGCAACCCTCTGTTTTCCCCCTTGTCGCATGATTTTTGTACGGCGTTGCGGAATAATGTATTAGAAGCAGTATTTTAATAGTATGAAACTAATGCCGTTCAAAAATGGTGCGCCAAAAAGTCGGAATTTATTTTTGATTTTCCGACAATTTTGATTTGATTTTCCGTGAATCTGGTCATTTAATTTTGAACGGCATTAGTTTCATACTATTTCAATACTGCTTCTTATACATTATTCCGCAACGCCGTACAAAAATCATGCGACAAGGGGGAAAACAGAGGGTTGCAACCCCCTCTTTTCTCACCTGCACTCAGTTGGACAGCTTACAAGTGACGGCATAACGCTGAATCTTATTATTATATGCTCTTATATCGTTCTACATAGGTTATCTGGTGGTTCAAATGACCCAAATTTTTTTCAACACGGGCCTGTAGCTGTAGTCTATAATATAAAATCTTTAAGTTTTTCTACTATTATTATGATTGCGATGAAATTTTAAGTCAATATTTTGCTGTTAATCAGTACGGATAGTATAGCTTAGTGAACAAGATAGCCGTAAGTATATTTTTAGATATAAATGATTTGTTGATTTGGCTAAAAGAAAACAATATAGGATTAACATAAAACTTAAAAGTTAAACTACTAATATTCTGTTTCCGGCGTAATTTAAAGTCAATATTTTACTGAATCAGTACAGAGTGTTTTTAACTAAAAGCAGTCATTAAACACTAAGTGATTAATGAAATCATTAAAAAAAACCAAACGAATTTATGAATTCTTCTAGTATTGAGCTGTATCGCCAAATTCTTAATATTCACCGTGATTCATCACATTTTTAAAATAGGGGAAACTTGTTATACTAATATGTTTGCGATTAACATGATTATAAAAAAAAATAAAATAAAACAACTTTTGAACAGGAAGCCATTTGAATCATTAATGTTCAAGTTCAGGCAAAAATAGTTTCGCAAGTTAGGTACCAATAGTTTATTGCCAGCGGCGTTGTGGGTTAGGGCTAAGCCAGAGAACCACGACTCCGTCAAGGCGATGAGGTATACCGCGGTGTTTAAGTCGGTAGACTACCTGGGCATTGCACTCCGCCCAGGAGCAGCGGCTGGCATTTACCATCTTTTCGTCAGTCGCCGGGGAGTCCGACACACCACCGCGAGAGAACTCTCTCTCCCGGTCCAGGGCCGTCATAAACTAGGCTGGGGCCCTTGGGCACACAAGAATTTGGGGCCCTATTGGAAAGTAAAAAATGCTTTACTAAGTATGACGATTTAATATAGGTAATCAAAAACAGTATGATATAACATGTCATTAATGATATTAGAATGCTGCTGGTTTTTTGGTTACGATAACGATAACGGTTTCTTTCGGGATT
Source organism: Maruca vitrata (assembly GCA_039566165.1). Classification (NCBI taxonomy): domain Eukaryota; kingdom Metazoa; phylum Arthropoda; class Insecta; order Lepidoptera; family Crambidae; genus Maruca; species Maruca vitrata. The sequence goes on from CM076913.1 coordinate 3,290,908, forward strand.
TCTGTTGAGCAAAATCTTCTATGTTAGGCCTTGTTTAGAAGGTGCAGCTTGACTTTGGAATCGGAGGGACTGCGTAAATGATCGCTAGATGGCGTACTTCTTTTCTATTCTATTCTATTCTATTCTACTTAGTAAATTCGGTAAGATAGGATGCGTTCGAAAATATTTTTAATTATAGTCCTTTTCAGCTAAGATGATCCCTGTGACACTTCGATTTTGACAATTGTGGAGATGTCCTACAATGAAATAATTTCGATTATTTCTGGTAATCGATAATATTTTATAAGGAAATGAAATCGATTTTATTAGTCTACCAAAATATAAAGCATAATTTGTCTTTATTTATTATAGTGAAAGTTTATTGTACATATATGTATGTTTTACATAGTGCTATTCGGTAAAGTGAAATGATAAGAGAGTAAATTTTTCATTCAGTGTTTGAAAAATCACTGTCCGAAGAATCGCTTGATGAGTCACCATCCCCGACATTTATTATAAGTTGGTCTTTCCAGTCTTCTAAAATGGTACTTTTTGTATTTTGGACTACTTTCGTCGAATTTTCACGAGTGTGAAGCGATTGTCAAGTGATCGCAATATTGCACCCGATTAAATTAGTCCCAGCTCTACGCTCTTACTACGTTCCGTTCTACGTATACGAACTGCAAAGGTATTTAAAAAAAAATCTATTACATTAAATTAAACTAAACGATACTGTTTTTCTTTTAAAAGTATAAAATTATTAATTTTAATATTTTTCCTAATGACGCCGCAATAAAATAAAAAAGGTGTGCAATAAAATAATTTTCGTTTGTCAAACGTAAAATGCGTGATTCAGAGCACAATGAAGTATCACAGGGATCATCTTAGCTGAAAAAGACTATATTACAGTAGGAATAGGCGCTGTCATCGATGAAATATAATGGCGCGACTGGAAAGACCAACTTATAATAAATGTCGGGAATGGTGACACATCAAGCGGTTCTTCTGACAGTGATTTTTCAAATACTGAATGAACAATTTGCTCTCTTCTTATTATTTCACTTTACCTAATAGCACTATGCTATGCACTTATAAAGCATACATATATGTACAATAAACTTTCACTATAATACATAAAGACAATCATGCTTGAAAATTTGGTAGTTTAATAAATTCATTTTCTTTTAAAATATTATCGATTACCAGAAATAATCGAAATTATTTCATTGTAGGACATCTCTACAATTGTCAAAATGATCCCTAAGATGATTCTTAGCTGAAAAGGACTATAGCATATGCTTTGTATTGTAAGTACCTTCTGATAAGATTACTGATATGTGAATAAAGTGTAATGGGCCCGACAAAAATGTTTTGAGAATAAATGTGTCAGAGATATTGTCGGACCTTCGGGGGCCCCCTCAGAATGGGGGCCCTGGGCACGGGCCCCGTGTGCCCTTATGGTAAAGACGGAACTGCCGGTGACGGTGATTAAAGCAATTACAAAAAAATGCGTAGTAGTTTGGTCGCTTTTCTGAGTTTAGCCTACCGATGCATAGCGCCTCGGTCTCTGGCGCCAAGAGACGTAAGTTCGATTCTCACTCACGACAAATATTTTGTGTGCTGAACATCGGTTTTAGTTCCTTGTCTGGGTGTGTTATTTACCTGTTTAAGTATGTTTGTGCACCACTCATTATTTCTGATATCTTTAAGACAATTGCTTAAGTTATTGATTTCGGAATCAGAGCAATGTGATGTAGTGTAATATTTTGGATATAAGAAATAACAGTGGTACCTATATACAAATATATAACTGCCCAGACACAGAATAAACATCGATGTTCATCACACAAAAATTGTACTAAAACTGAATGGAACCCACGACCCAGGGCCGTCTTTACCAGGGGGTGCAAGGGGTGCGGTGCACACGGGCGCGGGACGCCCGGGGGCACCTGGGGGCGCATTTTTATTTGCCCGGGGGCGCCTCTTATGTGAGAGCCCATCCGCTCCTTGTACTGCCTAAAAAAAAAGGTCGCATGCTGAGTCCCGCACCCCGGCTCAGAATAGGCTTAAGACGGCCCTGCCACGACCCTTCGCGCGGGAGACATTATCCAATGCGCCTTCGAGCCCAATGTGCATTTGACCAAATTCAAATTTAGTGAACACTCATACGCTTGAAGGCGTGAGACGTCTCGCAACCAGTTCGCGTGGCCGTGACACGGCCGCATCTGGTTTGATCTTAGTTCCCTCGTAACTCGAGCAAGCGTCGACACAACGCTCGAGGCCTCAGTAAGGCAACGAAGGGTAATAATCTAAATTTAAATAACTCAAAGGTATCTGACTATGTGATCTATCAACGCACAGCCCAAACCACTGGACGGATCGGGCTGAAATTAGCCATGCAGGTAGATGTTATGACGTAGGCATCCGCTAAGAAAGGATTACCCGAAGCGAAGCGAGGGCGGGTCACTAGTACCTTTATACTAAAGGGAAAATTACCAGAAAAAACAAATGAATGACAATCATAAAAGCGCAAATACATGAGTAAATAGCTGTACAAATTTGAATTTGGAATTCCTTACCAAAGAGAAAATCGGGGTTAAAGTGGCCAGTACGAAAAACGCCAATTTCATACGTAAGAAACTAATATGTTATCTGCCTAAAAACTATAAATTATGGGTCTTCACACATAAACGTAATATATGTATGTATAGTATTAAATGTAATGGAACATGAGAGTCCAAAAACATATGTAATTATCCGGGTCAACTGACCCGTTGACCCGTGATCATGGCGCTTGCAACAATGACCAAAATATCGGGAGCTCAGTAAAATAAAACAACATGGTAAATATCCCGGACACATTCAATTTTAATTTTGTTTGTATTTTCTGTTTTTTTTTTTATTTTACTATTTGTTTTTTTAATTTCCGATATTGTATGTATGTGTGTTTCTTGATACAAATAAACTATTATTCTATTCTATTCTATTCTATTCAGTTTTCTAACGTATAATATCTTTCACTACTTCACTAGTAACAGGTACGGTGGGCATAGGAAGTGGTTTACCAAGTGGCGAGCCAAGAAAGTGGTACCTATTGAAGGAAGACATCATATAAAAAGTGCATAAGTAGCTGTCAGAGTATTTGTCGTAGCAAAATCAATTACCTATATCGTTATGTGAATGTAAATGATTTTGAACTAGGCAATGGACCACTTTCTTGACTAATGGTAAGTATGTCTTTACAATGTGCCATAGCAATTTTATTTTCAAACTGAAGAAATAAATAAAATACTTACTTATAATATAAAGCTTTCATATTGAGGTAAAAATGAAACTTACTTAAAAACTAGCGGATGCATTTTAAAACACCTCACTGCATTATTTTGCGTTATATTTGTGTCTGATGTCAATGACACAATCTGCATTCGCGTTTTATCTCGCAACCACTCTTGCATATAGGTACTTATTTAAGTTGAAGGACAATATATATGAAAATGTTTTTATTCTCGGCATAAACTTAATATTTTAACCTTAGGCAATAATATCCAAAAACCTATAAACGTTAGTCAATAATACAAACATAAGTCATTATAAAGGACCTATATTTACATACACATAACATAAATAATCTAAGACAAGCAATCAAGCTTTTATAAAATAAGGACATCAATGATTTATTTATTTATTCATACATAATTATAAATAATAATGGTGCAATGTATTAATTTAAGAAATATAAAAGCGCAAAGACATAACAAGTATCCATATTTTTTTATATGACATAACATTTTTTGGTAACAGTCAATTATTATAATTTGTAACAAACGATCAAAAAATAAATAACTATTAATTACATTGGTAATAAAAATCTATATTATCTTTGAGCATTTGCGGTTTTACGACACCAAGTTTGAGGTTTTTAAACGCAATTTTATCGTTCACGTATTACACTATTAGCATAGTTTATTAGAGCAGGGATTGCCAAATATTTAGGCCACTAACCTAATAGTTGGCGACAACTACGTTCGCGCATAGAAAAGATAACTAATAGTTTGATATTTACTATCCAGTGTTTCATCAGGGTAATAACAATTAGTGGGCACTCCTTTGTGAAACAACATTTATAATTAGTATTTCTCTAATTACTGCATTCGCCGTGCATGATCATTTATTTAAGCATTACTGTTTGTTTGTTTGTTCCGTGACTGGGTGTGGTTATGTATTTAGGTATGTATTTAAAAATGTTTATTTGTATCAGTCTCTGACGCCCATAGCACAAGCTCTGCTTAGTTTGGGGTCAGATGACCGTGTGAGGAAATGTCCCAGATATTTATTTATTTATTACTAGTGACCCGCTCTCGCTTCGCTTCGGGTAAATTTTACATACAAACCTTCCTTAAGAATCACTCTATCTATTAAAAAAACATCAAAATCCTTTGCGTAGTTTTAAAGATCTAAGCATACATACGGACATACAGCGAAAGCGACTTTGTTTTATACTATGTATTGATGTATTATTATACAATCAAATAGATAAGACAGATAGATAAATATATCATAGATGAGTGTATTAAATTTAATTAGTATTGTGTACGTGGCACAGGCAACAAAATAGAAGAAAAGATAAATTTTCATAATTAATGCACAGCAAACGCACAACGCAACGTACCTATTCACTATCAGCATTCATACGATCCTAAAATTGGTTAATGAGTAATCTGTATGTTAATCAAATTCACGACCTCACTGGAACAATGGCAATGTTAGTGTAAATCACGAAATGTACCAGATTCCTTGACCGGCCTAGTTAAGAAGATATTTATTAATTGGTTACTGCATTTAAACTTACGGTAATAGGTTATAGTCGAAGACGAAACACGAGTTATTTGTCTGTGGTAGTTTTGTGAATGATATTTTTACTTTGTTTATTAACAAAACCTACTTCCCACGGAAAAACTGTGTGTTAAGTATACGTGATTAATGTGATGATAAATTTGTTGTTTAAATCCTACTTAAGAGCTATTTAAAATTGAAAAAAAGTTAAAGCTTAAGCGCACAAGGAACCGTGATAATTCAAAACCGTGGGTTCGTATCTGCGTCCATGTGTCATCTTCATCATCCCGTATTATTATCGGTCTAGTTATATTGCCCTAGCTTGATATGCCATCGCCATAGGAGACATCATTCAACAACAACGCTATCCAGATATGCCCAGTACCCAGCTAGTTCGTTGTATACCGGTTATATAACTTTGATCCTAATGGAACACCGCTTGAAGCCCGCTAAGGACAGTAAACCAAATGATTTATTAACTCAAAAAGAATAGGAAGAAAACAATCTCAGAGTTAGGTGAAGTAACTTGGATCTGAGCAGCCAGATTTAGAGACGGGAATACTATGCTGTTTCTAATTATCGAATAGTCATGAGTTGTAGTGAAGAAATTAAAAATATATATACCATGTAGTATAAGTAGCATAGTATATCTGATCTACCTACCCAGTCGGTTTAGTTTTTTCACAATAAAATACCTTCACAATAAAATTAATTAATCAAACTTACAAAAAAATAGCGTCGATGGCCGAGTGGTTAAGGTTGTTGCTTACCATGCGAGAGGTCGCCAGTTCAAACCCCGCCAGGTACCAATGTGTTTTTCAAATTTGAAATTCATATGTACCATCATTCGACGCTTTAACGGTGAAGGAAAACATCGTGAGGAAACCTGCACACCTACGAAGAAATTCTAAGGTTGTGTAGTCGACCAACCCGCACTTGGCCAGCGTGGTCGACTAAGGCCTTATCGCCTTAGTTTAGGGTAGGCCCGTGCCCCAGCAGTGGGGACGTATATGGGCTGATGATGATGATGATGATGACAGAAAAATATAGAAGGTCCTTTTTTGCGTAGACTGCATATGGGCCTCTTTGTACTCGTACTTAGTATCTATGATAGATAGACCATTGCTTACAAACAATGTATGCAGAAATCTACACTTACAGTAATGTCACGGGTATATATATATATGATAATTAATTTCCCATTGCTGATAATTTATGTTGAGACGGGTCAATCACAATACATCCACCACTCAGGTACTATCAAGAGGAAAACGTTTAAGCTATTATAGGCAATTATTCTCAGTGACAATGTAGGTACTTAAAATGGAAGTAAGCATGACGAAGATTTTAAACATCTCATTATACTAGTCACATGGTCATCTGGAGATTTTTTTATCTACAAAATGAAGTAAATGAATAATATGACTTCACTCGCATTCATCCGTCCCCAAAATTAGTAATTAGCCCAGCTGTCCTTCTTACTTAACAGATAAGGGAAAACTACCGGATTGGATTTAACCAAAATAAATTCGCATCGAAATCAGTATGTTTTTAAAGTGTCTGACTGAGATGTTACGTTACTCAATCTTCTTTTCATTACTTATATTTACTTATTTTTGTAGCTCTGATGTACTTTGAGTGATTGTGGTATTATTGTACCATTTCTGAAAGGATCACTAAATATCACCAGTCAGGGGATACCTGTCACAGCTATCAGTCCGGTGGTTGGTGAACGGTATACGGGTAAGCGACCCCGGCTTCTCGAGTTACTATCGACTCAGTCCAAATCATCCGAGGCGATAGTATCCTTCCTCCCCTTTTCCTTCCCCTGGCAATAGGATATATGAATCCTTGTTACTCGTGGGAACGCAATGACCTTGTTAGATCAATGCACAAGGCAGAATGGCGGCGATGTGGTCCACAACCCGTCACGTCACGTTTCCCACAGAGGTGAAAAGTGGATCGCTGGAAGTGATCTCTGCCTACCCCTCTGGGAAAAAGGCGTGATTTTATGTATGTATGTAAAATTTTCTAAATATTATTTTATTCTTATCATCATCATCATCATTATCAATATGCCTTAATGCCTTCAAAATAAGAAGGAAAGTCCAAACGAAAAAAATAACCTATGTTCTTAAACTGACTGGAATTAAGAGAGAGATCCTAGATTATAGATACCAATGTAGGTAAATAGGTGTAAGTTTAAATGAATCTTTAGACTATCTATTATCATATCATACTATCTATTGTCATAGCAATTTAATCACTAAACACTTGAAACAATAAGTGCGATAGATATTAATTGTACAATCATACAATACATCGCGCTCGTACAATATTATAACCAACGGAATCCTGTGATTTTTTCTAATCCATCTAAATACTACCAAGCTGGAATAGGCTTGTAAATAGTAAAAAGTAGTAAAATCTTTAGTAGATAGATGGAACTTATTGACGCAATTATTTTAGTACCGTCTTAAAAACATCGTACGTGAAGACTTGGAACCCATCGTAAGCGATTTTTTCTAACCCATCTAAATACTTCTAGGTCGAAATTCGTTTGTAAATAATTGAGTGAACAGTAGTAATATTAATAGAAGGGACTTATAATCAATATATTAGACAGTGATAGTGTAGTGTATTTACACAATTTGTTATAAAAACTTCTTAAATGCATCATACCAGTAGCGGTACCATGAGTTGGCTATCGAAAACTTACGTACGTTAAAAACCTATCGAGTTGTTTTTTTCATACGACCGATTTTAGTTCTTAGCGTTATACCAGGGGCGCTGTACAAGTTTTTCATAGACATATTTACGTAGGCGATATCGAGTCCGTAACTTTTAAACTCATGGTAGCGCTACTGAAGACCTTCGAATGTCGTTACTTTTAAACGCAATGTTCGCGAAGTGTACTAGGATTCAGTAGGCTCTATTGTACATAATCTAAGAAATATATAAGTACCTAATTTTTATAGATGGTAATTAGGTATTAACGGTGGTATGGCATAAGGTGAGAGCCATCCGTAATCCGCAAGTCCGGTGATGATGACGAGGCTACACGAAGCCATCATCGTGGGAAAAAAGAATAAAGGGCACGACTTCAGGCAAAAGGGAGCGAAAAATACTCCGTGCGATCATTATCAAACTAAAAAGTGCACTATTTGATATACTGTTCCTAGTACCTATTCATTTTCCGAATCCGAATGTCAGAAAGCCGTTGTAAATAAGACGTCTGGAGGCTGTTACGCTGAGCACTCATTAAGTCCCGCGCTCGTAACGTAGTTTAAGCAGTTGCCCAACTGCCTGCGCCGGCGCAGTTTCCTAGTGTGACGTCACAAACCTGCTGTGTACTTAGAGCTTTCTGTTAAGTATCCTTACAAGATGCTATCAAATTCCGTATAGAACTTTTTCCTATAAATAGGGAAGTAGTTTTGACTAAGATTAAGTAAAGGATACAAGTTGTCGACATATTTAATGATTATTTTGATAGTAAGTAAGCTACCGTAAATTGATAACTTTTTCAGAAATAAGAAAACAAAACATAGATAATGTTCAAATTATATTTTTTTCAAGATATTCATAAGGTCTGAGCTAAGTGTCACCGACATTAAATAATGTCGATGACCTAAGAGCGCTATGGTATAAACGAATAGCTAATTCTACTTCTAATCTACCAGATAGAAAGAGATATAAAGATTTACGACTAGGCATGAAAAAACATTTACTAATTCTACCTGATTTGAAAAATTGGTAAAAAATGATGTCACATCTCTATCAACTCGTCATACAAAGAAGTTACAAGATTGCAATGTCATCATACACGTCCCCACTGCTGGGGTACTGGCATACCCTAAACTAGGGTGATAAGGCCTTAGTCAACCCCACTGGCCAAACGCGGGTTAGGTCACTACACAACCTTAGAATTTCTTCGTAGGTGTGCAGGTTTCCTCACGATGTTCTCCTTCACCGTTAAAGCGTCGTATAGTCGTATTAGTCGTACATGAATTTCAAATTTTAAAACACAGTGGTACGTGGCGGGGTTTGAACTGGCGACCTCTCACATGCCAAACCTTAACCACTTGGCCATTGACGCTTTAGTATTGCAATGTATGAGAGTATTTTTATATGTATGAGAGAGTCCTATTTAACCCATAATCCTTGATGTATCAGACCAAGTATGAAAGTTAAAGCAGTCAAGGTGCGTTCGGACCAAGGTCCGGCGCAATTGATGCGCACACGCAACCGACTTCACAACGATTCTTTCAGAAATATACGATTATGATAATTGAAATGATAGGGCTCGACCGATCGAACACTTTAACCGGGTTTACGTAAAAGTGGACTTTGTTAGTTTGTAGACTAGACGCGTTGGTAAATCAAATCGATCGTGTGTTGACGATGATACTCTGGTCATAAGTAGGTACACTTTATATTTAACTAGTGACCCGCCCTCGCTTCGCTTCGGGTAAATTTTACATACAAACCTTCCTTAAGAATCACTTTATTCTATTAAAAAAAACCGCATCAAAATCCGTTGCGCAGTTTTAAAGATCTAAGCATACATACGGACATACAGCGAAAGCGACTTTGTTTTATACTACGTATTGACTAGCTTACCGCCCGCGACTTCATCCTCGTCTTAACGTCTCTACGTTTCACGGGTAAAACATTACTGTTTTATAGCGCGGTCAGTGAAAAAGTAGCCTATTTTCTTTCTCAGGCTCTAAACTATACATCTGTACCAAATTTCATTTCAATCGGTTCAGTACTCTATGCGTGAAAGCGTAACAGACAGACAGACAGACAAACAGAGTTATTTATATTCATATTCATATGTATGTGATTCGACGCTTCAACGGCAAAGGAAAACATCAAGAGGAAACCTGCACACCTACGAAGAAATTTTTAGGTTGTGTAGTCAATCAACCCGCACTTGGCCAGGGTTGACTAAGGCCTTATCGCCCTAGTTTAGGGTAGACCCGTGCCCCAGCAGTGGGGACATATATGGGCTGCTGCTGATGATGATGATGGACGAGTCAGTCATATTAATGTACTTATTAATCGTCGTAATACATACATAAAATCACGCCTTTTTCTCAGAAGGGTAGGCAGAGATCGCTTCCTGCCATATGCTACGGTCTCGGTACACCACGTCTTAATGACGATTTCATTTATATTTTATTGTAACACCGGTTCATAATGCAGATTTTCTTCAAAAAATATTAAGCATTGTTCGGTTTTTCATCAGACAATAATTACACAAAAAAATGTATAAGACAGTCACATGTCATAATAAACGTTTGTTAGATTTGCTAGTTACTTTTACAATGTAAGGTAAGTGGAATTAGATTACTCCCTACGTGCCGCCTACATGTTATAGTGATTGACATCTCGCCGACCTATATCAGTGCAGGAACAACAAGTGCATTTGCACACACACTTGTAGTCTGACAGCCGCGGTAGGTTGACTTAAGTGAATTTTATATCTCCATTAAATCTTCTGGTTTGAAAATAAAATATGCTGATGGTAATATAAAAATAAATCAACACTCTACTAATACAATTGAAAATTAGAATTGAAATCATTAATTGCTTATCGTGATGGTTACAGGTTTTAAAATAAGTGGACAAGTACATCATAGTGCCCTTTTAGGCGTAGGAATTTAAGTTAAAAATTATTTTAATTTCAAACTAAGAAAATATTATTATATATGTATTTTTAGAGTAAACAACCAAGTAATTGTTACATTATTGACCTTTGTTATGTAAGATTTTATACTTCCGCGTTCTATTACAGTAAATATTATAATGGGTCTACGATAGTAGAAGTAGCAAATACGTAGCTACTAATCAACTAATACCTACTTATGTTTTACAAAATAAAACTGTATCGTGTATTAAAGGTAAGTCATTTACATAATATACCTACATGATAGACATGTGTCATCAAAATATCGTTGAACCTATGTCTGTGTAAAAAGCGTATTATCACAGAACGTCAGCTCGCAAGCACTTCATGTGTAAATATTAGACATTACATGCGCGGGTAAAATATGTGTAATCGATAATTATGCAATATCTCTACGCCGCTGTGAGCACACACGCCAACGCGTTATAGTTCATAGTAACACAGTGTTATGAAGATCTAGAATATCGTACTTAAAGTGTTTATACTATACACTTAGGACCTATAATATTACGAATTAACAAACGAGGAGAACATCTGCGGCTAAATATCGATTATATACTTAGTACATACCTACATACATAAAATCACGCCTTTTTCCCAGAGGGGTAGGCAGAGATCACTACCAGCGATCCACTTTTCACCTGTGTGGGATACGTGACGTGACGGGTTGTGGACCACGTCGCCGCCATTCTGCCTTGTGCATTGTTTTAAGAAGGTCATTGCGTTCCCACGCATATACTTAGTATTTCGAATATTTTCGAATATTTTGAAGAAAGAATTAAATAATTCATTTAGTTGAAATTAACCTAAATATTACAACTGAGTGAACTTAAATTAAAATGGAAATTAAAACCCAAACCTTATAATATAACTATTATACTTTATGAATGAATTTAATTGCTCTGTTTGCTCGGTGTGTCGAACTCGAATCCCAGGGCCTTTGTTTGTCGTGTAGTGCTGTTATTTTCAAATTTAATAAAGTTAGATTACGACCTGACGAGATTTGAACTGATTTTGAGTACCAAATACAAACAAAATTTGATAGTAAGCGTCACTTAACTCAAATATTTAATTGTTAGTTATATTACCATAAATTTGCGTGACAAATGTGGGACGAAGTTTTTCGACTTCCTTGTTTCAATTTTTAACATAGCTTAATGGAGATTTAAATTGCGTTGTTTTGGGTAGGTGTGCATTGCTTATACTTATATTTAGATGTTTACGTAATTTATGTACTTAATACTTATAGACGACGAAATAGCAAAAACAGGAACCGGTTTTTAGAATATCATTCAAATCGCGAAATCAAAAACGAATCCAGGTAAAATAACAACTATAAAATACCATATTTTGTTTGTGTCACGTTTTCTTTATGTCTTATTTCGTGCTTATTACCATTTTCTATCTTGTTAAAGCTCAATTATATCCTCTATTAAGCTAATTTAAAGAAAAAAAAGAAATAACATGACCTTCAGCGGACCTCATAAAAACTCTGACTAATCTACAACGGCAACAAACTAATTTATAATTATTCTTTACAAACATGGAACATGTTTACCAAAACATTCAATCACAACGCTATGCAGGTGTACTCTGTAGTGTAAAGTAGATATGAATATGTACTATATGTAATGAGAATCAAAACGCCAAACTCACTTAATGAACAGCACATTCTTCTTCCTCCCGTTCGTGCCCACGAACGAAATGTTGAACCACATTGTCTATCACCAATGTCCCTACTCGACCACTTAACTCGAAGTGATATAGGACTTGCAGGATTTCGCAAATACTGTGCTTACAAATGTACTGATACACCCGTGCAGCGCGCTGAGCTAGACTTTCACTAGTGCAACGAGCCGGCTGCAAACTGCATCGGTTATGCAACAATTAGCGGAAACGTGTCGAAAATACTGCATCTACAATGGAGGCGGCCTGCCGTATATCCTGTGCGGGTACCGGCTATTAGAAGATGCACTTGCAACTGAATAGCGCACGGAACGACCTACTGGCATAGAATACAGGGTCGGGTTTGATTTGGGGGAACTCGGTCTTGTAAGGCGTCGAGAGTTGGGTAGCTAGGTAAGGTACTCGATGATAGAGAACACTTTCGTATCGATTGTCTTATGTTTCGAATTTAAAAACAATCGAAACGTCGGGCAGTAAGTAGCTACGTATTTGCTATCCTATCCTATCTCTACATACTTAGTATAAAGCAAACTCGCTTCCCGCGTCTGTCTTTCACTAAATATGCATGCTTATGGTCCAATTTCACCAAACAGTGTTGTTAAATCTTAATTAATCATTTACTAAAGAGTTGTTAATAATTAATGGGCTGTTATATCATTAAATATCCCAGGAAAAAAAATTAACAAGCCTTTATTAAACTGAACATTTAACTGAATGACAAGTACGTAACTCACTCTTATATTAAAAGCAACCGAATTGAAATGCTTATTTTTGTGACATGTCACTTAGACGGAGTTTGGTAATATTTTATCTAGTCGTACAATAAGTCATTTGTTGTTACGCGACGCGACCAATGTCAAACGTCGCGTCATTCAAACAAAGCGACCACTTTAATTTTAATGAATAATTAACAGACATGTTAAGGACTAACAGACCTCTAGAGCAGTGATTAAATTTAACGGCTTGTACGACAGATAAACACGCGTTAACTCGTGCTGGGACACTCGAAAACTTTAACAGCCTCTTAACTGACTTATCAATACCTTAAATACTTCTTTAACAGAGTATGGTGAAACTGGACCTAAATTTAAAACTACACAACGGATTTTTATGCATTTTTTTAATAGATAGGTAGAGGGATATAAGAGGAAGGTTTTTATTTATAATATACGTGAAGCGAAGCGAGGGCGGGTCACTATTTGAATATAAGCCGTTTTAAATGCCTTGCTTTAGAAACAACAAACACCAAAGCGAAAGATCAAAGTTCAGAGCTATTATCACACTATTTCTAAATACATAACCGAGATAATGTTTGACACAGACAGGAGCGAATATTCTAGTTGATAAAATCGACACTATTAACTTATCATCATTCACAGCCCATATGCGACCTCACTAGGCACAGGTCTACCCTAAACTAGGGCGGTAAGACCGATATCTTAAAGCCGTTGCATTCGCCTACATATAAGACCCGGCCTTTTTTTCACGCGGAGAATGCTTGATGCATTGGGACGGTGACTTGATGCAAGGTGACGGACCTTGGGGAGGGGTTTACCCAAGGTAGTGTGTGGGACTCCCGGCTGCCGGTGCTGAGATGGAAAACTGGCAGCTGGTCCTGGACTAAGGTGCTATGCCCAAGGGTGTACCCATTAAACTCCGCGGCGTACCTCATCGCCTTAGCGGCTATGGTTCCTAGCATAGCCCAACTACCACAACGCCGCCAGCTATCAGACCCGGCCTTAGTCAACCTTAGAACCATTAGCTGGAGAGGAGCATAACTATAGAATTAAATTACATGGTTGGTGAGGTATTATCTTTGAAGTAAAGTCAATAGTCTACAAGACTGTTTTAGCGTCTGTGGTTTCAGAAAGAGAGACAAAATAGCCTCATTACCTCACTTTCAAACCACATCGCTTCGAAGTGGATTAAGGAATAAACACCCGTTATAGCAGACGAAGTCGGACGGTTTCAGTTCCATTCCGACCATAATTGATATACTCAGTCGAAACTAACTAAATAGGTTGGCGCAACGACCCAAAATGAGTCTTGGCCTCCGTTATTAAGCTCCTCCACCTAGGCTTTTTATTTAGTGAGCTAACAAAATGGCCCCACTCCACCTGATGGTAAGCGGTAGTGAGATCCAAATATGAGGTCGACAGGCACAATAGACCATATTGAGCCTGTCGCACTCACCCTGAAAGCCCGCTTAAAGAGGAGACCACTGCTACAGCAACGGGTCTCCCAGGCCGGCGGGCTGACCCGCTCCGCTCGCACAATACCGCCGCTAACACTCCACTGGTCCGGCGCTTGCCGCAGCAATGGTCCCCCCTGGCTCCGGTTAAAAGGTCCTGTGCCACTTCCCGTCAGTCGAAACGCAGTAAGTATCTTTGTATTTGCTACTGTATCAGTATACGTGTTAAGTCCCAGTGAATCATATAAATCGCTACCGTTAACACAAATTGTGTTATGAATAACTAACGTATCTACTGATCATCAACTATAAATTTGCCTAATTAAACTGTAACCTTGATAACCACAATCATGTAGGTATTCAAAGTTTGTCGGTGAATACGATTATGACTGGTCATTCGCAGTATTACGCGTGGCCGAAGGAAATCACATGTTTTATACACCCATTACAGTAAAGACATGTGTACCTTTTATATTGATAATCGAGCACCTATAAGATGACCGACCATTGATGTGTATGAAATACTAGCTGTGCCCGCGACTCCGTTCGCGTGGACTACAGGATTTTACATACAGAAGTGGTTTCCCAATATCTTAACATTACTTCTTTATAGCGCAGTCGGTTAAAAAATAGCCTTTCCTAGGCTCTGACCGATATCTGTACCAAATTTCGTTTAAATCGGTTCAGTACTCTATGCGTGAAAGCGTAACAGACAGACAGACAGACAGAGTTACTTTCCCATTTATAATATTAGTAAGGATGCTGTGGGTGACGATATCAAGTAATACATGTGTAATAGTAGCTGTTAAGGGGTAATCATAATATAGGTAGATGTACGAAGAACAACATAGGAAATAATAGGTAGGTTGGTAGTAAGCACAAGACTTGCGATTTCAGATTTCTGCAATGGCTCAGCCATTATGGCATTATGGCAGCCATTATGGCTGCTCCATTCAAAGTAATATATCAACCCGAGTTTGTAGCCCCCTACACACATATTATGCCTATGACGTAAAAACGTAAGTATGCCCTACGTCAGCTGTTAGTCGCCATAGCAGAAATCGGTTGAATAACAT
This sequence comes from Maruca vitrata, assembly GCA_039566165.1. NCBI lineage: Eukaryota > Metazoa > Arthropoda > Insecta > Lepidoptera > Crambidae > Maruca > Maruca vitrata. The sequence continues at coordinate 3,306,365 of CM076913.1, forward strand.
AAATATTATTATGTCCATAACTAACAAAATATTGCTAATATGGCAATAGTACAAAAATAGATTAGCTGTCCTTATTCGTATGCAGCTTGTTTCAGTTCGAAAGGTCGTTGCAGGTCGTGTGGAAGTCAAAGCCTGTTTGACCTGACACGTTGAAGGTCAATGAGTGACGCGTGCGCAAATTGCCTAACTCCGGTCTAGCTTTTAAGCTTGTAATGTCCATAAACATGTTTATGTTTACGAGAAATTAAGGCGTTCAATCAGCCAACTGCGGAGGACATTTATAGTGCACAAATGTCCTGTTCTGTTTCCTTACTCTCATATTTTCGTGAGACGGCAATCCGACATGACCGATGAGAGATCGAATATTTTTCAGAAACATATTAGAATTACATTTAGAATATAAAATATTAAACATACAGATATTTTCATGGGTATTTGACATAGGTACCTACCCTATTTTAGTTTGATACTAGCATGGCACCGATTCGGAATGCCGTTTCTACTGAAAAGATTCCAGCTGATTCCTCTTTTAAAACATAACATGAAGTAGATTATAATTGTTGTAATAACTTAGCAAAGTCATATATCGTCGTTAAAGTCGTTAACCTATATTTAGTTACTCACCCATATTTGTAAATTTACAAATGTTGTATGTAGGTACTAGGTTAATTTATTGGATCTTGTAAATTGCAAATAAAGAAATTTATTATTATTATTATATTGTTTAGATTTGTCATATATTATTATATAGTAATAAATTTTAAACTACATTTGATACCTACTAATAAAATTAAAGCAAGCTTCAGCATTTGTTTTGATTCATGATAACTTTACCGCGGTGTATGATAATTACATATGTTATTACGGATGTAGACGAGGATATTTACATCTAAATTAAAATTAAATAGATGTAATTTTAAATAAGTTGAATAACAAATAGTTCAAGCAAATTCAGCTAACAGAATAACATTCATTAATATTAATTTTCGAAATACTAACAATTTAAACACACAATAGAGTATTTGTCATTTTAAACTAACACCTATTTAATATTCGGTCAGATGATTTAAGCAGTTCGTTCGGTTGGTTTTTATACACTTAGTATAAAAATGGCCGACAACTACCACGTGTAATATTATTGTATTAATACATCTGTACTACTGAATAAATAAGAAAAATAATACCTATTAGCATGCTTGCAATGAGTAAGTATAAAACCGGTACTAATATACACCGTGAAATTTTAGTGGTTGTTTTCCCGTGGCAGAACGACTTGCCTTTAGTAATACTATCGAATCATGCAAATTATTCATCGAAAAAAAAAATTTTTTTTTTCGATTTTTCGGAATAATAATTTTCCAACTCGAAAACGAGAGAAGCTATCGTTGTTTTTGAAAATGTGACGTATTCAGGTACTGCTTGCCGCATGAAATCGATTCTTAAAGCTGAAGAAGCTCTACACCCTAAGTCATAAAGCGGTTCGAACCTGTTTTCGAGTTACGGTTAAACCTTTCGTAAAACCGGCATTTATTGATTTTACCAAAAAAGAACTGCACACATCTTTTGTACTAGTAAGATAGAATCATTTTACTGCGGGAAAACAACCACTAAAATTTCACGGTGTAGAACCTATACCAAAAGCAAATAAATTAAACAAATAATGAATCAAGATAAATAGAACTTATCTGGACTACCTAATGCGAAAAAACAAGCGAAATTCTCACCACTGATTTTCATAGATCTTTACCCATATTTAAGACTAAGGTTTATGGGGCTGTCCAGAAATTTAGTGATTCATGTCCTATTTTTGTAATTTATAGGTAGCGACACGGTCGCCGGAAATATTATCTAGTAGATCTAAGATTATTGGAAAGAAATAAAAAAAAATCTAATAACTGTAATTAGCAGGTCCGTTTTTCATTCAAATGTTTCAAACCCCGCCAGGTACCAATGTGTTTTTCTAATTTGAAATTCATATGTACCATCATTCGACGCTTTAACGGTGAAGGAAAACATCTCGAGGAAACCTGCACTCCTAAGAAGAAATTCTAAGGATGTGTAGTCGACCGACCCGCACTTGGCCAGCGTGGTCGACTAAGGCCTTATCGCCCTAGTTTAGGGTAGGCCCGTGCCCCAGCAGTGGGGACTTATATGGGCTGATGATGATGATGATGTTTCAAAGCCTAATGAGCAAGCCGTTTAGTGTTGGTTTAACCTTAAGCTTTAGCTTTAGCTGTGACAGAGATAATAAAAAATATTGAATATTTTATAAAATCGATGAATATTATGTTAATTTTATTGATAGGTATTACCCGATATCTCCGATTATGCGATTTATTAAAGGTCAAGGTGAATTGGATAATAACATTATTATGCATACATCAGCACTTATTTTTAGCAAATCTAAAATATAATTTTTATTTTTATTTGATGCTTGCATGAGATGTCACAAAATCAGAAAAAAGCTATTGCTTCCCTGCGGCCCGGGGAAATGTATGATGGATACGAGTGATAAAAAGTTTTATTTCAGTTCATTAAATGGACCATATTCATACATTTTCTGTATGTACCTACTTTTTGGAAATTAATTTCTTTAAAACCTTTAGGTAAACGGCCACTCACTGTTATCTCTCAAAGTTGACCATTTTTATCCAAGAGATTTATTCTTATCATATCATTCATATCGATGATAGTATTTACAAAAACTGCATTAGTAACAAATAAACATAAAATGTACTTACCACGGTACTTTTGACATGATATTCTGTGATCCTTCATTCTTCCCTGTGGTCGCCATTTTTTTTTCCTAAGAAAGAAAGAAAGTTAATTTAATATACCGATCACACAGAAGTAGGTACATTATAAAAAATATAGTAAATTACATACCTACAAAAACAAATAGGTGCTTAAAAGGTTATCCCTCATTATGCTATAACGTCCTGTTATTTATTAAAGATACAAACCATAAATCTAGAAATGCTATTCAAATTAAAGAATAATTTGGTGCGTCTGTAGTATGCTAATAGAAACTTTGAGTGACGGTTAAAAAATTTACATTTAATACCTGAAAAGTGAGATCGTCTAAAAATATCTATGCAAAATCAGGACTAATTTATGATTTGGGCAGAAATAATCCAAAACTCGTTTGCAGAAACGCAAATCACTGAGATATACATCATCTATTATAATCTAAAAAAAACATCTGGCATTAAATCCGGCAAAATATAATTATTAATATACGTCCGTTAAAAATAACGTTCGTGTAAGCGATAAAATCTATCATATCAAAATCTAAATATAAAAGCAGAAACTGACTGACTGACTGACATATCAACGCACAGCCTAAACGGCTAAACGTAGGAACTTGAAATTTGGAAGGGACGTAGCTTAGGTACCGTAGGGGTGCACTAAGAAAGGAATTCCCGAAATTCTTACATGAACGGAAAATAGCGGAAAATCTTTTTGTATCAAAAATCTTAACCACTTTAGTTAGATGCTTTAAATTTGTCATGCAGGACCATAGTAAACTTAAAGCTTAGTTGGAACAGGATATTGAAACATTTTTACGGGAACGGGAGTGGGCAGGAAAAAAATTTTGTATGAAAATATCTGAACTGCGTAAGATAAATGATTGAAATTGCATGAAAGTACCTTAATGAACGTAAAGTTTACTTGCAACGCGATATTGAAACATTCTCACGGGAACAGGAGTAATTGGGAAAAATCTTTTATATGTAAAATCCTGTAGCCCACGCGAACGAAGTCGCGGGCACACCTAGTCTAAATATATAAAAGCAGAAACTGACTGACT